>CM038672.1:101209667-102567666 GCA_021605145.1 Aegilops bicornis | reverse complement strand
AGATTGCTTTTATGTTTGCATATGTTTGCTTGTTTAATGATTCTATTTGAGGATAGGAGTATTAAATATGCAGAGGCATTTAGTATGCAATGCTAAATAATAATTTTAGTGATTTGCTACGGTAGAGAATGATAAGGTTTTTGCATTGGTTTATACTTACTTATCGCTCGAGTTCTTGTTGAGTTTTTTGTGGATGAAGCTTTTGAGATCTAGGAAAACCGTGATATAAAAGGAATTAAGGAGACACAAAAGCTCAAGCTTGGGGATGGCCATGGCATCCCAAATTTGTATTTCAAGAAGTCTCATGAATCTAAGCTTGGGGATGCCCCAGTAGGCATCCCACCTTTCTTCATCAACAATTATTGGTTAGTCTCGGTTGAGCCTAAGTGTTTGCTTCTTCACATGAGTTGTGATATTCTTGGAATGCCATTTTATTTTGTTTTGCTTGTTGTTTTAATAAAGTACTTAGATCTGAAAGTTTTTCAATAAAATAGATCCCTCAAATAGTTGCCAGGGAGGCTAGGTAAGCGGCGCTCCACTACTAGGAAAAAACTTATACACAGAATCTTAGCAGTAGCGCGGTACAGAAAGAGGCGCTACTGCTAGTTATCAGTAGCGCGGGAACAAAACAAGCGCTATCGCTACTCAGTTAGCAGTGGCGCGGCCCGGTGGAACCACACTGCTACTAATATCGACCGACAGTACCTGCCACCCTAGGTTTAGCAGTAGCGCGCTCTTGGTAACCGCGCTACTGCTAAAGTAATAGTAGTAGCGCGCTTTTTCTAATAATCGCTACTGCTAATTTTGAAACTAGTCACATGGAGGGCCCCGCCTAGCAGCAGCGCGTGTGCCAGAAGTGCGTTGCTGCTATCCTATTAGCAGTAGCACGGTTCACGGCCAGCGCTACTGCTAAGCCGCAACATATACCACCTTTTTCCCTCCCCCTCCCCCATCCTCTCTTCCTCACTTTCCCCTACCTCCCACATCCTCTCTCCCTCACTTTGCTTCTTCCTCACTACTTCTCCCCCCATTACTCTCCCTCTTCTACCTACCTTTCTCTCTCTTTATTACTCCTAGCTAACTACACCACCTCCATTAATGCATCTCCTTTGTCCTTTTCCTTCCCCCTCCACTAGTTGAAGTTGTCTCCTCTCAAATTAGCTAGCTAGGTAGATGTAGCATTTAGTGAAGTGACCTATGTACCCCCTAACTAGATCTAGCATTGTCAAGAAGAGCTTTGTCCACTTTTGATCTACCTAGTACATCCATCTCCACCGCGTGTGCTCAATCTCGAGAGATAGGTGATTAAAAATTCATGCTTTTGCAAGAATGAAAATATGTGTATGTGTGTGCGATATGACATAATCGGGCGATATGATGGAAATTGTGTGTGTGGCATGAGTTGACGCTGAATTGTGCTTGTGAGTTTCCTATGTTTTGCCGAAATGTCGATTTATTTCCGTTTCGGTGAATTCCGGGAAAACTCTAGATCTATATGTTCTATTTTTAGGAAAGGTCAGGCCGAATTTTTTGTATGACTTTGATGCATGCATGCATTTTTATAATCAATTTGTTTATTATTACCATGCATGCGTTCATGATGGTCAGTGGAACGATGGTGGACAAGTGGTTGCGGTCGGCGGTGCAGGACATGAACGAAAATAACCTAAACAAGGTTTTATGTTCGTGTCGAAAATGCAAAGGAATAGTTTGGCTCGACCCCTATGACGAAGGTCGTGTCGAAGCGCACCTGCTCATGACTGGTTTCATGGATGGCTATACTCAGTGGATAATTGAAGATGAGGATGATGATGTTGAGGACGCCGATGGGGCAGGCAATGACGACACGGGGCAAGACGAAGAGATGATCGATAATGGCAGCGGGGAAGAGGCCGGACATGGCGGAGGAGAAGGGGCCGGAAATGGCGGTGGAGAAGGGGCCAGACATGGCGGCGGAGAGAACATGGACTCTACGCCGCAGAGTTTGTCGGTACTAAGTTCAATCGTGCGGGACCCTCATGTTCAAGCACTGCTTCGCAAGGAGACGGGTATTGAGAGAGTTGCTTCTAGAGAGGAGGCTAAGCTGCAGCAATTGGTGGTAGACTCGAACACACCATTGTATGATGGTTGTAATCCTGAGGTGACCCGCTTGAGTTTCACGCTCCAACTCCTGAAGACGAATGCTAAAAACAAATGGACCGATACTAGCCTCGATGAGCATCTCAAGTACCTAAAGGATGTTCGTCCTGCGGGGAATCTATGTCCTACTAGTGTGGATGAGGCCAAGAAGATCGTGTGCCGTCTTGATGTGCCGTATGTTAGATACCATGCATGCATCAATGATTGCATAATTTATCAGAAGGAGCATGCGGAAAAAACAAGCTGTCCGTTGTGCAATGCTTCTCGATACAAGAAGGCCGGGAAGAAATCTCCCCAGAAAGTTGTATGGTACTTACCGATCACTCCCCGTCTCCAGCGGTATTTCTTAGATCCCAAGGAAGAAAAGCTCATGCACTGGCACGCGGAGAGGAAGAAGCCCAATGATGGAGATGATCCGAAGCTGAGACACGTCAAGGAAGGAAGCCAGTGGAGATCGTTGAACGGCCTCTATCGGTATTTTGAATGTGATGCAAGGAACATCATGCTTGGCAAGTGTATCGATGGCATGAATCCGTTTGGCAACCAGAACACCAACCATAGCACATGGCCCGTGTTTGTATGGATGTACAACCTTCCCCTGGTTGTGCATGAAGTCGAAGTACATTCACATGAGCATGCTGATTCAAGGGCCAAAACAACCAGGAAATAATATTAATTTGTATCTGGGGCTACTTCAAGAGTAGTTAGACACGTTATGGAAAACACCGGCCAACACATGGGACGCTACCAAAGGCGAGTATTTCTACATGAGAGCCGCGTTGATCACGGCGGTGCATGACTATCTCGGTTACAGATATGTCGCAGGCCAGGTGTGCCATGGATATTGCGGATGCACGCGATGCACGGATGATACGACATCTCAGCAGCTAACGTCAAGGAAAGATGGCGGGTCTGGGAAAATTGTGTACATGGGGCATCGAAGATGGCTCGATCAGGACGACCCATGGAGAAACCGTGGAGATCTATTCAATGGTCACACTGAGCATCGAGCACCTCCACGTAAGCGGAGCGGCGCCAAAATTGATGAGATGTTGAAAAACTGGGACCAGTGCCCCGTGCCGGGAAAGAAGATGAAAAAGGCGACGGAGCCACTACTGAAGGTATGGAAGACGAGGTCTGTGTTCTTGAACTTGGAGTACTGGCACAAACTTGACACACCTCATTGCCTTGATCAAATGCATATCTGTAAGAATGTCCTTGAGAGCTTGCTCACGACACTAATGAACATGTCGGATAAGACCAAGGATGGGCTGAAGGCAAGAAAAGACTTGCGAGATTTGAATATCAGGGAAGATCTGCACATGCCGCCCCGTAAAAAGTCAGACGAGACGGAGACGAAGACGGAGGCATGGGAAAGGAAGGGCAAAAAAGTAAAGGAAGAGGATTATTGCCCCCTTCTTGCTTCACCTTAAGTCAGGCTGAGACCGATCAATTCTTTAAGTGCCTTACCGGAGTCAAAGTTAGTTCCAGTTACTGTTGCAAGATAAGCAGATATCTAGACACGAACAAGAAAAGGTTCAGCGGGATGAAGTCCCATAACTGTCATGTGATGATGACGCGGATACTACCTGTTGCCCTTAGAGGGAAAATGGACAAGCACATCCGTGACACACTTATTGGTCTCTGCAACTTTTTTGACGCCATCTCTTGGAAGTCGATCGGTGTGAAGCAACTCTGAAGGCTACAGGAAGAGATCGTTGTGATACTGAATGAGCTTGATATGTACTTCCCGCCCGCGTTCTTTGATGTCATGGTGCATCTGTGTGTCCATATTGTGGATGACATAATAGACCTGGGGTCGTCATTCCTACACAAGATGATGCCGTTTGAGAGGATGAATGGGATCATGAAAGGATTCGTTCGTCACATGTCCCATCCGGATAGAAGCATCGTCCAGGGCTATCTGACACAAGAGTGCATCTCTTTCTGCAAGAATTTTCTATATGGCGCAGACCAGCCGCCTGGTGTTGGTGTTGGTTTGCCCGTTAACAAGCATGATGGGAGGCTCGAAGGAGAAGGTCACTCCAACGGTCACAGGGAACTACATTTGGCATAATCAGATCGACGCAACGACTTTGACAGAGCAAACTTGGTAGTGCTACAACACCTAGAAGAAGTAGATCCTTTCGTGGCACTGCACAAAGAAATTATCGCAAAGACGTATCGTGACCGGGGGGTATGCAGGATGGACGCCGAAGTTACTAGAGAGCACAACTCCACTTTCCTGCATTGGTTCAAAGAGCATATTATTTCTAATCCCCCGGAAGAGGGCTCTAAGGACGGATTGCTCATATACGCCTTAGCACATGGCCCCTCGCCCAACCTTAACACCTATCAGGCATACGATATCAACGGATACACGTTCTACACGGAGGCCAAAGATATGGACAGTGATGATCAAAACTCAGGGGTGACGATGGAATGCATGACCGGCAGCGACAACAGCGCAATTGAGAGATTTTACTGAAGGGTCGAGGAGATCTGGGAGCTTGACTACTCAGGGCTGCACCACGCGACGATGCTCCATGTTAGATAGGCTAAGAACGTCAAAAGAGAAAACTGGTATTTCACTACCATGACTATACCTGACGCCACGAGCTCTACCGTGAACGCTATCGCAAAAACGAGCCATGGATACACGCTAAGCACGTGACACAATGCTTCTTCATAACCGACCCGTGAAATCCCAGTCGTGTTATCGTGAGGAGAGGCAAAAGGAACATCATTGGAATGGATGGAGTCGCCGACGAGGAAGACTATGACCAGTACGGCAACCCAATGAGGGAAGATGATGATGACGATGAAGTATACGTCAAAAGAATAATAAATACTACATTACCTAAGAAAGATCGTACTCCATGAAAAAGGAAAAGTCACAATGAGGGGCTCAATTATTCTTCAACGAACAAGAAGGGAAAGAAGCTCACTCAATAACGAAAACGTCAACGCTGGGGAACTGTATGTTATCGGTCAAATGATGTAATATATATATATATATATATATATATATATATATATATATTCCAATTTTGTGTACACACTCAGCCATTATGCATGGGTCAAATGATGTAATATATATGTTCCCATTTTGTATACATACTTAACCATCAAATGATGCAATATATATCGCCTTAGTTATATACATTGTATCACCTTCCCTTCGTTCACTGCTCTCGTTAAAAAGGAAAAGAAAAGTGAGAGAAAATAAAGGAAAAGAAAATAGAAGAAACAAATAGGAAAACTGCTATAGGTACTGGTTATAGCAGTAGCGCTTCTCTGAAAAGAGCTACAGCTAGTCAAGGTAGCAGCAGCGTTTTCCTTATAAAAACGCTATAGCTACCTATCATAGCAGTAGCGCTGTTTGGACAAAAGCGCTATAGCTAACTTAGCTATAGCGCATTTTTTCGGAACGCGCTACTGCTACGCCGACTTAGCTATAGCGCATTTTTCCGGAACGCGCTACTGCTACGTCGACTTAACCCCCAAAATCCTCACTCTCTCTGCTTCTTCCCGCCTCTGCTTTTCCCCCCAAATCCCCACTCTCTCTTCCCCCGTGTCGTTGCCGTCGGAGCCCTGCGCTCGCCCCCGACCCCGGTGCTCGCCCCCAACCCCGGTGCTCGCCCCCGTCATGGCGCTCGCCCCCGTCCCTGCACTCACCCCGACGCCGTCCCCGACCCCGACGTGCCACGCCTTCCTCCTCTGCTTCCTCCCCTCCCAACCTCGGCCATCGTCGGGCCTGCCTCCTCGCCCCTGCACCCTCTGTAAGCCCCCCACCGCTCCTCCTCTCTCTCCTAGCTAGGGTTCTTTAGTTAATTTACTTAGGTTTTAGTTAGGGCAGTAGGTTAATTAGGTTATCTATTTAGTTATGAATTTAGCTAGGTTTTTATGAACCATAGGTTTCCAATTAGGGCGGAAATTTAGACTTAAGCTAGGGTTCTTCAAGTTCTATATTTTTCTTCCTTTTATATGCAAATTTGAAGTGGACATGTGATATGTGGACATGTGATTTGAACATGTCATATTTGGAATTTGGACATATCATTTGGACATGAGATTTTTTCGACATGTCATATTTTGAAAATGATGATTATGTGCAGGGTAAATGATCCGAGTGGCCTATGTTACGCCAAAATGTTGATTCATTTCCATTCCGGTGAATTTCAGGCGCTCGATATGTCCACTTTTTAGCAAAGGTCATGCCGAAATTTTCTATGAATTTTGGCATGACTTGTGCTAGATAGTAGGCATATCGAGTGCCGGGAGTTGCTGGGAAACGGCATTCCGGCAAACATAGATCTTTTTTATGTCATTTCTCATTTTTTCATAGTTTTAGAATTAAACGAGAAGACTTAATAAGAGGAAACATGTCAAACAACGAAGAAACCGGGCCTTCTGACCAAGATGCAGACGAGATGGATTATGATGGTGAACAAGAGTACCTCGACTTTTTGTCTCCTAAGCACAATCAAGGTTGCAGGTCGGCCTCGATGATGGTACCGACACCGACATTGACACCGACGGCGCCGGCACCGATGGCGGCGCCGAGACCTACGAGGAAGATACCGGCGGCGAAGGTACCGGTGCCGATGCCGCTATCGAACAGAAGAAGCAGAAGAAGCAGAGGATACGAAAACCTAACAAACTTGGCATTGGACGACTGGTGATCATAAAGATGGCACCTGACAAGTTTGAGCCATTAGAGCCGGAAGAACCTCGCAAGTGCTATGGGAACCAAGAAGGATGCATCCTACGGGAATGCGCGAGCATCAGCGATGATGACTTAAGGAGTAAAGAACATTTGAGGCAGTTGCTCCTGACGAAGTTGCACAACAGATTCAAGTTCCCGGGCCGGGATGATAGCATAGAACAACCGTTTGATGATCCGAAGATGAAAAATATTAACAATCATGCCATGGGCATGTTCAGCAATGATTTGGCCTCTTGGAAAGGGAGGGTGAAACGAGCTATTGAGGCTGAGGAACCCCTGTCAAGGATTCTGGAGGAAAATCCGACACTTACGGAAGAGGAGTTCGAAAAGTTCAAGGACACTTGCGCTACCGAGGCAGCCAAGGCTAAGGCTGCGAAATTCAAGAGCCTTCAGCAAAGGAACACGAGGAAGCATCGCCTAGGAAGCCGTGGCTACCTTCGTAAAAGGCCCATATGGGTTAAGGAGGACGCGGAACGTGAAGCCGCGGGTCTCCCAGACCCCTTCGCGAAGTTCATCAACCCCTTGGAGCGTGACTTCATCAGGGCCAGCTACAAATGGGACAAGGAAAAGAAGGTTTTTTACACGGACCAGATCATGAGGAGATTGATTAGAATACTGGTAATTATTATTTTACCACCTTACATTTAGCTCCAGATCAAGTCGGCTACACATTCGTAAACAGTTCACATTCCTTCTGCAGGAGAAGCAACACCAGCTTGCAGCCGAAAGCCCTACTTCTCCGATGAGGCCCAAGTGGGACAACCCTCTCAACCGGGCCTTGAACGAACTTAAGGGACTCCCTTTGGGCCAGCGGCCGCAATATGGACGTGTGCAAGGCGCCGGAGACGGCGCCACATGGAAGGTGTTTTACAATGTGGGCCGGGAGGCCAAGAAGCAGAAAAAGAATTTTAGTCAGGCGGACATCGACGAGAAGGTGAAGCTTGCGTTCGAGAAAAAAGCAGCTGTGGATGCGAAAAAAACAGCCGAGGAGAAGAATGAGTTGCTACAGCAAGCAGTCAATGCAGCTGTAACTGCATGCAGAAATGATTTCGCTACTAACTTGATCCAGGCTATCATCAACTGGATGAAGGAAAATCCAGACAAGACGGTACATGATCCCGTTGCCCAGTTTCGTCGCGAGCAACTCCGTGAAAAACACCACCGCACCATCACATGCTCATGCAACCGGGCCTGCTCTCGCACCCGCACCCGCACCCGCTCATAGCAGCCCATCCTCAGTCTCTGGCGTGCTAGGCGGGCCTTCGTCTTTGCTGAGCTCGATGCCCTCACGGTAATTACATGTTGACAAACATATATATCTAGAATATTCCATTCCGTTGACTTTCGGATGTTTTACGCCGCAGACATGTGTTTGGAGGCCGACGAAACCCCGTGCACCGTACTCTTCTTGATCAAAGGCCAGAAGGTGGGCGTGGGAAAGGGGGTGATAACGAAGCCCTTGGAACTCATTTTTCACAGCCAGCCGATGCCCGTTGGGCACTTCAGGGTTAACTTGTCGAGTGTGACATCGGGGCACGAGAATTTGCCTCCTCCAGTACGCCTAGGGGGAGAGGACGACGAGACCCCGCTGCGGATGGGAAGCTGCAAGGGTTGGGTGCTGCTATGGTCAAAGAATCTTCTTAAATGCGAGCCGCCAAGAGCACACCAATAACCACACATCAACAAGCATGTATGCAGACCACCACCCCGCCTACGCAATTACCAGCTCCTACAGTGTCGGGTGAGAGCGACGAACGACGTGATGAAGGGGGTCCAATAGTGGCTGATGTAATCGGCCCCGTAGAATAGAGAATGGATGATGAGATGGAGGAGACAGAGGACCCAATGGGTTTCCTCAATACATGCGCCTATGACGGTGACTTAGATATGATGAGTCTGCCATATGAGGAATCAGGCTATCAGCATGCTGGTGAGGATATGGATGATCTGCCCGGGCAGGAACGTCCTAGTAGGGATTGCAAGAAGTCTCTCTTCATGAAATCCTCACAGGACACGCCTGAAGATGCCAACTCAACACAGGCTCAACTAGCCGGGGGTCATACAGTGCTTAGCCCGGCAACACTAGGGCAGGGGTTAAGGAAGGGTCTGGAAGGTGTGCCCAAGAAAAAAGAGAGGAAGAGACCAGGGAAGATAGCTGCCTCCAAATAAGGCAGAGCACGTAGCAGCCAAACGTTGGATTTTGAAGAGCGTGTACCCGTCAAAGGTGCGGCCATGCTCCATGTCACGGGCAAGCCGATGCTACCACCGAAACCGTTGGAGAAACTATCAGGGGATCTCAGGAGACTGCATGACCATGTGTTGTCGACTGAGAAAAGCCTACTAGCCTCGAAGGATCCAGGATATCTGACATACGCGGCTCGTGTGCCTGAGGGGAAGTGCTACGTAGACACACGACCCGTGGAGGTGTTCTTCCTGCAGTTTGACCATATCTTCGAGATGTTTCTGACAAGGTGGCTCGATTTTACAATTGTCCGCCTTTTTGCGCTAAATATGAGTTCCGTCATGAAGAGAGAAGAAGTCTCACAAGTCTGTGTGGCGGATCCGTACTACATGCACAAGTCCTTCTTGAGTCTCGGCAACTTTGAGCGTGAAACTTCTAGGGAGTACCTCCAAAACTTCATGGTACAGAATAAGGACCAGGAAATTGTCCTCCTGCCTTATCATCCAAAGTAAGTCAGTTCCAGACAACCTTTTCGTACATTTCAATCATTCCTTCTCGCTCATATGGAGAATAATTTGAGGTGTCTTTTTCCCCGCAGCAATGGGTGCGCCGTCCTTATCGTTCTTTACCCGCGAGTCTCCCACGCCATGTATTTCGACCCTACCAGAGAGTACGAGAAGAAGGACTACACCCACATAATGAATATTCTAGATGATGCTCTCCAAGGCTTTAGCATTAGGGTGGCCACCTGCAGATCAGGAAACAAAGGAACAAGAAGTTGGGTTTCTCGCATAAAACTAACTTCTGCTGCATCCATGTCCCAAAACCAAGCAAGAAAGATGGATTCTATCTCCTCCATCTCATGATTGAGTTCAGCACGGATCACCAAAAGCTTCACATGACAAGCAGAAACAATGATCATATCCACAAGTGGGTAGAATCTCATGGAGAAGCGGATTATAAACTTAGAGATGACTTCTTTCTCATCCAAAGGGACACTGCGACGATCATCATGAAAGAAGTCGTCGATGAGAAGGGGATGTTCCACCACGGCCCTATATCGCGAGCTGACGTCCGAACTCGCATAGGCGTGCAACGTCATGACCTCACGCCATTTAAGAAGCTAGGGTCCATCCTTGATGATATGGAAGGATGGAACTTCTAGTTATTTACGATGTCGATGATGATGATATGTGTCGGTTGAACTTGTATACTTTCTGTAGTGATGAAACTTTGTCATGTCCACGGTCCCTGCCGAACTTGCGTAACGCTACTTTGTTAGTTTGGGTACGAAGACCTGCGTACATCTAGTTAATTTGTTTGTGTACTATATGTTGCATCTAGTTGCTAACCCTTTCTTTTTCGTGTTGCTCTAGTATATTTTGTTGCATATGATCGTACATTCTCTTCATGAATATGCATCTCTAAGAGGTACCTAGATTCTTGATGGCGAAGAAGCAGTGCTATGTCGTGTACAAAAGGGAAGATTCCAGGAGTGTACGACGAGTAGCCTGAGTGTCAGGCGCAAGTGGATGGGTTCTCGGGCGCCAGCCATAAAGGCTTCAAAAGCAGACAAGAAGTAGAAGCTAGTTACTTGAGGTTCACGCTAGCGCGAGAGAGGACTCGTAACTGCCGCCTCATGTACTGCATAGTTCCGCTCTCACTCATAGTGATAGCTCTTCTCGCATATATCATTGTTTAGATGGATGACGATGTAGTTGCAAGTATTCGAGACTTGTATCGCTATTTTCAAGATGCTGACGAGAGACCACTTTGTGTTGGATGGATGATTATGATGATGACATGATTTGATGAGACTATTTGTATGTATATGCTATGATTACATTTGTATGTGTATGATATGCTAGAGATTATTGTATAAAGCCATAAACAAAATTCAGCAGCACAAAATATGGAGCAGAAAAAAATTCAAAAACTAATAACAGTAGCGTGGGGTATGGCTTTAGCAACAGCGTGTTCTTAGCAGTAGCGCTCTTTGTTTAAGGGCGCTGCAACTATTAGCGGCAGCGCGTGTCGCATACAGACGCTGCTGCTATACCTAGATAGCAGCAGCGCGGGTCAAACCGCACTACTGATAAGCATTAGCTGTAGCGCCGTATCAGTAGCGTGGCCACCCGCACTACTGATAAGCATTTAACCCGCGCTACTGCTAGGCTTTTCCCTAGTAGTGCTCACATCCCGTTAATGAAGATCTTTTCTATGGAATTCCTCTAGTGCTTCACTTATATCTTTTTTAGCATGTTGTGATTTAGTATTTTTGAAGAAATTCTCTCTTGCTTCACTTAAATTAATTTGAGAGAAAGAAATATTATGCTCATGATCTTCACTTATATTTGTTTGAGCTTATCAAAAGCAACACATGAAAATTATTCCCAAAGTGATAGATATCCAAGAAGGATATAATAAAAACTTTCATAAAGAACATTGGACAAAATAAACTTGATTCCTTGTAATAGTTTTGTGATATGCTGATGTGATATGTGAGTCATGTAGATGAGTAATTATGCTTTAGTAATAATATTGGTGTTAAGGTTTGTGATTCCCTATGCAAGCACGAAAGTCAATAGTTATGCAATGGAATTACATCCTACTTGTGGTGCATTATTCGGTGTTAATTATGCTCAATGCTCTCTTATGAGATTATTCGTTTCTTGGTTGGTCACTTCTCAATCTTTTGCTAGCCTTCATTTTGCACTAAGTATGATCACTACTTGTGCATCCAAAATCCTTTAACCCAGTATTGCCACATGAGTCCACTATACCTACCTATATGCGGTATTCTTTTGCCGCTCTAAGCAAATTTGTATGTGCCATCTCTAATTTTCAAAATAAATTTCACTTTTGCGTGCTCATACCGCTTGCGAGGCGGTGAGGGGTGGCCAATATTTTCCATGCTAGATGTGTTATTCTCACGATGAGTGTTTATTCACTTGTCATTGCATGAGAGTAAGGCAAAGGTATTATGGATGCCCAGTCCCGAAATGAAAAAATAATTTAATTTATGTTGTCAAATAATAAATTCCTTGGATAGTGTTGGTATGGAGGGCACCCGTGGATACGGTTAGCCATGGAAAGTGAAAGTATGGTGGAAAAAGGAATAAACTTTATTTTCTGTTTGGGAACCGCCTATGATATATCTAGCATGGAAAGTGTTGGGAGCTCTAAGTTGTTTTCGTTGGTGGGAAAAGTATGCCTCTCAAAAAAAAATTATCTCTCAATTTTCGCTTTAGCTCTGGCACTTCTACAAATCCCTACTTCCCTCCGCGAAGGGCCTTTCTTTTACTTTATGCAATTTTTATTTTTAATTTGAGTCTCCATCTTCTCTTATAAAGCACCAACTAGGAGGCACTATGATCGTACTTGAGCATTGGGTGTAGCTAATATGCGAATGTGTTTCATGAATGGATCAATGATTGAGCATGATGGGCTAGGGATAACTTATTTTAGCATTGATATTTTGAAAGACATGGTTGCTTGTTGATATGCTTGAGTATTTAAGTCTCATTTCAAAACTAGACTATTGCTTTGAACCATATAGAAGTCCAAATGTCCATGCTATAAAGAAAAGAATATGAGATAACATGTTAGGCAGCATTCCACATCAAAAATTGTGTTTTTATCATTTACCTACTCGAGGACGAGCAGGAATTAAGCTTGGGGATGCTGATACGTCTCCAATGTATCTATAATTTTTTATTGTTCCATGTTGTTATATTATCATTATTGGATATTTCATAATCATTTTATAGTCGTTTTATATCATTTTTTGGTACTAACCTATTGACATAGTGCCAAGTGCCAGTTGCTATTTTTTGCATGTTTTTTACATCGCAGGTACTCAATATCAAACCGAGTCCGAACACCGCGAACTTTTTGTGGAGTTTTTACGGACCAGAAGACTCCCGATGTGCCAGAGCAACACACAGGGGTGCCAGAAGAGGCACAACCCACCAGGGCGCCAGGGGCCCAGGCGCGCCCAGGTGGGTTGTGCCCACCTCGGTGGCCTCCTGCACCCCCTCTTTGCCCTATAAATTCCCAAATATTCTGAAAACCCTCCGGGTTAACCTAGGTCAGAAGTTCCGCCGCCGCAAGGCTCTGTAGCCACCGAAAACCAATCTAGCCCTGTTCTGGCACCCTGCTGGAGGGAGGAATCATCTCCGGTGGCCATCTTCATCATCCTGGTAGCCACCATGATGAGGAGGAAGTAGTCCACCCTCAGGGCTGAGGGTTAGTACCAGTAGCTATGTGTTTAATCTCTCTCTCTCTGGTGTTCTTGAGATGGCACGATCTTGATGTATCGCGGGTGTTGTTAATATAGTCAGATCATATGGTGTTTACCCCTCTCTATCTTGTTGTGATGAATTGAGTTTTCCCTTTGAGATTTCGTTGTTATCGGATTGAATACTTTTATGGATTTGAGAACACTTGATATATGTCTTGCAGTTTAATACTCGTGGTGATAATGGGGTATCATATTGATTCACTTGATATATGTTTTGGCACTCAACTCGCGGATTCCTGAGGTGACATTGGGGTAATCTATGCATAGGGGTTGATGCACGTTCTTGTCTTTGTTTCTCCGGTAGAAATCTTGGGCACTCTTTGAAGTTCTTTGTGTTGGATTGAGTATTATGAATATGAATTTGCTTTGGTGTTATTTAATTACGAACTCTAAGATAGATCGAACGTAAAGAATAGCTTTGTGTTATTTTAGTACAGACTCCTGAATAGATCGAACGGAAAGAATAGCTTTGAGGTGGTTTCGTACCCTACAAACAATTTATTCTTATGTTCTCCGCTAGAAAGGTACTTTGGAGTGATTCTTCATCGCACTTTGAGGGATGGTTATATGATCCAATTATATTATCATTGTTGAGAGATTGCACTAGCCAAAGTAGGGACCCTAGGCCTCATTTTCAAGCATTGCAATACCGTTTTTGTGCCCGTTTACTATTTTCTACCTTGCTGTTTTTATTTATTCAGATTATAAAAATATATTTGTACCATCAATATTACACTTTTATCACCATATCTTCGCTGATCTAGTGCACCTATACAATTTTCCATTGTATTGGGTGCGTTGAGGACACAAGAGATTTCTTGTATTTGGTTGCAGGGTCGTTTCAAAGAGACCATCTTCATCCTGCACCTCCCACGGATTGATAAACCTTAGGTCATCCACTTGAGGGAAAATTGCTACTGTCCTACAAAACTATGCGCTTGAAGGCCCAACACGTGTCTACAAGAATAAAGTTGCTGCTACCTCTTGAGCACTGCGTTTGTTTTCCCTTGAAGAGGAAAGGGTGATGCAGTAAAGTAGTGTAAGTATTTCCCTCAGTTTTTGAGAACCAAGGTATCAATCCAGTAGGAGGCCACGCCCAAGTCCCTCGCACCTACACAAACAAATATAAACCTCGCAACCAACGCAATAAAGGGGTTGTCAATCCCTTCATGGTCACTTAAGAAAGTGAGATCTGATAGGTATGATAAGATAATATTTTTTGTATTTTTATAATAGAGATGCAAAGTAAAATAAAAGGCAATAAAAATTGCTAAGTGTTGGAAGATTAATATGATGGAAAATATACCCGGGGGCCATAGGTTTCACTACTGGCTTCTCTCGAGAGCATAAGTATTACGGTGGGTGCACAAATTACTGTTGAGAAATTGATAGAATTGAGCATAGTTATGAGAATATCTAAGTATGATCATGTATATAGGCATCACGTCCATGACAAGTAAACCGACTTCTGCCTGCATCTACTACTATTACTCCATACATCGACCGCTATCCAGCATGCATATAGAGTATTAAGTTCAAAAGAACAGAGTAATGCTTTAAGTAAGATGACATGATTTAGAGGGATAAACTCATGCAATATGATATAAACCCCATCTTGTTATCCTCGATGGCAACAATACAATACGTGCCTTGCTGCCCTAACATCCTTTGGGAAAGGACACCGCAAGATTGAACCCAAAGCTAAGCACTTCTCCCATTGCAAGAAAGATCAATCTAGTAGGCCAAACCAAACTGATAATTCAAAGATACTTGCAAAGATAACCAATCAAACATAAAAGAATTCAGAGAAGATTCAAATATTGTTCATAGATAAACTTGATCATAAACACACAATTCATCGGTCTCCACAAACACACTGCAAAAGAAGATTACATCGAATAGATCTCCACGAGAATCGTGGAGAACTTTGTATTGAGATCCAAAAAGAGAGAAGAAGCCATCTAGCTAATAACTATGGACCCGAAGGTCCGAGGTAAACTACTCACACATCATCGGAGAGGCTATGGTGTTGATGTAGAAGCCCTCCGTGATCAATGCCCCCTCCGGCAGGACGCCGGAAAAGGCCCCAAGATGGGATCTCACGGGTATAGAAGGTTGCGGCGGTGGAATTAGGTTTTCGTGGATGCTTCTGTTGGTTTGAAGTGCGTGAGGTATATATAGGAGGAGGAAGAAGTACGTCGGTGGAGCAACATGGGCCCCACAAGGGTGGAGGGCGCGCCCAGGGGGGTAGGCGTGCCCTCCTGCCTCGTGCTCTCCTGGTTGATTTCTTGACGTAGACTCCAAGTCCTCTGGATCACGTTTGTTCCGAAAATCACGTTCCCGAAGGTTTCATTCCGTTTGGACTCCGTTTGATATTCTTTTTCTGCAAAACTCTGAAATAGGCAAAAAACAGCAATTTGGGCTGGGCCTCCGGTTAATAGGTTTGTCCTAAAAATAATATAAAAGTATATAACAAAGCCCATTAATCATCAAAAACAGAATATAATATAGCATGAAGCAATCAAAAATTATAGATACATTGGAGACGTATCAAGCATCCCCAAGCTTAATTCCTGCTCATCCTCGAGTAGGTAAATGATAAAAACAGAATTTTTGATGCGGAATGCTACGTGGCATAATTTTTTAATGTAACCCTCTTAATTGTGGTATGAATATTCAGATCCGAAAGATTCAAGATAAAAGTTTAATGTTGACATAAAAGCAATAATACTTCAAGCATACTAACTAAGCAATTATGTCTTCTCAAAATAACATGGCCAAAGAAAGTTCATCCCTAAAAAATCATATAGTTTAGTCATGCTCCATTTTCGTCACACAAGAATGCTCTCATCATGCACAACCCCGATGACAAGCCAAGCAATTGTTTCATACTTTAGTAATCTCAAACTTTTCAACCTTCACGCTATACATGAGCGTGAGCCATGGATATAGCACTATGGGTGGAATAGAATATAATGATGGGGGTTATGTGGAGAAGACAAAAAAGGAGAAGTCTCACATCAACACGGCTAATCAACGGGATATGGAGATGCCCATCGATTTATGTTAATGCACAGAGTAGGGATTGCCATGCAACGGATGCACTAGAGCTATAAATGCATGAAAGCTCAACAAAAGAAACTAAGTGGGTGTGCATCCAACTTGCTTGCTCACGAAGACCTAGGGCATTTGAGGAAGCCCATTGTTTGGATGCACCGCCGAAGTTTGCACCAACTCTCAATGTGAGAAAGGGCAATGCACGGTACCGAAGAGGCTAGCAATGATGGAAGGGTAAGAGTGTGTATAATCAGTGGACTCAACATTAGTCATAAAGAACTCACATACTTATTGCAAAAATCTACAAGTCATCAAAAACCAAGCACTACGCGCATGCTCCTAGGGGGATAGATTGGTAGGCAAAGACCATCGATCGTCCCCGACCGCCACTCATAAGGAAGACAATCAAAGAACACCTCATGTTTCAAATTTGTTACATAACGTTTACCATACGTGCATGCTACGGGACTTGCAAACTTCAACACAAGTATTTCTCAATTTCACAACTACTCAACTAGCACAACTTTAATATCATTACCTCCATATCTCAAAACAATCATCAAGCATCAAACTTTTCTTAGTATTCAGCACACTCATAAGAAAGTTTTTACTAGTCTTGAATACTTAGCATATTAGGATTAATTTTCCTATTTAAGAAAATTACCATGCTGTTTAAGGCTCTCAAAATAATATAAGTGAAGCATGAGAGAATAATAGTTTCTATAAAACAAAACCACCGCCGTGCTCTAAAAGATATAAGTGAAGCACTAGAGCAAAAACTATATAGCTCAAAAGATATAAGCGAAGCGCATAGAGTATTCTAATAAATTATGAATATTGTGTGTCTCTCTAAAAAGGTGTGTATATAAAAGATGATTGTGGTAAACTAAAAAGCAAAGACTCAAATCATACAAGACGCTCCAAGCAAAACACATATCATGTGGTGAGTAAAAATACAGCTCCAAGTAAACTTACAGATGGAAGTAGACGAAAGAGGGGATGCCTTCCGGGGCATCCCCAAGCTTTGACTATTTGGTGTCCTTAGATTATCTTGGGGTGCCATGGTCATCCCCAACTTAGGCTCTTGCCACTCCTTATTCCATAATCCATCAAATCTTTTACCCAAAACTTGAAAACTTCACAACACAAAACTTAATAGAAAATCTCGTGAACTCCGTTAGCGAAAGAAAACAAAACACCACTTCAAGGTACTGTAATGAACTAATTATTTATTTATATTGGTGTTAGACCTAATTTATTCCAACTTCTCTATGGTTTATAAACTATTTTACTAGCCCTAGATTCATCAAAATAAGCAAACAACACACGAAAAACAGAATCTGTCAAAAACAGAACAGTCTGTAGTAATCAGTAACTAACGCAAACTTCTGGAACTCCAAAAAATCTACCACAATAGGATGACCTAGAAAATTTATTTATTGATCAGCAGCAATTGGAATCAGTATTTTATCACGTTCTGGTGATTTTTAATAATTCTTTTCGTGAACAGAAAGTTTCTGGAATTTTCAGGAAGATCAAATAACTATCATCCAAGAAGATCCTATAGGTTTAACTTGGCACAAACACTAATAAAAACATAAAAACAAATCTAACCAGAGGCTAGATCAAATATTTATTCCTAAACAGAAGCAAAAAGGAAAAAACTAAAAATAAAATTGGGTTGCCTCCCAACAAGCGCTATCGTTTAACGCCCCTAGCTAGGCATAAAAGCAAGGATAGATCTAAGTATTGTCATCTTTGGTAGGCAATACATAAATGGATCTCATAATAGATTCATATGGTAGTTTAATTTTATTTCTAGGAAACTATTCCATGCCTTTCTTTAACGGAAATTGGAATCTAATATTTCCTTCCTTCATATCAATAATTGCACCAATTGTTCTAAGGAAAGGTCTAACAAGAATAATAGGAGATGAAGGATTGCAATCTATGTCAAGAACAATAAAATCTACGGGCACATAGTTCCTATTTGAAACAATAAGAACATCATTAATTCTTCCCATAGGTTTCTTAATGGTGTAATCCGCAAGGTGCAAGTTCAAAGAACAATCATCAAATTCACGGAAACCTAGCAAATCACACAAAGTTTTTGGAATCGTGGAAACACTAGCACCCAAATCACACAAAGCATAGCATTCATGATATTTAATTTTAATTTTAATTGTAGGATCCCACTCATCATAAAGTTTTCGGGGGATAGAAACTTCCAACTCAAGTTTTTCTTCATAAGATTGCATGAAAGCATCAACGATATGTTTAGTAAAAGCTTTATGTTGACTATAAGCATGTGGAGAATTTAACACGGATTGCAACAAGGAAATACAATCTATCAAAGAGCAATTATCATAATTAAATTCCTTGAAATCCAAAATAGTGGGTTCCTTAACATCTAGAGTTTTGATCTCTTCAATCCCAATTTTACCAATTTTTGCATCAAGATCTAAAAACTCCGAATTTTTGGAACGCCTTCTAGGTAAAGGTGGCTCATATTCAGTCCCATAATTATCAAGATTCATATCTCAAAACAAAGATTTAATAGGGGACACATCAATAACTTTTAGATCTTCATCTTTATTCTCATAAAAACTAGAAGAACACGCCTTCACAAAGCAATCTTTCTTAGCACGCATCCTAGCGGTTCTTTCTTTGCACTCATCAGTGGAAATTCTCATGGCTTTGAGAGACTCATTGATATCATGCTTAGCTGGAATAGATCTAAGTTTCAAGGAATCAACATCAAGAGAAATTCTATCAACGGTCCTAGCCAATTCATCAACTTTAAGCAATTTTTCTTCAAGCAAAGCATGAATTCTTTTGTGAATTCATAAACTCCTTAACACTAGTCTCAAATTCAGAGGGCATCTTATTAAAATTTCCATAAGAGTTGTTGTAGGAATTACCATAATTATTAGAGGAATTACTAGGATATAGCCTAGGATTAAAGTTTCCTCTATACACGTTGTTACCAAAATTATTCCTACCAACGAAATTCACATCCATAGATTCGTTATTATTTTCTATCAAAGTAGACAAAGGCATATCATTAGGATCAGAAGGAACACTTTTATTAGTAAATAATTTCATAAGTTCATCCATCTTTCCACTCAAAAAATTAATTTCTTCTATCGCATGCACCTTTTTACTAGTAGATCTTTCAGTGTGCCATTGAGAATAATTAACCATAATATTATCTAGGAGTTTAGTAGCTTCTCCTAAAGTGATTTCCATAAAAGTGCCTCCCACGGCCGAATCTAAAAGATTTCTAGAAGCAAAATTCAATCCGGCATAAATTTTTTGTATAATCATCCACAAATTCAAACCATTTGTAGGACAATTATGTATCATTATTTTCATCCTGTCCCAAGCTTGTGCAACATGTTCATGATCAAGTTGCTTAAAATTCATAATATCGTTTCTAAGAGAGGTGATCTTAGCGGGAGGAAAATACATAGAGATAAAAGCATCTTTGCACTTATTCCAAGAATCAATACTATTTTTAGGCAAAGACGAAAACCACGCTTTAGCACGATCTCTAAGCGAAAAAGGAAATAGCTTCAATTTAACAATATCATTGTCCACATAGTTATTCTTTTGCATATCGCACAATTCAACGAAGCTATTTAGATGGGTAGCGGCATCGTCACTAGGAAGGCCGGCGAATTGATCTTTCATGACAAGATTCAACAAAGCAGCATTAATTTCACAAGATTCAGTATCGGTAAGAGGAGAAATCGGAGTGCTAAGAAAATCATTGTTGTTGCTATTGGTAAAGTCACCTAATTTAGTATTATCTTGAGCCATCGTGGCAAGCAAGCAATCCAACACACGAGCAAACAAGAAGCGAGCGAAAAAGAGGCGAACAGAGACAGGGCGAATAAAACGGCAAGGGTGAAGTGGTGGAGAGGAAACCGAGAGGCAAATAGCAAATAATGTAATGCGGGAGATAAGAGTTTGTGATGGGTACTTGGTATGTTGACTTTTGCGTAGACTCCCCGGCAACGGCGCCAGAAATCCTTCTTGCTAACTCTTGAGCACTGCGTTGGTTTCCCTTAAATAGGAAAGGGTGATGCAGTAAAGCAGTGTAGTATTTCCCTCAGTTTTTGAGAACCAAGGTATCAATCCAGTAGGAGGCCACGCCCAAGTCCCTCGCACCTACACAAACAAATATAAACCTCGCAACCAACGCAATAAAGGGGTTGTCAATCCCTTAACGATCACTTACAAAAGTGAGATATGATAGATATGATAAGATAATATTTTTGGTATTTTAATAATAGAGATGCAAAGTAAAATAAAAGGAAATAAAAATAGCTAAGTGTTGGAAGATTAATATGATGGAAAATATACCCGGGGGCCATAGGTTTCACTACTGGCTTCTCTCGAGAGCATAAGTATTACGGTGGGTGAACAAATTACTGTTGAGCAATTGATAGAATTGAGCATAGTTATGAGAATATCTAGGTATGATCATGTATATAGGCATCACGTCCGTGACAAGTAGACCGACCCCTGCCTGCATCTACTACTATTACTCCACACATCGACCGCTATCCAGCATGCATCTAGAGTATTAAGTTCAAAAGAAAAGAGTAATGCTTTAAGTAAGATGACATGATGTAGAGGGATAAACTCATGCAATATGATATAAACCCCATCTTGTTATCCTCGATGGCAACAATACAATACGTGCCTTGCTGCCCCTAATGTCACTGGGAAAGGACACCGCAAGATTGAACCTAAAGCTAAGCACTTCTCCCATTGCAAGAAAGATCAATCTAGTAGGCCAAACCAAACTGATAATTCGAAGAGACTTGCAAAGATAACCAATCATACATAAAAGAATTCAGAGGGGATTCGAATATTGTTCATAGATAAACTTGATCATAAACCCACAATTCATCGGTCTCAACAAACACACCGCAAAACAAGATTACATCGAATAGATCTCCATGAGAATCGTGGAGAACTTTGTATTGAGATCCAAAAAGAGAGAAGAAGCCATCTAGCTAATAACTATGGACCCGAAGGTCTGAGGTAAACTACTCACACATCATCGGAGAGGCTATGGGGTTGATGTAGAAGCCCTCCGTGATCAATGCCCCCCTCAAGCGGTGACGCCGGAAAAAGGCCCCAAGATGGGATCTCATGGAGTGAGAAGGTTGCGGCGGTGGAATTAGGTTTTCATGGATGCTTACATTGGTTTAGAGTGCGTAGGTATATATAGGAGGAAGAAGTACGTCGGTGGAGCAACATGGGCCCCACGAGGGTGGAGGGCGCGCCCAGGGGGGTAGGCGCGCCCCCCTGCCTCGTGCTCTCCTGGTTGATTTCTTGACGTAGACTCCAAGTCCTCTGGATCACGTTTGTTCCGAAAATCACGTTCCCGAAGGTTTCATTCCGTTTGGACTCCGTTTGATATTCTTTTTCTGCGAAACTCTGAAATAGGCAAAAACAACAATTTGGGTTGGGCCTCTAGTTAATAGGTTAGTCCCAAAAATAATATAAAAATGTATAACAAAGCCCATTAATCATCCAAAACAGAATATAATATAGCATGAAGCAATCAAAAATTATAGATACATTGAGGCGTTTGATTCGCGTAGTAGACACCACACCGCACCATGTCACTTGACTCTAGAGAGATGTGGGAGTGCCTCTCGATGGAGCAGCAACAACAGTTGGTCGGTATTGGGGCCTACTGGCAGTCCAGTCACGCACAACGGACTGAGGCTTAGCTTGCCGGCCAGCTCTCTAGAGGTCAGCTATGAGGACCAGACAATGGAGGATGCATCCGATGATGAGCCGATGGCTTGCCCTTGCCGGCACACTTCAACGACATCATGGCGTAAGAGCAAGCGACACCACCTGTGTTGGCGTCCACTAGGTGCAGGAGGACCAAAGCTACAAACCTTCGGCTCCTCAATGAGCACTGATACGTCTCCAACGTATCTATAATTTTGGTTGTTTCATGCTATTATATTATCACTTTTGTATGCTTTATATGTCATTTTATATTATTTTTGTGGACTATCCTATAAACTTGGTGCCCAGTGTCAGTTCATCTTTTTTGCATGTTTTTCTGTTTCGTGGAAAAACCATACATATCAAAGTCCAAACACGTTGAAATTTTACGATAATTTTTTCTGGAACATAGGACTTCCTAGAAGCTTCAGGGAGGACGAGAAGACCTACATGGACCCCACAAGCTAGGGTGGCATGCCCCGTAACTTGTGGGTCCCATGTAGCTCTAATTGCCCGAATTTTTGTCCTACAAATTTCCATATTTTCTGAAACCCTCTGAGTGAGACCCTAAAACAATTCTTTCACCGCCGCACCCCCAGTTCCGAAGCGAACCCATCTTGAGCTATATTCTGGTAGTCTACTAGAGGAGCAAACCATTGGGAAAGCAATCATCATCAACCTACTACCTCAAAGATGATGTGTGAGTAGTTCCTTCGGGACCTACAGGTCCATAGTAGTAGTTAGTGAAGGAAATATGCCCTAGAGGAAATAATAAAGTTGTTATTTATATTTCCGTATATAATGCTAAATGTTTATTATTCATGCTAGAATTGTATTAACCGGAAACTTGATGCATGTGTGAATACATAGACAAAACAAAGTGTCCCTAGTATGCCTCTACTTGACTAGCTCATTAATCAAAGATGGTTAAGTTTCCTGACCATAGACATGTGTTGTCATTTTATTAACGGGATCAGATTATTAGGAGAATGATGTGATGGACAAGAGCCATCTGTTAGCTTAGCATAATGATCGTTAAGTTTTATTGCTATTGCTTTCTTCATGACTTATACATATTCCTTTGACTATGAGATTATGCAACTCCCGAATACCGGAGGAACACCTTGTGTGCTATGAAACGTCAAAACGTAACTGGGTGATTATAAAGATGCTCTACAGGTGTCTCCGAAGGTGTTTTTTGGGTTGGCATATATCGAGATTAGGATTTGTCACTCCGAGTATCGGAGAGGTATCCCTGGGCCCTCTTGGTAATGCACATCATGATAGGCCTTGCAAGCAATGTGACTAATGAGTTAGTTACGGGATGATGTATTACGGAACGAGTAAAGAGACTTGCCGGTAACGAGATTGAACTAGGTATGAAGATACCGACGATCGAATCTCGGGCAAGTAACATAACGATGACGAAGGGAATGACGTATGTTGTCATTACGGTTTGACCGATAAAGATCTTTGTAGAATATGTAGGAACCAATATGAGCATCTAGGTTCCGCTGTTGGTTATTGACCGGAGAGGTGTCTCGGTCATGTCTACATAGTTCTCGAACCCATAGGGTCTGCACGCTTAACGTTCGATGACGATTAGTATTATGAGTTTTGGTGACCGAAGATTGTTCGGAGTCCCCGATAAGATCACGGACATGATGAGGAGTCTAGAAATGGTCGAGAGGTAAAGATTGATATATTGGACGATAGTATTCGGACACCGGAATGGTTTCAGAGTGTTTTGGATATTTATCGGAGTACCGAGGGGTTACCTGAACCCCCCAGGGAAAGTAATGGGCCTCGTGGGTCATAGGGGAGAGAGAGGGCAGCCCACAAGGGGGTGCCCCCCATGGGGAGTCCGAATTGGACAAGGGGATGGGGCGCGGCCCCCTTTCCTTCTCCCTCTCCCTCTCCTTCCCCCTTTGCCCCTCCAAAAGAAGGAAGGGGGGGCAACTTGGACTAGAAGTCCTAGTGGGTTTCCCCCCACTTGGCGCGCCCCCTAGAGCCGGCCTCCTCCCCTCTCCTCCTTTATATACGGGGGCAGGGGCGCCCCAAAGCACATCAATTGTTTCTTAACCGTGTGCAGTGCCCCCCTCCACCATTTACTCCTCCGATCATATTGTCGTAGTGCTTAGGTGAAGCCCTGCGCGGATCACATCACCATGATCGTCACCACAACGTCGTGTTGACCAAACTATCCCTCGACACTTTGGTGGATCAAGAGTTCGAGGGACGTCATCGAGCTGAACGTGTGCTGAACTCGGAGGTGCCGTACATTCTGCACTTGATCAGTTGAATCGCGAAGACGTTCGACTACATCAATCACGTTAATTAAACTAACGCTTCTGCTTTCGGTCTACGAGGGTACGTGGACACACTCTCCCCCTCTCGTTGCTATGCATCTCCTAGATAGATCTTGCATGATCGTAGGAATTTTTTTGAAATTGCATGCTACGTTCCCCAACAGTGGCATCCGAGCCAGGTCTATGCGTAGATAATATGCACGAGTAGAACACAAAGAGTTGTGGGCGATCATAGTCATACTGCTTACCACCAACATCTTATTTTGATTCGGCAGTATTGTTGGATGAAGCGGCCCGAACCAACCTTACATGAACATGTTCATGAGACCGGTTCCACCGACACACATGCAACTTGTTTTGCATAAAGGTGGCTAGCAGATGTCTGTTTCTCCAACTTTAGTTGAATCAAATTTGACTACGGCCGGTTCTTGTTGAAGGTTAAAACAGCACACTTGATGAAAAATCTGTGTGGTTTTGATGCGTAGGTAAGAACGTTTCTTACTGGAAGCCCGTAGAAGCCACGTAAAACTTGCAACAACAAAGTAGAGGACGTCTAACTTGTTTTGCACAGCATGTTGTGATGTGATATGGTCAAGACATGATATGATATACGTTATTGTATGAGATGATCATGTTTTGTAAAAGTTATCGGCAACTGGCAGGAGCCTGATGGTTGTCACTTTACTGTATGAAATGCAATCGCCATGTAATTGCTTTACTTTATCACTATGCAATAGCTATAGTTGTAGAAGCAAAAGTTGGTGAGACGACAACGATGCTACGATGGAGAACAAGGTGTCAAGCCGGTGACGATGGAGATCATGACGGTGCTTTGGAGATGGAGATCAAAGGCACCAGGTGATGATGGCCATATCATGTCACATAGTTTGATTGCATGTGATGTTTATATTTTATGCATCTTATTTTGCTTAGTACGGCGGTAGCATTATAAGATGACCCCTCACTAAAATTTAAAGGTATAAGTGTTCTCCCTGAGTATGCACCATTGCGACGGTTAAATGCGTGCGAGACACCACGTGATGATCGGGTGTGATAAGCTCTACGTTCACATACAACGGGTGCAAGACAGTTTTGCGTGCGAGAATACTGGGTTAAACTTGTGAGCCTAGCATGTACAGACATGGCCTCGGAACACTGAGACTGAAAGATCGAACGTGAATCATATAGTAGATATGATCAACATAGAGATGTTCACCATCGAAAATTACTCCATCTCACGTGATGATCGGACATGGTTTAGTTGATGTGGATCACATGATCATTTAGATGACTCGGGGGACGTCTATATAAGTGGGAGTTCTTAAGTAATATGATTAACTGAACTTGAATTTATTATGAACTTAGTCCTAATAGTTTTTGCATATCTATGTTGTAGATCAATGACCCGTGCTATCGTTACCTTGAATTTTAATGCGTTCCTAGAGAAAGCTAAGTTGAAAGATGATGGTAGCAACTACACGGACTGGGTCCGTAACTTGAGGATTATCCTCATTGCTGCACAGAAGAATTACGTCCTTGATGCATCGCTGGGTGCAAGGCCTGCTGCAGGAGCAACTCCGGACGTTATGAACGCCTGGCAAGCTAAATCTGATGACTACTTGATAGTTCAGTGTGCCATGCTTTACGGCTTAGAATCGGGACTTCAAAGACATTTTGAACGTCATGGAGCATATGAGATGTTCCAGGAGTTGAAGTTAATATTTCAAGCAAACGCCCGAGTTGAGAGATATGAAGTCTCCAACAGGTTCTATAGCTGTAAGATGGAGGAGAACACTTCTTCCAGTGAACACATACTCAGAATGTCCGGGTACCATAACCACTACTAGTAGAAAAGGGGCCTATTGACCCGGTTGGTGAGGGCCTTTAGTCCTGGTTCATGAACCGGGACTAAAGGGTCGATTAATACTCTACAGCCCTTTAGTCCGGTTCAATCCAGAACCGGACTGATGGGCTCCATATGTTTGTCTTGTTGAGCCCGAGCGGGAGGGCGTTTGGTCCCGGTTGGTGGCACCTAGCGGGACCAATAGGAGTCCACGCGTCGACATTTACGTGGCTGGGGTTTTGTTTTTTTTACGAAAGGGGGGTTGGGGGTTTTGGGGGTTAATTTAGGTGTTTCATATATTGTGTTAGCTAGCTAATTAATAGAGAGAAGTGTCCTCTCTTTTGTCCGTGCTTGGTCGACGCTACGTACAATACATACGTATAGAGAGGACTAGCTAGACACGCTAGCTAGCTAGTAAGCAATCGAAGGAAACAGAAGATCGTCATGAACATATATGCATACAGAGGAAGTGATATCGACCACCTCTCCTTCTCCGAGAGATTGGTCGAACAACAAGTTCTCGTATATCTATTCGACACTACCGGCTACATATATACAATAATTATCTTTTACAAAAATAATCTCCTAACATACGGACGCGTGGTCCACATAGTATTCTTCGTCTTCAGCGATCACGTGGTCAAGAAAGAATGCCGCCAATTCCTCTTGAATTGCTACATGCAGCGATCTGGTGCTAGTAGTTCATCCGCATCCGAAACATCTAATTTTAAGAAGGGGTCAATACATATATATATGAATGAATGAAACTCAACACAAATGATGGTAATAAAATAAAATTGTGAATATTGTTATTTACGCACTTCATATTGTTTGTCGAGTAGCCCGCTCACAGGTCGTGTGGCGGATGGACTATAAATGTAGTATCCACAGAAATCATTCCCTTGTTCTTGCCACAACCGCTTTACAAGAAATAGAGGTCAATCAAACTGATAATTAGCAAGCATGTTAAATGGTATTGATGAAACTAGCGCTTGAATCACTAGGAGATGAGTGGAATATGCTACTATAGTACTTACTTTGGTGTCTAAATTGCAGCTTCTTGGCAGGTCCCAGAGCTTTTTTGGTGAATATTCTCCAAACCCTGCCAGACAAAGAAAACAATTACTTGATATCATAAATGAACAAAGTTGCTGATATGGTGGATAATGATCGATTTAACTTACTTCTCGAGCATTTCAGTCATGTCCGCATACTCCTTAGGATCTTTTTCGTTTGGAGTCTAAGACAGTTACTACTCCTGCTCAAGCTTAATCTCTAGGAGAATATAGTGGTACCTGCGCATGCGCATGCATAACTCATCAATATTACATTACTATAACCTAGACTAATAAGGAAACCGAATATGCCACAAGACAGTAACACTCACTTGAAGTTGTAAGGAAAGAGTATTATATCCTTGTGTTCATTTATTACCAACGATTGTAGCAACTTGGCCTCGGTATTTTCGGCATGAAATTCAACCTCGATTGCATCTATGAGATATGTGTTAATGAACCCAATGGAACCCACTTGTCTTTTCTTCAATTCGGCGATCTTCAATCTGCATAATATAGTGAGGATAATTATAAATACATGCAATGAAAGAGCTGAGTTATATAGAGAGACTTAATGATAGAAGTAGTACTACTTACAGACAATAGCAGGTGACCGTTGCTTTATCGAGGGCCAATTGATTGAAAAACTGATAGAACTCCTCAAATGGAATAGGCAACAGTTCAATTCCAACGAGGTCATGCTCCTTTTTAACACTCACATACAAAGTACTCCACCCCTCAGAGTCTCTGCAGGTTTTCATGTACCAATCATGCAATCTTCGCATCATCATTGATAGAGAGCTTTCATCTTTTACTAGAGGCTTCCCGTACTCGTATCTTCATATCTGCACCTCCAAGAAATCATAATGTACATCGTCGGGCAGGTAATCTTCAGGATTGCCATAACCGGGCACCATCCTCGGATCGATGATGTCGCTAGCAGGCACCTTGAGCGGGGGCACGATTGCTTGCTTGTTCGCCGAGCTGGGCAATTTGTTTCCCAGCTCGTCGTTCCTTCATTCTTTGATCACTTTTAGTACTTCCCGACCTCTCCGCCCGGCAAATGCCTTTCCAATAATGCGCTCATAGTTGCCTTTCGGTGGAGACTTGGGTGGTTTTGTCAGGGCAGCCAGAGTGCGCTTCGCTTTCACCGGATCTACCTTCTCCTCCGGAGGTGGATGTCTATTTGCTTTCAACCTTTCAAACCAGTCATGCACTTCGGTCTGCGCAATCTTCGCGTTTTCCTCCTCGGTCCTCTCGTATGGTAACTTCTCTGGATTCTTCAGAGAAGGGACGAATATGTATCTCCTCCCGCCTTTGGCTTTGTCTTTGCTAAACGCGCGGCGGAAAGCGAGCAGGCGGATGTCTTCTTTCCTTGCTTACGAGGCGGAGGAGAAGGACTACGACGCGCCGGAGCAGCCGGAGCGACGGCGGGTCTCTTCCGCCCTTGCTGACGAGGCGGAGAAGGAGGAGGGTGGCTGCTCGGGCGCGCCGGTGCAGGCGGAGAAGGAGGCGGAGTGCCGCCACGCACCGGAGAAGGAGCCGGCCGAGTTCCCTGATCGTCACTCACGGAGGAGGAGGCGATGGAGGAGGCGGAGTGCCTGACTCACCGGAGGAGAAGGAGGGGCGGAGGCGTCAATTCGGAAGGTTGATGAGATCCTTCCGCCATAGGCATGGAGTCTTGAGCGAGAACCCAGCCGATACCCCCCTTCACCGGTAGGGTGGTCAAGCCGGAGGTCCTCAAATCCCTCTGTTATTTCATCCACCATCACCTTAGCATATCCTTCTGGAATTGGCTGGCAGTGAAAAGTTGAGTCGGGTTTAGTAGGATAAACAGAGCAAACAGCCGCCTTGACCTTCAAATTGCTCCATTGCGCCATAAGGTGGCAATTTTGAGACTCCGTGATAGCATCCACGGGATAGCTGGCAGGAGCCGTCAAGGCATGCTCATTTGAAGCAGCTCGGTGGAAGCCACACTGCTTCTCCGCTGAGATGGCGGGGTAACCGGGGAAGCTTCGCAAATCGTTTGATCCGTTCTTCTTCTCGTTCCTCTAGCCCCATGACCCTTTCTGCAGCGCTTTGCATTTGGCTCTGCTTCCGGTTTCTTCCTCCTCTCATGGGTTTTGTAACCCCTGCGTCCGAAATCCAGCCTTCCATGAAGCGAACTGGCGTGCCTCGTGTCCGTCCAGTGGTGCTCGAGATTCCCGAGGGCCATTGTGAGCTCGTCCTTTTCTCTGTCTGGAACGAACTTCCCTTGTTGCGCTGCTTCGATATATTGCTTTAGCCTCTTGACTGGTATGTCCAATTGATCGTCCGTGCAAATGCACTTCCCTGATACAGGGTCCAAGGTTCCGCCAGCCCCGAAGAACCAAGTCCGGCAATGGTATGGCCAGTTCATTGTCTCTGGTTCGATCCCTTTATCAAGCAGATCATTCTCAGCCTTGGCCCACTTAGGCCGGGCTATGAGGTAGCCACCTGAACCCGTGCGATGGTGAAGCTTCTTCTTCGCAGCATTTTGCTTGTTTGTCGCCGACATATTTTTACTCTTTTCTGATGTCCTGTGGGCCACAAATGCGAGCCAGTCATCTCTGATCTTCTCATATTTGCCCTTGAATTCTGGTGTCTCTTTTTTATTGACAAACTTATTTAGGTCTTTCTTCCAATTCCTGAATAGGTCTGCCATCTTCTTAAGAGCAAAAGACTTGATTAATGGCTCTATAACTGGCTTCTCCGGATCATCGACTGGCGGTAGGGTGAAATTTGACTTCTGCTTTCGGTCAAAGATCATTTTTCTGCAGATCATTGACATAAGACACCTCGGGGTCTTCGTTCTTAGGCTTATACCATTCTTTGGATGCTGATCGGGATCTTGTCCCTAACCGTAACCCCAGACCGAGCAACAAATTCCTTCTTTGTCCGGATGGGTTCAATCGTTGGCCGTCGCGCGCGATTTCTATGATCTCAAACCTTTCATCCGAGCTCAACTTTTTCTTCGGGCCTCGTCTCTTTACCGAAGTTGTGCTCGATCCGGAGGGCTAGAAAAAGCAAGAAAGACGAGAGTTAATTAATATGTGTACATACCAAAACAATGAATGCATCAATTAGCTAGTCAGCACGGTCTTAACTAATATATATACCTGGCCGAACTCAGTTCGGTGATCACCGGAACAGTCCTCACGGTCTACTTCTTCACCCTCTCCTTCTTCCACCGGCATTGGGTCATCGGAGCCATCATAATCATAGCCAGCTGCTTCTTCACGCTCTCCTTTCGGACCATCGGTGTCATTGAGAAACATCAACAAGCTGAGGGCATCACTTCCTTCTGCGATTATGTCCCTCAACAACGCTTCTTGTGCTTCGTCTCGGGGCGGGGTGTCCATAGTTTCTACAAATATTTACAACATGGCAATTATTATTCAAACATGACATATATGGATATATTAGTGGCAAACGTAGAACTAGCTAGCTAATCACAATAAGGAATCATATTAATTAGTGGCCTCGACGCTGCTTCTCTAGGGTTTCGGGTGGCCTCGACAACGCTTCAAGGGTTAGGGGTGGCCTCGAGAACGCTTCAAGGAGGGGTTAATATCGACCCCCCATGTGTTGAAGCTATCGGGAGGGGTCGGCGTTGAACACTACATCTATGTCCCACAAGTGGCGTGGGCATCGACGCCATGTAGGGTAGAGGGTCGTGGATCGCCCGGCGGTCGAGGTCGAGGGTTGAGGATCGCCGAGGTCGGGAGGTTGCCTAGTGTCAAAGGATTCAACAAAACCATGTCTTCATCATTAGGCGAAAATGTGAGGTGCATGATGATGCGAAGCTCTCCAAAGTTATTTTGGAGCGGAGTCCTAGATAGGATAATTAAGCTTTTTGGTACAAAGTTCAGCAAGAACCTTCCGAATATCATTATTCGGAAGGACTTTGCTGAAATTCGTACAAAAGGCAAATTATCCTATCCGGAACTCCATTCCGTAATAACTTTGGAGGACTTCTTGCACCATCATGCCATGGTTACTCCGCTAATGATGAAGCCATGGATTTCTTCAATACTTTGACACTGGGAAACCTCTCGACCCCTTGGCGATCCTCGACCCCTCGAACCCTCGACGACCCTGGAACCCTCGACTTCTAGACGACCCTGGAACCCTCGACCCTCGATCCCTCGACCCTAGAACCCTCGAACCCTCGACCCTGAAACCCTCGACCCTTGACCCCTTAACGACCCTCGACCCTCTACCCTAGTTCCCGACCCTCGACCCCTTGGCGATCCTCGACACCCTCGTTCCCGATAAAAATTAAGAAGAAGAAGAAAAAAAAGAGGAGAAAAAAAGGAGAAGAAGCTCCTCTATTCCTTCTTCTTCTCCTCTTTTTTTTCTTCTTCTTTCTCTTCTTCCTCTCCTCGTCTTCTCCTTCTTCTTCTCCTTCTTTCTCTACTTATTTTCCTTTTCCTTATTTTACTTTTTCCTCTCCACTAACAGAAAATGCACTAACCTAAAATGCAAAAAACATAAAATGCACTAAATCGATCAACTAACCTAAAATCAGTGATAAAATGCACTAACCTAAAATCGATATCTACTAACAACTTAAAAAATAATACATATATGAAAAAATGCATATATGAAAAAACATCATCATATCATCAACAGAAAAAATAGTATTTTCCTAAAATCTATCTTTTGCATATATACATCAACATATATATACACTAACCTAAAATGCACAAAAATGCTATCGGAGAGGGGTATATCGACCCCCTCATGTATCCACATACATACATCTATACATACATATATACTTACATATATGTATAAATTTTTGCATATATAAAGTTTTTCTAAAATCTAACTTTTGCATATATGAACATATATACACAGAGAACATATACATATATACAGAGAACATATACATAAAATGCACAAAAAGTAAGAGAAAAGGCGCGCGGACCGAAAGGCGGTGGCGTGTGGTCGGGCAACGGCGAGGGGTTTGGGAAGGGCGGCACGCGGCAACGGCGACGGGTCGGGAAGGGCGGCACAGGCGACGGCGACGGGTCGAGGAACGGGGTGGCCATGGCGACGGCGACGGGTCGGGGGCTACAGGCGACAGTGTCGAAGCGGCTCGTGGCGGCGGCACGATTTAGGTGGACCAACAAGGCCGGGGCAGGGCTCGGCGGCGATGGCGACGAGGAGAAGCGCCGGGGCGAGAAGAAGCAGATGGATTTTGGCGAAAACTGCTAAGTGTTGTATATATAGCAAGAGCATTGCTCGGTTCGTGGCACAAACCGGGACTAATGCCCCTTTATTCGGTTGGTGCCACCAACCGGGACCAAAGGCCTCTTTTGACAGCCCAAAGGCGGAAGCGGCGACCTTTGGTCGGTTATTCAACCGGAACAAAGGGGCATTAGTCCAGTCATAGCACCAACCGGGACTAATGCACCCCTTTAGACCCAGTTGGTGCCACCAACCGGGACCAAAGGCCTGTGCTGCCCCGAACCCAAATATTTAGTCCCACCTCGCTAGTTGAGAGGGAGGCGCACCTGTTTATAAGGTGCGGTGCGCCTTCCCTCTCGAGCTCCTCTCTAAAGCAGGCTTTCGGGCCTAACCCTGCAATTTGTGCCTGTGGGCCTACTGGGCCTCCCGCGGGCCTGAATCCTGGCCCATGGTAGGGTTTCTAGTCGTATTCAGGCCGTGGGGGCCCAGTAGGTGGCACTTTTTTTTGTTTTTTGTTTTATTTGTTGCTTTATTTAGTTTATTTTGTTTCTATTTACAACAAAATACTTATTGTTTCTATATTTATTTATTTTTCCAGTTTTTTTGTTTTGTTTTCTGCATTATTTATTTTCTTTTGTTTTTGCTTTATTTTTTAATTCTTTTTGCTTTTAGTTTTAGAAAAATTATAAACTTTCTGTTAGTGCCATTAGTTTTCAAATTTGAAAACACTTTTTTGTTTTCTTTTGTTGCTTTATTCATTTTATTTTGTTTCTACTTACAACAAAATATTTATTGTTGTTATTATTTTATTTTTTCCAGTTTTTTGTTTTGTTTTCTGCATTATTTATTTTCTTTTGTTTTTGCTTTATTTATTAATTCTTTTTGCTTTTAGTTTTAGAAAAATTATAAACTTTCTGTTAGTGCCATTAGTTTTCAAATTTGGAAACACTTTTTTTGTTTTCTTTGTTGCTTTATTCATTTTATTTTATTTCTACTTACAACAAAATACTTATTGTTGCTATTTTTATTTTTTTCTAGTTTTTTTGTTTTGTTTTCTGCATTATTTATTTTCTTTTGGTTTTTTGCTTTATTTTTTAATTCTTTTTGCTTTTAGGTCAGCAAAATTATAAACTTTTTGTTAGTGCCATTAGTTTTAGACTTTCTGTTTGTGCCATTATTTTTCAAATTTGAATAGTTAAAATTTAAATTCTTTGAAATTCATAGTTTTCAAATGAACTCTGAAAAAGTTGGCATAGCATGTGCATGTACAAAACGGACAATGGTATAATACTAAATGCATTACAAAGTTGGCATGGTATCATCATAATAGTTGCGGAGAAAGTCTTCATTTTTTCTTCGCTTGTGTCATTTGCTTATTGCGCCGTAACCATGGATAATCTTCATCGTTTATCAGGATGCTTGGGTCAGCCTTGACTTTGAAGGGAGGAATTTCATGAAACTTTTCATACTCTTCATACATGTCTGTCTTGCCCTCCACTCCTAGGATGTCCCTTTTTCCTGAAAGAACTATGTGGCGCTTTGGCTCATCGTATGATGTATTCGGTTCCTTATCTTTTCTTTTCCTCGGTCTAGGAGACATGTCCTTCACATATAACCTGTGCCACATCATTGGCTAGGACGAACGGTTCGTCAGTGTACCCAAGATTTTTCAGATCCACTGTTGTCATTCCGTCTTTGTGGGTCTACACCAACTCTGCCTCCTGACAGATTGACCCACTTGCACTTAAACAAAGGGACCTTAAAATCTACTCGGTAGTCAAGTTCCCATATGTCTACTATGTAACCATAATATGTGTCCTTTCCCCTGTCGGTTGTAGCATCAAAGCGGACACCGCTGGTTTTGTTGGTGCTCTTTTGATCTTGGTCAATTGTGTAAAATGTATTCCCATTTATCTCGTATCCTTTCCAAATCATTATAGTCAAAGATGGTCCCCTGGACAACAAGTACAGCTCATCACAAACAGTGATGTCACCTCTGGGACGTGTTTCCAACCAACTGTTGAAAGTCCTGATGTGTTCACATGTAATCCAGTCGTCGCCTTTGCTCCGGGTGTTTGGAGCGCAGATCGTTCTTGTGTTCATCGACATACGGGGTCACCAAGGTAGAGTTACGTAGAACTGTGTAGTGTGCTTGAGACCAAGAATATCCGTCCTGCATATTATTGAGTCCCTTCCAAGCGTGCCTTTTCGGTCAGTCTCCCCTCATACCGCGATTTAGGGAGACCTATCTTCTTAAGGCCAGGAATGAAGTCAACACAAAACCCGATGACATCCTCTCGTTTGATGGCCCATGGAGATGTTTCCTTACGGCCTAAGCGGCGATTCTGAACATATTTCATTAGGACTCCCATGAACCTCTCAAAGGGTACATATTGTGTAGAAATACAGGCCCCAGAATGACAATCTCGTCGACTAGATGAACTAGGGCGTGCGTCATGATATTGAAGAAGGATGGTGGGAACACCAGCTCGAAGCCGACAAGACATTGCGCCACATCACTCCTTAGCGTTGGTACGATTTCTGGATCGATCACCTTACGAGATATTGCATTGAGGAATGCGTGTAGCTTCACAATGGCTAATCGGACGTTTTCGGTAGAAGCCCCTCAATGCAACCGGAAGCGGTTGCGTCATAATCACGTGGCGATCATGAGACTTTAGGTTACGGAACTTTTTCTCCGGCATATTTATTATTCCCTTTATATTGACGAGAAGCCGGTCGGGACCTTCATCTTGAGCAGGCATTCAAAGAAGATTTCTTTCTCTTCTTTCATAAGAGAGTAGTGGCGGGACCTTCATCTTTGCTTCGGAGGCATGCCCTCTTTTTCGTGCAAGCGTTGCAGGTCCTCCGTGCCTCGGTGTATCTTTTGTCTTCCCATACACGCCCAAGAAGCCTAGCAGGTTCACGCAAAGGTTCTTCGTCACGTGCATCACGTCGATCGAAGAGCGGACCTCTAGGTCTTTCCGGAGGGTAGGTCCCAAAATATAGATTTCTTCTTCCACATGGAGTGCGTGATTGTCGGCGTCATTCGAGAACAGCTAGTCCGCCGGGACCCTTTCCAAAGATTACGTGTAAATCATTGACCATAGCAAATGCGTGATCACCGATGCGCATGGTGGGCTTCTTCCGGTGATCTGCCTCGCCTTTGAAATGCTTGCCTTTCTTTCGACATTGATGGTTGGTCGGAAGAAATCAGCGATGGCCCAGTACACATTCTTCTTGCAGCTTCGGTATATACTATCGGTGTCAAGAAAAGCGGTGCGAGCATGCGTGGTATCCCTTGTTTGTCCGTCACGAAAGGTTACTGAGAGCGGGCCAATCGTTGATGGTCACGAACAGCAAAGCCTTTAGGTGAAATTCCTCCTTTTTGTGCTCATCCCACGTACGTACACCGTTTCCATTCCACAGCTATAAAAGTTCTTCAACTAATGGCCTTAGGTACACATCAATGTCGTTGTCGGGTTGCTTAGGGCCTTGGATGAGAACTGGCATCATAATGAACTTCCGCTTCATGCACATCCAAGGAGGAAGGTTATACATACATAGAGTCACGGGCCAGGTGCTGTGATTACTGCTCTGCTCCTCGAAAGGATTAATGCCATCCGCGCTTAAAGCAAACCATACATTCCTTGGGTCATTTGCAAACTCATACCAGTACTTTCTCTCGATTTTTCTCCACTGCGACCCGTCGGCGGGTGCTCTCAACTTCCCGTCTTTCTTACGGTCCTCACTGTGCCATCGCATCAACTTGCCATGCTCTCCGTTTCTTAACAGACGTTTCAACCGTGGTATTATAGGAGCATACCACATCACCTTCGCAGAACCCTCTTCTGGGAGGCTCGCCGTCAACATCACGAGGTCATCTCGTCGATCTTATACCACAATGCACCGCATACGGGCATGCGTTCAGATCCTTGTATGCACCACGGTAGAGGATGCGATCATTAGGCATGCATGTATCTTCTCCACCTCCAATCCTAGAGGGCATCTGACCTTCTTTGCTGCGTATGTCTTGTCGGGCAATTCGTTATCCTTTGGAAGCTTCTTCTTCATTATTTTCAGTAGCTTCTCAAATCCTTTATCAAGCACAACATTCTCTGCCTTCCACTGCAGCAATTCCAGTACGGTACCGAGCTTTGTGTTGCCATCTTCACAATTGGGGTACCACCCTTTTTTGTGATCCTCTAACATGCGATCGAACTTCAGCTTCTTCTTTTAACTTTCGCATTGCGTCCTTGCATCGACAATGACCTGGCGAAGATCATCATCATCAGGCACATCGTCTGGTTCCTCTTGATCTTCAGCAGCTTCGCCCGTTGCAGCACCATCGTGCACATCGTCTGTTTCCTCTTGATGTTCAGTAGCATCACCGTATTCAGGGGGCACATAGTTGTCATTGTACTCTTCTTGTTCGCCGTCTTCCATCATAACCCCTATTTCTCCGTGCCTCGTCCAAACATTATAGTGTGGCATGAAACCCTTGTAAAGTAGGTGGGTGTGAAGGATTTTCTGGTCAGAGTAAGACTTCGTATTCCCACATATAGGGCATGGACAATACATAAAACCATTCTGCTTGTTTGCCTCAGCCACTTGAGAAAATCATGCACGCCCTTAGTGTACTTTCGGAGGTGTACGTCACCGTACATCCATTGCCGGTTCATCTGCGTGCATTATATATAATTAAGTGTGTCAAAAATCATTACAGAACATCATGAATAGATAATTAAGTGACCAAATTAATAGAAGTTCATCATCACATAAAACCAAAGTACATACATAGTTCTCATCTAACAACATAAAGCTCTGCAGAGCATCTAAATTAATTAAACCATACATTGAAACTATGTAAAACATTTCAATGCGAAAACAAATGCGATCATAATCGCAACCAAGGTAACAACTGATCCAACGGCATAATGATACCAAGCCTCGGTATGAATGGCATATTTTCTAATCTTTCTAATCTTCAAGCGCATTGCATCCATCTTGATCTTGTGATCATCGACCACATCCGCAACATGCAACTCCAATATCATCTTCTCCTCCTCAAGTTTTTTATTTTTCCTTCAAGAAATTGTTTTCTTCTTCAACTAAATTTAACCTCTCGACAATAGGGTCGGTTGGAATTTCCGGTTCAACAACCTCCTAGATAAATAAAATCTATGTCACATTGGTCGGCATAATTTTCATAAACAATAAATGAACCAATAGTTATGAAAAGATAATATATACCACATCCGAATCGTAGACAGGACGAGGGCCGACAGGGGCGGATACCAAAACCATCGCACTATATAAGATGCACTAATAAAAGTAAGAAAATGATACAAGTATCTATCTAAACATACAAGTAAGAATATTTTTCCTTTCAGAAAGAAGATAAGAACAAGAGGCTCGCCACGGTGGTGCCGGCGATGAGATCGGCGCGGGTGATCGACGGCGATGAAGACGGGGACGGGGCGTGACGGACCGCTAAACCTAGATAAATATTGAGGAAAATGGAGCTTGGCGGTCGAGCTTGGAGAGGAGAAACCTTAAGTAGTGTGGCTCGGGCATTCCATCGAACACCTTGTATGCATAGGAGGTGAGCTAGAGCACCACCAAGCCCTCTCCCCCTCGGCTAGAAAAAACAGAGCAGTGTGCTCTGCTCTTGCGCGAGGGTGTATATATTGGCACCACCATTAGCCCCAGTTGGTGGCATGAACCGGGACTAAAGGGTAGCCTTTGGTCCCGGTTCAAGCCACCAACCGAGACCAATAGTGGTGGGCCAGGAGCCAGGCCCATTGGTCCCGGTTCGTCCCACCAACCGGGACCAAAAGGTCCGGACGAACCGGGACCAATGGCCCATGTGGCCCGGCTGGCCCCCTGGGCTCACGAACGGGGACAAATAGCTCCATTGGTCCCGGTTCTGGATTGAACCGGGACTAATGGGCGGAACCGGCCTGGACCATTGCCCCCTTTTCTACTAGTGCACTTGAATCAGCTGGGAGTTAATCTTCCGGATGCTAGTGTCATTGACAGAGTTCTTCAATCACTGCCACCAAGCTATAAAGGCTTCGTGATGAACTATAATATCCAAGGGATGAACAAGACGATTCCCGAGCTCTTTGCAATGCTAAAGGCTACGGAGGTAGAAATCAAGAAGGGGCATCAAGTGTTGATGGTTAACAAGACCACTAGTTTCAAGAAAAAAGGGCAAAGGAAAGAAGGGGGACTTCAAGAAGAATAGCAGGCAAGTTGCTGCTCTCGGGAAGAAGCCCAAGTCTGGACCTAAGCTTGAAACTGAGTGTTTCTACTGCAAAGGGACTGGTCACTGGAAGCGGAACTGCCCCAAGTATTTGGCGGATAAGAAGGATGGCAAAGTGAAAGGTATATTTGATATACATGTTATTGATGTGTACCTTACTAATGCTCGTAGTAGCGCCTGGGTATTTGATATTGGTTCTGTTGCTCATATTTGCAACTCGAAACAGGGGTTACGGATTAAACGAAGATTGGCTAAGGATGAGGTGACGATGCGCGTCGGAAATGGTTCCGAGGTCGATGTGATCGCCGTTGGCACGCTACCTCTACATCTACCTTCGGGATTAGTTTTAGACCTGAATAATTGTTATTTGGTGCCAGCGTTGAGCATGAACATTATATCTGGATCTTGTTTGATGTGAGACGGTTATTCATATAAATCAAAGAATATTGGTTGTTCTATTTATATGTGTAATATCTTTTATGGTCATGCACCCTTAACGAGTGGTCTATTTTTGTTGAATCTCGACCATGGTCATACACATATTCATAATATTGATGCCAAAAGATGCAAAGTTAATAATGATAGTGCAACATATTTGTGGCAGTGCCGCTTAGGTCATATTGGTGTAAAGCGCCTGAAGAAACTCCATGCGGATGGGCTTTTGGAATCACTTGATGCTTCCGAACCATGACTCATGGGCAAGATGACTAAGACTCCGTTCTCCGGAACAATGGAGCGAGCAACTGACTTATTGGAAATAATACATACTGATGTATGTGGTCCGATGAGTGTTGAGGCTCGCGGCGGGTATCATTTTTCTCTGACCTTCACAGATGATTTGAGCAGATATGGGTATATCTACTTAATGAAACACAAGTCTGAAACATTTGAAAAGTTCAAAGAATTTTAGAGTGAAGTGGAAAATAATCGAACAAGAAAATAAAGTTTCTATGATCTGATCGCGGAGGCGAATATTTGAGTTACGAGTTTGGTCTTCATTTAAAACAATGTGGAATAGTTTCGCAACTCACGCCACTTGGAACACCACAGTGTAATGGTGTGTCCAAACGTCGTAACCGTACTTTATTAGATATGGTGCGATCTATGATGTGTCTTACTGATTTACCACTACCGTTTTGGGGTTATGCATTAGAGACAGCTGCATTCACATTAAATAGGGCACCATCTAAATCCGTTGAGACGACACCACATGAACTGTGGTTTGGCGAGAAACCTAAGTTGTCGTTTCTTGAAGTTTGGGGTTGCGATGCTTATGTGAAAAAGCTGCAGCCTGATAAGCTCGAACCCAAATCGGAGAAGTGCCTCTTCATAGGATACCCAAAAGAAACTGTTGGGTACACCTCCTATCACGGATTTGAAGGCAAGATATTTGTTGCTAAGAATGGATCCTTTGTAGAGAAGGAGTTTCTCGAAAGAAGTGAGTGGGAGGAAAGTAGAACTTGATGAGGTAATTGTACCTTCTCTCGAGTTGGAAAGTAGTTCATCACAGAAATCAGTTCCAGTGATGCCTACACCAATTAGTGAGGAAGTTAATGATAATGATCATGAAACTTCAGATCAAGTTACTACCGAACCTCGTAGGTCACCTAGAGTATGTTGTGCACCAGAGTGGTACGATAATCTTGTTCTAGAAGTTGTGTTACTAGACCATGACGAACCTATGAACTATGAGGAAGTGATGATGAGCCCAGATTCCGCGAAATGGCTTGAGGCCATGAAATCTGAGATGGGATCCATGTATGAGAACAAAGTATGGACTTTGGTTGACTTGCCCGATGATCGGCAAGCCATAGAAAATAAATGGATCTTTAAGAAGAAGACTCACTGTAGCGACCCGACCCGAATGGACCAAGTCTCTGTGCTTTCGTGTCATCCTTGGATCGGTATCTTTGACACACCACGATTACTCGAAGGATTTATAACAAGGTAAATCACATGTATAAAGTAGCGTAAACACTATTACCTCAATCCAAATATATAGCGGAAGCAACAAGGTTGTGGATTCCCATCAACACCAACGACAAAGTTGAGTATAGGAAATCGTAACCCTAACGTATCACTTACTCGTTCGAGAGAAGTGCGCAACATGAAAAGTTGCAGCCCGAAAACGGGTCAAAGACATGGAATATGCTGGCAATGTAACACATAGAGAGTAATGAAAGAATAGGCTATACTACATGCATATATGGCTGGTGGAAAGCTCTATGGTTACAGTTTTAGCGAAAAGCCAATTTTTCCCTACTGCAAAGGAATAAATTTATTTAACTATCATGGTGGTTGTTGAACATTTAGAATGGTTGACAGCATCCTCAATCCCAATTAAAAGTACTTCATTAAAAACCCAAACAAATTATATTAAGTAACGTGATGAGATCAACAGGATAATCCAAGAACTAGTTACTCAAAATTGTCCATAACCGGGGACACGGCTAACCATGATTAGTTTATACACTCTGCAGAGGTTTGCACTTTTCCCCACAAGACTTCGATCGCCTCCGTTTGGTTTCTCGCACTACATGGTGTTTGAGAGACGGATGACCGAGACATAGTCTTTCATAAGCGCTAGCACCTTACGATGGGTGGACCGGTACACCTACATCCCCTACATCTGCTAGTCCACCACTATAAGAGTTCGCGACTTATTCAACTATGCGAGCCCATAATGGCTTGTGGCTGCACACGTAAGTTACTAGTATGAATTATCTTATGATCCCTTTGAGCACGGGTGGCGGTCCAAAATAAAACAGGCAAGTCCTGATGGAAACCAGTGCCTCAATCCACCCAGATGTGTATTTAAGTTGCCACCTTAGATAAACCATTAATAACAATCTCACATACATCATGGATATTCACTCACCCAATCCACGTCTACTAGCATAGCATGGCATAATGAGCAAACGTAGAAGTAACTCCCAAAGGTTTCATAAGAAAAACAGGTAATAGGTACTGCCTCAATCTACTTCCCATCCCACAATTTATTTAGATCCTAATCATGCAAGTGTTTGAGGAATAGATCTAATGCATAAAACTGGGTAGTAGAGAAAATATGATCAAGTGTTACTACCGCAATTTGATGAAGATGATTCGCTCTCAAACTCTTGATAGCTCTACTCGTCACACTCCGGTCAATCTATCGTAAGCAAGCAATAGTAACCACACATAAGCAATCTCTAAAAAGGTCGGAAAGGACGAAGAAAACAAATTGAAAACATCAAAAACAAGCAAATAACTCTTGCAACATAAAAAAATTTCTAACAGTACCAAAATTATATGAATTTGGCCTTATCAGAAAGTTTAGGTCAAGAGCTTTGATTAGCAAAAAGAATCAACTAAATTGGAGTTACGAAACTCAAGTTACGATCAAACAAAGTTTGAATACAAATCTGATCTAATTCAAATTTTAAATTATCAAAAACATGTTTGAGTTGTACTCTTTGGATAGAGGATCGTAACGAAGAAGTGGGCGTTGGTTTCGTTGGATTCCGACTTACGAGTAAAAAGTTATGAGCGTTTGAAGATTAGGGACTAATCTGTAAAAATAACACTACGGATAGGTCCCTGAAGGAAATTAAAAATAAAAACAAAAATCTTTCGAGCGAACGCTCGCTAAACAAAACCGGAAAGAAAAACCGGCGAGAAAACCGATCTGGGGTTTCGGAAAGAAAACCGAAACGAAAAACCGATCTAAAAACCGGAACGGAAACCGAACGACGACTTAAAAACCGAACCGAGGAAAAGAAAAGGTGACGCCTTGAGGATAGTACCTCAAGAGGCGAGGGGCTCGGCGGGCGGCGGGCGGGCGGCGGCACTTGGCGGCGGAGGTGGCAAGCGGGCAGGCGGGTGTAGGGCGGCGGCGGGTGTCTTGATTCTTCTTCAACTGCGGAGAGGAGAGGAGAGGTGTTGGTTTGATGTGTTGGAGGGTGGTGCTTGGGTATTTATATTGGGGAGGGAGGGTTTTGCTAGGGGTAGGGGCAAGAAATAGACTGGGATTAGGAAACAAAGAGGGAAAAGATCTACAAACAAAACGGAATAAACGGAAGTAGGACAAAAGTCCTACTAGGACTTGGAAAAGAAGCGGCGGCGGCTCCCTCCTGCCTCCCTGGTGGCGCACGCTATGGCCTTGGCCGGATGGCCGCTGGCTTGGCCTTGGGCCTTGGCCCTTGGCCGACAGGGCGCAGCGATTTTTTTTTAAAGACAGAGACAACAAAACAAAAATAATAAAACCAAATAAAAAATTTATATAGGCATATAATATATCAAAATTTTCAGAAAAAAATTTCCTACAACATGGAAATTTCTATAGCATTAAATAAAATTCACACAAATTTAAATAAAACAAAGAGTGCTTCTGGTCCAATAAAATCCAACAAAAATCATTTTAAAAAATATCAAAATGAATTCAAATTTATTTCTCTCCATTTTTCGGAGGTAGGGAATCATGTTACCCTATTTTCCATATATTTTATTTTTGGAGAAAAATAATTTGAATAAAACTCAAATAACTCCAAATTGAAAATAATTCAAAGGAACTTTGAATTTAATTCTTTGAAACTCCCAACTCATATTTCATATGTTTTGAAGAAGTCATTTTATCTTCGCTCGTGAAAATCATTGAGTTGCATAAAGTTTCAGAATTGGAAAATATTTTCCAAATGAAATTCAAATATTTTCAACACCCCTTGTCATTTAAATAAATGGAAGAAGTCATGTCATCTTCTCTCCGATTTTGTGATGAAAAGAATTTGAATTCGAAGATCATAAAAGAAAAATGAAAGTTTGGGAAAGTCCTTTTATTCCCTCTCATTTAACTTTCAAAAAGTTTGAATTCACCCACTTCACTCAAACAATCAAACAACAATCAAAACTATCTATTTGTTTATAACATTCCAAAATTTAGAATTTTGGGATGTTACAAACCTACCCTTAAAATGAATCTCGTCCTCGAGATTCGGAGAAACTAACAAGAAATAGGTTAGGGTTTGGGGTCTTCTCAAAATCCATCGATCATCTCCGGGTCTCGGGTGCTACCACCCTTAGAAGCATGGTTACGGTTCCATCAAAACTTATATACTCCATCCTTATTACTGACAGTGTCGGTCTTCCCAGATCTTAAGGATAATTCCTTCTCTGGGCTCTTCCGATAGTGGCATAACCTTTTCCTCAATTCCTTTGTCCTTTCCTCTTGGTAAGGTTATCCCGAAATTGGGTCTTCATAGCTGACGGGTCTGGCGCCAATTCTAAACAAATATCGGTATCTCATGGTGGTCAACGTTTTATGGTTTCCTGCAGAAAATGGGTCTGGGTTGAACCTCACCGTATATCCTACGGTTGGCAACAACTGCCTTGTACAAGGGGAAAAATTCTTATACCATTCTAAGGTTCAAACAAGGTTTTGATCGTCTCTTTACTATAGGTAAGTCACTCAAATTTACCATCCCACATAGCAAGGCGAATAATAAGAGTAAGTTGGTATGGTGATCAATCCATCCCGCACCCAAATCATTACCCTGTATATGGTTTAGCGAATCTCGCATTCTAACACTCGGTCATCCTCACAAGCATTGCAGAATTTCTCTTATCCATGAAATGGGTTCGGATAAATCCATTGATTCTGCAAGCCAAACAAACATCTATCGTTCCTTAACAACTCTCAGGTTTTGCATAAACTCCTATGGAACCGTCTATCGATAAAATCGCAACTTCTGCCAGGGTTTTTCCTTCAGCAAGGGTGTGCTTGCTTCTTGGCAGGTCCTGGGGCCTGTGGGTTATGGCCCATCTCATCACTTGCAATCCTTGAACACATCCTCGGGCAATCGATCATTATCCCAACATCCAACTTCACGGCATACTTAAAATCCATCCAATTGTATTGTCTCTTTTCCTTATATTGGCACCAAACTAAGACGTGCTTACTCAGGCTCATCATGGAATTTCCATTGACCCATATTTCCAACATCATACCTCATTTACGTCCAATAGGAATTTATCTCTTCATCCTCGTGGGATATCCCACATACCGAGATAAAACTGATACTTATGAAGTCCATACTCCACTTCGTGGAACATCATTATCCTTTCCAGGGTCAAGCGTCCTTACAGGGGGAATATTGGCCATCTCTGCATGGCACTTCTTCACCTAGGAAACGTGAAACAAGTCATGAACTCCTGACAGTCCTTCGGGTGACTCCAACTTGTTAGCCAATTCTCCCATACGTTCCAAACTCGGTATGGTCCTACAAATCTCGGGGCTAACTTTCCCTTAACTCCAAATCATTTAACTCCTCACAGAGGTGGCACATGAAGATATGCTCTATCTCCAATTTCATGGACTACCTCCTTGCGTTTTGAGTATGCATAACTATTACGCCTGGATCGAGCTACTTTCGGTCTATCTCGAATCAACTTAACATTCTCTTCCTAATCCTTGATCACATTTGGTCCAAACAATCGACGGTCTCCAACGTCATCCCACACTCTCTTGGGGTATCAAACATATCAAGACAAAACTCCTATTCCTTTTATGCGAAATCCATTCGATGGGTATCCTTATCTTTTCCAGTGGGTCAACGGTTCTTACAGGGTACCACCACCCTTAAAATGTTCCAATATTCCATAGACCATATTTCTCATATCCTCGAAATTGGTCAACATCTTTCCTCATAGGGTAACTCATAAAATCCAAAGCAGTACCAACACTGCTAACTTTATTGATTCTTAAATTATTACAATCTCTCGCTTTTCCATTACATGTCTCAACTTAACACCTCAATATAAAAGAAAAAGCTCTCACTTCTACTACTCCATTTCTTTTGTTACAACTTCAACTGTATATCATCAGTCTCCTTCTCCTTGAACAATCTACGGCAAAGTGCCCTGCTACATTACAACGGAAACATATTACTTCGACGGCTTTCGAGGTTTCCTCATGATCACATAGCCTCTTTGGGTCCTCGGCTTCCATTTTGGGCAAGTGTTGATGTAGTGCCACGACTCCTTGCATTTGTAGCAGGTGACATGACTCGAGATCCTTCACGGAATCCAATCTATTCCTCTTAGGGACCTTTCTGTTCCAATCAGGGCTTCTATTTCCTGTGGGTCATACTCTACTTCCTCTGTCGGAATTCTACTAGATCTCCGTTCAGACAATCTTGGGAGATGTGTCCCTCTTCTCCACATGAATAGCATGACTTGGTGCGGGCTTTAATTTTGTTTCCTTTGTGTGTGTCCTCAACATCTTCCTTCGTCCACAGGTTCTTCTAACATCTCCATGAGGGCTCCTTTCATTTCTTCTTTCTTCTGCTGGATGGTTCTTTGTACCATGGGGTAAATGTGACCTTTGGCGGGGTAGTGGGTAGTCCCTTCACACAAGAAACAAGTGATCTGCCTAGTTGGGCATTCTTCAGCTGGGTGACTTCCTTCATAATTAGGGCATTCATCCTTGTGTTCCTTATGGGTGTGTCCTATTTCTCCATAGAGCTTGCATGCACAAGGTTTCTTCATATCCTTTCCGAAGGCTTCAATTTCTGGGACACAAACCGAGATATTAGCAAAGTCAACTTAATTTCTTCCCAAACGGTTACTCCTTGCCATCCATTGATGGTTTGGTACATCCTCCACCAAATAGCAGCACCTCTTTCAAAGCACTCTAGAGCATGTTGGGCCATATCCTTTCTGACTATAGGGTTGTTCTCCATTTGATCCTCCATGTTCTGAATCCATTGGTCTATCTCCAATTGACTCATCGGTCCATACAATACAAGCTCATCTCCATTCATCCTCTATTGGGTCCATGGGTTTGGGGTGGGATAAGAGAGATCGAGAGGGATGCACACAATACAAACAATGGTTTTGAAAAGACAGATTTTATTGTGGATGTCGGAAAAACAACAAACAAATGACAACTCACAAACGTCGCATCTAACGTAAGGGTATATCACGGGTTTGGCCTTCTAAAGGTCAATAAATCTTCAACATCATCAAACTCTTCCAGTCTTGTTCATGTCTCCGATGGCTTCTTCCAATCGTGCTTGTCCTGCTCAAGTTCTTTTGCCAGATCATCTCTGTTGGCCTTGAAGTCTCTCGCGACGTCCTTTAATATTTCCGGAGTTGCATTCCAAACTTGGTTTCATCAACCTTGATATGAACGATGATCCTCTTGTCCTTGATCTGATGAATCTCCGGTATCTCGAGATTTTGTTCCTCCAGTTTGGCTACTTTCAGCTTCTGGTTCCGAGTGATTCATGAATTTGCCTCCTTGTCAAATATAGCTTCCTGCATATCCATCTTAAAATCCTTGATGTAATGCTCCAGATCCTGGTCTTACTCCAATACACCTTAATCTCGGGTATTGATTACTTCCATAATCTCTCAATTCCATAAGCGTAACCTTCCTAGGTCATAAAATCTGGGAATTCTTCAAAGCCTTCAAATTCTCCAAGTCTTCGGAGTCTTCAACAGTTGTAGTTTCCATTTACACGGTAAAATCCTCTTCATTCCAAATGGTCTTAGTTGTCCGATATCTTGTCTCCTTGGAGTGGTCTCATCAGTCAAATCTTCGAGTGGTCAAAAGGGAAAAGGGTATGGTCTCACTAAAAGGAATATTTGAATAAGCTCGTAAGAGAAGAGAGGTAAAAGATATTTTTGAAAATGAAGTTGTAGAGAAAAATCTTTCCTATGGGCTTGTCGGTTTCTAGGGTCACGTCCCTACAGTCAACATGTGCTCGGATACCATCTTGTAGCGACCCGACCGAATGGATCAAGTCTCTGTGCTTTCGTGTCATCCTCGGATCGGTATGTCGACACACACAAGACTTTCGAAGGATTTATAACAGAGGTAAATCACTTGTATAAAGTAGCGTAAACACTATTACCTCAATCCAAATATATAGCGGAAGCAACAAGGTTGTGGATTCCCATCAACACCAACGGCAAAGTTGAGTATAGGAAATCGTAACCCTAACGTATCACTTACTCGTAAATTCGAGAAGTACGCAACATGAAAAGTTGCAGCCGAAAACGGGTCAAGACATGGAATATGCCGGCAATGTAACACATAGAGAGTAATGAAAGAATAGGCTATACTACATGCATATATGGCTGGTGGAAAGCTCTATGGTTACAGTTTTAGCGAAAAGCCAATTTTTCCCTACTGCAAAGGAATAAATTTATTTAACTATCATGGTGGTTGTTGAACATTGAGAATGGTTGACAGCATCCTCAATCCCAATTAAAAGTACTCATTAAAAACCCAAACAAATTATATTAAGTAACGTGATGAGATCAACAGGATAATCCAAGAACTAGTTACTCAAAATTGTCCATAACCGGGGACATGGCTAACCATGATTAGTTTATACACTCTGCAGAGGTTTGCGCACTTTTCCCCACAAGACTCGATCGCCTCCGTTTGGTTTCTCGCACTACATGGTGTTTGAGAGACGGATGACCGAGACATAGTCTTTCAGAAGCGCTAGCACCTTACGATGGGAGGACCGGTACACCTACATCCCCTACATCTACTAGTCCACCACTATAAGAGTTCGCATGACTTATTCAACTATGCCAGAGCCCATAATGGCTTGTGGCTGCACACGTAAGTTACTAGTATGAATTATCTTATGATCCCTTTGAGCCTGGGTGGCGGTCCAAAATAAAACAGGCAAGTCTGATGGAAACCAGGTGCCTCAATCCACCCAGATGTGTATTTAAGTTGCCACCTTAGATAAACCATTAATAACAATCTCACATCCGTCATGGATATTCACTCACCCAATCCACGTCTACTAGCATAGCATGGCATAATGAGCAAACGTAGAAGTAACTCCCAAAGGTTTCATAAGTAAAACAGGTAATAGGTACTACCTCAATCTACTTCCCATCCCACAATTTATTTAGATCCTAATCATGCAAGTGTTTGAGGAATAGATCTAATGCATAAAACTGGGTAGTAGAGAAAATATGATCAAGTGTTACTTGCCTGCAATTTGATGAAGATGATTCGCTCTCAAACTCTTGATAGCTCTACTCGTCACACTCCGGTCAATCTATCGTAAGCAAGCAATAGTAACCACACATAAGCAATCTCTAAAAAGGTCGGAAAGAATGAAGAAAACAAATCGAAAAACATCAAAAACAAGCAAATAACTCTTGCAACATAAAACAATTTCTAACAGTACCAAAATTATATGAATTTGGCCTTATCAGAAAGTTTAGGTCAAGAGCTTCGATTAGCAAAAAGGATCAACTAAATCGGAGTTATGAAACTCAAGTTACGATCAAACGAAGTTTGAATACAAATCTGATCTATTTCAAACTTTAAATTATCAAAAACATGTTTGAGTTGTATTACTGGATAGAGGGGATCGTAACGAAGAAGTGGGCGTTGGTTTCGTTGGATTCCGACTTACGAGTAAAAAGTTATGAGCGTTTGAAGATTAGGGACTAATCTGTAAAAATAACACTACGGATAAGTCCCTGACGGAAATTAAAAATAAAAAGAAAAATCTATCGACCAACGCCGCTAAACAAAGCTGGAAAGAAAACGCAGGCGAGAAAACCGATCTAGGGTTTCGGAAAGAAAACCGAAACGAAAAACCGATCTAGAAAACCGGAACGGAAACCTAACGATTCTGAAAAACCGAACCGAGGAAAAGAAAAGGTGGCCTTGCTGGGCTAGTACCTCGAAGATGCGAGGGAGCTCGTGATGGCGGCGTTAGGCGGCGGCGGCACTTGGCGGCGGGCGGCGCGGGTGTAGGGCGGCGGCGGCGTGGGTGTGGGGCTGCTGCTGCTGCGGAGAGGAGAGGAGAGGTGTTGTTTGATATGTTGGAGGGGGGGGTGCTTGGGTATTTATATTGGCGAGGGGAGGGTTTTGCTTGGGGTAGGGGGCAAGAAATAGACTGGGATTAGGAAACAAAGAGGGAAAAGATCGACAAACAAAACGGAATAAACGGAAGTAGGACAAAAGTCCTACTAGGACTTGGAAAAGAAGCGGCGGCTCCTCCTCGGCTCCACGGTGGCGGCGCTATGGCCTTGCCAATGACTTGGCCTTGGGCCTTGGCCCTTGGCCCGGCGGGGCGCAGCGAATTTTTTTTTAAAGACAGAGACAACAAAACAAAAATAATAAAACCAAATAAAAATTTTATATAGGCATATAATATATCAAAATTTTCAGAAAAAAATTTCCTACAACATGGACATTTCTATAGCATTAAATAAAATTCACACAAATTTAAATAAAACAAAGAGTGCTTCTGGTCCAATAAAATCCAACAAAAATAATTTTAAAAAATATCAAAATGAATTCAAATTTATTTCTCTCCATTTTTACGAGGTAGGGAATCATGTTTCCTATTTTCCATATATTTTATTTTTGGAGAAAAATAATTTGAATAAAACTCAAATAACTCCAAATTGAAAATAATTCAAAGGAACTTTGAATTTAATTCTTTGAAACTCCCAACTCATATTTCATATGTTTTGAAGAAGTCATTTTATCTTCGCTTTCGTGAAAATCATTGAGTTGCATAAAGTTTCAGAATTGGAAAATATTTTCCAAATGAAATTCAAATATTTTCAACACCTTGTCATTTAAATAAATGGAAGAAGTCATGTCATCTTCTCTCCAGGGTTTTGTGATGAAAAGAATTTGAATTCCCGAAGATCATAAAAGAAAAATGAAAGTTTTGGAAAGTCCTTTTATTCCCTCTCGTTTAACTTTCAAAAAGTTTCGAATTCACCCACTTCACTCAAACAATCAAACAACAATCAAAACTATCTATTTGTTTATAACATTCCAAAATTTAGAATTTTGGGATGTTACACTCACGCTGATGGTAATGTTACTGTCTACAAAGCTCGACTTGTTGCGAAAGGTTTTTGACAACTTCAAGGAGTTGACTACGATGAGACCTTCTCGCCCGTAGCGATGCTTAAGTCTGTCCAAATCATGTTAGCAATTGCCGCATTTTATGATTATGAAATTTGGCAAATGGATGTCAAAACTGCATTGCTTAATGGATTTCTTAAAGAAGAATTGTATATGATGCAACTAGAAGGTTTTGTCGATCCTAAAGGTGCTAACGAAGTGTGCAAGCTCCAGCGATCCATTTATGGACTGGTGCAAGCCTCTCGGAGTTGGAATATACGCTTTGATAGTGTGATCAAAGCATATGGTTTTATACAGACATTTAGAGAAGCCTGTATTTACAAGAAAGTGAGTGCGAGCTCTGTAGCATTTCTAATATTATATGTGGATGACATATTGTTGATTGGAAATGATATAGAATTTCTGGATAGCATAAAAGGATAAATGAATAAGAATTTTTCAATGAAAGACCTTGGTGAAGCTGCTTATATATATATTAGGCATCAAGATCTATAGAGATAGATCAAGACGCTTAATTGGACTTTCACAAAGCACATACCTTGATAAAGTTTTGAAGAATTTCAAATGGATCAGTCAAAGAAAGGGTTCTTGCCTGTGTTACAATATGCGAAGTTGAGTCAGACTCAATGCCCGACCACTGCAGAAGATAGAGAGAAAATGAAAGTCATTCCCTATGCCTCAGCCATAGGTTCTATCATGTATGCAATGCTGTGTACCAGACCTGATGTGTGCCTTGCTATAAGTTTAGCAGGGAGGTACCAAAGTCCCTGAGTGGATCACTGGACAGCGGTCAAAAACATCCTGAAATACCTGAAAAGGACTAAGGATATGTTTCTCGTTTATGGGGGTGACAAAGAGCTCGTCGTAAATGGTTACGTCGATGCTAGCTTTGACACTGACCCGGATGACTCCAAGTCACAAACCGGATACATATTTATATTAAATGGTGGAGCTGTCAGTTGGTGCAGTTCCAAGCAAAGCGTCGTGGCGGGATCTATGTGTGAAGCGGAGTACATAGCTGCTCCACAAGCAGCAAACGAAGGAGTCTGGATGAAGGAGTTCATATTCGATCTAGGTGTAATACCTAGTGCATCGGGTCCAATGAAAATCTATTGTGACAATACTGGAGCAATTGCCTTAGCGAAGGAATCCAGATTTCACAAGAGAACCAAACACATCAAGAGACGCTTCAACTCCATCCGTGATCAAGTCAAAGAGGGAGACAGAGAAATTTGCAAAATACATACGGATCTGAATGTTGCATACCCGTTGACTAAGCCTCTTCCACTAGCAAAACATGATCAGCACCAAGACTCAATGGGTGTTGAATCATTACAATGTAATCAAGATTATTGACTCTAGTCTAGGTGGGAGACTGAAGGAAATATGCCCTAGAGGCAATAATAAAGTTCTTATTTATATTTCCTTATATCATGATAAATGTTTATTATTCATGCTAGAATTGTATTAATGGGAAACTTGATGCATGTGTGAATACATAGACAAAACAAAGTGTCCCTAGCATGCCTCTACTTGACTAGCTCGTTAATCAAAGATGGTTAAGTTTCCTGACCATAGACATGTGTTGTCATTTCATGAACGGGATCAATTATTAGGAGAATGATGTGATGGACAAGACCCATCTGTCAGCTTAGCATAATGACCGTTAAGTTTTATTGCTGTTGCTTTCTTCATGACTTATACATATTCCTTTGACTATGAGATTATGCAACTCCCGAATACCGGAGGAACACCTTGTGTGCTATCAAACGTCACAACGTAACTGGGTGATTATAAAGATGCTCTACAGGTGTCTCCAAAGGTGTTTGTTGGGTTGGCATAGATCGAGATTAGGATTTTTCACTCCGAGTATCGGAGAGGTATCTCTGGGCCCTCTCGGTAATGCACATCATGATAAGCCTCTTAAGCAATGTGACTAATGAGTTAGTTACGGGATGATGTATTACGGAACGAGTAAAGATACTTGCCGGTAATGAGATTGAACTAGGTATGAACATACCGATGATCGAATCTAGGGCAAGTAACATACCGATGACAAAGGGAATGACCTATGTTGCCATTACGGTTTGACCGATAAAGATCTTCGTAGAATATGTAGGAACCAATATGAGCATCCAGGTTCTGCTGTTGGTTATTGACCGGAGAGGTGTCTCGGTCATGTCTACATAGTTCTCGAACCTGTAGGGTCCGCACGCTTAACATTAGATGACGATTTGTATTATGAGTTTTGGTGACCGAAGATTGTTCGGAGTCCCGGATAAGACCACAGAGATGACGAGGGGTCTTGAAATGGTCGAGAGGTAAATATTAATATATTGGACGATAGTATTCAAACACCAGAATGGTTTCGGAATGTTTCAAATATTAATTGAAGTACCGAGGGGTTACCGGATCCCCCCGGGGAAAGTAATGGGCCTCATGGGCCATAGGGGAGAGAGAGGGCAGCCCACAAGGTGGTGGCACCCCCCCCCCCATGGAGAGTCCGAATTGGACAAGGGAAGCCCCCCCCCCCTTTCCTTCTCCCTCTCCCTCTCCTTCCCCCTTTCCCCCTCAGAAAGAAGGAAGGGGGGCCGACTTGGACTAGGAATCCAAGTGGGTTTCCCCCCCACTTGGCGTGCCCCCTAGGGTCGGCCTCCTGCCCTCTCCTCCTTTATATACGGGTGTAGGGGGGCACCCCAAAGCACATCAATTGTTTCTTAACCGTATGTGGTGCCCCCTCCACCATTTACTCCTCCCGTCATATTGTCGTAGTGCTTAGGCGAAGCTCTGCGCGAATCACATCACCATCACTGTCACCATGCCGTCGTGCTGACGAAACTCTCCCTCGACACTTTGGTGGATCAAGAGTTCGAGGGACGTCATCGAACTGAACGTGTGCTGAACTCACAGGTGTCGTATGTTCGGTACTTCATCGGCTGAATCGCGAAGACGTTCGACTACATCAACCACGTTAAACTAACGCGTCCGCTTTCGGTCTACGAGGGTACGTGGACACACTCTCCCCCTCTCGTTGATATGCATCTCCTAGACAGATCTTGCGTGATCGTAGGATTTTTTTTTGAAATTGCATGCTACGTTCCCCAACAGTTAGATGTCTCTCTCTCTCTCTCTCTCTCTCTCTCTCTCTCTTTCGTTCTCTCTCTCTCTCTCTCTCTCTCTCTATCTCTCTCTCTCTCAATCTCTCTCTCTTCGATACAATGATCTTCTCTGAGAACAATCCGATGTAATTTTCTGCGGTGTGTTTGTTGAAATCTGATGAATTGTGGGTTTATAATCAGAATTATCCTTTGAACTATTTGATTCTCTTGATATTTATTTTTTACGTAATTTTATAGCTTTGTATTTCTCTACGATCTATCCGTCTACTTTGGCCAAGTTAGACTGATTCATCTTTGGTGGGGGGGGGGGTGCTTTGTAGTATGTTCAATCTTGGGATGATCTTGCCCTGTCTCAGGAGGAGTAAGGCACGTATTTTTATTGTTGCTACTAAGAATAAAATGACGGGGTTGATCATATTGTTTGGTCTTACTTTGTCTAGATTATGTCATCTTGCTTGATGTGTTATTCTGTTTGTCTGACCTTAATACTTTGAGATGCATGCTGGATAGCGGTCTTGGGGTGGAGTAATAGTAGTAGATGCAATTGAATTAGCGTTCTGCTTGCCACAGACGTAATGCCTATATATTGATTATGCCTTGGATGATCATCACACCTATGCGCAATTCTGTCAATTGTCCAACATTAATTTGTTTACCCATCATTGCTATGCTTATGAGAGAGATGCCTCTAGTGAACCTATGGCCCCCGGGCCGATTCTCAATTATTAACAAGAATCCTACAATTACCTTGTTATTTATTTTGCTTTATTTTATTTTTATTTGTTTGCCTATCACTACCAGATTTAATTCTTGCAACTGGCAAGAACAAGGGGCGTGACAACCCCCTTGCCTTTGTTGGGTGCAAGCATGTGCTTTGTGTGTGTGCAGATACCATTCATGTTGTTTGTGTGACGTCTTTTTCTGGTTTGATAACCTTGGTTCTTAACTGAGTGAAATACTATATTCTATTATACTGTTTCACCCTTCCTCTTCGGGGAAATCCAATAAATCCATCATGAGTAGCAAGCACTGGCTCATGGAGGGGCGATCCGCCCTAGCAGGAGAACAACGATGTCGTCTCGGCCATGGTCACGAAGAATCCAGGCTTTTTCTTTCTTGTAGTCACCACTAATACACCTAGCCAAACCCCGAAGGGATTTTCTAAGGTGGCCGATTTTAAATTGTTACTTCTCAATGTTAGTAACTCATGTAATCTCCTTTGACCATTGATGAGCTATGGTACCAAGAAAATTTTACTTCTCAAACCAAGATGTTTCAAAGAAAAAAGCAGTCTTGTGTCTCGGATGAGCCTCCTCACTAAAATCCAAAAGAAGAGGAGTGTGATTGGAGATAATTCTACGGAGAGCACGAACCGTCAACAAAGTAAAATTTCATTCCCACTCAACACTTATCAACACAGAATATAGCATTTCATAATTCGGTGGGAGTAAGTTATTAGCCCAAGTGAATTGGCGAGCCGATAAAGCTATCTCTCACAGGTCCAAGCTCTCAACAATGCCACTGGACATAAATGACCATGTCGCATCGAAATTATTGCTATTTATCTCTTTCTGCCGCCAAATAATGTTAAATCACCTTCCATCAACATGTAAAATATTCTTATGCATAAATTCGGCCAAGCTCTCCGCAAGAAAGTCGGATTAAGTTTGGGTTTGCTGCCCTATATACAGCCACAAAATTCATGAGAAGCCATCACAAATTGAAGGCTGAAACCTTCAAATGAACGATACTCGGACCATAGATTATATTTGCTTCAGAAGTTAGTAGGTGTAAGGGTAACTCCAACAATGTACATTAAACACCTCAAAAGTACGCGGACACGTCTGAACATGTTCATGAATAGTGATAAGGCACTACTAGGGAAAACCTTATACACAGAATCTTAGGAGCAGCGCGGTTTAAAAACAAACGCTACTGCTAATTAGCAGTAGCGTGCTTGAGAAAACCGCGCTACTAATAACCCGGTAGCAGTAGCGCTCTAGGTGAAACAAGCGCTACTACTATAATTGCCACGGCGTTGCCTCCAGGCTAGATATAGTAGTAGCGCCCTTCCCTAGACGTGCTACAACTAAAGTACTTAGTAGCAGCGTTTTTCCTCAAAACTCGTTGTTGCTAAATATTGCACCTAATTAAGTTTAGTGCCATACTGCTAAGCGAACAAGGTGTTTACCACCTAAAATATGTTACTTCTCAAACTATCTCGAGCACTTGGTCTTCATTGAACTATATGTGTAGGATTTGTGGCTGCAATATGAATCTTCACCATTACCTATACAGGTACTGTGATGATTCATGTTGACTATTTAGATTCTACACAAAAAGATCAATGGTGACCAATGTATATTTTTGATGCATGCTTAGACTTAGCACTAGCGTTTTTCTCTAAAACGCACTATAGCTAAATTAGCTATAGCGTGTTTCCTAGAGTGCGCTACTGTTAGTTCGACTTAACCACCCGCGGGCTCAAAATTTCACTAAGTCCTGCTTCCTCCCTCTCTCCCCCATGTTCTCCTAACTCCTCTGTCGCCGCCGCCCGAGCCTGCCCTCACCGCCGCCGCCGAGGCCGCCCTCAACCTCACCACCGCCGCCCGCCGCCGCTCTCGACCTCACCATCGATGCCCTCGACCTCACCGCCGCCGCCCGAGCCCGCCCAGGACCGCCGCCTCCCGATCTCGAGCCCGCCCTCGCCGCCCCTACCTCTCTGTCGCCGAAGACCTCCCCGCCACCGTCTCTCCCCTCTCTGTAAGCCCCCCACCCCTCCCCCACCCCCTCTCTTTGCTTAGTTAGTAGATAATTTTTAGTAGTAGTAGATGTTAATTTAGGGTTCATAGATAATGATTTTTAGTAGTAGTAGATGTTAATTAGTAGTAGTGATGGCACTAGATAACTAGGGCAGTATGGTTAATAGTAGATGTTTTTTACTATTGTATAATGTATTTTTTACTATTTTTAGTAAGTGTTTAAAATAATTAGTAAGTAAATTAATAAACTAGTTGAACTAGTTTAGTTTTAGTTGAACTAGTTTAGTAAGTAAATTAATAAACTAGTTAAACTAGTTGAATTAATAGAACTAATGTATTTTTAGTAAGAAAATTAATATAACTAGTTGAACTACTTTATTTTTAGAAAGAACTAGTTTTTTTTTATTTATACTAAGTTTATATTTAGTAAGAACTAGTTGAATTAATAGAACTAGTTGAACATGTCATATTTGTTGTTATTTTTTTAGTTTAAGCAATTATTCGGGATGTATTAGTGATAACTTATAGGGTTTTTGCTTTTGCAGAAATCAAGGAGCCCCTCCATCATCCCCACTGTCGTCCCCGTCACCGACCCCCTCCAACCTCGAGGTGAGACCAGCCAAATCTCCATGTCAATATGAGTCCTATAAGATATATATGATGTGGATAAAAACATGTATATCTTGTGTTGCTCAAATAGGATATGTGGTTGCCCAAGTGGGCGGTCATGTTCAGGTTACACCTCCGAGTGGCCTATGTATTGCCGGAGTGTTGATTAATTTTTGTTCCGGCAAATTTTAGGCGCTCGATATGTCCTTTTTTAGCAAAGGTCATGCCGGATTTTTCCGTGAATTCTTGCATGACTTGTGCTAGAATATGTAGGAGATATCGAGTGGCCTGGATTTTCTCGAAAAATAATGATCTAATTTAGGTTTTTTAGTACATATATTTAATTGTACAAGTTTAATCTTTGAATTATGAACGAGGGAAATGTCGTACTCGGATGATTTAAAGTCTCCTGGGGAGTGCAACTGGTGCCACGACGATCGAGGTCTGTGCGACACGTGCCCTCACCTGGACGAAGATCGGTGCTTCAGCATTAAGCTCGAGGAGACCTTCGATGTTGAAACGGTACACAACGACGACAAATGTTTTTTTCGTAATTAAGCACGACTTCAACTATTTCAACGTCTAATTTTCATATTTTACAATTCGACTAGCTTATCCCATTTCATGCAAGACGCTATGTCTTGGAGAGGATGGGTTTTGAAGACCATGAATATTTTGAAACAAAGAAAATACACCTAAGGACCCATCATGATATGGATTTTGAAGTAAATCTGTACAATTCTCAGAGTGTAACCCATTTTGGTTGCCAAAATTGGGAAGCACTTTGCAAAATGTATGGTTTTTATGAGGGTATGATTGTCACCATGGATCTTGGTGATCCTGACATCGAGCAAAACAATATGGAAATTTGTGTCCTTGTTGATACGCTTCCGATTCTACCGCTATGTGAGTTTATCAAACATAGTTATTAACTAATTTATATTATTTATTTCAAAATAGTTGACAGCTTATTTTCATTCTTCAAAGAATGTGCGGAAGATGGTAGACAAAACCCACTACACCGATGGCTCCGAATTAACTTATAAGGAGAAAAATCATCTGATCGCATTTTGTACTTATCTTGAGAACTACAATACCTATTATCGAACTCCCCCAAATTATGGTGAATACGTGCCACTAGTGCACGTGTTGAACCACGATAATTTCTATGGAGATACCCTGGTAAGATTTTTTTTACTATTACGACATCCGTGCATCTTTTGCATACTTCTAAAACTAGTACATCATTTCTAACTATGAAGTTATTACTATGTTTTTCAACAGAAAATCCCGATGGATTGTGTGCCTCATCTGATGTATCATAATGGTCGCCTTTGAAGTTACGAACATACAGCCAGGTCATCCTCTGGATCTCACTGTGCATATCGGATTTCTAAAACCGTGAACACATGCTAATCAAAGAATGGAAAAATGTTTGGACATTCGTAAGGAGGTTCTTGGAAGCAACATTAAGCAAAAGGCAAGAATTGGAGATAGGATAATCTCCATTCCCCATAATGGAGAGTCAGGGGCTATCTTGTTTTTTGCTATTTTACCTTAGAGAATATAGTAGTCCCTAAGAGAATGTAGTAGGTCCTATGATGTACAATAGGTTTATTATGTGGTACAATGTGATACTATTCACATTTGGATCCCGGCTCGCGGGGAACAGACCTCCTAGCCACTCTCACCTCCTAGCCGCCGGTGGCCACTCCGGCCCCGGCGTCCGCTGATCCCCTGAGCCTCTGATCTCACGGGCCCCGTCATCTACCGCTCAACTCATGATCACCCATTGGCACTCGCTGATCTCAATTTAGACATTGGTCAAAATTTTGCTGCTGAAGTTTGGAGGAAATGGGGAGTACCCATCAACTATGAAGAAGGTAAGGATATGGAAGAGTTCCTCTTAGTTGCTGAGTTCACTCGATCACAAATTAGGCTTACGGAAAATTCTGTAAGCGCTATTCTCTTATCTTGCTTTGGAGGAAGAGCCTCTCTTTTCAAAGTTAAGCTTCTTCAAAATTGGTCGTTTTAAGTTCTCGGTTTCGTCCAAAGAAGTTGGGTTTCCTATCATCAAGGGAGGCAACATTTCATTACCTCTTCTGAATATCAACTTTCTTATTTGGGGCAATGGTGGACCTAACTCCAGCTGGGAATTGGATCAGTATCTCAAAGAAAAGGAGGATGAATTGACCCATATCTTCCGTCGTCATCCGAGGAAATCTTATGCACAAGCCCTTCAATATCCTCGGATCTACTCAGATTCTTCTCCCATAGCCCGTAGATCTTCGGGCTCAGATCCAATCCTTCATGATCAGGCATGATCGTCGGGGCGCAATCCTAGCAATGGAGTTCATGGCATTACTCAAACAGTTACTTCCTACGGGGCGGGATCATTGCCAATTCAAAATTCTGGCCAGTTGTTTTGTGTGCGCTGCCTTCTCTCGGGCCATAATCGGCCCAACTGCACTAATAAGATTAAATGCAGAGCCTACAAACGTTGGGGCCACATTGCCCAGGACTGCTATTCCCAGCCCACGCCCAACCCTCCTCCGGTGCACAACCCACAGCCCAGGCCCAACCCCCCTCCAGTGCACACCCTGCAGGCCAACCTGACGCTTGCGTTTCTAAGGCAACCTGCCACTGTTCCCGCGATTGTGACTAATCAGGCGGTCATTCAACCCACCAACCAGGATACATCACTTAATTCTCTCCAGCAGGCATCCCGGGGTGATTGCCACAATCTCGGCTCCTTCCCCAACTCAGCCTCGCTTCGTCTCCAATCTGCCACAATCCTTCCCAACGCTGCCTCACCTCCTCGGTCCTTGGTGGCGATAGACTCTGCTTCTTCTCCAACAATGGCGGCATTCCCATTTGACCCTACCCCTTTCTTGCCTCCAAACCATCAAAGTATCCAGGTGGCGGGTAGACCAGCGAGGATTCGAGTCATCACCGGTGCTGCGCCGCCTACGCATGAGGAGTGGGCGATTGCCACTATTGTCCCAATGCCAAATCTTCCGGTGGCGTTCAACACTGTCAGAGAGGTACTCACAGATTTCCTTACCGACCACCAGCTAGGTTTTTCTGAGATCGAACCATGCCCGTTTGGCCAGGCGTATGTCAAGTTCAATAGTGTTTTTGATAGAGATGACATGGTTAACCGCAGTCCTCATCTCTATACGGATGTCCATGTTATTTTTCAAAAGCATGATAGAGTTCTGAACTGGAGAAGTTTGGTCCTAGATAGAGATGCCTGGATCTTGCTCTGTGAATATCCATTTGACAGAAGGAATATTCAAGAAGTGAGCAATGCTGTCAGCAAATTTGGCAAGTTTTTGATGTGGGACGGAGTATGCAGTTCAAGAGCCAATCTTATGGTCAAGGTCAGAGTTGAGGAGCTCAGTGATATTCCTAGAAGCATTGTTATGGGAGAGGGTTATGATTTTCTGTCGCGACCAGACCCGAATGGATCTAGCGCTCTGTGCTCAGTGTCATCCCTGGATCAGTAATACTGACACCACACAGTACTTCGAAGGATTTATAGCAGAGTAGCAATCACACACTTATTACATCGTTGTCCACAAGGGAACTTAATACAATAATATGGCTTAAGGCCATCTAATAATAACAGCGGAAGGCTTGGAAAACGAGTGAGTCCATCAACTCCAACGGCATCTTGAGTATAGAACCACGACCTAACACCTTACTGTAAATGCGAAAAGTGCGCAACATGAAAAGTTGCAGCCCAAAACGGGTCAAGACACATGGAATATGCCGGCAATGTAACACATAGAGAACAATGAAGCAACAAGACTATACTACATGCATATTTGGCTGGTGGTAAGGCTCTCACGGTTACATTTTTGCATAAAGCTGATTTTTCCCTACATCAAAGGAATAATTTTATTTAACTATCATGGTGGTTGTTAAACATTGAGAATGGTTGACAACATCCTCAATCCCAATTAAAAAGGTACTCATTAAAACCCAATAACTTTATTATTAGAAGTAACATGTTGAGATTCACATGATATTCAAGTACTAGATACTCAAGATTTGTCCATAACCGGGGACACGGCTAATCATGATTAGTTTATACACTCTGCAGTGGTTTGCACTTTTCCCCACAAGACTCGATCGCCTCCGCTTGGTTCTCGTGACTACCTGGTGTTTGAGAAGCGGATGACCGAGACATAGTCTTTCAGAAGCGCTAGCACCTTACATGTGGGTAGACCGTACCAACCTACATCCCCTACATCAGCTAGCCTACCCGTAAGAGTTCGCACAACTTAGTCAACTACGCCAGAGCCCATAATTGGCTTGTGGCTGCACACGGAAGTTTCTAGTTTGAATAATCTTATGATCCCTTAGAGCACGGGTGGCGGTCCAAGAAATACAGTAAGTCCTCGATAGAAACCAGGTGCCTCAATCCACCCAGATGTGTGTTTAAGTTGCCACCTTAGATAAACCATTAATTAACAATCTCACATCTTTCATGGATATTCACTCACCCAATCCACGTCTACTAGCATAGCATGGCATAATCAAGCAAACGTAGAAGTAACTCCCAAGGTTTCATAAGTAAAACATGTAATAGGTACTACCTCAATCTACTTCCCATCCCACAATTTAATTAGATCCTAAACATGCAAGTGTTTGAGGGTTTGATCTAATGCATAAAACTGGGTAGTAGAAAAGGTATGATCAAAGTGTTACTTGCCTTCTTGATGATCCATGAGTCCTAGAGATTCAAGTAACAAGCGGCGCACTCGGGTGATCTAACGCAGACAAACAACAAGCATAAAATATGTACTCATCTAATGCACAGGTAAATCTCTAATAAAAGATCTAACCAGATAGTTCAACTTAAGAACCCTGGTTGCAAAAGAATCGAATCGAATAAAGCATCAAAAGTCGGAACTCGAGAGAGAACGACTCGGTTTAGCAAATCTGAAATTAAGTCAAAATTTTACAGTAGCAAAACTCTGTGTAAGTAGGGTAGTCGGAACGGCGGTTTCACATTCTGAAACTCCAGCGCTTGAATCACCAGATTCGATAAACGAGCAAGAAATAAAACAGATTTGAAAATCAGATCGTAAATCGAATCAAAAATAACGGATTAAATCCGATTTAAAAGAAAAACGACGAATGGATTAAATAACGGACGTTCGTTAACAGAACTAATCCAACGAACACGTTCATTGAAACGAACGGTTCGGTGAACGTTCGTTATTTAAGAAAACCGAAAAAAATAAAACCAATCTAGGTTTTTTGAAAAAAAAACCGAACATCTTTTTTTTTAAATAAACCGGGTCGGGCGGCGGGGCGGCGGCTACCTCCGGTGGCTCTCCGCAGGGCTCCGTGGTCGGGAGGCGGCGGGTCGGCGGCTGGGCGGTGGGTGCTCGGCGACAGGGGCGGCGACGCGGGATCGGCGGGCGTCCTCGGCGTGTGGCGGGGTCTTGTCGGGCGGGCGTGGTGGCGGCGGGGTGAGGAGAGAAGGGGTCGGGTTTTAAAGGGGGGGCGAGTCGGCTTGGGAGGGGGCAAGCCAGGTGGCGAGGGGAGGCGGACTCGTGGCGGGTGGCGTCGGCGGCGGTGGGAGACCGCTCGAGGGCGAGCGCGAGGAGGAGAGGAGGTGGGCCGGGCGACTGGGTCGGGCTGGCTGGCCGGGTGGGCCTTGGCCTGTGGGGGGTGGCTTTTTTTAAATAAAATTAAATCAAAAGAATTAAAAAAAATACCAAATGAACTCCAAATTAAATAAAACAAATTTTCCCCGACTCCTAAAAATGAGTCGAACAAAATGAACTTTAAAAACGGCAAACATGCATAAATTTTTAAAATGCTCATTTTTGCCTAAGAAAAATAAATCTTCCAAAACCAAATTTTGATTTATTTATAATATCTTCATTTTTCCTAAATATTGGGAAAGTCATATTATTCCCTCTCTTGAGATTTTTTATAGGAAAAACTTTATGAAGATAATTAAATAAATCCAATGATCCTATTTTCAAGGTTTGAGAAATCCCAAATATGAAAATAATGAAACTTCCAACTCTCTCCGAGGGTCCTTGAGTTGCATGAAATTTTCTAGGATCGGAAAAACGCGAGAAAAATATGATATGCATGATGACCTAATGTATAACATTCCAAATTGAAAATTTGGGATGTTACAAACCTACTCTTAAGATGAATCTAGCCCTCGAGATTCGGGTTGGCTAGAAAATAGGTGAGGTGGTCCTAAGCAAAACTTCCTCTTTCCTGTGTGGCTTCATCCTCGGTGTGGTGGCTCCACCGAACTTTGCAAAACTTGATAACCTTGCTGCGGTAACTCTGCTGGCATAATCGAGAATCTTAACCGGTTTTTCCTCATATGTCAAATCATCCTTCAACTGAATTGCTTCCGGTGGCACTTTGTGTCTCTTAACGGTACCTCTGCTATCTCGGGTGACATTTCTTCAATCGAGAAACATGGAATACATCATGAACTCCCGACAGTCCTTCCGTAATTCCAACTTATAAGCAACTTCTCCCATGCGTTGCAAAATCTTATACGGTCCAACTAAACGGGTGCTAACTTTCCTTTAACTCCAAAACGCTTAACTCCTCAAGCGGGGATACTCGAGATATACTCTGTCTCCAACTTCATACTCAATCGCTGGCGCTTTGAATCGGCATAGCTCTTTTGTCCGGACTGGGCTACCTTGAGCCTGCATCTCGAATCAACTTAACTTTCTGCTCGGACTCCTTAATCAAATCTGGTCCAAACAATCGACGATCTCCGGTTCGTCCCATAACAGCGGTGTCCTGCACCTTCTTCCATACAAAGCCTCGAAGGTGCCATCTTCAAGCTGGTTTGGTAACTGTTGTTGTAGGAAAATTCTGCATACGGCAAATTTTCATCCCAGCTAGATCCATAATCTAGGGCACAAGCTCTCGACATGTCCTCCAAAATCTGATTGACTCTCTCACCGTCCATCGGTACGTGGGTGGAAAGCTGTCTTGAATTCCAATCGGGTTCCCAATGTTTCGTAACCTGGTTCCAAAATTTCGAGGTAAACCGGGTTCCTCTATCTCGACACGATGCTCCTCGGAACTCCGTGTAAGCACACAATTCTGGTCATGTATATCTTTGCCAACTTAGCACCGCTATAGGTGGTCTTGATCGAATAAAATGGGCTACCTTTGTTAAACGGTCGACTATAACCCAAATCGAGTCATATCCTCGAACGAGTCTTTGGCAATCCTGTGATAAAATCCATGCCTAGTTTATCCCACTTCCATTCGGTATCGGCAATGGTTGTAACAATCCTGGCGGCTTCGATGTTCTCGCCTTTACTTTCTCGACATACGCCGCAAACTGCTACATACTCCGCAATATCCTTCTTCATTCCGGGTCCACCGAAAGTGTTCTTCAAATCCAAGTACATCTTGGTATTTCCTGGTGAATCGAATAGGGTGAATCATGGGCTTCTTGTAAAATCAGCTTCACGATCTCCGGGTCATTGGGCACATAAACACGGTCCTCAAACCATAGGGTATCGTGCTCATCCTCACGAAATCCTTTAGCTTTTCCTTTGCTCATTTTCTCCTTTATAGAGGCAACTTCCTTATCCGCCTTTTGGGCTTCTCTGATTTTGTCCATCGCTGTCGATCGAATCTCCAATGCTGCTACTTAGCCTCTCGTAACTATTTCCAAACATAGCTCTCGATGGTCCTCGGCTAACTCATTGGGTATTCCGCACATCATTTGGGTATTGACGTGGCTCTTACTGCTCAATGCGTCTGCTACGACTTTAGCCTTCCCGGGTGATAATGCAATCTCATGTTATAATCCTTGATAAGCTCTAACCATCTCCTTTGTGCGAGATTCAATTCCTTACGTGTGAAGATGTACTTCAAACTCTTGTGATCCGTATATACTTCACAATGATTTCCAATGAGAAAATGTCTCCATGTCTTCAGGGCATGCACAACGGCTGCTAACTCCAAATCATGAGTGGCATAATTCAACTCATGAGGCTTAAGTTGTCGTGAAGCATACGAAACAACTCTTCCTTCCTGCATAAGCACTGCTCCAAGTGCTCGACGTGAAGCGTCGCAATACACCTCATAATCCTTAGTCTGATCTGGCAATATCAAAAGCTGGTGAGGTAACTAATCTTTTCTTCAACTCCTGAAAACTTGCCTCACAGTCCTCAGTCCATATGAATTTATTTTCCTTCTTCAACAATTCTGTCATAGGCTTAGCAATCCTTGAGAAATTCTCAATGAATCTTCGGTAGTATCCTGCGAGTCCAAGGAAACTCCGAATTTCTCCAACTGTCGTTGGTGCTTCCCATTTGGTTACGGTCTCCACTTTTGTGGGGTCAACTGCTATCCCTTCTCCGGATATAACATGTCCGAGAAATCCAACTTCCTTTAGCCAAAACTCACATTTGCTGAACTTGGCATACAACTGGTGTTCCCTCAGTTTCTCCAAAACCAATCGCAAATGCTCCTTGTGTTCCTCTTCATTCTTCGAGAAAATCAAAATGTCATCAATGAACACCACGACGAACTTATCCAAAAACTCCATAAACACTTTGTTCATCAGGTTCATGAAATAGGCTGGTGCGTTAGTCAGTCCAAATGACATAACGGTATACTCGTACAATCCATATCTCGTGGTAAATGCTGTCTTGGGTATGTCCTGCTCCCGAATCTTCAATTGGTGGTACCCTGATCGCAAGTCGATCTTGGAAAACACCTTGGCTCCTTGCAAGCGATCAAACAGGTCATTTATCATAGGTAGTGGGTACTTGTTCTTGATTGTTACTTCATTCAATCCACGATAATCAACAACCATTCTTAACGATCCATCCGTCTTCTCCACTAGCAAAAGGGTGATCCCCAAGGTGAAGAACTTGGGCGTATAAAACCTTTATCCAAAAGCTCCTTAATCTGCTTCTTGATTTCCGCCAAATCTTGTCTTTGGCATCCTATATGGTCGCTTCGATATTGGGCCTGTTCTCGCAAAAGTTCTATCAAAAACTCAATGTCTCTATCCGTGGCATTCTGCAACTCTTCCTAAATACATCGGAAAATCCTTCACCACCGGGTACTTCTTCCCGTACCACTCCTGATAAGCAATTAACTTGTGCTCTCCTCGGCTCGTGCCGTGATACATACTTAATCCTTCTTCCTTCTGGTGTGGTGAGCAAAATTGATCTAGTGGAGCAATCAATGTTTCCTCCATACCTTGATAACCAATCCATACCTAATATCACATCCAATCCTTGGGATTCCGTAACTATTAGGTCCGAGGGGAAAACATAGTGTCCAATCCTTAATGGCGGTCGATCACACCATTTACTAGCCATGTACTGGCCCGGGTGAGGTTACTAGCATGGGTGACCTAAGGGCTTGGGTTGGTAACTTGTACTTATCCACAAATCCCTTGATATGTATGAATGCGATGCACCAAGATCGAAAAGAACAACCGCAGAAATGACTTAACCAAAAACTTACCGACATCTTGCATCGGGCTGATCTTCAACCTCCTCCACTTCAATGTGGTTCACCTGTCCTCTATTGAAAGGGTTGGGCTTCTTTCCGAGCTTCCATTGCCATTTCCATTCCGGCCTTACAGGCAGTCATTGGCATAATGCCCGATCTTGCGGCACTTAAAGCAAGTAATATGACTCAGGTCTACTTTGGATGGTGTTGACGGGTTGGTGCGATTCATCCATTGCTTCCTCCATTCCTGCTCCCATTCTTGGTGCTGTTATGGTTATGCGAATTACCTCCTCCATGGGTATGCTGAAACTGAATTCCTGATTTAGGGGTATAACGAGGTTTCTGCTGAGCTCCAGAGTTATACTTCCCTTGCCCATACTTCCGCTTACGGTTCTCAATTTGCTGCTGCTTTCCTTCAATCATGAGAGCTCGATCTACTAACTCCTGGTAGTTATCTAAACTGGCTACCATCAACGGCATGCTGAACTCATCATTCTGTCCTTCTAGAAACTTCTCTGTTTAGTCGCATCAAGAGTAACGTCATCCGGGGCATAACGTGCTAGTTTACTAAAGTCATCCACGATCTTGGCCAACAATCCTTCCTCCTTGGCGTAAGTTGCGAAACTCACGCTTCTTCATGGCCATGGCTCCTGCTGAAACATGGGCGGTCGAAAAGCTTGCTGAAATTGATCCCATGTGATGTTGTTCACCGGGTAAGTGGCTCGTGAAATTCTCCCACCATGCTGCTGCGGGTCCTTCAAGCTGATGTGCTGCAAACTTCACTCTTTCTCCATCCGTGCATCCTGCAGTGGTCAGCTCCCTTCCTATCTTGCGGAGCCAGTCATCTGCTACAATTGGCTCGGTGCTACTGGAGTACACTGGCGGATTTAGTCTAAGGAAACGAGTCCGATGATCCGCAGTTGGTGGTGGTGGTGGGTTGTTGTTGTTGTTGTTGCCCTGGTTCTGCACCAATGTTTGAATCAGGTATTCACGCTTTGGATCAGTTGGGTGATCTCTGGCGGGAAAACGAATCCGGGGTCGCGTCTCGGAGGCATCTGATGGGTTTAGAAAAGATGAGAATTCAGAATAGAATGAGGTCTAAGGGGAATCACTACCCAAATGCACATGAGCAAATACACACAAAATCACTTCATTCAATCAAACAAAGGCTTACAACGATCTAACTATCGCAAAAGTGCGTGTACTATAATGTTTACATGGGGAAATACTACTAATATGTGGGGACTTCTACTAATTTGAACCGGTGGAAGACTCCATAATGTTCCGCTCCAGCTTCGTCTTCAAAGTCGGGTTCACTTGGATCCGAATCGGTGTCGTCGATGTTGATGTAGTCGCTTGGGCAATTGACATCTTGGTCTTCATTCCTGAGCGCCAACTTCTTCTTGAGTTCTTCAATCTGCACTTAAGATCGTTATTGTGTCTTGCTAGAGCTACGATCTCGTCCATATAGTCCTTGCGAGTTGTCTTTAGTTCTTCTTCAAGTTCGATGATCCTTCCTTTTGCATTCTCGCAACTCCAACATTTCATTGCACATCTGGTTCTCCTGACGTCGAATGTGCTGGTTTAACTCCTGGATAAATGCTGCAATGGATCTATCCTTCTTGGTGCTGACGACGTCCCATTTGTCATCTCGGCGTCCGCAAATCTGATAAATTGTGTCCTTGAGGTCTTCTTGATAAACTTCTCCAATGCGTCCCATGGTGATGTGAGCTGCCATGCTCTTTCCCAGACTCCAAGTTGGTGCACTGAAAACACTATCTATAGGCTTGGTGATTGGGGCGAATGTCCTTCCCGAACGTGAGCGTGAATCTTCCAGCTCCTCTTCAGCAAGAGTGGCGTTGAAAGTCCGGTGAAGCTTGGTAATCCAATGTTCGGTACTTGGTAACTTCCTTCAAGTGAAATCCAAAAGGTGTGCCTTCATCCGTTGGGTGTACTTGATCTTGGCGTCCGTCATCCTAAAGAGAGTAGAAAAGATGAGGAGTTAGAAAATGGGAAGAGAATAGTGATCTATGGCTTTATCTTAGTGGTCGTGTCCTACATCGGCGTGGTGCTCGATACCATTCTCTCGTCATGACCAGACCCGAATGGATCTAGCGCTCTGTGCTCAGTGTCATCCCTGGATCAGTAATGCTGACACCACACAGTACTTCGAAGGATTTATAGCAGAGTAGCAATCACACACTTATTACATCATTGTCCGAGGAAATCTTATGCACAAGCCCTTCAATATCCTCGGATCTACTCAGATTCTTCTCCCATAGCCCGTAGATCTTCGGGCTCAGATCCAATCCTTCATGATCAGGCATGATCGTCGGGGCGCAATCCTAGCAATGGAGTTCATGGCATTACTCAAACAGTTACTTTCACGGGCGGGATCATTGCCAATTCAAAATTCTGGCCGCTTGTTTTGTGTGCGCTGCCTTCTCTCGGGCCATAATCGCCCAACTGCACTAATAAGATTAAATGCAGAGCCTACAAACGTTGGGGCCACATTGCCCAGACTGCTATTCCCAGCCCACGCCCAACCCTCCTCCGGTGCACAACCCACAGCCCAGGCCCAACCCCCCTCCAGTGCACACCCTGCAGGCCAACCTGACGCTTGCGTTTCTAAGGCAACCTGCCACTGTTCCCGCGATTGTGACTAATCAGGCGGTCATTCAACCCACCAACCAGGATACATCACTTAATTCTCTCCAAAGAGCATCCCGGGTGATTGCCACAATCTCGCTCCTTCCCCAACTCAGCCTCGCTTCGTCTCCAATCTGCCACAATCCTTCCCAACGCTGCCTCACCTCCTCGGTCCTTGGTGGCGATAGACTCTGCTTCTTCTCCAACAATGGCAGCATTCCCATTTGACCCTACCCCTTTCTTGCCTCCAAACCATCAAAGTATCCAGGTGGCGGGTAGACCAGCGAGGATTCGAGTCATCACCGGTGCTGCGCCGCCTACGCATGAGGAGTGGGCGATCGCCACTATTGTCCCAATGCCAAATCTTCCGGTGGCGTTCAACACCGCCGAGAGGTACTCACAGATTTCTTACCGACCACCAGCTAGGTTTTTCTGAGATCGAACCATGCCCGTTTGGCCAGGCGTATGTCAAGTTCAATAGTGTTTTTGATAGAGATGACATGGTTAACCGCAGTCCTCGTCTCTATACGGATGTCCATGTTATTTTTCAAAAGCATGATAGAGTTCTGAACTGGAGAAGTTTGGTCCTAGATAGAGATGCCTGGATCTTGCTCTGTGAATATCCATTTGACAGAAGGAATATTCAAGAAGTGAGCAATGCTGTCAGCAAATTTGGCAAGTTTTTGATGTGGGACGGAGTATGCAGTTCAAGAGCCAATCTTATGGTCAAGGTCAGAGTTGAGGAGCTCAGTGATATTCCTAGAAGCATTGTTATGGGAGAGGGTTATGATTTTCTCGTCGCGACCGGACCGAATGGATCTAGCGCTCGTGCTCGATGTCATCCCCGGATCGATGTCTGACACCACACAAGATTTCAAGGATTTATAGCGAGTAGCAATCACACACTTATTACATCGTTGTCCACAAGGGAACTTAATACAATAATATGGCTTAAGGCCATCTAATAATAACAGGAAGGCTTGGAAAACGAGTGAGTCCATCAACTCCAACGGCATCACCGAGTATAGAACCACGACCTAACACCTTACTGTCATTCGAAAAGTCTCGCAACATGAAAAGTTGCAGCCCAAAACGGGTCAAGACATGGAATATCTTGGCAATGTAACACATAGAGAACAATGAAGCAACAAGACTATACTACATGCATATTTGGCTGGTGGTAAGGCTCTACGGTTACATTTTTGCATAAAGCTGATTTTTCCCTACATCAAAGGAATAATTTTATTTAACTATCATGGTGGTTGTTAAACATTGAGAATGGTTGACGACATCCTCAATCCCAATTAAAAAGGTACTCATTAAAACCCAATAACTTTATTATTAGAAGTAACATGTTGAGATTCACATGATATTCAAGTACTAGATACTCAAGATTTGTCCATAACCGGGGACACGGCTAATCATGATTAGTTTATACACTCTGCAGAGGTTTGCGCACTTTTCCCCACAAGACTCGATCGCCTCCGCTTGGTTCTCGTGACTACATGGTGTTTGAGAAGCGGATGACCGAGACATAGTCTTTCGTGGCGCTAGCACCTTACATGTGGGTAGACCGTACCAACCTACATCCCCTACATCAGCTAGCCTACCCGTAAGAGTTCGCACAACTTAGTCAACTACGCCAGAGCCCATAATTGGCTTGTGGCTGCACACGGAAGTTTCTAGTTTGAATAATCTTATGATCCCTTAGAGCACGGGTGGCGGTCCGAAGAAATCTGAGTAAGTCTGATAGAAACCAGTGCCTCAATCCACCCAGATGTGTGTTTAAGTTGCCACCTTAGATAAACCATTAATTAACAATCTCACATCTTTCATGGATATTCACTCACCCAATCCACGTCTACTAGCATAGCATGGCATAATCAAGCAAACGTGAAGTAACTCCCAAGGTTTCATAAGTAAAAGCAGGTAATAGGTACTACCTCAATCTACTTCCCATCCCACAATTTAATTAGATCCTAAACATGCAAGTGTTTGAGGGTTTGATCTAATGCATAAAACTGGGTAGTAGAAAAGGTATGATCAAAGTGTTACTTGCCTTAGCGATGATCCGCGAGTCCTAGAGATTCAAGTAACAAGCGGCGCCTCCGGGTGATCTAACGCAGACAAACAACAAGCATACAATAAGTACTCATCTAATGCACAGGAAATCTCGAATAAAAGATCTAACCAGATAGTTCAACTTAAGAACCCTGGTTGCAAAAGAATCGAATCGAATAAAGCATCGAAAGTCGGAACTCGAGAGAGAACGACTCGGTTTAGCAAATCTGAAATTAAGTCAAAATTTTACAGTAGCAAAACTCTGTGTAAGTAGGGTAGTCGAACGGGCGGTTTCACATTCTGAAACTCCAGCGCTTGAATCACCTGATTAGATAAACGAGCAAGAAATAAAACAGATTTGAAAATCGGATCGTAAATCGAATCTGAAAAATAACGGATTAAATCCGATTTAAAAGAAAATGACGAACGGATTAAATAACGGACGTTCGTTAACAGAACTAATCCAACGAACACGTTCATTGAAACGAACGGTTCGGTGAACGTTCGTTATTTAAGAAAACCGAAAAAAATAAAACCAATCTAGGTTTTTTGAAAAAAACCGAACATCTTTTTTTTAAATAAACCGGCCGGGCGGGCGGGCGGCTACCTCCGGTGGCTCTCGGCTGGGCTCCGCGGGTCGGGAGGGGCGGCGGGTCGGGCGGCTGGGCGGTGGGTGCTCGGCGACGAGGCGGCGACGGCGGGATCGGGCGGCTCGGCAAGGGCTCCGGGCGGGCGGTGGTGGTGGCGGGGTGAGGAGAGAAGGGGGCGCTGGGTTTTAAAGGGCGAGTCGGCTTGGGGAGGGCAAGCTGGGGGCGAGGGGAGGCGGACTCGGCGTGGGTGGCGTCGTGGCGGCGGGAGACCGCCAAGGGCGAGGGAGGAGAGGAGGTGGGCCGGGCGCCGGGCCGGGCTGGTCAGGGCCGGGCCTTGGCCCGGGGGTATGTGGCGTTTTTTTAAATAAAATTAAACCAAAAGAATTAAAAAATTCCAAATGAACTCCAAATTAAATAAAACAAATTTTCCCGACTCCTAAAAATGAGTCGAACAAAATGAACTTTAAAACGGCAAACATGCATAAATTTTTAAAATGCTCATTTTTGCCTAAGCAAAATAAATCTTCCAAAACCAAATTTTGATTTATTTATAATATCTTCATTTTTCCTAAATATTGGGAAAGTCATATTATTCCCTCTCTTGAGATTTTTTATAGGAAAAACTTTATGAAGATATTAAATAAATCCAATGATCCTATTTTCAAGGTTTGAGAAATCCCAAATATGAAAATAATGAAACTTCCAACTCTCCGAGGGTCCTTGAGTTGCATGAAATTTTCTAGGATCGGAAAAACGCGAGAAAAATATGATATGCATGATGACCTAATGTATAACATTCCAAATTGAAAATTTGGGATGTTACAGATTTTCAGACTCGCTCACTCACTGTCCCTGTAGTGATTTTACAGCATTATATTTTGGGTGCTGAAGCTGCTGATGAGGACCCTGTGGCCCCTAATGGCAACCCACATCCTGCTCCACAGCAAGATAACTTTCATCCCAATCAGCATAATCACTTCCTTGGTCCCCTGCAACAACATGAAGTTGAGGAACAATGGAATCCAGCCCCTAATCCTCAGCTTAATCTTCAGTTAGCCCTTAATGCTGCTGGACAGGAATTGGAAGGCCATGATGACATGGCAATGGAAGAGGATCAGGACCCAATGCCAGGATGGGGACACTGGGCTATTCCAGAAGAAGTTGATCAAGAATTACATACATGAGAATTTTTAGCACTTAATGACATCATGGAGCCATTTGAGGATATGAACAATCAAGGGATTCGGGCTAATAGCAGCATCACATTGTCTGAAATTCCAACTGATAACAGTCTCAACTCTGCTGCTTCTGCTAATGGACCTCTCTTACCTGGCATTCAGAACTTGGCATTACCAGATTTGAATATTGTGGCTGAACCTGTTGGGCTGGCCCAAGAACAAGCCCAACAACTTCCTGTGGGGCTGCCTGACCAACTTGCCCATTTTGAACCAGAGCCAAGTATGGATACTGAAGCTCTATCTTCTACCCTGCAGCAGAGAGATGCTTTGGAAGATCCTATGCTCTTTGAACTTATGGCTCATCTTCCACCAGTTTCCAAACCAACTGTCCTATCTGAGAATAATGTGACTGCAGTAGATTTGAACAACTTAATTCAGACTAAGATGCACCACCCTTCTCTGAATCTGCCAGTTGACACAGCTTTGGATGAGAATGATGCAAGGCATGTTACTGAGGGCACTGCCACAGAGTCTGAGCTTAGGAAAAATTTGGAGCACTTTGCAACTGCTGGTGAGACTGATACTTCAGATATGACTGCTCCACCTGGTTTCACTAAACATCTTTTTGCTAAAGAGCCTCAGCATACATCAGGATTGGCTGCTTTACCTGTTCTGGAGGAAATCACAGGGGGTAGTTTGAACATCGAGGAACAACATATGGGGGCAGAAGGAGTTCAAGTTTGGAAGAAGCATTTTGCTCCTACCAATGACAGCAACAACTCTATTCACGTACCTGTGGATTGGGAAAAATTCTTATCTGTTGTCCTTCTAAATCCAAGTGATACGTCCATTTTCCATCATGCTTTTACATCTATATTTATTGCATTATGGGCTGTTATTTCATATTATGTCACAATACTTATGGCTATTCTCTTTTATTTTACAAGGTTTACATGAAGAGGAAGAATGCCGGCAGCTAGAATTCTGGCCTAGAAAAGGAGCAAATATTGGAGATCTATTCTGCGCAACTCCAAAAGTCCTGAAACTCCACGGAATATCTTAAAATAAATAAAGAAAAATCGTCACCAAAGATGAAGGCCAGGGGGCCACACCTGCTCATGAGGGTGGGGCGCCCCGCCCCTAGGGCGCGCCTACCTCGTGGGCCCCCGGTGGCTCTCCGACGCCCATCTTCTCCTATATGAAGTCTTCGTCAAGAAAAAATAAGAAGCAACCTTTCGGGACGAGACTCCGCCGCCACGAGGCGGAACTTTGACGGAACCAATCTAGGGCTCCGGCAGAGCAGTTCCGCCGGGACACAGCCCTCCGGGAGGGGGAAATCATCACCATCGTCATCACCTGCTCTCCTCTCATCGGGAGAGGGCAATCTCCATCAACATCTTCACCAGCACCATCTCATCTCCAAACCCTAGTTCATCTCTTGTATCCAATTCTTGTCTCTGAGTCCAGGATTGGTGCTAGTAGGTTGCTAGTAGTGCTGATTACTCCTTGTAGTTGATGCTAATTGGTTTATTTGGTGGAAGATTATATGTTCAGATCCTTTATGCATATTATTACCCCTCTGATTATGAACATGAATATGCTTTGTGAGTAGTTACGTTTGTTCCTGAGGACAAGGGAGAAGTCTTGCTATTAGTAGTCATGTGAATTTAGTATTCATTCGATATTTTGATGAGATGTATGTTGTCTAGCCTCTAGTGGTGTTATGTGAACGTCGACTACATAACACTTCACCATTATTTGGGCCTAGAGGAAGGCATTGGAAAGTAATAAGTAGATGATGGGTTGCTAGAGTGACACAAGCTTAAACCCTAGTTTATGCGTTGTTTCGTAAGGGGCTGATTTGGATCCATATGTTTCATGCTATGGTTAGGTTTACCTTAATACTTTTTGTTGTAGTTGCGGATGCTTGCAACAGAGGTTAATCATAAGTGGGATGCTTGTTCAAGTAAGAGCAGCACCCAAGCACCGGTCCACCCACATATCAAATTATCAAAGTACCGAACGTGAATCATATGAACGCGATGAAAACTAGCTCGACGATATTCCCATGTGTCCTCGGGAGCGCTTTTCCTATTATAAGAGTTTGTCCAGGCTTGTCCTTTGCTACAAAAAGGTTTGGGCCACCTTGCTGCACTTTATTTACTCTTGTTACTTGTTGCTCGTAACAATTTATCTTATCACAAAACTATCTGTTACCACTTATTTCAATACTTGCAGAGAATACCTTGCTGAAAACCGCTTATCATTTCCTTCTGCTCCTCATTGGGTTCGACACTCTTACTTATCGAAAGGACTACGATAGATCCCCTATACTTGTGGTTCATCAAGACTCTTTTTCCGGCGCCGTTGCCGGGAGTGTAGCGCCTTTGGTAGGTGGAATTTGGTAAGGAAAAATTTATATAGTGTGCTGAAATTTCATGTCACTTGTTACTATGGAAAGTAATTCTCACGAGGGGCTTGTTCGGGTATCTTCACCTGGCCCAAAGAGAGCAAAGAATTGCTCCTCAACCTACTGAACCTATTGAAAATGAAACTCCTTTTGAATTTCCTTCGGTATGATGGAAAAACTGCTAGCTAATCCTTTTACGGAGATGGAACAAAGCATCCCGATGAGCACTTAATATATGTGGATGAATTTTGTGGATTATTTAAGCTTGCGGTATACCCGATGACGTTGCTAAGAAGAAGGTCTTCCCTTTATCTTTGAAGGGAGACGCATTGACATGGTATAGGCTATGTGATGATACGAGATCATGGAACTATAAAAGATTGAAATTGGAATTTCATCAAAAGTATTACCCTATGCATCTTGTTCACCGTGATCGCAGTTATATATATAATTTTTGGCCTCATGAAGGATAAAGCATCGCTCAAGCTTGGGGAGGCTTAAATCAATGTTATATTCATGCCCCAATCATGAGCTCCCAAGAGAAATAATTATTCAAAGTTTTTATGCTCGGCTTTACGATAACAATCGCACCATGCTCGATACTTCTTGTGCTGGATCTTTTATGATGAAGACTATTGAATTCAGATGGAATTTATTGGATAGAATTAAACGCAACTCTGAAGATTGGGACCTCGATTAAGGTAAGGAGTCAGGTATGATACCTAAGTTTGATTGTGTTAAATCTTTCATGGATACCGATATTTTCCGTAAGTTTAGCACTAAATATGGACTTGACTCTAAGATAGTAGCTTCTTTCTGTGAATCTTTTGCTACTTATGTTGATCTCCCCAAGGAGAAGTGGTTTAAATATCATCCTCCCATAGAAGTAAAAGTAGATGCACCTATTAAAGTTGAAGAAAAGACTGTCACTTATAATGATCCGATTGTTCCCACTTCTTATGTTGAGAAACCACCTTTCCCTGTTAGAATAAAGGATCATGCTAAAGCTTCAACTGTGGTTCGTAAAAGCAATATTAGAACTTATACACCTCCTGAGAAAGTCAAAGTAGAACCTAATATTGCTATTGTCAAAGATCTCTTGTCTGATAATATTGATGGGCATGTTATTCAGTTCAATGGTGAAACTGGTAGAATTGCTAAACCTTGTGCTAAAGATAAACATAGACCTGTGGTAGGCGTGCCTGTTATTTTTATTAAAATAGGAGATCATTTTTATCATGGCTTATGTGATATGGGTGCTAGTGCTAGTGTTATACCTTATGATTTATATAAAGAAATTAAGCATGAAATTGCACCTCTTGAGTTAGAAGATATTGATGTTACAATTAAACTTGCCAATAGAGATACTATATCTGCAATGGGAATTGTTAGAGATGTTGAAGTCTTGTGTGGGAAAACTAAATATCCTGCTGATTTTTTTGTTCTCAGTTCTCCACAAGATAGCTTTTGTCCCATTATATTTGGTAGACCCTTCTTGAACACTGTTAATGCTAAGATAGATTGCGAAAAGAATGTTGTTACTATTGGCTCGGATGATATGATTCATGAGTTTAATTTCTCTAAATTTAGTAAACAACATCGTGAGGAAGAATTGCCTAGTAAGGATGAAATTATTGGTCTTGCTTCTATTGTCGCATTCCTAGTGATCCTTTAGAACACTATTTGCTAGACCATGAAAATGATATGTTCATGAATGAAAGAAGGGAAATAGATGAAGTATTGTTTAAACAGGAACCTATTCTACAACACAATTTGCCTGTTGAAATCCTAGGGGATCCTCCTCCACCCAAGGGTGATCCCGTGTTTGAGCTGAAACCGTTGCCTAATAATCTTAAATATGCTTATCTTGATGAAAAGAAAATATATCATGTTATTATTCGCGCTAACCTTTCAGAGCATGAAGAATAAAGATATTGAAAACTCTGAAGAAGCACCTTGCCGCTATTGGATATACTCTTGATGATCTTAAGGGCATTAGTCCCACTCTATGTCAACATAAAATAAATTTGGAAGTGGATGCCAAACCAGTTCGTGATCCTCAACGACGTTTGAATCCTAAAATGAAATAAGTGGTAAGAAAAGAAATACTCAAGCTTCTAGAGGCATGTATAATTTATCCCGTTGCTGATAGTCAGTGGGTAAGTCCTGTCCATTGTGTCCCTAAGAAGGGAGGTATTACTGTTGTCCCTAATGATAAAGATGAATTGATCCCACAAAGAATTATCACAGGTTATAGGATGGTAATTGATTTCCACAAATTAAATAAAGTCACTAATAAAGATCATTAACCCTAACCTTTTATTGATCAAATTCTAGAAAGATTATGAAAACATACCCATTATTGCTTTCTAGATGGTTATTCTGTTTTCTCTCAAATACTGTGGTCGGCTAAAGATCAATCAAAGACTACTTTTACTTGCCCTTTTGGTACTTTTGCTTATAGACGTATGCCTTTTGGTTTATGTAATGCACATGCTACCTTTAAAAGATGCATGATGGCTATATTCTCTGATTTTTGTGAAAAAAATTGTGAGGTTTTCATGGACGATTTTTCCGTCTATGGTTCCTCTTTTGATGATTGCTTGAGCAATCTTGATCGAGTTTTGCAGAGATGTGAAGAAACTAATCTTGTCTTGAATTGGGAAAAGTGCCACTTTATGGTTAATGAAGGTATTGTCTTGGGGCAAAAAGTTTCTGAAAGATGTATTGAAGTTGATAAAGCCAAAGTTGATGCTACTGAAAAGATGCCATGTCCCAAGGACATCAAAGGTATAAGAAGTTTCCTTGGTCACGCCGGATTTTATAGGAGGTTCATTAAGGACTTCCCAAAAAATTCTCGGTCTCTGACTAATTTATTACAAAAAGATGTACCATTTGTCTTTGATGATGATTGTGTAGAAGCATTTGAAATACTTAAGAAAGCATTAGTCTCTGCACCTGTTGTTCAGCCACCATATTGGAATTTACCCTTTGAAATTATGTGTGATGCTAGTGATTATGCTGTAGGTGCTGTTCTAGGGCAAAGAGTTGATAAGAAATTAAATGTTATCCATTATGCTAGTAAGACTCTAGACAATGCTCAAAGAAATTATGCTACTACCAAAAAGGAACTTTTAGCAGTTGTATTTGCTTGTGATAAATTCAGACCCTATATTGTTGATTCTAAAGTAACTATTCACACTGATCATGCTGCTATTAAATATCTTATGGAAAAGAAAGATGCAAAACCTATACTTATTAGATGGGTTCTCTTGCTGCAAGAATTTGATTTGCATATTGTTTATAGAAAAGGAGCTGAGAACCTGCTGCGTATAACTTATCTAGGTTAGAGAATGTTCTTGATGACCCACTACCTATTGATGATAGCTTTCTTGATGAACAATTAAATGTCATACACACTTCTCGTAGCACTCCATGGTATGCTGATTATGCTAATTATATTGTTGCTAAATTTATACCACCTAGCTTCACATACCAACAAAAGAAAAAGTTTCTCTATGGTTTGCGACATTACTTTTGGGATGACCCACATCTTTATAAAGAAGGAGTAGTTGGTGTTATTAGATGTTGTGTGCCTGAGCATGAACCAGAACAAATCCTACGCAAGTGCCACTCCGAAGCTTATGGAGGACACCACGCTGGAGACAGAACTGCACATAAGGTATTGCAATCCGGTTTTTATTGGCCCACTCTCTTCAAGGATGCCCGTAAGTTTGTTTTGTCTTCATGATGAATGTCAAAGAATTGGTAATATTAGTAGACGTCAAGAAATGCCTATGAATTATTCACTTGTTATTGAACCATTTGATGTTTGGGGCTTTGATTATATGGGATCTTTTCCTACCTCTAATGGATATCCACATGTTTTGGTTGATGTTGATTACGTTACTAAGTGGGTAGAAGTTATTCCAACTAGTAGTGCTGATCATAACACCTCTATTAAAATGCTTAAGGAAGTTATTTTCCGAGGTTTGGAGTCCCTAGATATTTAATGATTGATGGTGGTTCACACTTTATTCATGGTGCTTTCCGTAAAATGCTTGCTAAATATGATGTTAATAATAGAATTGCATCTCCATATCACCCACAGTCCAGTGGTCAAGTAGAATTGAGCAATAGAGAGCTCAAATTAATTTTGCAAAAGACTGTTAATAGGTCTAGAAAGAATTGGTCCAAGAAACTTGATGATGCATTATGGGCCTATAGAACTGCATATAAGAATCCTATGGGTATGTCTCCTTATAAAATGGTTTATGGAAAAGCATGTCATTTACCTCTCGAACTAGAACATAAGGCATATTGGGCTATTAAAGAACTCAACTATGATTCCAAACTTGCCGGTGAGAAAAGGTTATTTGATATAAGCTCACTTGATGAATGGAGAACCCAAGCTTATGAAAATGCTAAGTTGTTTAAAGAAAAAGTTAAAAGATGGCATGACAAAAGGATACAAAAGCGTGAGTTTAATGTAGGTGATTATGTATTGCTATACAACTCTCGTTTAAGATTTTTGCAGGAAAACTTCTGTCTAAATGGGAAGGTCCCTACGTTATCGAGGAGTTCTATCATTCCGGTGCCATAAAAATCAACAACTTTGAAGGAACAAATCCGAAGGTGGTAAACGGTCAAAGGATCAAACATTATATCTCAGGTAATTCCATAAATGTTGAAACCAATATTATTGAAAGCGTAACCCCGGAGGAATACATAAGGGACACTTTCCATATTGTTTCAGACTCCGAAAAGGAATAGGTATGTGGTATGGTAAGTAAACGGACTCGAAAACAATTTCTAAGGCAATATCTCTCCGTTCTGGAATATTTAGGAAAATAGAAAAATAAGTGGCAGTCCGGGAAGGACACGAGGGGTCCACGAGGGTGGAGGGCGCGCCCCCTACCTCATGAGCACCCCGTGTGCCCTCCGGACTCCGTCTTCTTGCACGATACGTATTTTGGTTGGTAAAAATTCATTATATATTCTCCCGAAGGTTTTGACTCTCGTATCACGCAAATCTCTTCTGTTCTTGTTTCGAGTTGTTCTCTGTCAGGGTTGTCAAGGCCTGGCATCATGTAGTCTCCTTCCTCTAACAATAGTGACAAAGATGCTTGGCTAATGAAGATAGAGCTGAAGAGGGAAGAACCCATGGAGATCAATAAGGAGATCAACAAGGATGAAGGGATCAAGAAGGCCACGGAGAACCAAACTCCGGCAGCAGAAGACATCCCTCAACCTGATCACAACCTTCTTACCCCAACTGAAATCGAAGTTTTCAAGATGATTGAGTTAGCTCGTATTCAAAACAAGTATCTCACAAGTGAAAATATTTTGTTGAAGGAGCATATCGTTGCACTGAAGGGAATTATTCGCAAGTTGGAGGACCTCTTACGCTCGATGTGCGACTATCCATCACCTCCACCTTCACCGACAAAGAAGGAGACATGATCACATGGGTATGGGCACTCCCCTTGGCAACTGTCAATCTTGGGGGAGGTGCCCCGGTATCGTATCACCATCACAACTCCTATCTTTACCGTTTTTCTTAGTTCGATCCTTTTAGTAGTATCTTGATTTAGAAGAATAAATTCATGGCATGATCTAGTTTTGAGTTTTGCTTTATGATCTCTCTATGTAATCGAGTTTGTGAGATATGTATATATATAATAAAGTTAGTTGAGTCAAGGGCTTGATTATTTTGCCATGATCTTGGGTGAATAAAAGAAAAGAAAGAAGAAAATGAATTAAAAGAAACAAAGAGTTCATATTGATCTTATTGAGAGTAATGACTAAAAGTTGTTGGGAGTTGGCAAATATAGCTTTGGTCATCATTGCAATTAATAGGAAGTAATAAGGAAAGAGAGGTTTCACATATAGATATATTATCATTGACATCTTTTACGATTGGGAGCACTCATTAAAATATGACATGCTAAAGATTTGATGTTGGACAAGGAATACAACGTGATTAGTTATGTTTTCTTATATCTGAGATAAAGTATGTTGTCATGGATCCTCTAACATGTTGAGCTTGCCTTTCCCCTCATGCTAGCCAAATTCTCAGCACCAAGTAGAGATACTACTTGTGCTTCCAAATATCCTTAAACCAGTTTAGCCATGAGAGTCCACCATATGTACCTATGGATTGGGTAAGATCCTTCAAGTAAGTTGTCATCGGTGCAAAGCAATAAAAATTGCTCTAAACATGTATGATTGATTGGTGTGGGAGAAATAAGCTTTATACGATCTTGTGATGTGGAAGTAATAAAAGCGACGGACTGCATAATAAAGGTTCATATCACAAGGGGCAATATAAAGTGACGTTCTTTCGCATTGAGATTTTGTGCATCCAACCATAAAAGCGCATGGCAACCTCTGCTTCCCTCTGCGAAGGGCCTATCTTTTATTACTATCCTCTACCTTATGCAAGAGTCACAGTGATCTTCACCTTTCCTTTTTCATTTTATCCTTTGGCAAGCCCAGCATGTTGGAAAGAACATGATATATATATCTAACTGGATGTAGGGGAGCATGAATTATTATTGTTGACATTACCCTTGAGGTAAAAGGTTGTGGGGCAAAACTATAAGCCCCTATCTTTCTCTGTGTCCGATTAAAACTCCGTAACCACAAGTATTGCGTGAGTGTTAGCAATTATGAAGGACTAAATGATAGTTGAGTATGTGGACTTGCTTTTAAGTTCTGACATAGACTCTTTTCGATGTTATGATATATTGCAATTGCTTCAATGACTGAGGTTATAATTTGTTGGTGCTCAGTAAGGTTTCTGATTCATACTTTCGCATTGTGATAAGATCATCACTTGAACATAAGTAATCATATGACAAAATATATATGTGTTGCTGTTATAAGAACAATCATGATGCCTTCATGTCCGTATTTTATTTTTATCGACGCCTCTACCTCTAAACATGAGGACATATTTATTGTTATCGGCTTTTCGCTTGAGGACAAGCAAGGTCTAAGCTTGGGGGAGTTGATACGTCCATTTTGCATCATGCTTTTATATCCATATTTATTGCATTATGGGCTGTTGAGGGAGTCCTGGATTAGGGGGTGTCCGGATAGCCGGACTATAACCTTTGGCCAGACTCCTGGACAATGAAGATATAAGATGGAAGACTTCGTCCCGTGTCCGGATGGGACTTTCCTTGGCGTGGAAGGCAAGCTTGGAGATACGTACATGTAGATCTCCTCCCATTGTAACCGACTCTATGTAACCCTAGCCCTCTCCGGTGTCTATATAAACCGGAGGGATTTAGTCTATAGGACGAACAACAATCATACCATAGGCTAGCTTCTAGGGTTTAGCCTCTCTGATCTCATGGTAGATCTACTCTTGTACTACCCATATCATCAATATTAATCAAGCAGGAGTAGGGTTTTACCTCCATCGAGAGGGCCCGAACCTGGGTAAAAACATCGTGTCCTTTGTCTCCTGTTACCATCCGCCAAGACGCACAGTTCGGGACCCCCTACCCGAGATCCGCCGGTTTTGACACCGACATTGGTGCTTTCATTGAGAGTTCCTCTGTGTCGTCATCTTTAGGCCCGATGGCTCCTCCGATCATCAACAATGATGCGGTCTAGGGTGAGACTTTTCTCCCCGGACAGATCTTCGTATTCGGCGGATTTGCAATCGCGGGCCAAGTCGCTGGCCATCCGAGCAGATCGAAAGCTACGCTCCGCCATCGTGTCAGATTTGGAAGTTTGAACTACACGGCTGACGTCCGCGGAGACTTGATCTTAGACGGGTTCGAGCCACAGCTGTCGTGGTTCTAAGTCTGATAGTAGAATGGGGGGTAGGAATGGAGAGGCAAGATCCTAGCTATGGAGTAGTTGTATACGCAAGATGTTTACGAGTTCAGGCCCTTCTCGGAAGAAGTAACAGCCCTACGTCTCGGAGCCGGAGGCGGTCGACTGTATTATGTGCGTATGAGTTGGGGGTGCGAACCCTTTACACCGAGGAGGGCATGGCTTATATAGAGTTCGCTGCACCCTTGACCCTCGATTATGCAGGGATTAAGGTACATTAAGATAGGGAGTTACCGTAACGTCCCACATAAAGTGATATGATGACCATAAAGCCACTTAATGACCGACCGCTTATGCGCAGACCGGTGGTAGATCTCCGGCAGTCTAGTGGTTGGCTTCATGGTCGAGTGTCTTCGTGTCCATCGAGTGGAATCCTTCCAGTCGCATTGAAAGGTGGTTTCTTCAAGAGATGTCCTTGGGGAGGGTATCTTGGATAGGTCCATGACCCTACCCTAGGTACATGGCTTCATCAAGAGCCCCGAATGGATCGAGGTTTGAGTGGGGAAGGAGTTGAGAACTCTTCCGACCCACTTTTCGTGTGATGAGCATGTCTTGTTCTGGATCAACGAGCTTAGGTGACGGCTTCAACTTCTTTGTCAGTCGCCTTGATCCATTCTTTGTATCCGTCGACTGTGTTTTTCATATTTGGAGAACTCTGAATGATAGGACGGAGGAAATCTTCTGTCTGACGATTTGCTCTGTGGCGCGCGGATTTAGCGGGATTCGAATTTCGGGAAGAGAGCGGGGCGGAGGAAGCCGCAGTAATCGGATGGGATAAGGCAGGGACGCCTTGATCTCCGCGCCACCTTTTTCGCCACCTATCGCGCGGGCGACTGTTGCGGGATTTGACAGGATCGCCCGGGCCTACTAGTCAGTCACTCGGAAGCAACCTCATATAAGGCCCCAGAAGAGGGTTTTTGAACAGTGCGCTCTCCTTTCCTCCTCCCTTCCCCAGATTCATCCGCCGCGTTCACTTCCACCTCAGCGCTGCTGCTCCGTGCGTGTTTCGTCGGCGACAATGGTGAAAGAGAAGATGGCGGCTTTGGAGCGGGCGAAGAAGGTGACGGCGAAAGCGAAGGGAAGGGCGACCAGTCGGGGCGGATCTTCGTCAAGGGCCGGCTTGCCGCAGGGCTGGATCCAGGGCGACTGGATCCGCTCGACGATCCGTCAGAAGGATCTCGACGATATGGCCAATGAGGGACGGATCCCCCATGGATCAGCGCGGCTCCCGGTGAAGGAGTCGGAGCCGCAACCTCAGGAGGGTGAGTGTGTTCTCTTGGCCACCCATGTTGACCGCGGGTTTTCTCTGCCGCCTCACCCTTTCTTTCGGGATTTCTGAACTTCTTTGGGGCACAACTTCACCACTTCACTCCCAACTCCATCGTATCTCGCTGCTATCGTGTCTTTGTGCGAGAATTTCTTGGGTTGCCCGGCCTCATTGGGGTCTTTTCAAGCACATTTTCACTTGTCGCCCCAGACGGTGAAAAAGGCCAATCCAGTGACGAGAGAACTCAAGTGATTCAGATGTGTGGGGGTCTTGTGGTTCAAATGAGAGGAAAAAGTTCCTTTCCGGCCATGATCTTACCCGAGTCAGTCTGTGGATGGCAGTCGACTTGGTTCTACTGCAAGGACCAGCCAACGCCAGGGCAGTCGACCGGACTCCCTCGTTTTTCCATGGACCGAGTGAGCAAGCCATCTTCTTTGAAGGAGATCCCGGAAGAGAAGGCACAGGTGAAGGTGTTGGTCAAACGTGTTGTCCAGCTCATCCGAGACGGGGTGACTGGCATGGATCTCTTGGAGGTCTTCCTCCGACGACGCATCCAGCCGCTTCAAGCTCGAGACCATCCAATGTGGTTGTACTCTGGCACTTACGACACCACTCGGATCCACCCGGAGGAGGTCGAGGACGCCATGCTGGAAAGGTGTCTGGCAAGCATCACAGGAAACAAGGACAACCCTCGAGGAGCCAGGAGGATTCCTCCACTCGACCAGTCATACGAAGTAGACAAGGTCCCTTCCTGCATCTTTGACTGTGATCTCACTTTCTCCATCTTGTTTGCTTAAGATCGGTCGATTGACTTGTGTCTTGTTTGTTGTCTTCCAGGCTACTACCGAGATGTACTCGATGCCCAACGGGGCGCAAGAACAGGTCGAGGAGGAGGAAGGGAGCGGAGGTGAAAGCCAGGAGGAATGGCTATCTGATGCTGAGGAGGACGAAGATGACGACAGCTCCGGCGAAGAGGAGGAGGAGGAAGAGGAGGAAGAAGTCGACCCTCCTCGCATGGAAAGGCGATCCAAGCTCACCCATGACCCCGCGATCGAGCGTGGCAAGGCTACCACGCCTGTCGGGCATTCGAAGAAACGCCCTCGGACGACCTCTCCGGCGCCGACTGAAAAAGCGTCAAAGCAACCCCGAGCGACGCCATCAAAGCCGACGAAGGCTTTGCCCAAGATGAGGATGGTCATTCCCACCATTTCTGGGTAACAGCGGAACTTGTGTTTTCTTGTTTAGCATGGATGTACTTTTGGTCGACTTGTTGACTGATCAACTGATTTCTGAAATCTGCAGCGCTGCTACCTCCGAGACCTCAGCCAGGAACAAAGACCAGGAAATGGAAGATGCTGCCACCTCTAACCTTGGTATGATCTCTGTAGTTTCGCTTTTGGTCGATTGGATTTCCGTTTTTAACTTTGAATCTTTCTTGTAGTCTCTCCTCATGTCATTGATCTCCCTGATGATGACGATGAGGCGCCGCTGAGGCGGAGGAGGAATAAAAGGCTCCTGCTGGCAAGATTGCTCAGATTGTATCGGTGACTGAGACGCTGGTTCATGAGGGTGGCAACATCACTCGGACTTCTGTGTCTTTTGCTGTGCCGCTGACGAGTGTCCGGCCTTCATCGTCGACTGCTGATCTGCCCTCCCTTTTCGCCACACACCACGTCCCAGAGGACCAAGTGGGTGCTGCTAAGGAAGCTATACGCCAGGCGGGGATCATGATGGAGCAAGTGAAGGTGGTCCGGGAAGCCAGCCAGGCGGCCTATGATGCTAGCTCAGCTCTTCAGAACAACGTCCAGGTTAGTTGGTCACCGCTTGTTCTGTTAGGATATGCTACCTGAAAACTCTTCTTACTGAAGATCTTCGTATCTGTACACCCACTGGGTGTGTCGATTGAATTTTTGGATTGGTGGGGGCATGCTGAGTGCACCCACTGGATGTAGTCCCCGAGACTATGGTGGACTGCTGGAAGTCGACTGTAGTCTTTATACTTTGAATTTTTTGCTAACTTCTTCACTCGGTCTAGTCAGACCATGTCGAATGGAATCTTGAAACCGGTGGGGGCACGCTGAGTACACCCACTGGGTGTAGTCCCCGAGACTATGGTCGACTGCTGGCAGTCGACTAAAGTCTGAAGAACTCCTTTTTTTAGATCTTGATGATACCGAAGATGACTGCTGACAGTTAGCTATGGTTTAGGATCATAACCTTTTTGCCTCTTTCGGTCGACTGATCGAACCGAGTCGGTAGAACCAGTGGGGGCACGCTGAGTGCACCCACTGGGTGTAGTCCCCGAGACTACTGTTGAATATTTTGGTTCGCCTATAGTCTTAGAAACGCTATGATTTTTCTTAGTCACTCGGAAGCAACCTATCTTTGATGTCTGTCGATTGACTCTTCGCAGAAATCCTGCGAGCTTGTGGCTCGCTATACTGAATTCGAAAGCAAACAGATCTAGCTCAACCTTAACTTGAAGCTTGCTCAGGAGAACTTGCAGAAGGCGAGAGATGAAGCAAAAGGTATGGCTGATGAGAACTTGACAACTGTCTTTGTCTTTCTGCCCATTCCTAATTCTGATCTCATTGTCATTTTGCAGATAAAATGGAGGAGGCTCTGAAGAAAAAGGACCATGACCTTGCCGAGGCGCAGAAAGCGGCTTTGGACAAAACAAAGCTCGCGGAAGAAAAGTTGTCTTCAGTCGGTAAACTTGAAGAAGAGAACGCCAATCTGAAAGCTGCTCTCGACGCGGCCAACAAGGAGGTTAGCCGACTGAAAAATGACAAGATAGCTCTGAGTGACAAGGCTGGCGAACTGGCGGGGAAGAGGAACTATCTGGAGGCTTATCTGGGAGGGCTCGCCAAGAAGTTATTCCTCATGCTTGAAGGTAATCCCTCCTATCCAACTGACTTGTTATCACCGACTCATCATAGAACCATTAGCTTGAACACGAGTTGAGTTTACGTAATTCGCCGTAACTTCGAGGAGGAGACCAGTTGAGTGGAGACAAGCCTGGACCCCATTAACTCTCCTGTGAAGGATGAAGCCGCTATGAACATGCTCCGACTGGAGTCTCGTGTTGCTGGTGTGGTGGACTACCTCGCTCGACTGAAGGTTGCAGTGTCGCGAATCGACTCGACACTCTGGCCAGGCAAGACGCTTCAAATGAACTCGAGTCTTTAATGACTCGACTGAATGACGTTCCAAGTCGAGTGCAGGAATGGAAAAATTCTTCTGCCAGGTGTGGTGCCGATGTTGCTCTGTCCCTGGTCCGTGTTCACTGCAAGGAGGCGCGAGAGGAAAAGTCAAGGCCCATCAAAGTTGCTAATACCAAGAAGTACGACTTCCAATCTTTCATGGAGACTTTCATTGCTGCTGCCACCGGATCACCGACGGGATCGACTGGACCAGTTTGTCGCGCTTCCAGCCCTCCACCGAGGAGTAAAAAACTTCTATGTTTCGTCTTAAATTTGCCTCAGAATGCCGAGTGGTTTTGTAACCGGTAAACTTTTACAGGCTTGACGCCTGAGCACTTCTGAATCTGTAGGATGTTATCCGAACTTGCCTTATCATTGAATATGCTTTCATTTGCCTTCGAGCGAACTTTGCTCTTCGCTCAGAATATACTTCAGTTCTTGAGATGCAGCTCTGAGGTGAAAAATCCAGTCGACTTGCACTTCATCGTTCTTGCAGGTAGGGATGGAGCACAGATTGCAGTCGACATGTGTCCTTGCGGATCGGGATGGAATGCTTGTTGTACTTGTGGCGCAGCTCTGAAGGAGAAGGTAGCAGTCGACTTGTACCTCGTCGTCCTTGCGGATCGGAATGGAGCGCACGTTGTACTTGTGGCGCAGCTCCGAAGGAGAAGGTAACAGTCGACCTGCACCTCGTCGTCCTTGCAGATCGGAATGGATTTCATACTTAGGCGAGTACTAGACTGCAGCTAAGCCTCCGAGTGGGAGGGTTGCTCTCCACTCGGTAGGATTTTAAATACTTAGGCGTAGCATCTGGATCAGTAGCTAAGCCCCAGTGGGAGGTTTGCTCTCCACTGTAGAGGATTTTAAATACTTAGGCGTAGTCTTGGATCTGAAGCTAAGCCCCGAGTGGGAGGTTTGCTCTCCACTCGGTAGGATTTTAAATACTTAGGCTAGCTTTGGATCAGCTAAGCCCCCGAGTGGGAGGTTTGCTCTCCACTCGGTAGGATTTTAAGTACTTAGGCGAGTACTGGACTGCAGCTAAGCCCCCGAGTGGGAGGTTTGCTCTTCACTCGGTAGGATTTTAAATACTTAGGCGAGTACTGGACTGCAGCTAAGCCCCCGAGTGGGAGGTTTGCTCTCCACTCGGTAGGATTTTAAATACTTAGGCTAGCATACTGGATCAGCTAAACCCCGAGTGGGAGGTTTGCTCTCCACCGTAGAATTTTTTGTGTTGTAGCACTGAAGGAGAAGGCAGCAGTCGACATGCACCTCGTCGTTCTTGCAAAGCGCACATTGTATTAAATACTTAGGCGAGTACTTGGACTGCAGCTAAGCCCCCGAGTGGGAGGCTGGCTCACCACTCGGTAGGATTTTAAACACTTAGGCGAGTATTTGGACTGCAGCTAAGCCCCCGAGTGGGAGGCTGGCTCACCACTCGGTAGGATTTTCCAATACTTAGGCGAGTACTTGGACTGCAGCTAAGCCTCCGAGTGGGAGGCTGGCTCACCACTCGGTAGGATTTTTCAATACTTAGGCGAGTTCTTGGACTGCAGCTAAGCATCCGAGTGGGAGGCTGGCTCACCACTCGGTAGTATTTTTCAATACTTAGGCGAGTACTTGGACTGCAGCTAAGCCTCCGAGTGGGAGGCTGGCTCACCACTCGGTAGGATTTTCAAGTACTTAGGCGAAACGGATTCGCAGCTAAGCCCCCGAGTGGGAGGCTGGCTCACCACTCGGCAGGGATTTTTTTACAAACTTAGGCGAAACGGGTTCGCAGCTAAGCTACCCACTAGGGGGGGGGGGTTCTCATGTAAACAAAAATTAATAACAATCACTGGGAAAGGGGCGGAGCATCTCATCCGAGTGAGTACTTAAGTATGAAAGGGGCGGAGCATCTCCGCATTCCAAGCTCGAGGCTCATCAATCTGGCGATCGACGTTGTAAAGATGGTACGCTCCATTGTGGAGAACTCTGGTGACGATGAAGGGACCTTCCCAAGTAGGAGCGAGCTTGTGTGGTTTCTGTTGATCCACTCGGAGGACCAAGTCTCCTTCTTGGAAGGTTCGACTCTTCACATTTCTAGCATGGAATCGACGCAAGTCCTGCTGATAGATAGTCGAGCGGATCAGGTCCATCTCTCTCTCTCCTCTTCTAGGAGGTCGACTGCATCTTGCCGGGCTTGTTCCGCTTCATCTTCAGAGTAGAGTTTGACTCGAGGTGCATTGTGAAGCAGGTCACTCGGCAGAACTGCTTCAGCTCCATAGACCAGAAAGAATGGAGTTCTTCCAGTCGATCGATTAGGAGTGGTCCTCAATCCCCAAAGAACTGATGGAAGTTTGTTGACCCACGCTCCTGCTGCATGCTTGAGATCACGCATCAGCCGGGGTTTCAGTCCTTTGAGAATTAGACCATTTGCTCGTTCTGCTTGTCCATTCGACTAGGGGTGAGCAACTGAAGCATAGTCGACTCGCGTGCCTTGAGAGGCGCAAAAGTCTTTGAATTTGTTGGAATCGAAGTTTGACCCATTGTCAGTGATGATGCTATGCGGAACTCCATATCTCAATATCAACTCTCTGATCAAACTGATAGCAGTGCACACATCGAGATTCTTGATAGGCTTAGCTTCGATCCACTTAGTAAACTTGTCGACTGCCACTAGCAAGTGAGTGAAGCCGCTCCTGCCAGTTCTCAGTGGTCCAATCATATCCAATCCCCAAACAGCGAAGGGCCAGACGAGTGGAATGGTCTTCAAGGCTGAGGCGGGTTTGTGTGACATGTTGGAATAGAACTGACATCCTTCACACTTGTCGACTATTTCCTTTGCCATTTCATTTGTTGTTGGTCCTCCGAGTGGATCAACAGAAACCACACAAGCTCGCTCCTACTTGGGAAGGTCCCTTCATCGTCACCAGAGTTCTCCACAATGGAGCGTACCATCTTTACAACGTCGATCGCCAGATTGATGAGCCTCGAGCTTGGAATGCGGAGATGCTCCGCCCCTTTCATACTTAAGTACTCATCGTGGTTCTAAGTCTGATAGTAGAATGGGGGGTAGGAATGGAGAGGCAAGATCCTAGATATGGAGCAGTTGTATACGCAAGATGTTTACGAGTTCAGACCCTTCTCGGAAGAAGTAACAGCCCTACGTCTCGGAGCCCGGAGGTGGTCGACTGTATTATGTGTGTATGAGTTACAGGGGTGCGAACCCTTTACACTGAGGAGGGGGTGGCTTATATAGAGTTCGCCAGACCCCTCCAGCCCTCAGTTATGCAGGGATTAAGGTACATTAAGATAGGGAGTTACTGGTAACGTCCCACATAAAGTGCTATGATGACCAGACTAACTGTAGATCTCCTGGCGGTCGAGTGGTTGGCTTCATGGTCGAGTGTCTTCAGGTCCGTCAAGTGGAATCCTTCCAGGTCGACTGAAAGGTGGTTTCTTCAAGAGATGTCCTTGGGGAGGGTATCTTGGACAGGTCCATGACCCTACCCTAGGTACATGGTTTCATCAATGCCGAAAGGCCAAGACTTTGTCATGATGGGCATGATCTAGCTCTGCCGAGCAGTGCCTCGAGGCCGCACCGTGTCCGGCCCGACCCTTAGCTCGAGCCATTGCGCTAATCGAGGACGGGTGGCTGGACACCGCTGGGGCTGCAATCTACGGCGATCGAGCCGAACACTAGCCTTGTCCTCTGCGAAGCTCGTGACTCCAAGGTGTCGGACTCCTCTCCGGACTCCGAACCTTCCGCGCCCCCGCCGATCGAATCCGATTGGGCGTCGATCATGGAGTTCGCCGCCGCGGACATCTTTTCAAAGACTTCGCCCTTCGGCGACATTCTGAATTCACTAAAGTCCCTCTCTTAATTAGGAGAGCCCTGGTCGGACTATGGTCAGCAAGGTTGGGATGCGGACGACGAAGAAATTCAAAGCTCACCCACCACCCACTTCGTAGCCACTGTCGATGATTTAACCGACATGCTCGACTTTGACTCCGAAGACATCGACGGTATGGATGCCGATGCAAGAGACGACCAAGAACCAGCGCCTATAGGGCACTGGAAGGCCACCTCGTCGTATGACATATACATGGTGGACACCCCAAAAGAAGGGAAGGGTGATGGAACAACGGAGGATGACCCCTCCAAGAAGCAGCCTAAGCGCCAAGGCGTCGTGGCGCCGCTCTAAATCCTGCCAAAGCAAAAGCGGCGATTCCGCACGGGAGATAATAACACCGGACGGTTGAAGAAAACCCCTCCAAAGAGGATTCAGCATAGGAGGATGGAGAAGCCAGCCCTCATGAGAGAGAGGCAGACAGAGAGGTAGAGGACGATAATTACATGCCTCCCTCCGAAGATGAGGCAAGCCTCGACGATGACGAATTTGTCGTGCCTGAGGATCCCGTCGAACAAGAGCGTTTCAAACGCAGGCTTATGGCCACGGCGAGCAGCCTCAAGAAAAAACAGCAACAGCTTAGAGCTGACCTGCACTTGCTAGCCGACGGATGGATCAAGTCCTTGCGTCAAGAGTACGAACTTCAACGCCTCCAAGAGCTACCCAAAGCATGCATCGCTACCCCGATTAGAGGAGGAAGCACCTAAACCTACATCACCAGCAAGACGACGCGGCCGACCGCCACCTCGTGGTCATGACAGAAGAGGCATCTCGGCCCTCCACTCAAGCCGCACCCCGACGTCGCTCAAAAAATACCAAGGCACGGGGAAATGCGCCAGACCTGCGAGATATATGGAGGACAAGGCAAGGCAAACAAGATCGATCTACAGATCGCGTGGGCGCCCCACGACACGTGACGATAACCATCATGCCGAATATGGAAAATCCGGCCGGGCCGAACACAGTAGACAAAGCTCATTTGAGCTACGTTGTGATATAGCCCAAGATGCAGGCGCCAAGACACCCACTATGCTTCACAGATGAAGTAATGGATCATCAAATCCCCGAGGGTTTCAAACCCGTAAACATCGAATCATACGATGGCACAACACATCCTGCGATATGGATCGAGGATTATATCCTTCATATCCACATGGCCCGCGGTGATGATCTGCACGCCATCAAATACCTCCCACTCAAGCTTAAAGGACCAGCTCGGCATTGGCTTAACAGCTTGCTGCCGCCAGAGTCAATTGGTTGTTGGGAGGACCTGGAAGCCGCATTCCTCGACAATTTCCAGGGCACCTATGTGCGACCACCAGACGCCGATGACCTAGGCCACATAATCCAACAGCCAGAGGAATCGGCCAGACAATTCTGGACACGGTTCCTAACCAAGAAAAATCAAATAGTCGACTTGTAACATCCCAAATTTTCAATTTGGAATGTTATACATAGGTCATCCATGCATATCATATTTTATTGCATTTTTGTTTGCAATCCTCGAAATCCTAAGAAACTCAAGGACCCTCGGAGAGAGTTGGGGATTTTCCGTTTTTCATATTTGAATTTTATCAAATAATGAATACGAGGATTTTGATTTTAATTATTTTTCTCTCCGGAAAATATTTCATTTTGAAATAATAAATGAGAGAAGATAATATGACTTCTCCAAAATAATTGAAATATCGGAGGAAAAGTGTTAAAATCATTATTTGGATTTTATTTGATTTTAGTTGGAATTTATTTGCCCTAGAAAAAATTTGCATGTTTTAAAAATTGCATTTTAGGAGCCAAGAAAAGTTCATCTTGTTCTAAATATTTCATTTAGACGGAGAAAACTTGTTTTGGTATTTTTAGATTTTTATTTATTTTTCTAGGATTTTTCTAAGTTTCGGCAGAACGTTTAAAAAAAAAGAGACCGCGCCCGACTGGGCCTAGGGCCCAGCCGAGCAGGCCGGCCCAGCCGCCCGCCGCCGCCGCACTCGGACCGGAGTCCGAGTGGGACTCCGCCTCCCGCCGCCTTGCCCCCTCCTCCAAGCCGCCCGCACTTCATCGCCGCCCCCTCCTCTAACCACCACCACCACCGAGCCCGAGCCGCCTGAGCCCCGAGCCGCCCGGAGTGGCCGCCGCCACCCCACACCCCGCCGAGCCCCGCCGCCCCTCGCCGAGCCCCGCCGGAGCCGCCCGCCTCGCCGGACGACCTCACCGGAGGTAAGCCGCCCGGTTTTTTTTTAAGAAAAACCCCTTCGGTTTTTTTAGAAAAACCCTAGTTCGTTTTTTTATAGATCGGTTTTATTCTCCGGTTTATTTACTTAGCGAGTGTTCGCTTGTTCGTTCGTTTTAACGAACGTGTTCATCATTTAGTTTCTGCTAACGAACGTTCGTTCGTTAAGCCGTTCGTCGTTTTTCTTTTTATCGGATTTATTCCGCGATTTTCCTGATCGCGATTTCTGATCCGATTTTCGTTCTAGTTTAACTTTTCGCTCGTTTATCGGAATCAAGCGATTCAAGCGCCCGGAGTTTCATCTCGAAACCCTCTTTTCGAATAGTCAACTCAAAAAAGTTTTTGTCTCTGTAAAATTTGACCCTAGTTCAGATTAGTAAACGGATCTTATTTCTTTTGTCGTTTGAGTTTCGTTGCTCCGTTTGGTTTGATTCTTTTTGCGAACCAGAGTTCTTAATTTGAACTTGCTTGTCGGCCTCTTCCAGTTGAAGTTTCGTTTGTGCATCTTTGCTTGTTGCTTATGTATGTATTGTTTGCTTGCGATAGAATTCCCGGAGTGCGAAGCATGTTACTACGAGTCTCTAGGATTCACGGATCGTCAGCAAGGCAAGTAACACTTTGATCATACTCTTTTCATACCCAGTTTTTATGCATTAGCTTCAACCCTCAAACATTGCATGTTTAGGATGTCATTAATTTGTGTGTTGGGAAGTAGTTGATGAGGTAGGAACCTATTGCCCCGTTACATTCAAACCCTTGGGAGTTACTTCTCCGTATTGCTTATCTTGCCATGCTATGCTCGTAGACGTGGTTTGGGTTTGAGTGAATCCATGACAGATGTGAGATTGTTACTTAATGGTTTTCTTTAAGGTGGCAACTTTAATACACATCTGGGTGGATTGAGGCACCTGGGGAACCCAGTGTTGACTGTTTTTTTTTTGGAAATCCCGGGGTACCCGTGTGATCTTCCTATGGACCGCCACCCAGGCTCAAAGGGAACTGAGATTATTCAGGCTAGAAACTTCCGTGTGCAGCCACAAGCTATTATGGGCTCTAGCATAGTTGAGTAAGTTATGTGAAGCTCTTGAAGAGGTAGATCAGCGGGTAGTGGGTTTTGTAGGTTTGGTATGGTCTACCCCGAGTAGAGAGTTAATGTTTCGAAAGATCGTGTCTCGGTCATCCGTTTCTCAAACACCATGTAGTGCGAGAAATCAACGGAGGCGATCGAGTCTTGTGGGGAGAAGTGCGCAAACCTCTCTAGAGTGTACAATCTAATCATGGTTAGCCGTGTCCCCGGTTATGGACAATTCTGAGTATCTAGTACTTGAGTATTCACATGTATCTCATCACTCTTAACTAATATTGTTGGGATGGTAATTACCTTAATTGGGATTGAGTTGGGGTTATACCTTCTCAATGATGTTTCAACCACCATGATAGTTAAATTAAAAACTTATTCCTTTGTTGTGGGGAAAAATTGGCTTTTTGCAAAAACTATAACCATAGAGCTTTCCACCAGCCAAATATGCATGTAGTGATAGCATTATTCTGTTATTGTTCTATTGTGTTACATTGCCAAAGATATTCCTTGTGCTGACCCGTTCTCGGGCTGCAACGTATTATGTTGCAGACTTTTCAGACGAGGAGTAAGGTTCGATAGGTCGTTGACGTGCAGCTCAGCTATGCCGTTGGAGTTGATGGACTCCTTTATCTTCCAAGCCTTCCGCTGTTATCGTATTAGATGGCCTTAAGCCGTATTATTGTATTAAGTTCTCTTCTGAGACATTCGATGTAATAAGTGTGTGATTGCTATTCTGTTATAAATCCTTCGATCGTGTGTGTCAAAGGCATTATCGATCCGGAGGATGACATCAAAACACGAGACTTGACCATCTGAGGTCGGGTCGCTACAAGATGGTATCAGAGCACACGCTGAGTGCAGGACACGACCACTAAGATAAACCATAGGTCACTCTTCTCTACTCATTTCTGACTCCTCTCCATTTTTTCACTCTTTAGGATGACGGAGATGAAGAACAAGTTTGCACAACCGGATGAAGACACACCTTTTGGACGCCACTTGAAGGAAGTCACTAGGTACTTGAACATTGGAATACCAAGCTTCACCGGGACGTACAACGCCACTTTACCAGAAGAAGAGCGCTGGATGATTCAAGTACAAGTTCCAGGAAGGACATTCTCGCCAACTTCCAAGCCCATAGAGTTTTCTTTCGAAGCACCCACCTGGAGCCTTGGCAAGAGTATGGCAGCTCACATCACCATGGGACGCATTGGAGAAGTCTACAATAGGGAGCTTAAAGACACCATATACCAAATATGTGGGCACCGAGACGAGCAATGGGAAGTAATCAGCACCAAGAAGGATAGATCCATTGCAGCTTACATCCAGGAGCTAAACCAGCACATTCGACGTCGGAGAACCAGATGTCTTGTGAGACATGATGGATTTGAAGAAGGCGAAAACTAGGATCATCGAGCTGGAGGAAGAACTCAAGTTTACGCGCGATGGATATGAGGAGGAAATCAAGACACTCTGGAGAAGAATGACGACCTAGTCAAGAAGATCGGAGTCTTCATGGGAGGATCAAGACCGAAAGAGGAAGAAGAAGATCCCACTTCTCCGGACAACTACATCATCATCGATTTACACCGATTCGAACCAAGTGATGATGACTATGAAGACGAAGTCGAGCGAGACATCATGGAGTCTTCCAGCGATCAAAATTTCTAGATGACCACCATATAATAGTAGTATTCCCCCATGTAACTAGTAGTAGTTGAGCACTTTTGCGATAGTCCTAGACCGTTTGTATGCCCTTGCTTGATTGATTGAATGAATTTTTGTGTTTCCCTCATGTGCATATGGGTAGTGTTTTCTCACTAGACCTCTTTCTATTCTAATCTCTTCCATCTAAACCCAGCAGATGCCTTCGAGACGTGACCCCGGTTTTGTCTTCCCACCGGAGCTCACCCAGTTGATCCAGCAGCAGAATGCCTTGATGCAATTGCTAGTTCGTAACTGTGGCAATGCCAACAACAACAACAACAACAACAACAACAACAACAACAACAACAACAACAACAACAACCCGCTGCCGGTGGACAATTTAGCCCGTTTTACGAGGTTACAACCGCGGTGTTTTCCAAAGAGCACCGAGCCAATAGTTGTTGATGATTGGCTACGCCGTATTGGAAGGGAGTTAACCACCGCAGGATGCACGGATGCTGAGAAGGTGTGATTTGCCGCACATCAATTGGATGGACCAGCAGCCGCATGGTGGGAGAATTACACGGCTACTTTTGCTATAGCCAATGTCACTTGGGACCAGTTCCAACAAGCTTTTCGCAGGGCCCATGTCTCAACTGGAGCCATGCAGATGAAGAAGCGTGAGTTTCGCAACTTACGCCAGGGGAACCGTACTGTGGCCCAGTACGTGGATGAGTTTAGCAAGTTATCACGCTATGCCCCTGATGATGTGGCTACAGATGCCGCGAAGCAGGAGAAGTTTATGGAAGGGCTGAATGATTAGATGAGCATGTAGTTGATGGTGGCAACTTTCAACAATTACCAGGAGTTGGTGGATAAGGCTCTAATGATTGAAGGAAAGCAGCAGCAAATTGAGAGTCGTAAGAGGAAATATGGACAAGGGAAGTACAACTCAGGAGCTCACGGAAGCCTCGCTTAACCCCGAACTCGGGAGGACTTGTTCATAACCATGGAGGTCATAACCATACTGGAGGTGGATCGCATAATCAAAATGGTGCGAAGAATGGGAATGGGAATGGAGCCAACAATAATCAGAATTGCTCTAACCCATCCACACCCGCCAAGAGGGACGTAAGCCAAGTTATTTGCTTTAAGTGCGGGAAGACAGGGCACTATGCCAATGACTGCCATGAAGGAAGGAATGGAAACGGAAATGGGAGCGCTGGGAAGAAGCCCAATCCATTCAACAAAGGACAAGTGAACCACGTTAACGTGGAGGAGGTTGAAGAGCAGCGGACGCGGTAATAGGTAAGTTTTGGTTCGATCATTTACCGCTCTTGTTCTTTTCGACATCGGTGCATCGCATTCATACATATCAAGGGGATTTGTGGATAAGTTTAAGTTACCAACCCAAACCCTTAGGACCCATCTTTCAGTGAGCTCGCCTGGAGCAGAGTACATGGCTAGCAGATGGTGCACCCAGATACCCCTAATCATTGGCACGCATGTTTTTCCGTCTGACCTAATTATCTTGGAGTCGCAAGGATTGGATGTGATATTAGGTATGGACTGGATTTCGAAGTATGGAGGAAGTATTGACTGTGCTAGCAAGTAAATTTATCTTACCACCCCGGAGGGAAAAAGGATTAAGTATGTATCTAGGCATGTGCCTAGGAGGAGCCAAGTGAATACCCTCAGGGGAGTTGTACAGGAGGAAGTACCTGTAGTGAAAGATTTTCCGAATGTTTTCCCAGAAGAGTTACCAGGCATGCCACCGGATAGAGACATCGAGTTCTTTATAGAACTATTGCCAGGTACAGGGCCAATATCCAAGAGACCCTATCGGATGCCCGCAAATGATCTGGAGGAAATTAAAAAGCAGATCAAGGAGTTATTGGAGAAAGGTTATATTCGAAGAAGTTCATCACCTTGGGGAGCACCAGTACTTTTGGAGGAGAGGAAGGAAAAATCCCTGAGGATGGTTGTTGATTACCGAGCTCTGAATGAAGTAACGATAAAGAACAAGTATCCATTACCAATGATTAATGATCTATTTGATCAGTTGCAAGGAGCTAAGTTGTTTTCGAAGATTGATATACGATCAGGATACCATCAGTTGAAGATCCGAGAGAAGGATATACCAAAGACAGCATTTACCACACGGTATGGATTATATGAGTATACGGTCATGTCATTTGGACTGACTAACGCTCCTTCCTATTTCATGATTATGATGAACAAGCTGTTCATGGAGTATTTGGACAAGTTTGTTGTGGTGTTTATTGATGATATTATGGTATACTCGAAGAACGAAGAGGAGCACGCGGAACACTTGCGTTTGGTTCTCGAGAAACTCAGGGAACACCAGTTATACGCCAAATTCAGCAAGTGCGAGTTTTGGTTGAAGGAAGTTGGATTTCTTGGGCATGTTATATCGGAGAGGGTATATGGTAGATCGGTAAAGGTTCGATCGATCCTTTGAATGGTTGGAACCCACTTGATTGGCGAGATCCGCAGCTTCCTTTGGACCGGCAGGATATTATCGGAGATTCATTGAGAATTTTTCCAAGATTGCTAAGCCAATGACTGAATTGCTAAAGAAGGATACTAAGTTCAAATGGACAGAGGATTGTGAGGCCAGTTTTCAAGAGTTGAAGAAACGGTTGACTACAGCCCCGGTGCTGACATTGCCAGATAGACATAAGGAGTTTCAAGTGTATTGTGACGCCTCACGCTTGGGACTTGGATGTGTGCTTATGCAGGACGGAAAAGTTGTTTCGTATGCCTCACGACAACTAAAACCTCATGAGTTGAACTATGCCATGCTTGATTTGGAGTTAGCAGCCGTAGTGCATGCATTAAAGACCTGGAGACATTATCTCATTGGAAACCGTTGTGATGTGTACAAGGATCATAACAGTTTGAAGTACATTTTCACACAGAAGGAGTTGAACCTCAGACAGAGGATATGGCTGGAGCTTATAAAAGATTACGATATGAAGCTACACTATCATCCAGGAAAGGCCAACGTCGTAGAAGACGCTTTGAGCCGGAAAAGTTATGCTAATATCCTTGAAAGTAAAGGATTGCCAAATGAGTTACCTGAGGAGATCATGGAACTTCGGTTGGAAATTGTTCCAAGAGGTTTTATTGCAACCCTGGAGGTTCAGTCGACATTGTTGCATAAGATTCGAGAAGCTCAAAAGGAGGACAAAGAAATTACTGAAATAAGAGAGAAGATGGGGCGAAGGTAAAGCCAAAGGTTTTCGCGAGGATGAGCACGATACCTTGTGGTTTGAGGACCGAATTTACGTGCCCAACAATTCGGAGATCAGGAAGTTAATACTTCAAGAGGCCCATGACTCACCATACTCGATTCACCCCGGAAACACCAAGATGTATTTGGATTTGAAGGAACGTTTCTGGTGGACTGGTATGAAGTAGGATATTGCCGAGTATGTAGCTGTATGTGATGTATGTCAGAGAGTAAAAGCAGAGCATCAGAAGCCAGCAGGACTATTACAGCCTATGCCGATACCTGAATGGAAGTGGGATAAACTTGGCATGGACTTTATTACCGGATTACCCAGAACCAAGGCAGGATATGATTCAATATGGGTAGTTGTGGATCGTTTGACCAAAGTAGTTCACTTCATCCCAGTGAAAACAACTTATACAAGTGCAAAGTTGGCCAAGATATATATGTCCAGGATCGTATGTTTACATGGAGTTCCGAGGAGCATTGTATCAGATAGAGGAACGCAGTTTACTTCAAAGTTTTGGCATCAACTACACCAGACCTTGGGTACCAGATTGGAGTTCAGTAACGCTTTCCACCCGCAGACGGATGGACAGACCGAGAGAGTCAATCAGATTCTGGAAGACATGTTGAGAGCCTGTGCTCTAGATTATGGATCTAGTTGGGATGACAATTTGCCGTGTGCAGAGTTCTCATATAACAACAGCTACCAGGCCAGTTTGAAGATGGCACCGTTTGAAGCTCTGTATGGACGCAGATGTAGAACACCATTGATGTGGGATGAGGTAGGAGACCGTCGATTGTTTGGACCAGATTTGATCAAGGAATCGAGGAGAAGGTTAAAGCGATCGAGAGCAGGACTAAAGATTGCTCGATCCTGCATGTAAGAGTTATGCAGATTCAAAACGCAAGGAAGTAACCTATGAAATTGGAGACAGAGCCTATCTGCGAGTATCACCCTTGAGGGGAGTGAAACATTTTGGAGTTAAGGGAAAGTTAGCCCCAAGATTTATAGGACCGTATCGTGTTTTGGAACGGATGGGAGAACTTGCCTACAAGCTGGAGTTACCTGAAGGATTGTCAGGAGTGCACGATGTGTTTCACGTATCACATCTGAAGAAGTGCCATGCTGAGATGGCCGACATACCGTTAAATGATACAGTGCCCCTAGAGGCGTCTGAGTTGGACAAAGAATTTGACTTATGAGGAAAAGCCAGTAAAGATTCTTGACTTTGACAGCCGAGTCACCCACAGCAAGGTTATCAAGTTTTGCAAAGTCCAGTGGAGCCACCATACAGAGGAGGAAGCCACCTGGGGACAAGAAGATGATATTCGCAAGGACCACCCGCACATATTTTCTAGCCAACCCGAATCTCGAGGGCGAGATTCATCTTAAGGGGGGTAGGTTTGTAACATCCCAAATTTTCAATTTGGAATGTTATACATAGGTCATCCATGCATATCATATTTTATTGCATTTTTGTTTGCAATCCTCGAAATCCTAAGCAACTCAAGGACCCTCGAAGAGAGTTGGGGATTTTCTGTTTTTCATATTTGAATTTTATCAAATAATGAAGACGAGGATTTTGATTTTAATTATTTTTCTCTCCGGAAAATATTTCATTTTGAAATAATCAATGAGAGAAGATAATATGACTTCTCCAAAATAATTGAAATATCGGAGGAAAAGTGTTAAAATCATTATTTGGATTTTATTTGATTTTAGTTGGAATTTTATTTGCCCTAGAAAAATTTGCATGTTTTAAAAATTGCATTTTAGGAGCCAAGAAAAGTTCATCTTGTTCTAAATATTTTATTTAGACGGAGAAAACTTGTTTTGGTATTTTTAGATTTTTATTTATTTTTCTAGGATTTTTCTAAGTTTCGGCGGAACGTTTTAAAAAAAAAGAGACTGCTCCCGACTTGGCCTAGGGCCCGGTAGAAGCAGGGCGACGACCGCCCGCCGCCGCCGCCTCCTGCTGGCCTTGCGCCCGCCGCCAGACTCGGACGGAGTCCGAGTGGGACTCCGCCTCCGCCCGCCTTGCCCCCTCCTCCAAGCCGCCGCCCGCCTTTAAATACGCCTGTCGTCCCCCCTCTAACCACCACCACCACCGGGCAGGAGCCGCCCCAAGCCCCAAGCCCGAGCCGCGCCGCCCGAGTCGCCGCCGTCGCCCTCCCGCCGCCACCCGCACCCGCTTGAGCCCCGCTACCCCTCGCCGAGCCCCGCCGGAGCCGCCCGCCTCGCCGGACGACCTCACCGGAGGTAGCCACCCGCCGCCCGATTTTTTTTTAAGAAAAAGCCCTTCGATTTTTTTAGAAAAACCCTAGTTCGTTTTTTAATAGATCGGTTTTATTCTTCGGTTTATTTACTTAGCGAGCATTCGCTCGCTCGTTCGTTTTAACGAACGTGTTCCTCGTTTAGTTTCTGCTAACGACCGTTCGTTCGTTAAGCCATTCGTCGTTTTTCTTTTTATCGGATTTATTCCGTGATTTTCCTGATCGCGATTTCTGATCCGATTTTCGTTCTAGTTTAACTTTTCGCTCGTTTATCAGAATCAGGCGATTCAAGCGCCTGGAGTTTCATCTCGAAACCCTCTTTCCGAATAGTCAACTCAAACAAGTTTTTGTCTCTGTAAAATTTGACCCTAGTTCAGATTAGTAAACGGATCTTATTTCTTTCGTCATTTGAGTTCCGTTGCTCCGTTTGGTTTGATTCTTTTTGCGAACCGGAGTTCTTAATTTGAACTTGCTGGTCGGCCTATTCCAGTTGAAGTTTCTTTTGTGCATCTTTGCTTGTTGCTTATGTATGTATCGTTTGCTTGCGATAGAATTCCCGGAGTGCGAAGCATGTTACTACGAGTCTCTAGGATTCACGGATCGTCAGCAAGGCAAGTAACACTCTGATCATACTCTTTTCATACCCAGTTTTTATGCATTAGCTTCAACCCTCAAACATTGCATGTTTAGGATGTCATTAATTTGTGGGTTGGGAAGTAGTTGATGAGGTAGGAACCTATTGCCCCATTACATTCAAACCCTTGGGAGTTACTTCTCCGTATTGCTGATCTTGCCATGCTATGCTCGTAGACGTGGTTTGGGTTTGAGTGAATCCATGACAGATGTGATATTGTTAATTAATGGTTTACTTTAAGGTGGCAACTTTAATACACATCTGGGTGGATAGAGGCACCTAGGGAACCCAGTGTTGTCTGTTTTTTTTGGAAATCCCAGGGTACCCGTGTGATCTTCCTATGGACCGCCACCCAGGCTCAAAGGGAACTGAGATTATTCAGGCTAGAAACTTCCGTGTGCAGCCACAAGCTATTATGGGCTCTAGCATAGTTGAGTAAGTTACGTGAAGCTCTTGAAGAGGTAGATCAGCAGGTAGTGGGTTTTGTAGGTTTGGTGTCTACCACAGTAGAGAGTTAATGTTTACGAAAGGCGTGTCTCGGTCATCCGTTTCTCAAACACCATGTAGTGCGAGAAATCAACGGAGGCAATCGAGTCTTGTGGGGAAAAGTGTGCAAACCTCTGCAGAGTGTACAATCTAATCATGGTTAGCCGTGTCCCCGGTTATGGACAATTCTGAGTATCTAGTACCTGAGTATTCACAGGTATCTCATCACTCTTAACTAATATTGCTGGGATGTTAATTACCTTAATTGGGATTGAGTTGGGGTTATACCTTCTCAATGATGTTTCAACCACCATGATAGTTAAATTAAAAACTTATTCCTTTGTTGTAGGGAAAAATTGGCTTTTTGCAAAAACTATAACCATAGAGCTTTCCACCAGCCAAATATGCATGTAGTGATAGCATTATTCTATTATTGTTCTATTGTGTTACATTGCCAGCATATTCCATGTGCTGACCCGTTCTCTTGCTGCAATGTATTATGTTGCAGACTTTTCAGACGAGGAGTAAGGTTCGATAGGTCGTTGTCGTGCAGCTCAGCTATGCCGTTGGAGTTGATGGACTCACTTTATCTTCCAAGCCTTCCGCTGTTATCGTATTAGATGGCCTTAAGCCGTATTATTGTTTTAAGTTCTCTTCTGAGACATTCGATGTAATAAGTGTGTGATTGCTACTCTGTTATAAATCCTTCGAGTACTGTGTTTGTCAGCATTACTGGTCCAGGGATGACACTAAACATAGAGACTTGACCATCTGAGGTCGGGTCGCTACACGACTGTCCGGACGCAGAGGCCCTCGCAGCCTTCAAACATAACATCCGCGACGAGTGGCTTGCCCGGCACCTAGGACAGGAAAAGCCGAAATCCATGGCAGCCCTCACAACACTCATGACTCGCTTTTGCGCGGGAGAAGACAGCTGGCTAGCTCGTAGTAATAACATGACCAAGAGCCACAGTAATTCGGATACCAAGGACATCAATGGCAGGTCGGCGTCGCAACAAGCACAAAGCGCCCGCATTAACGGCGACAATGCCGAGGATCTGGCGATTAATGCCGGATTCAGAGGCTCTAAACCCGGTCAACAGAAAAACCCATTTAAAAGAAATACTCCAGGCCCGTCCAGTTTGGACCGAATACTCGATCGCTCAGATACACGGCACCCCCGAAAAACCAGCCAATCACAACAACAGGGATTGTTGGGTGTTCAAGAAGGCAGGCAAGTTAAATGCCTAAAACAGAGACAAGGGGCTGCATAGCGATGACGAGGAGGAGCCCCGGCCGCCGAACAATAGGGGACAGAAGGGCTTCCCCCCACAAGTGCGGACGCTGAACATGATATACGCAACCCACATACCCAAAAGGGAGCGGAAACATGCACTCAGGGACGTACATGCGTTGGAGCCAGTCGCCCCAAAGTTCAACCCGTGGTCCTCCTGCCCGATCACTTTTGATCGAGGGGACCACCCCACTAGCATCCGCCATGGCGGATTCGCCGCATTGGTTCTAGACCCAATCATTGACGGATTTCACCTCACTAGAGTCCTTATGGATGGCGGCAGTAGCCTGAACCTGCTTTATCAGGATACAGTGAGAAAAATGGGCATAGATCCCTCAAGGATTAAACCCACAAAGAAGACCTTTAAAGGCGTCATCCTGTGTAGAGGCCAATCAGACAGGCTCGATTACACTTGAGGTGGTCTTCGGATCCCGGATAATTTGAAACGAGGAGTTAATCTTGACATAGTCCTGCTCATGATGGCTATCATGCACTTTGCTCGGACGAACCGCATTCGCAAAGTTCAATGCGGTGCCGCACTACGCATACCTCAAGCTCAAGATGCCAGGCCCTCGAGGAGTCATTACGGTCAATGGAAACACCAAACGCTCTCTCCGAACGGAGGAGCATACGGCGGCCCTCGCGGCAGAAGTACAAAGTAGCATCTCAAGGAAATTCTCCAGTCCAGCTATTAAACGTCCGGACACCATCAAGCGCGCCCGGAGTAACCTACAACAAGACCGCCTGGCATGTTCCGAGCAAGCGTAGGAATGCGGCCCCAACCCCAGCCCTCGCGAAATTGCGAAACCAGTACTATGCGTAAATAATTTCGCTTTGGAAATAACATGGGCATAGGGGAGGGGCACGACCACTCAAGATGCCCAAAATGCGGCTCAACCACACTAGGGGCTCCCGATTTTGTCATTCTTTTTTCTTACTTTCAGGACTCCACTCTCCTGAAGGCCTATCCGGCAGTACAATAGCCGAACACACGATGCAATAGCGAGGGAGGCAGAAAGCTACGTCGAATGTCCAGGTGGTCTCTATAATGAGCTAAATACCTGTCTTACATACCGTCTCGCAGCTTGCCCCTGGAGGGGGACATGTCAAATAGTCCCATCTCTTACTTATCGCACTATTTGTATCGATGCCTTTCACAAAGCAGCCTTTTTATAAACAATGCTCAGCTTTGGCTTATTATTGCATTTTCTATTTATTTCCTTTTCAATACATATGTTCAGTTATGACATTTAGCACCCGTACACTTTGGTACGGCCAAATACGCCAGGGGCTCAAGTACCCCATGTCTGGCGTGAGAAGTCCTAACACTTTAACAAGTGCGGCACCCTAAACTTATAGCATTATATGCATCAGCTCGAATCATGTCTTGGGTCAATAGTTGGGTTTGCCGGCTCCTATGTTTTGGTACCTTACGTTCCGTTATATCGGCTAAGGTAGCGCTAGGAGAACTACTGCGATTGTGCACCGGTTGAGCTGGGTTCAGCACCTCAGTAGAGAAAGCTAAAACTGACCGTCATGATAGGGCGAGAGCTGGTCGCTGTTCGAGAGGTTTCGAGTCCCTAAAGACTTATGCCGCTTAGAGCGAGGAGTCGGCTTTGTCCGGCCTAGGCGTGGATAGCGCCCCGAACTCGGTCTTCCGAATACTAGGGACTTCGCCAAAATTTAAAATTATAGAATTCTATGGTAAGTGAGAATGATAAAGCATTATAGTCCGATTGCCTTCTTCGTTGTGCTGAGCGCCTCCCTCGAAGGACCCAAGAATGGGAACAAGAGCGCTCAGGTTTATCCCGAACACCCCAGCACTCGTGGCTTGGGGGCAGAAGCCGACGACTCGCCATCTCTCATATTTAATAAACGACCGCACAGAAGGTAATATTTTAAATTCAAAAAGCGTTGCTTAGCGCATATGAACAAGTTTTCAGCGCATAGGATAACATGAGCGAGTTTACTAAAAAATTACATCCTTGGAACATTCATCCGCCATAAGGCAGGCACCCTTCAGGACGCCCTCATAATACATCTCGGGCTTGCGATGCGCCTTGCCCTCCGATGGCCCATCTGTCACCAGCTTCTCAGCATCCATCTTGCCCCTGTGTACTTTAACACGGGCAAGGGCCCTACGGGCGCCTTCGATGCATACGGAGCGCTTGATGACTTCAAAGCATGGACAGGCATCCGCCAGCCACCTCACCAGCCCAAAGTAGCTCCCAGGCATGACCTCCCTAGGCCATAGCCGGACTATAAGGCCCTTCATGGCCTGTTCGGCCACCTTATGGAGCTCGACCATGCTTGACTGGTCGCTCAAAACACCGGGTGTCCGGTCTCAAAGATACCGAGACCAGAACACCTTCTCCGTTGAGCTCCCTCCTCGGCCCGGTAGTATGCGGCAGCGTCGGACACACTGCGGGGCAGATCTGCGAATGCTCCTGGAGAGCTCCGGACTCGGGTAAGTAACAAGTAATTCACTTTCACATGCTTGCTTTGCATAAAGAATGCCTTACCCACCGCTATCTTCTTCATCGCCTCAATTTCTTGGAGGGCTTTTTGGGCTTCGGCCTTGGCAGATTTGGCGCTCTCAAGGGCCGAGGCAAGCTCGGACTCTCGAGTCTTTGAGTCAAGCTCCAAACTCTCGTGTTTTTACACGAGAGACTGGAGCTCTTGCTGCACCTCCGCCACCCGCGCCTCCTGCTTTTCTCGCTCGATGCGCTCCACGGCCGCATTGTCTTCGGCCTTGGACAGCGCTTTCTTCAGGGTTGCCACCTAGGTTGTGGCCCCTGTAATACTCACGTTGGTCCTGTCATTTTTTGCTACTGCATCTTTTTTATATACTTACATAAGGTATTACTTACCTTCCTTGTCCTCGAGCTGCTTCTTGGCAAGGCCGAGCTCGTTCTCGGACCGCTCGAGGCTCAACTTCAATGCACCGACCTCCGCAGTCAGTGCGGCAGAGGTCAGCAGCGTAGCCTGCATTCCCATATTGACATACTTATGTTAGACTCCTGCGTATATCTTTTAGATCCTCAGTTCGGCTTTTCTTTCCAAACATCAAAATGAGCATCAGGGGCTACTGTCTATGCGGTAATATTTTTACATATCTTAAATACATACCTCAAAGCCTGTTAGAAGGCTGGCACAGGCTTCAGTCAGCCCGCTCTTGGCAGACTGAACCTTTTGGATCACCGCACTCATAATAGTGTGGCGATCCTCGTCGATGGAGGCGCCATTAAGCACCTCCAGCAAATTATCCGGTGCCTCCGGTTGGACAGAGGTCACCGGCGTCGCAGGCTTGCCCTTCTTACTAGGGGGCCGCCTGTTGGACTCTAGAACCATTGAAGGTTCCGGTGCGGTGTCCGGCCCGAGGCCGGACTTGGACCCTTGGGGGTTTTGTCCCCTTTGCGCCTGGAGTCCGGGAGGTCGCCTTGCGGCGCCTCCAGGACCACCTCCTCCTGGCTTGGACCCTTTTGGGACTCCACCTCGGCATCGTCCGTAGGGCGAGGGGAGGTAGCGGTCGGAAGCGAATTCACATCCGACGAATCGAGGGAGCCGCTCAATGAAGCGTCGAGCCGGGCCTTAGGCGTACTGCATGATTATATCCGGCGTCAGGGAAAGCTGTGCAATAAAAGAACACTATGAATCACTCTGGTGTCCGAACACTTACGACATCGCCAGGGGCTTGGCCCTGGGCGGCAACTCCTCCTCGTTGTCGGCGATGTTGGTGGAGTAATCCGGGGGAAGGGTTCTTCCCTTCTTGGACCCTCCCGCCTCCCCAGTTGGGGCGGCTTTCCTTTTCTTTTCTTCCCCTACTGGAGAAGAAACGTCTCTTTCCTCCTCCTTGTTTTCATGGGAGGAGTGCGCCTCGGAGTCATCAGACGACGAGTCCGGCTCCATCGGGCGCCGGGAGCTCTTCCGGGTTCCCGTGGCCTTCTTCTTGGCCTTCTTCTCCGGCACCACGTAAGGTGTCGGGACCAGTAGCTTCGCCAAGCGGGCATCTGCTGGGCCTTCGGGCAAAGGAGCCGAATAGTCGATCTGTCCGGTCTTCTTCTGCCAGTCCTGTCAAAGGAACGGGAGCTTAGATCCCGCATGGAGTCAAACTATGAAAAACAAGTATCCCGTAAAGGGTAAAACAAGCTTACTACGCTGGCTGGGCGCCCGCATGTAATCCGTGATCCTCGGTAATGGGAGGGAACCTCGGCGCCCTTGAATAGCACCTTCCAGGCATCCTCGTGCGTTGTGTAAAAGAGCCTGGTCAGAGTTTGGTGCTGGGCCGGGTCGAACTCCCACAAGTTAAAAGCCCGTCGTTGACACGGGAGGATCCAGCGGATGAGCATGACCTTCACTACGTTGACAAGTTTAACCTTCTTGTCCACCAGGTTTTGGACGCAGGTTTGGAGTCCGGTCAGCTCTCCCGAATTACCCCACGACAGGCCCTTCTCTTGCCAGGAGGGGAGCCGTGTGGGGATGCTAGATCGGAATTCGGGGACCGCTGCCCATTCAGGGTCACGCGGCTCGGTGATGTAGAACCACCCCGATTGCCACCCCTTGATGGTTTCCATGAAGGATCCCTCGAGCCATATAACGCTGGGCATCTTGCCCACCATGGCGCCTCCACACTCCGCTTGCTGGCTGCGCACCACCTTCGGTTTGACGTTGAAGGTCTTCAGCCATAAGCCAAAGTGGGGCTTGATGCGGAGGAAAGCCTCGCATACGACGATAAACGCCGAGATGTTGAGGATGAAGTTCGGGGACAGATCGTGGAAATCCAGGCCGTAGTAGAACATGAGCTCCCGGACAAATGGGTGGAGTGGGAAGCCTAGTCCGTGGAGGAAATGGGTGAGGAACACCACCCTCTCATGGGACCTGGGGGTGGGGATAAGTTGCCCCTCGTCTGGGAGCCGGTGCGCGATGTCATTGGACAAGTATCCGGCTTTCCTCAGCTTCTTGATGTGTCCCTCCGTGATGGAGGAGACCATCCACTTGCCTCCCGCTCCGGACATGGCCGGGGAAGGTTGAGGTGGGGTGTGCGGACTTGGGCACTGGAGCTCGAGTGCGCGAAAATGGATAAGCAAAGGAGGAAGAAGGCGTAGATGAAAAAGGTGGATCCTTATCCCCTTATATGGGCGGGCGAAACTATGTGCCCCCACCTGCCTGGTAAAACTCGCTTATCTCCCAAGCGCCATAATTAATGGGACCATTGGGTTACCCACGCCGGTATTGATGAAAATCCTGGAATAAGGGGACACGATCTCTGCTTCGACAAGACGTGCCAAGGAAACCGCCTCGCTAAGTGCGCTGAGGTGGGACAGTAAAAACGATTCGAATAAAGGCTTGGCCGTGGTGTGATGTCACACTGCGGAATACGCCAGAGTTGGATTTGTGTAAATATTATTCTCTACGGTGGTATGTGGAACTTATTTTGCAGAGCCGGACACTATCCTTGTGTTCAAAATCTTCTATGAAGTATTCGGAGGAGGAACCCGCCTTGCAATGCCGAAGACAATCTGCGCCCCGGACTCGTCGTCATTGAAGCCTGGTTCACGGGCTACTGAGGGAGTCCTGGATTAGGGGTTGTCCGGATAGCCGGACTATAACCTTTGGCCGGACTTCTGGACTATGAAGATACAAAGATTGAAGACTTCGTCCCGTGTCCGGATGGGACTTTCCTTGGCGTGGAAGGAAAGCTTGGCATACGGATATGTAGATCTCCTCCCATTGTAAGCGACTACTGTGTAACCCTAGCCCTCTCCGTGTCTATATAAACCGGAGGGTTTTAGTCCGTGGGACGAACAACAACCATACCATAGGCTAGCTTCTAGGGTTTAGCCTCTCGATCTCGTGGTAGATCTACTCTTGTACTACCCATATCATCAATATTAATCAAGCAGGAGTAGGGTTTTACCTCCATCGAGAGGGCCCGAACCTGGGTAAAAACATCGTGTCCCTTGTCTCATGTTACCATCCGCCTAGAGGCACAGTTCGGGACCCCCTACCCGAGATCCGTCGGTTTTGACACCGACAGCTGTTATTTCATATTATGTCACAATACTTACACTTCGTCCGGATGTTGATATTGAGGCTCAAAAATTGGCATTGGCATTGGACATCCCGAATATCTTTGTTGGATGGCCAAGGCATTGACGCTCGGAATCGAACCGAGATATCGCACGGCCCACGCTCCCACCAGATTCCACTATCCCGAATACAGAGCCTTCCACCTCGACTTTGTGCCGAATTCGGGGGATCGCTCATTCCCAGCCGCTGCACTCCATTCGCCCACGACGCTCCTTGAGACAAAAAACAATCATACCGGCACCGGAGAAGTCACGGCGAAGCGGAGCTCATGGCGGCGCTGGTCGGCCTCTCCGCCCCTTCTCCTCCTCTCTTCTCTCCGCCGCAGGTTAGCCTCTGCTCTCTTCCCTCTTCTTTCCACCTCCTCGGATGCGCTACTCAAAGACGTGTCGCCCAGCCCCATCTCCGATCGCTCAATCCCAGCGGTGGCGGCGGCTGCCTGTGACAAACCTACAAGACATGGCAGCCTCCTCCCTAGGGCGACAGCGGCAAGCGGCGCATCCCGGTAGCTGCCTCGAGATGCGGTTGCCTTGGACGGGCCAAAGAACAAGAACGGGGTGAGCACCGCAAGGATGGAAACGAAGGCCTTTTTTCAAGACGGCGTCATGAAGTCCGGTGGAGATGGCTTGTGTATGCGTGTGTACAAGCTAGAAGGCGAGGCACAACCGTAAGCGATTGTGCACATATGCCATCTGTAATTCAACACTTGACCATCCAAACAAGATTTGGAATTGTTACTTCTCTTAAATTACGTGTGCCAAATATTGGAACATCCAAACACTAAAATTGACATTGGTACTCAATATCAATGTCATGAGACTTTGATATTGGAGTGAATTCAATGCCAAAGCCCTTGAATATCTACATCCAAACAGAGCATTATGGATATTCTCTTTTATTTTACAAGGTTTACATGAAGAGGGAGAATGCCGGCAGCTGGAATTCTGGGCTGGAAAAGGGCAAATATTGGAGACCTATTCTGCGCAACTCCAAAAGTCCTGAAACTCCACGGAATATCTTAAAATAAATAAAGAAAAATCGTCGCCAAAGATGAAGGCCAGGGGGGCCACACCCTGCTCACGAGGATGGGCCCCCCCCCTAGGGCGCGCCCCCTACCTCGTGGGCCCCCTGGTGGCTCTCCGACGCCCATCTACTCCTATATGAAGTCTTTCGTCAAGAAAAAAAGAAGCAACCTTTCGGGACGAGACTCCGCCGCCACGAGGCGGAACTTTGGCGGAACCAATCTAGGGCTCCGGCAGAGCTGTTCTGCCGGGGACACTTCCCTCCGGGAGGGGGAAATCATCACCATCGTCATCACCAGCGCTTCTCTCATCGGGAGAGGGCAATCTCCATCAACATCTTCACCAGCACCATCTCATCTCCAAACCCTAGTTCATCTCTTATATCCAAATCTTGTCTCCGAGTCCGGGATTGGTGCTAGTAGGTTGCTAGTAGTGTTGATTACTCATTGTAGTTGATGCTAATTGGTTTATTAGGTGGAAGATTATATGTTCAGATCCTTTATGCATATTATTAACCCTCTGATTATGAACATGAATATGCTTTGTGAGTAGTTACATTTGTTCCTGAGGACAAGGGAGAAGTCTTGTTATTAGTAGTCATGTGAATTTGGTATTCGTTCGATATTTTGATGAGATGTATGTTGTCTAGCCTCTAGTGGTGTTATGTGAACGTCGACTACATAACACTTCACCATTATTTGGGCCTAGAGGAAGGCATTGGGAAGTAATAAGTAGATGATGGGTTGCTAGAGTGATGTAAGCTTAAACCCTAGTTTATGCGTTGTTTCGTAAGGGCTGATTTGGATCCATATGTTTCATGCTATGGTTAGGTTTACCTTAATACTTTTGTTGTAGTTGCGGATGCTTGCAATAGAGGTTAATCATAAGTGGGATGCTTGTTCAAGTAAGAACATCACCCAAGCACTGGTCCACCCACATATCAAATTATCAAAGTACCGAACGCGAATCATATGAACGTGATGAAAACTAGCTCGATGATATTCCCATGTGTCCTCGGGAGCGCTTTTCCTATTATAAGAGTTTGTCCAGGCTTGTCCTTTGCTACAAAAAGGATTGGGCCACCTTGCTGCACTTTATTTACTCTTGTTACTTGTTGCTCGTTACAATTTATCTTATCACAAAACTATCTATTACCACTTATTTCAGTACTTGCAGAGAATACCTTGCGGAAAACCGCTTATCATTTCCTTCTGCTCCTCGTTGGGTTCGACACTCTTACTTATCGAAAGGACTACGATAGATCCCCTATACTTGTGGGTCATCACCTAGCAAATTTGATTGGGCAATAAAACTCATTAACTCAAATGTATGGAGTATCATCTGTCAAGGAGCTGCCCAGTACACCATCCCTTTTGTGGTACCTAAAACTTGTCCAGTGGATAACTCTTTGGTGTGTTCATCCCTTCAGGGCTCTAAGGAGCAGAACAACTTCCCACCTGCAGATACCAACCTCACTGAAGCTTTGTCTACCTCTTCTACTACTGCTTTGCATAGAAACAAGAAGAGAAAAGAGAATGTGCCACTTGTTGAGACTGAGGTAAGGAGAAGATGTAGACTTAAACAGCTTAATAAAGTGTATAAGAAATCGGTTTGTAAAGATAAAGATTGTTTGACCTGCCACTCTGTTCCTCCTCTGATCCCACCCAAAGTTGTTAAAAGCTTAAATACCTCTTTCTGCAAGGTCTCGGATAAAGACACAACTGAAGAACTGTTCACTAAAAAGCAAAAGAAATCCAAGAGTGGAGGAACCAGCATGGAGGGAGCTAGAACTGGGAGGGAGATAAAGAAGAAGGGGGTCTAACTTCTCCCCTTTGGTCTGAGCCCATTTGTTAGTTATGTGTTTGTCTTTTGTGATGAGAGTTATGAGATCTGTAAGAAGTGGCATCATGATGTATGCAAACTTTAAGTTTAATCTGGCACTCTATATGCCTCTTATCACACAGTTGTATTTGGTCAAGTGGACTTGGTACCCATGCATAAAGTTGGTTGAAAAGGTTGTTGTCTGTTTCATAGTGATTCTGCTGCCGGTCAGTGTTTATTTACATGAATAGAGATTGGAACATCTTAAATTGTAATATTAGAGGTATCAATGATCCTAAGAAATGGACTGCTTTAGCTAATAAAATAGAGGAATCTCTATGCTCCATTATCTGCCTTCAAGAAACAAAGAGAGAATCTTTTGACAGTTCCTACCTGAAAATTTTCTGTCCCAAGAGGATTGGTAAATTTGCTTTTCTTCCCTCCAATGGTGCCTCTGGGGGGCTTCTTGTGGCCTGGAATGAACAGGTTTTCTTGGGTCAAGTCCATCACAGCAATGAATTCTCTCTCTCAATTCTCTTCACCTCTAAGCATAATGGTGAACAGTGGCTGTTAACCAATGTGTATGGACCTTGTCAACCTGATGATAGGATTATATTCTAGAATTGGCTGCAAAATTTCGTCACTCCAACTGATACTCCATGGCTGCTCATGGGAGATTTTAATTTTATCAGATATCCTCACAACCGTAGCAGACAAGGTGGTTGCTTAAATGATATGTTCTCATTCAATGCAGCTATCAACAGACAGGCTCTTATTGAGATTCCACTTAAGGGTAGGAAATTCACGTGGAGTAACATGCAAGAAGCACCACTTCTAGAGAAACTTGATTGGTGTTTCACCTCTGAGGATTTGACCAACAAATACCCAGCTATTTTTGCCATCCCACTAGTTAAAACAACCTCGGATCATGTGCCCATTAAAATTCATATTGGCTCCTCCATACCTAGAGCCAACTTATTCAGATTTGAGAACTACTGGCTCGAGCACCACCAATTCAAAGATCTAGTCAGTACCATCTGGGCTCAAGAGGTAGATGCTAAGGATAGTGCAAAGATCATTGCAACAAAGCTCGAGAGATTGAGGAAAGGTATCAAAAACTGGGCCAAAGGACTGTCAGATCTGAAGAAAATTATTGAAGATACCAATTTCATGATACTTTGTTATGATATCTTTGAGGAATTCAGGCTTTTATCATTGGCAGAACACAATGCTAGGAACATTCTCAAACTGCACCTGGAAATTATTCTGGACTTTCGGAGACAATATTGGAAGCAAAGAGCCACTATCAGGAATATAAAAGTGGGTGAAGCAAACACCAAATATTTTCAGGCCAAAGCTACCATTAAGTTCAGGAACAACTCCATATCCATGATTAAAGATGAACTTGGGCATGAACATCATGATCACAAAGCTAAAGCTGTTGTTTTATTCAGAGCTTTCAAAGAAAGAATGGGCACTACTATTCCCACATCCAACCCTCTGAATCTTCATCAGTTGCTGCAGCCATTGTCAGATCTCTCTGAGTTAGAAGTACCATTCACCAAGGAGGAGATTGATAATGTTATTAAAAATATGCTTGCAGACAAATTACCAGGACCAGATGGTTTCAATGCAACCTTTCTCAAAAGCTGTTGGGACATCATTGCTTCTGATTTCTATAAACCCATTGAGGATTTTCATGCAGGGCAAGTGAACATTCAGAGCATTAATTACTCATATATTACCCTCATTCCTAAGAATGATTCTGCAGCTTCACCATCTGAATTCAGGCCCATCTCACTATTGAACTGCACTCTCAAGATCATTACAAAGTTGCTGGCTAACAGACTGCAGAAATATATCCTGAAGATGGTACACAGAAACCAATATGGTTTCCTCAATAACAGATGTATTCAGGATTGTCTGGCATGGTCTTATGAGTATATACATCAGTGTCAGCAAAGCAAAAGAGAGATGATTCTGTTGAAATTGGATTTTGAAAAGGCTTTTGATATGCTTAATCATGATACTATCATTGAGATTCTTCAAGCTAAAGGATTTGGCCCTAGATGGATACAATGGATTAGAATGATCTATGGCACTGGATACTCATCAATTCTTCTTAATGGGGTACCTAGAAAACAGTTCCTATGCAAGAAAGGAGTCAGGCAAGGGGATCCACTTTCACCTTTAAACTTTGTGATTGCAGCTGATCTACTCCAATCTATTCTCAATGAAGCTTACCAAAATGCTTTGGTTGACTCACCACTTATTCATGCTTCATGTCCTGATTTTCCTATTATTCAATATGCTGATGACACTATCCTGGTGGCTAAGGCAGATGCTACTCAACTGATGCACATTAAGAATCTTCTGTTGCACTATGCTGAATACACTGGATTAAAAGTCAATTACTCCAAATCCATCATGATCTCTCTCAACACCCCAGCTCAGAAAATGGCAGATCTATCTAATCTCCTTGGTTGCAAGATTGGCTCTCTACCCCATACTTATCTGGGTCTACCACTGTGTCTGAACAAACCCAAAATTGAGGATTTTGTACCTATGATGAAGAGAATTGAAAGTAGACTTTTATGCTGCTCCACTATGCTATCTATTGGAGACAAACTGACTCTGTTAAAGTCAGTCTTCACCAGCTTGCCCACATTCATTATGTGTACCTTGGAGATTCCAAAGACTGTGATTAAGCAAATCAACACATATCTGATGGACTGTTTCTGGAGAAAATTTGGTACTCTAGAAAGAGGGATGGTGCCTATCTCATGGGATATAGTCTGCAGAGCTAAGAACCAAGGAGGATTGGGAGTGCTGGACCTAGCTGTACACAATCAAGCTCTGCTCATGAAATTCCTACACAAGTTCTTCAATAAAGCTGATACTCCTTGGTTCAACATCATTTGGGAAACTCATTACCATGACAAGCTGCCAGGGGACAACAAGACTGGTTCTTTCTGGTGGAGAGCAATACTGAAACACCTTGATACTTTCAAACTTCATGACGTATGCAAGCCAGGCCTAGGCAACACAGTGCTCTTTTGGTCTGATAAGTGGCTAGATCTCCCCCTCCAGCTGAAATTTCCAGAACTAAATTCTTATGCTATCAAACAGAGCATTTCTTTATAGGCTGTCATGGAGACCCCTGATATTACCCAACTTTTCCATCGATCCATGTCCCAAGAAGCATTTGTGCAATTCAATGACCTGCAAGTGATGCTCAATAATGTAGAAGTAATCGCTAGCAAGGATTCTTGGACCTACTCATGGACAGCTCCAGCATACTCCTCAATTAAGATGTACAAAGCTATTCAAGAAAGGCACCCAGCACACAACACTTTCAAACTTCTGTGGAAAACATCTTGTCGTCTCAGACACAAAATCTTCTTCTGGCTGCTTTTACATGACAAGGTGAGCACCAGAAATATGTTACAAAGGAGAAGCATGTATCTTGAAGACTATAATTGTGCTTTATGCCATGAGCAAACTGCAGAAACCAGTTTTCATTTATTCTGGGACTGCCCATTTGCACTCATGTGCTGGGATTCCATTTTTCCTAATAAACAAAGAGGGATGTCGACGTATGACGAGATTCACCTTGGCTTGGCCGTTCTGCCACCAGATTTTGCCATGGAGTTGATTGTAATGGGATGTTGGAGCATTTGGATGAGCAGAAATGACAAGATCTTCAGAAGAGCTACGCCATCAACTGATACTTGGAGATTCCATTTGAGGGAAGGATTGACAGCAGTAGAACTCAGAGCTAAGGCAGTCAAAGCAGCTAGGATTCGCTCCTGGATTCAGAATAACCTTTAAGTTTACTCATGAAGTTACCTAGAACTGGCATTGGTTAATCTTTTGGCCTTCATAGGCTCTTGTAATTGTATATATTGAGTAGTGAAAATTTACCGTAGAACAATTGTTCTACGGTTTTGGCTTCAAAAAAAATGTGGTACAATGTGTTAGAGTTGATGATGAAGAGTAGTTGTGATTATGACTAGTGACCAATTTGCTATATGATGTCTCATTGATGAAAACGATGATCATGAGGAGCTGTTATATGACAATGATGTATTATGATGATAAGTTGTTAATGATATGATGATGATGATGATATTTATTATATCATTGGGTGAAAAAACCGCGGATTAGTTTCAAGTGGATGTCCATCCACTTGAAACTAGTCCACGGTTCTTTCACCCCGTGATGTAATAACTCATTATGATGTAAAAACAATCTCTAAATTCCTGTTGTATGAAAACTTGTATAAAGGTGTATGAATATAACATGAAATAAAAAAGAAATAAAAACAAAATAATAGTAGTAGCGTGGGCAGGGCGAAGCGCTAATAGTAATTACTAGTAGCGCTCTTCTGAGAAAGCGCTACTACTAAGTCGATATAGCAGTAGCATGGGTTAACGCACGCTACTGCTAACCTTTAGCTGTAGCGATGTACCAGTAGCGCTCCTGCCCGTGCTACTGATAGGCCTAAAACCCGTGTTGCTGCTGGGCTATTCCCTAGTAGTGAAGGGTCAGTCATCCAACTATATGCATTAAATATGCATAAAATCCGAACAGCGGGTGGGCTACATGGGCCTAGAGGGAAAAGTGTATGGGCTGCAACACATGTGATCCAACTAATAGTGGGCCAAATAGAAGTTTAGTTCAGGTTTGTTAGAATTCAATTCGAACTGATCCACAGACAGTGAACTAATCTGTGGTTGGATGAGGGACCGTGATATCCCCAGCCACCAGAGTTCAAGTCTTAATGCTTGCAATTATTCATGTATTTATTTCAGAATTTCTGGCGATGCGTGTTCAGTGGGAGGAGGCGTCGGCTTAATCTTTCAGAGAGATGCTCATAGACTGATCCACAAACGATACTACGTTAGAAGGCAAAAAAAAAAACTATCCAGATCGCACGATGCAGATATTTAGAGGTGTTTTGATACACGCCGTTGGACTTACCATAAGGTATGGAATTTCTCCTGCCGGCCGGCCAATAGCTACTAGCCTGCGTAGGGAGAGCACTTAGGCCTTCCACGTGCAGCAGCAACTGGGCTACACGCCTACAGGGGAAAGTTGGTGCGCCAGGTGTTGCGAATGCAAGGGTCACACATCCAAAGCGATAAAGGTAAAGGTAAACACACACATGCAGCATGCACCTGATCAGGTTCAGCAACTATAGTGGGCCAGCCCTGTTCGCTCCCAGGACATGCATGCTTTTCACTAATATGATTGGACTGATTTTACAAGGTACTAGTACCTCTATAACATTTTATAGAACTTTTTATTGATAATGTCAAAAAACATTTTATATTAAATTACAGAGAGTAACACATTGCCAATAGTTGCAGCAGCACGGGGCAGGCGAGCGAGCGGCGGCAACGGCGACACGGTGCTGGGTGGCGGTGGTTGTGGGCGGACGAGCGATGACTGCCACGGTGGTCAACGGTGGCAGCGTTGTAGTCATCGGCGGTGAGGTGGGTATTGACAGTGGCGCTGACATGATGTAATTAATGCTTATCATATTGAAGATGCCTCATTTTCTACTCCCTCCGTCCCAAAATTCTTGTTTTAGATTTATCTACATACGGATGTATCTATTCACATTTTTTTGCGGGGTATATCTATTCACATTTTAATGTTAGATACATTTGTATCTTGATAAATGTAAGACAAAAAATTTGAGACGGAGGGAGTACTAAGTAATGTGAAATTTGGGATGTTTCATTGGTGTTTACCAATATATTTTTGCGGATGCTAATCTGTTGGACCTAGTTTTTTTGCCCAACTTCCTCAACACCTGATTTTTGTCAGGGAAAGGGGCTCTTGCTCTAGGTGGTATCAGAAAATGCTACTCGTAGTAAGTTTTTTCTTGAAACGGAGGTAAAACATTTACCTAATTAATTAATTAACAAGAAAAGACCTGCTCAATTAATTAATGAAGAAGGGCGAAAACCGAGTTGTTTTTTTTTAGCAAGGATGTTATTTTTCTGTTTGTCTTTAGGCCTCGGCATCAAGAGGGTGCGCATAGCCAGCTTTGATGCTTTCGTACCTGAATGTACACAGCATGTGCTTAAATTTCTGCTAGTGTAACAGTATTCAAGATCTCCCAGACAGTGCACCAATTATGAGAGAGATCTTCTCCAAAAACCGGCAGCCAATTATATGAGAGAGATCTTCTCCAAAAACCGGCAGCCAATTATGCGGGCAGGTCCATCTGAGATCTAGCTACAGCTCGATCATATCTCGCATTTGCATGTGTAGCTAGCCAAGCCTAGCTAGTGCGTAGACAGAGGAAGCACACAAAGAAGAGGGAGAAATGAAACGAGATAGAGGTAGCCAGCCAGGCCGGGAGAAAAAGAAGGCAGCTTTTTGGAGGATGGCTACATGTCGTCAATAATAAGCGGCTTGAAAAGAAAGACGAAGGCAACCTACATGCAACGTGTAAGGTAGCATCTATCCATGTCAGGATCAGCGCATATATATCGACCCACCAATGATTATGGCCATCAAAAAACAAGAGCACAATCAGGAGAAGCACTTAGCGTGTAAGCATGACAAGTAAGCTTGGATTCCCTGGCGATAGCATCATTCCTGACGCGTAAGATGAATTGTGCCGGCCTCTCTTTTTCCTCAACTCCTGTTCAATTTTCGTCACCTCGACAGCAACTGTTTATCCGTCCTGCAGATTCGATCATTGTTCCAAAATATATTCTCAGGCGTCGACCCAAATGTCCTTCATATTCCCAAACCGTATATATCGCTGCTAGCTGGCCGCCATCTAGTGGCAAACAGTATGTTTGATTTTTCTTCCGATCTTAGAGAGCTAGCGAGCCTAGTTAGTTCTTCTTCACGTTTTGGATATGTAGAAAACGAATATACTGATTTTGCCCCTTGCTATACTTTTTCTAAACTGTGAGAGTATATGTGTGTGTATATATATAGAATCATTATTTAGCTAGAACTGCATAATTCATGTTCCATTGAAAGTAAGTGGTTGTGTGCTGATTAGCTAGCTAGCCCAATATTTTGGACTGTTCAAATATGCAAATGCCTTTGGCCTAACCTTATTCTGGCAATTAGTTCAATGCATGCATGAATGCACGATATACAACTGCCCTATATGCAGCGAAAGCTAAATGCATACTCCCTTCGTTTCAAATATTTCAAGTTGCAGCTTTGTCCTAAGTCAAAAAAAAAGGTTTGATCAAGTTTATTGAAGAAATTGCTAATATCTGGAATACCAAAAAAATATGTAATTATATTTTAGTAGGAATCTTTCTTTTGCAGGTATATTTTAGGATGAATCTAATGAAACTAATATTTGTTGTACATATTTTTTTCTATAAATAGTCAAGCTTAAAGAAGTTTGAGTTAGAACAAAGCTAAAACTTCAAGTAATGAAGGACGGAGGGAATATATCGTTGTCAATTGATTGTCTAGATCGATCAAGGACAAGTAGTATGTAGCTAGCTGCCTAGAGCTAGCTACCTTACCATAAGCTAGCATTATGCAGATTGGTATCTTATGTGCTGGTAACGATGACTCTGCATGGAATGCGACTAATCATTGAATTGTTTGCCCCCACATCATGCAATATTGACGACCCAAATATACACTGAACTTGCAGATATGATCATGGCCATTTTGTGCGCCTAGATTCTTCAGATGCTTAGCTGATCAAAATTCTGACTTACCTGTAGCAAGCAAGCGTGCTTCATCACTATCAAATGGACCACCTAACCGACGAGGTAAGTCACCTACTTTTACAATTAGCAAGCTAGCTGGCTAGTTCGCTCAACTTTAGTACGTAGTCAAACTATTGAAATTGTAATACCCCACTATGACTAATCATATACACTAGCTAGACGTCTTAATAAGGAGAGTTCATTCGCATTTTCCTTTCACATCCTAATAAAACATTAAGAGATAACACAATAGTTCTAGCCAGAAATTTCACAATGATTTTACGGAAAGATTCAGGGATTTGTTAGGCAACACATGTAGACATTATCAGTTTATCACTTTATCTATCATCCCACGCTGCCATGTTTGAGACGCAAGTTCTTCACAGGGATCTGTTTATCTTCTGCGAAAAAGATTCACGTGCCCCGTACGGGCCGGGCTCGATCCGGCGACACATCTATCTAGAGATAACACAAGATAAAACCCTTTGAGCTGTAGGGAGGAAGATTCGGCGAGATCGGATATCCTTTGTGCTGGCGCCACATCTTTAATTTGGCGCCCTTTAATGGCTTTAGCAAAAGAGCGAGCACGCAAGGGAAAGGAGCGGACGGGACGCCGTGTCGATCGACGTACGTACGTGTGCCTCTGCATGCGGCTCAAGATTAACAATGCAAGTCAATTGTGTGTGTGTGTGCAGGGGCTAAGCTAAGCTAGGCACGTACGTAAGATATGTTATCTCTATACTTGTAAAGATGCGTATCGATCTATGCACTGCTATTGGTTGACCTGTGTTTTGGAACTTGCTTTCGCGCGTTGTGATCGTGCCATAGATTTTGTATAAGTGTAGAGTGCATTGCAAGGGTTGATGTGCCAGGTCTTACAACGCTCCAAACCTTTGGGACTTGGGTTAGCGTCCAATGTAAGCAAAAGGATTGGTTGCCGTATACTTAATTATTTATTAATAATAAATTTCTGATAACCAGCGGGCGTTAGATTTTTATAAGCATGGCAAAACGAATGTTTCTGTGGTAAAATATGTTGTTGTGAGGCTGATAATTTCCTGTAGCAAGCATGACAAATCCGCCATGTTCAGTTTTTTTTCACAAATTGCTTTAAAGAAAATTGCCATCCACACGACAACATAAATTGTCATAAAAATGTTCGTTTTTCCATGCTTAAAAATTTGATGTTAGGTTTTTAATGTTTCCCATTAATTAAGCATCATAACATAGTGGGTCTAGAAGAGCAAATTTTGATCAGAAGATACATATACTCTCTGGTTGGGAAATACTCCCTCTGTATCAAAATATAAGTTTTTTTACACTAAAACATCTTATGTTAAGTTATAGAGGTAGTACTAGTGATTAAACCCTTACTTTGACAGGAGTTCCTTTTAGACAATCATGTTGAACCACAACTGCAACACTTGCCAAAGCAAAAGAAAGGAAGATTCCGAAGCTTCCTTCCATACCATTAATTAATTCTACTCAGTTTTTTTACGGGGCACATCTTTTTTGTTGTAATAAGAAGAGAAGAAAATTATTTTGATCAAAAGAGAAGAGGATTATTCCACCAAAAAGCAGCGCTGCACTACCACTACGCTAATGTGTGGGCCCGCACCATTTCTCCGGCCCAACTACGGCAACAACCGGCCGGCCGATCCACGCGAGAGCCACAAGCGGACACGTGCCGCCGCGCGGGCCCAGTCCACCGGCGGTCGGCCTGCTAGAAAGGAAGCAGCGGCAGCTCCAATGAAAGGTTGGGCCCACCAACAGTTACTTTTTGACGGCGCAGATGATGGTAGGGCCCATCCCTCCCAAGCGTCGTCCCTACTGCCATGGATCGCTCTCCATCCACGGTGGGCAATCACATGCATGATCCATATTTTCCCAGTGTTTCTCATGCACTAAACACATGGTCAATGGGCGCTCACGTTACATACAGTGTGCCAGCGACAGAAAGCCAAAATTTCAGCGTGTTGCTGACCAAGCGCGGATCGGTCGGTCGGTCGATGGATCGACCGCTGGCTAGCTCGCTCCCACATGCATGGGCGGGCGATGCGTCGTCCTCTTTTTCGCAGACGGGCCGGCAGCCGCACACCTGTACCGCCCTCTGGCCAGTGCGGCGCGATCGCGCCATATATACCACCTGCCCTGCTTTAACGCTTTGGACAAAAAGCCTATCTATCTATCAATGTGTGTATGTGTGGATGATCGGCGGTTCATTCAGTGTACTGCTCGCTGGCTCTTCCTTTACGTCCATCTGGGCGATTCGCGTCGTCCACGGGACAACCTGGAGCTACGTGTTCGTCACAGGGCCGGTAACTGGCCATGCATGCGTGCATGAATGCATGTGGAATCCCGATTTGATGCGCTGATCGACGGACCTGGCAATGGCATCGGGTGATCGATACAACAACCCTTTCGTCAAAGGATCAACAGCCAGCCGATTAAAGGTGATCACAGTCGATTACCAGGTCACGGTCGACGGGATGGATAACGGTATCGGGCGACTGGTGAAGAGATAGCTGTGACCGGTGAGCGTGTGTACGTAGGTGGTGGGCAGTGCCAGATGCATGTAAGTGCATTCGACTAGATGGCCTACGTTCCTAGCTCAACGTAAATGGACTAGTTTTTTGCTTCTTCTTTTTGAAGGAGTGGCACGTTCCGATGCGGGCGATGCGGAGCCACCAGTTTGGATGGCCATCCATCAGTTGTCGGGCGGACAAAGGATCTTGGCAAAACACCACTAAACATAATACAGTAATATCTAAGGCATCACGAGGCTCTTACCACTGAGTTTTTCAACCCTGTCAATGGAATGATACGCTCTACGCGTATTCATGAAAATAAAATAAAATCTAAGAGGATATTTCTGATGCTCATGTTGTATCTAAATAACACCGTGGCATAGATATCATTCTTCCTGGCAGGACTACATATAATAAAATATCTTAGTGCCTTTGTGAATGTACCAGCAGCTAGTGGGTGCCTAAACTATCAGCAGTACACCATAGGTAGAAGATGATTGAAAAAACACAAGGAGAGGCTGGCAGCAATATAGCCTAGAAAATCAGTTGAAGTTGCCAAACTAATGCATGCCTACGTGGATGGATGGATGGCCATGAGAGCAAGCAAGTTCACAGACAGATCTTCGTTTCAAATCGATCGTCCTGGAATCATGTTCTTGCTTGACAATGGACCCAAACACGCAAAGCTTGCTTTTTTTTTCTATAAGTAATGATCATGATAATCCGTGCATATATACTACGTCCTTGTTTGTGCCCTTGTTCTCTCTGCATCATTTGGTAGTATTTAATCAAACAGGACCTCCTTTTGTTGCCTGTTTTTAGTGAGAAGAGGCGTACATGATGGTGGGTGTTAGAATAAATCCGAGGCATACCGTCGATCATCCGAGGACCAAGCAATCACACGAGCACGACACCGAGATTTATTAACGAGGTTCACCGATATGGCTACATCTCCGGGGCCTGACTACGGGCGCTCCTCCCCATGACACCATCACAATACCGCACACCTGCCACCCGGGCGCCGGCACACGCCGCCGGCTCCCCCTTGCGCGCCTGTGCTATTATGTTGGCATAGGTTACATCGTGTGTCTACCCCCGCTATATATGAGAGGCCTAGGATACAAGTGTCCTACTAGGACACGACTCCACATCCTATGTAAACACGATACAACTACAAGTCCAACTGTAACCTACCTTGTACACTATATTCGGCACAACTCTAACAGTGGGAGTGTACAAGTATCTTGTATTGGTTTTAGTAGTACAAGGAATATCTTTGCCCCTTTGCAAAAGCTAATTAATTAGATCAGAGCTATTAATTGTTGGAAGATACCCCCTTCATTCTTTTTAATTTCCTTCATTTAAAAAAATATGTGAATGCAATATCTGAAATGTGTATTTTTCTTTCCTTTTAAAGATGATTGAGGTTAACTAGACATGTTTGGTTGCACGTCCTCTAGGACATCATCTTTGCAGTGGCCGTCGTCAAAGGACCAAGTTGTTAACTAAAGGGTGAATGTGTGTGGGTGTGTGCGGGCGGGTGGGTGGAGGGTGGGGGGGGGGGGTGGGGGTAGAGGATTCCATTTTTACCCCTAACTTTCACATTTTTGTTTACAACATTTATCCCATTTAAGAGAAATTCCTTCATTTTACTCCATTTAATCAATCCTTTTGCTAGTTTTTACCCCTATTAAGTTCTTTGGGAGTTCTGGCAATGTGGACCCACATATACTTATGTCGTGTGTTACGTAGATAGTTTTACGAAAAAAAACTTGAAATCAACATCTTTTAGCGGATGGGTACACATAATCAAACAAAATTAATGAGGCCCGCCTTGGGCACCTCCTATCGCTTTAGGCTTGATCTGCAACACTTGCTAGTTGAGTGCTTCCGTCGTTCTGCACTGCAAATTCCAGTAGATATTTGTGATTATTCACGAATGTTGGTTGGATCCACATTGCAATATACACTAGCATGAAGAGGAAGGGAAGATGTCGTAGTTTGATTGAGATCAGTACCAGAGGCTGCCGCTGGATGTCCGTCGCAGTGGCGTCCAACGGCCCGTGCCATCCTGCATGACGGCCCCACTCGTTCTCTTCAGGGGAGCTCTGCTTCGGCATCAAGTGGACGATGGCGTCGACGAGCAACGTTACAATGAGTGTGTCACCAGAGAACAAGTCCGGGGAGGACACACCCACTGACTTGACCCACATTGTCGTCAATGGAGGCGACGATGAGATGCCATAGACAAGGTCAGATGCATACCAAGGAGGACGACAACGCTCTTGACACAGCGACAAACAAACCCATCTATATGTCATGCCAACTAAGCACTAAGATGTGAGTTTGATTTGACAGGTCATGAGAAAAATGAAAAGGGATAAAGAGTGGCAAAGAATTGATTAAATGAAGTAAAATGGAGGATTATTTTCTTAAATGGAGTAAAACATGTCAAAAGTGTGAAACTTAGGGGTACAAATAGAATTAACTATAAATGTTCTCTAAAGTAATCGATTTTTTAAATTACAAAACTGAAAAGTTTATCTAGTACAACAACTAAGTAAGAAAACCAATATGAAGTTATGAACTAAACAAGCAATTTTTAGCATGCAAAGCTACAAAATGAAGCTCGATTGACACGGTGATGTGGTGACAACTATAATAAAAACTAGGCTTGTGGTGGAAAATAAAAAGGCAGCCGGAGCGGTCAGATTGGATATGAACGACAAACTATTTGGTAAGTTTTACAACTTGTTGGTGAATAATATGTATCTTAGGCCCTGTTTGGTTCATAAGTCCTAGGACTTTTTTTAGTCCCAACTTATAAGTCCCAAGTCCCTAAAAAGTCTCTACCTGTTTGGTTCCTGGGACTTATAAGTCCCTATAAGGCCATATTATAACTATAAGTCTCTTATTTCATAAGTCCCAAATGCCCACTTTAAGTCCCTATAATTCCCTCCTGTTTGGTTTAGATGGGACTTATAGGGACTTTTTTAAGTCACTTTTTTAAGTCCCTAAACCAATAAGTCTCTGGAAACAAACACCCTCTTAGTTTTCTAACTTGCCGGTGGAAAATATGAGTCTCTCACCAATGCAACAGACTTGCACTGGAACTTACTTATGATATCTCGTTAAGTGTTTTGCCCAATCAGCGGGGAAAAATTGTTTTGCCCAATGTTACTTTTTGGTAGAACATGCCACAAGTTTTGATCTCTAGAGAATATTGCTGGAATATTGAGGCATATACAAAAAAGGAGTCGTCTATCGCCCTTTCAGTTTATAGGGTACGAATGCATTTGTGGATCATCAATTTTGTCTTGGCGGGATCTAGATCATCAGTTTAACCGACTAAATACGCATTACATAACACACAAAAACCATATCATTTCATTTTTTGGAAATTTTTTCTAATAATACGTATTTTTTGGCATGTAACTTGTATTTGGTTGATCAAATTGATGATCTAGTACATGTGTCTCTAACAAACCGAACCAAAGCAACATATCACGTTATGTTCCAACGTTAGTTTCGCCAGGTGGAGATCATGTGGGATGGTGCTGAAAGTTAATTCTATTTCCAGCCAATGACATTTTGGGTGTTAATTATTATAATTAAATGCTAACACTAAGGTATGGGCAAAGAAAAGAAAAAAAATCCCCGCAAAAAAGAAGAAGAACACTAATTAATTAATGGATGTTCCCTGTTAAAGTAGCAAACAAACAAGAAGAGAACAAAGTGGTAATTAACACCCAAAAAGGGGTTCGGCTAAAAAAACACCAAAAAGCGCCTACACATTATAATTTTATAGTTCTTTCTTGCTTTCACTGCTTTATATATCAAATACTTACATTATGGCTTTAACATTTATATTTGAGGAACTGTCATATCTTTTATGAAGAAGAATATGTTGGTTACACGGTCCATATTGAAGAGGAATTAGTTATAATTTATATATTCTCTTCTCTACTTAAAATATGATAGTATAAAGCAAAGACTGCTTAAAAATCAAATCAAAGACGTTCTTGTTATTGGGCGCCGCTCGATCAACCTTTTTGGCTCTTTAGCTGATGTAGAACAAAGTGGAAAAAAGCATCTAATTACAAATGGTGCACTGCTCGTTAGTTAATAGCAGAAGTATCGTACACTCTCTTGAGTTTTAAGCTAGCTTCTGGCTAACCCAAACAATCAACAATAGCATCTCTAAGCATCTTGCATTACTTCACCCAGTCGTTTATTAGAAGTTGCATCTATTAATTTTGCCGAAGTGATCAAAAGTTCCATTTAAGGATCCAACAGTATGTCCCTTACGGTTTGATCCAGGCCACCTCATTAGTAATACATCGGATTACAAGTTATTGTTCCTTGCTTACATAGTTCCACCTTAAGATGGCACCATTGTACATACCCTAAGTTGCACCATAAGATGCTTCGCTAAAACATAATCTCTTCATTATCCATGGAACAAGAATAACCAAATGAGAATGTAAATCGGGGACAGAGGGTTCTGAAACGTTTTGCCTCCCAAGACGAAATAACTCAATTAGTGTGTGCGTGTGTGTGTGTGTGTGTGTGTGAGAGAGAGAGAGAGAGAGAGAGAGAGAGAGAGAGAGAGATAGGCAAGATACCTCCCTAGCACGTGGACATACTACTAAAATGAATAGTACAAAATTTAACAAAATAGACATAACTGGCAAAAAAATCCAAAAATAACCACCCATGTAAACGTTCGAACTTTCCATATGCTTCTTAGTTTTTTCATGGAGCAAAAAAAATGCATTGCCTTGTGTGAAAGCATGATGATACGTTCTCTTGGCCTCGCGCTTTCCAGAACTCACCTAAGACTCCATGACTTTAAGCAAACTTGAGGAATAAGAGGTCGGTAACTTGAAGCCTTCGAGCTGTAGGCACCTCCCCGTGGCTAGTAAGGACGTGTTGGTCAAGTTTGTGCTCTCTTCCATGGTCATTTACTACCTTACGCTCTTAGATGCTCCGATGGACAAGCTTCTACATCCCTATCTTTAGGCCGCGTGCAGCAAGATTTCGAGCGGCAAATACAATGGGCATGGTATGCTGGCCCAAGGAGATTGACTCTCTTGGTATCCTCAACTTAGTCAAGCTTGCCTCCACTCTTAAGAGACCATGGCCATGGTTAGAGTGGACCGATGCTTCTGGGACATGCATTGATTTGGATAACCATGCAATGAGTGAGATAGAGAAGCTCCAGTTCCGGATCTCGCCTTTGTCTAGGGTCTGAGGCCAAAGGATGCCATGCCCCAAAAGATTCTGAATTATCCTCAAAGAAGAAAGCAATTGTCAAAGAGGCTTTGAAGTGGGTCGATTGGATTGCGATAAGCAATACTTTCACCCCGGAGGTCCAGAAATTCTCTTCCCTGTGGGAGAGGTAAGTGGGGTTCAAATGCAACACAAGTGAGTGGATTTGATTCGTTGGGAGTTCACCATGGACTATTCCTACTCCACCATTCTCAGCATAAGTTCTTCATATGCTTAGCCCTCTAGGAAAACCTTTGGACCGAGGTTCAGCTAAGACGATGTGGTTGGCGAAACTATGGTCCTTGACAACTGTGTACGTGCTAGCAAGAGTGAACACCACACCTACTCTTCAAGTGCAGATTCTGTTGGGGAACGTAGTAATTTCAAAATTTTCCTACGATCACGCAAGACCATGGTGATGGCATAGCAACGAGAGGGAAGAGTGTCCGTCCACGTACCCTCGTAGACCGAAAGCGGAAGCGTTATAACAACGCGGTTGATGTAGTCGTGCGTCTTCATGATCCGACCGATCCAAGCACCGAACGTCGACACCTCCGAAGTTCTGCACACGCTCAGCTCGATGACGATCCCCGGACTCCGATCCAAAGCAAAGTGTCGGGGATGAGTTTACGTCACTGACGGCGTGGTGGCGATGTTGATGCTCCACCGACGCGGGGCTTCGCCTAAGCTCATGACGATATGACTTCTCCGGCGCAGGGCTTCGCCTAAGCTCATGACGATATGACCGAAGTGGAATATGGTGGAAGGGGCACCGCACGGCTAAGGAAAGATCCGTAGATCAACTTGTGTGTTATGGGGTGCCCCTGCCCCCGTATATAAAGGAGCCAAGGGGAGGTGGCGGCCCAAGGGAGGCGCGCAAAGGAGTCCTACTCCCTCCGGGAGTAGGACTCCCTCCAATCCTAGTTGGATTAGGATTCCCGGAGGAAAGAGAGAGAGGGGGCGGCCCACCTTTCCTAGTCCTAATAGGACTAGGGGAAGGGGGGCCTTGACCACCTAGGGCTGCCCTTCTCCTTTCCTCCAAGGCCCACTATGGGCCCATGTAGTTCCTGTGGGGTTCCGGTAACCTCCGGTACTCGGTAAATTCGATTTCACTCGGAACCTTTCCGATGTCCAAATGTAGGCTTCCAATATATCAATCTTTATGTCTCGACCATTTCGAGACTCCTCGTCATGTCCGTGATCACATCCGGGACTCGAACAAACTTCGTGCATCAATACTTATAAACTCATAATGAACTGTCATCGAAGCGTTAAGCGTGCGGACCCTACGGGTTCGAGAACTATGTAGACATGACCTAGAATCATTCTCGGTCAATAACCAATAGCGGAACCTGGATGCCCATATTGGTTCCTACATATTCTACGAAGATCTTTATCGGTCAAACCGCATAACAACATACGTTGTTCCCTTTGTCATCGGTATGTTACTTACCCGAGATTCGATCGTCGGTATCCAATACCTAGTTTAATCTCGTTACCGGTAAGTCTCTTTACTCGTTCCGTAGTACATCATCTCACAACTAACTCATTAGTTGTAATGCTTGCAAGGCTTAAGTGATTTTTATTACCGAGAAGGCCTAGAGATACCTCTCCGACAATCGGAGTGACAAAACCTAATCTCGAAATACGCCAACCCAACAAGTATCTTTGGAGACACCTGTAGTACTCCTTTATAATCACCCAGTTATGTTGTGACGCGTTTGGTAGTACCCAAAGTGTTCCTCCGGTAAACGGAGTTGCATAATCTCATAGTTATAGGAACATGTATGGGTCATGAAGAAAGCATTAACATACTAAGCGATCAAGTGTTAAGCTAACGGAATGGGTCATGTCAATCAGATCATTCAACTAATGATGTGACCTTGTTAATCAAATAACAACTCCTTGTTCATGGTTAGGAAACATAACCATCTTTGATTAACAAGCTAGTCAAGTAGAGGCATACTAGTGACATACTTTGTTTGTCTATATATTCACACATGTATTATGTTTCCGGTTAATACAATTCTAGCATGAATAATAAACCTTTATCATGATATAAGGAAATAAATAATAACTTTATTATTGCCTCTAGGGCATATTTCCTTGATCTCCCACTTGCACTAGAGTCAATAATCTAGATTACAAAATAATGATCCTAACACCCATGGAGTCTTGGTGCTGATCATGTTTTGCTCGTGGAAGAGGCTTAGTCAACGGGTCTGCAACATTCAGATCCGTATGTATTTTGCAAATCTCTATGTCTCCCACTTGGACTTTGTCCCGAATGGAATTGAAGCGTCTCTTGATATGCTTGGTCCTCTTGTGAAATCTGGATTCCTTTGCCAAGGCAATTGCACCAGTATTGTCACAGAAGATCTTCATCGGTCCCGATGCACTAGCTATAACACATCGATCGGAAATGAACTCTTTCATCCAGACTCCTTCATTCGCTGCTTCAAGCAGCTATGTACTCCGCTTCACATGTAGATCCCGCCACGACGCTTTGTTTAGAACTGCACCAACCGACAGCTCCACCGCTTAATAAAAACACGTATCCGGTTTGCAATTTAGAATCGTGGGATCGGTGTCAAAGCTTGCATCGACGTAACCATTTACGACTAGCTCTTTGTCACCTCCATATATGAGAAACATATCCTTAGTCCTTTTCGTGTATTTCAGGATGTTCTTGACCGCTGTCCAAAGTGATCCATTCTGGATTACTTTGGTACCTTCCTGCCAAGCTTACAGACTAAGCATACGTCAGTGCGGTACACAGCATTGCATACATGATAGAGCCTATGGCTGAAGCATAGGGAACATCTTTCATTTTCTCTCTATCTTCTGCTGTTGTCGGGCATTGAGTCCGACTCAATCTTACACCTTGCAACACGGGTAAAAACCTTTCTTTGCACGATCCATTTTGAACTTTTTCAAAACTTTATCAAGGTATGTGCTTTGTGAAAGTCCAATTAAGCGTCTTGATCTATCTCTATAGATCTTGATGCCCAATATGTAAGCAGCTTCACCGAGGTCTTTCATTGAAAACTTTTATTCAAGTATCCTTTTATGCTATCCAGAAATTCTATATCATTTCCAATCAATAATATGTCGTCCACATATAATATCGTAAATGCTACTGAGCTCCCACTCACTTTCTTGTAAATATGAGCTTCTCCAAAAGTGCATACAAACCCATATGCTTTGATCACACTATCAAAGCGTTTATTCCAACTCCGAGAGGCTTGTACTGCGGACCATAAATTGATCATTGGAGCTTGCACACTTTGTTAGCACCTTTTGGATCGACAAAACCTTCTGGTTGCATCATATACAACTCTTCTTCTAGAAACCCATTCAAGAATGCAGTTTTTACATCCATTTGCCAAATTTCATAATCATAAAATGCGGCAATTGCTAACATGATTCGGACAGACTTAAGCATCGCTACTGGTGAGAAAGTCTCATCGTAGTCAACCCCTTGAACTTGTCGAAAACCTTCCGCAACAAGTCGAGCTTTGTAGACAGTTATATTACCATCGGCGTCAGTCTTCTTCTTAAAGATCCATTTATTTTCAATGGCTTGCCGATCATCGGGCAAGTCAACCAAAGTCCATACTTTGTACTCATACATGGATCCCATCTCAGATTTCATGGCTTCCGACCATTTTGCGAATCTGGGCTCACCATCGCTTCTTCATAGTTTGTAGGTTCGCCATGGTCAAGTAACATGACTTCCGAATAGGATTACCGTACCACTGCAGTGCGTATTTTACTCTGGTTGACCTACGAGGTTCAGTAGTAACTTGATCTGAAGTTTCATGATCATCATCATTAGTTTCTTCACTAATTGGTGTAGTTGTCACAGGAACCATTTCTTGTGATGAACTACTTTCCAATAAGGGAGCAGAATCTGATTATCTCATCAAGTTCTACTTTCCTCCCACTCACTTCTTTCGAGAGAAACTCCTTCTCTAGAAAGGATCCGAATTTAGCAACGAAAATCTTGCCTTCAGATCGGTGATAGAAGGTGTACCCAACAGATCTCCTTTGGGTATCCTATGAAGACACATTTTTCCGATTTGGGTTCGAGCTTATCTGGTTGAAGTTTCTTTACATAAGCATCGCAGCCCCAAACTTTAAGAAACGACAACTTTGGTTTCTTGCCAAACCACAGTTCATAAGGCGTCGTCTCAACGGATTTTGACGGTGTCCTATTTAACGTGAATGCGGCCGTCTCTAAAGCATAACCCCAAAGCGATAGCGGTAAATCGGAAATAGACATCATAGATCGCACCATATCTAGTAAAGCACGATTCTGACGTTCGGACACACCATTTCTCTGTGGTGTCCCGGGTGGCGTGAGTTGCGAAACTATTCCACATTGTTTCAAATGTAAACCAAACTCGTAACTCAAATATTCTCCTCCACGATCAGATCGTAGAAATTTTATTTTCTTGTTACGATGATTTTCCACTTCACTCTGAAATTCTTTGAACTTTTCAAATGTTTCAGATTTGTGTTTCATTAAGTAGATATACCCATATCTGCTCAAATCATCTGTGAAGGTGAGAAAATAACTTGATACCCGCCGCGTGCCTCAACATTCATTGGACCACAAACATCGGTATGTATGATTTCCAACAAATCAGTTGCTCGCTCCATAGTTAGGAGAACGGCGTTTTGGTCATCTTGCCCATGAGGCACGGTTCGCAAGTACCAAGTGATTCATAATCAAGTGATTCCGAAGCCCATCAAGATGGAGTTTCTTCATGCGTTTTACACCGATATGACCTAAGCGGCAGTGCCACAAATAAGTTGCACTATCATTATCAACTCTGCATCTTTTGGCTTCAACATTATGAATATGTGTATCACTCGTCGAGATTCAACAAGAATAGACCATTCTTCAAGGGTGCATGACCATAAAAGATATTACTCATATAAATAGAACAACCATTATTCTCTGATTTAAATGAATAAACGTCTCGCATTAAACAAGATCCAGATATAATGTTCATGCTCAACGCTGGCACCAAATAACAATTATTTAGGTCTAAAACTAATCCCGAAGGTAGATGTAGAGGTAGCGTGCGATTGCGATCAGATCGACTTTGGAACCATTTCCAACGCGCATCGTCACCTCGTCCTTAGCCAATCTTCGCTTAATCCGTAGTTCCTGTTTCGAGTTGCAAATATTAGCAATGTAACCGATTATCAAATACCGGTACTCTGCGAGTATTAGTAAGGTACACATCAATAACATGTATATCACATATACCTTTGTTCACCTTGCCATCCTTTTATCCGCCAAATACTTGGGGCAGTTCCGCTTCAAAGGTCCGTCTGCTTGCAATAAAAACACTCAGTTTCAGGCTTAGGTCCAGACTTGGGTTTCTTCTCTTGATCACAACTTTCTTGCTGTTCTTTTTGAAGTTTCCTTCTTCTTCCCTTTGCCCTTTTCTTGAAACTAGTGGTCTTGTTGATCATCAACACTTGATGCTCTTTCTTGATTTCTACCTCCGCAGCTTTTAGCATCGCGAAGAGCTCAGGAATTGTCTTAGTCATCCCTTGCATATTATAGTTCATCACGAAGCTCTTGTAGCTTGGTGGCGATGATTGGAGAATTCTGTCAATGACACTATCATCCGGAAGATTAACTCCCAGCTGAATTAAGTGATTGTTATACCCGGACATTTTGAGTATGTGCTCACCGATGTAACTATTCTCCTCCATCTTGCAGCTATAGAACTTATTGGAGACTTCATATCTCTCAATCCGGGCATTTGCTTGAAATATTAACTTCAACTCCTGGAACATCTCATATGCTCCATGACGTTCAAAACGTCGTTGAAGACCCGGTTCTAAGCCGTAAAGCATGGCACAATGAACTATAGAGTAGTCATCAGCTCTGCTTTGCCAGACGTTCACAACTTCGCTCGGCATCTCGCAGCGAACTGTCACCCAGCGGTGCTTCCGGGGCGTAATTTTTCATGCGGCAATGAGGATAATCCTCAAATTACGGACCCGATGCGTGTAATTGCTACCATCATCTTTCAACTTTGCTTTCTCAAGGAACGCATTAAAATTCAACGGAACAACAAAGACGAGCCATCTATCTACGATAAACATAGACAAGCAAAATACTATCGGTACTAAGTTCATGATAAATTTAAGTTCAATTAATCATATTAAAAACTCCCACTTAGGCAGACATCTCTCTAGTCATCTAAGTGATCACGTGATCCATATCAACTAAACCATGTCCGATCATCACGTGAGATGGAGTAGTTTCAATGGTGAACATCACTATGTTGATCATATCTACTATATGATTCACGCCGACCTTTCGGTCTCCGTGTTCCGAGGCCATATACATTATATGCTAGGCTCGTCAAGTTTAACTTTGAGTATTCAGCGTGCGCAGCTGTTTTGCACCCGTTGTATTTGAGCGTAGAGCCTATCACACCCGATCATCACGTGGTGTCTCAAAGACGAAGAACTTTCGCATAGCGGTGCATACTCAGGAGAACACTTCTTGATAATTTTTAGTGGGAGATCATCTTATAATGCTACCGTCAATCAAAGCAAGATAAGATGCATAAAGGATAAACATCACATGCACTCAATATAAGTGATATGATATGGTCATCATCTTGTGCTTGTGATCTCCATCGCCGAAGCAATCATGATCACCATCGTCACCGGCGCGACACCTTGATCTCCATCGTAGCATCGTTGTCGTCTCGCCAACTATTGCTTCTACGACTATCGCTACTCCTTAGTGATAAAGTAAAGCAATTACATGGCGTTGCATTTCATACAATAAGCGACAACCATATGGCTCCTGCGATTGCCGATAACTCGGTTACAAAACATGATCATCTCATACAATAAAATATAGCATCACGTCTTGACCACATCACATCACAACATGCCCTGCAAAAACAAGTTAGGCGTCCTCTACTTTGTTGTTGCAATTTTACGTGGCTGCTACGGGCTGAGCAAGAACCGTTCTTACCTACGCATCAAAACCACAGCGATAGTTTGTCAAATAGACTCCGTTTTAACCTTCTCAAGGACCGGGCGTAGCCATACTCAGTTCAACTAAAGTGAGAGAGCAGACACCCGCGGTCACCTTTAAGCAACGAGTGCTCGGAGCGGTGAAACCAGTCTCGGCGTAAGCGTCTGGCGTAATGTCGGTCCGGGCGCTTCATCTCACAATACCGCTGAACCAAAGTATGACATGCTTTGGTAGGCGGTATGACTTGTATCGCCCACAACTCACTTGTGTTCTACTCGTGCATATGACATCAACGCATAAAACCTGGCTCGGATGCCTTTGTTGGGGAACGTAGTAATTTCAAAATTTTCCTACGATCACGCCAAGACCATGGTGATGGCATAGCGAGAGGAGGAAGAGTGTCCGTCCACGTACCCTCGTGAACCCGAAAGCGGAAGCGTTATAACAACGCGGTTGATGTAGTCGCACGCGTCTTCACGATCCGACCGATCCAAGCACCGAACGTCACGACACCTCCGAGTTACGCACATCGTTCATTTCGATGGCGATCCCGGACTCCGATCCAAAGCAAAGTGTCGGGGATGAGTTTAAATCGACGACGGCGTGGTGACGATGTTGATGCTCCACCGACGCAGGGCTTCGCCTAAGCTCCGCGACGATATGACTTCTCCGGCGAGGGCTTCGCCTAAGCTCATGACGATATGACCGAAGTGGAATATGGTGGAAGGGGCACCGCACGGCTAAGGAAAGATCCGTAGATCAACTTGTGTGTTATGGGGTGCCCCTGCCCCGTATATAAAGGAGCCAAGGGGAGGTGGCGGCCCAAGGAGGAGGCGCAAGGGAGTCCTACTCCCTCCGGGAGTAGGACTCCCCTCAATCCTAGTTGGATTAGGATTCCCGGAGGAAAGAGAGAGAGGGGGCGGCCCACCTTTCCTAGTCCTAATAGGACTAGGGGAAGGGGGCGCGACCACCTAGGGCTGCCCTTCTCCTTTCCTCCAAGGCCCACTATGGGCCCATGTAGTTCCTGGGGTTCCGGTAACCTCCGGTACTCGGTAAATTCGATTTCACTCGGAACCTTTCCGATGTCCAAATGTAGGCTTCCAATATATCAATCTTTATGTCTCGACCATTTCGAGACTCCTCGTCATGTCCGTGATCACATCCGTGACTCGAACAAACTTCGTGCATCAATACTTATAAACTCATAATGAGCATCGCACGAAGCGTTAAGCGTGCGGACCCTACGGGTTCGAGAACTATGTAGACATGACCTAGAATCATTCTCGGTCAATAACCAATAGCGGAACCTGGATGCCCATATTGGTTCCTACATATTCTACGAAGATCTTTATCGGTCAAACCGCATAACGACATACGTTGTTCCCTTTGTCATCGGTATGTTACTTACCCGAGATTCGATCGTCGGTATCCAATACCTAGTTTAATCTCGTTACGGTAAGTCTCTTTACTCGTTCCGTAATACATCATCTCACAACTAACTCATTAGTTGTAATGCTTGCAAGGCTTAAGTGATGTGTATTACCGAGAAGGCCTAGAGATACCTCTCCGACAATCGGAGTGACAAAACCTAATCTCGAAATACGCCAACCCAACAAGTATCTTTGGAGACACCTGTAGTACTCCTTTATAATCACCCAGTTACGTTGTGACGTTTGGTAGTACCCAAAGTGTTCCTCCGATGGCAGGAGTTGCATAATCTCATAGTTATAGGAACATGTATGGGTCATGAAGAAAGCATTAACATACTAAGCGATCAAGTGTTAAGCTAACGGAATGGGTCATGTCAATCAGATCATTCAACTAATGATGTGACCTTGTTAATCAAATAACAACTCCTTGTTCATGGTTAGGAAACATAACCATCTTTGATTAACAAGCTAGTCAAGTAGAGGCATACTAGTGACATCTTGTTTGTCTATATATTCACACATGTATTATGTTTCCGGTTAATACAATTCTAGCATGAATAATAAACCTTTATCATGATATAAGGAAATAAATAATAACTTTATTATTGCCTCTAGGGCATATTTCCTTCAGATTCACCATCATGATTTTGCGCCCCTTCCTTGGCTTAGCCTTCATATTATTCACCTGGAGTCTTTGTACACCCCCACTTGCCGAATTTGATCAGCTCCTCTACTATGTGTCATCAGCTCCTTGGGACCATTGCTAGCTTCATCTCGCAGAATGTCTGAAATAAGAGAAATGATCGGGTCTTCCGCCACGTCGAGACCCCAACTCTTGTCATTGTCTTGAGATCAAGGACAAAATAAATTTTTGAGGACAGGCGGGTGTAAAACACTTGAGTAGCCTGATGCGGAGTGAGTAGTTATTGTTATAGCAATGTTGTAGTCCACATTGAGTTGTTCTTACTCTTGGCCCTTGGAGTGTGTGATTTCCATGTAAAGTCTTCCCTTTGTTAATTAATTAAAAGGCAATGCTTTTGCCTCTTCCTTAAAATATCCTGTAAAAATATTTAATAGGCACTAAACTTGTTATTGCTTACACAAGGCATAAAACCTGTTTTAACATGAAAACACATGCATCAACAAAAAATCATATAAATGAATAAAATTAATTTTTAAGAGGACTTTCTCTGATTTCTGGTATAAAAAATCAGTAGTTCACTACACTTTCTCTTACAGATCATATAGCGAATGATACAGATTGCAGGAAACTCTAGATGTAAAACAACAATGCAGGTTGAATCAACTGCACAAAAAGCAGCACTCAAAAGCTACAACATCTGGTTCCGCACGGCGCTCACGGCGTCGTTCCCTTGTTAAAGGCGCCGCTTTGGGAACCTTGGGGCTGGGTGGCGCTTGTGGGTGATGGGCGACGGTGGTGGTGCGGCCCTATCCTAGCATGAATCTGCGTCTGTTGCTTGGAGATGGACTCGCGTAGGTGGAGGTCATCGTTTGGCGTCATGGTGACGTCGATGGCGGAGGTACCTGCCAAGGTTGGCACCTCAACCTGCTCTGAAGATGGACCAATGGAAGATGGCGGCGATGACACATGTGAGTGCGTCGGACCAGTTTGTTACCTGGACCCGGTATGTGGCTCGGTCGGGGCCTCCGGCTTTAGATGTTAGGCTTAGGTGAGAGGTCTGGGTACTTGGCCCAGCTTGCACCCCTTCACCGTATGGATTGGAGTAGCGGCAGATGTTGCCAAAATGGCGGATTCAGGCATATTGTTGTACTACTTTGTAAGGTCCTCGATAATAATCAATAAAATGGCCGCATGCATCTCCCGAATGCAGAGGCTGGGGGTCATCCTCCTTTTTTTTTTAAAAAAAGAACATACTGCAAAAGAACAAAAGAGGAACCTCCTGCAAACAGAAAGCATATACGATCACGTCCATTTGCAACGTAGGGAGGCTAAAATCTTCTTAAATTCGCTTAGCAGTATCAACAGATTAATCTTTGTATGGTCGACAACCCTTGCTGTGTGTAAAAGCTCCTTTTGCCACTTGTTCAAACAACTTTGCTCCTCACAAAAGATTTTACCTTTTCCTACCGTGTGTACAACAAAGACCACATATGAAGCCAATGACTAATCAAATTTGACAACAACGAGATCATGAGGTATATCAAAAGTAAGCTTTCTTCCTTGTAATCCAGATCAACCATCACAAATGTGTAAACATTTTTGTTGTAGAATAGCACAAGCATGCGTATCACGGGTAAACATGGCAGGTAAACTAAAGGCATAGACAAGGATGAGCAACATCCCGCCTGTGCATAACTAAAGATGAGGTAAACTAAATGCAAATGTTTACAATTGTTAACATCTAAAACACTAGAATCTTTTCTCCCGCGAGAATGTGCTCGTGGCTGCGCCTTTGAGTTGTTGTCCTTGCTTTGCATCATTCTCTCTGACATTCATTTTCCTTGCAGTACACCACTAACTGTAAATTACGTGCACCGGGCACCCCAGATGCCTCACATGTCCCTTGTTATTTAGCTGATCACCTTTCCTTGTCGTACGGGTACAGATCTGGGCAGACATACAATAGAATGGATTTGCGTGTCATTATCTCGAATTAATTAAAAGTAGTACCGCATTCATGTATATCACTATATCAGATAGACTGATCATCATGATCATGATCACCGCTCTAACTTTTCAGCTCATCACTTACGTGCACGCATCCATCGTGCATGTCCGGTGCAGATGTAACCGCCGGTACCAACGATAAGCTCACGAGAGGGAGGCTACCTTGAATCTCCCACGTTTAGTGGAAGAAAAGGAGAAAAACATGCATCAGTTTATCAACTTTTTTGTGACGCAATACGGCGGTTATATGTTTAGCAGGTAAGGATGCTAATTACGCTTATACATGCGTGTAAGTGGTACAGAATGCCTATGCCACTGGTACGATTTATAGCGAGATGAGTAGATACCAAGCCAGCTTGCCAGCTATATATAGCATGCAAAAGCAAGACACGTTGACGGTTCACCGCAAGAAGTGCACTTACTAGATTGCAGAGAGCTACTACTAGTTTCGTGATGTGGTACACTTTGTTTGCATGCACGTAAGGCGGTGTCCACGTCGCGCGCGAGTCCAAGGCAAGGGTCGCCGGTTTCCCGCCGGGGCATGGTGACCGAGGACGGGATCGACGAAAATCAACGCGCGCATTCAAGCGTGTATGCAACCCCTTGTCATGGGGGAGGAAAACAAGGGTGCTGCACTGCTGCACACCAGCTGGCCTGCCTCTGCCTGCCGTTGCCACCCTATGGCTAGATGAGCACTCGTAGATTAGGGCATGGCCAATGCATAGCCCCAGGGTGATGCCTCACATGCCATGTAGGATCGGATAACAGAGAAAATAGGTTCGGATGGGGAAGCGGGATCCTCTTCAGGAGGCGGGTGCTTAGAGACAAAAAGTGTGATCCAGTGCATAAAGTTGAAAAAATTAAAATGAAAAGGAGGAATGCATGTGTAGTAAGAGTCAATTTCTATTCTTTGATGAGGTCCACTAGTAGTAGCTTGCATTGGGGAGAAAAAATCAATACATGTGCTTCAAATTACTTTTTGTCATGAGGCATATGTATTCATATGCTACCATTATACATGCCCTTAGCATGCAGTGCTAGTAGAAAGTAGCTTTGGATCCTTCCGAGTCTGCAACGTACTACACGCAGGCGTAGGCGTGCCTATCCATCTGCCGCTGCCGCCACCACCGGCACCACGCGTTACCAACTGCAACAGAAAGCGGGAGCCTGCTGCTATAGCCCGCTGCCGGAACCCCCGCGTACGTAAAAACAGCTTCCTGCGTGCACTTCACCGGCTCGAGACTCTACAGCTAGAGTGACGTGCTCACATACCGCGCTAGCCCAGATCCAACCGCGTCTTAATTGATTTGATCCATCGTCTCGGCGCGTGGGGAACGAACGTCCGCTTGACCCGTCCCGTCCGGTACTGTTGCGTTGCATGCGTCTGCAAAAGTGTGTCGATAGAAAAGTTTGGTGGAACATTTTTTTTCAAAGAAAAGGGCATAAAAGCTACCTCATTTTTATTTGAGGTAATATTATCGGGAGTCATAGAACTTGCGTTTGATGTTCAGTTTGGTGCTAAAATTTGGAAATACAGATTTGTGATCACATAACTTGACAAAGGTGTGCAAATACGGTGCTTTCTCTCGTATCGGGCTGCATAGCATGCACATGTGGCACGCCAGCACGACATAGGCCTCTTGAAGAGGACTTTTTGCAGATTGCTCCATCGCATTTTAATTATTTACGTATAAAGTTTCTTAAATAAAATGAAAAAAAAATCTGAAGAGTCGAACCGAGGATCTACCTGTTAGTGACTCGGATAGACAGCCACCAGCATAATCACGCTGGACGTCTAATTAGCACCACTTATACTTTATTTATTTACGATCAAGATGGACCGTACAAATTAAATTTTTGAAAGCTAGAAGAAATAGGGAAGTTTGGGTCGTACCAGTGAGCTCCTGATCAAAACTCGCGTGTATGTTGGCTAACCACCAGACCAGGACTACACCTTATGTTTTAAAGGGATATATATTTATGTTATCAGTTCTTATGTAATGCCTATCGAAAACTAGATTAATGGAAAGATAATACTCCTAGGTACAGTAAGTTTAAAGGCACTATCTGAAAGAGGCTTGTGTGGCTTTAGTTTAACAACTTGTAACTTTTGCGGTGGTTAACTCTATGCCAATGTATCCTGCAAAAAAAGAAAAAACTCTATGCCAATGTGACTTAGGTGAGCCAAGAAGCTAAAATAGTTGACAAGCTACAATTGAGGATCAGGCTGCGCTTAATGAACTTCTGCTGTACTCAGCTTCTTTCTAAATTTGTTACTGAAAAAATATAGTACGGAAGTAAAAAAAATAGTTAGCCAGAAAATGGGCAAAAACTGATCGAGCAATAAAAGTCTACTATATACTTGTAAACATTCCAAGAAAGTAAAAAAACAAATGCTTCATTATTCAAGCACCAATTTTCTTAAAAATCATTTTTAACCAAGCCATCTATGTCATGAAATTGTGCAAGCAAACGGTGGGTCAAATACTGTTCAAAAAAACATTTCGAAAAAAATACTGTTCAAACAAAAAATACATTTAAGTGTTACATTTCTGGAAAAAATCACAGGGGTAGCAAAATTGACCTTTTTCTATGAAAATATACAAGCACACAGACATCTGGATATTTATGGATATGGTTTTTTTCGCCAAAATTGTCTTACTAGTACACATGCGGCGAAGCGACCTGTAGGAAAAAGGTTCAAACCGCGTGGCTCCCTTTTTTCGTTTTAGAGATTTCAACTTTAATAAGTACGGTCTTCAAAGGATATATAAATTTTAGTTGTGCATGTTAGATGTGAAAATCAGTGGTCTGGTGGCTATCCATGCTAGTCAGTTTGCACTAGATGGTGACTTCGAACGACGCTGCCTAGCTTTTTTCTTTATTTGAGGGATTTTGTACATGAACAGATAAAATGCATGGGATTTATCTAAAAATAACGCTTCAGCCACTTACAGATGGGCCTATGCCGCGCTGGCACGCCACATAGGTAGGTCATATGGCCAGATACAAGAGAAATCACCGTATTTGCATATCATGTCAAGTTATGTGACCATAAATCCGTATTTTTAAAATTTTAACACCAAACTGAACATCAAATGCAAGTTCTATGACTCCTGGTGATATTACCTTTATTTATTTATTTTTGAGAGAGAGTTACCTCATCTATTGATTAAGGAGATGGCATCGATGATTATTCTCACAATACATTTGACCTTGGCTAGTTTTTTATTGCACCTCCCAGATCCAATTATGGCGGAGCGATTGTGACAAAACATTTGGACGTCCCTCTCATTCTAAATGGTTCAAGTCACAAGCATGATAAGCAAAGCCATGCCATTTCAATTAGGCGCCGAAATCACTATTCTGACTCTTTCAGCAAGCTTTGCCACAAAACTCGACATAAAAATATTTCACGATCTGACCTTTTTAGCAATGCCATAGCCCGCGATGTTTCTGCCAAACATAGAAACGCCGAGCTAGCTAGCGTTCATTGTTCGATCTGTCATCACCTCTCAGGTTGTGTACTCCATCACACCACTCATTGTCCCTCAGGGTTCCCTTGACAACCTCAACAAGATTGAGCGAGCTTTTCTTTGGTCCGGCTCGACAAGACCACGGTGCCAAATGTAAAGTCAATCTGGGACATGGTCTGCCGCCCCACCAGCTATGGGGGTTTGGGTGTTCTTAACACCGACAAATTTGCTCGTGCTTTGAGACTCAGATGGCTTTGGTTTGAATGGAAAGAGCCGTCCAAGCTCTGGGTCGGCCTGGGCAACCCTTGCACCGAGGAGGACCGTGATTTTTTCTACGCCTCCACTTCCATCATCGTGGGCAATGGGGCCAAAACGCCTTTTTGGGACTCCCCCTGGCTGCTTGGCCGCAAGCCGAAGGACATTGCACCTCTCGTCTTTGAGGCCTCGAGGAGAAAGAACTGGAAGGTGCGAGAGGCTATTACAGAGAATGCTTGGATGCTTACGATCAGACGGGACATTACCATCATCGCCCAGCATGTGCAGGAATTTTTCACCCTCTGGCTGCTCATCCATGACATACACCTCGACATCCACTCTGAGGATGACATCATTTGGAAGCACTCTTCGGATGGCTCATATTCGGCGTCCACTTCATACAAGGCACAATTTCTGGGTTTGATGCTTTTCCCCATGGACTCCATGGTCTGGAAAATATGGGCGCCCCCAAAGGTCAAATTCTTCTCTTGGCTGGCCTTACAAGATCGGATTTGGACCGCCGACAGGCTAGAGCGACGTGGCTGGGACAACTGGGATCTTTGCCCGCTCTGTAAGAAGGTGCAGGAGTCGGGCGTCCACCTATTCGCCAAATGCCGCTTCACCTTGAGGCTTTGGCGGATGCTCATTGACAAGTATGGGCTTGCGCATCTGGACCCTTCTGACTAGCACCGTGAGGATTCCCTCCTCTGTTGGTGGGACAAGCGCACCATTTCGAGCATTCTGGATCGTCGAGCCATGGCCTCCCTTACCATGCTCGTATCCTGGACAATTTGGAACGAAAGGAACGCTAGAGTCTTCCGCCACAAAGAGACGCCACCGCCAATCCTTCTCAAGCTTATTATAGATGAGGCCAACCTATGGGTTACTGCAGGGGCTAAACAATTAGGGAAAATTGTATCACGCGAGTAATTGTCATGCCGTACTCCGGCCTTGTGTAACTCTACACAACTCTATTCTTCTCTACTTTAATAGATGAGGCAAATCTTTTGCCTCCGTTTCAAAAAAAATGTCCAAAGAAGAAACGCCGAGGTAGCTCGCGTTGCGGACCAGATAAGAAATGCCATAGGGCTTGGCGTTTCTTCACTGGCACCTAGCCCACTAGCTGCCCCGTCAGGGTCTTTCTCCTCAGCCGCCAGAGACGCCGGGCTAGAAACGCCAAGGACAGCGACGTTCCGGCCTTCTTAGGAACGCCAAGGTAAAAAACTGCTCCATAACCAGGGCCTAAACGCCAAGACATATAGCGTTTCTTACCTGGTCAAAAATGCCATAAGCATCGGCGTTTCTTACCCGGTGAGAAATGGTAGCTACCTCGGCGTTTCTTCTTTGGTCAAAAATGCTAGCTAGCTCGGCGTTTTTATGTTTGGCAGAAACGCCGCGGGCTATGACATTGCGAAAAGGGTCAGATCGTGAAATACTTTCACATCGAGTTTATTTTGTGACAAATTTCGTTCAAAGGGTCAGAATAGTGAAAATGCCTCAATTGGGGGTGCCAAAGGCAGTTCTATTAGCCCATCAAGCCTTGACGGAGTCCTCCAAGTGCCACAAAGGTGTCCATGTTGTGATGGTGTAGTCTCTCAGTGACCAAGTTCCAAACCTAAAGGTGTAGTGACACTTGAAGAAAAGGTGGATACTCACATTCTTGCTCTCTCTTGCAAAGTAGGTAAAGATCACAATTTCGCCACCTTCTCTTGGAAAATCTATTGACGGTTCAAATTCTATCTTGAAGTGTCAACCAAACAAAGACCTTACTTTCGGTGGTGCCTAAGCTTTCCAAATCATTTACTCCATGAGGGAGAGAACATTGGAGGAACATTGTTAAATACTGAGAGAAAGGGGTCACCTAAAAATCAAGCTATCGAAGAAAAAATCAGTATGTATGCCTGATTTTATAAATAAAGCAATAACGGCAAATTATCCAACAAACGACAGTCAGGGTAGCAACACGATAAATCGGTGATCTCGCTAGGTGTAGACCAAACATGGTCGGGTAAACATGCATTTATGCCACCCAGAAGAACAACAAGATAGCACTAAGCTATGCCAGAGGCGGTGTAGAAAGATGGCAGAGAGTGATGCAGAGGCACGGATCTTGGAGATGATCATGGATATGGCATCCATGTCCATGGCCTTAGTGAGCGGCTTCCATTGCTGTAAAAGGGTGGCCATATTGAACGGACAAACAACAGGACGGTTAGGGAACAAATGTTCAATGGTAAATTTATTATGAGTCTAGCGACGTGATGGATCTCAGCAAGAGAGGCGGAAAACCATAATGAATGATCCAAAGAACCCTTAGGGGGGCCATATATATCTCGATGGGTGTGCTATAGTATGTCGAGGAGGGAAGTTCAGAGGAGCAGGCACATGGGCCCGGTCCACAACGGTCCCATGGAGATGGAGGAAGTCGGAAGACTAGATGAAAGGCCCGGGCTGGTCTGTAGAGGAGACAATGGGCCTAGCCAGGACTAGAGGCCCACCATCCATGGGAGGCCCAAGGCCCATGAATGTTTCATCAGACAAAGCATCGGCTAGGGTTTTCATACCAGGAGAGCACGCCATCATCGTCCCATGGAGACTGGTGACAGGAGGTTGGGGAGGGTCACCTCGCACTCCTGAGCACGAAGGAGGAGGGAAGATGCACCAGTGGCAATGAGAACTTCCCCAGAAGGTTTCCATTGATCGCTACAGAGCGAAGGAAAAACCAATTTTTTGTGAGATATCGACAAAATCACATGACATGCGAGGTCGGCCAAGCCCACGACGTCGGAGAATACGAAACTATGTCCACCCGCGTGAAAGCAAAGCGCTTGCTCGAACCCCGATCTAAGCCAACACTCGCCGAAGGAGGATAATCACTGCCGAAACGGGGTAGAACGAGATCCATAGCACCGACCACGGGCTCTCCCAAGAGATCATCGTCCTCTGACTCAGAGTCATTGTCAATGGCAAGGGACCAGAAGCAGTTGGATCTACACCGGGGAGGAGCATAAGAGGATGGAGGTGAGAAGGGAGGAGGGGTAGGGGATGGGCAGGTGGTGACATGGGAGAGCCAGAGTGGCAGTGGTGAGTCGCCTCACGTGTTGCATAAAAGCGAGATCAACATCAAAGAGCCATCTCCTCGTCAGATGCTCTCATCTTTCGAAGCAGTGACTCAAGGTAAGAAGTTCGTCAATTTTGTTTGTACCATTGGATGTCAGTCCAACGCCCTACCCTTGTTTCGACCACTGTTTATCTTCTTTATCTAGGTTATCCCCCCCCCCCAGCGTGATCCCCTTCTTCCTCCTTGAACGTTGCTAAGCCCCACTCCGGCCAGTGGTGGAGCCAGCTCAAGTTTAGAGCCGGGGCAAGATCTAAGTGCCGCCAAATTACTTAGTTTTTGCCCAAACAAACTTCCACTTCACCCAATTTTCTCTACTAGAGCTTCATGGACTTGCACCAAGGGAGCCCGGGCAAGTGCCCCAGCTTGCCGGGTGCTGTCTCCGCCACTGACTCCGGCGCTAGCTGAGTTGCCATCCACTGCACCCATGACCTACACCCACTATTGAGTTCCGCCCTGCCTTGGACCAACCTGTCACCTCCTCCACCCCAACTGTCCCTCTATACTCATCATGATCTTCGTCGACATTGACCTGTCCACACTCTCCTCACCCGAACCATTAAGCTTCCGACTCACATCTAGCTCGCCACGGGATCACGGATTTGGATTGTTGAAAGCACATTTGCTCCCTTGCGTATTCTAGTAATCAATGTCAACATACATACTTTTGGATTAACAGTTCTACCTAGAATATTTCAGATAAGTTCAATGGTGCCGTGGCAAGGAAAAGGGGATATGAACCCCCCCCCCCCCTCAAAATGTGAAGAACAATTTTGGCTACCCCAAGACTCTACATTTTTGGTTTAGTGATCCAAGATCACATTAACTCCCGTAGGAAAGCCAATACTATTAAAAGGGGATGAGGTATTGTTGATGAGGTTGTTGCTCAAGTGCTCAGTGATATTGCTCCAAAAACCCTCAATCACTTTCCGAAACCACATCGGTCCAAAACCCTAATTCATCATTTCGGTCCCATCGGCACATTCCATTCTGGACCCACCGAGATGATCCTACTACTGCCACAACCAAATCCCTAGCTTTTCGGTATGACCTAAACGGCTCTCGGTCCCACCGAGATGGCCTGACAAAGATTCTGTGATGAAATCACTTCATCTCGGAATCACCGAGTGAAACTAATCGGAATTACCGAAATAGGGTTCAGCCTTTTGCCACTACACCCCAATCTCACCCATTTGATCTAGTTGGTCCCACCGAGCCCCCCAACATTCATGTCTTTTGGACAAGTCAATCTCACCGATAATTTCAGTCAGTGCCACCGAGTTTGGTCAAAATTGTGTAAAAGTTGGATTTCATGTGGAGGCTATTTATACCCCCTCCACCCCCTCTTACTCAGTAAGAAAGACTTCAGAATGAAACACAACTTCCACCATTTGTTTTCTGAGAGAGAACCACCTGCTCATGTGGTGAGATCAAGAGTTTCCATTCCTACCATTTGAACCTTGATTTCTAGCCTCTTCAAGTTGCTTTCCACTTCAATCCTTCTCCTACCCAAGCCAAATCTATGTGATAAATTGAGCATTGAGGAGACTGTCATTTGAAGCACAAGAGCAATGAGTTCATCACCAACACAACATCGATTACCTTTTGGAGAGTGGTGTCCCCTAGATTGGTTCTGTGTCACTTGAGAGCCTCCAAGATCATGTGGAGTTGAACCAAGGAGTTTGTAATGGCAAGGAGATCGCCTACTTCATGAAGATCTACCTGAGTGAGGCTAGTCCTTCATGGACGTAATCCATGGTGGAATAGACATGGTTGCTTCTTCGTGGACCCTTCATGGGCGGAGCCCTATGTGGACTGGCGCAACTGTTCCCCACCGTGGGTTGAAGTCTCCATCAACATGGACGTATGATAGCACCTGAAGGAAATGTGCCCTAGAGGCAATAATAAAGTTATTATTTATTTCCTTATATCATGATAAATGTTTATTATTCATGCTAGAATTGTATTATCTGAAAACATAATACATGTGTGAATACATAGACAAACAGAGTGTCACTAGTATGCCTCTACTAGACTAGCTTGTTAATCAAAGATGGTTAAGTTTCACGACCATAGACAAAGGAGTTGTCATTTGATTAACAAGGTCACATCATTGGTTGAATGATCTGATTGACATGACCCATTCCATTAGCTTAGCACCCGATCGTTTAGTATGTTGCTATTGCTTTTATCCATGACTTATACATGTTCCTATAACTATGAGATTATGCAACTCCCGTTACCGGAGGAACACTTTGGTGCTACCAAACGTCACAACGTAATCGGGTGATTATAAAGGAGTACTACAGGTGTCTCCAAAGGTACATGTTGGGTTGGTGTATTTCGAGATTAGGTTTTGTCACTCCGATTGCTCGGAGAGGTATCTCTCGGCCATCTCGGTAATGCACATCACTATAAGCCTTGCAAGCAATGTAGCTAATGAGTTAGTTACGGAATGATGCATTACGGAACGAGTAAAGAGACTTGCCAAGAATTGAGATTGAACTAGGTATTGGATACCGACGATCGAATCTCGGGCAAGTAACATACCGATGACAAAGGGAACAACGTATGTTGTTATGCGGTCTGACCGATAAAGATCTTCGTAGAAAATGTAGGAACCAATATGGGCATCCAGGTCCCGCTATTGGTTATTGACCGGAGATGTATCTCGGTCATGTCTACATTGTTCTCGAACCGTAGGGTCCGCACGCTTAAGGTTTCGATGGCGGTTATATTATGGGTTTGTGTATTTTGATGTACCGAAGGAGTTCGGAGTCCCGGATGTGATCACGGACATGACGAGGAGTCTCAAAATGACCGAGACATAAAGATTGATATATTGACGGCTATATTCGGACTCGGAAAGGTTCCGGAAGTTTCCGGAAAACCGGAGTGCCGAGGGGTTACGGAACCCCCGGGAAGTAATGGGCCTTATTGGGCCAAGAGGGAGAGAGGGCTGCGCCAGGAGGTGGCGCGCGCCCCCATGGGGAGTCCGACTGGACAAGGAGGGGGCGCGCCCCCTTCCCTCTTCCTCTCCTCTCCTTCCTTCCCCTTCCTCCTTCCTAGTTGGACTAGGAAAGGGAGTCCTACTCCCACTAGGAGGAGGACTCCCTCCCTTGGCGCGCCTCCTAGGGCCGGCCGGCCCTCCCCTTGCTCCTTTATATACGGGGCAGGGGCACCCCATGACACACAAGTTGATCCTTGAGATCGTTCCTTAGCAGCGTGCGTGCCCCTCCACCATATTCCACCTCGGTCAAATCGTAGCAGTGCTTAGGCGAAGCCTGCGTTGGTAGAACATCAAGATCGTCACCACGCCGTCTTGACGGAACTCTCTCTCCCGGAGCTTTGCTGGATCGGAGCCCGAGGAGCGCCACCGAGCTGTACGTGTTCCAAGAACTCGGAGGTGCCGGAGTAACGGTGCTTGGATCGGTTGGATCGCGAGGAGAACGCACGACTACTTCCTCTACGTTGTGATTGCTTCCGCCGGTCACGAGGGCACGTAGACAACACTCTCCCTCTCGTTGCTATGCATCACCATGATCTTGCGTGTGCGTAGGGAATTTTTTGAAATTACTACGTTCCCCACAAAGTGGCATCCGAGCCTAGGTTTTATGGTTTGATGTTTTGCACGAGTAGAACACAAGTGAGTTGTGGGCGATACAAGTCATCGCCTACCAAAGCATGTCATACTTTGGTTCAGCGGTATTGTGAGATGAAGCGGCCCGGACCGAAATTACGCAGACGCTTACGCGAGACTGGTTTCACTGCTACGAGCACTCGTGCTTAAAGGTGGCTGGCGGGTGTCTGTCTCTCTCACTTTAGTTGAACCGAGTGTGGCTACGCCCGGTCCTTGAGAAGGTTAAAACGGAGTCTATTTGACGAAGTATCGTTGTGATCTTGATGCGTAGGTAAGATTGGTTCTTGCTTAAGCCCGTAGCAGCCACGTAAAATTTGCAACAACAAAGTAGAGGACGTCTAACTTGTTTTTGCAGGGCATGTTGTGATGTGATATGGTCAAGACGTGATGCTATATTTTATTGTATGAGATGATCATGTTTTGTAACCGAAGTTATCGGCAATCGGCTGGAGCCATATGGTTGTCGCTTTATTGTATGAAATGCAAGCATACTGTAATTGCTTTACTTTATCACTAAGCGGTAGCGATAGTCGTAGAAGCAATAGATGGCGTGGCGACAACGATGCTACGATGGAGATCAAGGTGTCGCTACCGGTGACGATGGTGATCATGACGGTGCTTCGGAGATGGAGATCACAAGCACAAGATGATGATGGCCATATCATATCACTTATATTGATTGCATGTGATGTTTATCCTTTATGCATCTTATTTTGCTTTGATTGACGGTAGCATTTTAAGATGATCTCTCACTTAAATTATCAAGTAGTGTTCTCCCTGAGTATGCACCGTTGCCAAAGTTCGTCGTGCCGAGACACCACGTGATGATCGGGTGTGATAAGCTCCACGTCCATCTACAACGGGTGCAAGCCAGTTTTGCACACGCAGAATACTCAGGTTATACTTGACGAGCCTAGCATATGCGAGATATGGCCTCGGAACACGGAGACCGAAAGGTCGGCGTGAATCATATAGTAGATATGATCAACATAAGATGTTCACCATTGAAAACTACTCCATCTCACGTGATGATCGGTTATGGTTTAGTTGATTTGGATCACGTGATCACTTAGATGACTAGAGAGATGTCCGTCTAAGTGGGAGTTCTTAAGTAATATGATTAATTGAACTTAAATTTATCATGAACTTAGTCCCGGTAGTATTTTGCAAATTATGTTGTAGATCAATAGCTCGTGTTGTTGCTTTCATATGTTTATATGTTCCTAGAGAAAATTGTGTTGAAAAATGTTAGTAGCAATGATGCGGATTGGATCCGCGATCTGAGGTTTATCCTCAATGCTGCATGTAAGAATTATGTCCTTAATGCACCGCTAGGTGACGGACCTATTGCAGGAGCGTATGCAGACGTTATGAACGTTTGGCTAGCTCAATATGATGACTACTTGATAGTTTAGTCCACCATACTTAACGGCTAAGAATCGGGACTTCAAAGACGTTTTGAACGTCATGGACCATATGAGATGTTCCAGGAATTGAAGTTAATATTTCAAGCAAATACCCGAGTTGAGAGATATGAAGTCACCAACAAGTTCTATAGCTAAAAGATGGAGGAGAATCGCTCAACTAGTGAGCATGTGTTCAGATTGTCTGAATACTCCAATCGCTTGAATCAAGTGGGAGTTAATCTTCCAGATAAGATAGTGATTGACAGAATTCTCTAGTCACCATCACTAAGTTACTAGAACTTCGTGATGAACTATAGTATGCAAGGGATGACGAAAATGATTCCCGAGCTCTTCGTGATGTTCAAATCGACGAAGGTAGAAATCGAGAAAGAGCATCAAGTGTTGATGATTGACAAGACCACTAGTCTCAAGGAAAAAGGGCAAAGGGAAGAAGGGGAACTTCAAAAAGAACGACAAGCAAGTTGCTGCTCGAGTGAAGAAGCCCAAGTCTGGACCTAAGCCTGAGACTAAGTGCTTTTGCTGCAATGGAACTGGTCACTAGAAACGGAACTACCCCAAGTATTTGGCGGATAAGGAGGATGGCAAAGTGAACAAAGGTATATTTGATATACTGATTATTGATGTGTATTTTACTAGTGTTCGTAGCAACCCCTCGGTATTTGATACTGGTTCAGTTGCTAAAGAGTAGTAACTTGAAACGGGAGTTGCAGAATGAACAGAAACTAGTTGAAGGGGAAGTGACGATGAGTGTTGGAAATAGTTCCAAGATTGATATGATCATCATCGCACACTCCCTATACTTTCGGGATTAGTGTGGAACCTAAATAAGTGTTATTTGGTGTTGAGCATAAATATGATTTGATCATGTTTATTGCAATACGGTTATTCATTCAAGTAAGAGAATAAATTGTTGTTCTGTTTACATGAATAAAACCTTATATGGTTACACACCCAATGAAAATGGTTCATTGGATCTCGATCATAGTGATGCACATATTCATAATATTGAGACCAAAAGATGCAAGTTAATAATGATAGTGCAACTTATTTGTGGCACTGCCGTTTAGGTCATATTGGTGTAAAGCGCATGAAGAAAACTCCATGCTGATGGACTTTTGGAATCACTTGATTATGAATCATTTGATGCTTGCGAACCGTGCCTTTTGGGCAAGATGACTAAAACTCCGTTCTCGGAACAATGGAACAAGCTCTTGACTTATTGGAAATAATACATACCGGTGTACGCGATTCAATGAGTGTTGATGCTCGTGGCAAGTATCGTTATTTTCTGACCTTCACAAAATGATTTGAGCAGATATGGGTATATCTACTTGATGAAACATAAGTCTGAAATAATTGAAAAGTTCAAAGAATTTCAGAGTGAAGTGGAAAATCATCGTAACAAGAAAATAAAGTTTCGCGATCTGATCGTGGAGATAAATATTTGAGTTTCTGAGTTTGGTCTTCATTTGAAACAATGTGAAATAGTTTCGCAACTCACGCCATATGGAACACCACAACATAATGGTGTGTCCGAAAGTCGTAACCGCACTTTATTGGATATGGTGCGATCTATGATGTCTCTTATCAGTTTACCACTATCGCTTTGGGGTTATGCATTAGAGACAGCTGCATTCACGTTTAATAGGGCACCATCTAAATCCGTTGAGGCGACACCGTATGAACTATGGTTTAACAAAGAACCTAAGTCGCTGCTTTCTTAAAGTTTGGAAGTTGTGATGCTTATGTGAAAAAGTTTCATCCTGATAAGCTCAAACCCAAATCGGAGAAGTGCGTCTTCATAGAATACCCAAAGGAAATTGTTGGGTATACCTTCTATCACAGATCCGAAGGCAAAAACATTCGTTGCTTATAAATGGATCCTTTCTAGAGAAGGAGTTTCTCTCGAAAGAAGTGAGTGGGAGGAAAGTGGAGCTTGATAAGGTAATTTGTACCTTCTCCCGAATTGGAAAGTATTTCATCACGGAAATCAGTTCCAGAGATTCCTACACCAATTAGTGAGGAAGCTAATGATGATGATCATGTAACTTCAGATCAAGTCACTACCGAATCTCGTAGGTAAACCAGAGTGAGATCCGCACTGAGTGATACGGCAATCCTGTTCGGAAGTCATGCTACTAGATCATGACGAACCTACAAACTATGAAGAAGCGATGGTGAGCCCAGATTCCGCTAAATGGCTAGAAGCCATGAAATCTGAGATGGGATCCATGTATGAAAACAAAGTGTGGACTTTGGTTGACTTGCCCGAGGGTTGGCAAGCAATAGAAAATAAATGGATCTTCAAGAGGAAGACGGACGTTGATAGTAGTGTTACTATCTACAAAGTTCGACTTGTCGCAAAAAGGTTTTTGACAAGTTCAAGGTGTTAACTATAATGAGATTTTCTCAAGCGTAGCGATGCTTAAGTCTGTCCGAATCATGTTAGCAATTGCCACAATTTATGAAATTTGGCAAATGGATGTAAAACTGCATTCTGAATGGGTTTACGGAGGAAGAGTTGTATATGATGCAACCAGAAGGTTTTGTCGATCCTAAAGGTGCTAAAAAAGTGTGCAAGCTCCAGTGATCCATCTATGGACTGGTGCAAGCATCTCGGAGTTGGAATATATGCTTTGATGAGGTGATCAAAGCATATGGTTTATACAGAATTAAAGTGAAGCCTGTATTTACTAGAAAGTGAGTGGGAGCACTACAATATTTCCGATAAGTATATGTGAATGACATATTGTAGATCGGAAATAATGTAGAATTATTCGCAAAGCATAAAGGAGTGTTTAAAATGAGTTTTTCAAAGAAAGACCTCGGTGAAGCTGCTTACATATTGAGCATCAAGATCTATAGAGATAGATCAAGACGCTTGATAAGTTTTTTCAATGAGTACATACCTTGACAAGATTTTGAAGTAGTTCAAAATGGAACAAGCAAAGAAAGAGTTCTTGCCTGTGTTACAAGGTGTGAAATTGAGTAAGACTCAAAACCCGACCACGACGTAAGATAGAAAGAGAATGAAAGTCATTACCTATGCCTTAGCCATAGGTTCTATAAAGTATGCCATGCTTGTGTACGGATCTATTGTATACCCTACACTGAGTTTGGCAAGGGAGTACAATAGTGATCTAGGAGTAGATCACTGGACGGCGGTCAAAATTATCCTTAGTGGAATAAGGATATGTTTCTCGATTATGGAAGTGCAAAAGGTTCGTCGTAAAGGGTTACGTCGATGCAAGTTTTGACACCGATCTGGATGACTCTAAGTCTCGATCTAGATACATATTGAAAGTGGGAGCAATTAACTAGAGTAGCTCCGTGCAGAGCATTGTAGACATAGAAATTTGCAAAATACTTACGGCTCTGAATGTGATGTAACCCGTTGACTAAAATTATCTCACAAGCAAAACATGATCACACCTTAGTGCTCTTTGGGTGTTAATCACATAGCAATGTGAACTAGATTACTAAATCTAGTAAACCCTTTGGGTGTTGGTCACATGGCGATGTGAACTATGGGTGTTAATCACATGATGATGTGAACTATCAATGTTAATCACATGGTGATGTGATCTAGATTATTGACTCTAGTGCAAGTGGGAGACTGAAGGAAATGTGCCCTAGAGGCAATAATAAAGTTATTATTTATTTCCTTATATCATGATAAATGTTTATTATTCATGCTAGAATTGTATTATCTGGAAACATAATACATGTGTGAATACATAGACAAACAGAGTGTCACTAGTATGCCTCTACTAGACTAGCTTGTTAATCAAAGATGGTTAAGTTTCTGACCATAGACAAAGGAGTTGTCATTTGATTAACAAGGTCACATCATTGGTTGAATGATCTGATTGACATGACCCATTCCATTAGCTTAGCACCCGATCGTTTAGTATGTTGCTATTGCTTTTATCCATGACTTATACATGTTCCTATAACTATGAGATTATGCAACTCCCGTTTACTGGAGGAACACTTTGGGTGCTACCAAACGTCACAAGTAACTGGGTGATTATAAAGGAGTACTACAGGTGTCTCCAAAGGTACATGTTGGGTTGGCGTATTTCGAGATTAGGTTTTGTCACTCCGATTGTCGGAGAGGTATCTCTGGGCCATCTCGGTAATGCACATCACTATAAGCCTTGCAAGCAATGTAGCTAATGAGTTAGTTACGTAATGATGCATTACGGAACGAGTAAAGAGACTTGCCAGTAACGAGATTGAACTAGGTATTGGATACCGACGATCGAATCTCGGGCAAGTAACATACCGATGACAAAGGGAACAACGTATGTTGTTATGCGGTCTAACCGATAAAGATCTTCAGAGAAATGTAGGAACCAATATGGGCATCCAGGTCCCGCTATTGGTTATTGACCGGAGATGTATCTCGGTCATGTCTACATTGTTCTCGAACCGTAGGGTCCGCACGCTTAAGGTTTCAAGGACGGTTATATTATGAGTTTGTGTATTTTGATGTACCGAAGGAGTTCGGAGTTCGGATGTGATCACGGACATGACGAGGAGTCTCGAAATGATCGAGACATAAAGATTGATATATTGACGGCTATATTTGGACTCGGAAAGGTTAGGAAGTTTCGGAAAAAACGGAGTGCCGGAGGGGTTACGGAACCCCCGGGAAGTAATGGGCCTTATTGGGCCAAGTGGGTTGAGAGAGGGCTGCGCCCGGAGGGGGCGCCCCCCCCCATGGGGAGTCCCAATTGGACAAGGAGGGGGGGGGGGGCGCGGCCCCCTTTCCCTCTTCCTCTCGCTCTCCTTCCTTCCCCCTTCCTCCTTCCTAGTTGGACTAGGAAAGGGGAGTCCTACTCCCACTAGGAGGAGGACTCCCCCCTCCCGTGGCGCGCCTCCTAGGGCCGGCCGGCCCTCCCCTTGCTCCTTTATATACGGGGCAGGGGGCACCCATGACACACAAGTTGATCCTTGAGATCGTTCCTTAGCCGTGTGCGGTGCCCCTCCACCATATTCCACCTCGGTCAAATCGTAGCAGTGCTTAGGCGAAGCCCTGCGTTGGTAGAACATCAAGATCGCCACCACGCCGTCGTCTTGTGGAACTCTCTCTCCGGAGCTTTGCTGGATCGGAGCCCGAGGAGCGCCACCGAGCTGACGTGTGCCAAGAACTTCGGAGGTGCCGGAGTAACGGTGCTTGGATCGGCTGGATCGCGAGGAGAACGTACGACTACTTCCTCTACGTTGTGATTGCTTACGCTTCGGTCTACGAGGGTACGTAGACAACACTCTCCCCTCTCGTTGCTATGCATCACCATGATCTTGCGTGTGCGTAGGAAATTTTTTGAAATTACTACGTTCCCCACAGCACCACCTATCGGAACCACGCCAAAAATCTCTGCTTCTCCTTTGTGTTTGCTCATTCCAATTCACATCTCTTTTAAATTCTTGCACTTGCATGCTTTACTCTTCCCGCTGCCTATACTCTTGCTATGCTTGTGTAAAATGTATTATATGCCTTTTAACATGTGCTAAACTCAGCCTTAACTTGAAAAATCTTAAAAACTGTCACTTTTACTTGTTAAGGGTCAAATCACCCCTCCGCTCTAGACCCCTCTTCTCGATCCTACACTTGTTCGAGGTGAGAGCTCGCCGGGAGACGTCGCGTTTGGTCTCGACGTCCCCATCTCAGCCTTAAGGTTACACGCATGAGAGAATTGACTGATCCAACAAAAGTATTAGGTACCTGCTAAAAAATAGAGTCGTAAATGAAAAATGCCATATGCCAGTATCTATTGTTGGTGCCTCAATGATCCATATTTTATTTTTTGAACTTCAACACCGGACTAAAATGTTTGAAAAGGGAAAATTTGGATCCTTGACATCAGTCAAAATGATACAAGATGAGGTAAAGGAAAGTGATGCAACATATATGAAGTGCAATGATGGTGCTTTAACAAACAAAAAGATAAAAAAACAATAATTGTGGAAAAAGAGAGGAGGCCAAAGTATTAAATAATGTGAATAAGGATCTCAAAAACAAATACTGGCAATCACCGAAAGTAATATTATTCCACGAATATCTTAAAACTGTTGGAATATTAGAATGTAAAAAAAGAAGTTGGAGCTCCAGAAAAGTGCAAATGATTTATAAGTTTTTAATATTGCTTAATCACCATTTCTTGATTTTGAGTTATTGTTTCTAAAATATGTTTCAGTTTTCATGAATTACTGGAAATAGTGGAATGCTAATGATATTCTTTAAATTTTAAAATTTGGGTCAACATTCAGAGAACCATGGTTTTAATTTTTTTTCCTCGAAATCCACCGTATTGCGTAATCTGTTCCCTAGCCTATTTAGTGATAAAAATTAGTGTTCAAAAAGTACATGTTTCCTTCTTTCTTTTGTTTGTTTTTTTGGCGAAAAAAAAGTTCATTGAAAATACAAAGCATCTTAAACATAATAAACATTACACCAAGGTTTAGAGACCACCGAACGATCACTAATGCCTCTAGAATGAGCTGCCGACGCGACATTTTCGTCGCTCCCCTATTGGGGCCTACTTGACCTTGTCGATGACTGTCAGGAAGTCTTCACACACGTGCCCCTAAGAACTAGCGGCCTGAAGCTGCAGTTGTCTTGGTTGAACTCTTGCATGATCTGAAGCACCTAACACCAAATCTTGACATATGACAAAAAAATTTAACCTCACCGGCCCGAGGAAATGACAGGAATTTACACCAGAGCTCCGCCGACTACGTCCAGACGGAAGAACTCGTGGAGGATCGAATCCTAAAAGGAAAAGTCGAAGAAGAAGCGCATCCATCCGTTCGAGCGACACAAATGCACAGACTAAAAAACCATAACCTAAACTACAAACCGGAGCGAAGACATCAGGATCTCTCACCCCACCACCGGCCGCCGGAGTGCCTGGCACGGGCTTACCGCCGAAGCCTGGACGAGAGAGTTTACCCTAACCGCCTATGGCCAGGGAAGGAATACAAGAGGAAGTCATGGTCACGCTATGTGTTTTTTATTATTTTTTCAGCATCTTTAGTTTATTTATGCATTTTTACTTCCCTACATTTGTTCTCATGCGAGTCCACACCACCTAATTGGTCATCCTTTTATAAAGAAACCTAATTGATCATATTGGTTTGACTAAAAATATAGCTCAAAGACGAGATTTTTCCAGTTCCAAGTCTTTGGGATCAAATGTGTTTTAAACGTTCATGTACTCTATGATGAATTTTACTACTAGTAACACAAAACTGGAACCAGCCCATTATTTAAAGACAAAAAAATGTCTCCATTTTTTTTACTTTCATGTGGTGAATTCTACTAGTAGTACCACAAACACACAATTGACCGAAATACATTTGTATATCAACTCTGTATATTGCATAGCTTCCTCGAAGGGTATATAAACTCGGCGTTTAAAAAAAATCGGTTGATAACGCCCACACGTGTGGGCGTCTGGCAACTCGCCCACACGCATGGATCTTTGTTTAACCAATTTTGCACGAATCTTGGCGTGTTCTAGCAGTTTTTGTGTGCCACGTAGGACTAAGCTGGTGTATGGGCATTCATCCGGTTGCCCACACGTCCTTTTTCACCACATGGGGGCTGGTATGTGGGCGTTTAGCAATTCGCCCACACACCAATTTTCACGCACGCAGAGGGGGCTAGTGTGTGGGCGTTTATCATTTCGCCCACACGCCTGTCTCCTCGCCCACACGTCCGTTTCCTCGCGCACACCTAAAGCTGGCAGTTGCCATGTGTTTCTGCAGGGTACATGGCAACTGCCCTAGCTTTGCTTGTAAGCAGATGGCAACTCTCTTTCACCTGAGTTGCCATGTGTTTTTGCATGATACATGGCAATTGCCCAAGCGTGCACGTAAGCAGATGGCAACTCTTTCTCTTTACATGGCAACTGCCATAGCGTGCTTGTGAGCACATGGCGACTCTCTCTTTTACCCGAACATGTTTTTTTGCCATGCCTTTTTGTAGTGCTACATGGCAACTGCCTAGTGTTACTGGGTGGCAACTCCTAAAGTTTTGAAATCATGGCAACTGCAGTAGATCAGACCATACATGGAAACTGCAGTTGAGCAACCATGGCAACTGTAGTTGTCCGACATGGCAACCGAAGTTCAGCGACATGGCAACTACAGTTAAACGAACATGGACGAGGGTCTGGACCTGACAACTGCGGAACGTGCGGTGACCGTCACGCGGGACGTGCGGGACCACGAGGTATGAGGCCTGACGTATGGGGCGTGTGGGCGTTATCTATTTCGCCCACACGCACGCGTGTGAGAGGGATCGGGAGGAAAAAAAAAGATGTGTGGACATTACTTGTTTTGCCCACACGTAGGGTGTGTGGGCTGTTACCTTTTATACACCACGCAAAATGTGTGGACAGACCACCTAACGCCCACACGTATGGCACTTATCGACGTGCAAAACTTTTACCTTTAAATCGATGGTTTCTAATTTGATGATCTACTAGACAGCTGCACGTTTAGAGATTACGTGCAACTTTATTTACACGGTAAACATGCAACTTCTCTTCCCAAAAAGAGGATAACCCAGGTCCTCTACATCAAAATATGCAACCATAGTAACAAACATTGCGTTTCTAGGCCTAACTGCGCACAATGTTTTGTGAAAAATACGCTCGAGGATGTCCAGCGACTCAGTTGACTGAGAAACAGCAATTTGACAAGTCATTAGTCACTTTGTAAAATCGGCGACCGCGGCTTTGTAAATATTAACCGCCCCGGCACAGTAGGAGGTCCGGGCTGGGCCGTAGTGGGGCGCGCACACAGGTGCGCTCTGCTGATGCCACCGCACCACCTCGCGCACCATCCTCTCGCGCGCTTTTCTTCCTCCTCGCTTCGATTCCCCGAACCAAACCAAACGCAGCCAGCAGCGACGTGTGCTCACTCACCTCTCTTCTCTTCTCTTCCACGGCGACCCCAGCGGCGCCGGTCCAACCAAAAAGGCGGGGGCATGGGTGGGTGCCGCGCGCCAAAAGCTCACCGCCACCGGTGGGCCCGCCGCTCCACTCGCCGCGCCCCTCCCGCCACGTGCCCCGTCCCCCGCGCCGGTGACGTGGCCCTCACCACCTCCATGTCCATGTGCCATGGCCTCCCCCTCCTTTATATACCCCTCCAACCTCCCACATCCCCTTCGATCTTCTCTCATACCCGATCGATCACCACCACCACCATCCCATCCCGCTCGACCGAGCTCGCGCCAACCACCTCCACCTCCACCACTCTCGTTCGTCTCGCCGTCAGATTTCCACTCGCTCTTTCTCTTTGTCGTCAGCGTCGATCGTCTCTGCTGGTCCATATCGATCGTGTGGTGCCGAGCAAAATTAAGTTCGAGCCGCGACCGCGATGCCTCCGAACGGGCAGAGCGTGCATGGCGGCGGCGGCGGCTTAGTCTCGCCCACGGCCGCGCCGGCTCGTCGTCCAAGATGGACTGCTTCCTCACGTCCGTTTGCACGCCGCTGAATCTCCAGGTACGTACATGCATGACCGATCGTGCGTGCTCCTGCTGCATGCGCACGCGCGCACGGTTTGAACTTTGAGCCGCCGACTTGTTTATGACGGCGGGCGTGCGCTCGATGGTGTGTGTTGCAGTTCATCGACGTCGCGTACCGCGTCAAGGTGGAGAGGACGGCGGGGCCGGCGAAGGAGCCACCGGGAAGGATATCGCACTCGGGTGGTGGTGGTGGTGGCCTCGGCGGCGTGTCGGCGGCTGTTGAGGAGAGGACGATACTCAAGGGGATCACCGGCGAGGCGCGGCCCGGGGAGGTTCTGGCCGTGCTAGGCCCGTCCGGCAGCGGCAAGTCGACGCTCCTGTCCATCCTGGGCGGCCGCCTCGCCGGCCGCTACTCCGGGACGGTCCTGACCGGCGGGCGCGCCCCGTGCCGCGCTGTGCAGCGCCGCACGGGGTTCGTCGCCCAGGACGACATCCTCCACCCGCACCTCACCGTCCGCGAGACCCTCGCCTTCTGCGCCATGCTGCGGCTCCCCACCTCCGCCCCGACCTCCGCCAAGCTGGCCGCCGCCGACGCCGTGATCGCGGAGCTGGGCCTCGGCGCCTGCGCCGACACCATCGTGGGCAACGCGTTCGTGCGCGGCGTGTCCGGCGGCGAGCGGAAGCGCGTGAGCATCGGGCACGAGCTGCTGGTGAACCCGAGCCTGCTGGTCCTGGACGAGCCCACCTCCGGGCTGGACTCCACCGCCGCGTCCCGCCTCGTGGCCACTCTGTCGGCGCTGGCGCGCAGGGGGCGCACGGTGGTGCTGTCCGTGCACCAGCCGTCCAGCCGCGTGTACCGGGCGTTCGACTCCGTGCTGCTGCTCTCCGAGGGGAGCTGCATGTACCACGGCCCCGGCCGCGACGCCATGGACTACTTCGCCTCCGCCGGCTTCGCGCCGGGGTTCCACGTCAACCCGGCCGACTTCATGCTCGACCTCGCTAATGGTTAGTACTCACGCCAGTAATTAACCTTCTTTCCATGAAACTAGCTAACTAGAGTAAGAATAGAAATCTAGATTCACCGAAGCATTAGACAATCTAGAGGAAGAAACTGAAAGCTTAGACAGGAGGAATAGTGCCGTACGTACATGTTTATGTCCCCCTTTTAGCATCGCGGGTGACTAGATTTTTGGATTAGTGATGATGACATCGGAGACGGGCAAAACAAATCCGGCAGGCGAGTGTGGAGTGCACCCAACAAAAAAGATCGGAAGAGCGAGAGAAGGTGCACAAACAAAAAAAGAGCGGTGCGAGTGCCCTAGCTAGCTAGTACTAGCAGTCTAGCAGCAGTAGTGTGCTAGCTTTGCGCAAAGCACTTTAATTATGGCTGAATAATCGCACCCACCGGACACATGTCACGGAGGCTCCCATCGGTGGGACGCTGCTAGTGGGGCTGCACATCATAATATTGGACCGATGCCGATAGCTCCCGCTACACAGTCCAGTCCAGTGCGTTCCCCTACTCTACTTCTCCGGTGTAGTGTAATGTAACCACTGTCTAGTCAAGAAAGAAAGAACTCTCGGCGGCAACCTGCCCGCATTTTTGGCGACCGGGCTTACCACTTCACGGGTGATTTGACCTACGCGGCACAAGTTTTCTGAAGAAGACAAAGAAAATCCCAAGAACATCTCTAGCCATTTGCGCGGATCATCAAGATCCCATCATGCTCCTCCCAACCTCACTTTATACGCAGACTGGAGGCTTGCTAAAACTGCATGTGTTTTCAGTGCTGTACGTACTTCCATCAGACAACTGAATGAAGAAATAAATAGTAGTTGATACGTAGGTAGATCCGTCCGACACCTGTGGCAGCTTTCAGTTGGATCCGTTTCCGGCTGTGGCAGCTAGCGTCGTCTTTCCCGTGGCGCGTTAGCACCGGCCACCTCACCTGAGATGAGGATGAGAAGGAAGGAGAAGCGGATCCCGGGAGGCAACCACCGTCGATATTGTTCCGGGCGCCTGTGTCGCTACAGTTGGAGATATACCGCCCGCTTTAGACAGGAGGAATCGTTTCTCGGTGCAATTCCGCGCCCTTTCGAGATAGAAGAAAGAGATGGAAGAAAGAGTCATTTTCTTTTCTGCTGCTTAGCTTGGCTTGGCACGGCACGAACCTGTTGAGTGCACCGGCACATCATCAGAGCAACCACACGAAACTCGTTATGATCCGTTCGTTCACTCCAACGTCCGCTAGATTCCGCAGACGCAGACTGAACGTTCACGCGCCTATCGTTGTCGCTGTTTGATGATCATGATGCCCATTATCGCCAACTTTTCTTTTCTAGACCACGTGAAAGGTTGTATTTCTGACTGTTCGATGTGTGTCTCTGCAGGCTTTGCGCAAGCGGAGTACAGCGATCGCCCGGCGGAGGGAGTCAGCGTCAAGCAGTCGCTGATCGCGTCCTACGCCAGGGAGCTCGCCCCCAAGGTCAAGGCCGCCATCGGCGCCGGCGCGAACGTCGAGAATGGCCACGCTGGCGGCGGCGCGGGCGAGCAGCCGCTGGAGAGCTGCAGCGGGTCTGGGTGCACCAGCTGGACCAACCAGTTCACCATCCTGCTCCGGCGCAGCCTCAAGGAGCGCCGCCACGAGACCTTCACGTCGCTCCGCCTCTTCCAGATCATCGCGCCGGCGCTGGTGGCCGGGGCCATGTGGTGGCGCTCCACGCCGCTGGAGGTGCAGGACCGGATGGGCCTCCTCTTCTTCATCTCCATCTTCTGGGGCGTCTTCGCCTCCTTCAACGCCGTCTTCGCCTTCCCGCAGGAGCGCCCCGTCCTCGCGCGCGAGCGCGCCTCCGGCATGTACTCCCTCTCCTCCTACTTCATGGCCAGGATGGCCGGCGACCTGCCCATGGAGCTCGCGCTGCCCGCTGCCTTCACCCTCATCGTCTACCTCATGGCCGGGCTCAACCCGGCGCCATCCGCCTTCGCGCTCACGCTCGTCGTGATCCTATCATACGTGCTCGTCGCCGAGGGGCTCGGCTCGCCATCGGCGCCCTCATGATGGACGCCAAGCGCGCCTCCACGCTCGCCACCGTCATCATGCTCGCCTACCTCCTCACCGGCGGCTTCTACGTGCACAACGTGCCGCTCTTCATGATCTGGGCCAAGTACTCCTCCTTCACCTACTACTGCTACCGCCTGCTCATCGCCGTGCAGTACAGCGGACACCTCGCCCAGCTGCTCCCGCTCGACTCCACGCACGGCGAGGCCGGCACGTGGTCCTGCGTCGCCGCCCTCGTTGCCATGTTCTTCGGCTACCGCCTGCTGGCCTACTTCGCCCTGCGCCGGGTCAGGACGTGATCCACACCGCAGCCGTAGCAGGTGTCGATCGATTAACCATTCGGACCAGGTCGCAGGATATATAAGTAACGGACGCCGGCGAACGCGCGCGCGCGCGCGCGCACGGCGACTGAATTGAACTGACCCGTGCGTGACCCCCGACGTCGGCGTCGGGGAAGATGGCTCCACGTACGGGGTGCTGGACTGACGAAGGGGTTGTAGTTGTCGGTAACCAGGTCTTCTTATTCTTCTTGATATTTGTGCCCCTCCCTTTCTGTTGGTTGGTTTCGTTTCTTGCTGGATCAACAAGTCTCTGCCGGCAAGCCAATTACGATTAACCCGGTGTAATGTTATTCCTCTCTCTAATCAGAATTCAGATCGATTCATTACAATCATTGCCGATGATGAATGTGTGAGAGAATGCAAATTGCTTCCTTTGAGACATACTAGCGGGGAACGATCCATATAAATGTGCTGCTGAATCTGAGCCATGTCAGGATCCCTCACTCCTCAGTGGAGTACATGTACAGTTATACTGTAACAGTGCGAATTTGCAACGTATACTCTTGACAATGCGTACAATACTGAAACCATTTTTAATACTTCCTCTGTTCACTTTTATAAGACCTTGAAGACATTTCAGACAATGTGCAAAACAGCCTATTTTAAATTATCTGAAACGAGTTATAAAAGTGAACGGAGGGAGTAGCATTATGCGCACAATAGTGAAAAGAAAACATACACTTCTCTACCATTGTACCTACCCTTTCTATATAGAGGAAGTATGTTCATTTGTAGAACATCAACAGTACATTAATTGACAATCCCGTTACCAATTTCGCCAAACCGTAAGCGTTCTCCATTTGCGGTTCGCTTTCATCCTTGAAGCGAGCATCTTCAAACATTTTATTTTGGGTAGCATCCTCGACCATGGCACTATTGCAATATGTAGAACACACCTTGAATTGTTTCCTTAAGAGCCCATTATGCGGTAGAATATAATTGACTGACAAAGATCAATGTACCACATCGGTTACACGTGAGCCAAATCGAAACGCAGGGGCGTCCCCTCCCTTCGTCCCCGCCGCCGCCGCCTCTAGCCGATCGTGGCCGTGCCACCATCGAAGTTGTTGGCTTGTTGCCATGCGCGCCCTGCGGACGCGTGATGGCCCCGTTGCGGCTACGTCCGCCCTGCAGCCGCCAGGCCTTGGTGCCATGGTCGGCCTGCTGTAGATCGATTGGTGTTCACGAGGCGAGGAGCCCGGCATGCAAAAGTCGTGCGGATTACGGGATGGCTTCGATCCCTAGACCTCCCCGCAAGGAAGGGGAGGCCCCGCTGTTGGTTTATTCACGGCGACGTCCAGCTCTTGGAGGGGAGCACCTTAAACCTAGGAAGCCAACAGATCGTGACTCTCCTACAGTTTGGCAAAGTACAAAGACGACCCCACTTCGATATTCAATTCAACGGCGCATGGTGGCGAGGACCCCACGACGGCAACCACGGTGATCTCAAACGTCAGTGGGGGCGAACAAGGGGCTCCCCTTATGGATGCTACCCGCCCGAAGCTGACCGATGGGGGAGCTGCGGCCCGTCCGGCGGTGAACCCTGTCGCGCTAGCGTCTGATGCCTTGAGCAGATGGAGCACGTGCACCAAGACCCGGAAGTGGAGATGGACATGGGTAGAGGGAGGCAAGCGGCGCCCCATCTACAGCAATAAAGATCCTCGGTTGGAATTGCGGAGGGAGGGAGCCACAGGACTGTTCGTGATCTCGAGCTTGGTGCAAGCGAATGACCCCAACATTGTTTTCCTGTGCGAGACTAGACAATCTAAAGTTCGTTTGGGGAGATACCGCTCTAGGCTTGGGCTGAGTGGATATGATGCAGTTGATAGCATTGGAAGGAGCGGAGGTGCTCTCTACTGGCATGAATCTTTGATTCTTGAAATAAAATCGATGAACGATAGGTATATTGACGCGCATGTGCAGGCATCGATGGATGAGGAGCCGTGGAGACTTACATGTGTCTACGGCGAGCCCCGAACCGAAGATCGCCATCTCATGTGGTCTCTTCTCTGGAATCTCCATCTAATGGAGGACAAGCCGTGGGTGGTGGTTGGTGATTTTAATGAGGCCATGTGGGGCTTTGAGCACTTCTCCCAAACGCCACGCTCGGCAGGTCGATGATCGCTGTGATGCATTGGAACTGTCGGGTCTCGATGATCTTGGTTTTTCGGAGTTCCCTTCACTTATGATAACCGCCGTCTGAATCCGCCAATGTGAAGGTCGAGGCTTGACCGGGCTGTGGCAAACAACAGGTGGCGTGATATCTTTTCCGAGGCGCACGTCACACACTTGGTGGCGCCAAGCTCAGACCACATCCCAATCCTCCTCAACTGCTCAGTTGAACTTGAGCGGCCGGCGCCGGTGAGAAGATGCCGGCAGTACGAGATTATGTGGGAGCGGGACGCCGCGCTACCGGAAATCATCCAAACAGCATGGGCCAAGGCGGGCACTATGGGTGACCCTGGTGACGTGGCGGCGGGCCTAAAGAAGCTCATGCACACACTTCATGGGTGGAGCAGGAAGAAGTTTGGGAATGTAGTAAATGAAATTAATAAATCTCGTACCCGTTTGGAGGAGCTAATGATGATGAATGCGGATCAACGCACAGTCCGCGAGGCCAATGATCGTTTGAATGAGCTATTATGCAGAGAGGAGATGCTATGGATGCAACGATCCAGAGTGGCATGGCTGCTTGTGAAGGTGATAGGAACACGGGCTTCTTTCACCGCAAGGCTGTTTGGAGGGCTCGTAAAAACCGCATTAAGTCCCTGCGGGATGGTGATGGGGTCAAGCATGAAGACCAAGCAGCCATGGCAGCCATGGTGACTGAATATTTCAGCTCTCTTTTTACTGCAGATGCATCCTTGCAGGCTGAACCGGTCACTAGGCTCATTCATATGAGAGTTAATGAGCAAATGAACCAGGGGCTTTGTGCAGATTTTTCAGCCAAGGAAATTGCAGACGCCCTCTTCCAAATTGGTCCGTTAAAGGCACCTGGTCCGGATGGCTTCCCGGCGCGTGTTTTCCAGAGGAACTGGGCTGTTATGAAGGATCATGTTATTGCTGGGGTCAAGGAATTTTTTCGGGCGGGTATCATGCCGGAGGGTGTTAACAATACTGCCATAGTCCTCATCCCAAAGGTCGATAATGTTGGGGAACGTAGTAATTTCAAAAAAAATCCTACGCACACGCAAGATCATGGTGATGGCATAGCAACGAGAGGGGAGAGTGTTGTCCACGTACCCTCGTAGACCGTAAGCGGAAGCGTCATGACAACGCGGTTGATGTAGTCGTACGTCTTCACGATCCGACCGATCCAAGTACCGAACGTACGACACCTCCGGAAGTTCAAAGACACGTTCAGCTCGATGGCGATCCCGGACTCGATCCGCAAAGTGTCGGGGATGAGTTCCATCAAGACGACGGCGTGGTGGCGATGATGATGCTCTACCGGCGCGAGGCTTCGCCTAAAACTCCATGACGATATGACCGAGGTGGAATATGGTGGAAGGGGGCACCGCACACGGCTAAGGAACGATCCGTAGATCAACTTGTGTGTCCTGGAGTGCCCCACTGCCCCCGTATATAAAGGAGGGAGGGGGAGGTGCGGCCGGCCCCCAAGGGGTGCGCCTGGAGGAGTCCTACTCCCATCGGGAGTAGGACTCCCCCCTCTTGCCTTGTTGGAGAAGGAAAGGGGGAAGGGGAAAGAGGACAGGGGGGCGCCCTTCCTTGTCCTATTCGGACTAGGGGGAGGCGCGCGGCCTGCCCTGGCCGGCCCTCCTCTTCTCCCTCATGGCCCACTAAGGCCCATTATCCCCGGGAGGTTCCGGTAACCCCGGTGTTCGGTAAAATCCCGATTTCACGGAACTATTCCGATATCCAAATATAGGCTTCCAATATACCAATCTTTATGTCTCGACCATTTCGAGACTCCTCGTCATGTGCGTGATCACATCCAGGACTCGAACAAACTTGGTACATCAAAACTTATAAACTCATAATAAAACTGTCATCGTAACGCGTTAAGCGTGCGGACCCTACGGGTTCGAGAACTATGTAGACATGACCTAGAACTATTCTCGGTCAATAACCAATAGCGGAACACGGATGCCCATATTGGTTCCTACATATTCTAAGAAGATCTTCATCGGTCAAACCGCATAACGATATACGTTGTTCCCTTTGTCATCGGTATGTTACTTGTCCGAGATTCGATCGTCGGTATCCAATACCTAGTTCAATCTCAATACCGGAAAGTCTCTTTACTCGTTCCGTAATACATCATCTCACAACTAACTTATTAGTTGCAATGCTTGCAAGGCTTATGTGATGTGTATTACCGAGAGGGCCCAGAGATACCTCTCCGAGCAATCGGAGTGACAAAACCTAATCTCGAAATACGCCAACCCAACATGTACCTTTGGAGACACCTGTAGTACTCCTTTATAATCACCCGATTACGTTGTGACGTTTGGTAGCATCCAAAGTGTTCCTCCGATGGCAGGAGTTGCATAATCTCATAGTTACAGGAACATGTATAGGTCATGAAGAAAGCAATAGCAATATACTAAACGATCAAGTGCTATGCTAACGGAATGGGTCATGTCAATCACATCATTCTCCTAATGATATGATCCCATTAATCAAATAACAACACATGTCTATGGTTAGGAAACATAACCATCTTTGATTAATGAGCTAGTCAAGTAGAGGCATACTAGTGACTATATGTTTGTCTATGTATTCACACACGTATCATGTTTCCGGTTAATACAATTCTAGCATGAATAATAAACATTTATCATGATATGAGGAAATAAATAATAACTTTATTATTGCCTCTAGGGCATATTTCCTTCAGTCTCCCACTTGCACTAGAGTCAATAATCTAGATTACACAGTAATGATTTTAACACCCATGGAGTCTTGGTGCCGATCATGTTTTACTCGTGGAAGAGGCTTAGTCAACGGGTCTGCAACATTCAGATTCGTATGTATCCTGCAAATCTCTATGTCTCCCACCTTGACTTGGTCCCGGATGGAATTGAAGCGTCTCTTGATATGCTTGGTCCTCTTGTGAAATCTGGATTCCTTTGCCAAGGCAATTGCACCCGATTATCACAGAAGATCTTCATTGGTCCCATGCACTAGGTATGACACCTATATCGGATATGAACTCCTTCATCCAGACTCCTTCATTTGCTGCTTCCGAAGCAGCTATGTACTCCGCTTCACATGTAGATCCCGCTACGACGCTTTGTTTAGAACTGCACCAACTAACAGCTCCACCGTTTAATAAAAACACGTATCCGGTTTGCGATTTAGAATCGTCCGGATCGGTGTCAAAGCTTACATCGGCGTAACCATTTACGACTAGCTCATGTCACCTCCATATACGAGAAACATATCCTTAGTCCTTTTCGGTGTTTCAGGGATGTTCTTGACCGCTGTCCGATGATCCATTCCTGGATTACTTTGGTACCTTCCTGCCAAGCTTATTGCTAAGCATACGTCGGTCTGGTACACAATATTGCATACATGATAGAGCCTATGGCTTTGAAGCATAGGGAACATCTTTCATTTTCTCTCTATCTTCTGCTGTGGTCGGGCATTGAGTCGACTCAATTTCACACCTTGTAATACAAGTAAGAATCCTTTCTTTGCACGATCCATTTTGAACTTTTCAAAACTTTATCAAGGTATGTGCTTTGTGAAAGTCCAATCAAGCGTCTTGATATATCTCTATAGATCTCGATGCCCAATATGTAAGCAGCTTCACCGAGGTCTTTCATTGAAAAACTTTTATTCAAGTATCCTTTTATGCTATCCAGAAATTCTATATCATTTCCAATCAATAATATGTCGTCCACATATAATATCGTAAATGCTACTGAGCTCCCACTCACTTTCTTGTAAATACAGGCTTCTCCAAAAGTCTCAGATAAAACCATATGCTTTGATCGCACTATCAAAGCGTTTATTCCAACTACGAGAGGCTTGCAACAGACCATAAATTGATAGCTGGAGCTTGCACACTCTGTTAGCTCCTTTTGGATCAACAAAACCTTCTGTTTGCATCATATACAACTCTTCTTCTAGAAATCCATTCAAGAATGCAGTTTTTCCATCCATTTGCCAGATTTCATAATCATAAAATGCAGCAATTGCTACCATGATTCGGACAGACTTAAGCATCGCTACGGGTGAGAAAGTCTCATCGGAGTCAACCCCTTGAACTTGTCGAAAACCTTTACGCAACAAGTCGAGCTTTATAGACAGTTACATTACCATCGGCCAGGTCTTCTTCTTAAAGATCCATTTATTCTCAATGGCTTGCCGATCATCGGGCAAGTCAACCAAAGTCCATACTTTGTTCTCATACATGGATCCCATCTCAGATTTCATGGCTTCCGGCCATTTTGCGAATCTGGGCTCACCATCACTTCTTCATAGTTTGTAGGTTCGCCATGGTCAAGTAACATGACTTCCGGAATAGGATTACCGTACCACTGCAGTGCGGATCTTACTCTGGTTAACCTCGTAGTTCAAGAGAAACTTGTTACGAAGTTTCATGATCAATACATTGGCTTCCTCATTAATTGGTGCAGTTGTCACGTAAACTGGTTCTTGTGATGAACTACTTTCCAATAAGGGAGCGAATCTGATTATCTCGTCAAGTTCTACTTTTCTCCCACTCACTTCTTTCGAGAGAAACTCTTTTCTAGAAAGGATCCGAATTTAGCAACGAAAATCTTGCCTTCAGATCTGTGATAGAAGGTGTACCCAATAGTCTCTTTTGGGTATCCTATGAAGACACATTCCTCCGATTTAGGTTCGAGCTTATCTGGTTGAAGTTTCTTCACATAAGCATCGCAGCCCCAAACTTTAAGATACGACAACTTTGGTTTCTTTCCAAACCATAGTTCATAAGGCGTCGTTCCAACGGATTTTGATAGTGCCCTATTTTACGTGAATGCGGCCGTCTCTAAAGCATAACCCCAAAACAATAGTGGTAAATCAGTAAGAGACATTATAGATCGCACCATATCTAGTAAAGTACGATTACGACGTTCGGACACACCATTTCGTTGTGGTGTTCCGGGTGGCGTGAGTTGCGAAACTATTCCACATTGTTTCAAATGTAAACCAAACTCGTAACTCAAATATTCTCCTCCACGATCAGATCATAGAAATTTTATTTTCTTGTTACGATGATTTTCCACTTCACTCTGAAATTCTTTGAACTTTTCAAATGTTTCAGATTTGTGTTTCATTAAGTAGATATACCCATATCTGCTCAAATCATCTGTGAAGGTGAGAAAATAACGATACCCGCCGCATGCTTCAACATTCATTGGACCACAAACATCAGTATGTATGATTGCCAACAAATCAGTTGCTCGCTCCATAGTTAGGAGAAGCGGCGTTTTAGTCATCTTGCCCATGAGGCACGGTTCGCAAGTACCAAGTGATTCATAATCAATTGATTCCAAAAGCCCATCAGTATGGAGTTTCTTCATGCGTTTGACACCGATATGACCCAAACGGCAGTGCCACAAATGAGTTGCACTATCATTATCAACTCTGTATCTTTTGGTTTCAACATTATGAATATGTGTATTACTACTATCGAGATTTAATAAAAATAGACCACTCTTCAAGGGTGCATGACCATAAAAGATATTATTCATATAAATAGAACAACCATTATTCTCTGACTTAAATGAATAACCGTCTCGCATCAAACAAGATCCAGATATAATGTTCATGCTTAACGCTGGCACCAAATAACAATTATTTAGGTCTAAAGCTAATCCCGATGGTAGATGTAGAGGTAGCGTGCCGACCGCGATCGCATCGACTTTGGAACCATTTCCACGCAGCGCGCCGTCACCTCGTCCTTAGCCAATCTTAGCTTAATCCGTAGTTCTGTTTCGAGTTGCAAATTTTAGCAATGTAACCAGTATCAAATACCTGTACTATCTGCGAGTATTAGTAAGGTACACATCAATAACATGTATATCATATATACTTTTGTTCACTTTGCCATCCTTCTTATCCGTCAAATACTTGGGGCAGTTCCGCTTCCAGTGTCCAGTCTGCTTGCAGTAGAAGCACTCAGTCTCAGGTTTAGGTCCAGACTTGGGTTTCTTCTTTTGAGCAGCAACTTGTTTGCTGTTCTTCTTGAAGTTCCCCTTCTTCTTCCCTTTGCCCTTTTTCTTGAAACTGGTGGTCTTGTTAACCATCAACACTTGATGCTCCTTTTTGATTTCTACCTCCATGGCTTTTAGCATTGCGAAGAGCTCGGGAATAGACTTGTCCATCCCTTGCATATTATAGTTCATCACGAAGCTCTTGTAGCTTGGTGGCGATGATTGAAGAATTACATCAATGACACTATCATCGGAAGATTATCTCCCATTTGAATCAAGTGATTATTATACCCAGACATTTTGAGTATGTGCTCACTGACAGAACTATTCTCCTCCATCTTGCAGCTATAGAACTTATTGGAGTCTTCATATCTCTCAATCCGGGCATTTGCTTAAAATATTAACTTCAACTCCTGGAACATCTCATATGCTCCATGACGCGTTCAAAACGTCGTTGAAGGCCCGGTTCTAAGCCGTAAAGCATGGCACACTGAACTATCGAGTAGTCATCAGCTTTGCTCGCCAGACGTTCTTAACGTCGTTAGTTGCATCGGCCAGGCACGGCACCCAGCGGTGCTTCCAGGACGTAATTCTTCCGTGCAGCAATGAGGATAATCCTCGAGTTATGGACCCGATCCGTGTAATTGCTACCATCATCTTTCAACTTTGCTTTCTCAAGGAACGCATTAAAATTCAACGGAACAACAAAGACGAGCCATCTATCTATAGTAAACATAGACAAGCAAAATACTATCAGGTACTAAGTTCATGATAAATTGAAGTTCAATTAATCATATTACTTAAGAACTCCCACTTAGATAGACATCTCTCTAGTCATTTAAGTGATTACGTGATCCAAATCAACTAAACCATGTCCGATCATCACGTGAGATGGAGTAGTTTCAATGGTGAACATCACTATGTTGATCATATCTACTATATGATTCACGTTCGACCTTCGGTCTCCGTGTTCGAGGCCATATCTGTATATGCTAGGCTCGCCAAGTTTAACCTGAGTATTCGCGTGTGCTACTGTTTTGCACCCGTTGTATTTGAACGTAGAGCCTATCACACCCGATCATCACGTGGTGTCTCAAAGACGAAGAACTTTACATAGCGGTGCATACTCGGGAGAACACTTCTTGATATTTAGTGAGAGATCATCTTATAATGCTACCGTCAATCAAAGCAAGATAAGATGCATAAAGGATAAACATCACATGCAATCAATATAAGTGATATGATATGGCCATCATCATCTTGTGCTTGTGATCTCCATCTCAAGCACCGTCGTGATCACCATCGTCACCGGGCGCGACACCTTGATCTCCATCGTAGCATCGTTGTCGTTTCGCCAACTATTGCTTCTCGACTATCGCTACCGCTTAGTGATAAAGTAAAGCAATTACATGGCGCTTGCATTTCATACAATAAAGCGACAACCATATGGCTCCTGCCGATTCTTGATAACTTCGGTTACAAAACATGATCATCTCATACAATAAAATATAGCATCACGTCTTGACCATATCACATCACAACATGCCCTGCAAAAACAAGTTAGACGTCCTCTACTTTGTTGTTGCAAATTTTACGTGGCTGTTACGGGCTGAGCAAGAACCGTTCTTACCTACGCATCAAAACCACAATGATAGTTTGTCAAGTTGGTGTTGTTTTAACCTTCGCAAGGACCGGGCGTAGACACACTCGGTTCAACTAAAGTGAGAGAGACAGACACCCGCGATCACCTTTAAGCAACGAGTGCTCTTGGCGGTGAAACCAGTCTCGCGTAAAGCGTCTGGCGTAATGTCGGTCCGGGCCGCTTCATCTCACAATACCGCCCGAACCAAAGTATGACATCTTTGGTAAGCAGTATGACTTGTATCGCCCACAACTCAATTGTGTTCTACTCGTGCATATAACATCAACGCATAAAACCAGGCTCGGATGCCACTGTTGGGGAACGTAGTAATTTCAAAAAAATTCCTACGCACACGCAAGATCATGGTGATGGCATAGCAATGAGAGGGGAGAGTGTTGTCCACGTACCCTCGTAGACCGTAAGCGGAAGCGTTATGACAACGCGGTTGATGTAGTCATACGTCTTCACGATCCGACCGATCCAAGTACCCAACGTACGACACCTCCGAGTTCAGCACACGTTCAGCTCGATGACGATCCCCGGACTCCGATCCAGCAAAGTGTCGGGGATGAGTTCCGTCAGCACGACGGCGTGGTGACGATGATGATGCTCTACCGGCGCAGGGCTTCGCCTAAAACTCCGCAACAATATGACAGAGGTGGAATATGGTGGAGGGGGGCACCGCACACGGCTAAGGAATGATCACGAAGATCAACTTGTGTGTTATGGGGTGCCCCCCTGCCCCCGCATATAAAGGAGGGAGGGGGAGGTGCAGCCGGCCCCCAAAGTGCGCTGGAGGAGTCCTACTCCCACCGGAGTAGGACTCCCCTCTGCCTTGTTGGAGAAGGAAGGGGGAGGGAAAGAGGAAGAGGCGCCCCCCTTCCTTGTCCTATTCGGACTAGGGGGGAGGGGGCGCGCGGCCTGCCCTGGCCTGCCCTGGCCGGCCCTCCTCTTCTCCCTCATGGCCCACTAAGGCCCATTATCCCCCGGGAGGGTTCCGGTAACCCACCGGTGTTCCGGTAAAATCGCGATTTCACCCGGAACCATTCCGATATCCAAATATAGGCTTCCAATATATCAATCTTTATATCTCGACCATTTCGAGACTCCTCGTCATGTCCGTGATCACATCCGGGACTCCGAACAAACTTCGGTACATCAAAACTTATAAACTCATAATAAAACTGTCGCCATCGTAACGTTAAGCGTCACGGACCCTACGGGTTCGAGAACTATGTAGACATGACCTAGAACTATTCTCGGTCAATAACCAATAGCGGAACCTGGATGCCCATATTGGTTCCTACATATTCTACGAAGATCTTTATCGGTCAAACCGCATAACGATATCGTTGTTCCCTTTGTCATCGGTATGTTACTTGTCCGAGATTCGATCGTCGGTATCCAATACCTAGTTCAATCTCGTTACCGACAAGTCTCTTTACTCGTTCCGTAATACATCATCTCACAACTAACTTATTAGTTGCAATGCTTGCAAGGCTTATGTGATGTGTATTACCGAGAGGGCCCAGAGATACCTCTCCGACAATCGGAGTGACAAAACCTAATCTCGAAATACGCCAACCCAACATGTACCTTTGGAGACACCTGTAGTACTCCTTTATAATCACCCAGTTACATTATGACGTTTGGTAGCATCCAAAGTGTTCCTCCGGTAAACGGGAGTTGCATAATCTCATAGTTACAGGAACATGTATAGGTCATGAAGAAAGCAATAGCAATATACTAAAGGATCAAGTGCTATGCTAATGGAATGGGTCATGTAAATCACATCATTCTCCTAATGATGTGATCCCATTAATCAAATAACAACACATGTCTATGGTTAGGAAACATAACCATCTTTGATTAATGAGCTAGTCAAGTAGAGGCATACTAGTGACTATATGTTTGTCTATGTATTCACACATGTATAATGTTTCCGGTTAATACAATTCTAGCATGAATAAGAAACATTTATTATGATATGAGGAAATAAATAATAACTTTATTATTGCCTCTAGGGTATATTTCCTTCAGATAATCCGGTAAAACTTGCTGACTTTAGACCCATTAGTCTCTGCAATGTCATATACAAGGTGGTTGTAAAATGCTCGGTGAATCGACTCAGACCAATATTAGATGAAATTATTTCGCCAGCCCAAAGTGCATTTGTGCCAGGCCGGATGATCACGGACAATGCTCTTTTGGCTTTTGAATGCATCCACCATATTCAACAGGAAAAGGATCCGGAGAGAAGTTTTTGTGCATATAAACTTGATCTCTCAAAAGCGTACGACCGGGTTGTTGGACATACTTGAAGCAAATGATGCAAAAGATGGGTTTTGCTTGCGGTGGGTGGACTGGATTATGGCGTGTGTCACCATGGTGAGATATTCAGTTAAATTCAATGGAACCCTCTTGGATTCATTTGCACCGACGCTGGCTTGACAAGGTGATCCCTCTCCCCATTTTTGTTCCTGTTTGTAGCTGACGGCCTATACGCTTTGTTGAAGGATGGTGAGGAACAGGGCAGGTTTTCTCCCCTAGAAATATGTAGGCGTGCGCCGGGTATCTCGCACTTGTTATTTGCGGATGACACACTCTTGTTCTTCAAAGCGGATAACAACCAAGCTATGGAGGTCCGAAAAGTTTTAGAGACCTATGAGGCTGCAACTGGCCAGCTTATAAACCCTACCAAATGTAGCATCATGTTTGGGGAATCATGTACAGTGGCGCATCAGACTGAGGTGCGGTCAGTATTGCACGTGCAGCGGGACACGTACGAGGAAAAGTACCTAGGCCTCCCTGTTCTTGAGGGACAAATGTCAAAGGAGCAATGCCATAACCTTCTTGCCAGTTTGACCAAGAGAATTATGCAATGGGGCGACACCTTGTCCCAAGCAGGGAAAGAGGTAATGATCAAGGCAGTCGGCCAAGCCATTCCGACGTACATGATGGGAGTTTTTAAGCTACCTATGTCTGTGTGTGATAACTTAAACCGGTTGGTTCGGAACTTTTGGTGGGGCTCCTCTCAAGGTCGGGCGGAAAACACACCGGAAGTCTTGGCCAAGCATATTAGCTCCTAAGATGAGAGGGGGCATTGGATTCCGTGACTTCAGAGTTTTCAATCAAGCTCTGCTTGCACGACAGGCTTGGCGTCTTCTTACTAAACCCGACAGCTTGTGTGCGCGGGTCCTCAAAGCTCGCTACTATCCGGACGGACGCCTCGAGGATACAGTCTTCTCCAGCAATGCGTCATCCACATGGCAAGCCATCCAGTATGGTTTGGAGCTCTTGAAGAAAGGTCTTATATGGCGCGTGGGTAATGCCGAACATATCCGTATATGGCGAGATAGGTGGATCCCGCGGGAACACTCCGGGAAACTCATTACTCCGCAAGGTACATTCAGGCTACGCCGGGTCTCCGAACTCATTGACGAGAGAGGAGCTTGGCGAATGGAACTACTTCGACAATACTTCCTGCCGGTCGACATCGACACCATCACACGCATCAAGCTCTCTCCACGGGCCCCCGATGATGTTCTTGCATGGGCACCGGAGAAAACCGGAATCTTCACAGTCCGGTTGGCATACCGCTTTGCCATGGACGAGCGCGAGCGTCCTTTGGCCAGCTCTTCGAGCAGGGCACCGGATGGTCATCGCGCCATCTGGAAGACCATACGGGGGTGCCCTGCTCCCCCGAAGGTACGCGTCTTCGCTTGGCGACTTGCAACAAATTCGCTGGCTACATGGGCGAATAAATTCTCTCGTGGCCTGGAGGTATCTGACATATGCCCTTTGTGCGGGACGGAACGAGAGGACTGTTTCCACGCATTCTGTAGGTGCCCCCAGGCGGTTTCATTGTGGCGCGCTATGGCCATTGACTGGCCTATGCCGGACGTGGCAACAGTGGAAAATACGGGGGCGGAATGGCTCCTTGGTGTTTTGGAGCCCCTGACTGAAACCTCCAGAATGGCGCTGCTCATGACCCTCTGGCGATCGTGGCATGTGCGGAATGAGATCACCCACCAGAAGGAACCACCTCCCACGGAGGCGTCGCGCCGATTTTTGCAGGGATACATGAACTCGTTGCTTTGCATCCAGCACTATCCTCACAATGATATCGCCAAAGGGAAGATGCCGATGCATATTTCTGGTGCGCCTCGATCTGCAGACTTTGAAAAGCAACCGGCGAAAGGGAACAAGGAAGAGCAGAGTTGGGCTAGGCCTCCCGCAGGCTGGGCGAAGCTCAACACGGATGGCGCGTTCGTGGCGGCGGACGGATCAGCTGGGTCCGGTATGGTGCTGCGAGATGATACAGGCGGCATTATCTTCACGGCATGTCGTGGCTCCTTCACATGTGATAATGCATTACAAGCAGAACTTGCGGCCTGCCGTGAGGGGGTTGCGTTGGCCCTTGAGCGTACAAGCTGTTCTATCATCATTGAAATGGATTGTGCAGAGGCCGTCTCCATGCTCCAGTCGGTGTCTCAGGATCGCTCTAGCAACATGGCATGTATCAGGGATATTAAGGCGCTCATGGAGAATGGCAGAGAGATGGAGGTCAAGCTTATTAGCCGCTCCCAGAATATAGTGAGTCATGCATTAGCAGCTTATGGGCGTAGTTTTCCTCGAACCGCGGTGTGGTTAGGCTCAGGTACGGAGGAGATTGTCACTCTTTGTATGAACGATATTATGCCTCCCTAGATCAATACAATCTCCTTTTACCCGACAAAAAAAGAGCCCATTAAGCACTGTTATTTATTTTAGTTTTTTAGGCTAGTTATTTATTTTAATAAGGAGACACTTTGCTGTGCTACGAAAGGCGTCGAAATGTTGAGGCAACAACGACGCTTCCCATCATACGGGCCGGCCCAGTACATCGTTCATCTGGTTTTCGGGAGAGCAACTAGTTAGCAAGCGCTCCTTCGGGAGCCTCGCGACGATCAGCGCCATTTGGCGCGCTCTCAGTCATTCGCCACGTGTCGCGTTCTGGACGTTTCCTTTAGATATTTTTTTTTTATTTTTCCGCACGCATTTTTAGCTTTTTAAATGGTTTTTTCCGGGTTTTTTCGACGTTTTGATTTTTCCCCGGTCTTCCTTAGCTTTTCGACAAAAAAAATTCAGGAAAAAAAATTTACACGAAAAAACGCGTTTTTTTCTTTCACGAAAAGTCACGGTTTTTCTTCCGCGAGAGGCACGGTTGTACTTTAGCGAGAGTCACGGCCGTGCCTTTCGGAAACAAAAAAAAAGCGCGTTTTCAGTTTTTTTTTCTTTTGGGAGAGCCACGGTTTTACTTCCGCGAGAGGCATGGTTGTGCTTCCGCGAGAGTCACGGCCGTGCCTCTCGAAAAGGGAAAAACAAAACGTGTTTTTTGTTTTTTTTTCTTTCGCGAGAGTCACGGTTTTGCTTCCGCGAGAGGCACGGTTGTGCTTCCGCGAGAGTCACGGCCGTGCCTCTCGGAAAGGAAAAAAATACGCGTTTTCTGAGTTTTTTTCTTTCGTGAGAGTCACGGTTTTGCTTTCGCCAGAGGCACGGTTGTGCTTTTGCGAGAGTCACGGGCGTGTCTCTTTCGCAAAGGAAAAAAAATGCGTTTTCTGTTTTTTTCCTTCCACGAGAGTCACGGTTTTGCTTCCACGAGAGGCACGGTTTTGATTTCGCGAGAGGCATGGGTGTGCTTCTTTCGGAAAGGGAAAAAAATCATGCTGCCGGTTTGGTTTTTTCGTCCGTTTTTTTATGAAAAAAAAGTTCGTCAAAACCTATCAACATGGGATCTAGTTTTGTAGATCTCAACGCGAGTAATCTAATGGTGAAAACGGTTTGAGATTTGGACGCACGGTTTAAAAGGTAAAATGTTTTGAATAAACGGGTCTAATGAAAAAAGGGAAAACTCCCAGATTGCGACAAGTGGTGCGCTGTATGTGCGCCACTTGTCGTGACATGGGAAGATGGAGTGTTCTTTGCAATAAGTACTTCTTAGTTAGTGATGTTGGGTTTTCGGTGATTTTTTGTTTGGTTTTCTTTGGTCTGCTCCAGTTTGGTAAGGTTTCTTGTTCCCCGTAAAATCCTCGATTCTTTTCTCAAGAAAATATGCAATAAATATATACATGATTTTGTTTTATAAAATATGTGAACATTTTCTAAAAGTTGGTGAACATATTTCTAAAAATACGTGACCACTTTAAAAATGGCCATCATATACAAAAATGTACACCATGAACTAAAAAATGTTCATATTACACTTTAAAAGTGGAAAAAAAATCACAATGTACTCTTGAAAAAATGATCACGAACATGAAAATGTGTTTTACTAATGAAATTATAAAAAGTATAAAAATAAAAGTGAAATATAATTTTGAATAATTAAAATGGGAAAATAATGAGGAAAAATTAAAAGAAGTAAAAAGGAAACGAGAAACATGAAGGCAAAGAAAAACATAACACTTCTGCTTCGGTACATCCCGCTAAATTCAGATTAAGGGTATATGTTCATATTATATCGATTTTATTTTGAGCTTAATTCGGATTAGCATCATCACAAAATTACTGACATGACAAATCATATACAACAGACTAGGAACATCGCATATAGGCATATGGATCGAGGGCACATATCAACAGAGGGCGGGACAGAACATACAAGGGCACGGGAAACTCAGGTGCAAGAACTTCTTCAGACATGGTTATGAAAAACAAGGTGGTCATCCGTCGTAGAGTAAGCAGCCGAAGTATGCAGACAGACATCAGATGTAGTCAAATTTATGCGAGCAGTCATTCCGAGACGCTCCCCAGAACCCTTATCGCTCCTCAGCCGGTGCAGGCTCTCAAGGGACGTGATTTCGAACCGCTATTCTTCTGGACGGTTGTGCACACAGTTGTCGTAGAAGCAGCTCAACACTAGAAGGACTCGGCTAGAGGGTGTGTTCTGTTTTCTGCTCTATTCTTCATTGTGTGTGTATCCTATCTCTCCTTTGTATCTCCTCTACATAAAGGAGACGTACAACTAGAGCCCGACAGTGTACTGCCATGCAAATTTGTAGTTCTTCTAATAAGGTGCATATATTAGCTCGAACTCGACTCACACGACACGAAACGAATGAGTAAGCACGTGCGTTGTTGCTTTCTTTTCTCATGGTACAAGGAAGAGCAGAACATCTCCCCTTTATATCGGTGTTTTTCTTTCACCAAACTAACAGTATGATACTAAACTTACACATTTGTCAAGCAACTTAGTTATTAATCAGCGATACATAGTTTGTAGTCCGGATTGTCACACGCTGTACAGAATACCGTTCCTGTTTGTCCACGAGACCACGATGTACTTGCAAGTTCCTGTCAGAGCCGACTCAACAAACGTACTAAATGACACGATCAAGAGTGAGACGGATGCAAGAATGTGCTGATATTTCTACTGGTGGACAGCACCAACAGACAACAGTTGTTTTCTCCGCTACATATATATATGGACCACATGTGTTGAACATATTATGTGCATGTATCTGTTAGGATAATCTCTTACCGGCCCTGCCTCTAGTTTTTTTTGTATAGATGAGGCTGAGGGTTGCCTTTGTACTTATATACGTGCATCGTGCACCCGATCAATACATCGAGAGTTGTATTGCCTTCAACATGGTATCAGTTTTCTTCCCGATCCAACCCTAGCTTCCGCTCCTCCCTAGCCGCCGCCGCCGCAACACCACGCTGCCGCCATCCACCCGCGCCGCCGCCGCACCCGAACCCCGCCGCCGCGTGCGCCTCCCCACCCCGATCTCCCTCCCCACCCCGATCTCCCTCTCCTTCCCGAGCCGCCTCCCTCTCCTGAGCCGCCTCCCACCCGATCTCCCTCCCCACTCCGATCTCCCTCTCCTTCCCGAGCCGCCCCCTCTCCCGAGCCGCCTCCCCACCCGATCTCCCTCCACACCCAATCGCCACCACCTCGGTCGCCGCGCCGCACCAATGGCCTCTTCCCACGCCACCGCCTCCCTTCCCTCCAACCCCTCCGAAGGTCCGGCCCCTCCCCCGGTGGAGGTCGTTCGCGATCTCGACATCTTCGCCCGCGTACCCGTCATCCTCGACTACGCCAACTCCACCTACTACGCTTGGAAGACCTACTTCTCCCTCGTCTTCCGCGAGTACCACCTCATCAATCACGTTGATGGCTCCGTCGACTCCGACCTCATGTGAGCGGATGATGACTGGCTGACCAGCGACGCCACCATCACCCGCTGGCTGTACCAAACCATCTCCAAGGACATCTTCCACACCATCGTTTGCGACACCGATGACGCACAGACGGTGTGGGCGAAGCTGAATGGGCTCTTCCTCGACAACGCGCCCTCCGGTAGCGTGTTTCTTCAGCAAGAATTTTTTGGCTGCCACCAGCTTGATTCGTCTATCGACGATTATTGCATGCGCGTTAAGAAAGTTGCCGACGAACTTCGCGACCTCGGGGAGCGGGTCTCCGGTAAACTTCTCCTCAGCACGCTCACCGCCGGACTGAACGAGGAGTTCAGCAACGCGGTCTAAAACCTCACGTTCCTTCCGGACCCGACCTTTCCTCGGGTTGTGGCCTATCTTCGGTTGGAGGAGAGGAGGATTGAAAGTGCGTTACATTGACTAGAGGGGGGGGGGGGGGTGAATAGGATTTTTAAGAAATCTTCACTCAGGAATTTCAGGGTGAGGAAATTCCTAAGCGAAGAACTACTTGCAGCGGAATAAGTACTCAGGTATAAGCAAAATAGAGTAACAACATAGACATCATGATGAAATGAAAGACAAGCACCGAGTACAGAAAGCGTAAACACATGATAAGCAGGATGAAGACAAACAGACCGAAGAATTATGATTGAGGAAATAGAGAATGTCTTCAGTCAAAGTCTTCAAACAGTAATGATAATGAGGAAATGAAAGGGTTGAGGAAATAGAACCAGTTGGCTTGGTGAAGACAATGATTTGGTAGACCAGTTCCAACTGTTGTGACAGTTGTACGTCTAGTTGGAGCGGCTGAGTATTTAAACTCAGGGACACACAGTCCCGGATGCACAGTCCTCACCATATTCTCCTTGAGCTATGATCACATAGACCCCGCCCAACAGTAGTGGTAAGTCTTCACAGGTGACTTCCAAACCTTCACAGACTTGGTCACTCGGCAATCCATAATTCCTCTTGGATGCTCAGACCATGATGCCTAACCGTCTAGAAGATACACAGTCCTCAAAGGTAACAAGCCTCGGTTCCACACAGGAACAATCTCTTCAGTGATAATCAATCACTTTGGGCTTTGTAGGTTTGGGTTTGGGATTTGGGTTTTCCTCACTTGATGATTTTCGCTCAAAGTCCTCGGAGGATGGGATGCTCTCAAATGACAAGTGTCAGTTTCTTTCGGAGCAACCAACCAGCTAGTGGTTGTAGGGGGTGGCTATTTATAGCCTAGGGAGCAGTCCGACATGATAAGACATAAATGCCCTTGGCAGATACGACTGTTAGGTGGTAGGATATTTTGGAACAGTTGGCGCGCGGCTCAACAACGGTCGGATATTTTGAGGTTCGAATTCCTCAGGGCTATCATGTTCCTCACTGTGTAGGCAATCTGCACTGGCGAATTCCTAACTCCTCAATCAGAACAAATTCCTCATAGCCAGAAGATCTTCATCTACATCCTTTGAAAAAATTAGTGAATCGATATGAGATTTCCAATGGCTTCACTCGAAGGATTGGGTAGGTGTAGGATTTTGAGATGAGCATCACCTGGAAATATGTTTCCTTAGTATTACTTCGACCCCCTTTAACAGTACGGTGTTTCCTATGACTCAAGAACGAGAAAATGAGTCTTCACGCTTCAGATTCCTCGCATGAATATCGAGTCTTCATGGTCACACCAATTTCTTCACTTTCAAAGTCTTCAGGAGAACCAAAGTCTTCAGCCGAAGACATTCATTTTTAGGGGTCGACTTTCACTGTAAATATCAAACTCCTCATTGACTTATAGAGCCTGTGTACACTCACAAACATATTAGTCCCTTAACCTATAAGTCTTCAATACACCAAAATCACTAAGGGGCACTAGATGCACTTACAATCTCCCCCTTTTTGGTGATTGATGACAATATAGGTTAAGTTTTCAACGGGGATAAACATATGAATTGAAAGTACTCAAAATTGAGGAATTTGATTGCAAGATATAGAAGAACTCCCCCTGAAGATGTGCATAGTGAGGTATTTGCTTTTGAAGCAATGCACACTTGAAGAGTAGAATCATGGAGATCTCCCCCTATATCTTGTAATTCATACACGCATTTAACATATAGAATGAAGAATTTGGAATGCATGATGAAATATGGTGACTGATATAATTCAGCATGCGTGCATAGGATTAATGAGGAAATAGCATGCAGAAAAACAGAGTAAAAGTATCAGGTCACCATCGGACTTAAGTTTACAACTCAATCAACAAAAGCTTCAGAAGAGCGAGAGTTGCAACTTAACAAAAAAACACCCATATTTAAAGACCCGCTTGAAGACTAACTCAAATTTCTCCCCCTTTGTCATCAAATGACCAAAAGGGACGAAAAGTGAGGACTAACGCCCCTTCAGAATTTCCTCACGAAGTCGATGGAGGAGCGCCAGCGTTGTTGGGGTCGTCCGTTGGAGTAGGGCCTGCCGCAGTGTCGTCCAGATCTTCATTTTCATCAGTATCGCGGGACGAGGAATATGAACTGGGCACTAAAGGAGGAACTTCGACCTTCTTGAATTTCTTCGGTGGAGGCTTAAGCGGCCGAAGTCCTGCTTGAATCCCATCTGCTTGAGATCCTCATCATCGTAAAGGTGAGACAATATAGCCCAGGTGCGATCGAACATTTCATTGAGGTAGTAATGATTCTTCTTCACTGAATTATAAATGGCAGTCATATTGTGAAGAATGGAACCAAACTAACGTTTCACCCGTTTGTGATTGCGATCCACGTTCCGATGAAGATTGAGGAGAAGCTCACGATCAGTCATCACCCTTGGAGCTGTTGCCCGAGGACTTTGCTTTGAAGCATTTGCGGCAGTATCATGAGTGGCAGAATCATCATTGGTGGAGTATGAAGCAGCTTTGCGGAACTGTCCATCCAATGGTCGAATGCCCTCATCAATGACAGCAGTGGCCTTGCCCTTTTCATCTCCAGCGCCGCGTCGCGAAGTCGAGGGCCCTCCCCTGGCGGCCTCCGGGTCCGGCGAGTCACCGGTGTCCTCCTCGGCGTCCGCGTCACCGTAGACACCCGTCTCCTCCGAGCTCCCCTCCGGATCATGGAGAAGCAAGTTGTAGTCGTCGCCATCCACGGCCCTGCCGTCTTCCGTCCGCTCCGGATGGAACTCGTCCAGGAAGGCGAACTCGACGATGTAGCTGGCCCGGGAGGCGATCCGTCCGGCTTGCTCCTGCAGCAACTGCTCCGAGCCGGCCCGTTGGCCCATCAGCGCGTCCAGCTGAAGATTCGGATGCCAAGACAGCGCAAACCGGAGCGCCATCTCGGCACCGGCACGAGCGGCGGAGACACGCCACTCGCCAAGCCGATCCCGGCCCGTCTCCAACCAGCGCACTAGGCGCGTGAAGCTGCTCGGCACGACGGCGCCCGGCCAAAGGGCCGTTGTCATCACGGTGCCGGCCCGGAACAGCCGCTCCATCTGCGTTCCCAGGACCTGCAGGCGGGCCTCAGCAACGGCGATGATCTCTGGGAAGGTCCAGGCCGTCCGCGGATCCATCCCGGACCCAACGACGCCGGTCGGGTCGCGCTGATAGCGGACGGCTTCCTCCGCCAGCCGTTGTGTCTCCGGGAAGGCCCCTGCCACAATGAAAGAAGCAAGTTAGAAGAAGAACAACAAGGAAGAAAGGCCAGGTCCCGACCCGGCAAACTACAAGAAAAAGCACTTACTGGAGAAGGACTCTTCCATGTGCTGTGCCTCAAGCAACGTACCACGCCACTCCCGCTCCATGGCGCGGTCGCGCTCCTCGAGCGCCTTCTCCAGATTGGCCGCCTTGGCAAGGGCCGCCTTCAGCTCGGCGTCCTTGTCTTTGGTCGCCTTCTTGACCGCCTCGCGGTGACGGGCTACGTCCTGACGGGCCCCCTCAGCCGTGGTGACCTGCCCCCGTAGGCGATCCACCTCGGCACGAGCCGCCCTTGTCGTTGGCGGTGGCTGCTGGTCCGCCTCGACCAGGGCCTGCTGCGTCTCCACCGCCTTGGCGGCCTCCGCCTTAAGGAGCTCCACCTCGGCCTCAAGACGGCTCTTGTGACCCGCCAGCTACTCATGCAGCCGGTTGGCCTCGTCAAGGGACCGCCGGGCCGCGGCCGCCTCCGCCCTCGCCTGCGCCGTCTCGACGCCAAGATGGCCGGTGTCGGCAATGAGCCGGTCATAATGATGACCGGCCCGGAGCAGACGAGTCTGCCAGGACAGCACCTCGGCTGCGAAAAAGAAGGATTCAACAGAAGAAAAAAAACAAGACTTAAGATTTGGCCCAACTGTTACACAGTTGGCCCAAATCTCGGGGGCTACACCGAGTGGGTGCGCTAGCACGCCCCCACTAAAAAAGAGCACAAGAGTACCTGCGGCGACGCGGAGCTCCTCCTCCTTGGCGGCGAGCTGATCCACGAGCTCCTGGTGCTTGCCCAGGAGATGCTTGTAGGCGGCAACCCAGAAGGCGTCGAGATGCTGAAGAAAGCAGAAGTCAGAACAAGGCCGACGCTCTAAATATTCGACCCAACTACTAAGTAGTTGGCCCGAACCTCGGGGGCTACACCCAGTGGGTGCGCTGGCGCGCCCCCACAAAGAAGAAATTACAAGGAAAAAAAAGAATACTTACCAGAACGACGTGCTCTAGGTCGCGCGTCCGCTCCACCTCGGCCTGGGCGAAGGCCTCAAGCCGCTCCGTCCGGCCTTGCAGGCGGCGGTTGATGGCGTCCAGCGCCGCCTCCTCCTGGGTCTGAGGCCCGAAGACAGCGGCGCCCCCGCTCCGCGCCGGCTGCAGCGCGGCAGCTCATTGCCCTCCCTGCCGGGGCACCAAGGCGTGCCCTCTGCTAGCCGCTTGCGACGCGGCCAGCACCTCCTCCGACGCCGCTCCCGGCGCCGACGACGACCCGGATGCCGGGACGCCCTGCGTCACCACCACCAGCCTAGCTGCCGGGGTGGCCTCCGGCACCGCCGCCCGCGGTGCCTCCTCCATAGCCGGTGGCACCTCCGGCACCGCTGCCCGCAGCGCCTCTTCCAAGACGCCGCCGCCCCCACCACCATCAGCCCCAGCACGCTCGACCACGTCGGCCCATGGCGGGGTATCCCCCCCACCTCCACAACCTCATGGTCGAGGATCACCACCTCAGCCCGGCGTCCACGGCCGCACTCCCTCACCGACGACGGCTCAAAGACCGTCGTCGCCACCACCGTGCCCTCCGGCATCTCGCGCCAAGCCGGCACCGCGCCGGCTCGCGCCCACGCCGCCGCCGCGTCGGTCCAAGCCTGGACCGACACCGTCTCCAGTTCCGTCTCGGCCTGGTTCCTGTCCCAACAGGCCAAGGCCCCGGCCTCGTTCGGGTCCAGGCCAAGGTCCGAGTCGGCCCGTCCCTCCACCTCGGCCTGGTCGGACTGGCTCCTGCGGAACGCGGCCCCTTCGGCGGCCGCGGCTTCCGCCGCCGCCCTCGCCAGCGCGATTGGCGACCTGAAGAAGAAGACATAATGAGCAAAAAAAAGAAACAAGACTAGCTCAAAAAATCCGGGCGCAAACGAGAAATGAAGCTTACCCCGTCAAGACCGGGACCGGGGTTGGCCTCCCGTGCCCGCCGCCGCGCTTCTTCTTGGCCGGCCTCCCAGCCCCCGGATCCGCCCGTCTTGGCCGGGGCCGGGGTCATGGCACGACGCTGTCTTTCCCATGTGGGCGGCTCGGCGCCGCTCCATGCGAGGACCCGGCTCCGCCCGCGTCGCCGCCTTCCCCGCCCAACACCACTACACCAACAGCCGGCGTCAGGAACGCCCGCGCTGTGCCATGATCAGCAATTCAAGACACATGAAGAGAGAAAAAACATGGAACGTACCCGCGCGACGCCCAGCGCCGGCGTCGGACTCGGCCACCTCCTCCTCGCCAGGGGCCGCGGGCTCCTCTGGCGCCACCGTCGCCACCTGCGATGGAGCCCGAGCGTAAGGATGCCGAATCGCGTTCAGAAGTATCACCCGCGTCGCGTCGGGACGAATGAGAAGGTGCGCCGCAGCAAAGTAAGAAGACCAAACACTCACCTGCGGTGCCGGGTTCGACTCGCTGTATGGCGCCTTGCCGAACCGCCAGTCCTCTCCTAGGTTGGCCTTGGAGATGTCGTTCACGCCGCGCGCAACCTGCTCCGCGGACATCAGCGTCGACCCCATGTTGTTGGGGTCCTGAAGGCCGATCATTTCGATGATGAGGCAGGAGCACCTCTGGAGCGGAAGGACCCGACGCATGATGAACGCGGCAAGGAGGTCGGTGCCGGTGAGCCCCTCCTGCGTCCTCATCACCATCTCCCGCTCGCAGAGGTTGACGATCTCCTGCGACGGGCGTCTGAGCGAGTAGCCCCAGTTCGTCTTCACCCACGGCGGCGTGATGGCAAAGGGCGGAAGGTTGATGTGGTCCGCGCCAAGGTTGCGGACGTAGAAGAAGGAGTTCTGCCACTTCTTGCCAGAATCCTCCAGCGGGATCTTGGGGAAATCCGCCCCCGACCGCTTCGAGATGACGGCGGCGCCGCAGTCGGCGAACTCCCCGGCCGATGGGCCCTGCTACTTCAAGGAGAAGAAGCGTGCCCAGAGGTCGTTCGTGGGCTCGACCCCCAGGTACCCCTCGCAGAGGGTGACGAAGCCGGAGAGCTGGATGATGGCACCGGCGCCAAGATGATGCGGCTGGAGCCCGAAGAACTCCAGGAACACGCGAAAGAAGGTGCTCGCCAGCAGCCCGAACCCGCGCTCGAAGTGCGTGAGGAAGACCACACGCTCCTGCTCCTCGGGCCGAGGCCTCTGCCTGCAGTGCGGCAAGCGAACGCCGACGTCCGTCTCCCACTGCACGCGCCACAACGCCCGAAGCTGGATGATGTCCTTGGTGGTGACGTTCGAGCCCATCCAGGAGCCCGACGGCAGCGCCATGGATGGAAGAAGGAGGAAGAAGATGGACGACGGAGGAAGTTCTGCTTGGAGTAGCGGGCGTCGTAGTGCGTCGGTTGCAAAGAGCGGAGCGAGCAAAGGACAGGGGAAGGCGCGGCGAGAATAATGTCCACCGCCCCCTGCCGCCCGATTTATAACCCTCGGTTCAAACGTGGGGGAGTGCGATCGTCTGCACGCGCCCGTTCCACTACCCCGCAATAAGTGCACATGTACATGCACAGTAACTGCCCGGGGAAGTGCAACCGGCCCACGGACGTCGCAATAAATCCGTGTGGTGGGCCAAGGGCGCGCGGCGTCGGGCCCCAGCCCGTCAGCCAGTCCTGTCACGCGCGTGGCCTGTCAGGCCCCTCCGGCTTCCGGCCACCACGTGGCACCTGTTGGGGATATAACTACCGGATGTAAACCGCCCTGAAGGGGCCGGGTTACCCTCGTCCATGATCAGGGCCCACGAAGGCACGAGGCCCAGAGCCCAGAGGCGGATTAGGATCCATAAGTGTAAACCGCCTTAGTCATGTAAACTTGTCTTTGTAAGATAAGAAAGAAGAGACCGAGGCGGACTCTGGTATGAGCCGGATCGGGACTTCAGAGGCCGGCCGAAGGCGTCAACCCGTGTATATAAGGGGCGACCCAGTGGCGGTTTAGGGACAGAGCGATTCAAGGCTTAGGCGAAGCTATTGCTCCCTAGTCGCGAAATCACATCAATCCCATCACAACTAGGCGTAGGCTTTACCTTCATCGAAGGGCGAACTAGTATAACTCTCGTGTCTTTGTGTCCGCTTTAACCCCTCCGAGTTAACCCGCACGATGGCCTGCGACTAAGTCCTTTCACGAGGACATCTGCCGTGACAATTCCACGACGGTTGGCGCCCACCGCGGGGCTATCGCACGATGGTTTGATGATCTTAGAGGGCAAGTTCGAAGGACTCGAAGGCTATCTTTGTGGGCGGATGACTAAGAGTCGTCGCGGCAAACTCTACATCGACGATCTGTTGGGGCCCGAGGCGGCTCGATTGAGTACGGGTACGGGTCCCCTTTGGTGGCATACTGCGTGTTCATCGGCAAGATCGGCGAGCCAGGGCTGGGCGGACATCCGCACCGACCTCGTCGAGATGGCCCGGTGAGCGAAGAAGAGTCCTGCCTCAGCTAAACCGGCATCAAGCGTGCTTTCGTGGGAGTCGTCCACGGAGACTATGAGGGCGGATCAGCATCTGGCGGCGAGACCGTCGTCTACTCTGGCGACGAGTCGTCAGCCGAAGAAACCGAGTCTCTGTACCAGCTGCAAGATGGCGGATCGGGGCTGTTCCGACGCCGAGAGTATTCGGACCCTTTGATCTACCCAACCGGGTTGGAATCTTCATGGCGGTACACAAGCAACGATTCACTCTTCGACCATGGCGCCCATGGTCGCCGGTTCAGCAGTGATGATGGCAGCGGGGAAGGAGGCCTGTCGCCCGCCCGGCTCAAGTTTTATCGGAGCTTTGACGCATTGGCTGTGCTCATGGCGAGAGGCTAATCCGGCGGATCAGGACCTGCTAGCGGAGATTGCAAAGGTAAAGGAACAAATCACTAAGGCTAAAGCGGATCGCGGCAGCCGGGACGTGAGGATGGCGGCGGAGCGAGCCGCTTTGGATCTGTGAGCTTATAGGCTCATCTTTGGATCGAGCGCATCACATGAAGTCATGAAAAGAAAGTACAGATCCCGTTTACCTTCGGTTTTCGAGGGAAGAGAGCTCTTCAATACCCGAGGCGAGGACGATAATCCGCCGCCGAGGTGAACAGGCCGGAAGCACCTGGGACGGCCGCGCCGGTTCAGCCCCGTGTGATAGATCTGCCTCGCCATCATACCGGCGCGCCCCAGGTTGTGCAGACACCTCCGGGTCACTACTCCAACCCGATGGATAATCTGGTTGCGGCTGCGGCGGCGGTTGGAGGCGATTCAATCGAAGGTGATTCACCGCAGCGATAGAGACACGCCGGGTAAAGGAGCTCCTCGGGGCGGCCTGGCTCAACGAAGCGTATTCATACGGTCGGGATCGGATCCACTCCACCCCGCCCAAGCCGGAGTTATAGCGGTAGCGCCGCCACTAACCGGCCGTATCAAGCAACGCGCAGCGCGGTCCGCCTCGCGGCAACAACCCGACAGGTGGCTTCGAAGACGCTCAAGTGGTGGTGGACCGGGCCAGGGCACGTAGGGAGGCCGAGTTAGCAGCACAACATGAGGATCATCAGCTCGCGCCGGTTCGTCCAACCATCTTCGAACCGGGGGTCACGTCTGGCTCTTTGGGGGTGCCTTGCCTCGTCCCCGCTTTATGCAATGTGCGTTTGCCCAAGGACTTCAAGGGGCCACGCAAGGTGCCCAATTATACCGCCGATTTGGCTCCAGAAGCGTGGATAGAAAGCTATGAGATGGCCATGGAGATCTGGATGTGGATGAAGCTGCGTGTGCGAAGTATTTCACAATGATGTTGGAAGATGCGGCCCGTGCTTGGTTGAAGAACTTGCCACCCAACTCGGTCGAGTTCATGGACCCGATTGCGGACCCGGTTCATTCAAAATTTCAAAGACACCTGTAAACAGCCCATGTCTGTGGTGGATTTGGCGGCTTGTATCCAGGCAGAGGGAGAATCCACAACCCATTGGGTGCGCCGCGTTTTGGAGGTTCTACATTCATCAGACCGGATCAACCCTGATTCCGCAATCTTAACCCTAGAAGCCAACTGCCGGTTCAAACCGTTGAAGTTGAAGCTGGGTCGCATGAAGCGTTTTTGCAATGACATGGGCACTCTTATGGGCATTTTAGTAAAGTATGCTGATTCTGATAGTACCAAGGATCCCGAGTCCGAGGAGGATGACGAAGTAGGGAAGGGAAAGCAGAACAGCAACTCCAGAGGCTAGCAGCATCAGTCGGCAGGTAATGGAGGAAACAAACGTAAGGCAAACGGTAACATGGGCTTCGTAGCCAACACCAACGCAGGACAAGGGTCAGCGGCGCAAGGGTAAGCAATCAAACCGGGGCGGTGCGCAAGGTCACAATCAGGATCGTTTGAATTACCTATTGAATCAACCTTGTCCGAAGCATGGGACGAAAGAGGCACCAGCGAACCACCTCTGGAAGGATTGTTATATTATGCAGGAGTTCAAAAATTCTAATGCTGTACGGTATTATAAAGGGACAGTAGGCGGTTCAGGGTCCGCCCCGGGTTACGGTGGAGGAAATTCCGGCCCAGGGTTCGGTGGTAATCCGGGCGGGTAGAACAATCAGAACAATCAGAACAATCAGAACAATCAGAGCAATCAGAACCAAGGGGGTTACAATCAGCAACAGCAGCAGTCGGGTTACCAAAGTAATCCCAAGCAGTTGAATGGTGGACAGTACCATGTCTTTACCACCAGCTTGGACAAAGTGAGACCGAAAACTCGAGCGGGCGGTCGGTGTTGTTGAACCGGCTACACCGCATTACTGCGTTGGTCGAGCAGCCTATCATATGGAGCAGAGGATCATCCTCCCGGGTTTACAATCCGGGTCAGCTAGCCCTAGTGGTGGCACCTCAGGTGGGAGGATACAAGTTTACCAAGGTGCTTATGGACGGAGGGAGCAGCATCAACATCCTATACTACGAGACCTTCCGACGTATGGGGTTAACAGATAGGCATCTCAAGCCGTCCAGCACAGTGTTTCACGGTGTGGTGCCTGGCAAGTCAGCGTACCCGATCGGCAAGATAGCTCTGGAGGTGGCCTTTGGGGATGAACATGACTCCAGATCGGAAACATTGACGTTTGAAGTGGTGAAAATTCAAAGCCCTTACCATGCCCTGTTTGGGCGGCCGGTGTATGCTAAGTTTATGGCACGGCCTTGTTATGTCTATTTGCAGCTGAAAATGCAGGGTCACAAAGGGACGATAACTGTTCATGGGAGCCGCCGGATCGCTTTGGAGTGCGAAGAAGGTGATGCGGCTTACGCAGAGTCGGTTTGTGCCACTGAAGAGCTAAAGTATTATAAAGACAATGTTGATCCGGTGGATATGACCCCTTTGAAGAAGCCAACTACATAGCACGATCCGGATTTGAAGTTTAAATCGGCGGCTGAGACTAAACTTGTTGATTTTTGCCCGGCGATTCGTCCAAGCGATTCACCATCGGTGCTAAGCTGGATCCTAAATAGGAAAAGCGCTCATCGAGTTCATCCGTGAGAATCGGGACATTTTGCATGGAAACCTTCGACATGCAGGTGTACCGAGGGAACTCATTGAGCACACTCTTAACGTTGATCCCAAGTATGCAGACCCGAAAGCAGTTTCTTCGCCGGTTTAACGAAGAAAGGCGCAAGGCCATTGGAGAGGAGGTTGCCAGGCTCTTAGCGGCAGGGTTTATCGTTGAAGTTTTCCATCCAGAGTGGCTTGCTAATCCGGTGTTGGTCCTTAAGAAGAATGGCACTTGGCGCATGTGTGTGGATTACGAGATCTTAACAAGGCTTGCCCAGCGGATCCTTTCGCCCTCCCCCGCATTGATCAGATTATTGATGCTACGGCGGGTTGCGAGCGTTTGAGCTTTTTGGATGCGTATTCCGGATATCATCAGATTAAGATGGCGGTTAAAACCCAGGAGAAGACGGCGTTTATCACTCCTTTTGGAGCCTATACGCTATGTATCTATGCCTTTTGGGCTCAAGAGCGCCCAAGCAACTTATCGGCGTTGCGTGCAGAATTGCTTACCGCGAACAGATCGGCCGTAACGTGCATGCTTATGTGGATGATATTGTGGTTAAGTCAAGGAAGAAGGAAACGTTGATTGAGGATCTAAAAGAAACCTTTGACAACTTGCGGGTGTACAAGATGATGCTCAACCCGGCCAAGTGTGTCTTCGGTGTTCAGCGGGCAAGTTATCGGGTTTTCTTGTGTCCAACAGGGATTGAAGCTAACCGGAGAAAATTACGGCTATCACCTCCTTGGCTAAGCGAAGTGTATCAATGATGTCCAGCAATTGGCGGGTCGGATTGCCGCTAAGCGGTTTATCGGCCGCCTCGAGAGAAGAGCTATTCCTTTGTACCGAGATCTTTGAAGAAGGCGGATCAGTTTATGCGGAGTTCAATTGCCGATGAAGCATTGGAGGATTTAAAGCGGCGGTTGGCCAACCCGCGGTTCTCGCCGCTCCCATTGACAAAGAGCCGCTTCTATTATATGTTGCTGCTAATGCCGGGCGGTTAAGCGTAGCCATTGTGGTAAGCGGAAGGAGGCGAGGAAGGAATATCCGGTTCAACGGCGGTTTATTACATCAGCGAGGTGCTCATTGAATCTAAGCGAAGATATCCGCATTGGCGGAAAAGCTGGTATATGGAGTTTTTATGGCAAGACGGAAGCTGAAGCAATATTTTCAAGGGCATCCCATCACGGTGGTCGATTCAGCTCCCTTGGGCGATATCATACGTAACCGAGAAGCAAGCTGGCGGATTGCTAAGTGGGCCATAGAGCTTGGGCGCACGGTTTACAGTATGTACCTCGGACGGCGATAAAATCTCGAGCACTTGTGGATTTCATTAATGACCGGACGGAGTTGCAAGCACTGAAGAAAGGCGGATCATACCTATTGGACCATCCACTTTGTGGGTCCGGACAATTGGAGGCTCGGGGGCTGAGTTGTGTTGACTTCCCCACGAGGTGAAAAAGTTTTATTACGTCCTCCGCTTAATGTTCCCATGTACTAACAATGCAGCTGAGTATGAAGCTTTGCTCCATGGTCTCCGGATGGCTAAGGAGATGAATCTAAGCGGGTTAAGTGCTTTGGTGACTCGGACTTGGTGGCCCAGCAAGTATCAGGTACTTGGGATTCCAAAGATCCACTCATGGCTACGTATCGTCGGGAGGTGGATGTTGTTGCAGGACACTTTAAAGGATATCAGGTGGACCATGTGGATGCGTCGGAAGAGCAGCGGCGGATGCTTTAAGCGGCTGGGCTCTCAACGTAAACCGGTCCGCCCAATGTCTTCCTTGATGTCTTTGCACAATCCGTCGATCAAGCTTCGGGTGAAGTAGATTTGGCTATTCTGATCCGGAGGCTCGGTTGGTAGCAACCTTACCGTCATTCCGGATTGGGCGCTCCCTTATTTGGCATACATGACCGGGGCGAGTTACGGAAGATGAGGCGTTGGCCCGGCAGGTAGTTCGGCGGTCTAAGTCTATGACCATTGTTAATGGCGAGTTGCATCATTGCAGTGTGTCAGGGGCGTTTCAGCGTTGTGTGTCCCCTGAGGAAGGCTGTGAGATATTGCGTGAGATCCATGAAGGGGACTGTGGTCACCATGCCGGTTCAAAATCCTTGGTTGCCAAAGCGTTCCGCCATGGTTTTTACTGGTTGTTGCCCATCTTGATCACGGAGGATCTGGTCAGGCGAAGTGATGGTTGCCAGAAGTTTTCTCGACGTGCCCACATACCGGCCCAGGAATTGAGGATGATTCCAATTACTTGGCCGTTTGCGACTTGGGGGCTGGACATGGTGGGGCCTTTTAAAAGGTAAGGACAAGAAAACACACTTGCTGGTCGCAGTTGAGAAATTTACGAAGTGGGTCGAGGCAGAGCCTGTTAGCAGGTGTGATGCGGCCACGGCGGTTCAGTTCATAAAAAGGGTGATCTTCCGGTTTGGATTTCCGCATAGTATCATCACGGATAATGGCACCAATTTGTCCAAGGGTGCCATGAAAGAGTTTTAATGAGCGTGAGCACATCCGACAGCGCTTTCTTGATGGCCCACCCGCAGTCCAATGGTCAAGCGAGCAGGCTAATAAGGAGATCTTGAGAGGTATCAAACCCGGCTTATGGTCCCTTCTGAGAGGACACCGGGTTGTTGGGTAGAAGAGCTACCGTCTGTGATATGGAGTATCAATACTACCCCTAACAGATCCTTTGGATACACACCGTTCTTTATGGTCTATGGAGTGGAGGCGGTCCTTCCCAGCGATATCCGTCATGATTCACCTCGCGTGGCAGCCTATGTTGAGGCGGATAAGCGAAGCTGCGGCGGGGCGCTTTGGACCAATTGGATGAGGAGGCGAGATATGGCGGCTGCTTTCGTTCGGCGATTTACCAGCAGGATCTTCGTCGGTATCACAGTCGCCGGGTTAAAACCAGAACCTTTCAGGAAGGAGACTTGGTGCTTCGGCTCATTCAAGACCAGACAAATATGCACAAGCTATCCCCACCTTGGGAAGGGCCTTTTGTGGTCAGCAAGAATCTGCACAACGGGTCATACTATCTGATTGATGTTCGAGAGCGAAAAGACTCATGCACGTCAGAAGAGGAGACCAATAGGCCATGGAATATAGCTCATCTTCGGCCTTATTATACCTGAGCCATCGGCTCTACTTATGTACATATTATGACAATGTATATATTTTGAATCAAAGCAATAAACCGGAGCCTCGGCTAAAGCGGGGTATCCGCTTCTGTAAAAATCCGGTTTGGGTACATGGAGTGGTTGTCGCATAAGCAGCCTCGGTTTAGCCCTTGATCTTGATTTTGAAGTTTGGTCATCTGGGGGCTTGGTCGTGTCGAACCAATGCAACACCTTTTGATGGGCGAAAGCCACCAGATCACTTGGGGACATGGTCACATTTGAACCGATCACGCCTCTTGAGTCAGCCTAAAGGTCATAGAGTCACTTGGGGGCTTGGTCGAACCCGAACCATTGCCATGCCACTTGATCGGCATAATGCCACGGTTTCAGTTGGGGGCCTGGCTGACTTGAACCATAGCTACACCTTATGGGGAGCTTGGTCCTGTCCGACCATGGTAACACCATCTGATCGGCTCAGTAAAGCCTTTCTTGCAAACGGTTTAATCATTGCCTTTTCTTCCATATTGGTTTCATCACTGTTATTTGATTTTTATTGACCTTTTTAAATCGATAACATTTTTAAACCGGTTCAAGCTGTCAATTAACGAAATTCGGTCCATTTTTCATCCGGAGATATTTGTTTCGGTTTGACTTTTTCTGTTAACATCCCATTATGGAGTAACAGGGGGCTTGTCATGACCCGACACGGTTACACGGTAAACCGGCATTATAAACACAGGGGTTGTTTTTCTCCTTTGACGGTAACGGTTTATACAACCTCCGCCTCAAGATTGGCTAAGCCAACTGCATGCCCGTATTGGCAGGTATTTTTGTATCACAAAATTTTGATCGTATACATCAATATTTTCTTATATAAATATATAGGCGTCACAAGCCGGCTGGCGACATAAGCCGCCGTGGTGGTTTGAGAACTTGTGATTGCAGGCAAAATGCATTGAAGGTTTCAATTCTTCAAACCAAAGTATCAGCACCTCCGCGCAAAGGTTACAGACTAAGGGCATAAAGGCATGTTCTAAAACAAAGTGCTAGCTATTCTATTACAAAGCCTTCCAAGGCCCGGCGTTTTCGCATGGCGTTATGACTAGCGATTTACGATGCATCACCCGGCTTGGCGGATTAAGCTTCCTCGCCGGGTTGGCGTGAGGAGGAGGGGCATCTGGCGTCGGTTCAACTTCTTCCTCTTCATCACCCAAAGGCGGAAGTCATTGGTGGACCAGTCAATCCGGGTTAAGGCACGAAAGACATCCTCTTCACTTATAAGCTCGGCCGGATCAACGTCGAGGGGCATAAGTGTGCTTACGGGTTGGGGAACAAGGCTCTGCACTTACGGAATGACAAAGCGCACCCGCTTGTTGTTCGCGTCGTAGAAAGAGCGGTGAACCGCCAGGTTAACCTGCTGCCGATTGACTTCGCCCGGTGAACGCATCTCCTTTGTTATTCGTTTGAGCGTCATTATCAAAGGCTTCACCGTTCTCTTGGCGCTGGGAAACCCTTAGCTATGTCGGCCGGATCAAGATCCGCTATCCACGCCTTAAGCGCGAGTTAGAAACGATGAGAGTGCCAGCCCGGGCGCGGATCGTTTCAACTCTTCAAGCTGCCCGGAACCATGGACAGCCCGGTCGGTGTATCTTTGATCAAGGACGGAGCTGTGTTGTCGTCTGATGCGGAGCATATGACTTCATTGGCGCGGTATACAACTGCTCAATCAGCGTGTAAGCGGCCTTGAGCTTCTTCCGCACATCGGAGCCTAGATGAGCAATACGCTTGCCTGCACCGGTTTCAGACAGCTCAGGTTAAACCGGCGGAAAAATCAAAACAGGTGTACTCGGTGCAAATTTTCTTACCAAAGATGGCAGAGGTCATGGCATGAACTTGGCGCTTTAATGCAGTAAGCTCTTGATCACCGGTTTAAGAGCTGATTCAGCATCTTCCGCCCGTTTTTCAAACCGGCCTTCTCGGTGTCGATTGGCCCGCTTCGGTTTATACCACTCCTTCAGCTGTTCCATAGTGGCCAAAGCAGTTTTCAATTCATCCTTGGCCTTGGTGGTTTCCGCTTGTTGAGTTTCCAGATTAGCACGAAGGTCCTTGAGTTGCACGGTTTCTTTGGTATATCTCATTACGGTAACAAAGGAAGCACGTTAGTTATTCCATTATCAAGTCCCAAGCTCAATACAAGTATTCACCTTGGCACTTGGGGGCTAATGGCTAGTTGATCTCGGTTTGCTATGGGGATCTGAAATTAAGTCCCGGTTCAACTATGCTAAGTTGAGCGGACCCTTAGAACTCTGATCTGCAGTTTAAAGGCGTATGGTTTCTATATAAAGTTAAGTGCCGGTTTGACTATGAAAAGTTGAACCGACCCTTGGGGGCTACTATGCAGCAAAAGTACAAGGCATACATCCTTACCTCATAACGGTCCTTCATGCGATTTACCAGACCGGCTTCAAAGTCACGGCTTGTGTAGAGCCGGTTCAGAAAGCCGGAGTGAAGTTCTTGGGCAGAGAGGTTGTCATAAGCTGATAGATTAGTTTTCCCCTTATCTTTGCTCATAGTAGTAGACTCGTCTTTGGTGCTGTGTTTTGCTAAAGCGACCGGTTAGCTAGGAGTGGTGTAGCCAGTGCCTGTCACAATAACACCATCATTTTTGATCGGGCTGGCCAGATTGGTGGTCTTCTTGGGGCTTGGTGTCTTCGTACTCCGGCTCGGCGGTTCAGCAATTCTGACCAGCTCTGTGGCGGACTCGGTGGAAGCGGGATCACGAGGTTTCCACTTGGGCCTCCGGTTCAGTTCTGGCGGATCAAGCGTTGTCGTCCTTGTATAACTTCGCAGAGCTATTTTTAGCGATTTCAGGATTTTCGTGGGTCTGCTCTGGGGTCTTCTCGGGTCAACATCCGAAGTAGGGTCAAGGATTTTCGCTTTTTACTCAAGCGAGCCTTGGTGCTGCGGTGTTGAAATTAGAATAAGATAAACCGACCAACGCATAAATATAAACCGAATTGGCGGAGACGAAGTATGGTGCTTACCCTCTGACAACTTTAAGCGGAGGCGATTGCGTGGTTGATGAACCGCCCGGAGGAGTTGGAAGAGGCACGATAATTTGGGTCAGACGGATTGAGAGGACATCGGAAGAAGCCTTTTAAGGGATAACGCTTTTCAGGAGAATAAATCACCTCTGGACGACGCTTCCGGGTTGGTGTATCTGGTAAACCGGATGAGGTAATCTGTTGACCACTATGCCGGGTCGTACGGCGCTCTTCAGCCTGCTGTGTCTTCAAGGAAAGATTTGGATTCAAGTGAGCATAGGAATGAGATTTTTTCACTTTCCGGACGGCGCGACGAATTCTTTTAACCGGCGCGAGGTCGGATTCGGAAGAAAGAAAGATTACCTCGACATGGTCGGCATGACTGGCTTCAGCATCATCCTGGGAGCTAAAATTGTGAGTAAAGGGAAAAATAAAAAGGAACAAACTACATGTAAGAACAAACTACATGTAAGAAGAAACACAAAGTGGAGGGCCGGTTTACGGCGACTCCCTCATGAGGATATCAAGTTTTACCTCAGCTTCTGATTCTTCGTCTTCCGGCGGATCAGAAGACTCGGCGGTTTTCCTCTTGCCAGCCTTCTTGGTGGCCTTGGACTTTACCTTGAGCCGGGCGGTTTGGTACGCTTCCAGAAGGAGCTGTTAGCCTGAGAAGTAACAAGGGTTAACATATACATATATATATCAACAAGGCATTAATGGCAGAAAAGCGGTGAGTAGAGCCTACCGCTGGCGGTTTGTTGGCAACACAGAACGGAGCCAACCCGGTTTGGCTGCAGACAGAGATCGGTTCATCAAGCAGCCTCTTTACTGCCTCTGTGACTTCAAGCTTAGTTATTGGTAGCTCGTGACATCTTTGAGGGTCTTGGAGGCTGCCAGTGTATTCGTGCATCAATCCGGGCGGCTTAATGGCAAGATGCCCCAAGAAACCCGACATCGCACAAGGTCCACGCTTGATTAGTCCATTGGCCAGCAGAGCCCGGAGTTTAATGATTTGAGGCGCAAAATTCTTCCGTTCATGGCGGTCAAACGTAAAAGGCAGCGGATGATGGTTGCTAAGCCGGTGAGGACGGTAACCAGCAAAGGATTCTCGTTGTCGAGGCGGTGTTCGGCAGTAGAACCAGGTTTGGTTCCAATATTTCGGATGGCTATGGTGTTTAGCGTGAGGAAAGTCTACTTCCTTCCTTTTCTGGATTGAAACGCCGCCCAGCTCCGTGTTAGGACCATCCGAAAATTCTGTACGGCGGTTCAAGTGAAAGAAATCCCGGAACAGCTCCACAGATGGCTCTTCTTGAAGATAGACTTCACAGAAAACTTGGAAATTGCATATATTTGATACGGAGTTCGGACCAATATCCTGTGGATGGAGTTGAAAACTTGCAAGGACATCCCGGAAGAATTTTGATCCGGCGGGTAGAATCGGTCTAAGTGCTGCACAAACATAATTACTTCTCCTTCTTGCGGATTGGGAGGGCATTACGTCATCGGAACCCGCTTGATGGAGGACGCTTTTAGAAGCTAAAGCGCCCGGTGGTAGCGTATCCGTTGAGTTGCGTCTCGATGATCTTAGACCGGACCCAATTGCAAGCTGAGAATTGTTTGGCCATTAGGAAGACTAAACTGCAAAGGAAAGGAAAAGCGATTCACCGTTAAACGGTTCAGACACATCATACAATGTTAAACGGCAATTCGGCAGCCGGTTTCCAAATTCCGGTTTAGCGAGGACTAATGGGTAGCGGATTGGCTATCAAAAGTCGAACCGCCCAAAGAAAGCGAAGCTGGAAAATCTACTAAGTATGGATGAAAACAGTGTTCACACTCGAATGGAGGAAATTTGGATCTACCGAAGGTTCAATAAGAAAAACTTCTGCGACCTATGCAAGCCTCATAAAGGCGGGGAAGGTTAAATGCGTTCTAAAGCTGGAGGATGCGAACAAAAAGAAAGATGCATAAAGAGTTAAGCGATGGCGGAAGCGATCGCGCATAGGGCGTATGAATGCGGTTGAATAAATACGGCCATGGCGAGGCAGGTATGAGGAAATTAAAGGCGAACACCTATGAACTACGAGGCGAACAGGACCTTGAATCACGGATCCGAGGCGTAAGAGAGGACCTTACGATGCGCGAGAAGCGAATGACGCCGAGCCTCTGGAACGATCGAGTTGATGCAGCAACTGGCAGCCGCTGGCCTTCGAAGGTCGGAGGCTGACGGCGGAGCTTCAGAGCTGGGGCGTCGCGAGGAAGAAGAAGCGGAAGAAGAAGAGAAAGGGCCTGCCGGTCTATTTATAAGGAAGCGGAATAATTAACAAGCGCGAGAATCGAGGAGCCAAAAGCGGCGACGGGCAGCGGTCGCCTCGATTTCCGGGATGGTATTAAATGAAGGGAATCTTACTGTTCGGATTTCTTTATTAAAGATGGCGTCAAAGGCGCCCTGTTCTTTGTGGTTGGAAGATAGCGTCGTGGCGGTTCAAGCGGACGGCGGTTTACGAAATATGAAGGGAGATTGAGTTTCACGAAGATGTTGAAGATTAACATGAACCGGTTCAAGTCAATCTGGGGCCTAATGTTGGGGATATAACTACGGATGTAAACCGCCTGAAGGGGCCAGGTTACCCTAAATCCATGATCGGGGCCCACGAAGGCACGAGGCCCAGAGCCCGAGGCGGATTAGGATCCATAAGTGTAAACCGCCTTAGTCATGTAAACTTGTCTTTGTAAGATAAGAAAGAAGAGACCGAGCCGGACTCTGGTATGAGCCGGATCGGGACTCTATAGGCCGGCCGGGCGTCAACCCGTGTATATAAGGGGACGACCCGGCGGCGGTTTAGGGACAGATGATTCGAGGCTTAGGCGAAGCTATTGCTCCGTAGTCACGAAATCACATCAATCCCATCACAACTAGGCGTGAGGCTTTACCTTCATCGAAGGGGCCGAACTAGTATAACTCCCGTGTCTTTGTGTCCGCTTTAACCCCTCTGAGTTAACTCGTACGATGGCCCTGCGACTAAGTCCTTTCATGAGGACATCTGCCATGACAATTCCACGACAGCACCCGCGCAAAGCCCGAGGGATTGCCCCAAGATTCGACGGACTCCTCGGTTCCCGTCACGGCCGGGATGCCGCGATCCGGTTTCCAAGAAAACCGGCACATAGTGGGTGTTGCCGGACCCGACGCTCGTAGAATCCGCCTTGCTTAAGGGGGAAACTGCGAAGGCCCACTCACCCGAAGACGGCGGACCTTCACAGCTTCGGGGAACTGTGGTCTGGGCGGGACCATCTTCATCATCATCACTGCGGCGTCGCTCTATCGCCGGTAGTGCTCGGGGGCTCGACATCCACACACCCCTGGGGCAGCAACTCGGGACGGCGCGTCCTCGTCGTCGGCATCGCCTTCTTCTTCATCATCCGTGGAGTCGCCGTCGTCTCTCCGGTAGCGCTCGGGGGCTCGACATCAACACGCCCCCGAGGCGGCCGCGCGGGACGGCGCGTCCTCGTCGACGGCCTCGCCTCCGTCCGCCTCGCTCTCTGCTCTGTGGACCTCATCGCGCGCTTCACCGACTACGCCCGCATAGCGTCCATGACCAGCGCCTGCCGTCCAAGCGGTAGCAGAGCCGCTCAACTCGCCATCAGATTCATGGGATGTCCGTCCTCGCACTCTCGGGCTCACCAGCGTGAGCTCCGCTCCTCTCGCTACCACCACCAATAGCCAAACCATGGTCATACACTGCTCGTAGACTTTCCAAACCTCAGACTATAGCCATACACGCCCCGGATAATCCCGGTATAATTCCAAGATAAAGGTCATATATACATTAGTCAGACATCAGTCAGACAATAGCCAGATAATGTCCAAGCACAGCTCGCCTCCGCGTCCACAACCGCGCAGCTGCGCGCCAGTGGCCTCCCATCGCTGGCATAGCCTGGCCCCGCCTCTAGGCTCTCCGCGAACCCCTCCAGCGGGGACACCCAGTGGGTGGTCCGGTTGCCACCGGCTCCGCCTACTTCGTTCGCACCTCGTCGCGTCCTCCCCAGGCGTCCGCACTGGCCGACATCCTCCCCCGGCATCCGTGGGTGCCCCGGCCGCCGCCCCTCCTGTTGGAAGACGCCTGCCACACCAACCTGACCGGGTCCTGCGCCACCAACGTCCACGCACCCACGTCGCTCGCAGGGCGTGCATCTGTTACGCATGACTCCTTCATCTAGCGCTCCCTCTGTTGTAACATGTGTATATATGTGTAATTTGTACATGGAATGAATATACAGTGATTGATTCCTTCCATCTTGGTTATCAGAGCCTCTTTCCTGCCTTCCATGGAGACCGAATCCTCCTCCTCCTCAGGCGACGACACAAACCCCATCCCTCCCTCTCCCGGCCTCGTCGCCTCTGCCGCCACTGCTCCTGCCGCCTCGGCGTCTCCCGTGCTCGGTGCTCCCGGCCTTGTTGCCCCCGTTGCCACCGCTCCCCCAACCACCACCTCCTCGGCTCTCTCCGTGATGCCGCTCGCCCCACCTCCCGTCCTTCCCATCGTGGCGCCCTCTTCCGCCACCGTCCCCTCCATCCACAACCTCCACAACATCGACAATCTCATCACCTTCAAGCTCGACGTCCAGTCCGGCAGCTATTTGAAGTGGAGTGAGCTCTGGCGCTGCATCCTCACCATGTATGCCGTCGAAGCCATGTCGACACTACACCGATCCCTCCACGCAGACTCCCGCCTGGCGCCACACCGATCTCACGATCCTCCTGCTCATCTACGCCACCATCACCGACAGTCTGTACGAGGTCATCCGCGGCGCCGTCAACACCGTGTTTGGCGCTGGGATCGGTAGAATTCTTCCTCGCCAACCAGCCCGCGCAGGCGGTGCACCTCAGTGCGGAGTTCCACGCCCTCACCCAGGGTGACCTGCGTGTCATGGACTATTGCGGCCGGCTCAAGGCGCTGGCCGACGCCCTGGCGGACATGGACGACCCCGCCACCGATCGGACCTTGACGCTCCAGCTACTGCGGGGGCTCTCGTGACGCTTCCAGGTCATCGCCACGGTCCTGCCGATGCAGTCACCGTTCCCCACCTTCAACCAAGCCCGCTCACGGCTACTCCTTGAGGAGATCACCCAGGACGCCCGCGATCGCGCCGACGGCTCCACCGTGCTCGCCATTGGGCTCGGCGGCGGCGGTGGTGGTGGCGGCGGCGGCGGTTCCTCGTCTCGCGCCTCCCACTCACCCGGAGACCGTGGTGACCACGGCAAGGCACCGGCCGACACCGGCACTCCGGCTCGCGGCGGCGGCCATCCTCGTGGTCGAGGGCCCGGCCGCGGCCGCGGCCAGGGGTGCGGCGGCTTCAACCATGGCGGACCAGCTGGCGGGCGTGGGCATGCGCATCTTCTACCGGGGGGCCAGACCCCCTGGATGGGGTACTTTGCCCCGTGGGGCGCCCCCTTTCCTCCGCAAGGCCGCGCACCGTGGGTTCCCCCCAACGCCGCCGGCGTGCTCGGCCTCGCCCCCGCAACCCTTCTCAGGCCTACCCCATGATGTACCCCGACACACCTTCATCATCGCAGCACCCTCCGCCGCCTCCGTCGTGGGATCAAGTCGGCCTGATCGCCGCCATGCAGGCTGTTGGGGATATTACCACTAGAGGTAAACTGGCCAGGACAGGCCGGGTTAACTTCACCAGTAGTTGAACATGTTGAAGCCCAAGTAGATAGAAGAGGGCTTATGGCCCATAGCCGGTTCGCGCCAGTAGCTGTAAACCGGCGTCAATATGTATCTTGTGTTGTAAGTTAGGAATAGTAGAGACCGAGCCGGATACGCTATGAACCGGCATCGGGACTCTGTAAACCAACGGGCGTCACCCATGTATATAAGGGGACGACCCGGCGGTGGTTTGGGAGAGACAACAACAACTCGAGGCCTAGGCGAAGCTTGTTTTCTCCCTAGTCATCGAAACCCCATCAATTCCATCACAACTAGACATAGGCTTTTACCTTCATTGAAGGGGCCGAACTAGTATAAACTCTCGTGTCCTTGTGTCCGCTTTAACCCCTTCAAGTTAATCCGTAGCGATGGCTCCACGACTAAGTCCTTTCACGAGGACATCTGCCGTGACAAACCCACGACAGTTGGCGCCCACCGTGGGGCTATCGCACGATGGTTTGGCGATCTTGGATGGTAAGTTCGAAGGACTCATGGGCTATGTTGTGGGCCGGATGACCAAGAGTCGTCGCGGCAAGCTCTACATTGACGATGCAGGATGGGGCCCCGAGGCCGGCTCAATTGAGTACGGGTACCGGGTCCCCTTTGGGGGGGGGGGGTACACGTCTTCATCGGCAAGATCGGTGAACCGGGTCCTGAGCCGGACATCTGCACCGACCTCGTCGAGACGGCTCAGCGTGCGAGATCTGCCCAGGTTAAGCCGGCCGTGAAGCATGCCTTCGTGGGGGTCATCCACGGAGGAGAGTATGAAGACGGATCGGGATATGGCAGCGAGACCGTCATTTATTCCGGCGACGAGTCCTTGACCGGAGAAACCGAATTGCTGTATCAGTTGCAAGACGACCGGATTGGGGGCTGTTCCAATGGCGACAGTATTCCGGACCCCTCTGATGTGCCCAACCGGGTTGGAATATCATGGCCGGTACACAAGCGGCGATCCACTCTTCGACCGCAGCAGCAATGTTCTCCGGATCGTCGTGGCGGCGGCAATGGGCAGGAGGTCTTGTGCGTCCGCCGGCTCATGTCTTATCTGATCTGTTTGATGCGCTAGCTGTGCTCATGGCAGAGGCCAACCCGGCGGATCAGGATGCCCACAACGCAGAAATTGCAAAGGTGGGAGCACAGATCGCTCAGGCCAAGGCCGACCTGGCAGCTGAGAACGACAGCAGGATGGCATGAAGCGGGCCGCTTTAAACGCCTGTGCCTATAAGCTTATCTTTGGATCGAAGCAGCGTCGCGTGAGGTTTTGAAGCGGAAGCACAGTCCCGCTGCCTTCGGTTTTCGACGCGCGAAACCTCTTTCACACCCCCGGAGCAGGAACCAGTAATCCGCCAGAGGTAAACCGGGCGGAGGCGCCTGGGCCAGGCGCGCCGGTCCAACCTCGCCTAATGGAACCTCATCGGCAGAACAATGTCATACCTCAGCCGGTCCAGACACCTCCGGGTCATTATTCCAATCCTATGGACAATCTTGTCGCTGCCGCTTCACGATTGGAGGCCACCCCGATCGAAGGTGATTCTCCGCACGCGGTGGAGACACACCGGGTCAAGGAGCTCCTTCGGACCGCTTTGATTCAACAGGAGGCATACTCATACAGCCGTGACCGGATTCATTCCACCCCTCGTCACGAGTCAGAGCTACAGCGGGCGTGTGGAGGAGCGGCCGTATCAAGCAATGCGCGGAACCGTGAAGCGGCCCGTGGCAATAACCCGGCAGGCGGTCTTCGTGATGCTCAGGAAGTGGTAGACCGGGCCCGGGCACGCAGGGAGGTCGAGTTAGCAGCACAAGACGAGGCACGTCAACTTACGCCGGGTCGTCCCACTATCTCAGTCGAGCCAGGGGTCACTTCTAGTTCCTTGGGGGTGCCCTGTCTCGTCCCCGCTCTACGCAAAGTGCGCTTACCTAAAGACTTCAAGGGTCCGCGCAAGGTACCAAATTACCTTTGCCGATTTGTCTCGAAGCATGGGTAGAGAGTTACGAGATGGCCATGGAGATGCTAGATGTGGATGAGGCCGCGTGTGCAAAGTACTTTACCATGATGCTTGAAGGGACGACTCGTACTTGGTTAAAAGGCTTGCCGCCCAATTCTATCATCTCATGGGCCCAGTTGCGAGCCCGGTTTATCTAGAATTTTAAGGATACCTGTAAACAGCCCGTGTCAACAGTGGACTTAGCGGCCTGTGTCCAGGAGGATGGAGAGTCAATAACCCATTGGGTGCGTCGTGTCTCGGAAATTTTGCACTCGTCAGACCGTATCAACGCTGATTCTGCGATTATAACTCTAGAAGGCAACTGCCGGTTTAAGCCTCTGAAGTTAAAATTGGGGCGAATGAAGCGGTTTTGTAATGACATGGGCACCCTCATGGGTGCTTTAGTGAAGTATGCTGATTCTGATAGTACCAAGGATCCCGAGTCTGAGGATGACAAGGCAGGGAAGGGAAAAAAGAACAGCAACTCCAAGGGGTAGCACCACAACACGGCAGGTCATGGGAATGGAGGCAAACATAAAGCGGATGGCAGCGTAGATTTTGTAGCTAATACTAGCGCGCAGGACAAGGGTCAGCGACGCAAGGGTAAAGCGGCGAATCGCGGTGGAGCTCCAAATCCTAACCCGGATCGCCTAAACTATTTGTTGAACCAGCCCTGTCCAAAGCACGGGACGAAGGAGGTGCCGGCAAACCACCTTTGGAAGGATTGCTACATTATGCAGGAGTTCAAGAATTCTAATGCTTTCCGTTATGATCACGAGTCAGGTGGCGGTTCAGGATCCGGTTTCGATGGGCCGGGTCACGATGGAGGAGCTTCCGGTTCAGGCTTTAATGGCAATCAGGGTGGACATAACAATCAGAATAGTCAGAATAACCAAGGTGGTTCTGACCCGACAGCGGCGATCGGGTTATCGAGCCTTCCAAAGAAGTTGAATAGTGGGCAATATCATGTTTTCACGACTAGCTTGGATAAGCGGGACGGAAACTCCATAAGCGGCGGTGAATTACATTGAACCGCCGTACCACGTTATTTACTGTTGGTCGGAACAGCCAATCGTATGGGCGAGAGAGGATCACCCTCTCCGGGTTGACAATCCAGGTCAACTAGCATTGGTGGTGGCCCCTCAGGTGGGAGGTTATAAATTCACCAAAGTGCTCATGGATGGAGGGAGCAGCATTAACATCTTATATTATGAGACATTCCGCCGTATGGGGTTGACAGAGAAAAATCTTAAACCGTCCAATACAGTATTCCATGGTGTGGTACCTGGCAAGTCCGCATATACTGTTGGCAAGATAGCTCTGGAAGTGGCATTTGGGGACGATCATGATTCCCGATCCGAGACGCTGACTTTTGAAGTGGTGAAGATCCAGAGCCCATATCATGCTTTCTGTTTGGGCGGCGGCTTATGCCAAATTCATGGCACATCCTTGTTAGATCTATTTACAGCTCAAGATGCCGGGTCACAAGGGCACAATAACGGTTCATGGAAGCCGCAAGATTGCTTTGGAATGCGAGGAAGGTGATGCGGCCTATGTAGAGTCGGTTTGTGCTACGGAGTAGTTAAAATATTACAAGGACAATGTTGATCCGGCGGACATGACCCCGTTGAAGAAGCCAACTACAGAGCATGATCCGGATTTAAAGTTCAAATCGGCGGCTGAGACTAAGCTTGTTGACTTCGTGCCTGGCGATTCGTCCAAGCAGTTCACTATCAGTGCCAACTTGGACCCGAAATAGGAAAGCGCGCTCATCGAGTTCATCCATGAGAATCGGGACATTATCGCATGAAAGCCTTCTGACATGCCAGGTGTACCGAGGGAACTCGCTGAGCACACTCTTAATGTTGATCCTAAGTACAAATCGGTGAAGCAGTTTCTTCGCCGGTTTAACGAGGAACGGCGCAAAGGCTATTGGAGAGGAGGTGGCGGGCTCTTAGCGGCGGTTTTATTGTTGAAGTCTTCCATCCGTAATGGCTTGCTAATCCGGTGCTGGTTCTTAAGAAAAATGGCACTTGGCGCATGTGTGTGGATTACGAGACATTAACAAAGCCTCGCCCGAGACCCCTTTGCCCTCCCCCGCATTGACCAGATTATCGATGCTACCGCAGGATGTGAGTGTCGGTGTCAAAACCGGCGGATCTCGGGTAGGGAGTCCCGAACTATGCGTCTAGGCGGATGGTAACAGGAGACAAGGGACACGATGTTTTTACCCAGGTTCGGGCCCTCTCGATGGAGGTAATACCGTACTCCTGCTTGATTAATATTGATGATATGGGTAGTACAAGAGTAGATCTACCACGAGATCAAGGAGGCTAAACCCTAGAAGCTAGCCTATGGTATGGTTGCTGTTGTTCTACGGACTAAAACCCTCCGGTTTATATAGACACCGGATAGGTTAGGGTTACACAGAGTCGGTTACAATGGTAGGAGATCTACATATCCGTATCGCCAAGCTTGCCTTCCACGCCAAGGAAAGTCCCATCCGGACACGGGACGAAGTCTTCAATCTTGTATCTTCATAGTCCAGGAGTCCGGCCAACGGTGATAGTTCGGCTATCCGGACACCCCCTAATCCGGGACTCCCTCAGTAGCCCTCGAACCAGGCTTCAATGATGATGAGTCCGGCGCGTTGATTGTCTTCGACATTGCGGTAGGTTCTTCTCCAAATTCCATATACTTGTCGAATAGTGTCAAACACGATAAATGCTGCGCTCCTTGGCTTCTACGCCCAATAATGGCCATCTTCCACGTGTTTGAACGAATCACGAAAAGCCGGGGTATTTTACACTTACCCCCTAGCTGCGCAAATGAGCTGCCTATAAAAGGGGCGAGGATCTAGATCTGAGTCACACCATCCCCCTTCATGAGCTTTCATCGGGCGCCTTGACCAAAGCCCATTCCATCATGGACGGTCGGCCGGCTCCTCCTCTCGCGCTCCCAGCCCTCAGCCCAGAAATTGGGAGAGATGCTCAGTCCCACATAGCGAGCTAGTTATACTCCAAACCAAGGGATTTCTTCCCCCGGCCTTCATGGTTCCGGTTCGAGCCGGACTCGCCACCTACAAGGGCGGAAAGCAAGCGGAGAGTGTCCCGATCCCTCTAAAGGAGAGCGGGTATGCTTCATCTCTTATCTAGTAAGAGGACTCGGATTTCCAATCCCTCCGTTTCTCCGGGGCTCTTGGAGTTCTCTGACCTCCGATTGCACCACCTTCGCTTTGCCTCTATTTTGCACACCGCGGGCTTCGTGGCCCTTTGCGAGCTGTTCTTGGGCGTCGAGGCTCATTTCACGCTGTGGAAGAGATTATTCTGCCTAGTACCCTGTTCTCATGAGGGGTCAATATATCAAGTGGGCGGAGCCGAACTATGGCGCATCGCCGGGACCGGATATCTATCCGGAACCCCGAAGACGGCGTCACGAAGACCGGCCTTGGAATGGTTTTACATGGAGGGCGTCCCGCTGCCGGATCTGTTCGGATCGGCCTTCCGGAGTTTAGCAATGCTCCTCACGAAGAAGCGCCAAAGCTGGCGCCCTCGGAGCTCGGAGGAAAATGACCGTGATGTCCTCTACTTGATGAGCCGAATAAGATTATCGGCTCATGCGGATTGACCATGATTGGAGTCATGGCAATCTGCATTATGAGAGTGCAGCCGCTCCAATATAGGGGCCACCCATGTGGGACTTCAACGGGAGGGCGATGCCACCCGCCATGGCCGCAAAGGGCGGGATCGGTCACCGAACCGGTGAAGACCTTATGCGCCATGTATAAAGGGGATGAGGAGGATTTCCTCCGCGTCAATCCACTGAAGGAGTTTTCTTCGAATAATCCTCGAAGTTGGGTAAGCAAACATCTTTGTGGCCTGTCCGATCCATGTTCCCGTGGTTAAATATCTCATTTCATGGTTTCTGCAGCGGGGAACTACGCCGGACTATGGAGAAGATACACAGCCGCCCCACAACCCGAGGATCCGGAACGGTCCCTCGATCCGGCCTCCAAAGAGGATCCGGATATAAAGGTGGAGTTGATCGATGGGGTATTCTACCAACTTAGCATCGACAATGCTTTGGTTGCCATTACGGCCGATTACCCTGGAATACTTCCAGCCTCGCAGTAATGGCGAGACCGAGGTCCCAATATTCTGATAATGACCCATCCGTGCTTATTTCTTGATCACCGTATACTAATGGTGTTCCGCAGGGGGTACCTTCGAGGCAGGAAGCCGAGCCCGCGGCGGCTAGCCAACAAGGGGCGGCACGGCCCCGCAGGCTGAAAAGAAGTGCGGTCCAGATCGAAACTCCGCCGCAACGGTATGGCATGTCACCATGTTCCTAGGATTGATTCCTGGAAGGCGTACTAACGCTGATGCTCTTTTCAGGAAAAAAGAGCGCTCGCCGGACTGATTCCGGAGAGGTTGCCAACCGAACCTCCGCTAGCCAGGCTCCAAAGCCGGGTCAGAAAGCGGAAGCGAGCACGAGGCGTGCGTCGGATGTTCCTCCGACAGAGGATGCCGAAAGATTGTCCGCCACCAACTCCGAGGTGGAGAGCACCATGAATCACAGGCGCCACCGGACAGTTCTTCGCGACGCATGTTTCTCCCAAGAGGCCTTGAATGCCTTCAATTCGGGAGATGCGCACCTCCGTGCCGCTCAAGATGGTCTAGCCAGAGCCATGGAGCAGTATGTAAAGGACATACATGTAAGGAAATTTGACAGTTATATATGCCAGTAGCCCCCGAGACTTAAAATAGTTAGAATAACTGATTTAAGGATCATTTGTTATGCATGATCTTACAAAAGAGAATAGCCGACTGTCCCAGGAGCTTGAAGAATGCAAGGCCCAACTTGAGGCCGCATTAGCCGCTACAGGGGGAGCCACAGAGACCCCCTCTGGTAATATATGCTTCAAAAGATAAATAGTTTATGAAGTGCGATGGGTGTGTAAATCTGACAAAAATATTGCAGATGGCGCCGGACTAGATCCAGACAAGCAACAACTCTTGCGCCCGACTAAAGGCCGGCGAGGCGTGCTTACGAGTGCGGCGGAGAAAAATAACCTCCAAGATGCCAACACCAAACTGGGTGAGGAACTAAAGGATGTTCGTGCCCGGTTATGCGACTCCGTAAAGGAGAATCATTTGGCGTCGTCGCGGCATTTTCAGTAAGTGCTTGGCGAACTTTGAAAGAGTTCGGCGAGGAAGGCGACTAACATAAACATGTATGTAGGTTTGCTCACAGGTCGTCCCCGAGGAGGAGATGCCCGATTCTTGGGTGATCTTCGAACTGCGTCACTGCATGAAACGAAGTCCGGCGGGTGATGAAAGGCGTCGGCCAGGCCTTGTGGCCATCTATCTCCCTGCCGAAGGCATTGGGGAGCTGGCAGGCGGCTTCAAGGAGCGCGGTGGCGCTTCGACTATGGAAGATATCGGCCTGCCGTCAAGGCGCCGAGGAGGCACAGGCCATGGTAAAGGCAGCGGTACACGGTTGCTGACCCAAACCACATGGCGAGGTCGGACTGTGGGGCTGATGGGAAGGAGATCCATGTAAGCTTAGTGTGCGGCCAAGTAGAATTGGCCGCCAAGTATTCCCAACAAGATTGTAAATTAGATAGCCTATTAGATGGCATTGAGGAGGAATACAATGAGTCGAGTTGACTATGTAATTAAATATGACATGAAAAATGTCTTCTAGCCGGATTGTAGATCGTTTGTCATAGCGCACCTTTTCGCTTCGACCTTAGGACCCAATAGTCCGGAGTGTGTACGAATACCTTTGTGGTTATATAAGAACCGGGGTATGCATGGAGACAAGGCGTAGGGGTCATTATTGCTGTATCAGACAAGTGCCCAACTAGTTATGTTATATTACATGGATAGTAAGAAACATCTTCCAAGAAGAATAGTCCCGTTAAGGGTTCCTTTATTTGGGGTGCATGCCCTAAAGTGCATGTCAAAACTGCTAGGAAAGCGAGAAAATCATCAGGGGCAGATGGGTAAATAGTTAAAATCATCTTTCAGTTCACCGACCGAATATTCCCTTAAGAACGCTAGCTTCGGCTTCACCCACCGAGGTACACATCCGGTGACCCGGCGGTAACAATCGCAGAGGTGCTCCCTTTACCACCTAGCTGAACAATCGGGAGCGAGGGGTAAGCACGAGAGCCGAACAACCCAGCTTGGCCAAAACTTAAGTCATATCGATGCATATAATGGTGAATAAAAGGTACATGCGGAAGTTTGACGCATGTGTTGGGCATGAAGCCCGTATAAATAAGCTTCTGTTAAAGAAGCCCCCAGGTATAATGAGCGCGGACAACACGTCAAATATGTGCGAGCAAAGCGCAAATGAGCCTCTAAAGGCTTCAAGAAGGAGGAGGAAGAAGAGAAATAAAAGACAGCAAAAATAGAAAATGTGGACGGAGGAAGGAGACGAACTTGGAGTTCGGCGCTTAGGCGTAGAATCTTCGTAGACGGGCTGCGTTCCATGGGTTCGGCTCGAGTCGGTTATCCGATGCGCTTCGCAGACGGTATGCTCCGCCGGTTAGGACCTGGTCGATGATGAAGGGACCTTCCGTTTAGGCTTGAGTTTGTCCTTTTTCTTGTCCGGCAGGCGTAGAACTAGTTCGCCAACGTTATAAGCTTTGGCCAGTACTTCCCTGCTTTGATATCTTCGAGCCCGCTGTTGATAGAATGCGGAACGAGCTTTTGCCACGTCACGCTCCTCCTCCAATGCGTCCAAACTATCCTGCCGATCGAGCTCGGCTTCTCTTTCTTCATACATGTGCATGCGAGGTGAGTCATGTATTATGTCGTAGGGCAAGACCGCTTCTGCGCCGTACACCATAAAAAATGGTGTAAATCTGGTAGTACGATTTGGCGTGGTCCGCAGCCCCCAGAGTACGGAGTCGAGCTCCTCAACCCAGTGCGTGTTAGATTCCTTGAGGGACCGCACTAGTCTGGGTTTAATGCCGCTCATGATTAGACCGTTTGCTCACTCGACTTGACCGTTGGTTTGAGGGTGATAGGCGAGGCGTGTCGAGCTTGATGCCCATGTTTTTGCACCATAATTTGACCTCATCGGCCGTGAAGTTGGTGCCGTTATCAGTGATGATACTTTGGGGGACACTGTAGCGGTGCACTACCCCTGATATGAAGTCTATCACCGGTCCGGATTCGGCCGTTTTAACAGGCTTGGCCTCTATCCGTTTGGTGAATTTATCCACCATGACCAATAGGTACTTTTGCTTGTGGGTTCCTCCCTTGAGGGGTCCAACCATGTCGAGCCCCCAGACCGCGAACGGCCAGGTGATGGGTATAGTTTTGAGGGCGGTGGGTGGCATGTGGCTTTGGTTAGTAAAAAGCTGGCAACCAACGCATCGTTGGACTAAATCCTCTTGATCTGCCGGGCCGTCGGCCAATAAAATCCTGTACGGAAGGCCTTGCCTACAAGGGCCGGGCTGCGGCGTGGTGCCCACCAGTCCGGCATGAATTTCAGCCGGAGGTTTCGCCCTTCCTCTTCGGAGATACACCTTTGAAGGACTCCGGTAGTGCTTTTCTTATAAAGCTCTCCCTCATGGACTTTATAGGCTTTCGATCGCCGTACTATGCAGCGAGCCCCATTTTGGTCTTCGGGGAGTTCCTTCCTAGTTAGGTAGGCTAGGAATGGTTCCGGCCCACGGGCGATAACCGCCATTATTTCGTAGGCGGAGGGTGTTATCTCGGTGGCGAGCCTCCGATTGTGTCGAAGTGTTGGCGTCAGGCGGTGCGGTTGGGTCGGATTGTTATTGTGCGGACTCCTTCCCATAGTACGGATGGCTTGAACAGCCGTTCCTGAAAGATGTTGGGCGGGACGGCATCGCGTTTTGCACCGATGCGTCCCAATAAGTCCGCCGCCTGGTTGTTATCCCGAGCTATATGATGAAATTCGAGCCCTTCGAACCGTGCTGACATGTTTAGGACCACATTGCGGTATGCTGCCATTTTCGGATCTTTGGCATCAAAGTCTCCGTTTATTTGAGATATCGCGAGGTTCGAATCGCGCACCTCTAGGCGTTGAATGCCCATGGAGCGCCATCCGGAGGCCGTGCGAAGGGCCTCAGATTCGGCTGCGTTGTTGCAGTCCGTATACATTATCGAAGGGCGTATTGGACTGTGTCCCCGGTTGGGGACGTCGGGGCAACGCTAGCCCAGGCGGCCAACATTTTGGAGCCGTCAAAGTGCATGATCCAATTGGAGTATCGCGCCGTACTCTTTGGGAGTTCGGCGGTCCATTCGGCCACGAAGTTGGCCAAAACCTGCGACTTGATAGCTCGCCGTGGCTTATAGGTTATGTCGAATGGAAGGAGCTCTATGGCCCATTTAGCAATCCGGCCCGTCGCATCGCGGTTGTTTATAATGTGGTTAAGAGGTACTTCGGAGGCTATCGTTATCGAACACTCTTGAAAGTAGTGTCGCAGCTTCCGGGATGCCATGAACACCGCGTATGCTATCTTTTGATAATGTGGGTACCGGGACTTGCATGGAGTGAGGACAGTGGACACGTAATAAACCGGTCTTTGGAGAGGGAACCGGTGTCCGTCCGTTTCTCGTTCGACAACGAGCACCGCGCTGACAACTTGATGTGTTGCGGCGATATATAATAGCATTGGTTCGCCCATGTTGGGCGCGGCCAGGACCGGATTTGTTGCCAATATGGCTTTTATCTCTTCGAGTCCGGCCGTTGCGGCATCCGTTCACTCGAAGTGTTCGGTGCGGCGGAGGAGGCGGTAAAGGGGTAACGCCTTTTCTCCCAAACGGGAAATAAAGCAGCTTAGAGCCGCTACGCATCCAGTCAATTTTTGTATTTGTTTGAGGTCTTTTGGAATATCCAATTGTGACAGAGCTCGGATCTTGGCTGGGTTTGCTTCAATTCCTCTACGGACACAATGAAGCCGGGGAGCTTTCCGGTGGAACGCCAAGACGCATTTTTCCGGATTGAGCTTAATGTCATATTTTCAAAGATTGTCGAATGTGAGCCTCAAGTCGTCTACTAGAGTTTCGACATGCTTGGTTTTGACGACCACGTCATCTACATATGCTTCCTTTGTTTTGCCGATCTGGTTTGCGGACATATCCGAATCATGCGCTGATATGTTGCGGCGTTTTTGAGCCCGAAGGGCATTGTGTTGAAGCGAGCGGGCCGTATGGAGTGATGAATGCTGTTGCAGCTTGGTATGGCTCCGCCATCTTGATTTGGTGGTAGCCGATGCAGCGTCGAGGAAGCACAATGAGTCGTGTCCTGCTTGTGGCGTCGATATTTTGATCAATTCGAGGGAGGGGGAAGGCAGCCTTTGGGCAAGCCTTATTAAGGTCTTTAAAATCAACACATAGGCGCCATGATTTATCCTTCTTTGGTACCATCACCAAGTTTGCTAGCCAGTCCGGATGTTTTATATCTCTGATGAATCCGGCTTCCAAAAGTTTGGCTAGCTCCTCTCCTATGGCATGTCTCTTGGGTTCGGAAAAGCGCCGAAGAGCCTGTTTGGTAGCTTGAATCCTTTTAGGATATTTAGGCTGTGCTCGGCCAGCCGACGTGGGATTCCTGGCATGTCTGAAGGGTGCCAGGCAAAGATGTCCCAGTTTTCTCGTAGAAATTCTCGTAGTGCGGCGTCTACATCAGAGTTTAATTGTGCCCTGATGGAGGCCGTCTTTGTAGGGTCCATTGGGTGGACTTGGAATTTGACTATTTCGTCCGCTGGTTTAAAAGAGGTGGAATTGGATCTTTTATCAAGTATCACATCGTCCCTGTTCACTGTGGAGCGCATCGCAGTGAGTTCCTCGGCTGCTAGGGCTTCGGATAGTGCCTCGAGGGCTAGGCGGCTGTCTTGTTTTCTGCGCGGAGTGCTATGTTTGGATCACTAGCGAGAGTGATGATTCCGTTGGGTCCGGGCAATTTAAGCTTCATGTACCCATAATGGGGTATAGCTTGAAAAATTGAGAATGTTTCTCGCCCTAATAAAGCATGATATCCACTGCTGAACGGGGCCACTTGCAATGTGACCTCCTCGGACCTGTAATTGTCCGGCGAGCCGAACACTACGTCCAGTGTGATTTTTCCTGTCTGACATGCTTCCCGGCTAGGGATTATTCCTCTAAAGGTTGTGCTGCTTCGCTCAATGCGGTTCCAGTCTATTTCCATTTTCGGAGGGTTTCCTCATAGATGAGGTTTAGTCATTGCCGCCATCCATGAGTACCTTAGTAAGGCGAAAGCCGCCCACTATCGGACCGAGGAGCAATGCGGCTGGTGCTCGGGCAGTTCGAATTTAGGTTAAATCACTTGGCATTAAAGGTAATAGTCGTGTCCTCCATGGATTTATTGTTGCTACTTGGTAGACTTCGGGAAGGTTATGGAGTGTTCATTTTCGCATGTTATTTGATGCGAAAGTCTCGAAGACTGTTAACACCGTACTGGTGTTGCTGGGCTGGGTTTCTGAAGCTAGAAGCTCTTCGCCACTTTTGGCCACCTGCCGTAGTATCCAACATGCTCGAAAATGAGTTGGAGTGGCGCCCTCTGTGCTATGAATTTTGCAGGGTCCGTTTAGCCAACCCTCGAAGACGGTTCCATACCCTTTAGGGGTTTTGGTTTTGGTGTTTAACAGGTGCTTGGTAATGATGCACCCTTTTATTTCGGACTAGGGATGTATTCGGGGCGGATTATCCCAAAATTACTTTCGGTTTTCGAGGCGCTCTCCATCATACAGTACTTTTGTACTATGGTTACCAAGTCGACAAAGCGTGTAATTTCTGACGACTTATGGCATTTAGGATTCCTTGTCCGTGCAATTATTGCAGAAAATTGGGATTGCGTCCTCCTCTCGGCGATCCTTTATCCTGTCCATAACCAGGAGGAATCTGGCCCGATAATGATGTCTTGTTTGTGAGGCTCTTGCGAATTCGGGATAGATCGCTAATGTTTGGGTGGGCGGGTGGAAGCTGGATCCGGAAGCCCGTCAATTTAAGACTCGAGGGCGGAAGTTTCGAACTTCGGAAGTTTGGATTTTGAATGCTATCAATGAATCCATCCGTCGCGACTTTAAGTTCGAGGGCTTGATCGACATCCGTCCCTCTGCGGGAATCCGGCATGGAGGGATCGGGAATCCGGACGTAGCTAGTCCTTAAGACGGAAGAAGAATCGCCGCATTGCTCCTCTATCACAACAACATGATGGGTAGCACAGGGAGAGTTGATCTCTCTCAGATCGGTTTTAGGCCCAATCCAGTCGTAGTCTATGGCGACTCCCAGGGCGGCGATGCGATCCAAGAGCTCGTTTACGGAGGAGAGCTCGATCGGATCTAACTATTCGACAAGTTCCGAATTAACGTGAATATTGGTTTCGATGACTCGAGAAGTCATCGTCGGTTGATGATAACTGGCGGTCATAAGAAAACCACCTAGCGAAGATTACGACCCGATGGCCAAGGCTCCTTTGGCGATAGTATCGTCTTTAAAGACGGGATGAGGCATCCTTCCTGACAGCGACGGCACGGAGGAACTCTCAATGAAAGCACCAATGTCGGTGTCAAAACCGGCGGATCTTGGGTAGGGGGTCCCGAACTGTGCGTCTAGTCGGGTGGTAACAGGAGACAAGGGACACGATGTTTTTACCCAGGTTCGGGCCCTCTCGATGGAGGTAATACCCTACTCACCTTGATTAATATTGATGATATGGGTAGTACAAGAGTAGATCTACCACGAGATCAAGGAGGCTAAACCCTAGAAGCTAGCCTACGGTATGGTTGTTGTTCGTCCTACGGACTAAAACCCTCCGGTTTATATAGACACCGGATAGGTTAGGGTTACACCGAGTCGGTTGCAATGGTAGGAGATCTACATATCCGTATCGCCAAGCTTGCCTTCCACGCCAAGGAAAGTCCCATCCGGACACGGGACTAAGTCTTCAATCTTGTATCTTCATAGTCCAGGAGTCCGGCCAACGGTGATAGTTCGGCTATCCGCACACCCCCTAATCCGGGACTCCCTCAGTGAGCGTTTGAGTTTTCTGGATGCATATTCAGGTTATCATCAGATCAAGATGGCAGTTAAGGACCAAGAGAAGACATCGTTCATAACTCCCTTTGGAGCCTTCTGCTATGTATCTATGCCTTTTGGGCTCAAGAGCGCCCAGGCAACTTATCAACGGTGTGTCTGAAATTGCCTTCATAAACAGATCGGCCGTAATGTGCATGCCTATGTGGATGATATTGTGGTAAAGTCAAGGAGAAGGAGACGCTGATTGACGATTTGAAAGAAACATTTGATAACCTACGGACTTACAAGATGATGCTCAACCCGGCCAAATGCGTTTTTGGTGTACCGGCAGGCAAGTTATTGGGTTTTCTTGTGTCCAACAGGGAAATTGAAGCTAATCCGGAGAAGATTACAGCTATCACCTCCTGGCTAAACCGAAGTGTATCAATGACGTTCAGCGCTTGGCGGGACGGATTGCCGTGCTAAGCGGTTTATCGGCCGCCTCGGTGAGAAGGCGATCCCCTTGTACCAGATCTTTGAAGAAGGCGGATCAATTAAATGCAGGTTAGTTCTTGATGAAGCATTTGAGGACTTAAAGTGGCAATTAGCCAATCCACATTCTTGCAGCTCGATTGACAAGGAACCATTGCTACTATATGTGGCGGCTAATGCTCGTGCGATCGGCGTGGCTATTGTGGTGGAAGCGCAAAGAGCGGGCAAAGAGTATTGATTCAGCGTCCGGTTTACTATATCAGCGAGGTACTTATTGAGTCCAAGCAAAGGTACCCGCATTGGCAGAAACTGGTGTATGGAATTTTCATGGCGAGCCGGAAGCTTAAACAATACTTCCAGGGACATCCTATCAAAGTGGTTAGCTCAGCTCCTTTGGGAGATATAATTCAGAACAGGGAGGCGACTGGCCGGATTGCCAAGTGGGCTATAGAGCTTGGTCCGCACGGTTTGCAATACGTACCTCGGACGGCGGTCAAATCTCAAGCACTTGTTGATTTCATCAATGATTGGACGGAGCTACAAGCACCTGAATAGAAGTCGGATCACACTTATTGGACTATCCATTTTGATGGGTCCAAGCAATTGGAGGGCTCGAAATTTGGAGTCGTATTAACTTCCCCGAGGTGATAAGTTACATTACGTTCTCCGCTTAATGTTCCCTTGTACTAACAATGCGGTGAGTATGAAGCTTTGCTCCATGGTCTTCGGATGGCAAAGGAGATGAATCTCAGCCGGGTTAAATGTTTCGGTGACTCGGACCTGGTGGCTCAACAAGTTTATGGCACTTGGGATTCCAAGGATCCGCTCATGGCAGCCTATCGTCGTGAGGTGGATATTGTTGCGGTCCACTTTAAGGGTTACCAGGTGGATTATGTGGAGAGACGGAAGAACGAAGCGGCGAACGCCTTAAGCCGGCTAGGCTCTCAGCGTAAACCGGTCCCGCCTAATGTCTTTTTAGATGTTCTGCATAACCCGTCCGTCAAGCTCCATGGTGAAGAGGATTTGGCTATTCCTGATCCGGAGGCTCAGTTGGTGGCAGCCCTACATGTCATACCGGATTGGACAGTTCCTTATCTTGCATACATGAACCGGGGCGAGTTACCAGAGGACGAGACTCTGGCCAGGCAGATAGTCCGGCGATCCAAGTCCATGACCATTATGAATGGCGAGTTGCATCATTGCAGCGTATCAGGAGCGTTTCAGCGCTGTGTGTCCCCTGAGGAAGGCTGTGAAATTTTGCGTGAAATCCATGAAGGGGATTGTGGTCACCATGCAGTTCAAAATCTCTGGTAGCTAAAGGCGTTTCGTCATGGCTTCTCTTGGTTGTTGCTCATCTTGATGCGGAGGACCTAGTGAGACGATGTGATGGCTTTCGAGAAATTCTCAAGGCGGCGCTCATGTGCCGGGCTCAAGAATTGAGGATGATTCCAATTACTTGGCCGTTTGCGACTTGGGGCTGGATATGGTTGGGCCCTTCAAAAGTTCCAAGGACAAGAAGACCCACCTTTTGGTGGCTGTGGACAAGTTTACAAAGTGGGTTGAAGCGGAGCCCGTTAGCATGTGCGATGCAGCCACGGCGGTTCAATTCATTAAATAAGTGATTTTCCGGTTTGTCTTTCCACACAGTATCATTACTGATAATGGTATAAACTTGTCCAAGGGTGCTATGAAGGAGTTTTGTGAGCGTGAGCACACCGGCTTGACTTGTCATCAATAGCTCACCCACAGTCCAATGGCCAAGCAGAGAGGGCTAACCAAGAGATCTTACGAGGCATCAAGCCCCGGCTTATGGTTCCTTTACAACGAACGCCGGGATGTTGGGTTGAGGAGTTACCATCTGTGTTATGGAGCATCAACACCACGCCCAACAGGTCGACAGGATACACACCGTTCTTCATGGTATCACGAATGGGCGGTCCTCCCCAGTGATATCCGTCACGATTCACCTCGTGTAGCGGCGTATGTTGAAGCGGACAACGAGGAAGCACGACAAGACGCTTTGGACCTGTTGGACGAGGAGCGTGATGTTGTCGCCGCCCGTTCGGCGATTTACTAGCAGGATCTTCGTCGATATCACAGTCGCCGAGTTAGAACCAAAACCTTTCAAGAAGGAGATCTGGTGCTTCGACTCATCCAAGACCAGACTGATATGCACAAGTTATCCCCACCTTGGGAGGGACCTTTCGTGGTCAGCAAGAATCTGCACAACGGGTTGTACTATCTGATCGATGTTCGAGAGCATAAAGACTCACGCACGTCAGAAGAGAAGACCAACAGGCCCTGGAACATAGCTCCTCTTCGGCCTTACTATACTTGAGCCATAGGCTCTGCTTATGTACATATTACGACAATGTATATATTATGATCAATATAATAAACCGGAGCCTTAGCTAAAGCGGGGTCTCTGTTATTCTTATATCATGTGTGGTTACACGGAGTTTTTATCTTAAAGCGACCTCCGGTTTACCCCTTGAGTTAGCTTTTTAAAACAAGATTTGTATCATGTCTCTAGGGGGCTTGGTCATATCCGAACCAATGCAACACCTTTAGACCGGCGAAAGCCACAAGATCACTTGGGGACTTGGTCATGTCTGAACCAGTCACGCCTCTTGATCGGCCTAGGCCACATAATCACTTGGGGGCTTTGGTCGAACCCGAACCATCGCTACACCTCTTGATCGGCGTCATGCCACTGCATCATCTGGGGACCTTGGCTGACTTGAACCATAGCTACGCTGTCGAGGCTTGAGTCGCGTCCGACCACGGTAATGCCACTTGATCGGCTCAGATAGCCTCTTTTTTGCAAATGATTCTGTTTGTCTTTGCTTGAGATATATTTCCCTTATTTGCATATGTTTTGTTGTGTTCTTATACCAACGACGGTTAAGCCGGTTCAACTGTCAATTGACGAAACACGGACTATTCTTGATCCGGAGACTTCTTGCCCGGTTTGATTTTCTGCCAACATCCTATTTTGGGATAATACTAGTCTTTCCTATAAACCGGAACGGTTACTTGGTAACCCGACCTTATATTCACAGGAGCTGTTCTCCTGCGACAGTGGTTTTCTTAAAATACTCCGGTTTCTGATTAGCACGACCAACTTCATGGCCTATGATGGCAGGTATCATATATTGTTATATTTGATCATATGTTTAAATCTAAGAAGTTATCTTTGTTTTCATATACAATCGATATTATGACCCGCCTGGTGGTACAACCACAGCCGCGTTTTAAGACCTTTTTTGCAGATAACGGTTTAACATTGATGATTCAAAGGAAGCATAAGTGGCAATACGTATGCACGAAGGCATATCATCACCAAGTGTGGCAGCTAGTCTATTACACGGCAACATGGTGCCCAGATGAGATATTTGTTTTCCATCATATCATAATGAAACAACAAATATAAACCGGTTTCCGGTTTATGCTTGATCGCCAGCTTGCTCTGATGGTTGCGGCTCATTCTGCGCCGCTTGACTTCGCTCCTCTAACGGTAATTTGAAATCAACAGTTGTCGATCGATTCCCATTAATGCTTGAAATACTGACTTCATCGTTGATCAACAAGGACAGTTCAATGTCAGGAGCATAAGTATGCTTACGGATTGGAGGGATAAGATTCTCCGCTTCAGGAACTGGTGCAGCCACTCGTTTATTTTGACTATCATATTGCGCTTGATAGTGGGACAAATTTGCCTCTTGACCAATTGACAAGCGGAGGGCGCACTTCTCGGTTTAGAGCTCGGATATCCTCTTCACTGAATTCTGTCCCGTCCTCCTTCACGCTTGGGAAGCCTTGGGCCGCTTCAACAGGATCAAAATCTGGAACCCATGCTTTTCCCCGGATTAAGGCGTTGATAGCGCTGGTTCTAGCAGCAGATTTCTTCAATTCTTCAATCCGGGCAGGAAGCATTGACAACCTCTTGATGGTGTCCTGAATCAAGGTCGGGGCCGGGTTGTTGTGGGAAGCAATGCTGATGATCCGTTGTGCGCTTTGTATCTGATTGTTCTATCAATGTATAGGCGGCTTTCAGTTTCTTCCACGTCGATCCCAAGTGGCCAATACGTGTCCACTGAATCATTCAAAGGGTTGGTAAACCGGCTACAATATGAGGAGACATCGGTACTGCAGAACATAAAAATGCTTACCAAAGACGGCAGTGGTCATAGCATGCACTTGACGCTTTACGCTGGTCAGTTCATCTACCACCGGGTTGAGTGCAGCTTCAGGCTTTTCTGCCCTTTGAAGTAAATCGGCCTTTTCAGTGGCCCAATCTGCCCGTTCCTTGTTGAAATCCTCTTTAAGCTTTTCCATGACGCTTAAAGCGCTGGTTAATTCGTCTTTGGCTTTCAAGCTTTCAGTCTGTTGAGATTTCAGGTTTTCTTGAAGATCAGCAATTTGGCTTTGTTTCTTGCTCAGGTCACCTTGCATACAGGTCGTCGATTAAAGATTATGATGCAGACTTGAAGTACCAACCACATGACAAGTCATGCCCCTAGTACTTGGGGGCTAATGCATATTTGTTTTTTATCCTACAAATTTCATATAAGTCCCAAGATCAATACAAGTATTCAACTTGGCACTTGGGGGCTAATGTGTATTTGCTCTATCTTCTGGTGGCACTGGAATTCTTCTTGTACAAAGTCCGGTTTAGCTTACTTAAGTTAAACCGGCCCTTGAACTACCGCCTCAAAGTAAAGCTTCCCTAAAAGGTTCAAGTCGGAAAGTCGGTTTAAGTTACTATCTTCAAACCGTCACTTGGGGGCTATTGGAGTTGATGACTTGAAATACATAAGGAGAGTTGTATGAAATTTACCTCATATTTATCCTTCATCATTTTACCAAACCAGCTTCACAATCACGGCTGGTATATAGCCGATTCAGATAGCCGGAATAAAGTTCTTGAGGGTCCAGAGTAGCAAAAGTGGCTAAATCAGTGTTCCATTTGCCTTTACCAAAGGCTGCAAACTCATCTTTTGCGGTGTGCTTGGATAAAACGAGAGGATTGCCCGGATCAGAATGACCGAAGCCAGTAATAATGACATCATCATCCTTGGCTTCGCCGATTCGCATTGGAGTCGCCGGATTGTCGGTGTGCTTGGCAGGTCTCGCTGTCTTATCAGTTTGGACAGGGCTCGTGGGTTGATTAACAGGCCCTGAGGCATCAACATGCACCTCTTCAACAGCAATATCATGGTCTTGCGGTGGTGGGTCATCCATCACGTCATCATGAATAGGTTCTTCCGGATCTATCATTCTGGCCGGTTCAGGAATGTCATCTTCTTCCGCCGCTTTGTCCAGACGAGCATTTTTGCTGGGCCTAGGCTTGGCCCTGAAAGAGAAAAGATAAGATGAATCCAATAAACATGGAAAGTACTATATCAAGCAGAATTATTAGTAAAACGGCTTACCCAAGCACAATCTTGAGTGGTGGGAGCTGGGTGGCCGAAGACTCGCCGGAAGAAGAATGAGAAGTGCCCTGATAATCGGAGTCAAGAGGGATTAAGAGGTTGCCGAATACAACCCGCTTTAGGATAAGCATTGATGAAACAATTAGAGACCTCAGAACAGCGTTTCCGAACCGGACTGTTCGGTAAACCGGCGGAGGTAACTACGACCATGTCTTGGGTTGTGCGGCGAGCTTCGTCTTGTTGTGTCTTCATAAGAAAGTTTCGGTCCAAGTAAGCAAGGGGATGAGAGAATTTAACTTTCCGGTTTGCGGCGGATTTTTAGTGAAGGTAAAGGATTTGAATCGGAAGAAAGAGTGATTATCTCTCTGGCGTCGGCATAATGACCTCGACTTCATCGACAATAATCATTATCAATAAGGCGTGTGAAAAGTAAACCAAGTGAGTCAAGTTCTACCTCAAGGTCCGGATTACCCACATCGTCATCAATTTGGAGGATCGGAGGAGGCGGTGGTTCTCTTCGGTGGGCGGTTTCTTCACAACTCGGCTCTTAGGCCGGACTGTCTTCTCGGGTTTCTCCTAAGGAGTCTTTTTTCTCCAAAATGGATCATCACCCTGTTTGAAAGACGTTAAAATTAACAGAGGGTATTTACAGCATGGCTAGATTTCACAAAGGTATATGATATGAGGCTTACAACTGGCGGTTTGTTCTTGGCAGAAAAAGGAAGCAGGCCGGTTTGAGCGTAGGCAGTCTCAGGTTCATTCAACATCTTCTTAACAGCCTCAGTGGCTTCATCGTCTGACAGCTGGACTTCAATGTGCCGTAGAGGGTCAGTCTTCCGTGTATTCGCACATCAAAGCGGAGCGCCGGCTTAAGGGTAGTATGCTCCAAGATATCCAGCAGCGGGCAAGGTCAACTCCGGTTAGCCCGTTAGCCATGAAGGCCCAGAGTTTGGATAATTGAGGAGCATATTTGCTTCTCTCCCTCGCAGACAGTCTTTGAGGGAGGGGATGTGTATTGCTTAACCGTTCCGGACGGTAACCCGGCAAGGGATTTTCTCCATCGGTGAAGTATCTTTGCGGTAGAACCATGTCGCATTCCATTCTTTGGGATGGTTGCGATTTAGGCGTGAGGATAAGTAACTTATTTTACATTTTGAATCGCCATGCCGCCTAGTTACATCTTTGGGGCCGTCTAAAAATTCGATCACGGCGGTTTAGATGGAAACAATCTCTGAATAATTCAACTGAGGGCTCCTCTTGAAAGAACACCTCACAAAGCACTTGGAAGTGACAGATATTGGTTACGGAGTTAGGGCCAATATCTTGCGGATGCAATTGGAAGTTGGCCAAGACATCCCGGTAAAACTTTGAACCGGGTGGACTGAAGCCCCGGGCCAGATGATCAGCAAAAACAAGAACTTCTCCATCCTTGGGTTCCGGAACACTTTCCGGGCCAGGGACCCTCTAGTGAATGACATCCTTTTTGCCCAAGGTGCCAATTTTTGACTAAGTTCTCCAGTTGCGTCTCGGTCACTCGAGAAGCGACCTAGTTGCACTCATATACTTGCTTGGCCATGGTACGATCTACAAAATATTTATACCGGTTCAAAGATATGTTGGATACATACCAATGCATTCAGTATTAAACCGGAAGAAGTTATTTATAAACCGGAGTTCTGCAAAGCGGCACTATTTAGCTAAAGATCACTGGCGGTTCAGTAAGGGGACTAATGGTATATGCCGAGTTATCGATTTTTCTACAAAACTAAACGCCGGTTTGAAAATGATGCGTAGTCGAAGCTGCGGTGAAAACAGGTTTCACGCATTGCTTATGATTATCGATTTGGAGCATGTTAGGAAAAAAGTGAATATTCAAGATTTGAAAAGGAGCGGAATCTTTGAATCCATGAGCAAAGTTACTGATTGATCTATGGCCACGAGAGGCGTAAGGACAAGCAGATGGTGAAAGTCATCGTTACATGGGACCAAGATTTGCGAGTTTATCTCAAGGCGCTATCTGACGAGAAGCATCGGCGATTTAACGGCGAAGAACACAAGAACCCTAGAACAGATCTACGGGGAAGGAAAGAAAGCTTCTAGGAGCTGTGGAAGAAAAGGAAGGTCGCGCATGATACGATGCGCTCGGAGTTGATGCACGATGGCCAAGGGCGGTCTTTGAGGTCGACGGTGGCAGCGGAGCTCTGAAGCAGGGCGGCGCAAGGAAGACGATGAAGAAGGGAACGAAGGGAAAAAAAGAAATGACCCCTCAGACCTATTTATAAGGCAAGGGACATGTGTCAGGCGCGAAATTTGAGGAGCCGCGGGCTTGGAAGCGGAGCTGCCGCCTCGATTCTCATGAGATCTATTAAACAAAAGATCATGGATAACTTTATGACGGGGGCGTCATGCCGGTTCACGACGATCAGAGAAGATGACATCACGGCGGTTTACCAGATAATACAAAGATGCATAAGATGAAGTTTTTTTATTAAGGATTGACATGAACCTGTTCAAATCAATCTGGGGCCTAATGTTGGGGATATTACCACTAGAGGTAAACCGGCCAGGACAGGCTGGGATAACTTCACCAGTAGTTGAACATGTTAAAGCCCAAGTAGATAGAAGAGGGCTTATGGCCCATAGCCGGTTCGCGCCAGTAGCTGTAAACCGGCGTCAATATGTATCTTGTGTTGTAAGTTAGGAATAGTAGAGACCGAGCCGGATACGTCTATGAACGGGATCGGGGACTACGTAAACCCGTGAGCGTCACCCGTATATATAAGGGGCGACCAGTGGCGGTTTGGGAGAGACAACAACAACTTCGAGGCCTAGGCGAAGCTTGTTTGCTCCCTAGTCATCGAAACCCCATCAATTCCATCACAACTAGACGTAGGCTTTTACCTTCATTGAAGGGGCCGAACTAGTATAAACTCTCGTGTCCTTGTGTCTGCTTTAACCCCTTCAAGTTAACCCGTAGCGATGGATCCACGACTAAGTCCTTTCACGAGGACATCTGTCGTGACAAACCCACAACACATGCCATGTCCATGCAGCAGCCGCAACAGCCCGGGGAGTGGTACCTAGACTCCGGCGCCTCGTCACACGTCACAGGGAACCCAGGTAACCTCGACTCGTTTCGTTCTCCATCTAAGCTTTCTCCTTCAAGCATCATTGTAGGGGATGGGTCACACCTTCCCATTGTTGCCACTGGTTCAGCCAAGATCACCTCCCGCCCCTTTTACCTTCACAATATTCCCTATTCTCCTCGCGTAGTCACAAATCTCATTTCTGTTCGTCGTTTTTGCATCGATAATTATGTCACCATTGAGTTTTACCCTTATGGTTTTGTTGTGAAGGATCTAGCCACGAGGACCCCGCTCATGAGCTCTAGTAGCTATGGCCAGCTCTACTCCCTCTCCGCGGCCTCACCACCAAACCGGCAGCACTCTCCATAAGCACCAGCGATTTGTCGCATCGACGGCTCGGGCACCCCAGCGCTGCATCTCTCTCCAAATTAGCAAATAATTTTTTACCTTCTTGTAATAAAACACATCAGCCGCGCGGTGCTTGCGATGCATGTCAGCTTGGGCATCAAACTCGTTTACCTTTTCCTACTTCTACATCATTTACTACATTTCCCTTCCAGCTAGTGCACTGTGATCTTTGGACCTCACCGGTCCCAAGTTTATCTGGATTCAAATATTATTTGCTTATCATGGATGATTTTACGCATTACACATGGAGTTTTCCTCTTCGCCACAAATCTGATGCTGTTGTCACTCTTGAACGTTTTTACGCGTGCGTTCTCACTCAATTCCATGTATTTATCCAATGTGTGTAGTGCGATAACGGTGGCGAATTTCTCAACATTCGTCTCCGCACATTTCTCTACGACCGCGGCGCCGCCCTACGCCTCTCTTGCCCCCATACCTCTCCCCAAAATGGCAAGGCGAAGCGTGCCATACGCTCTACAAACGACATCCTCCGCACCCTCCTCCTCCAGGCTCACATGCCGCTGCCCTTTTGGGTCGAATCCCTCCACACCGCCACCCATCTACTCAAAATACGGCCCTCCCGCGCCATCCAGAACAACACACCTCACTTCATGCTCTATGGTGTCTCCCCTGACTACACTTCGCTGCGTACTTTCGGATGCCTCTGTTACCCCAACCTCTATGCCACCATGCCGCACAAACTAGCCCCACGCGCTGTCCGCTGCATTCTCCTCGGCATGCCCCTTGAGCACAAGGGCTACAGATGCCTGGACCTCGCCACCCGTCGCGTCATCACCTCTCGGCACGTCGTCTTTGACGAAAACCAGTTTCCCTACTCCTCCCTCCCGAGCGGCTACACACTTGCACGAGAAAACCCAACCATACCTGCAGACAATCCCGCACCTACCCATCCCTCCACCGCTATCCTCGTGGGATCCCGCGCCCCACCAATCCCGACTCTGACCGCACATGCAGCGCCATGCACGCCCATCCCACCTGCCCCCGCAGCTCCCTCGGATCCGCTGCCCACTTCCACCGCGCCTCGCGCGCCTGCCAGTCCCACCACATCTTCCCCGTTCCCCGCGCCCATCTCGCCCAACCGCGCATCGCCCATCCCAGTCGCCTCGCCTCCGGTCAGCCCGGGCCCAATCCCCACGTTGCCCCCACCACACCGCCCATGCATGCAACTACGTTGCCACCGCGCGCGGTGCCCGTCGCTCCGCCTAAGAACCTTCACACCATGCGCACGAGAGCCAAGTCGGGGTTTCTCCAGTCCAAAAAGCTCCTGACTGCCACCACCACCTCAACATCCATCTCACCCATCCCAGCCATGTACAAACATGCTCTCAAAGACCCAAACTGGTACAATGCTATGCTTGAGGAGTTTAACGCTTTGGTGCAGAACAAAATGTGGTCTTTGGTTGCTTGCCCTGCAGGTGTCAACTTGGTGACCGGGAAGTGGATATTCTGCCACAAGCTTCATCCCGACGGCTCTCTTGCTTGGTACAAGGCGCGGTGGGTGCTGCGCTGCTTCACAATGCAAGCCGGCATCGACTACGACGAGACGTTCAGCCCCATGGTGAAGCCCGCTACCATCCGCGTCATCCTTAGCGTCGCCGTCAGCAACAATTGGGCCATCAACCAGCTCGACGTCAAGAACGCCTTCTTCCATGGCACGCTCGACGAGGTCGTCTACAGCCAGCAGCCGGCCGGCTTCATCGACTCCTCGCGTCCTTCGGCCGTGTGCAAGCTCCACAAATCCTTGTACGGGCTCAAACAGGCTCCCCGGGCGTGGTTTCAGCGTTTCACCACCTTCCTGCTCTCGTTTGGCTTCACGGCGTCCAAGTGCGACTCCTCGCTCTTCATCCTATGACGCGGAGCCGCGGTGCTCTATCTTTTGTTGTATGTCGACGACATCATACTCACCGCCAGCTCTCCGTCGCTCCTCACCTCCATCACTACCGCCCTCACCTCCGAGTTCTCCATGACAAACCTCAGCGCTCTTCACCATTTCCTCGGCATCAATGTCCACCGTAGCGCCTCCGGTCTGTTCCTCTCGCAACACCAATACACACTCGAGATACTCGACCGTGCCTCCATGCTCAACTGCAAGCCTATCGCCACTCCCATCTATACTAAAGCCAAGCTCTCCGCTACTGCTAGCGATCCCACTCCTGATCCGTCGCTCTTCCGCAGTCTCGCCGGCGCTCTTCAGTACCTCACACTCACGTTTCCTGACATCGCCTACGCCGTTCAGCAGTTCTGCCTCGTCATGCACTCGCCTCGCACGCCGCACGTCGCCCACCTTAAGCGCATCCTGCGCTATCTCCGCGGCACCGCGCATCTCGGCCTTCATCTCTGCCCGTCGGCCTCGTCACAGCTGATCGCCTACACTGACGCTGATTGGGCAGGGTGTCTGGACACTCGTCGGTCGACGTCTGGCTACTGCATGTACCTCGGCGACAACCTAGTGTCTTGGTCTTCGAAGAGACAGACCACAGTGTCCCGATCGAGCGCGGAGGCGAGTCTGAGGCGTCGCCAATGCGGTCGCCGAATCGTGTTGGCTCCGGCAACTCCTGCGGAGATCGGCGCGCCACCGGAAGCGCGCCCTTTGTCGTCTACTGCGACAACATCTCGGCGACGTACCTCTCCTCCAACCCGGTACAACACCAACGCACCGAACATGTGGAGATCGATCTTCATTTTGTGCGTGATCACGTTGCCTTTGGCGACGTACGCGTCTTGCATGTGCCATCCATGTCCCAGTTCGCCGACGTCTTCACCAAGGGGTTGCCTACCAGCGTCTTCAGTGACTTCCGCTCCAGCCTCAACATCGTCGAAGACCCCGTTTCAGCTGCGGGGGGCTGTTGGAAGACGCCTGCCACACCAACCTGACCGGGTCCTGCGCCACCAACGTCCACGTGCCCACGTCGCTCGCAGGGCGCGCGTCTGTTACGCACGACTCCCTCATCTGGCGCTCCCTCTGTTGTAACATGTATATATATATGTGTGTAATCTGTACATGGAATGAATATATAGTGATTGATTCCTTCCATCTCCTCCTCGCCCCGCTGCGTTCCCACGACCACGCCCGCACCACTTTGTCGCTGCATCGCTCCGCCCACACGGCTGCGTCACTCCACACCATCCCGCGGCTCCTCTGCTCTGCCTCGGCCCACCCGTGCCGCGCGTCCGCGCCCAAGCTCCTGGCCATTCTCGTGCCCGGTCAGGTCCGTCCCGTCACCGCCTGCTGCGCCGCTCCTCGCTCGGCTCCTCCCTCTGCCGAGTTGCCGCGGCCGGCTCCCTCTGGCTCGCCTCCGCAGTCCGGTCCCACCGTCTCTGCCTGGCTCCTGGTCGCCTCCCCAGGCCGGCCGCGTCCGGCTCCCTGACGCCGCCCCGTGCTTGGCCGGGTCCGGCTCCCCGCGTCGACCCGGCCGCCCCACGCCGGGTCCGTCTCCCGCGCCGCCCCTCGGCTGCGACGCCTCCCCGCCGCCTCGGCCGCAAGCCGGCTCGCCAGCCGGGTCCGCCTCCGTTCATGGTCGGGTGCTCTGCTCCCGCTGGGTCATGCTGCTGATTCGCCACTGTCGCTCCGCCTCTACCCCGGCCGTCGTCTCCGCCGGCCTGCGCCCGCGACCCGGCCCCCCTGCGTCGACTCCCCGCGTCGGTCAGCCTCCCGGCTCCATCCGGCCTCCTGCACTGGCCGGCTCCGCCCGGCGACCCGGCCTGCCGGCTCCCGCGCAACCCGGACGTCGGCCTCTGGCGCGACCCGGCCGTTGGCTTCTGCCGCGTCCCGCTCCTACCGACTCGTCAGGCAGAGTGTAAAAAGAGAGAGAAAAGAAACGAAAGGAAAGGGGTCGGCTCGGTCAGCGCAAGGCGCCGGTTTTTTTTAAAAGAGAAAAAGTACTGCCGAAAAGAAGAAGAAAAAGAGCACGAGCTACGCTCGGTTGGACTGCCGGCCTGGCCGCCTACTTCGACATCGGGCCGGCTAGAGAGCCCGCCCGCCTCGACACCACAGCCGGCTCACCCGCGTCCGGCTTCGTCGCCTGGCCGATCGGGCCCGACTGGCCGGGACCCCCTTCGAGCATCCGAAGGATCGAAGGCTACCCCAAGTGGGTGCGTCGGCACGCTCCGCGAGCGCCGAGCCGCGCCGTTTGTCATTGACAACCTCCACCTCGTCTGCCTCAAATCAATGTGAGCTCCTCACCCGTATACTTTCGCACCATCTGCAAACACGGATAACCTCGAGCGATGCTCGGGGACCACCTCCGCATTTATTACAGTTGCATCACTATTCGCCCCGGCGCCGGCTAGTCTCGGCCCGAGGCTGGCCACTCGGCCTGATACGTTCGTTCCCGCAAACGACTAGTAGCGCACACGGTATCAAAGGCCCACCTCTCAGCCACAGACCGCAGCACGGCTGTCCGGCTAAGCGAGAGCCAAAGCTTGAGGTCCCCCCACGCGAAAAACTTCTGGGAGAACACGGCTTGGGCAACCCGGTCGTTTCCTTTATGAGTATCTACTCAGTCGAATCTGTTCCTGTAGTACAAGTCATCGCTCCACTCCTGACCACTCTTACATGTGACTAGAGGTGGCTCATTGTCTAGCTAACAAGAGGCAAAGCCAAAGAGCAGAGGGGACATGAAAAAGACTGAAGGGGGCTCGGACGAAACCGAGTCGGCACCCTCCGCATAAAACTTGCAATGCTAAAAAACAAATATATGATATATCTGCGCAGACTAACCTTGTGTTTTGCACGATCATCGCTACGGGGAACCCCCTCCTCGCCCGGAGGCTCGGAGGCTACACTCGGGTTGCAGCCCGGCCTGGCCCAGCGTTTCGATGCCACCATCCGCTTCATCAGCAGCCAAGACCCTCGCGCAACTTTTCCAAGTTGCGGGAGGCTCGGCTTACACCCAGTGGAGTGCTCGCGCGCCCCCACTCAGTCGGCAGACTCCGTGTCCGCGCTCGGCACCCTCGACGTCATCGTCGGCTTCTTCATCAAATGCAAGACCCCCCGCACAACTTTTCCAAGTTGCCCGGAGGCTCGGAGGCTACACCCAGTGGGTGCGCTCGCGCGCCCCCACTCAGCCGGTGGACTCCGTGTCCGTGCCCGGCACCCTCGATGTCATCGTCGGCTTCTTCATCAACAGCAAGACCCTCCGCGCAACTTTTCCAAGTTGCCCGGAGGCTCGGAGGCTACACGCAGTGGGTGCGCTCGCGCGCCCCCACTCAGCCGGCGGACTCCGTGTCCGTGCCCGGCACCCTCGACATCATCGTCGGCTTCTTCATCAACACCAAGACCCTCCGCGCAACTTTTCCAAGTTGCCCGGAGGCTCGGAAAACTTCACACCAGTGGAGTGCGCTCGCGCGCCCACTCAGCTGCGCTTGGCGCCCGTTGCACGCCTACCGCCGGCTGCGACCGGCATCTTCGACGCCATCTACTGCTTCATCGACGCCCGCTAAATCCCTCCGCGCAACTTTTCCAAGTTGCCCACAGGCTCGGAGGTTACTGACGGGGGGATGACCCCCGAGTAGGCCCAAGACGGCGAACGATGCTTCACGAACATCGGGGCCAGCAACGCCCCTCAATCCGGCTCGCACTTGGCCGGGTTGCTCAACCCGGCCAAGTCCCTCAACCCGGCCGGACTCCTCAACCCGCCCGCCCGGCCAGGTCCCTGTCCAATTGCTTCGGCCATACTGTGACCACTATTGCTGATAAAGCACATCTTTGTTCACTAAATCGTGGCGACATCATCATAGTGTACTTTGTCCCCGGGCATTGATTTATAAAATGCCCCAGGGACAAAACTTAGCCTAGCTCTCAAGCAAGCATAGCTTGTGATGTAAGCCACACGCTGTAGCTTACATACCAAGCTCATGCCCATACATACCTAGCTTACATGCCAAGCTAGCCCCCACTATATAAGATAGCTCACATCCATCATCCAGGAGGATGGACTCCCACGGCCACAAGGCTACTCACGCATGCACATATTCATGCTATACTACTGCTAGTGCTCTTGGCACTTGAGCTCAGACACATATACGAGGCCAGATGCCCACGGCACTGACCTCAGATACAGCTCCAGGAGCAACTTTGTACTGCCCGACATGTACACCACATATATATTCAGACATGCAGGAGTAGGGGTGTTATTGTTGGGGAGCGTAGCGATAATTCAAAATTTTCTACGCATCACCAAGATCAATCTATGGAGATTCTAGCAACAATAGAGAGAGGGAGTGCATCTTCATACCCTTGAAGATCGCACAAACGGAAGCGTTACAAGAATGGGGTTGCTGGAGTCATACTCGTGGCGATTGAAATCGCGGAAGATCCGATCTAGCGCCGAACGGACGGCGCCTCCGCGTTCAACACACGTACAGCCCAGGGACGTCTCCTCCTTATTGATCCAGCAAGGGGAGAGGAGAATTTGAGGGAGAACTCCGACAACACGACAGCATGGTGTTGGTGGAGCTCGTGGTTCTCCAGCAGGGCTTCGCCAAGCACTACGGAGGAGGAGGTGTTGGAGGAGGGAGAGGGCTGCGCCAGGGGAAGGGTAGGGCTGTCCTCCCACCCCCTCACTATATATAGGGGGAAGGGGAGAGGGGGCCGGCCCCTCTAGATGGATCTAGAGGAGGGGGGCGGCCAAGGGAAACCCTAGATGGGTTTGGGCGCCCCCACCCCCTAGGAAATTGCCTCCCAAGCCGGGAGGGGCGGCTGCCCTAGGGGTGGCGCCCCCACCTCTCTAGGTTACGTGAGATGGGGTGGGAGGGGCGCTCAGCCCCTTAGTGGGCTGATGTGCCCCCTCCCCTTAGCCCATAAGGCCCACCAACGATTAGGGGCCTCCAAACCCCTTCGGACACGCTGGTCATCACCGTACCCGGAACAATTCCGGACTCCAATACCCTTCGTCCAATATACCGAACTTCACCTCCGGACCATTCCGGAGCTCCTCGTCATGTCCGGGATTTCATCCGAGACTCCGAACAACCTTCGGTAACCACATACTATTTCCCATAACAACTCTAGCGTCACTGAACCTTAAGTGTGTAGACCCTACGAGTTCGGGAACCATGCAGACATGACCTAAACGTTCTCTGGCCAATAACCAACAGCGGGATCTGGATACCCATGTTGGCTCCCACATGTTCCACGATGATCTCATCGAATGATCTACAATGTCGGGGATTCAATCAATCCCGTATACAATTCCCTTTGTCCATCGGTATGTTACTTGCCCGAGATTCGATCGCCGGTATCCCTATACCTTGTTCAATCTCGTTACCGGCAAGTCTCTTTACTCGTTCATAGCGCATGATCCCGTGACTAACTCCTTAGTCACATTGAGATCATTATGATGATGCATTACCGAGTGGGCCCAGAGATACCTCTCCGTCATATGGAGTGACAAATCCCAGTCTTGATTCGTGCCAATCCAACAGACACTTTCAGAGATACCTGCAGTGTACCTTTATAGCCACCCAGTTAAGTTCTGACGTTTGGTACACCCAAAGCATTCCTACGGTATCCGGGAGTTGCACAATCTCATGGTCTAAGGAAATGATACTTGACATTAGAAAAGCTTTTAGCAAACGAACTACACGATCTTGTGCTATGCTTAGGATTGGGTCTTGTCCATCACATCATTCTCCTAATGATGTGATCCCATTATCAATGACATCCAATGTCCATGGTTAGGAAACCATAACCATCTATTGATCAACGAGCTAGTCAACTAGAGGCTCACTAGGGACATGTTGTTGTCTATGTATTCACACATGTATTACGGTTTCCAGTTAATACAATGGGGTTGCACTAGAGTCAATAATCTAGTTCACATCACTATGTGATTGTAATGAATTCAACACCCATGGGGTTTGATCATATCTCGCTTGTGAGAGAGGTTATTAGTCAACGGGTCTGAACCTTTCAGATCCGTGTGTGCTTTACAAATCTCTAAGTCATCTTGTAGATGCAACTACCACGCTCTATTTGGAGGTATTCCAAATAACTGTTCTACTATACGAATCCAGTTTACTACTCAGAATCATCCAGATTAGTGTCAAAGTTTGCATCGGCGTAACCCTTTACGACGAACTCTTTTACCACCTCCATAATCGAGAAAATTCCTTAGTCCACTAGTTACTAAGGATAACCTTGACCGTTGCCCTGTGATCCATTTACGGATCACACTTGTACCCCTTGACTGACTCATGGCAAGGCACACTTCAGGTGCGGTACACAACATAGCATACTGTAGAGCCTACGTCTAAAGCATAGGGGACGACCTTCGTCCTTTCTCTCTATTCTGCCATGGTCATGTCTTGAGTCTTACTCAATACTCACACCTTATAACACAACCAAGAACTCCTTCTTTGCTGATCTATTTTGAATTCCTTCAAAATCTTGTCACGGTATGTGTTCGTTTGAAAGTACTATTAAGCGATTTTCATCTATCCTTATAGATCTTGATGCTCAATGTTCAAGTAGCTTAATCCAGGTTTTCCATTGAAAAACACTTTTCAAATAACCCTATATGCTTTCGGAAACTCTACATCATTTCTGATCAACAATATGTCAACAACATATACTCATTAGAAATTCTATAGTGCTCCTACTCACTTCTTTGGAAATACAAGTTTCTCATAAACTTTGTATAAACCCAAAATCTTTGATCATCTCATCAAAGCGTATATTCGAACTCCGAGATGCTTACTCCAGTCCTTAGAAGGATTACTGGAGCTTTGCATACTTGTTAGCATCTTTCAGGATTGTCAAAACCTTCTGGTTGTATCACATACAACCGTATCACATACAACCTTTCCTCAAGAAAATTATCGAGGAAACAATGTTTTGAAATCCTATCTGCAAGATTTCATAAATAATGCAGTAATTGCTAATATAATTCCAACAGACTCTTAGCATCGCTACGAGTGAGAAAGTCTCATCGTAGTCAACTCCTTGAACTTGTCGAGAAACATCTTAGCGACAAGTCGAGCTTTCTTAATGGTGACACTTACCATCATTATGCATCTTCCGCTTTAAAATCCATCATGCACTCAACAGCCTTACGACCATCAAGTAGTTCTTCCAAAGTCTACACTTTGTTTTATACATGGATCCTCTCTCGGATTTTATGGCCTCGAGCCATTTGTCGGAATCCGGGCCCACCATCGCTTCTCCATAGCTCGTAGGTTCATTGTTGTCTAGCAACATGACCTCCAAGACAGGACTACCGTACCACTCTGAAGCAGTACGCGTCCTTGTCGACCTACGAGGTTTGGTAGTGACCTGATCCGAAGTTCCATGATCACTATCATCAGCTTCCACTTCAATTGGTGTAGGCGCCACAGGAACAACTTCCTGTGCCCTGCTACACACTAGTTGTAGTGACAGTTCAATAACCATATCAAGTCTCCACCATCCTCCCACTCAATTCTTTCGAGAGAAACTTTTCCTCGAGAAAGGACCCGTTTCTAGAAACAATCACTTTTGCTTCCGGATCTGAAATAGGAGGTATACCCAACTATTTTGGGTGTCCTATGAAGATGTATTTATCCGCTTCGGGTTCGAGCTTATCAGGATGAAACTTTTTCACATAAGCATCACAACCCCAAACTTTCAAGAAATGACAGCTTAGGTTTCTCTAAACCATAGTTCATACGGTGTCATCTCAACGGAATTACGTGGTGCCCTCATAAACGATAAACGATATTGGTAATTCGGTAAGAGACATCATGGTATGCACCATATCCAATAGGGTGCAGCTATGATGTTCGGACACACCATCACACTATGGTGTTCCAGGCGGTATTAGTCGTGAAAGAATTTCCACAATGTCTTAATTGTGTACCAAACTCGTAACTCAGATATTTATCTCTATGATCATATCATAGACATTTTATCCTCTTGTCACGATGATCTTCAACTTCACTCTGAAATTACTTGAACCTTTCAATATTTCAAACTTGTGTTTCATCAAGTAAATATACTTAGAATCTACTCAAATCATCTGTGAAGTAAGAGCATAACGATATTCACTGCGTGCCTCAACACTCATTGGATTGCACACATCAAATGTATTACTTCCAACAAGTTGCTCTTTTGTTCCATCTCACTGAAACGAGGCCTTTCAGTCATCTTGCCAATGTGGTATGATTTGCATGTCTCAAGTGATTCGAAATCAAGTGAGTCCAAATGATCCATCTACATGGAGTTTCTTCATGCGTATACACTAATAGACATGGTTCGCATGTCTCAATCTTTTCAAAAACAAGTGAGTCCAAAGATCCATCAAACATGGAGCTTCTTCATGCGTTTTATACCAATATGACTCAAGTGGCAGTGCCACAAGTATGTGGTACTATCATTACTATCTTATATCTTTTCGCATGAACATGTGTATCACTACGATCGAGATTAAATAAACCATTCATTTTAGGTGCAAGACCATTGAAGGTATTATTCAAATAAATAGAGTAACCATTATTCTCCTTAAATGAATAACCACATTGCGATAGACATAATCCAATCATGTCTATGCTCAGCGCAAACACCAAATAACAATTATTTAGGTTTAACACCGATCCTGATGGTAGAGGGAGTGTGCGATGTTTGATCACATTAACCTTGGAAATACTTCCAACACATATCGTCATCTCACCTTTAGCTAGTCTCCGTTTGTTCCGTAGCCTTTTATTTCGAGTTACCAACACTTAGCAACCGAATCGGTATCTATTACCCTGGTGCTACTAGGAGTACTAGTAAAGTACACATTACTATAATGTATATCCGATATACTTCTGTCGACCTTGCCAGCCTTCTCATCTACCAAGTATCTAGGGTAATTCTGCTCCAGTGACCATTCCCCTTACAGAAGCACTTAGTCTCGGGTTTGGGTTCAACCTTGGGTTTCTTCACTAGAGCAGCAACTGTTTTGCCGTTTCATGAAGTATCCCTTCTTGCCCTTGCCCTTCTTGAAACTAGATCACTAATAATCAACAATTGATGCTCCTTCTTGATTTCTACTTTCGCGGTGTCAAACATCGCGAATAGCTCAAGGATCATCATATCTATCCCTGATATGTTATAGTTCATCACAAAGCTCTAGTAGCTTGGTGGCAATGACTTTGGAGAAATATCACTATCTCATCTGGAAGATTAACTCCCACTCGATTCAAGTGATTGTAGTACTCAGACAATCTGAGCACATGCTCAATGATTGAGCTTTTCTGCCTTAGTTTGTAGGCTAAGAAACTCGTCGGAGGTCTCATAGCTCTTGACGTGGGCACGAGCCTGAAATCCCAATTTTAGCCCTCTGAACATCTTGTATGTTCCGCGACGTTTCAAAAATGTCTTCGGCACCCCAATTCTAAACCGTTTAACATTACTGAACTATCACGTAGTCATCAAAACGTGTATGTCAGATGTTCGCAACATCCATAGACAATGTTTGAGATTCAGCACACCGAGCGGTGCATTAAGGACATAAGCCTTCTTCGCAGCAATAAGGACAATCCTCAGTTTATGGACCCAGTCCGCATAATTGCTACTATCAACTTTCAACTAAATTTTCTCTAGGAACATATCTAAAACAGTAGAACTAAAGCGCAAGCTACAATATAATTTGCAAAGACCTTTTGACTATGTTCATGATAATTAAGTTCATCTAATGAACTCCCACTCAGATAGACATCCCTCTAGTCATCTAAGTGATACATGATCCAAGTAAACTAGGCCGTGTTCGATCATCACGTGAGACAGACTAGTCATCATCGGTGAACATCTTCATGTTGATCGCATCTACTATACGACTCATGTTCGACCTTTCGGTCTCTTGTGTTCCGAGGCCATGTCTGTACATGCTAGGCTCGTCAAGTCAACCTAAGTGTTTCACGTGTAAATCTGGCTTACACCCGTTGTATGTGAACGTTAGAATCTATCACACCCGATCATCACGTGGTGCTTGAAACAACGAACTTTCATAGCGGTGCACAGTTAGGGGGAACACTTTCTTGAAATTTTAGTGAGGGATCATCTTATTTATGCTACCATCGTTCTAAGCAAATAAGATGTAAACATGACAAACATCACATGCAAATCATAAAGTGACATGATATGGCCAATATCATTTTGCGGCTTTGATCTCCATCTTTGAGGCGCGGCATGATTACCTTCGTCACCGGCATGACACCATGATCTCCATCATCGTGTCTCTATGAAGTTCTCTCGCCAACTATTACTTCTACTACTACGGCTAAGGGTTAGCAATAAAGTAAAGTAATTACATGGCGTTATTCAATGACACGCAGATCATACAATAAATTAAGACAACTCCTATGGCTCCTGCCGGTTGTCATACTCATCGACATGCAAGTCGTGATTCCTATTACAAGAACATGATCAATCTCATACATCACATATCATTCATCACATTCTTTTTGGCCATATCACATCACATAGCATACCCTGCAAAAACAAGTTAGACGTCCTCTAATTGTTCTTGCATGTTTTACGTGGCTGCTATGGGTTTCAAGCAAGAACGTTTCTTACCTACGCAAAAGCCACAACGGTGATATGCCAATTGCTATTTACCCTTCATAAGGACCCTTTTCATCGAATACGATCCGACTAAAGTGGGAGAGACTGACGCCCGCTAGCCACCTTTATGCAACAAGTGCATGTCAGTCGGTGGAACCTGTCTCACGTAAGTGTACGTGTAAGGTCGGTCCGGGCCGCTTCATCCCACAATACCGTCGAAACAAGATAGGACTAGTAACGGTAAGCAAATTGAACAAACCAACGCCCACAACTACTTGTGTTCTACTCGTGCATAGAATCTACGCAATAGACCTAGCTCATGATGCCACTATTGGGGAACGTAGCAATAATTCAAAATTTTCTACGCATCACCAAGATAAATCTATGGAGATTCTAGCAACAAGAGAGAGACACTACTATGGAAAACCCTATACACAGAATCTTAGCAGCAGCGCGTCTCAAAAAGGAGCGTTGCTGCTAATTAGCAGCAGCGCGGGTGTGGAAAACCCGCTACTGACAAGTGTTTAGCAGTAGTGCTGTCTGTGCAACCCGCGCTGCTACAAATATCGACCGACAGTGCCCCCCAACTCCATTTAGCAGCGGTAGCGATTCCGTTTACGCGCCATCGCTAAAGCGATAGTAGTAGCGCGGTTTTTCCGAGGTCATTGCTGCTAATTTTCAAATTGGACACACTTTTTATCCCACTTAGCGATGGCGCTTACGAAAGCTGCTGCTACTTTCTTATCAGCAGCGTGTTTTATGTCCCGCGCTACTGCTAATCCGCAACAACCCACCACCTTTTCCCCACCGTTCCCCCTCCCCCTCCTCTCTTCCCTTTCCCCTACCTCCCACTCTCACTCTTCTTCTTCCTCAATACTTCTCCCCCATTACTCTCTCTCTCTTCTATCTACCTTTCTCTCTCTTCATTACTCCTACCTAACTACACCACCTCCATTAATGCATATCCTTTCTCTTTTTCCTTCCCCTCCACTAGTTGAAGTTGTCTCCTCCCAAATTAGGTAGCTAGGTAGATGTAGGATTTAGTTAAGTGCCCTATTTGCCCCCTAACTAGATCTATCTTTGTCAAGAAGAGCTTTGTGCACTTTTGATCTCCCTACAACATCATCTCCACCGTGTGCTCGATCTCGAGATAGAGATGATGAAAATTTCATGCTTTTGCAAAATGGAAATATGTTTATGTGTGTGTGATATGTTTGTTGAAATTGTGTGTGTGTGGCATGAGTTGACGCCAAATTGTGCTTTTGAGTTGCCTATGTTTTGCCGAAATGTCGATTTATTTCCGTTTGGTAATTCCGGGCAAACTCTAGATCCATATATGTCCTATTTTTAGGGAAGGTCATGCTGAATTTTTGTATGACTTTGATGCATGCACGCATTTTTATAATCAATTTGTTTTATTATTACCGTGCAGACGTTCATGATGGTCAGTGGAACGATGGTGAACAGGTGGTTGCGGTCGGCGGTGCAGGACATGAAAGAAAATGCAAAGGAATAGTTTGGCTCGACCCCTATGACGATGGTCGTGTCGAAGCGCACCTGCTCATGACTTGTTTCATGGATGGCTATACTCGGTGGATAACTGAAGATGAGGATGACGATGTTGAGGATGCCGGCAGGCGGCGATGATGACACGGGGCAAGACGAAGAGATGATCGATAATGGCAGCGGGGAAGAGGCCGGACATGGCGGCGGAGAAGGGGTCGGACATGGCGGAGGAGAAGGGGCCGGACATGGCGGCGGAGAAAACGACATGGGCTCCACGCAGCAGAGTTCGTCGGTACTAAGTTCAATCGTGCGGGACCCTCATGTTCAAGCATTGATTCGCAAGGAGACGAGTACTGAGAGAGCTTCTTCTAGAGAGGAGGCTAAGCTGGAGCCACTGGTGGTAGACTTGACACTCCATTGTATGATGGTTGCAATCCTGAGGTGACCCGCTTGAGTTTCACACTCCAACTCCACGAAGACGAAGGCTAAAAACAAATGGACCGACACTAGCCTCGATGAGCATCTCAAGTACCTAAAGGATGTTCTTCCCGCGGGTAATCTATGTCCTACTAGTGTTGATGAGTCCAAGAAGATCATGTGCCCTCTTGATCTGCCACACGTTAGATACCATGCATGCATCAACGATTGCATAATTTATCGGAAGGAGCACGCGGAGAAAACAAGCTGTCCGGTGTGCAATGCTTCTCGATACAAGAAGGCCGGGAAGAAATGCCCCCAGAAAGTTGTATGGTAATTACCGATCACTCCCCGTATCCAGAGGTATTTTGTAGATCCAAAGGAAGCAAAGCTAATGCGCTGGAACACGGAGATGAAGAAGCCCGACGATGGAGATGATCCGAACCTGAGACACGTGAAGGATGGAAGCCAGTGGAGAGCGTTGAACAGCTTCTATCGGTATTTTGAATGTGATGCAAGGAACATCATGCTCGGCGCGTGTACCGATGGCATGAATCCATTTGGCAACCAGAACACCAACCATAGCACATGGCACGTGTTTGTATGGATTTACAACCCCACGGTTGTGCATGAAATCGAAAGTACATTCACATGAGCATGCTTATTCAAGGGCGAAACAACCAGGAAATAATATTAATTTGTATCTGGGCTACTTCAAGAGGAGTTAGACACGTTATGGAAAACACCGTTCAAGACATGGGGCCTTGACAAAAGGCGAGTATTTCAACATGAGAGTCAGCGGCGATCACGGCGATTGCGACTATCTCGATTACGGATATGTGGCAGGCCAGGTGTGCCATGGATATTGCGGATGCACGCGGTGCATGGATGATACGATGTCTCAAAGCCTAACGTCAAGGAAAGATGGCGGGTCTGGGAAAATCATGTACATGGGGCATCGAAGATGGCTTGAACAGGACGACCCGTGGAGAAACCGTGGAGATCTATTCAATGGTCATGTTGAGCATCGAGGACCTCCAAGTAAGCGGAGCGGTGCATAAATCGATGAGCTGTTGAAAAACTGGAAGGAGTGCCCCGCGCCGGGAAAGACGATGAGGAAGGCACCGGAGCCGCTGCTGAAGGTATGGAAGACGAGGTCTGTGTTCTGGGACATGGAGTACTGGCACAAACTCGATACACCTCATTGCCTTGATCAAATGCATATCTGTAGGAATGTCCTTGAGAGCTTGCTCGCAACACTGATGAACATGCCGGATAAGACCAAGGATGGGCCGAAGGCAAGATTAGACTTGCAAGATTTGAAAATCAGGGAAAATCTGCACATGCCGCCCCGTAAAATGTTAGATGAGACAGAGACGGAGACAGAGGCACGGGAGAAGAAGGGCAAGAAAATAAAGAAAGAGGATTATTGCCCCTTCTTTCTTCACCTTAAGTCAGTGAGATCAATCAATTCTTTAAGTGCCTTTACGGAGTCAAAGTTAGTTCGAGTTCTTTGTGGCAAGATAAGCAGATATCTAGACACGGACAAGAAAAGGTTCAGCGGGATGAAGTCTCATGACTGTCATGTGATGATGACGCAGATACTACCTGTTGCCCTTAGAGGGACAATGGACAAGCACGTCCATGACACGGTTATTGGTCTTTGCAACTTTTTCGACGTCATCTCTCGAAAGTCGATCAGTGTGAAGCAGCTCCAAAGGCTACAGGAAGAGATCTTTGTGATACTGAATGAGCTTGAGATGTACTTCCCGCCCACGTTCTTTGACGTGATGGTGCATCTGTGTGTCCATATTGTGGATGACATAATAGACCTGGGGCCATCATTCCTGCACAACATGATGCCGTTCGAGAGGATGAATGGGATCATCAAAGGATTCATTCATAACATGTCCCATCCGGATGGAAGCATCGTCCAGGGCTATTTGACACAAGAGTGCATCTCTTTCTGTGAGAATTTTCTATATGGCGCAGACCAGCCGCCTGGTGTTAGTGTTGGTTTGCCCGTTAACAAGCACGATGGGAGGCTCGAGGAGATGGTCACTGCAACGGTCGCAGGGAACTGCACGTGGCATACTCAGATCGATGCAACAACTTTGACAGAGCAAACTTGGTAGTGCTACAACACCTAGACGAGGTAGATCATTTCATGGCACTGCACAAAGAAATTATCGCAAAGAAGTATCGTGACCGGGGGGTATGCAGGACGAACGCCGAAGTTACTAGAGAGCACAACTCCACTTTCCTGCATTGGTTCAAAGAGCATATTATTTCTAATCCCCCAGAGGAGGGCTCTAAGGACGGATTGCTCATATATGCCTTAGCACATGGCCCCTCGCCCAACCTCGTAACCTATCAGGCATATGATATCAACGGATACACGTTCTACACGGAGGCCAAAGATATGGATAGTGATGATCGTAACTCGGGGTGACGATGGAATGCATGTCCGCAGCGATAACGAAGAATCGAGCGATTTTATGGAAGGGTCGAGGAGATCTGGGAGCTTGACTACTCTGGACTGCACAACACGACGATGTTCCGTGTCAGATGGGCAAAGAATGTCGAAAGAGAAAACCGGATTTTCACTACCATGAGTATACCCGACGCCAAGAGCGCTACCGTGAACGCTACCGCAAAAAACGAGCCATGGGTACAGGCTAAGCACGTGACACAATGCTTCTTCATAACCAACCCATGCAATCTCAGTCGTGTTGTCGTGAGGAGAGGCAAAAGGAACATCATTGGAATGGATGGAGTCGCCAACGAGGAAGACTATGATCAGTATGGCAACCCAATGAGGGAAGATGACGATGATGATGAAGTATACGTCAAAAGAAGAATCAATACTACATTACCTAAGAAAAATCGTACTCCATGGAAAAGGCAAAGTCACAATGAGAGGCTCAATTATTCTTGACGAACAAGAAGGGAAAGAAGCTGACTCAAAAACGAAAAGCGTCGTGACGAGGAACCGTATATGTTATCGGTCAAATGATGTAATATATATATATATATATATATATATATATATATATATTTTCCTATTTTGTATGCACACTTAGCCATTATTATGAATGGGTCCACTGATGTAATATATATGTTCCTATTTTGCATACATATTTAACCGTCAAATGATGCAATATATATCACCCTCCCTTCGTTCACTGCTCTCGGGAAATAAAAGTGGGATAAAATAAAGGAAAAGAAAAAGGAAAACTGGCAGTAGTAGTAGCGCATTTCGTATAAACCGCTACAGCTACTGAAGGTAGTACTAGCGCATTTCGTATAAACCGCTACAGCTACTGAAGGTAGTAACAGCGTGTTTTGTCCAAACTCGCAGCTGCTACGTCCACTTAACCCAAAATTCTCACCATCCCTGCTTCATCCCACCCTTTCCCCCCAAATCCCAACTCTCTCTTCCCGTCGCTGCCCCGACCGGCGTGGCCGCCCCGACCGGCGCTTCGACCCGACCACAGCGCTCGCCCCGACCCGACCACAGCGCTCGCCCCGACCCGGCCCTCGCCCCGACCACGGCGCCAGGTGCTGCGCCCCGACCCAGGCGCTCGCCCCGACCCTGCTGGCGCTCGCCCCGACCTGCGCTCGCCCCGACCGTCGGCCCTCGCCTCCCTCCTCTACTTCCTCCCCTCCCAACCTTGGCCGTCGTCGGGCCTGCCTCCTCGCCCTGCACCCTCTGTAACCCCCTCTCTCTCTGCTAGGGTTCTTGGTTAATTTACTTAGGTTTTAGTTAGGGCAGTATGTTAATTAGGTTATCTATTTAGTTATGAATTTAGCTAGGTTTCAAAATTAGCTGAATTTATATGCAAATTTGAACTGGACATGTGATATGTGGATATGTCATGTTTTGGACATGTCATGTTTGGAAAATGATCCGAGTGGCCTATGTTACGCCGGAATGTTGATTCATTTCCGTTCGGTGAATTTCAGGCGCTCGATATGTCCATTTTTTAGCAAAGGTCATGCCGAAATTTCTCGTGAATAAAGGCATGATTTGTGCTACATAGTTGGCATATCGAGTGCTGACACATAGATTTATTTTTATGTCATTTCTCATTTATTCACACTTTTAGAAATAAATGAGGACACTTAATCATAGGAAATATGTCGAACAACGAAGAAACTGGGCCTTCTGACCAAGATGCAGACGAGATGGATTATGAGGGTGAACAAGAGTATCTCGACTATTTGACTGCTAAGAAAGGTTTGCAGGTCGGCCTCGATGATGGTACTGACACCGACATCGACACTGATGACGCTGACACCGATGGCGGCGCCAAGACCGGTGGGGAAGGTACCGGCAGGGAAGGTACCGGCCCCGATGCCGCTACCGAAAAGAGGAAGCATAAGAAGCAGAGGATACGAAAACCTAACAAACTAGGGATTGGACGACTTGTGATCACAAAGATGGCACCTGGCAAGTTTGAGCCGTTAGAGTCGGAAGAACCTCGCAAGTGCTATGGGAACCAAGTAGGATGCATCCTACGGGAATGCGCGAGCATCACCGACGATGAGTTAAGGAGTAAAGAACATTTGACGCAGTTGCTCCTAACGAAGTTGCACAAGAGATTCAAGTTACCCGACCGGGATGATAACATAGAACAACCGTGGGATGATCCGAAGATGAAAAAGATTAACAATCACGCCATGGGCATGTTCAGCAATGATTTGGCCTCCTGGAAAGGGAGGTTGAAACGAGCTATTGAGGCTGATGAACCCCTGTCCAAGATTCTGGAGGAAAATCCGACACTTACGGAAGAGGAGTTCGAAAAGTTCAAGGACACTTGCACTACCGAGGCAGCCAAGGCTAAGGCTGCGAAATTCAAGAGCCTTCAGCAAAGGAACACGGGGAAGCATCGCCTCGGAAGTCGTGGCTACCTCGGTAAAAGGCCCATATGGGATAAGGAGGACGCGGAACGTGAAGCCGCGGGTCTCCCAGACCCCTTCGCGAAGTTCACCAACCCCTTGGAGCATGACTTCATCAGGGCCCGCTACAAGTGGGACAAGGAGAAAAAGGTTTTTTACACGGACAAGATCATGAGGAAATTGATTAGACTACTGGAGAAGCAACACTAGTTTGCAGCCGAAAGCCCTACTTCTCCGATGAGGCCCAAGTGGGACACCCCTCTCAACCGGGCCTTGAACGAACTTAAGGGACTCCCTTTGGGCCGCCGCAATATGGTCGTGTGCACGGCTACCGAGACGGCGCCACATGGAAGGTGTTTTACAAAGAGGGCCCGGAGGCCAAGAAGCGAAAAAGAAGTTTAGTCAGCGGACATCGACAAGGTGAAGCTTGTGGTCGAGAAAAAAGCAGGTGAGGACGCGAAAAAACAGCCGAGGAGAAAAATGAGTTGCTACTGACCTTGATCAATGCAAATTTGTAATTGCCTGCAGAAATGATTTTGCTACTAATTTGGTTCCAGCTATCATCAACTGGACGAAGGAAAATCCAGACAAGACGCTACATGATTTCCCGATGCCCAGTTTCGTCGGGAGCAACTCCATGGACAACAACACCATCACACCATCACTTGCTCACGCAACCGGGCCTCCTCTCGCAGCCGCTCCCACTCATAGCAGCCCATCCTCAGTCTCAGGCGCGCTAGGTGGGCCTTCATCTTTGGCTGAGCTCGACACCGTCACGGTAATTACATGTCGCACCAACATATATATATATATATATATATATATATATATATATATATATATATATATAATATTCAATTTTTGTTGACTTTCGGTTGTTTTTCGCCACAGACATATGTGTTTGCAGGCGAAAGAAACCCCGTGCACCATACTCTACTTGATCAAAGGCCAGAAGGTGGACGTGGGAAAGGGGATGATAATGGACCCCTCGCAACCCACGTTCCACAACCAGCTGATCCCCGCTGGGCACTTCTGGGTTAGCTTGACCAGTGTGAAATCAGGGCACGGGGATTTGCCTCCTCCAGTACAGCATGTGGGAGCGGACCACGAGACCCCGCCGTGGATTGGAAGCTGCAAGGGTTGGGTGCTGCTATGGCCGAAGAATATTATTCGTCTGGAGCCGGCCGAGAGCACACCAATAACCACACATCAACAAGCATGTGCGGAAACCACCACCCCGCCTATGCAATTACCAGCTCCTGTAGTGCCGGGTGAGAGCAGCGGATGACATGATGAAGGGGGTGCAATAGTACTGGCTGATGTAATTTCTCCTGTAGAACAGAGAATGGATGATGAGACGGAGGTCGACCCTATGGATTTTCTCAATACAAACGCTGTATGGTGTGACATAGATATGATGAGTCAACCATATGACGAATCGGGCTATCGACTTGCTAATGAGGATATGGATGATATGCCTGGGCAGGGTCATAGCAGGGATTGCAAAAAGTCTCTCTTCATGAAATCCTCACAGGACACGCCTGAAGATGCCGCCTCAACACAGGGTCAACTAGCCAGGTGCGAGGGTCGTACAGTACTTAGCCCGGGAACACTGGGGCAGGGGTTAAGGAAGGGTCTGGAAGGTGTGGCCAAGAAAAAGGACAGGAAGAGATCGGGGAAGATAACTGCCTCCAAACAAGCCAGAGCACATAGCAGCCAGACGATGCATTCTGAAGAGCATGTACCCGTGAAAGGTGCGGCCATGTTCCATCTCACGGGCGAGCCGATGCTACCGCCGAAACCGCTGGAGGCACTATCAGGGGATCTCAGGAGACTGCACGACCATGTGCTGTCGACTGAGAAAAGCCTACTAGCCTCAAAGGATCCAGGATATCCGACATACGTGGCTCGTGTGCCTGAGGGGAAGTGCTACGTCGAGACACGGCCCGCGGAGGTGTTCTTCCTGCGGTTTGACCATATCTTTGAGATGTTTCTAACAAGGCGGCTCGATTTTACAATCGTCCGCCTTTTTGCGCTACATATGAGCTACGTCATGAAGAGTGAAGAAGTCTCGCAAATCTGTGTGGTGGATCCGTACTACATGCACGAGTCTTTCTTGAGTCTCGGCGACTTTGAGCGTGAAACTGCTAGGGAGTACCTCCAAAACTTCATGGTACAGAATAAGGACCGGGAAATTGTCCTCATGCCTTATCATCCAAAGTAAGTCAGTTCCGGACAACCCTTTCGTACATTTCAATCATTCCTTCTCTCTCACATGGGGAATAATTTGAGGTGTCTTTTCCCCGCAGCAACGGGCACGCCGTCCTTATCGTTCTTTACCTGCAAGTCTCCCACGCCGTGTATTTTTATCCTTCTAGAGACTACGAGAAAAAAGACTACACCCACATAATGAATATTCTAGATGATGCTCTCCAAGGCTTCAGCTTTAGAGGTGGCCACATGCAGATCAGGAAACAAAGGAACAAGAAGATGGGTTTCGCGCATAAAACTAACTTCTCCTGCATCCATGTCCCAAAACCAAGCAAGAAGGATGGATTCTACATCGTCCATCTCATGATTCAGTTCAACACGGATCACTAAAATCTTTGCATGAGAAGCAGAAATGATGATCATATCCACAAGTGGCTAGAATCTCATGGAGAAACGGATTATAAACTTAGAGATGAGTTCTTTCGCATCCAAAGCGACATTGCGACGATCATCATGAAAGAAGTCATCGATGAGAAGGGGATGTTCCACCACGGCCCTATATCGTGAGCTGACGTCCGAACTCGCATAGGCATGCAACGTCTAGACCTCACGCCGTTGAAGAAGCTAGGGTTCATCCTCGATGATATGGAAGGATGGAACTTCTAGTGATTTATGATGCCGATGATGATGATATGTGTCGGTTGAACTTGTATACTTTTGTAGCGATGAAACTTTGTGATGTCCACGGTCCTGCCCGAGCGATGCGTAACGCTACTTTGTTAGTTTGCATCTGACGACCTGCGTACCTCTAGTTAATTAATTTGCGTCTTGTATGTTGCATCTAGTTGCTAACCCTTTCTTTTTTGGTGTTGCTCTAGTATATTTTGTTGCATATATATGATTGTACATCCTCTTCATGAACATGCATCTCTAACGGTACCTAGTTTCTTGATGGCGAGATGGAATTGCTATGTCGTGTACAAAGGGAAGGTTCCGGGTGTACAACGAGTGGCATGAGTTTCAAAGCAAGTGAATGGGTTCACGGGCGCCAGCCATAAGGGCTTCAAAAGGCATAAGAAGGAGAAGCTAGTTACTTGAGGTTCACGCTAGCGCGAGAGAGGACTCGTAACCGCCACCTCATGTATTGCATAGTTCCGCTCTCACTCATAGTGATAGCTCTTCATGCGTATACCTTTGTTTAGATGGATGAGTTGTTTTAGTTGCAAGTATTCGAGACTTGCATGTATCGCTATTTTCGAGATGATGACAAGATACCACTTTGTGTTGGATGATGATTATGATGAGACTATTTGTATGTATATGCTATGATTACATTTGTGGTCTCATGAGGCATTTGTATGTGTATCATGATGACATTTCTATGTGCTAAAGATTCTTCTATAAAGCCTGTTCAAATACAAAACAAATATGCCAAAAAAACTACTTAAATTAGCGATGGCGAGTGTATAAAAGTTAGCGGCGCGCGATAGCGATGGCGTGTCCAGTAAAGCGCGCTAGAGCTACTAGCGAGCGAAGCTTCCACTAATCGCTGCTTTGCTACACTTGTGTAGCGATGGCGCCCGGTGAGCACGCTGCCATCGCTATGTGTTAGCTCTAGCGCCTTATTAGTAGCGCCACTCCCCGCGCTACTGATACACCTAAAACCAGTGCTGCTGCTAGCCTTTTCCCTAGTAGTGAGAGGGAGTGCATCTTCATACCCTTGAAGATCGCACAAACGGAAGCATTACAAGAATGCGGTTGCTGGAGTCGTACTCGCAGTGATTCAAATCGCGGAAGATCCGATCTAGCGCCAACGGACAACGCCTCCGCGTTCAACACACGTATAGCCCGGGGACGTCTCCTCCTTCTTGATCTAGCAAGGGGAGAGGAGAAGTTGAGGGAGAACTCCGACAACACGACGGCGTGGTGTTGGTGGAGCTCGTGCTTCTCCAGCAGGGCTTCGCCAAGCACTACAGAGGAGGAGGAGGTGTTGGAGGAGGGAGAGGGCTGCGCCAGGGGAAGGGTAGGGCTGCCCTCCCACCCCCTCACTATATATAGGGGGAAGGGGAGAGGGGACCGGCCCCTCTAGATGGATCTAGAGGAGGGGGCGGCGGCCAAGGGAAACCCTAGATGGGTTTGGGCGCCCCCACCCCCTAGGAAACTTGCCCACCAAGCCGCGAGGGGTGGCTGCCTTAGGGGTGGCGCCCCCATCTCTCCAGGTTACGTGAGATGCGGTGGGAGGGGCGCTCAGCCCCTTAGTGGGCTGATGTGCCCCCTCCCCTTGGCCCATAAGGCCCCCCAACGATTGTCGGGGCCTCCGAAACCCCTTTCGGACACGATGGTCATCACCTGGTACCCCCGGAACAATTCCGGACTCCAATACCCTTCATCCAATATACCGATCTTCACCTCCGGACCATTCCGGAGCTCCTCGTCATGTCTAGGATTTCATCCGAGACTCCGAACAACCTTCGGTAACCACATACTATTTCCCATAACAACTCTAGCGTCACTGAACCTTAAGTGTGTAGACCCTACGTGTTCGGGAACCATGCAGACATGACCGAGATGTTCTCTGGCCAATAACCAATAGCGGGATCTGGATACCCATGTTTGCTCCCACATGTTCCACGATGATCTCATCGGATGAACCACGATGTCGGGGATTCAATCAATCCCGTATACAATTCCCTTTGTCCATCGGTATGTTACTTGCCCGAGATTCGATCGCCGGTATCCCTATACCTTGTTCAATCTCGTTACCGGCAAGTCTCTTTACTCGTTCCGTAACGCATGATCCTGTGATTAACTCCTTAGTCACATTGAGCTCATTATGATGATGGATTACCGAGTGGGCCCAGAGATACCTCTCCGTCATATGGAGTGACAAATCGATCTTGATTCATGCCAACCCAATGACACTTTCAGAGATACCTGAGTGTACCTTTATAGCCACCCGCTTATGTTACGACGTTTGGCACACCCAAAGCATTCCTACGGTATCCGGGAGTTGCATAATCTCATGGTCTAAGGAAATGATACTTGACATTAGAAAAGCTTTTAGCAAACGAACTACACGATCTTGTGCTATGCTTAGGATTGGGTCTTGTCCATCACATCATTCTCCTAATGATGTGATCCCATTATCAATGACATCCAATGTCCATGGTTAGGAAACCATAACCATCTATTGATCAACGAGCTAGTCAAGTAGAGGCTCACTAGGGACATTTTGTTGTCTATGTATTCACACATGTATTACGGTTTCCAGTTAATACAATAATAGCATGAACAATAGACAATTATCATGAACAAGGAAATACAATAATAATCATCTTCGGAGAGCCCCAAACCTGGGTAAATCACCACGTGCTATTTGCCCAATCCCGTCCCTTGACCTCCAAAGCAGTCTTGCCCTCACCACAAGCCACCTCGTGGCATCTGTCGTCTCGCGAACCCGCCCGCGAGATAACCCCGACACTTATGGTGTGATTCCTTCGGTGTAGCTTGAAATCGGGCAGACATGCAAACACTAAGCATAATATTCGGCCTAGATGCACATATGTACAATAAAGAGCCAATCATGGAGCGGTATACCTTTTGATTGAAGTCTTTACCATTTTCATCAGTGCATAGATGGCCATTTGTGGGCATAGGAATTTTGACGCATTTGCAATCTTGCATGCCGAATTTCCTCAACACATCCTTGACGTATTTATCTTGAGATATGAATATGCCATTGTATTGTTGACGAATCTCAAGACCTAAAAAGAATTTCAATTCTACCATCATAGACATTTGATATTCTTCACTCATTATATAGGCAAATTCATCACTGTAACGTTGGATACAACCAAAGATAATATCATCAACGTATGTTTGGCACACGAACAATTCATCATCATATGATTTGGTGAAAAGAGTTGGGTCATGTGAACCAGGTTTGAAGCCTTTCTTCATGAGGAATTCCTTCAGTGTGTCATACCACGCCCGAGGTGCTTGCTTGAGTCCATAGAGGGCCTTGTTGAGTCTGTAGACGTGATCTAGAAATTTTGGATCCTCAAAACCTGGAGGTTGAGCAACATATACTTCTTCCTCAAGCTTACCATTGAGGAATGCACTTTTCACATCCATTTGTTGTAAGATGATATTATGATGGTTAGCATAAGCAAGCAATATGTGAATAGCCTCAAGTCTAGCAACAGGTGCAAAAGTTTCATCAAAATCAATTCCTTCAACCTGTGTGTAGCCTTGAGCTACAAGACGAGCCTTATTCCTCACCACGAGGCCATTTTCGTATTGTTTGTTGCGGTAGATCCATTTGGTACCGATGATGTTGTGCTTACGTGGGTCTGGTCGCTTGACAAGCTCCCACACATTGCTGAGCTCGAATTGATGCAATTCATCTTGAATGGCTTGAATCCACTCAGATTCCATGAATGCTTCATCTACTCTGGTGGGCTCTGTGATAGAGACAAATGCAAAATGCCCACAAAAGTTAGATAAATGTGAAGCTTTTGAGCGCGTGAGGGGACCTGGTGCACGAATGTCATCGATGATCTTCTCGACTTGCACTTCATTTGCAATGCGAGGATGTGCGGGTTGACGACTTTGCATAGGCCCAACAGTCTCTTCAGGACCATTTTCTTCAGCAGCACCAACATGATTTTCTTCACGATCAGGAATGACTTCTTTAGCAATTTATTCGGTAGGGATGCCATCCTCCGTAGCTTTGAACTTGATGGATTCCTCAGGTGACATTTCATCTAGCACAGGAGGTAGGTGCTCTCTTTGCGAGCCATTAATTTCATCGAACCGCACATCTACAGTTTCAACAAATTTGTGATGGTTGATGTTGAAGACTCTGTAGGTGTGCGAGTCCTTTCCGTAACCAAGCATAAAATCCTCATGTGCTTTCGATGCAAATTTAGAGTGATGGTGAGGATCTCTAATCCAGCATTTAGCACCGAAGACTTTGAAATAACTTACATTGGGTTTCTTTTCAGTGAGGAGTTTATATGAGGTCTTTTTGAAGAATTTGTGAAGATATACCCTATTGATGATGTGGCACACAGTATCAATTGCTTCAGGCCAGAAGCACTCAGTTGTTTTGTATTCATCAAGCATAGTGCGAGTCATCTCTACAAGAGTCCTGTTCTTGCGCTCCATGACGCCATTCTGCTGAGGAGTATAAGGAGCAGACAATTCGTGAGTAATACCAAGCATATCGAGATATTCATCGAGGCCGGTGTCCTTGAACTCGGTTCCATTATCACTCCTGATATGCTTGATCTTCACACCGAAGTTTGTGGAAGCCCTTGAGGAAAATCGTCTGAAGACTTCCTGCACTTCATTTTTATAAGTGATGATATGCACCCATGTGTAACGAGAATAGTCATCAACAATGACAAAGCCATAAAGTGATGCAGAACTAGAGAACGTGGCATAGTGAGTAGGGCCAAATAGATCCATATGAAGTAATTCAAAGGGACGAGAAGTGGTCATGATAGTCTTCGCGGGATGCTTGGCTCTGGTGATCTTTCCAGCCTCACAAGCCCCACAAAGATGATCTTTGAGGAATTTGACACCCTCTATGCCAATGGCGTGCTTCTTCTTCGTGAGTGTACGCAAGTTCATCATCCCAGCATGACCAAGTCGTCGATGCCATAACAAGCATTCTGAAGCTTTTGCGAGTAGGCATGTAGCAGGTTGTGGTCCTGCAGAGAAATCAATAATATACAAGTCTCCTTTCCTAAAGCCTTTGAAGACTTTGTAGTTTTCAAATTCCATTAGCACTAGGAAACGAAATTTGCCGAGAACAACAACCATATCAAGATCACAAAGCATTGAGACTGGCATAAGGTTGAATCCTAAGGACTCAACAAGCATGACTTTCTCCATGTGTTTATCCTTTGAGATTGAAACCTTACTTAGACCCAATACCTTGCTTTTGCCTTTGTCAGCGTAGGTGATATGCTTCAGATGAGATGGTGACAAATCAGTGTCCATCAGCAAGCTTACATCACGATCATGTGATTTGTACATCCACTGTCGAGGACCCACTCAGTAGCTTTGGGTTGTTCATCCGGCAGATGAATTAGTGCAACTTACGAACCCATATACTTCATCATTGAAGAATATGATATCAATTTCATCAATAATAACAAATATAGAAATATGAGGACGTGAGAAATGAATGATTCATTTCTTCATGTTTAGCTTGCATCCTTTCAAGCATACTCAGGTCTCCAGCAAATTCTTCAGACGATCAAGTTCGTCTGGAGACCTGACCCTGCATAAGAGATTAGTTCTTTTTCTTCACCACCCACATCTGGAGGGGTGGCAAAGAGTTCATCATTCTGCGAGCTCCATAAGAAAATGATGGCATAGAAGCCAGTGCACTTCGTTTCACAAAGGAGTGGTTAGGATAAGCATATGAATAAGCAGAGAAATTCTTCGAGGACTTATGAACATAATGGTTTGAAGAATAATGCACATATTCATGGCCCTTAAACTTTCCCTGCGAAACAGAAGTGTTAGCACGATGATGATCATATGAGGATTTTGATCCATTTGAGGAATTTGATCCTCGTGAAGAACTTGGTCCATATGAGGACTTGGATCCATATGAAGAATTTGGTCCATATGAAGAATTTGATCTGGGGTTCCTGTTCTTCATGGGTGGTATCATGATGACATTAACCTGAAGATTTTCATGGCAACTTTTAGGAACCCAGATTTTCTTCATAGGGGGACCGTTCCTGCAGTTAGTTCCAACACATCGAGCAAATACTTCACCGTTCTGATTCTTGAGCAGTTTATAGTTGGAGTCAAATGACTCATCAGAGGAATATGAATAATCAGAGGTAAAGCCAGATAGATTGCATGGATCTACAGGAGGTCCTTTAGCAGCAACCCATGAGGTTTTGGGGTACTGTTCAGGTTTCCAGTAGGTTCCATCAGCATTGAGTTTCCTCTGAAAGGCAATACCCTCTTTCCTAGGGTTCCTGTTCAAGATCTGCTTTTTGAGCACATCAGAAAGAGTCTGATGCCCTTTGAGGCTTTTGTAAATGCACACGATACAATTCCTTCAGCCTGCATTATCGTCAGTGATACATGTGGTATCCTCAGATGAGGAATTTGTGACCACAGAGATAGTTGAAGAATTTGCAGCAATAGAAGCATTTGAACATTCAGGTGATGAATTAGCAGATTCACGCTCAACGCATTTAAGACATGGTGGAATAAATTCTTCCTGAGCGAAACTGATCTGTTGAGCAAGCAATGAATCGTTTTCCTTCTAAAGATCTTCATAACTAACTTTTAACGTCTCAAGATCTTGCTTTTTCTGAAGAAATTCATAATGAAGCTTCTCGTGATCAGTTACGAGAGTGTTATGGTGATTTTGAAGGTTGTCAAACTTTGACTGAAGTTTTTGAAGAATATCAGTCAAAGCCTTATTTTGATCCAATTGCTCACCCAACATATCATCGCTTTCATCTAGCATGTTTTGAACTTTTTCAAGAAATTTTTGTTGTTTAGTGCTAAGGGAAGCAAATTTGACATAGCTGGGGCCAAATTCATCACCTGATTCATCATCACTAGATTTGGAAAGGTAGCATTCAGTTACCTTGGCACCCTTTGCCATAAGGCATGGTGAAGAGGTTGATGATTCAGGTGCGAAAGTCATCTCCTTGAGTGATTCCTTGAAATCCTCAACCCAAGGATCATGACGAGTACGATGACCTTCGTAGACCTCAGAGAGCCGGTCCCAGATTAGCTTCGCATGGTTGAGATGCATGACGTTCCTGAACTGATTTTGGGACAAACAGTAGCAGATGACATCCTTCGCTGTGAGGTTGAGTAGAGTGTACTTGCGAATGTCATCAGCCTCCGTCATCTTGCATAGATCGGTAAGACCAATATCAGTGATGGTCCACAGTTCGCTGTTCATCGTCATGAATCGCTTCTTCATCATGGCCTTCCACCGGGGATACTCATGATCGTCAAAGATGGGGCAGGACACACTCCTCATTCCTGCAGTCGACATAACTAAAACTCCAGGCGGTTAAACCAAAATCACACAGAACAAGGGAGTACCTTGCTTCGATACCAATTGAAAGTGCGTTACGTCGACTAGAGGGGGGGCGGGGTGGGGTGAATAGGTGATTTTTAAGAAATCTTCACTGAGGAATTTCAGGGTGAGGAAATTCCTAAGCGAAGAACTACTTGCAACGGAATAAGTACTCAGGTATAAGCAAAACAGAGTAATAGCATAGTCATCATGATGAAATGAAAGACAAGCACTGAGTACAGAAAGCGTAAACACATGATAAGCAGGATGAAGACAAACAGACTGGAGAATTAGGATTGAGGAAATAGAGAATGTCTTCAGTCAAAGTCTTCAAGCAGTAATGATCAGGTACATCAACACATAATGAGGAAATGAAAGGGTTGAGGAAATAGAACCAGTTGGCTTGGTGAAGATAATGATTTGGTAGACCAGTTCCAACTGCTGTGACAGTTCTACGTCTGGTTGGAGCGGCTGAGTATTTAAACTCGGGGATACACAGTCCCGGACACACAGTCCTCACCGTATTTTCCTTGAGCTAAGATCACACAGACCTCGCCCAACAGTAGTGGTAAGTCTTCACATGTAACTTCCAAACCTTCACAGACTTGGTCACTTGGCAATCCACAATTCCTCTTGGATGCTCAGACCATGATGCCTTACCGTCTGGAGGATACACAGTCCTCAAAGGTAACAAGCATCGGTTCCACACAGGAACAATCTCTTCAGTGATGCTCAATCACTTTGGGGTTTGTACGTTTGGGTTTGGGATTTGGGTTTTCCTCACTTGATGATTTTCGCTCAAAGTCCTGGGAGGATGGGATGCTCCCAAATGACAAGTGTCAGTTTCTCTCGGAGCAGCCAACCAACTAGTGGTTGTAGGGGTGGCTATTTATAGCCTAAGGAGCAGCCCGGCATGATAAGACATAAATGCCCTTGGCAGATATGACCGTTAGGTGGTAGGATATTTTGGAACAACTGGCGCACGGCTCAGCAACTGTCGGATATTTTGAGGTTCGAATTCCTCAGGGCTATCATGTTCCTCACTGTGTAGGCAATACGTACTGGTGAATTCCTAACTCCTCAGTCAGAACAAATTCCTCCGAGACCAGAAGATCTTCTTCTCTGTCACTAAAGAAATTGACTGAACTGATATGAGATTTCCAATGGCTTCACTCGAAGGATTGGGTAGGTGTAGGATTTTGAGATGAGCATCACCTGGAAATATGTTTCCTTAGTATTACCTCGACCCCCTTTAACAGTACGGTGTTTCCTATGACTCAAGAAAGAGAAAATGAAATTATGAAAACAAAAGTCTTCACGCTTCAGATTCCTTGCATGAATATCGAGTCTTCATGGTCACACCAATTTCTTCACTTTCAAAGTCTTCAGGAGAACCAAAGTCTTCAGCCGAAGACATTCATTTTTTGGGGTCGACTTTCATTGTAAATATCAAACTCCTCATTGACTTATAGAGCCTGTGTACACTCACAAACATATTAGTCCCTTAACCTATAAGTCTTCAATACACCAAAATCACTAAGGGGCACTAGATGCACTTACAAGGATGAAGATGGTGAAGTCCCGGGCCACGCACACGGCGCTTTCCGCGGGCACCTCCCGCGCCGCCCCTCCCATGGCTCCGCCGCCACCGGCGACCTACTTCCAGGCACCTCCTCCGCCGGTGTACCAGCCTCCGCCCCCTTCCACCGATCGTCGTCATGGGCGCCAGCAAGAAGCAAGAAGAAGAAGATGGCCATGAGGGGCGCCACCAGCTGGCCCCGCCTCCCTGGGCCGCCGCGACCAACCCTTGGACAGTGGTAGTCCACGCATACACCATGCCGGTGCCGCGGGCCCCCGTCCCGGCCGGGATCCTCGGCCCCCGCCCCGGCGCCCATCAGGCAATGTTCGCCGTCCCAGGCGGCTACCCTGCTGCCGCGCCTACGTACGCTGCCCCAGGCAGCTACCCCATGGCCCTGCCCGCCTACCCCGCCGCGCCCCTGCCGCCGCACTCCCTCTGGCGCCCTGGGATCTGACCCTTCTCGCAGCGCTTCACTCCGCTCCTACACCCAACTCATACACCGGAGGCGGCGACTGGTATATGGACACCGGGGCTACCGCCCACATGACTTCCAACCCTGGTAACCTCAACTCCGCATATCCAGTTTCTACCGCATGTAGTATCACTGTTGGGGATGATTCATCCCTTCCCGTTACTCATGTCGGTCATGGTTCTTCCGTCTAACTCCATGCCTATACATATGTCTAACTTCTTAGTTTTACCTGATTAGTCACTAATCTTGTTTCTGTTCGTTCTATTACACATGAAAGTCATATAACTGTTGAATTTGACGAAGTGGGTTTTTCTGTCAAGGACGCCCGTACCCAGATGGTACTCCACCGATGTTATAGCCCGGACGGCCTCTACCCGGTGAACTCCACCCACACCTCCACATCCGCTCCGGTCGCTCTCTCTGCCACGGTGGACCTTTGGCATGCTCGGTTGGGACATCCGAACCCGGACACCCTTCGTCATATTCTTAGGACTTTTTCCTTCACGTGTAATAAAACCGATGATCATACTTGTCATGCTTGTCGTCTCGGCAAGCACGTCCATCTTCCGTTTAATGCGTCCTCATTGGTGGCATCATATCCATTTGAGTTGATTCATAGTGATTTATGGACATCTCCTGTTGCCAGCAATACGGGTTTTTTTATACTACCTTGTCATACTTGATGATTTTTCGCATTATGTGTGGACCTTCCCGTTGCTGAGAAAATCTGATGCACTCTCCGTTCTCTTTTACTGCTATGTTGCTACGCAGTTTGGGCGTCCCATTCATGCCTTGCGGACTGACAACGGGAAGGAGTTCGACAACGTCGGGGTTCGTACCCTCCTTGCCACACATGCCATGATTCTTCGTCTCACTTGCCTGTATACCTCGCACAAAATGGTCGCGTAGAACGGATTCTTTGCACTCTCAATGATTGTGTGTGCACCCTTCTCTTCCACGCTAATGTCCCGCCCCGGTTTTGGCCGGACGCCCTCTCCACCGCCTCTCTCCTCATCAACATTCGTCCGAGTCGTGCTCGTGGGAACTTCGCACCACGTCATCCCCTCTTCGGTAGCCCTCCCTCCTATGACGACCTTCGTGTTTTTGGGTGTCTCTGTTATCCTAGCATCGCCTCCACTACTCCTCATAAACTAGCACCTCGCAACATGGCATGCATCTTTATCGGATACCCACCAAACACCAAAGGTTATCGTTGCTATGATCCGGTTTCCCACCGAGTTTTCACTTCACGACACTTTTACTTTGACGAGAGGTCTTTTACCTTTCACGAGGTACCCTCGCCGGTCGACTCGCCATCGTCACCCGCGCCTCTTGGCGCCCCTCGAGGCGGCCGCTCACTTGCGCTGGGCCCCCTCCCGACATCGGGCCCCCTGCAGCGCGTGGGCCTCCCCTGGCTTCGACGCTCCCGCCGCGCCTGGGCTCCGGTCTAGGTCCGTGGCATCGGACCCGGCCCCGTCACCCGCCGCCCCAAGCACTCCCACTGGCCCGGCTGCTTCCTCGCCGGCGGCCACGGTGCCCCAGACTCCCCTTGAGCCCGTAGCCCGGTCAGCGAGTGCATCTCATGCGCCTGACCCTGGCTCCTCGACGGCTTCACCAGTGATCACGACGGGCTCTTCGTCGACTCTGCCCTCGGTCGATCCCCCCTCGCCGGCCTCGCTGGCCCCGTAGCCGGCCTCGCCGGCTCAGCCAGCTTCTCCACCGGCCCCTCCGATGTTCCCGCCGGCCCCACCGGCCGCCCCGGACACCCGCATGGTAACCCGTGCTCGCGCCGGTATTCACCGACCTAGCATGCGCTATTCCGCAGATGAGTACCTCCTCGCTGCCTCGACGTCTGCACTGTCACCTCTCTCGTCGTCAGCTCGAGCCGCGCTTCGCGATCCGCATTGGCTCGCTGTAATGCAGGAGGAGTTCGACGCGCTGGTGCGCAACCGCACCTGGCAACTTGTCCCGCGACCCTCCTATGCCAACGTCATCACTGGTAAGTGGGTCTTCCGGCATAAGACTAGTCCTGACGGGTCTCTCGAGCGCTATAAGGCTCGGTGGATGGTACGCGGGTTCCGGCAGCGTGCTGGAGTCGACTTCACCGACACCTTCGCCCCAGTTATAAAACCGGGCACGATTCGCGCGGTTCTTCAGTTCGCGGTCTCTCACGCCTGGCCGGTGCATCAGATGGATGTGTCGAACGTGTTCTTGCATGACCATCTCTTGGAGCAGGTCTTCTGTCAGCAGCCTACTGGCTTCGTCGACGCGGCTCGTCCTGACCACGTGTGTTTGCTCCCCCGCTCCTTATACGGGTTGAAGCAGGCCCCTCGAGCCTGGTACCAGCGGATCGCCGGCTTTCTGCAGCAGCTTGGGTTCCGAGCTACTCTCTCCGACGCCTCGCTGTTTGTCTAGCACCAGGCTCCGGCGACTGCTTACCTGCTCCTCTACGCCGATGACATCATCCTGACGGCCTCCTCGCGAGAGCTCCTTCGCCAGCATACTGCTCGCCTCAGCGCCGAGTTCGCCATTAAGGACCTCGGCCCGTTACACTACTTCCTCGGTATTGAGGTGGTACGCGCTACCGACGGGTTCTTTCTCCACCAGCAGCGGTATCGCGCAGATCTTCTTGAGCGGGCGGCATTCTTAATCGCAAGCCCGTTCCACGCCTATCGACCACGAAGGCCAAGGTTTCGCTGGCCGACGGCAGCTTCGCCCGGCGCCGGATGTGGCGTTCTCATCGCTCCATCGTCGGCGCCCTTGATTGACACTCACTGGCTGGACTGCGACGCCGTCCAGTGTGTCTCCACATGCACGCCCCTTGCGACACTCACTGGAACCTGGTGAAGCGGATTCTTCGATACATCCGCGGCACCACGGCTCTGAGTCTTACGTTGACGGCCTCGCGCTCGACCGACCTTGTTGCCTACAGTGACGCCGGTTGGGCTGGCTGTCCGGACACCCGTCGCTGTACTTCCGGCTACTGCGTCTACCTGGGGCCCTCGCTCATATCGTGGTCGTCTAAACGACAACCCACGGTATCCCGCTCCAGTGCTGAGGTTGAGTATCGTGTTGTGGCCAATGCCGTCTCCGAGTACTCGTGGCTCCGGCAACTTCTCCAGAAGTTGCTTCTTGATGTTCCGAAGGCCACCGTTGTCTACTGTGACAATGTCTCTGCAGTCTACCTCTTCGCCAACCCCGTTCATCATCGTCGCATGAAGCATATTGAGCTCGACATTCACTTTGTGCGAGAGCAGGTGGCTCCTGGGCGCATCCATGTCCTTCATGTTCCCATCGCTCAGCACTTTGCCGATGTTATGACCAAGGGGTTACCAACGCCTACATTTGAGGAGTTCCGGTCCAGTCTATGCGTCACTGTTGACGTATCGACTGGGGGGGGGGGGGGGTTGAACATATTATATGCATGTATCTGTTAGGATAATCTCCTAAAGGCCCCGCCTCTAGTTTCCTTGTATGAATAAGGCTGACGGCTGCCCTTGTACTTATATACATGCACCGTGCACCCGATCAATACATCGAGAGTTGCATTGCCTTCAACCACACGCACACACTTGCGCAGCAATGGCGTACCACCGGCAGGACACGTCAAAAGAGTGAGGGCGCTGCAGGACCTGCGTGACAGTGGGAGTGGGACAAATGGCGGGCCGGAGAAGCAGCGGCGCGCGTGGCCCTCTTTTGCCGGGTATCAGCTGTGATGGTGATACGACATGGCGCGCGACTGTGGTCGGAACAGGTATTTTATGTGCAGCAATAGGAGGCTACTGCTAGCTGTGTGGTGCATGCACGCACGCAGAGTTGCGTGGGTACGTACACCATGTTTTGGTGGGTTTCGCTTTACATGTTTCTCCTCATGGGTGGCCAGGTTCAGTCACTCGGTAGTGCTGTCCCCCGGCAGCAGCTCCGGCCGTCAGGGCCTCAGGGACGTACGGCCGCTGTCTCGTCATCAACTAAGAGCTATGAGAGATATCGTGCCGGAACTTATTATTCCATCCACCGTTTACTCTCTTTCGACAATATGTAAAGTTTTTTTATTAAAAATGTGCAACGGCTCTTTAAGTATGGAATAAGATTCTTCCTGCCTAGTCCCCATCCGATGGTGTTTACAACATTATTGGAGGGCGTGCGGAGGTTTGTCTACGGCGGATCTCATGGGATTTGATCGGCGTTCATTTTAAGACATGATCCATGGATCATGTCTTCGTTCGTCTGTGTCTGCGTGTCCATAAATTGGATCCTTCCGATCTATGCTTCTCATCGTCGGCGGCGGTTGTTGTTCTGATGCGCTTGTCTTATAAGACCTTAGCACGACGACTTTCCGACTGTCTACTACAACAAAGTTTGTCCGCCTTCGATGAGGAAAAGATGAAGACCACGAGGCGCCTTCAGCTTGCTCCAGTGCTAATAGTTACTATCTTGACACTTGATGATTATACGTTAAAAAGACACAGGGTAGTTGAATTCTCTTTGAAAAGCACCTTCGAATGGTATTGATTACGCAAAAAATATACTGTGTTTTTCTTTTTTGTGTTTGTAGATGGAGGAAGAACATACAGGTACTTCTAGTATACTTCGCTACTACTTCCTTCGTTTCTAAATATTTATTTTTCTATAGATTTCAATAAATATATATATACTGAGTAAAATGAGTGAATCTACACTCTAAAATATGTTTATATACATTCGTATGTGGTAGTTCACTTAAAATCTCTAAAAAGACAAATATTTATGAACGGATGGAGTACAAATTTCTTCCTTCATGTTTTGTTTTTCGTATAGGACTAGTAAACGTGCACGTGCAATGCACGTCTCAAACGTAAACCAGTGAGATTCACATAGTATAAAATAAAAATAAATATTGCAAAAATATATAAATCAAATGGACACACAATGTTTGATGTCGCTCAAATTGAATTTGCAAAAGTGAGACACCACTATGGTTATGTTGCTGCATAGATTAATCGCAGGAAAAATAAAAAATAAAGGGCAGCCCAGTGGATGTAGCTCCTGCTTGGGCAGAGTTCGGGAAGAGTCCGACCACTTTGGGGTGTATTGTATGCAGCCTTTCACTGCATTTCTGTAAGAGGCTGTTTCCAGGACTTGAACCCGTGACCTCATGGTCACAACGCATCAACTTTACCGCGCAGGAAAAATACTCATATAAATAATATCAGTAATTACTTAATAATGCAGTAATATAGGTACGTAGTGCAGTCTTCTCTTTGAATGTAGCCAGGAAAACAAATATAAACTGCCTCACGGTGCAATTACTTTGTTCAAGATGCATGCATACCTCTTGAATCTTTTTCTTATTCTACAAAAGCCAATTCTACATCTGCATAGCAAAATATATATTAGTACTAATTCAGATCAAAATTATATATACCTTTTGGTTATGTGTACTGCCAAAATTATATAGCTACCTATTATGGATAATACGGAATTGAAGATGATATTTTTTTTGCGGGTGAAAATTGAAGATGATATATGACTACAATGACTTCTACATGTGCAGAAATAGAATATGATTTACAATAACTAACTGCAATGTAAAAGGGCTAAAAGAAATCCAATAATAATCATGATACAAAGTATTTATCCCATTTTTTTATATGTTTACGCGTCGGCAACCAGACTAACTTATAATGCTATAAGACAGTTTGTACATACAGAAACTGAAATGAGATATGAAGAAAAATAAAGACGGAAAGAAAAGTATTGTAGAGTACTTGTCAACCTTAACATTATCGAGGTTTCAGGCATGTCAGCTTCTAAATTACAACAACATGATGAAACCTCAAATAAGAATGCATAAAATCACCTGTGTTTACCTTCAAGCAACGCCCCCCAGCTGAGTCACAACCAACATTCTTTGGCAGATACTATATGCATCTACTTCAAAAAAAAAATTTATTGATCACACTAGTTAATGTGGGGTATATTGATACAAAGCTTCTTCATTATGTATGATACAATCCATGTTGGAAAGGGTATTACCCGTTCAAAAATAAACAGAATGCTTATGTCAAAAGCAAGCCTTCTAGGCCAACTCATTTAGTTTCAGAATTTCCATATGAAAGAGCCAACTATTTGGAACATGCTACAAAACTGGTGAAGATATAAAGCATTCATCATCTTTTTCCTTGCCGTAAGGAGTAGCTTCAGCATACATTTGTGACAGTGCAATACTTGATTCAGAAAAAAAGTTGTTCACTATTATTATCGGAGGAAAGAGGTGCGCAGATAAAGAAAGGTAAGTGATGCAAATAACCTGCAAATAAGGCCTTAAACAGTATGTCTGCAAGTTTGACGACTAGATATATGTTGGATCATTTGAATTGCACAAGTAAATAAGAATAAATGTATGTGCCAAAATAGCGAAAGGTATACATATCTCCTTTTTGATGTGCATTATAAACTCATAGCATAGGAAAAGAATTGCTTCGATTTCCTATCCCATTCTTATAGGTGGGGATTTCAACTTGCTTCGATTTCCAAATGAGAAAAGCCGCGGTAGGTTCGATAATCATTGGCCTTTCCTTTTCAATGTTATCATCGACAGTTTAGATTTGCGAGAGGTTTCTATGATCGGAAGACAATTCACATGGGCGAACAGTCTTCCGAAAACGACATATGAGAAACTAGATCGCGTTTTAATGGATACTGACTGGGAATCAAAATTTTCTATGGTTTCTGTTCGTGCTCTACCTCGCATCGAGGCTATGTCAGACCACACACCCATTCTTCTAACTACTGGGTTGCCACGACCACAACATAGACACAAGTTCAAGTTCGAACTTGGGTGGTTGCTTGGGGATGGCTTCCATGACATGGTCAAGGAGGTGTGGGAGAAACCAGTCGCCAGGCCTACCCCAATACACAGATGGAATACCAAAATGCGTGCATTACGTAAATTCCTTGGTGGTTGGGCCAGGCATACAGTGGGTATCCTCAAAAAGGAGAAGCTTCGTCTTTCATCTATCATTGATGAATTAGAAGCTTTGGCTCCTTGGTCTCCATGGCATGGGAGGGGCGAGAGCCCCTCCGAGATTGGATCTGTCTCTCTGTCTCTCTCTGTTTCTGCGTTCCTAGATCTGACCTTTCACCGTTTCTTATATTCCCGGAGATCCGTAATTCCGATTGGATTGAAATTTGAACATGATTTTTATCCGGATATTAGCTTTCTTGCGGCAAAAGAAGGGAAGCAACCGCCTTATGGGGTGTCCACGAGGGTCTGGGACGCGTCCCTTGCCTCGTGGCCCCCTCGGGCATCGTCTCATGTTGATTCCACTTCCCAAAATTCACATATATTCCAAAAAAATCTCCGTCAGTTTTTATCCCATTTGGACTCCGTTTGATACGAATTTTCTGCGAAACAAAAAACATGTAACAAACAGGAACTGGCACTGGATCAATATGTTAGTCCCAAAAATAGTATAAAAAGTTGCCAAAACTATATGAAAGTTGTATAATATTGGCATGGAACAATAAAAAAATTATAGATACGACGGAGACGTATCAATGTGCGTTACCGAGAGGGCCCAGAGATACCTCTTCAATACTCGGAGTGACAAATCCTAATCTTGATCTATGCCAACCCAACAAACACCTTCGGAAACACCTGTAGATCATCTTTATAATCACCCAGTTATGTTGTGATGTTTGATAGCACACAAGGTGTTCCTCCGGTATTTGGGAGTTGCATAATCTCATAGTCAGAGGAATATGTATAAGTCATGAAGAAAGCAATAGCAATAAAACTTAACGATCATTATGCTAAGCTAACGGATGGGTCTTGTCCATCACATCATTCTCTAATGATGTGATCCCGTTCATCAAATGACAACACATGTCTATGGTTAGGAAACTTAACCATCTTTGATTAACGAGCTAGTCTAGTAGAGGCATACTAGGGACACTCTGTTTTGTCTATGTATTCACACATGTATTAAGTTTCCGGTTAATACAATTCTAGCATGAATAATAAACATTTATCATGATATAAGGAAATATAAACAACAACTTTATTATTGCCTCTAGGGCATATTTCCTTCATCTCGGCCATGGCATCACAACTTTCTCTATCATCTATTAGCTTTGTATATTGAGTAACAAATGCATTAATAGAAGATTTGCAAACAATATACTCCCTACTTCCATCTATATAGGGCCTAATGCGTTTTTAATAGTACATGAGATGTATAATGTGAAAATTATATCATTGGAACCTCCTTTCACATACGAATTTGACGGTATGCTTTGTGTAAGTTGCATGTCATATATTATTGCTCCAACGTTTGGTCAAAGTTAGTCTCAAAAAACGTATTACGCCGTATATAGATGGAAGGAGGAAGTATATCTTCAGCATGTGGTTAGCATATTCACTTCTTTGCGTACTACACATCCTTGCACAAAAAATCTTTTGGAAGTATGGTTTAGCCCACATTTCCCTGATTTCATAAGCTCTTGTCATGAAAGCATCGTCCTTGAGATAATATTTATCAATTATAATCTGCCAAGCTTTTTCAAACTCTTCAACCGTAAGCATATGATTTCCTAACTTGTTGAAATCATCAGCAAATGTTTTGTATATCTTTTATGTTTGTTCAAGAAGTTCATGAGATCTCTTTAGGGCATGTCATTTACACCATCTATGAGTTGTATTTGGTAATTCTGTTTTTATTGCATTAGCAATTGCAAGTGCCAGATTTGCAAATTAATGTCAAAATTTGCAATATTAATCTAATAAATAAACACATACTAAATTAAATAATAGTTAGATCATACCAGTAAGAATAGTAACGGGAGCTTTACCACCCATCATTGCAACAAATTCCTTGAAAGCCCATTTGAAGTTTTCAACCTTTTCATTTGTAAGCAATACTCCAGCAAAAATGACACTCCAAAAATGATTCTTGACCCGACAAACATTCCAAATGGCATATTGTAAATGTTTGTACCATAAAGTGTCAAATGTGATTGCATCTCCAAAATACAGATAAAGTGCCCTACTTCGTGCACTAGTCTACATTATAGCCTTCAGCCTATTATCATCATCAACTTGTGCAGTAGATGCAAGTCTATCATCTTACGCAATTTTCTCTCTAAAACATTCGAACGTCTTGGCTGTTGGAGATATGCCCTAGAGGCAATAATGTATGATGATATTTCTTATGTGTTTATGAATAAAGATAGTCCTTGGGCATTATCAATGATGCGTATCAGCGAGTACGTGACTTTTTTGTGGGACTATGCATTGTATGATGACAGTCCTAAAAGGTCCCTAGTAGAAAGGACTGTGTGGACGCGCAGACAACTAGACTAACATATGACACGGTCGCTGGCTTAGTCTCACTAGCCATGGAGCATTGGATGCTAACCGGATAATATGGACTTAGAAGGATCTGGTCGGATTTGACGTAGTCGGATCCGAGTCGAGATAAGGTCCAAGTCGGACAGACCCAACTATGAGACACGGCGATATGTCATCTGTGAGTCTCTAGTACAACATACGTTCTATGTCCTAAGACCTGAGCTGGCGCATGTACTCGGGATGGTGACAAACTTGTTTGGGCCAACCAAACGCTACTCTGTGACTGGGTAGTTACAAAGGTAGGTTTCGGTCTTGTCCAGACCCATGCTGCGAGACATGGTCGAGCAAGATGTGATTTGCCCCTCCGATTAGGAGAGATATACTCTGGGCCCCTCATGTGATCCGACCAAGATAAGCATCGCCATGCGATTAGGATTATGAGATAATCCGGTTTGTGGTCGACATCACTTGAACGAGAAAGAGGTCGGGCTAGCACAAGGATGACAAACTCGCCTTGAGCCCGACAACATATATCGTGTGGCAAAAGGAATGGAAGTATGATGTACAAGTACGCCTAACCAGCTTCATAGTCTGCTTGGTGTTCGGCATGCCTTGCTAGGGGACGCTACCAACCTTGCAGTTCGGAGGTGATCCGAACTACGACCAAGCCGGCTTGAACCTAAGGGGTCGCGCGCTTAAGGGAAGGAACCTACGAGGTCGGATCCGAGGACACTGGTCGGATGTGACCCGAGCTGTGTTCGGATTCTGGCCGAGTAGACTTATGGGATTTAGGGTCCGTGCGAGGCCTAAGTGTTGAGCCCATGATGGATGCCTATATAAAGTGGAGGCACCGCACACTCATGCGATTGATGGCTTCGGCGCTGTCACTAGGGTTTGCATCTGTTGCGAATAGACACCTCCACTCACCGTCGGTTGTGTGATCATACCTAGCAGTCCGCCGCACGATGTTCCTCCTGCACGCACGGATATCGTCAGAGGTGGTGCACTAGCGCCGCTCCGGCGAACTTGTACGTGGGAACCGACGACCGGCTGTTCGAGGTAGATCACACAGGGAGGAGACGATCCACGCGGACGCGCTGCCCCAACTCTTCTTCCACTCCAAAGCAATGCGCGTCTAGTGATAACGATCTGTGAACCATCTCCCGTAGCATGTTCTTGGTTGTTCTGCGTGTAGGAAAATTTTAATTTGCAGTCGACGCACCCTACCGTAGAACCCCAACATTGGCAATATCATTTTGTATGTTCTCGCTTGCTATTTGAGAACACATGGTTCTAAGTTTCCTTTTACTAAACGCACTTTAGTGGTTGAACCATACATATCTGATATGACAGAATTTACCCTTATAAGTGAAACATTATTTTGTCTCAAATGCTTAATAGGACCTCTTGCTGCTGGATCAATATGCTGATGAGAATACATGTGTTTCTTTGGACCACAACTTTCAAGAAGCTCATGGTTGTGTTCTTATTTGAAACTTTTGACATACCATTCTCCACAATCATTCAAATGAACCCTTAACTCCGCTTTGCAACCACATCTAGTTGGTGACCTAATTGCATTCTTATTTATAGCCTGGGATATTAAAATATTTCTTAAAAACAACATATAAATAGTACATATGTTATAATGTTTTTTTGTTTAAACTAGATTAATAACAATACTCACACTGCGCTGGCACTTGTACTCTTGCATTGTCTGAATATCTTTGACATTCACAAAATTGTCTCCATTTGTGATGCTAAAACCAGGAACCCAAGAATATGTGTTGTAAAAGTCATATGCTTCACCTAGAGATCCAAACTTCATACCAACATTAGGTTTGAGCATATCCAAAGATTTATCTTGATAGTATGATCTGATACCTTCTTTAATAGCTCCATTTACCAAAGTAATAAAATAATCACAATTAGTAGGTAGTAAATTTATAATGATTATATTTAGAAAATTATACCTGATATCTTCCAAATTTACAGTGCCTTCTTCTTCATCAACTTTATATGCTGAAAATAAGTAATCTTCATCCGGAGTAGTTTTTTCACCATTAAACTTTTCCTCATTACCACGATTTGTTCCAAATTTAGATTGAACTTCTTCAACCTTTTTTTCAACTGATAATGCCAATATAAATACACTTGTTCCATACCTAAGATTATGTTGAGAAAGAACGTCTCTTGCATCTGAAAAATCTTCAGATTGTTCTTTTGTGGAGCTTTTTTCAGCAATGTGAGTATGAACAATGCTAAATTTTGAAAGAACATATAATTTATGTAGTATTCTTATCTAGATTAACAAAGTATGTTGTAAGTGAAATTAAGTGAAAATAACACATATTATTAAGCTAAACTATACCTTGATGTGAAATTAGTTTTTCGGTCTTCAACCATATTTAACAGATCCAGGAAGCTACTATTCATACATCCATTATTAACATCCATAATGGCAAAATAGATGTTAGAAATATGCCCTAGAGGCAATAATAAAATGGTTATTATTATATTTCCTTGTTCATGATAATTGTCTATTGTTCATGCTATAAATGTGTTATCCGGAAATCATAATACATGTGTGAATACATAGACCACAACATGTCCATAGTGAGCCTCTAGTTGACTAGCTCGTTGATCAATGGATGGTTACGGTTTCCTAACCATGGACATTGGATGTCATTGATAACGGGATCACATAATTGGGAGAATGATGTGATGGACAAGACCCAATCCTAAGCATAGCACAAGATCATGTAGTTTGTTTGCTAGAGCTTTTCTAATGTCAAGTATCATTTCCTTAGACCATGAGATCGTGTAACTCCCGGATACCGTAGGAGTGCTTTGGGTGTACCAAACATCACAACGTAATTGGGTGGCTATAAAGGTATCCTATAGGTATCTCCGAAAGTGTCTGTTGGGTTGACACGGATCGAGACTGGGATTTGTCACTCCGTATGACGGAGAGGTATCTCTGGGCCCACTCGGTAATGCATCATCATAATGAGCTCAATGTGACCAAGTGGTTGGTCACGGGATCATGCATTACGGAACGAGTAAAGTGACTTGCCGGGAACGAGATTGAACGAGGTATTGGGCTACCGACGATCGAATCTCGGGCAAGTAACGTACTGTGTGACAAAGGGAATTGTATTCGGGATTACTTGAATCCTCGACATCGTGGTTCATCCGATGAGATCATCGTGGAACATGTGGGAGCCAACATGGGTATCCAGATCCCGCTGTTGGTTATTGGCCGGACAGTTGTCTCGGTCATGTCTGCGTGATTCCCGAACCTGTAGGGTCTACACACTTAAGGTTCGGTGATGCTAGGTTTATTAGGAAGACTTGTATGTGATTACCGAATGTTGTTCGGAGTCCCGGATGAGACCCCGGACGTCACTAGGAGTTCCGGAATGGTTCAAGGTGAAGATTTATATATGGAAGTTGTAATACGGTCACCGGAAAAGTTCGGGGGCATACCGATATTGTACTGGGGCCACCGGAAGGGCTCCGGGGGTCCACCGGGAGGGTCCACCTCTCCCAGAGGGCCTCATGGGCCGTAGAGGGAAGGGAACCAGCCCTTAGAGGGCTGGGCGCATCCCCCCTTGGGCCCATGCGCCTAGGGTTGGGGGGGAAACCCTAAAGGGGGCGCCCCTTTGCTTGGGGGGCAACCCCCCCCCCCTTGGCCGCCGCCCCCCTCTAGATCTCATATAGAGGGGCCGACCCCCTTCCTCCTCCCCCTATAAATAGAGGGGCGAGGGGAGGACTGCACACACACCTCCAAGGCGCAACCCCTCCCCTCCCCAACACCTCTCCTCCTCCGCAGAAGCTTGGCAAAGCCCTGCCGGAGTACTGCCTCTCCATCACCACCACGCCGTCGTGCTGCTGCTGGAGATCTCTTCCTCAACCTCTCTGTCGGGGAGGCTGATCGGACCCACGAACATCTATGGGGCCGGCGGGCCGAGCCCCTTTCGGTTCGGAGGGGGGCGGAGATCGCACGAAGAGCGGATCGAGGCGAAGCACACGAGCAGTTTACCCAGCTTCGGAGCTCTCCAGAGAGATAATACTCCTACTGCTGCTTGTCCGATTTGTATTGTGTTCTTGCTAGGGAGCGATGAGAGCTACAAGACCTAGCGTGGGTGTTCTCTGGTTAAGTTGGAATCGAACCTCGAGGGAACTGATCGAATGACCAACCCCCTTCTACGTTGCGCATGGGCCTCCTTTTATATGCTCAAAGGGGCTCCGACAGGTGGCAACATAGATAGGGGTACAAATGGAAAAACAGTAGTTGGTACACCTACTTGAACAGTGTAGAGTGCAATATACCTAACCCTGACGGCAAGGGACAAAAGCATTAAATGCCCGTCCCTGTCGCCTAAATAAAGGCAACTGTGAGGACTGTCAGAGCGCCACCGTTTGCCACGATGGTAAGCTTGTCGGCGCCGCTTATCGCTGCTCCCGCCGGCTGCCTGACCTCTTGACACTGTAGCATGGAATGGTCCCATGGCGACACGTTGGTGGATGAGCTGGAGCGGAGATGAAGAGAGGTTACTGCCGCGGCAAGTGCCTTGCCGCGGCTGAATCCTTGTCGCGTCCGGAGGCTTGTCGCTCCTCTTGCCGGGGTCTAGTCTTCTGCGTGCCTTGAGTGGCCTTCCCGGCAAGCTCCTCTTGCCGGGGCCTTGCCTTCTTGGTTAAATACTTTGTTCTTGAATCGCTCCAAAGGAACCACGAAGGATCTTGGCGGTGACCAGGCAAGCCTTGCCGCTGGTGTGCTGTCAGAATCGCCCATGCACGAAGTTCGGGATACTAGGGTACCCCTACTCTAGTACATCGACAGAGCCCGGCTGGGCCGCACACATGCCGAAGCGCTGTCGGGCCAGCCCAAAAGCGATCTGCAGTCACACGCGGCCTTGATCACGCCGTAACTCACCCGGACCCCACGGCCCTCACGAACGGCACGCACCGAACGTGGCGTCGTGTGAGAGATCGTGGGCGAGGTCGTGGGGGGTTTCTTTATTAGGAAAAGCGGAACGTCCGCCCCTCTCCCTCCTTATAAACAGGGGAAACAGGGGCAGGTCGCCACCTCGCCATTGCTGTCTTGTCTTGAAAACCACCGCCGCTTCACCCTTCTTCTCCAGTGCGAAGAGAGCAGCGCTCCGTCCCCTTTCGCCACAACGCCATCAACGCCGTCGGTCTCCTCCACCGCCTCCGCCATGGCTCCGAAAGCCGACAAGGGGAAGGGCGTGAAGTCGGCCGAGGCGCAGCGGCTCATGGGCGCTGCGAAAGGAGCGGGCCATCTTCTCCCCCCAGCTCGACGCAAAGGAGCTGAGGGAGGGCTCCTACCTCTTCTGGTCGACGGAGACGCGTGCGCATCCACGCACGAAGGTACTCCCCGCCATCGCTTCGAAACTAGCCCCAACTGGGTATCCTTTCTTTGCGCTTTTCTTCTATTGCGGACTCTGCCCGCCCTTTTCTGAATTCTTCTGCGACATTATGAACACGTACGGGTTCCGCCTCCTTGATTTCACCCCCAACACCGTTCTGACCATGGGAGTTTTCGCACACCTTTGCGAAAACTTTGTCAGGATCCACCCCAACGTAGCCCTCTTCCGCTACTTCTTCATGCCCCGCGTTGAGAGAGGGGAGCCGCTTGCCGGAGGGATTGCTTGGGTCTCGAGTCGGCAAGAAAGAGGCTTACACGGAAGGAGAGTTCCATGACAAATGGGAGGAGTGGAGGGCCAATTGGTGTTGGATCATAGAGGAGAACCGCAGCCCTTCGACTGCTTGCGCCAAACCCCAATAGTGCGTGTAGCGATTGGAGCAACTTGGCGCCGGAAGATGCTAGGTTGAAGATAGCTGTGACCGGATCTTGCGCCTCGAGGCTTGCCGGACTCCTTGTAAGCGCGGTTGGCGCGGATTTCCTTCGCCGCCGCATCGCTTCCCTTGCAGGAGAGGAGGAGACCTGCTTGGGAGTTCCAAAACGCAGCGGACATCCCGAGGCTGCGCCGGGCCTTAACTGGAATTTCAACGTCACGGAGTTGGATGCGATGCTGCTAGAGCTGTTCAAGAATGACCCCGATCATCCCGAGTGGTTTAGGTTGCCGAGGGGGGTCGTCCCATTGTGCAACAACTCTGTGCTCGACCGCATCCGTGCCATGATGCCGTTGTGCGATTCGCATGGGATCGTTCCAACCTGGCAAGAGCCTTCCGACGACATCGTGCGGCAGTTCTTCGACAGCTTGGAAGAAATGCCGATCCGCCCGACGCAGCGAAGAAGCTCACCCGCGACACCATCGGCGAAGAGATGGTGCGCATTGCCACAAGGTTGGAGGAGGCGGCAATCTTGCCGCTGGTGTCTTGGGTACACCGTGGAGGAGGCAGATCGGCAGAGGCGGCAAGCCTTGCCGGCGAAGGAGTTCGCGGTGAGGAAGAGCTTGCGAACCCGAGGCCGAGTCGAGCGAACCAGCAGAGGGCGCCGCTTCCCCACCATCCAGCTGCTTGCCGCAACGGAACCAGCTCGCCAAAGAGGCGTCTCCGCATAAGCGAGATTTAGACGGGCGGCAGACGGCCACAAGAAGGCCATGACGCGCTTTCATGGCAAGCAATGTTGCTGGAGCACCCCATACTGCTGCGACAACCGAGGCGGGATCCTCCCGAGCCACCGCCGGGCGCCTCGCCAAGCGGTCAAGAGAGCCCACTCCTCCGCCTCGTCGCCGGGAGGCGAGCAGTTTGATTTCTCCGCTCAGCTCCGAGGAGGAAGAAGAAGAGTAAGCTTCAATATTGTGCTTGTATTTCTTCAATTTTGTTGCTTCATCTTGAATCTGATTTGCTTTGTTACGAACTCTTTCCTTTTTAGGACGGCTGGCCCGTGACGTCGAAGAGAGCCAAGACCACGGTGGTCGTCGTTGAGGACGATCCATCCGTGGCAACAGGAGGCGCGTCTGAGACCCCCTTGCGGACCCGCAACCCTTCCTCAGAGCAGCCCACAAAGACAGCCCAGGACTAAGTATGCGGTTTTCTCCTTCTTTATTAGGTGTGCATCGGTGCTCCTTCTTCATTGATATCATTTGTTGGTTTGTGTAGGAGCAGAGCAGCCTCATCGGGAGGGCTCGGAAGCCGCCCTGAAATTCTATCTGCTTCGACTCGCCCGCCAAGGGAGGATTCTCCGGCAAGGAGGCGCCCGGCAAGGGAGACTACTCCGGCAAGGGCGGCACTAGTGATCCTCCGATGGTCGAGACCATGGCTGCAGATCCCATTGCGTAATCCTCTTCTTGAAAATTTCCCTTGGGCTTGTTTTCTTCTGTTTTTCTTTTTAAACATTTGCTTGACTGTTCTTTCTTTGTCCGCCACAGAGCCGATGGAGACTGAGGTTGCCGGCGAGGAGGACCTTGGCAACAACACCGACCGTCGTCGTGGAAGAAGAGGCCGGCGCCGACGAGCTTCGGGCGAGGAGGCCACCGAGCTGCCGCCGCAGAAGCCGGAGAGGGTCTGCAGCGATCGCCTGACGGCCACTGGGGCCGTGGGAGCACCAGCGCTACACCGACCGCCGACTCCCCGTTCTTTGCAGCTGTCAGTTCAAGAGCCCCAGCCCGGCGCCTACTTGAAGGCCGTGACGGTGTCTTCATCAAGCTCCCATGGAGTCGAGCTCAGGCGCGGTCGAAGGAGAGACCTTCGACGGAGAGCTGCTCGCCTCCATTGGCCGACGCTGTGGACGCGCCAAGCAAAGAAGCGGCGAAGTCTCGAGGAGGAGCAACAAAATAAGCTGTTGTCGCTCTACCGCGCCCGACAAGCCAAGTTGGAGTCCCGGAAGCACTTGTCGCGAGGGCGGGAGCAGACATGGAGAAGCTGCCATGAGGAGCTCCGGCCGCAACCTGTGAAGCTCTCCGGTCCTTGGCGGAGGAGCGGAGCAACTTCGCCGAGGAGCGCACGGCCTTCATCCTCGAGAAGGCCGCACTGGTGAGGAGCAGCGGCTTGTCGCCCGAGAAGCTATCCATGTGAAAGCGAAATGGCTGGCGTGAAGGTCAACTTGGACAGCCACGAGGAAGAGCTTGTCGCGCGCGAGGAGTCACTTGGCGGGGCTCTTAAGGAAGCGAAGGATGCTGCCGCAGCCGCCGAGGCCGCCAAGAAAGAGTTGGAGATGAAGGTGACGGAGCTGGAGGCCTGTCTCCGGAAGAGCGGCGAGGAGCTTGCCGCGCTCAAGCACGAGCGCGAGAAGGACACCTACACTCTTGGCGAGCTGCAGGGCCGTCTCACTGATAGGAGCAAGGAGCTCGACGCCGCCAAGGATTCCCAGGCAGATCTTGAGCTGAAGCTGACCACTCTGACGCAGATGCTGGACGGCGTCAAGGAACGGGAGGTGGGCCTGTTGGAGACGATCAGGGCCAACGAGGAGCTGCTGGCGAATGTTGTTGCCACCCAGAGCGCCTTGAGGGAGAGTGTGGAGCACTGGACCGAAGGTCTTGTGGATCTTGTTGCCGCCATCCTGGCAGTGATGGAGCTGGGGATGGTGGATCTTGGATACTCCTCCGACGAGCACCTCCAACCCAGCGCCAAGCTTAGCTTATTCTTCAAGGCGTGGTGGCGTGTCTCCAGCTGACTCCGGGAAGAGATCCCAAAGCAGTTGGCCGAGGAATCGCGCCCGAGATCTGCAGAGCCCTCCAGAAGGTGTTGATGAAGGTGGCCTTCCGCAATCCAGGCCTCAACCTCAACGGTGTCCTCAGATCCTTGCCGCCGGATGCCGACGTGGAGGCGCTCAAAGCCCTTGTCGCACCCATTGTGGACAAGGTGGGCAAGATCAAGCGTGTTGATGGCGACCGCGTAGACTAGGCCGCCAATTTTATCTTTCCCTTGTCATTGATCATGTTTAGAACAATTTATTAGATTTGCGACAAGTTATTTTGTAATATAACTCTATCTTAGGCGATGATTGCAATGTTATTTCCTTTACTCGATTCCTTCCTTTGTACATTTCTGCCGTACGCTTTTAGGGAACTTGTCAGTGCAGGCACCTTTGTCGCGGCTACCGAGTGTGAACGTCGGCTGACTTCTTTGGCGGTGCCGCCTCAAACAAGCAACCTTGTCGCGACTAGCTGCAGCTCACTTAAGTTGTTGAGCGGACTCGAAACAAAGTAAAGTAGCGCGACTAGCCATGAAGTTGGTTCCTCCGCCGCATGTGTTTTCCATACAAAGTACTATCGCTCGAGGAAGATAACTTAAAAATTTAAGAACTGATTGCTCAAACTTGGGCAACTTAGCTTTTCATCGTTTGCTTCCGATAAGGTGAAACTTCCTCGAGCAACGCTTGGTCCATAGTATTATCTTCTCCTTCCCCGGGTTAACTTGTGCGCGAGGGAGCTTTCCTTTCTTTGAGAAAAGAGAAAGAAGAGAAAATAAAGTTATGGAGCCCAAATGACTCGATATTGCTTACTGTGTGTGGGTGCTGCACAAAGTGTTAGCCAAAACATGCAATGAAATGATGAAAGCATGAATTTGACAAGTTGTGCGCAACACATGAGCTTTATCGATGCATCGGGTCTGCGCCGGCTTTGTACAAAGGATTACATGCAACGCAGCAAGACTTGTACAAAGCGGTGGTTGCTTAACAAAGTTCCGCAACCGCGCTCTATGGGTAAAACTTACAAAGATGCTCAATGTTCCAGAGTTGCTCACCGAATGCCATCTTCGGTCTCAAGACGGACAGCGCCAGCCTAGTGACTCGTTTCACCCGATAAGGGCCTTCCCACTCAAGGCGTCAACTTGTTTGAATTCTTGGCGGATCGAACGCGCCGAAGAACAAGGTCGCCTTTCCTCGAGGCTTCTCGCACTAACTTTGCGGCTATGGTAGCGACGCAAAGCTTGCTGATAACGAGCAGCTCGTCTGGCAATGACGAAGACGATCCTCCTCAAGGAGCAAAGACGTCATCTTGTCGCGGCTGCTCTTGCTCAAGCTCATCATAAGCGAGTACTCGAGGTGACCCAGATACGAAGTTCCGTGGGGAGAACTGCCTGCTGCTCCATAGACTAGAACGAAGGTGTCCGGCGTTGGCTCGATTTGGCGTCGCCCCGATCGACCAAAGAACCACCGCAGCTCCTCAATCCAGTTTCTTCAAGACTTGTGCAGCCTGTCGAAAGTTACGGTCTTGAGCCCGCAGCACTTCAACATTTGCCCTCTCGCTTGACCGTTGCTTCTCGGATGAGCAATGTAAAGCAGACCTTGGCGCCAAGGTCTTGGACGTCTTTGCATGAAGGTGCGACTCGTAAATTGTGTGCCATTGTCGGTAATGATCCTGTTAGGGATTCAAACGGCAAAACAATCGACCAAGAACTTGATCACGACCGTCTTTGTCACCTTCCTCACTGCTTCCACTTCCGGCCACTTGGTGAACTTGTCGATTGCAACATACAAGTACTCAAAGCCCCTGACAGCTCGGGGGTAGGGGCCGAGGATGTCGAGCCCCCAGACCGAAAATGGCTAGGATAAAGGATCGTCTGGAGAGCTTGAGCTGGCTGGTGTATCTGTTTGGAATGGAACTGGCACGCTTCACACTTCGTTACTTGTGCAGTCGCATCCTGGAGGGCTGTCGGCCAAAAGAAACCTTGCCGGAAAGCTTTGCGGCAAGTGCTTTCCGCGCCAATGTGGTGACCACATATGCCTCCATGTATCTCTCGCCAACTTTTTGTCCGTCTTCCCGGTGAATACACTTGAATTTCACACCGTTGAGACTCCTTCTGTACAGTGTGCTGTAGACAACCTGATACATACTTGACTGCCGGGCTACTCTTTCCGCTTCTTCTTGCTCTTCGGGAAGTTCTCCTGTCTCAAGGAAATGGGCAATCTCTGCGCCCATCTTTGGAGCTTGTGGCTCGACAACAAGGACTAAAGGCACATTCGTCATTGCTTGGGAACATCAGCTTCCACGGCAAGAACACTGCGGCTCACCGGAGCTTGACGTTCCCGGCAAGCTTGCCGAGCAAAACTTGTCGGGAGCGTCGCTTCAACGAAACAAACCACAGGGCTTGTCGGAGCAGCATCGCCTCAGCTCTGTTGGTGTCGATCTTGGGGACCTTCTTGGCGGCGGCTTCGGGAAACTCTGCCGGAAAATAGTCACCAGAAATCAACTTCCTCTTCTTGCTCTGTCCAGTTGATGGTGTTACGGTTGGTTGAGTTAGCTTGAGCACAAAAATCCCTAGTTCCACAGGCAACTTAGTGCAGCCAAGACTTTGACAAAGCCATCAGCAATATCATTCTCGAGCTCTTGGAACATGTTCCATTTGTAGGTCACAAAGTGTTCTTCTAGCTTTCTCACTTCATCAACATAGGCTTCCATCAATGGACTCTGATAATCTTTGTTCACTTGGCGGACAACAAGCTGCGAGTCACCCCTGACAATGAGCTTCTTGATCCCAAGGTCCACTGCTATCCTGAGACCGGCAAGCAAACCTTCATACTCTGCAGTATTGTTTGTTGCTTGCTCCTAGGGAAAATGCATTTGGACTATGTACTTGAGGTGCTCTCTGGTGGGTGCTTTAAGCAAAGACGCCAAAGATCGGGCGCCTTTGCGAGAAGGCACCATCAAAGTACATCAGCCACTCTTTGCTCGCTTCCTCGACGGGATGCTCGTCTCGGAATTTCTTCATCTTGCGTTGGGGTCCATTCCGCTATGAACTCCGCCAATGCTCGCTTTGGATAGTTGATGTGCTTTCAAACTTGAGGCCAAAGCTTGACAATTCCAAAGTGCCCACTCGACAATCCCGCCTGCCGCTTCGGATTCTCGCAAGATCCTCTTCAGCCGGAAAGCGAGTGACAACTGTGATCTAATGTGCTTGGAAGTAATGGCGCAGCTTTCTCGAGGACATGAGGAGGCCGAAAAGCAATTTCGCACACCGTAGTACCTTGACCTAGCCCCGCAGTAAGGGAACCGGCGAAGTAAACTGGGCGCTGCACCATCCTTTTACGTGATCTCGCTCATGCGTGCGCAGATCCGTCCTTGTCGGGACCAGAGCTTGTCGGCGAAGCCCCGCTTGTCGCTGGATGTGTTCCGCCGTGGTTGCTAGCTCATCATCCGCCTCCCTCTCCTCTACTAACGCCAGCACTAACCACTTGATTGGTTGCCGCTATATATAGCAAAGCAACTTCTCTTGTGGCTTAGGTGCGACAAGTGTTGGAGTGGAGGACAGTATCTCTTTAAGTCTCGCAGCGCAGCCTCCGCTTCGAGTCCATTTCATTGGACCTGCCTTTTTCAAGATTTTGAAAATGGCATGGCTGCTCAGCAGACCTAGAGATAAACCTGCCGAGAGCAGCTACAACCGCAAGTCTTCATACATCCTTGACGCGCTTTGGTGCTTCAATCTGCTCAATGGCCTTGATCTTGCTCTGGATTGGCTTCAATTCCTCACCGAGACCACGAAGAACCCGAGAAGCTTGCCGGAAGGGACTCCAAACACGCACTTCTCGGGTTGAGCTTGAGGTTGATCTTGCGCAGATTTGCAAAGGTCTCATCCAAATCTTGAACCAGAGTTGCTTTGTCCTTGCTCTTGACCACTATGTCATCCATGTAGGCTTCTACATTTACGTGCATTTGCGGCTCAAAAGCATCATGAACTACTCTTGCAAACGTTGAACCACATTCTTTAACCCGAAAGGCATCCGTGACAAAACAAAGACGCGCTACATGGGGTGATGAATGCGGTCTTCTCCTCATCTTCTTCTGCCATGAAGATCTGATGATATCCTGAATATGCATCGAGAAAAGAAAGCAAATCACTTCCAGCCGTGGAGTCAACAATCTGGTCGATGCGCGGCAAGGGAAATGGATCTTTGGGACAAGCTTTATTGACATCTGTGAAATCAATACAAAGTCTCCATTTCCCGTTAGCCTTGCGCACAACTACAGGATTGGCCAACCACGAGGGATGGAGCACCTCCGACAAGGCCCGCCGCTTCCAGTTCTTGATCTCTTCGCGATAAATTCTTGGCGCCCACCGCTTGCTTCTCGACTTTCGCTGACGGGCCGCGCATGAGGACAAACGGCAAGACGGTGCTCAATTACTCACGGGAACACCGGGGATGTCGGGGACGGTTGCCACGCAAACATCGCCGACGTCAGCCCGCAAGAAAGCAACGAGCGCGCCTTCCTATTTAGGGTCGAGAGAGGCACCGATGGTGAAGGTACCACCAATGCCGCCCTCCTTGGCGGACACCTTCTTGGTCTTTGGCGAGCTGACATCGCCTTTCTTGCACTTGCCGGTGGAGTTCGATGGTGCGTCCTCGACGGTAGCGCGGCACTCAAGAGGTGCGCTTGCGAGTGGGCATCGAGCTCTTGCCGGACTTGGTCTTCTTCTTCCCCGGAGCTTCAGTGCAAGTGTCTTGCTTTCTCATTGCGTACCGCTTCCCAGAGATCTTGTCGGCACAGATAAGAGCATCCTTCTTGTCGCCATGGACAGAGATGATGCTTATCGGCCCGGCATCTTGAGTAAGTTGTATGCATAATGAGAGGCTGCCATGAACTTGGCGAGTGCCGGATTTGCCAAGTATCCCATTGTAAGGCAATGGGAAATCAGCAACGTCGAATGTGACCCTCTCGATCCTAAAGTTCAGCTCATTGCCAATGTTACCGCAGAACGTGATCTTCCCTTCGGCTTGCTCCTTCCGGATTGATTCCTTGAACGCGTGCAGTCTCTTCGAGCTCATTGTCGTGGATCTGAAGCTTCGGAGCACAGCGGAGGAGATCAGTTCAAGCCGCCCCGCCATCAACTAGCATCTTGGTGACCTTGAGGTTGCGGATAGTTGGTGAGACCAACATCGGCAAGCACCCGACCGCAGCTTATGCGATCGGTGGTCCTCAATATCAAAGATGATAGGCATGTCGACCACTTCCGGAGGCTTGCGCGTGACTCTACGGATGGTTCGCTGCATTAACTTCCCGCATCCACCGCTTGAGTTGGCGGTGGGAAGTATGCAGGAAGCACCTCCGCCAACGCAGAGGACCTTTGTAGCTTCAAACTCCCCGCTCATCGGGCGTCGTCATCATCCATGTCTTCATCGTCGTCTTCGTCAGTCCTTGTCGCGCCGCGGGAGGTCTATCTCCTTGCCGGCCGCTTGGCCTTGCTGCGGCGTCCTCCCCGGCCGGGCGCTTCTTGGCTCCTCCAAAGCACCTTAATGGGCCTTCTCCTTGTCGCGCCGCTCGTACTTTCGGCCTGGCATGTTCGACAAGCTGCTCGACCTTCTTGCAGCTCGGAGGTCATGGCCCTTGGTGCGGTGGATCTTGCAAGATCGCTTGCGGAGCTGCCCCGCTTGTCGGGCGGCCGCCACATGCTGGTGGTTGGTGCCGCCGCAACCTCCTTGCCCGAGCTACCAGCCTTGGCGTTCTTGTCGCCACCTCCGTTGTTGGACCGCTCGACGACTAGCACATCTCTTCCTTTCTTTTGTTGTTGCCCCGCCGCCGCTCTTCTTTGTCGGGCGGTCTCCTCTCATCACGATCCTCGCTTGCATTCTCTCCGGGGAGCCTCCTCCCCTCCTCAGCACGTGTGCACTTGTCGGCCAGGGCGTATAGCTCACTGACATCTCTGATCTTGCACATCGCCATCTCCTCCCACATCCTGCGGTTTCACACGTTCTGATGGAACGCGCTGATCACCGCGGCAGGGTGGACATCTGGGATGTTGTGCTGTACACGGCTGAATCTCTGAATATACTTGCGCAGGGGCTCTCCTTCCTTCTAGGCGCAGCGAGATGAAGGTCGCTTTCTTGGCCATGGGGCTTGTGGTCACCGTGAAGGCGCCGACAAACTGATGGCATAGATCTGCCCAAGAAGATATGGAGTTGTCCGGCAAGTGCATGAGCCAGGACCTAACGTTGGGCTTGAGCACCAGCGGGAAGTAGTTGGCAAGGATCTTGTCGTCTCGCCCGGCAGCCTGCACCGCGATGGTGTAGATGCCGAGGAACTCCGACGGATGCGTCTTGCCGCCGTACTTTCTCCCAGACGTCTGGTTTGAAGTTCTTCTTCTTTGGGCCATCGGACTTGCCGCAGCTCACCGCTGAACGCAGGGCAACCTACCGCTGCACGGCAAGTCGCTCGTTCTTCCGGCGCGCGTGCGTGTCAACAGAGGGCCCAGCGCGCTTGTCGGATTGACGTCGCGCTTCTTCGGGCGCCGATGCGTAGTTCGAGCGTCCTCTTCTTGCCGCCGATCGTGTAGCACTTGGCGTTGATCGCGGTGAGCTCGTGGATCCGGCGACGCAAAGAGAGTCGCCGCCGAGGTGGATCCGGCGAGTAGGCGATCTTGGCCTTCGGGTGGAGAGTGCATGGTGGTTGCACCCCACCGGTCTCTGCCGCCACCGGCTCGCGTTTGGCGGCCTGCCGCGGCAAAATGACGCACTCGGTTGCCGTCATGGAGCGCCGCTGCTGGCGGCCGATGAGACTCTCAGATAGTGGCCCTCCACCGTCGACCTTTGTCGGCCGTTGGAGGGTAGTCGAGGAGCGATTGAGCTCTCGCCAGAGCTTCACCGGAGTAGTGGGTGGCAATGTTGAACGGTGCGAGGAGCGGGATATGCTCGGACTTCTAACTATGTTAGAAGGAGCAAAGATCCCGCCCAGTGCAAATCAGATCTCGCCGTGCCAAAGATGTTGGCATGCACGCTGGTCTTGAGGGTCTCGAGATCCTCCAGCTCGGTCTTGATCCAACGAGCGTATGGTATTGTGAATACCATGAGACGCCGAGGTTTGCGCGGCCTTGTCCTTGGACTTGGCAGCGTCACGAACTCCTTCGCCGGCGCCCGTTCTTCCGCCAAGATTCCGCTTCCACCACCCGCTTGCTCGGTGATGGTGGGTTCGACGCGGACGGCTCCGCTACCGCCGATGCCTTCTTCTTCGGTGGCATGTTGATGAAGATGTTGAAGATGATGAAGATGTTGCTCGTGTGAACGCCGGATCAGGTTCACACAGCCTCGACGCCCCCTACGTGGCGCGCCAAAGATGTCGGGGAGGCTGATCGGACCCACGAACACCTATGGGGCCGGCGGGCCGAGCCCCTTTCGGTTCGGAGGGGGGCGGAGATCGCACGAAGAGCGGATCGAGGCGAAGCACACGAGCAGTTTACCCAGCTTCGGAGCTCTCCGGAGAGATAAAACCCCTACTGCTGCTTGTCTGATTTGTATTGTGTTCTTGCTAGGGAGCGCTGAGAGCTACAAGACCTAGCGTGGGTGTTCTCTGGTTCCGTTGGAATCGAACCTGGAGGGAACTGATCGAATGACCAACCCCTTCTACGTTGCGCATGGGCCTCCTTTTATATGCTCAAAGGGGCTCCGACAGGTGGCAACGTAGACGGGGGTACAAATGGAAAAATGAGTTGGTACACCTACTTGAACAAAGGTACAGCAGATATACCTAACCCTGACGGCAAGGGACAAAAGCATTAAATGCCCGTCCCATGTCGCCTAAACAAAGGCAACAGGACCGTCAGAGCGCCACCGCTTGCCACGATGGTAAGCTTGTCGGTTGCCGCTCATCGCTGCTCCCGGCCGGCTGCAAGACAGCCTTTCTTGACACGCTGCGCATGGAATGGTCCCATGGCGACACGTTGGTGGATGAGCTTGAGCGGAGTTGAAGAGAGAGGTTGCCCGCGGCAAGTGCCTTTCCGCAGCTGAATCCTTGTCGCGTCCGGAGGCTTGTCGCTTCTCCGAGCCTTCCGGCAAGCTCCTCTTCTTTGGGGTCTTGTCTTCTGCGTGCCTTGAGTGGCCTTCCCGGCAAGCTCCTCTTGCCGGGCCTTGCCTTCTTGGTTAAATACTTTTTCTTGAATGGCTCCAAAGGAACCACGGAGGATCTTGGCGGTGACTGTGCAAGCCTTTTGTCATGGGTGCAGAATCGCGTGCACGAGTTCGGGATACTAGGGTACCCCTACTCTAGTACACCGACACTCTCCCTCCTCCTTGCTGGATCAAGGCATGGGAGACGTATCCGCTCCGTACGTGTGTTGAACGCGGAGGTGCCATCCGTTCGGTGCTAGGATCATCGGTGATTTGGATCACGACGAGTACGACTCCATCAACCCTGTTCTCTTGAACGCTTCCGCTCGCGATCTACAAGGGTATGTAGATGCATCTCTCTCTCTCATTGCTAGATGACTCCATAGATTGATCTTGGTGATGCGTAGAATTTTTTTATTTTCTGCAACGATCTCCAACAGTGGCATCATGAGCTAGGTCTATGCGTAGTTTCTATGCACGAGTAGAACACACTTTTTTTGTGGGCGTAGATTTTGTCAATTTACTTGCCACTACTAGTCTTATCTTGTTTCGGCGGCATCGTGGGATGAAGCGGCCCGGACTGACCTTACACGTACACTTACGTGAGACAGGTTCCACCGACTGACATGCACTAGTTGCATAAGGTGGCTAGCGGGTGTCTCTCTCTCCCACCTTAGTCGGATCGGATTCGATTAAAAGGGTCCTTATGAAGGGTAAATAGAAATTGGCATATCACGTTGTGGTTTTGACGTAGGTAAGAAACGTTCTTGCTAGAACCCTATTGCAGCCACGTAAAAACATGCAACAACAATTAGAGGATGTCTAACTTGTTTTTAAAAGCATATGCCTTGTGATGTGATATGGACAAAAAGGATGTGATGAATGATATATATGTGATGTATGATATTGATCATGTTCTTGTAATAGGAATCACGACTTGCATGTCGATGAGTATGACAACTGGAAGGAGCCATAGGAGTTGTCTTAATTATTGTATGACCTGCGTGTCATTGAATAACGCCATGTAATTACTTTACTTTATTGCTAAACCATTAGCCATAGTAGTAGAAGTAATCGTTGACGTGACAACTTCATGAAGACACGATGATAGAGATCATGATGATGGAGATCATGGTGTCATGCCGGTGACGATGATGATCATGGCACCCCGAATATGGAGATCAAAAGGAGCAAAATGATTCATATCATGTCACTATTTGATTGCATGTGATGTTTATCATGTTTCTGCATCTTATTTGCTTAGAGCGACAGTAGTAAATAAGATGATCCCTCATAATAATTTCAAGAAAATTTTCCCCCTAACTGTGCACCGTTGCGAAAGTTCGTTGTTTCGAAGCACCACATGATGATCGGGTGTGATAGATTCTAATGTTCACATACAACAGGTGTAAGACAGATTTACACATGCAAAAACACTTAGGTTGACTTGACGAGCCTAGCATGTACAGACATGGCCTCGGAACACAAGAGTCAAAAGGTCAAACATGAGTCATATAGAAGATATGATCAACATGAAGATGTTCACCGATGATGACTAATCCGTTTCACGTGATGATCGAACACAGCCTAGTTGACTCGGATCATGGATCACTTAGATGACTAGAGGGATGTCTATCTGAGTGGGAGTTCATTAAATAATTTTGCAATATGTCTTGTAGATCAAATGGCCCACGCTAATGTTGCCCTCAACTTCAACGCGTTCCTAGAGAAAACCAAGCTGAAAGACAATGGCAGCAACTATACGGACTGGGTCCGGAACTTGAGGATCATCCTCATAGCTGCCAAAAGAGCATATGTCCTAGATGCACCGCTAGGTGAAGCACCCTGCTTTTCCCAAAGAACTCAAGACGTTATGAACGCCTGGCGATCGTGTAGCGATGATCACTCCACAGTTCAACATGCATGCTTCTGACTTAGAACCGGGTTCCAAAAGCGCTTTGAGCAAAGACGGAGCATATGAGATGTTCCAAGAGCTGAAAATGGTTTTCCAAGCTCATGCCCGGTCGAGATATGAAGTCTCGACAAGTTCTCTGATTGTAAGATGGAGGAGAATAGTTATGTCGCTAAAGCACATACTCAAAATGTCTGGGTTGCACAACCGCTTGTCTCAGCTGGGAGTTAATCTCCCGGATGACATGGTCATTGACAGAATCCTTCAGTCGCTCCCACATAGCTACAAGAGCTTTGTGATGAACTACAATATGCAGGGGATGGTGAAAACTATTCCTGAGGTATTTTCAATGCTGAAATCAGCGGAGGTAGAAATCAAAAGGAACATCAAGTGTTGATGGTCAATAAAACCACTAGTTTCAAGAAAGGCAAGGGTAAGAAGAACTTCAAGAAGAACGGCAAGGGAGTTGCCGCGCCCGATAAGCCGCTTGTCGGAAGAAGCCAAAGCATGGACCCAAACACGAGATCGAGTGCTTTTATTGCAAGGGAAGCGGACACTGACAGCATCGCCCCAAGTACTTAGCGGACAAGAATGCCTAAGCAACACCAAAGGTATATGTGATATACATGTAATTGATGTGTACCTTACCAAGACTCGTAGTAGCTCTCGGTATTTGATACCTATGCGGTTGCTCATATTTGTAACTCAAAACAGGGAGTTGCGGAATAAGCGGAGATCGGCAAAGGACGAGGTGACGGCGCGCTTCGAATGGTTCCAAGGTTGATGTGATCGCCACAAGACGCTTACCTCTACATTTACCTACGGGATTAGTTTTAAACCTCAATAGTTGTTATTTAGTGCCAGCTTTGAGCATGAAAATTGTATCTGGATCTTGTTTAATACGAGATGGCTACTCATTTAAATATGAGAATAATGGTTGTTCTATTTTATATGAGAGATATGTTTTATGGTCATGCCCCGCTGGTCAATGGTTTACTCTTAATGAATCTCGAATGTAATGTTACACATATTCAAAGTGTGAATACCAAAAGATGTAAGATTGATAATGATAGTCCCACATATCCATGGCACTGCCGCCTTGGTCACATTGGTGTCAAACGCATGAAGAAGCTCCATACAGATGGACTTTTGGAGTCTCTTGATTTCGAATCATTTGGCACGTGCGAACCATGCCTCATGGGTAAAATGACCAAGACTCCATTATCCGGAACAATGGAGCGAGCAAACCAGCTTACTGGAAATCATACATACTGATGTGTGCGGTCCAATGAGCATTCAGGCTCGCGGAGGCTGTCGTTATGTTCTCACCCTCACTGATGACTTGAGTAGATATGGGTATGTTTACTTGATGAAACACAAGTCTGAGACCTTTGAAAAGTTCAAGGAATTTCAGAATGAGGTAGAGAATCAACGTGACTGAAAAATAAAGTTCTTACGATTAGATCGTGGGGGAGAATATTTAATTCACGAGTTTTGTACGCACTTAAGGAAATGTGGAATTGTTTCACGACTCACGCCGCCTGGAACACCTCAGCGTAACGGTGTGTCCGAACGTCCTAATCGCACTCTATTGGATATGGTTAGGTCTATGATGTCTCTTACCGACTTACCGCTATCATTTTGGGGATACGCTTTAGAGACAGCTACATTCACTTTAAATAGGGCACCGTATAAATCCGTTGAGACGACACCGTATGAATTATGGTTTGGAAAGAAACCTAAGTCGCTTTCTAAAAGTTTGGGGATGCGATGCTTATGTCAAGAAACTTCAACCTGAAAAGCTCGAACCCAAGTCAGAAAAATGCGTCTTCATAGGATACCCTAAGGAAACCATTGGGTATACCTTCTACCTAAGATCCGAAGGCAAGATTTTCGTTGCCAATAATGGGTCCTTTCTGGAGAAAGAGTTTCTCTCAAAAGAAGTAAGTGGGAGGAAGGTGGAACTTGATGAAGTACTACCTCTTGAACCGGTAAGTAGCGCATCTCAGGAAGATGTTCCCGTGGTGCCTACACCGACTGGAGAGGAAGTTAATGATGATGATCAAGGTACTTCGGATCAAGTTACTACTGAACTTCGTAGGTCCACAAGGACACGTTCCACACCAGAATGGTATGGCAACCCTGTCCTGGAAATCATGTTGTTAGACAACGGTGAACCTTCAAACTATGAAGAAGCGATGTCGGGCCCAGATTCCAACAAATGGCTAGAAGCCATGCAATCCGAGATAGGATCCATGTATGAAAACAAAGTATGGACTTTGACAGACTTGCCCGATGATCGGCGAGCGATAGAAAACAAATGGATCTTTAAGAAGAAGACGGACGCGGATGGTAATGTTACCATCTATAAGGCTCGACTTGTCACTAAGGGTTATCGACAGGTTCAAGGGGTTGACTACGATGAGACTTTGTCTCCCGTAGCGAAGCTGAAGTCCGTCCGAATCATGTTAGCAATTGCCACATACTATGATTATGAGATATGGAAAATGGACGTCAAAACGGCATTCCTTAACGGCTTCCTTAAGGAAGAATGGTATATGATGCAGCCGGAAGGTTTTGTCGATCCTAAGAATGCTAACAAGGTATGCAAGCTCCGGCTCCATCTATGGGCTGGTGCAAGCATCTCGGAGTTAGAACATCCGCTTTGATGAAATGATCAAAGCGTTTAGTTTATGCAGACTTATGGAGAAGCCTGCGTTTACAAGAAAGTGAGTGGGGGCTCTGTAGCATTTCTCATATTATATGTAGATGACATACTTTTGATGGGAAATGATATAGAACTTTTGGACAGCATTAGGGCCTACTTGAATAAGTGTTTTTCAATGAAGGACCATGGAGAAGCAGCTTACATATTAGGCATCAAGATCTATAGAGATAGTTCGAGACGCCTCATAGGTCTTTCACAGAGCACATACCTTGATAAGATATTGAAGAAGTTCAATATGGATCAGTCCAAGAAGGGGTTCTTACCTGTGTTGCAAGGTGTGAAATTGAGCTCGGCTCAATGCCCGACCACGGCAGAAGATAGAGAAAAGGTGAGTGTCATCCCCTATGCATCGGCTATAGGGTCTATTATGTATGCCATGCTGTTTACCAGACCTGATGTAAACCTTGCCGTAAGTTTGGTAGGAAGGTACCAAAGTAATCCCAGCATGGAACACTGGACAATGGTCAAGAATATACTGAAGTACCTGAAAATGACTAAGGATATGTTTCTCGTTTATGGAGGTGACGAAGAGCTCATCGTAGAAGGGTTACGCCGATGCTAGCTTCGACACAGATCCCGATGACTCTAAGTAACAAACCGGATACGTGTATATTTTGAATGGTGGGGCGAAGTCGGTAGTGCGATTGCAAGCAAAGCGTCGTGGCGGGATCTACATGTGAAGCAGAATACATGGCAGCCTCGGAGGCAGCACATGAAGCAATCTGGATGAAGGAGTTCATTACCGACCTAGGAGTTATTCCCAATGCGCCGGGGCCGATGAATCTCTTCTGTGACAACACTGGAGCCATTGCCATTGCCCTTGCCAAGGAGCCCAGGTTTCACAAGAAGACCAGGCACATCAAGCGTCTCTTCAACTCCATTCGTGAAAATGTTCAAGATGGAGACATAGATATTTGCAAAGTGCATACGGATCTGAATGTCGCAGATCCGTTGACTAAACCTCTTCCGTGAGCAAAACATGATCAACACCAGAACTCTATGGGTGTTCGATTCATCACAATGTAACTAGATTATTGACTCTAGTGCAAGTGGGAGACTGTTGGAAATATGCCCTAGAGGCAATAATAAAATGGTTATTATTATATTTCCTTGTTCATGATAATTTTCTACTGTTCATGCTATAATTGTGTTATCCGGAGATCGTAATACTTGTGTGAATACATAGACCACAACATGTCCCTAGTGAGCCTATAGTTGACTAGCTCGTTGATCAATGGACGGTTACGGTTTCCTCACCATGGACATTGGATGTCATTGATAACGGGATCACATCATTGGGAGAATGATGTGATGGACAAGAACCAATCCTAAGCATAGCACAAGATCGTGTAGTTCGTTTGCTAGAGTTTTTCTAATGTCAAGTATCATTTCCTTAGACCATGAGATCGTGTAACTCCCGGATACCGTAGGAATGCTTTGGGTGTACCAAACGTCACAACGTAATTGGGTGGCTATAAAGGTATACTATAGGTATCTCCAAAAGTGTCTGTTGGGTTGACACGGATCGAGACTGGGATTTGTCACTCCATATGACGGAGAGGTATCTCTGGGCCCACTCGGTAATGCATCATCTTAATGAGCTCAATGTGACCAAGTGGTTGGTCACGGGATCATGAATTACGAAACGAGTAAAGTGACTTGCCGGAAACGAGATTGAACAAGGTATTGGGATACCGATGATCGAATCTTGGGCAAGTAACGTACCGTGTGACAAAGGGAATTGTATACGGGATTACTTGAATCCTCGACATCGTGGTTCATCCGACGAGATCATCGTGGAACATGTGGTAGCCAACATGGGTATCCAGATCCCGCTGTTGGTTATTGGCTGGAGAGCTGTCTCGGTCATGTCTGCGTGATTCCCGAACCTGCACGGGCCTACACACTTAAGGTTCGGTGGACGCTTAGGGTTATTAGGAAGACTTTTATGTGATTACCGAATGTTGTTCGAGTCCGGATGAGATCCCAGACGTCACGAGGAGTTAGGAATGGTCCGGAGGTGAAGATTTATATATGGGAAGTTGTAATACGGCCACTTTGAAAAGTTCGGGGGCATACCGGTATTGACAGGGGCCACCTGGAAGAAGGGTTCGAGGGTCCTGGGAGGGCCCACCTCTCCGGAGGACCTCATGGGCCTTAGAGGGAAGGGAACCAGCCTTAGAGGCTGGGCGCATCCCCTTGGGGCCCATGCGCCTAGGGTTGGGAAACCCTAAAGGCCTTGCTTGGCAGGGGCATGTCGCCAGTCACGCCGCCTCTAGATCTCATCAAGAGGGGGCCGGCCCCTTCCTCCTCCCCCTATAAATAGAGGGGCGAAGGGAGGGCTGCTCACACACCTCCAAGGCGCAGCTCCTCCCCTCCCCAACACCTCTCCACCTTCGCAGAAGCTTGGCCTCACGCCGAGAATCGCTTTCTCCATCACCACCACACTTTGTCGTCGGCCGCTTTGGAGATCTCTTCCTCAACCTCTCCCTCCTCCTTGTCGGATCAAGGCGCAGGAGACGCCTCCGGTCTGCACGTGTGTTGAACGCGGAGGTGCCGTCTGCTCATGCGCTAGGATCATCGATGATTTGGATCACGACGAGTACGACTCCATCAACCCCGTTCTCTTGAACGCTTCTACTCGCGATCTACAAGGGTATGTAGATGCATCTCTCTCTCTCTCGTTGCTAGATTACTCCATAGATTGATCTTGGTGATGCGTAGAATTTTTTTATTTTGTGCAACGATCTCCAACAATAAAATCATAACAAAATTAGTTATAAATTAGAAATTAGGCAGATAGCACATAGTGATATGTGAAACTTATAATACACAATGCAAAAAAAGTGAAATACAAGTACATTTATACATTCTACTGTGAAATCATACAGGTAGCACATTTAGATATGTGAAATTTATATTACACAAAATAAAATATGTGAAATAAGATAAAAAATCTAATTGAAATCTATGCATTTCTGATTAATTATGCTTTCAAAGGCTGGTTCATACATAATATAAATAAAATATATACATATAACCACCAGTTTTTTTGTGAATAAGAAAGAAAAATTGTTAAGAATAAAACAATGATTCATAACTGAACCATACCTGTGTGCTTTAGCTGTAAGTTGTTCTTGCTTGATATGACGGATCTATAACGACGGTCAAATACTTCGAGTGTTTCTACTTTGAATCTGTTGAACGAACTGTAGAGGCATGAACAACAGTTAAATAGTTCATCTAGAATGAAGGAAGTGGAAGCAACGTGCTGAAATCTAGCAAAGGAAGAAGGAAAGAAAACCTTGAAATAGAAGAAGAAGTAGAACAATGGAGACAAACAGAGAAAGAATAGAGGGCGGGGGATGGATAGGAACAGTGGGGAGTAGATATTTTCATCCTCATATCCAGAAATAAGAGATGAAACATCCTACATGCCTCCTTAGAGATCAGAGAATCTCGACCGTTGAATCGGTTTCCTTGATGCGTTTCCGGGCGTCGGATCAAGATCTGGATGAACCTGGGCCGTTGGATCTGAGGTAAACACTGCTGGAATGAATAGTAATGGCAATAAAATGTTTATACCATGCCCCCACCAGGGTATTTTGGTCATTTCACATAGAGGCCTATAAAAGCCAGCAACTCCCGTGGCAATCCCTAGCCGCCTCCTCCCCACACTCGCCCCCCGCCCGCACGTCCTAGCCGTCGCTCCTCCTCCCGCACTCGCGCGCCGCCTCTGTTCGCCAGCCCTCTCCCACCCGCCCACCCACCCCGATTCGTTCCTCCCGCCCCACCCACATCACCGTCGTCGTCGCCCCTCAGGCCTCGCCGCCACGGACCTCTTTCCTCGTCTCCCTCGCACCACACCGCCCGCATCCTCCCCCCTCCTGTCGTCAAAAGGGATGGGAAGAGAAGAAGGAGAGCGAGCAGATCAGGTGGCGGCCATGGCGCTCGCAGATCCGCCGGTGCCGTCGTCCGACCTCGGGCTCCAAGTGCTTCTGCTCGGCGGCATGATGGTACGGGCTGCCTGCTTCACGCTCGCACCATGGGCTGCTAGGGACGCCGCCCTCCCCTCTGCTTCAACCCTAACCCTAGCGTTGTTGTTGCTGCTCAAGGTGCGTCCATTTTGATTTCCTACTGGCCCCTCCCCTCCCCTCATGCTGCTGCTGCTCTTGGTCACACAGGTGCACGCATGCGTCCAACGGCGAACCCTAGCCTCGGACAGCAGCAGCGGCCATCTCCAATGACAGCAGCGACAGGATCGGCCAGCAACTCAGGTGCACCTATCTCTTCCAGGAGCACGGCGCCCACCCCACCCACAACCCCATCCTCCGCCAGCCATGGGAGCTGGTGGCCTGCCTCTCCTCAGATCGTGACCTGAAGCCGGCTCAGACTTCCAGTGAGTACCTCTGTTCCTCCACCCCTGCTATCTCTTGTGCTCTGAGCGAAATGTCCATCAAACCAGTGCTAATTTTGGGGTCTGCATGAGGCTTCCAGGCCGTAATTTATGTATCAAATCTTTCATGTAGATGATGTAACAGATGCCTGTTATTAGATGTTTTTTTGCCATTTAAGATGGAAAATAAATTTATCAATTGTTTCTTCTATGATGGATGGTGAACAGAGAATAACAACATGAACGGTCATGATTCAGTATTTTGTGCACTCAAATTATTGAACAGAAGGGGCAAGAAGGAAATACTTATGTTATTTGTATGAACTGTGTGTGTGTGCTTTCTTCAGGATCTGATTGAGAAAGTTTAGGTCCAGATGACAAGAAATAAAATATGCAAATCCCATGTTTTTTAAGGATTTTTGTTTGTTAATTCAATGGTCCACTTCTAAACTGTTTGATTTTCAATGGTGTTGTTGTTCAAGTAGTGGGTTTGTTCATGATGCACATGGGGAATAACATGATTTTTGTGGTGAATATGTGGGAACTGTCATGATTTTAAGGATTTCCCTTCTTTCTTCCTCTTGCTGATATAAATTATGTTTTTAGCATTTTTTTCCCAAGCTAGCATCCGCAAAAAGTTTCTTATTTCATTTTCCAGCTTCTGACCCTAATTTGACCTGATGTAGAGATGTGATGCTTGCTCTGTTGCCAGTGCATCCTACTCTCCTAGCAACCATAGTGCCCTCGCCATAACATGAACAATAGAGGGCTGGTGCACTCACCATGACTTTGACGGTGCAACAGAAGTTTGAGTCCTCTGTAGAGAAGCATCCAATGGCGGAGGCTATGAGGTTGCGTTCTTATTTATCCTAGGTGAGCTTCTCATTTTTCTCGATCAGTTATTTGGAGGCAGTGAGCGTCAAATAATATCTCCTCTATTTCTATTGCTTGACCAAGAGGAATTTGTATATATCAATTTGTGGGAGGCACACATTCAGGTTATATTTTTGCTAGGTTAAATAAGATTTACTTACATTAAATGAAGTACAATGATGTCCTACTATTTTATAGAGTGAACGAAAAAAAAATGCAAGAGCATATGTCATATGGTAATAACCTCTGTTTGTTAACCACGACAGGACTCTGTTTAAACATTCAACAACTCTGGCCAACATATGAAACAAGGCCAAGTCTCGCATGGGGATGCAGCCCATCCTCTGCTTGCTTCCAGCATGGCGCCAGCCGGATCCACCTCGGCCACAACCACGACACCGACATCGGCAGCCATGTGCTCTTCTCCATCACCACAAAATGAGAATGCAAGGACTCTATTCTGCTCCCCCTCCCCCTCCGCTTGCTTGTTTTGATCTGGCCGATCCCCTTCCTCCCTCACTCCATGATGCACGCAGGCACAAGCAAGGGAAGACCATCGCTTCGCTCCTCCAGGTCGCCGCTGCTCCAACCCTATTGGACGCCATGCAAGGTATCTCTCTGCTTCCTCTCCTTTTTATGCTATGCTCTGCTTGTCCACACCCATCCAATTTGGTTAGTGCAACTTTCGTTCTTCAGAGAGGACAAAATATGCAGAATTCTGAATCTTTAACTGTGGTCTGAGAAGAAAATTGAATCTTTCTTCAGAGAGTAGTCGTGTTGTGACAAAGAAATCTGAAACAATGAATGTCTGTGACCTCTGCAGGTCATGGACGTTGTGGAGTTGGGCAAGGTTTAATCCCCAGTATTATTTATCTATGCCTACATATGTCAGCGGCTGCAAGGAAAGATTACTCCCTGTAATATTAGTGCTACATTGCCTACTCAATAGTTTCCTTTTTTTCTTCTGAAATTTAGCTGCGGTCATGGATCACTAACCTGTACATTATGTTACATCTCACGGTTATCTGACTTGCTTATGCAATATATCTCTATCATTCATATATATATATATATATATATATATATATATTATTTTATGGAGAAATACATTTTTTGCTATGCTGCTCGAGATGTACGCCCTCTGTTCAATATGAGCCGAGAGGATATTTTAGAGGTTTCTGTTTTCTCATATAGGTTTGGTAGTTATATTTTGGTTAGAATGTTGCTGCTCCTAATCACTGGTTATGTGTTTTTGGGACTAGGTCCTTTGTACATTATGATTGCTTATATATGTGTCATGGTTTAAATGTATTTAAAATCAGTTTGTTCGGGCTGAGATCCATTCTATATTATGCGAGCCATTTCTTCATTTCAATATGATGCGATCTTTTTGTCATTTCTTTTGGTCTAGGAAAAAGGGTATGTGGATGTTTCTGCTCAGGTAAAAGACTGAATTAGATGCAATCTTCGAGAAAAATTTACATCCTTCCACTATTCGTATCTTTGTTTTGTTATTTTTGCGATTTCAGACAACGGGATACACCACCTTGATGAAAATATATTTACCTAAAGATTTTATTTGTTTGGATACAACCTCTGAATTCAAAAGCAAAACATGGATCACGTGATAGCGGTGGAAGAAACACTCTTACTTATATATCATATCTCATCAGTCATAAATATTTGAGTTTTTTTTCTTTTAGTATCTCAGTCGTGTAGTCATCACTAAGAAAGATTAACGTATGCAGTTTTCTTTAATTTGGACAGCCAAAACATGAGAAGGTGGGGTTTCATTCTGTACCCCTGATATTATGCACAATCATATATGTATGTTTCTCCCGTGGCCACGACCAGGGGTGAGGAGATATCGATTAGGCTAGCCCGGACCTTCACGGACTTGGATATGGGGCTACAGATCGTAGACCTGGTAATATTTTTTTCTTGCAAATTGTGCTTGCAGTAGACTTTAGAGCTGAGCTAGATGGTCTCGCATCCACGCTGATCTATGAAAATATAGGTCAATCAAACTTCACTGTTTATTTTCTGAATGATGCAAATGTTGACCACCACATTTGGTAGGTTCATGCGAGCACTGAAATAATTGTGATGATCTCGAAGAATTTCTGAGCAATATCATTGGTATTCATTTATTAGTTTGTTCAGGTCTGTGTTTGTGGCAACTAATTTTATATGTATCCCTCAACATTATAAGATTGCTTTGTGGCACAAAAGTGCATGCACTGTCTTACAAATAATGGTTGGTTGTTCTAAAAATATGGATTCTAAATTCCATTTGTCTTTGACTTCTTAATTTAACCTATGTGCATGTTCTTTTGACAATGATGCAATGCGTGAAATTTGCTTGACTTTTTGTATGATCAGATTTTGAGGGAAACACCGCCCTGCCAAAAAGCCAACCGGCCGAGCTAGCCACACTGTGAAAGGGACGAGCAACAACAACCTGGTATACATCAGTCGACAATGAAAGTATGTGTATATACAGTGTGTAGCAGCGATGTCATCTCAGACTTCCTGTTTAAGCTTGATGCATTCTCTTATAACTGCCCTATGATATGTGATATTTGTTTGATATCGAAGAAAGGCATGTGCCCATATTATTTCTCTTATAACTGCAGATTTTATCCTCTTCCATTTTGTATTTAGTCAAGTGATGTATGTAATGCATGTGTGGACTAGAATGGATAACTTCTCCTATTTTCTTTTTATGGAAATAGGCAACACATTGTAGGTTTTATTGGTCCATGACAATGGTGTACCCAAGTTTTATCTATACAATGTTAAACAGTTCTTATTTGTACCTTCTGCAAGCTGGTGCAATTATTGTCAAGAACATTGCGAGTTCAACGTTTGTCATCATGCAAAAAGTGGGCTCATTTGTTTGTTGTTTCATGGCTGGGTATGTCATGCTAGTAAGCACAATGCCAAATGTAGAATAAAAACATTGGAATTGAACTGGAAATTATTTTAAAGGAAATCGGATATATCCATTTGAACTAAAATTTAAAAACACAACTTCCATTGGCTTTGACTGAATAGCAACAGACCCAGCCATGGCTCGCCAGAATAGGTTCACTTACCAACAGAAAACTAGGTTCTTGTTTGTCAATTGGGCCAGAGTAGTATACAAATTTGTCACTTGATGTTTCCATGACTTGGAACAAGGAATGACTATTGCTATTCCCTGCCCTATGGTTGTTGCTTACTACTCCCTCAGTATCATAATATAAGATGTTTTTAGGCTGAATCTAAGCCTCACAAACGTCTTATATTTTGATACAGAGGTAGTATTCTATTGCCATGGTTTGTTGTTTGTCATCTAAAAATGGATTCATATGGATACAATATAAGAGTCTTTTTTGCATTGAATTAAGACACTTGGTTCGTCATTTGTCTTTCTCTGTCCATTGTTGTTTTAGACATTAGTCTTGGTTTGTTGACGACCAAAGGCATTGCCAGGTTTGCATGTAGGCCTCTAGGGTGCTTAATAAATTTCTTGAGATGTATATGCATGAAGGAGCACACTATTGTTACATTCCCATGATTCCAGATCGCGCGCAGATCATCGCCAGGAGAGTAGGAGTGGCTGATGCAGTGAGGGCAACAGAGGAACCCATCCTGGTTGAGCCCCCACTCCGGTGGCTACCCGCAGAGCAGGAGAGGTCGAGGATGGCTCCCGTGGAGGAAGGAAATGCAAGCTCCTCAATGTGGGAGTTGACCCCCAACTTCTGCAACTCCGCGCCAAGACGGAGCTGACCTCAACTTCCCGACTCAGACGGCTATGAGGCGATGTATATCTTTGCCCATGAGGCCATGCCAAAGTCGTCAAGCTGCTGCTCGACTGCATCGCTGAGGCCGTGATGACCCACAAGTATAGGGGATCTATCGTAGTCCTTTCGATAAGTAAGAGTGTCGAACCCAACGAGGAGCAGAAGGAAATGATAAGCGGTTTTCAAAGAAGGTATTCTCTGCAAATCTTGAAATAAGTGGTAACGAGATAGTTTTGTGATAAAATAAATTGTAACGAGCAACAAGTAACAAAAGTAAATAAAGTGCAGCAAGGTGGCCTAACCCTTTTTGTAGCAAAGGACAAGCCTGGACAAACTCTTATAATAGGAAAAGCGCTCCCGAGGACACATGGGAATATCGTCAAGCTAGTTTTCATCACGTTCATACGATTCACGTTCGGTACTTTTATAATTTGATATGTGGGTGGACCGGTGCTTGGGTACTGCCCTTACTTGGACAAGCATCCCACTTATGATTAACCTCTATTGCAAGCATCCACAACTACAACAAAAGTATTAAGGTAAACCTAACCATAGCTTGAAACATATGGATCCAAATCAGCCCTTACGAAGCAACGCATAAACTAGGATTTAAGCTTCTGTCACTCTAGCAACCCATCATCTACTTATTACTTCCCAATGCCTTCCTCTAGGCCCAAATAATGGTGAAGTGTTAGTCGATGTTCACATAACATCACTAGAGGCTAGACAACATTCATCTTATAAAAATATCGAACGAATACCAAATTCACTTGACTACTAATAGCAAGACTTCTCCCTTGTCCTCAGGAACAAACGTAACTACTCACAAAGCATATTCATGTTCATAATCACAGGGGTAATAATATGCATAAAGGATCTGAACATATGATCTTCCACCAAATAAACCAACTAGCATCAACTACAAGGAGTAGTCAACACTACTAGCAACCTACTAGCACCAATCCGGACTTGGAGACAAGAATTGGATACAAGAGATGAACTAGGGTTTGGAGATGAGATGGTGCTGGTGAAGATGTTGATGGAGATTGCCCTCTCCCGATGAGAGGAGCTTTGGTGATGATGATGGTGATGATTTCCCCCTCCCGGAGGGAAGTGTCCCCGGCAGAACAACTCTGCAGGAGCCCTAGATTGGTTCCGCCAAGGTTCCGCCTCATGGCGGCGGAGTCTCGTCCTGAAAGGTTGCTTCTTATTTTTTTCTCATCGAAAGACTTCACATAGGAGAATATGGGCATCAGAGAGCCACCAGGGGGCCCACGAGGTAGGGGGCGCGCCCCAGGGGGGGGCCCACCCTCGTGAGCAGGGTGTGGGCCCCCTGGCCTTCATCTTTGGTGACGATTTTTCTTTATTTATTCTAATATATTCCGTGGAGTTTCAGGACTTTTGGAGTTACGCAGAATAGGCCTCCAATATTTGCTCCTTTTCCAGCCCAGAATTCCAGCTGCCGGCATTCTCCCTCTTCATGTAAACCTTGTAAAATAAGAGAGAATAGCCATAAGTATTGTGACATAACGTGAAATAACATCCCATAATGCAATATATATTGATATAAAAGCATGATGCAAAATGGACATATCAACTCCCCCAAGCTTAGACCTCGCTTGTCCTCAAGAGAAAAGCCGATAACCATAAATATGTCCTCATGTTTAGAGGTAGAGGCGTCGATAAAAATAAAATACGGGCATGAAGGCATCATGATTATTTCAATAACAGCAACATGTGGAGATTTTTTCATATGATTACTTATGTTCAAGTGATGATCTTTTCACAAAGCAAAAAGTATGAATCAGAAACCTTATTGAGCACTGCCGGTGTCAAAACCGTCGGATCTCGGGTAGGGGGTCCCGAACTGTGCATCTAGGCGGATGGTAACATGAGACAAGGGACACGATGTTTTACCTAGGTTCGGGCCCTCTTGATGGAGGTAAAACCCTACGTCCTGCTTGATTAATATTGATGATGTGTGTTAAAAGAGTGGATCTACCACGAGATCAAAGAGGCTAAACCCTAGAAGCTAGCCTATGGTATGATTGTTGTTCGTCCTATGGACTAAAGCTATCCGGTTTATATAGGCACCGGAGAGGGCTAGGGTTACACAAAGTCGGTTACAAAGGTAGGAGATCTACATATCCAGATCGCCAAGCTTGCCTTCCACGCCAAGGAAAGTCCCATCCGGACACGGGACGAAGTCTTCAATCTTGTATCTTCATAGTCTTGGAGTCCAGCCGATGATGATAGTTCGGCTATCCGGACACCCCCTAGTCCGGAACTCCCTCAGTAGCCCCCGAACCGGGCTTCAGCGACGACGAGTCCGGCGCATATATTGTCTTTGGCGTTGCAAGGCGGGTTCTCCTTCAAACTTCATGTTCCCGTCGAATAGTGTCCGACTTCTTTATAAATGTTGCGCTCCTTGGCTTCTACGCCCAATGATGGCCTTCTTCCATGTGTCGTACGAATGCGAAAGGCTGGGGTATTTTTACATTTTAACCCCTAGCCGTGCGAACGAGCCGCCTATAAGAGAGGCGAGGATCTAGATCCAGCTCACACCATCCTCCATCCGCAAGTTCTCATCGAAGCCCCTCTGACAAAAATCCATTCCATCATGGATAGCCGACGCGGCTCCTCCTCTCGCGCTCCCAGCCCTAAGCCGTGAGATTGGAGGAGATGCTCGATTCCCACACAATGAGCTAGTGGCACTCCAAACCAAGGGATATCTTCCCCAGCTTTCATGGTTAGGTTCGAGCCGGACTAGCCACCTACAAGGGTGGAAAGCAGGCAGAGAGCGTCCCCAACCCCTCCAAAGGGGAGCGGGTATGCTTTGTCCCCTATCTAATAAGGGGACTCGGATTTCCCATACATCCGTTTCTCCGGGGACTCCTAGAGTTCTACGGACTCCAGCTTCACCACCTCACGCCCGCCTCCGTTTTGCACATCGCGGGCTTCGTAGCTCTTTGCGAGCTGTTCTTGGGCGTCGAGCCCCATTTTGCGATGTGGAAGAGATTGTTTTGTCTCGTACCCCGTTCTCATGAGGGGTCGATATATCAAGTGGGCGGAGCCGAAATATGGCGCATCGCCGTGACCGGATATCTATCTGGCACCCCGAAGAAGGCGTCCGAAGACTAGCCTTCTTAATGGTTCTACATGGAGGACGCCCTCACGGATCGATTGGATCGGCCTCCGGAGTTCAACAATGCTCCCTTGAAGAAACGCCTGAGTTGGCGCCATGAGCCCTCAACGGGAAGATGATAGGAGCGTCCATTATCCGATGGGCGGATTAGGTTCTTGGCCCACTCCGGATTGACCATGATTGGAGTCATGGCCACGTGCATTATGCGAGGGTGCAACCACTCCAATATAGGGGCCACCCTATGTGGGATTTCAACGGGGAAGATGACGCCACCGCCACGGCCGCAAAGCGCCAGGCTCGGCGACCGATCCGGCAAAGATCTGTCCGGCTTGTACAAGGGAGAGGAGGAGGACTTCCTCCGCAAGAATCCGTTGAATGGATTTTCTATGAATAACCCTCGGAGCTGGGTAAGTGGATGTTCATCTACCCGATCCATACTTTTTTAAAGTCAAGTATCTTACTCTGTGATTTCGACGCAGGAGCTTCGCCGGGATGTGGAGGGCATACGAAGCCTAACTCCACAGCCCGAGGATTCGGAACGATCCCTTGATCCGACCTCCGAAGAGGATCCGGACATAAAGGTTGTAACGCCCCAGATTCGATGCGCCAGGTGTTTGCCAGTTATTCGTCGTTGTTGCCATGTCATGTGCTTGCGTGTCTCTCTTTGCCATATCACCATCTGCATTTCATATCATGTCGTCATGTGCATCGCATTTGCATACGTGTTCGTCTCTTGCATCCGAGCATTTTCCCCGTTGTCCGTTTTGCAATCCGGCGCTCCTATGTCTCCCGGCGCCCCTTTTACCTCTTTTAGGTAATGCGGGTGTTAAGCGGTCTCGGAATGGTCCGAGGTTTATAGCGGCCTTAGGTATAGCACCGTGAACCGCTTTGTCAAGTTTCGTGCCATTTGGAGGTCGTTTGATACTCCAACGGTTAACCGGGTAACCGCAGAGCCCTATTTTGTTTGAAGCCCAACACCCGTTCCAAAGTGGCCAAAAACCCAGCAAACTCCTCTCTATGCTCTCGGTCGTTCGATCACGATCGTGTGGGCGAAAACCGCACCTCATTTGGACTCTCCTAGCTCCCTCTACCTATAAATATGTCCTTCCCCTTCGAGTTCGCGGTCCAAACCCCCTGAAACCCTAGTTTTTCGTCCTCCGCGACGTACGGACATGTCCGCGCCGTCCGTGGTGAGTGGTTCCGAGCATCTGTGGTGAGTGGTTCAAGCTCACCAACATGCCTACTTATCGTTGTTCCTGCCATGTATGAATCTGTAATATCACTTGCCATGTTTACATGGGTGCCATCATCTCTTCTGAGCTTGAACCACTCACCACGGACGGCGCGGACATGTCCGTACGTCGCGGAGGACGAAAAACTAGGGTTTCAGGGGGTTTGGACCGCGAATTCGGAGGGGAAGGACATATTTATAGGTAGAGGGAGCTAGGAGAGTCCAAATGAGGTGCGGTTACCACACGATCGTGGATCGAACGATCGAGAGCATAGAGAGGAGTTTGCTGGGTTTTGGGCCACTTTGAAGGTGTTGGGCTGCAAACAAAGAGGGCTCATGTTACCCTGCTAACTGCTGGAGTATCAAACGACCTCCAAATGGCATTAAACTTGACAGCGGTTCATCGGTGCTATACCAAGGCCGCTTTGGCAAACCTCGGCCATTCCGAGACCGACACACCGCATTACCTAAAAGATTTAAAAGGGGCGCCGGAGACATAGGAGCGCCGGATTGCAAAACGGACAACGGGAAAATGCTCGATGCAAGAGAAACACGTATGCAAATGCGATGCACATGACGACATGATATGAAATGCAGATGATGACATGGCAAAGAGAGACACGCAAGCACATGACATGGCAACAACGACGAATAACTGGCAAACACCTGGCGCATCGAATCTGGGGCGTTACAAAGGTGGAGCTGATTGACGGGGTGTTCCACCAACGTAGCATAGACAATGCCCTAGTCACCATTACGGCTGACTACCCCGGTTTGTTTTCGGCCTCCCAGGTGACTACGACCGAGGTCTTGACACCATCATTTGATCCGCGCTCAATTCTGACCATCCCATACTGATGGTGCATCGCAGGAGGTGCCTTTAAGGCGGGAAGCCGAACCCGCAGCGGCCGACCAACAAGGGTCAGTTCAGCCCAGCAGGCGGAAGAGGAGTGCGGCGCGAACCGAAACGTCGCCGCAACGGTATGGAGCACCGCTATTTTTAAGGGAAGGATCCCCAGGAGGTATATTAATGCTCATAACTTTTCTAGAAAGAAGCGCCACGGACAAAGGTGTCGGAGAGGTTTCAATCAAGCCTCCGCCACCATGCTCCAACGCATGGTCCGGAGGGGAGGCAAATACAAGCCATGAGCAGACGCTCCTTCGACGGAGGATCTTGACAGCGATCCGCCACCCGATGCGAGGTGGAGAGCGCCATGAATCACAGGCGCGCCACGGACAGTTCTTCGTGACGCGTGTTTCTCCCGAGGCGTTAAATGCCTTTGATGCGGGAAGCAGCACATCCGTGACGCTCAAGATGGGTTAACCAGAGCCACAGAGCAGTATGTGAAAGACATACGGGTAAGTAATTTTAATAGTTATATATGCTAGTAGCCCCCGAGACTTAAACTAGTTGAAATAACTGATTTAAGGATCAATTATGATGTAGGATCTTACGGAGAAGAATACCCATCTGTCCCAGGAGCTCCAAGAGTGCAAGGCCCAACTTGAGGTCAAGATTGGCCGCCATCTGAGGGGAGCCACAGAGACCCCTACTGGTAAGACGTACTTTGAAAAGATAATTATTTAACAAAGTGCAGCGTGGATCTGACAATAGTATTGCAGAGGGCGCCGGACTAGATCCGGACAAGCAACAACTACTGCGTCAGCTAAAGGCCGGCGAGAGGGTGCTTATGAAGGTGCAGCAGGAGAGAAACAAGCTCCAAGATGCCCACACCCAGCGAGGAGAAGAGCTGAAAGGTGTTCGGGCCCCATTTATGCAGCTCCGTGAAGGAGAATCAACGGCTTCGTCGCGACATTTATAGTAAGTGCTTGAACAAATTCCTTTGAAAAGAAGAATTCAGCGAGGAAGTCGATTGACAGAAATATGTCTTTAGGTGTGCTCACAGGTTGCCCTGCGGAGGAAATGCCTGAGTCAACGAGTGACCAACTTCCCGAGCTGGTTCAATTGCTTGAACGTGTTCGGCAGGCAATGAGTGGCGTCGTTCATGCTTTATGGCCATCCGTCTCCCTACCCGAGGGCCTTGGTGAGCTTGTTGAGAAGCTTCAGGGAGCACGACGACGCCTCCGTTTGTGGAAGATATCGGCCTGCCGTCAGGGCGCCAGGGAGGCCTGGGCCATGGTGAAGACACGTTATCCGAAGGCTGACCCAAACCACATGTCCGAGGTCGGACTGCGGGGCTGATGGGAAGGAGATCCCTGTGAGCTTGATGTACGGCCAAGTAGAACTGGCCACGAAATATTCCCAACAGATTTGTAAATTAGACAGCACTGTTAGATGGGATTGAGGAGGAGTACAATCGGTCGGTTTGTGATGTAATTTGAAATGACATGTAAAATGCCTTCTAGCCGGATTGTAGATCGTTTGTCTTTGCGGACCGTTCGCTTCAACCTCGGGACCCAACAGTCCGGAGTGTGTCCGAATACCCTTACGGTTATAAAAGAACCGGGGCATGCATGGAGACAAAGGCGTCGGGGTCATAATTGCTTTATCGGACAAGTGCCCAACTAGTTATGTTGTATTACATGGTTAGTAAGAAACATCTTCCGGGGAGAATAGTTCCGTTAAGGGTACCTTTCCACGGAGGCATGCCCTAAAGTGCAATGCCGGATTTGCGAAAATAGCGTAAAAAGCATCCGGGGCAGATAAATAAGTAAGTAATAAATCATCTTTCAAGTCACCGACCGAATATTATCTTAAGAACGCTAGCTTTCGGCTTCACCCGATCGAGGTACACATCCATTTGACCCGACAAGAGTAATCGCATAGGTGCTCCCTTTACCTCCTAGCGAACAATCGGGAATGTAGGGGTAAGCACGAGGAGCAACAGCCAGTTTGGCCAAAACTTAAGTCATATCGATGCATACAATGGTGAATAAAAGGTACATGCAGAAGTATGACACATGTATTGGGCATGAAGCCCGTATGAATAAACACATTAAAGAAGCCCCCAGGTATAATGAGTGCCAAGAGCACATCAAGTGTGTACAAACAAAGCGCAAATCAGCCTATAAAAGGTATTGAGAAAAAAGTGGGAAGAAGGAGGGGGACAAGAGACAGTAAAAAATATAAAAAGGTGGACGGGGGAGTGAGACGAACTTGGGGTCCGGCGTTAGGCGTAGAATCTTTGGAGACGGGCTGCGTTCCATGGGTTCGGCTCGAGTCGGTTGTCAGATGCGTTACTCAGACGGTATGCTCCATGTCGGGGACTTGGTCGATGATGAAGGGACCTTCCACTTGGGCTTAAGTTTGTCCTTTTTCTTGTCCGTGAGCGTAGAACAAGTTTGCCAACATTGTAAGTTTTGGCCCGTGCTTCTCTGCTTTGATATCTTGAACTGCTGGCGATAAAATGCGGAACGAGCCTTTGCCGCGTCCTGCTCCTCCTCTAAGGCGTCCAAACTGTCCTGCCGATCCAACTCGGCTTCTCTTTCTTCGTACATGCGCACACGAGGTGAGTCATGAATTATATCGCAGGACAGAACTGCCTCTGCGCCGTATACCATAAAAAATGGTGTGAATCCAGTAGTTCGGTTTGGCGTGGTCCGCAGCCCCAAGAGTACGGAGTCGAGCTCCTCTACCCAGTGCGTGTTAGATTCCTTGAGGGACCGCACTAGTCTGGGTTTGATGCCGCTCATGATTAGACCATTTGCTCGCTCGACTTGACCATTAGTTTGGGGGTGATAGACTGAAGCGTAATCGAGCTTGATGCCCATGTTTTTGCACCAGAGTTTAACCTCGTAGGCCGTGAAGTTCATGCCGTTATCAGTGATGATGCTGTGGGGGACGCCAAAACGGTGTACTACCCCGGATATGAAGTCTATCACTTGTCCGGATTCCATCGTTTTAACCGGCTTGGCCTCAATCCATTTGGTGAATTTGTCCACCATGACCAATAAGTATTTGTGCTTGTGGGTTCCCCCTTTAAGGGGTCCAACCATGTCAAGCCCCCAGACCGCAAACGGCCGGGTAATGGGTATAGTTTTGAGGGCGGTGGGTGGCATGTGGCTCGATTAGCAAAGAGCTGGCAACCGACGCATCGTTGGACTAAGTCTGAGCATCTGCCGGGCCGTCGGCCAATAAAATCCTGTACGGAAGGCCTTGCCTACAAGGGCCCGGCTGCGGCAGGTGCCCACGAGTCCGGGCGTGAATTTCAGCCGGAGATTTCGCCCTTCCTATTCGGAGATACACCTTTGAAGGACTCGGTTGTGCTTTTCTTGTAAAGTTCTCCCTCATGGACCTTGTAGGCTTTAAATCGCGAACTATGCAGCGGGCCTCATTTTGGTCTTCGGGAAGTTCTGCCGCATTAAGTAGGCTAGGAATGGTTACATCCGCACGGGCAATTACTGCCATTATTTCGTGAAATTTGAAGGTGTTATTTCATTGGCTGAGCACCGATTGTGTCGAGAATGGTGCGAGTGAGGTGATGCAGTTGGCTCGGATTGTTATTTCGGACTCCTCTTCCCATAATATGGATGGCTTAAAGAGCCGTTCGTGAAGATGTTTGGAGGGACGGCGTCTCGTTTGGCCGATGCGTGCTAACACGTCTGCTGCCTGGTTATTATCCGGGCTACATGGTGGAATTCGAGTCCTTCGAACCGAGCTGACATTTTTAGGACGGTGTTGCGGTAAGATGCCATTTTTGGATCTTTGGCGTCAAAGTCTCCATTTACTTGGGATATTGCGAGGTTTGAATCCCCGCGCACCTCTAGGCATTGAATGCCCATGGAGATTGCCATCCAGAGGCCATGTAGAAGGGCCTCGTATTCGGCTGCGTTGTTGGAGTCCATGTACATTATTTGAAGTACGTATTGGATTGTGTCTCCAGTTGGGGACGTCAGGACGACGCCAGCCCCCAAGCCCGCCAACATTTTGGATCCGTCGAAATGCATGATCCGGTTGGAGTACGCTGCGTCGTACTCTTTAGGGAGTTTTCGGTCCATTCGCAACGAAGTCAGCCGTAACCCGCGACTTTATAGCTCGCCGTGGTTTTGTAGGTTATGTCAAATGGTAAGAGCTCGATTGCCCATTTTGCAATCCTGCCCGCGCGTCGCGATTGTTTATAATATCGTTGAGAGGTACTTGAGGCCACCATTATTGAACACTCTTGAAAGTAGTGTCGCAGCTTCCGGATGCCATGAACACCGTGACACGCTATCTTTTGATAATGTGGGTACCGGATTTGCATGGAATTAGAACGGTGGATACGTAGTACACTTTGGTTTTGAAGAGGAATCTGTGCCCTTCTGCTTTCGCTCGACGACGAGTACCGCTACCGACAACTTGATGTGTTGCTGCGATATATAATAACATAGGTTCGCCCAGTTGGGCGCGCTGAACCGGATTTGTTGCCGATGGCCTTTATTTCTTCGAGTCCGGCTGTGGCGGCATCCGTCCCATTCGTAATGTTGATTGCCGGAGGAGGCGGTAGAGGGCAGAGCCTTTTCTCCCATACGGGAGATGAAGCGACTTAAGGCCGCTACGCATCCGGTTAGTTTTTGTATCTGCTTGAGGTCTTTTGGAATATCCAATTGTGACAGAGCTCGGATTTTGGCCGGGTTTGCTTCGATTCCTCTACCGGATACAATGAAGCCTAAGAGCTTTCCTCCTGGTACGCCGAAGACGCATTTTTCCGGATTGAGCTTAATGTCATATGCTCTGAGGTTGTCGAATGTCACTCTCAAGTCTTCTACTAGAGTTCCAACGTGTTTGGTCTTGACGACCACATCGTCTATGTATGCCTCTAATGTTTTGCCTATCTAGGTAGCCAGACATATTTGAATCATGCGCTCATATGTTGCGCCGGCGTTTTTGAGTCCGAAGGGCATTGTGTTGAAGCAGAATGGCCCATATGGAGTAATGAATGCCGTTGCGGCCTGATCTTTTTCCGCCATCTTGATTTGATGGTATCCGGAGTATGCGTCGAGGAAGCACAATGAATCGTGCCCTGCGGTACCATCGATGATTTGGTCCGAGGGAGGGGGAAAGGGTCCTTTGGACAGGCCTTGTTAAGGTCTTTAAAATCGACGCAGAGGCGCCAGGATTTGTCCTTTTTGGGTACCATTACTAGATTGGCTAGCCAGTCCGGATGTTTTATATCTCACGATGAATCCGGCTTCTAAGAGTTTGGCTAGCTCCTCTCCCATTGCCTGTCTTTTGGGTTCGGAAAATCGCCAAGAGCTTGTTTGGTGGCTTGAATCCTTTTAGGATATTTAGGCTGCTTTCTGCCGACTGCGTGGGATTCTGGCATATCTGAAGGGTGCCGTGCAAAAATGTCGCAATTTTCGAAGGAATTCTCGTAGTGCGGCTTCGACATTAGGACTTAATTGTGCCCCAATGGAGGCCGTCTTTGTGGGGTCCGTTGGATGGACCTGAAATTTGACTATTTCGTCTGCTGGTTTAAAAGAGGTGGACTTGGACCTCTTATCGAGTATCACATCGTGCCTATCCACCGTGGAGCACAGCGTAGTTAGTTCCTCTGCCGCTAGGGCTTCGGACAATGCCTCTAGGGCCAGTGTGGCTGTCTTATTTTCAGCGTGGAGTGCTGTATCTGGATCACTAGCGAGAGTGATTATCCCATTGGGTCCGGGCATTTTGAGCTTCATGTACCCGTAGTGGGGTATAGCTTGGAAAATTGTGAATGCCTCTCGCCCTAACAAAGCGTGATATCCGCTGCCGAATGGGGCCACTTGGAACGTGACCTCCTCGGACTGGTAATTGTCCGGTGAGCCGAACACTACATCTAGTGTGATTTTTCCTGTGCATCGTACTTCTCGACTAGGGATTATCCCTCTGAAGGTTGTGCTGCTTCGCTCAATGCGGCTCGATCCAATTTCCATTTTTGAAGGGTTTCCTCATAGATGAGGTTTAATCCGCTGCCGCCATCCATGAGTACCTTAGTAAGGCGGAAACCGTCCACTATCGGACCGAGGACCAATACGGTGGTGCTCTAGCTGTTCGAAATTTAGGTTCGTCATTGGCGTTGAAGGTGATAGCCGTGTCGCTCCATGGATTTGTTGTTGCTACTTGGTAGACTTGGCGAGGCTGCGGATTGTTCGTTTCGCATGTTATTTGATGCGAAAGTCTCGAAGACCTATTAACACCGTCTTTGGTGTTCTTGGGCTGGGATTCGAAGCTAGAAGCTCTTTGCCACTTTTGGCCACCGCCGTAGTATCCAACATGCTGAAGGCTATGAGTTGGAGTGGCGCCCTCTATGCTATGAATTTTGCAGGTCCGTTTAGCCAACCCTCTGACAGTTCCGTACCCTTTGGGGGGTTTTGGTTTTTTGGTATTTAACCCAGGTGCTTGATAATGATGCACCCTTTTGTTTCGGACTAGGGATGTATTCGGGGCCGAATTATCCCAAAATTTACATTCGGTCTTCCAGGCGCTCTCCATCGCACAGTACTTTTGTACTATGGTCACCAAGTCGACAAAGCGTGTAATCTCATGACGACTTATGGCGTTTAGGATTCCCTTGTCCGTGCAATTATTGCAGAAAATTGGGATTGCGTCCTCTTCTCGGCGATCCTTTATCCTGTTCATAACCGGGAGGAATCGCCCGATAATGATGTCTTGTTTGGCGGGCTCTTGCGAATTCGAGAGAGATCGCTAATGTTTGGGTGGGCGGGTGGAACTAGATCTGGAACCCTGTCCAATTTAGGACTCAAGGGCCGAGAAGTTTCCGAACTTGGAAGTTTGGATTTTTGAGTGTTATCCAATGAGTCCAACACGCTGCCTGACTTTAAGTTCAGGGCTTGATCGACATCCGTCCCTCTGCGGGAATCCGACATTGAGGGATCGGGAATCTGGTCGTAACTAGTCCTTAAGATACAAGAAGAATCGCCGCATTGCTGCTCTATCGCAACAACATGATGGGTAGCCTGGGGAGAGTTGATCTCTCTCAGATCGGTTTTAGGCCCGATCCGGTCATAGTCTGTGGCGACTCCTGTGGCGGCGATGCAATCCAAGAGCTTCGTTTATGGAGGAGAGCTCGATCGGATCTAACTGCTCGGCAAGTTCGGACTAACACGAGTTAGTTTCGATGACTCGAGAGGTCATCATCGGTAGCGATGGCGGGCTGGCGGTCATAAGAAAACCACCTAGCCAAAGAGTTCGCCAGCCGTGGCTCCTTTGGTGATAGTATCGTCTTTAAAGACGAGATGAGGCATGCTACCCGATGGCAACGCGACGCAGGAACTCTCAATGAAAGCACCAATGTCGGTGTCAAAACCGGCGGATCTCGGGTAGGGGGTCCCGAACTGTGCGTCTAGGCGGATGGTAACAGGAGACAAGGGACACGGTGTTTTACCCAGGTTCGGGCCCTCTTGATGGAGGTAAAACCCTACGTCCTGCTTGATTAATATTGATGATGTGTGTTACAAGAGTGGATCTACCACGAGATCAAAGAGGCTAAACCCTAGAAGCTAGCCTATGGTATGATTGTTGTTCGTCCTATGGACTAAAGCCATCCGGTTTATATAGGCACCGGAGAGGGCTAGGGTTACACAAAGTCGGTTACAAAGGTAGTAGATCTACATATCCGTATCGCCAAGCTTGCCTTCCACGCCAAGGAAAGTCCCATCCGGACACGGGACGAAGTCTTCAATCTTGTATCTTCATAGTCTTGGAGTCCAGCCGATGATGATAGTTCGGCTATCCGGACACCCCCTAGTCCGGAACTCCCTCAAGCACCAACAAATTATAACCTCAGTCATTGAAGCAATTGCAATTTATCATAACATCGGAAAGAGTCTATGTCAGAGCTTAAAAGCAAGTCCACATACTCAACTATCACTTAGACCTTCATAATTGGTAACACTCACGCGATACTTGTGGTTACGGAGTTTTGACCGGACATAGAGAAAGATAGGGGCTTATAGTTTTGCCCCACAACCTTTTACCTGAAGGGTAATGTCAACAATAATAATTCATGCTCCCCTACATCCAATTATATATATATATATATATATATATATATATATATATATATATATATATATATATATATATATCATACTCTTTCCAACATGCTGAGCTTGCCAAAGGATAAAATGAAAAAGGAAAGGTGAAGATCACCGTGACTCTTGCATAAGGTAGAGGATAATAATAAAAGATAGGCCCTTCGCGGAGGGAAGCAGAGGTTGTTATGCACGTTTAGGGTTGATGCACAAAATCTTAATGCAAAAGAACGTCACTTTATATTGCCCCTTGCATATGGACCTTTATTATGCAGTCCGTCGCTTTTATTACGTCCACAACAAGTTCGTACAAAGCTTATTTTCTCCGCACTAATAAGTCATGCATATTTAGAGAGCAATTTTTATTGCTTGCACTGATGACAACTTACTTGAAGGATCTTACTCAATCCATAGGTAGATATGGTGGACTCTCATGGCAAAACTGGTTTACGGGTATTTGGAAGCACAAGTAGTATTTCTACTTGGTGCTGAGAATTTGGATAGCATGAGGGGGAAAGGCAAGCTCAACACGTTAGAGGATCCATGACAACATATTTTATCTCAGATATAAGAAAACATAACTCATTATGTTGTCTTCCTTGTCCAACCTTAACTCTTTAGCATGTCATATTTTAATGAGTGCTCCCAATCATAAAAGATGTCAATGATAATATATCTATATGTGAAACCTCTCTTTCCTTATTACTTCCTATTAATTGCAACGATGACCAAAGCTATACTTGCCAACTCCCAACAACTTTTAATCATCATACTCTCTCTATGTGAAGTCATTACTTTCAATAAGATCAATATGGACTCTTTGATTCTTTTTATTCTTTTCTTCTATTCACCTAAGACCATGGCAAAATAATCAAGCCCTTGACTCAACACTAATATTTATTATATAGCTCACGGGCTCGATTGCAAAGAAGGATCGTAAAGAAAAACTCAAAACTAGATCATGCCATGACTTTATTCTACTAAATCAAGATACTACTAATAAGATCAAACTAAGAAAAACGGTAAAGATAGGAGTTGTGATGGTGATACGATACCAGGGCACCTCCCCCAAGCTTGGCAGTTGCCAAGGGGAGTGCCCATACCCATGTGATTATTTCTTCGAAGGTGGTGAAGTAGGAGTTGTTGCACTTTTCTTCTCTAGCTTACGCCTGAGGCTAAAATTTTCCTCCCTCAGATCCTCATTCTCGAGCTCAAGTTTCATTATCTTCTTGCATAGTGTTGCCTTGCTGTCCTGCAAAAAACGTGGTGGAATAGATTGAACCTTAGGGAGGCTTGACTTCTTGAACTCCACATGCATATCACCAGGTTGAGGCAGTGGGTAGTCCTCTTCATCAGAACTTGTCTCCTCCTTCCTCTTTGGATCATAGTCTTCTTCTTCCTCTGTGGTCCATCCATAGTGTTCCACGTCCCCATATACTCTTAGATTTGCAATATAATCAGCTATGTAGCTCTCTCCCTCCGAATCTTGGGACGACATCTTGTTCAAATCTGCAGCAGCAACAGCTCGAAACGAAAACAGAGGATATTTGCGTGATACGAGAGTCAAAACCTTCGAGAGTATATATAATGAATTTTTACCGACCAAAATACGTATCGTGCAAGAAAACGGAGTCCGGAGAGCACACGAGGTGCTCACGAGGTAGGGGGCGCGCCCAGGGGGGTAGGGCGCCCCCTCCACCCTCGTGGAGGCCTCGTGTCCTTACCGGAGTGCCACTTATATTTCTATTTTTCTAAATATTCCAAAACGGAGAAATATTTCCTTAAAAATTGTTTTGGAGTCGGTTTACTTACCGTACCACATACCTATTCCTTTTCGGAGTCTGAAGCGGGCTGGAAAGTGTCCCTTATGTATTCCTCCGGGGTTACGGTTTCAATAATATTGGTTTAAACATTTATAGGATTACCTGAGATATAGTGTTTGATTATTTGACCGTTTACCACCTTCGGATTTGTGCCTTCGAAGTTGTTGATTTTTATGGCACCGGAACGATAGACCTCCTCGATAACGTAGGGACCTTCCCATTTAGAGAGAAGTTTTCCTGCAAAAAATCTTAAGCGAGAGTTGTATAGCAATACATAATCACCTACATTAAACTCACGCTTTTGTATCCTTTTGTCATGCCATCTTTTAACTTTTCTTTAAACAACTTGGCATTTTCATAAGCTTGGGTTCTCCATTCATCAAGTGAGCTAATATCAAATAACCTCTTCTCACCGGCAAGTTTGAAATCATAGTTGAGCTCTTTAATAGCCCAATATGCCTTATGTTCTAGTTCGAGAGGTAAGTGACAAGCTTTTCCATAGACCATTTTGTACGGAGACATACCCATAGGATTTTTATATGCAGTTCTATAGGCCCATAATGCATCATCAAGTTTCTTGGACCAATTCTTTCTAGACCTATTTACAGTCTTTTGCAAAATTAATTTGAGCTCTCTATTGCTCAATTCTACTTGACCACTAGACTGCGGGTGATAAGGAGATGCAATCCTATGATTAACGTCATATTTAGCAAGCATTTACGGAAAGCACCATGAATGAAGTGTGAACCACCATCAGCCACTAAATATCTAGGGACTCCAAACCTCGGAAAAATAACTTCCTTAAGCATTTTAATAGAGGTGTTATGATCAGCACTACTAGTTGGAATAGCTTCTACCCACTTAGTAACGTAATCAACAACAACTAAAATATGTGTGTATCCATTAGAGGCAGGAAAAGGTCAGATATAATCAAAGCCCCAAACATCAAAAGGTTCAATAACAAGTGAATAATTCATAGGCATTTCTTGACGTCTACTAATATAACCAATTCTTTGACATTCATCGGAAGACAAAACAAACTTATGGGCGTCCTTGAAGAGAGTAGGCCAATAAAAACCAGATTGCAATACCTTATGTGCAGTTCTATCTCCAGCATGGTGTCCTCCATAAGCTTCGGAGTGACACTTGCGTAGGATCTGTTCCTGTTCATGCTCAGGTACACAACGTCTAATGACACCATCTACTCCTTCTTTATAAAGATGTGGGTCATCCCAAAAGTAATGTCGCAAGTCATAGAAAAACTTTTTCTTTTGTTGGTATGTGAAGCTAGGTGGTATAAATTTAGCCACAATATAATTAGCGTAACCAACATACCATGGAGTGCTACGAGAAGTGCTTATGACACTTAATTTCTCATCAGGGAAGCTATCATCAATAGGTAGTGGGTCATCAAGAACATTCTCTAATCTAGATAAGTTATGCATAGCAGGGTTCTCAGCTCCCTTTCTATCAACAATATGCCAATCAAATTCTTGTAGCAAGAGAACCCATCTAATGAGTCTAGGTTTTGCATCCTTCTTTTCCATAAGATATTTAATAGCAGCATGATCAGTGTGAATAGTTACTTTAGAATCAACAATATAGGGTCTGAATTTATCACAAGCAAATACAAGCTGCTAAAAGTTCCTTTTCGGTAGTAGCATAGTTTCTTTGAGCATTGTCTAGAGTCTTACTAGCATAATGGATAACATTTAATTTTTATCAACTCTTTTCCCTCGAACAACACCTCTGACAAAGATAATCACTCGCATCACACATAATTTGAAGGGTAAATTCCAATCGGTAATTGAACAACAGTGCGGAGACTAATGCTTTCTTAAGTATTTCAAATGCTTCTACACAATCATCATCAAAGACAAATGGTACATCTTTTGTAATAAATTAGTCGAGGCCGAGAAATTTTTGAGAAGTCCTTTATGAACCTCCTATAAAATCCGGGCGTGACCAAGGAAACTTCTTATACCTTTGATGTCCTTGGGACATGGCATCTTTTCAATAGCATCAACCTTGGCCTTATCAACTTCAATATCTATTTCAGAAACTTTGTGCCCCAAGACAATACCTTCATTAACCATAAAGTGGCACTTTTCCCAATTCAAGACAAGATTAGTTTCTTCACATCTCTGCAAAACTCGATCAATATTGCTCAAGCAATCATCAAAAGAGGAACCATAGACGGAAAAGTAGTCCATGAAAACCTCACAATTTTTTTCACAAAAGTTAGAGAATATAGCCATCATGCATCTTTGAAAGGTAGCAGGTGCATTACATAAACCAAAAGGCATACATCTATAAGCAAAAGTACCAAAAGGGCATGTAAAAGTAGTCTTTGATTGATCTTTAGGCGACACGTATTTGAGAGAAACCAGAATAACCATCTAGAAAGCAATAATGTGTATGTTTGCATAATCTTTCTAGCATTTGATCAATAAAAGGTAAGGGGTAATGATCTTTCTTAGTAGCTTTATTTAATTTGCGGAAATCAATTACCATCCTATAGCCTGTGATAATTCTTTGCGGGATCAATTCATCTTTATCATTAGGGAAAACAGTAATACCTCCCTTCTTAGGGACACAATGGACAGGACTTACCCACTGACTATCAGCAACGGGATAAATTATGCCTGCCTCCAGAAGCTTGAGTATTTCTTTGCTTAACACTTCCTTCATTTTAGGATTCAAACGTCGTTGAGGATCACGAACTGGTTTGGCATCTGCTTCCAAATTTATTTTATGTTGACATAGAGTGGGACTAATGCCCTTAAGATCATCAAGAGTATATCCAATAGCGGCACGGTGCTTCTTCAGAGTTTTCAATAACCTTTCGGTTAGCACTAATAATAACAGGATATATTTTCTTTTCATCAAGATAAGCATATTTAAGATTATCAGGCAACGGTTTAAGCTCACACACGGGATCACCCTTGGGTGGAGGAGGATCCCCTAGGATTTCAACAGGCAAATTATGTTGCAGGATAGGTTCCTGTTTAAAGAATACTTCATCTATTTCCCTTCTTTCATTCATGAACATATCATTTTCATGGTCTAGAAAATACTGTTCTAAAGGATCACTAGGAGGTACAGCAATAGAAGCAAGACCAATAATTTCATCCTTACTAGGCGATTCTTCCTCACGATGTTGTTTACTAAATTTAGAGAAATTAAACTCATGAACCATATCATCCAAGCCAATAGTAACAACATTCTTTTCGCATGATCTATCTTAGCATTAACAGTATTCAAGAAGGGTCTACCAAATATAATGAGACAAAAGCTATCTTGTGGAGAACCAAGAACAAGGAAATCAGCGGGGTATTTGGTTTTTCCACATCTCTAACAATTCCCATTGCAGATATAGTATCTCTATTGGCAAGTTTAATTGTAACATCAATATCTACTAACTCAGCAGGTGCAATATCATCAATAATTTCTTTGTCTAAGTCAATGGGTATCACACTAGCACTAGCACCCATATCACATAAGCCATGATAACAATGATCTCCTATTTTAACAGAAATAACAGGCACGCCTACCACAGGTCTATGTTTATCTCTAACACAAGGTTTAGCAATTCTAGCAGTTTCACCCTGGAATTGAATAACATGCCCATCGATATTATTAGACAAGAGATCTTTAACAATAGCAATATTGGGTTCTACTTTGAATTGCTCAGGAGGTGCATAAGTTCTAATATTGCTTTTACGAACAACAGTTGAAGCTTTAGCATGATCCTTCATTCTAACTGGGAAAGGCTGTTTCTCAACATAAGAAGTGGGAACAATAGGATCATTATAAGTGACAGTTTTTTCTTCAACTTTAATAGGTGCAGCTACTTTTAATTCTATGGGAGGATGATATTTGAACCACTTCTCCTTGGGAAGATCAACATAAGTAGCAAAGGATTCACAGAAAGAAGCTACTATCTCAGAGTCAAGTCCATATTTAGTGCTAAACTTACGGAAAACATCGGTATCCATAAAAGATTTAACACAGTCAAACTTGGGTATCATACCTGACTCCTTACCTTCGTCGAGGTCCCAATCTTTAAAGTTGCGTTTAATTCTATACAATAAATTCCATCTGAATTCAATAGTCTTCATCATAAAAGAGCCAGCACAAGAAGTATCAAGCATGGTGCGATTGTTATCAGAAAGCCGAGCATAAAAACTTTGCATAATTACTTCTCTTGCGAGCTCATGATTGGGGCATGAATATAACATTGATTTAAGCCTCCCCCAAGCTTGAGCGATGCTTTCTCCTTCGCGAGGCCAAAAATTATATATATAACTGCGATCACGATGAACAGGATGCATAGGGTAATACTTTTGATGAAATTCCAATTTCAATATTTTATAATTCCATGATCTCATATCATCACATAGCCTGTACCATGTCAATGTGTCTCCCTTCAAAGATAAAGGGAAGGCCTTCTTCTTAACAACATCATCGGGTATACCTGCAAGCTTAAATAATCCACAAACTTCATCCACATAGCGTAGATGTTCATCAGGATGCTTTGTCCCATTGTCGGTGTACTAGAGTAGGGGTACCCTAGTATCCCGAACTCGTGCACGGGCAGTTGCAGCACCCCGCGGCAAGGCTTGCCTGGTCACCGCCAAGATCCTCCGTGGTTCCTTTGGAGCCATTCAAGAACAAAGTATTTAACCAAGAAGGCAAGGCCCCGGCAAGAGGAGCTTGCCGGGAAGGCCACTCAAGGCACGCAGAAGACAAGACCCCGGCAAGAGGAGCGACAAGCCTCCGGACGCGACAAGGATTCAGCCGCGGCAAGGCACTTGCCGCGGCAGGCAACCTCTCTTCATCTCCGCTCCAGCTCATCCACCAACGTGTCGCCATGGGACCATTCCATGCGCGCATGTCAAGAGGCTGTGCAGCCAGCGGGGAACAACGATAAGCAGCGCTGACAAGCATACCATCGTGGCAAACGGTGGCGCTCCTGACGGTCCTGTTGCCTTTGTTTAGGCGGCGAGTGGACGGGCATTTAATGCTTTTGTCCCTTGCCGTCGTGGTTAGGTATATTGCACTGCATACCTTTGTTCAAGTAGGTGTACAAACTACCGTTTTCCATTTGTACCCTCATCTACGTTGCCACTGTCGGAGACCCTTGAGCCTATAAAAGGAGGCCCATGCATAGCGTAGAGGAGGTTCGATCCGTTCGACTCACTCGAGACCAGAGAATACTCACGCTAGGTCTTGTAGCTCTCATCGCTCCCTAGCAAGAACACAATACAATCAGACAAGCAGCAGTAGGAGTATTATCTCTCCGGAGAGCTCCGAAGCTGGGTAAAGTGCTCGTGTGCTTCGCCTCGATCCGCTCTTCGTGCGATCTCCGCCCCCTCCGAACCAGAAGGGGCCTGGTCCGTCGGCCCCATAGGTGTTCGTGGGTCAGATCAGCCTCCCCGACATCTTTGGCGCGCCAGGTAGGGGGCGTGGAGGCTGTGTGAACCTGATCCAGCGTTCACACGAGCGACATCTTCATCGTCTTCAACATCTTCATCAGCATGCCACCGAAGAAGAAGGCTTCGGCGGCAGCGGAGCCGTCCGTGTCGAACCCACCATCACCGGAGGAAACGGGTGGTGGAGCAGACGCTGGCGGAAGAACGGGTGCTGGCGAAGGAGTTCATGACGCTGCCAAGTCCAAGGACAAGGCCGCACAAACCTCGGCGTCCGTACATGTCCCGCGCCCATCTCAGGAGACGCGGGACCAACAGCGTCATGGTATTCACAATACCATACGCTCGTTGGATCAAGACCGGTGGAGGATCTCGAGACCCTCAAGACCAGCGTGCACGCCAACATCTTGTACGAAGCGAGATCTGATCGCCTAGGCGGGATGCTGCTCCTTCTAACATAGTTAGAAGTCCAAGCATATCCGCTCCTCGCACCGTTCACCATTGCCACCCACTACTCCAGCGAAGCTCGGCCGAGAGCTCAAGCGCTCCTCGACTACCCTCCAACGGCCGACTAGGTCGACGAGTGGAGGGCCACCATCTGAGTCTCATCGGCTTCGCTTAACGGCGACGCAGCTCGCTGGCAACCGAGTGCGTCGCTGCCACGGCAGGAACGCCAAACGCGAGCCGGTGGTGACGAGACCGGTGGGGGTGCAACCACCATGCACTCTCCGCCCCGAAGGCCAAGATCGCCGACTCGCCGGATCCACCTCGACAGCGACTCCACTGCGTCGTCGGATCCGCGAGCTCATCGCGATCAGCGCCAAGTGCTACACGATCGACAGCAAGAGGACGCTCGAACTCGCATCGAGCGCCGAAGAGAAGCGCGACGTCAATCCGACAAGCGCGCCGGGCCCTCTGTTGACATGCACGCGCCCGGAAGAACCAGAGCGACTTGTCGTGACGCGGTAGGTTGCCCTGCGTTCACTCGTGAGCTGCGGCAAGTCGATGGCCCGGCAAGAAGAACTTCAAGCGACGTGCGGAGAAGTACAACGGCAAGGCGCATCCGTCGGAGTTCGTCGACATCTACACCATCGCGGTGCGAGGCTGCGGGCGTGGCGACAAGATCCTTGCCAACTACTTCCCGGCGGTGCTCAAGCCCAACGTCGGTCTGGCTCATGCACTTGCCGGACAGCTCCATATCTTCTTGGGCAGATCTATGCCATCAGTTTGTCGGCGCCTTTACGGTGACCACAAACCCCATGGCCAAGAAAGTGACCTTCATCTGCCGCCCGAAGGAAGGAAGGAGCCCACTGCACAAGTATATTGAGAGATTCAGCCGTGCGGCACAACATCCCGAGATGTCCACCTGCCGTGGTGACCAGCGCGTTCCATCGAACATGCGGAACCGCGAGATGCGGGAGGAGATGGCGATGTGCAAGATCGAGGCGTCGATGAGCTATACGCCACTGGCCGACAAGTGCGCCGCGTCTTTGAGGAAGGAGGAGACTCCCGGAGAGAATCTGAAGCGAGGATCGGCGGTGAGGAGACCGCCCGAAAGAAGAGCCGTGGCGGGGCAACAGGAAAAAGAAAGGCAGAGACGTGCTAGTCGTCGAGTAGTCCAAAGAACGGAGGTGGCGACAAGAATGCCAGTGCTGGTAGCTCCGGCAAGGAGGTTGTCAGCTGGCACCAACCACCAGACTGTGGCGGCCGCCGACAAGCGGGGACGGCTCCGGCAAGCAATCTTGCAAGATCCACCGCACCAAGGGCCATGACCTCGTGAGCTGCAAGAAGGTCGAGCAGCTTATTGAACAATGAAGGCTGAGTCTGACGGCGCTACAAGGAGAAGGCCAGGAAGGTCTTTGGAGGAGCCACAAGAAGCGTCGGCCGGGGAGGACGCTGTGGCAAGGCCAAGCAGCGGCAAGGAGATAGACCTCCAGCGGCCGCGACAAGGATGAAGACGAAGGCGATGAAGACATGGATGATGACGACGCCCGATGAGCAGGAGTTTGAAAGCCACGGAGCTCCTCTGCGTTGACGGAGGTGCTTCCTGCATACTTCCACCGCCAACTCAAGCGGTGGATGCGGAGGTCAATGCGGCGGAACCATCCGTAGAGTCACGCAAGCCTCTGAAGTGGTCCAAGACGCCTATCATCTTTGATATTGAGGACCACCACGATCGCATAAGCTGCGGTCGGGTGCTTGCCGATGTTGGTCTCACCAACTATTCACAACCTCAAGGTCACCAAGATGCTAGTTGTGGCGGGGCGGCTTAGACCTGATCTCCTCCGCGGTGCTCCGGAAGCTTCAGATCCACGAGGCGAGCTCGAGAGATCGGCACATTCAAGGAATCAATCCGGAAGGAGCAAGCGAAGGGAAGATCACGTTGCGGTAACATTTGGCGTGAGCTGAACTTTAGGACTGAGAGGGTCACATTCGACGTTGCTGATTTCCCATTGCCTTAAAATGGGATACTTGGCCGTCCATCACTCGCTAAGTTCATGGCAGCCTCTCACTATGCATACAACTTACTCAAGATGCCAGGCCCGATAAGCATCATCTCTGTCCATGGCGACAAGAAGGATGCTCTTATCTGTGCCGACAAGATCTACCGGGAAGCAGCTGCTGCAACAGAAAGCAAAACACTTGCCGCTGAAGTTCCCGGGGGGAAGAAGAAGACCAAGTCCGGCAAGAGCTGTAATGCCCACTCCGGGAAGCGCACCTCTTCGGATTGCTGCGCTACCGTCGAGGACGCACCATCGAGCTCCACCGGCAAGTGCAAGAAGACGATGGCAGCTCCGCCAAAGACCAAGAGGGTGTCCGCCAAGGAGGACGGCTTGGTGGTACCTTCACCATCGGTGCCTCTCTCGACCCTAAATAGGAAGGCGCTTCGTTGCTTTCCTCTACGGGCGAATGTCGGCGTGTTTGCATGGCAACCGTCGACATCCCGGTGTTCCTGTGAAAGTAATTGAGCACCATCTTGCCGTTTGCCCTCATGCGCGGCCCGTCAAGCGAAAAGTCGAGGAAGCAGGCAGTGGAGCGTCAAGAGTTCATCGCAGAAGAGATCAAGAAATTGGAAGCAGCAGGCCTTGTCAGAGGAGTGCTCCATCCTACGTGGTTGGCCAATCCTGTAGTTGTGCGCAAGGTAAATGGGAAATGGAGACTTTGTATTGACTTCACAGATGTCAATAAAGCTTGTCCCAAAGACCCGTTTCCCTTGCCGCGCATCGACCAGATTGTTGACTCCACGGCTGGATGTGATTTGCTTTCATTTCTTGATGCATATTCAGGATATCATCAGATCTTCATGGCAGAAGAAGATGAGGAGAAGACCGCATTCATCACCCCATGTGGCACATATTGTTTTGTACGGATGCCCTTCGGGTTAAAGAATGCTGGTTAAACGTTTGCAAGGGTAGTTCATGATGCTTTTGAGCCGCAAATGCACAGAAATGTAGAAGCCTACATGGATGACATAGTGGTCAAGAGTAAGGACAAAGCAACTCTGGTTCAAGATTTGGATGAGACCTTTGCAAATCTGCGCAAGATCAACCTCAAGCTCAATCCCGAGAAGTGCGTGTTTGGAGTCCCTTCCGGCAAGCTTCTCGGGTTCTTCGTGTCTCAACGGGGAATTGAAGCCAATCCCGACAAGATCAAGGCCATTGAGCAGATTGAAGCACCAAAGCGCGTCAAGGATGTATGAAGACTTGCCGGTTGCGTAGCTGCTCTCAGCAGGTTTATCTCTAGATCTGCTGGCGCCATGCCGTTTTCAAGATTTTGAAAAAGGCAGGTCCAATGAAATGGACTCGAAGCGGAGGCTGCCGAGGACTTAAAGAGGTACATCCTCCACTCCAACACTTGTCGCACCTAAGCCACAAGAGAAGTTGCTCCTATATATAAGCGGCAACCAATCAAGTGGTTAGTGCTGCGTTAGTAGCGGAGAGGGGGATGACGAGCCGGCAACCACGGCAGACACATCCAGCGACAAGCGAGGGGCTTCGCCCGGCAAGCTCTGGTCCCGACAAGGACGGATCTGCACGCAGGCATGCGGCGGAATCACGAGAAAAGGATGGTGCAGCGCCCAGTTTACTTTGTCGGTTCCCTTGCGGGGGGCTAGGTCAAGGTACTACGGTGTGCGAAATTGCTTCGGCCTCCTCATGGCCTCGAGAAAGCTGCGCCATTACTTCCAAGCACATGAGATCCACAGTTGTCACCGCTTTCAGCTGAAGAGGATCTTGCAAAATCCAGAGGCAACAGGCGGGATTGTCGAGTGGGCCTTTGGGCCCAATCAAGCTTTGGCCTCAAGTTTGAAAGCACTTCAACTATCCAAAGCGAGCATTGGCAGAGTTCATAGCGGAATGGACCCCAACGCAAGATGAAGAAATTCCGGAGACGAGCATTCTCGTCAAGGAAGCAAGCAAAGAGTGGCTGATGTACTTTGATGGTGCCTTCTCGCTGCAAGGCGCCGGTGCCGGCGTCTTTGCTTGTCGCACCCAATCGAAGAGCACCTCAAGTCACGTAGTCCAAATGCACTTTCCCAAGGAGCAAGCAACAAACAATACAACAGAGTATGAAGGTTTGCTTGCCGGTCTCGAGATCATGATGAGACCTTGGGATCGGGGAAGCTCATTGTCGGGGTGACTCGCAACTTGTCGTCCGCCAAGTGAACAAAGACTATCGAGTCCTTGATGGAAGCCTACGTTGATGAAGTGAGAAAGCTAGAAGAACACTTTGACGGCCTACAAATGGAACATGTTCCAAGAGCTCGAGAATGATATTGCCGATGGCTTTGTCAAAGTGCGCTGCACTTAAGTTGCACAATGGAACCGAGGATTTTCGTGCTCAAGCTGGCTCAACCAACCGTAACACCATCAACTGGACAGAACAAGAAGAGGAAGTTGGTCTCTGGTGACTACTTTCCGGCAGAGCTCCCTGAAGCCGCCGCCAAGAAAGTCCCAAAGATAGACACCAACAGAGCTGAGGGGCAGTCTGCTCCGACAAGCCCCAGGGTTTGTTTCAGTGAAGCAGACGCTCCCGACAAGTTTTGCTCCGGCAAGCTTGCGAGGCGTCAAGCTCGGCTGAGCCGCAGGTTCTTGCCGTGGAAGGCGATGTTCCCGCAGCAGCGAATGTGCCTTTAGTCCTTGTTGTCGAGCCGCAAGCTCCGGCATGGGCGCAGCAAATTGTCCATTTCCTTGAGACGGAGAGATTCGAAGAGCAAGAAGAAGCGGAGAGTAGCCCGGCAGTCAAGTATGTACCGGTTTGTCGACGGCGCCATGTCGAAGGAGACTCAACGGTGTGAAATTGAAGTGTATTCACCGGGAAGACGGACAAAAGCTGTTGGCAGAGATACATGGAGGCATATGTGGTCACCACATTGGCGCCAGAGCACTTGCCGGCAAAGCTTTCTGGCAAGGTTTCTTTTGGCCGACAGCCCTCCAGGATGCAACTGCACAAGTAACCAAGTGTGAAGCGTGCCAGTTCCATTCCAAACAGATACACCAGCCAGCTCAAGCTCTCTAGGCGATCCCTTTATCACGGCCATTTTCGATGCAGGGCTCGACATCCTCGGCCCCTTCCCCGAAGCTGTCGGGGCTTTGAGTACTTATGCGTTGCCATCGACAAGTTCACAAAGTGGCCGGAAGTGGAAGCGATGAGGAAGGTGACAGCCGCGATCGGTAGTCAAGTTCTTGGTCGATTGTTTGCCGTTTGGAATCCCTAACAGGATCATCACCGACAACGGCACACAGTTCTAAAGCCGCACCTTCATGCGATGCGTTCAAGATCTTGGCGCCAAGGTACGCCCGCTTACATTGCTCATCCGAGAAGCAGCGGTCAAGCGGAGAGGGCAAATCTTGAAGTGCTGCTCGGCTCACGACGAGAACTTTCGACGAGGCTGCACAAGTGCGGAAGAAACTTCGATTGAGGAGCTGCCGGTGGTTCTTTGGTTGATCAGACGACGCCAAATTGAGCCAGCGGCGGACACCATTCGCTCTAGTCTATGGAGCAGAGGCGGTTCTCCCCACGGAACTCGTATACGGATCGCCTCGAGTGCTCGCTTATGATGAGCTTGAGCAAGAGCAGCTGCGACAAGATGACGCGCTGCTCCTTGAGGAGGTTCGATCTTGAACAGACGAGCTGCTCGTTACCAGCAAGCTTTGCGTCGCTACCATAGCCGCAAAATTCTTGCCAGAAGCCTCGAGGAAGGCGACCTTGTTCTTCGGCGTGTTCAGTCCGCCAAGAATTCAAACAAGTTGACGCCGAAGTGGGAAGGCCCTTATCGGGTGAAACGAGTCACTAGGCCTGGCGCTGTCCGCCTTGAGACCGAAGATGGCATTCCGGTGAGCAACTCCTGGAACATTGAACATCTTCGTAAGTTTTACTCAGAAGCGTGATTGCCGGAACCTGTTCCGACAACCACCTTTTGTACAAGTCTTGCCGCTGTTGCATGTAATCCTTTGTACAAAGTCGGGCGCACACCCCGTGCATCAGTAAAGCTCATGTGTTGCGCACAACTTGTCAAATTCATGCTTTCATCATTTTATTGCATTTTTTGACTAACACTTTGTGCAGCACCCACACCCGGTAAGCAATATCGAGTCATTTGGGCTCCATAACTTTATTTTCTCTTCTTTCTCTTTTCTCAAAGAAAGGAAGGTTCCCTCGCGCCGCGAGTTAACCAGGGAAGAAGAAGATAATACTATGGACCAAGCGTTGCTCGAGGAAGTTTCATATGTCGGGAAGCAAACGACAGAAAAGCTAAGTTGCCCAAGTTTGAGCAATCGGTTCTTAAATTTTTAAGTTATCTTCCTCAAACGATAGTACTTTGTATGGAAAACCCGTGCGCGGAGGAACCAACTCGCGGCTAGTCGCGCCCTTACTTTGTTTCGAGTCCGCTCAACAACTCAATTGAGCTGCAGCTAGTCCCGACAAGGTTGCTTGTCGGAGGCGGCACCGCTTGACAGTCAGTGACGTTCCGCACTCGGCGCTTCATGACAAAGGTGCATGCACCGACAAGTTCCCTAAAAGCGTAGGGCAGAAACATACAAAGGAAGGAATCAAGTAGAGGAAATAACATTGCAATCATCACCTAAGATAGAGTTATATTACAAAATAACTTGTCGCAGATCTAATAAATTGTTCTAAACATGATCCCAGCGACAAGGGAAAGATAAAATTGGTGGCCTAGTCTACGCGGTCGCCATCAACCCGCTTGATCTTGTTCACCTTGTCCACAATGGGTGCGACAAGGGCTTTGAGCGCCACCACATCGGCATCTGGCGGCAAGGATCACGAGGGCGCCCGTTGAGGTTGAGGCCTGGATTGCGGAAGGACACCTTCATCAACACCTTACGGAGGGCTCCTGCCGCAGATCTGGCGCGATTCCTCGGCCAGCTGCTTTGGGACCTCCTCCCGGAGTCGCTGGAGGCCCGTCACCACGCCCTTGAAGAATAAGCTAAGCTTGGCGCTGGGTTGGAGGTGCTCGTTGGAGGAGTATCCGAGATCCACCATCCCCAGCTCCATCAGCTCGTTGTGGATGGCGGCAGCAGTATCCACAAGACCTTCGGTCCAACGCTCCACACTCTCCCTCAAGGCGCTCTGGGTGGCAACAACATTCGCTAGCAGCTCCTCTTTGGCCTTGATCGTCTCCAACAGGCCCACCCCTCCCGCTCCTTGGCGCCGTCCAGCGTCTGTGTCAGAGTGGTCAGCTTCAGCTCAAGATCTGCCTTGGAATCCTTGGCGGTGTCGAGCTCCTTGCTCCTATCAGGGAGACGGCCCATGCAGCTCGCCAAGAGTGTAGGCGTCCTTCTCGCGCTCGTGCTTGAGCGCAGCAAGCTCCTCGCCGCTCTTACGAGGCGGCCTCCAGCTGCGTCACCTTCGTCTCCAACTCTTTCTTGGCAGCCTCGGTGGCTGCGGCAGCATCCTTCGCTTCCTTAAGAGCCCCGCCAAGTGACTCCTCGCGCGCGACAAGCTCTTCCTCGTGGCTGTCCAGGTTGACCTTCCGCTGCGCCCATTTCGCTTTCTGGCGGACAGCTTCTCGGCTGACAAGCCGCTGCTCCTCCTCAGTGCGGCCTTCTCGAGGATGAAGGCCGTGCGCTCTTGACAAGTCGCTCCCTCTCTTCCGCTACGTTTGGAGAGCTTCTTGATTGGCGCCCGGAGCTCTTCTGCGCTTCTCCATGTCCGCTCCGCCCTCGCGACAAGTGCTTCCGGGACTCCAACTTGGCTTGTCGAGGCGCGGTAGAGCGACAACAGCTTCTTCGGCTGCTCCTCCTCGGACTTCGCCATTCTTGCTGCTTGGCGTGTCCACCAGCGTCGGCCAATGAGGCGAGCAGCTCTCCGTCGAAGGTCTCTCCTTTGACCGGGCGCCTGAGCTCGACTCCCATGGGAGCTTGATGAAGACGCGCCGCCTTGACCTTCAAGTAGGCGGCTGGCTGGGGCTCTTGAACTGGCTGACGGCGGCCAGAAGTCGGTGGTCGATGTATGGCGCTGGCGGTCCTGCGGCCCCCAGGGCCGTCGGTCGCGATCGCCAGACCCTCGCCCGGCTTCTGCGGCGGCAGCCTCGGTGGCCTCCTCGCCGGCAGGCTCGTCAGCGCCGGCCTCTTCCTCTACGACGGCGGCTTCGTCAGTGTTGCCGCGCGCGTCCTCCTCGCCGGCGACCTCAGTCTCCATCGGCTCTGTGGCGGACAAAGAAAGAAAGTCAAGCAAATATTCAAAGAAAAGCAGAAGAAAACAAGCCCAAGGAAATTTTGGCGCAAGAGGATTACCTGAACGGGATCTGCAGCCATGGTCTCGACCCTTTGGAGGATCACTAGTGCTGTCCCTTGCGGAGTAGTCTCCTTGCGGAGGATGCTCCCTTGCCGGAGAATCCTCCCTTGGCGGCGTAGTCGAAGCAGATAGAATTTCGGGGGCGGCCTCCGGGCCCTCCTGATGAGGCTGCTCTGCTCCTACACAAACCGACAGTCAGATATCAATATAGAGGGAGCACCCATGCACACCTAACGATGAAGAAAAACCGCATACTTACTCTGGGGGCTGTCTTTGGGGGCTGCTCTGAGGAAGGGTTGCGGATCCGGCAAGGGGTCTCAGACGCACCTCCTGTTGCCACGGGTGGATCGTCCTCAACGACAACCACCGGGGTCTTGGCTCTCTTCGACGCTCTGGGCGGCGTCACGAGAAGGAAAGAGTTCAGAACGAAGCAAATCAGATTCAAGATGAAGCAACAAAATTGAAGAAATACAAGCACAATATAGAAGCTTACTCTTCTTCTTCCTCCTCGGAGCTGAGCACGGAGAAATAAAACTCCGGCTCGCCTCCAGTGCGACGAGGCGGAGGTGTGGGCTCTCTTGGCCGCTTGGCGGAGGCGTCGGCGGTGGCCTGGGAGGATCCTGCCCCGGTTGTCGCAGCGGTGTGGGGTGCTCAGCGGCAACATCGCTTGTCATGATGAAAGCGCGTCATGGCGCTGGCCTGGGCCCGTCTGCCGCCCCGTCTCGTCTCCGGCCTTTTCGAAGACGCTTCTTTGGCGGAGCTGGGGGCTCCGTTTGCGGCAAGTCGCTGGATGGTGGGGAAGAAGCGCCCTCGGCTGGTTCGCTCGACTCGGCCTCGGGTTCGGCAAGCTCTTCCTCACCGGCGAACTCCCTTCGCTCGGCAAGGCTTGCCACCTCTGCTGCATCTTCCTCCTCCACGGTGTACCCGAAGACACCAGCGGCAGCAGCTGCTGCCGCCTCCTCCAACCTTGTGGCAATGCGCACCATTTCTTCGTCGGTGGTGTCGCGGGTGAGCTTCTTCTGCTCGTCGGGGCGGATCGGCATTTCTTCCAAGCTGTCGAAGAACTGCCGCACGATGTCGTCGGAAGGCTCTTGCCAGGTTGGATCGATCCCACGAGAATCGCTCTGCGGCATCATGGCGCGGATGCGGTCGAGCGCAGAGTTGTTGCACAATGGGACGACCCCCCTCGGCAACCTAAACCACTCGGGGTGATCGGGGTCGTTCTTGAACAGCTCTAGCAGCATCGCATCCAACTCCAAGACAGTGAAATTCCAGTTCAGGCCCGGGCGCAGCCTCATGATGTCCGCTGCATTTTGGAACTCCCAAGCAGGTCTCCTCCTCTCCTGCAGGGGAGCGATGCGGAGGCGAAGGAAATCTGCGCCAACTGCGCCTACGGTGAGTCCGGCAAGCCTGAGGCGCAAGATCCGGGTCACAGCTATCTTCAACCTAGCATCTTCTGGCGCCAAGTTGCTCCAATCGTTGCCGCGCACTATTGAGGTTTGGCGCACGGCAGTGAAGGGCTGCGGGTTCTCCTCTACAATCCAACACCAATTGGCTCTCCACTCCTCCCACTTCTTGCGGAACTCTCCTTCCAGATAGGCCTCTTTCTTGCCGACCACAGAGACCCAAGCAATCCCTCAACAGCGGCTCCCCTCTCTCTACGCGGGGCATGAAGAAGTGGCGGAAGAGGGCTACGTTGGGGTGGATCCCGACAAACTTTACGCAAAGGTGTGCGAAAACTGCCATGGTCAGGACGGCGTTGGGGTTAAAATCAAGGAGGCGGAACCCGTAGGTGTTCATAATGTCGCAGAAGAATTCGGAAAAGGGCGGGCAGAGCCCGCAATAGAAGAAAAGGGCAAAGAAAGGATACCTAGTTGGGGCTAGTTCCGAAGCGATGGCGGGGAGTACCTTCGTGCGTGGATGCGCACGCGTCTCCCTCGACCAGAAGTGGTAGAAGCCCTCCCTCAGCTCCTTTGCGTCGAGCTAGGGGGAGAAGATGGCCCGCTCCTTTCGCAGCGCAGCGAGCCGCTGCGCCTCGGCCGACTTCACGCCCTTCCCCTTATCGGCTTTCAGAGCCATGGCGGAGGCGGTGGAGGAGACCGACGGCATTGATGGCGTTGTGGCGAAAGGGGGCGGAGCGCTGCTCTCTTCGCATTGGAGAAGAAGGGGGGAGCAGTGGTGGTTTTCAATACAAGACAGCAATGGCGAGGTGGGCGGCCTGCCCCTGTTTCCCCTGTTTATAAGGAGGGAGAGGGGGCGGACGTTCCGCTTTTCCTAATAAAGAAACCCCCACGACCTCGCCCACGATCTCTCACACGACGCCACGTTCGGTGCGTGCCGTTCGTGAGGGACGTGGTGGGTCCGGGGTGAGTTACGGCGTGATCAAGGCCGCGTGTGACCGTGCACTGTTTTGGGCCTGGCCCAACAGCGCTCGGCACCGTGTATGGCCCAGGCAGGCTCTGTCGGTGTACTAGAGTAGGGGTACCCTAGTATCCCGAACTTCGTGCCTGAGCGATTCTGACACCATGGCAAGGCTTGCTGGTCACCGCCAAGATCCTCCGTGGTTCCTTTGGAGCCATTCAAGAACAAAGTATTTAACCAAGAAGGCAAGGCCCGGCAAGAGGAGCTTGCCGGAAGGCCACTCAAGGCACGCAGAAGACAAGCCCCGGCAAGAGGAGCTTGCCGGAAGGCTCGAGAGCAACAAGGCTCGGACGCGACAGGATTCAGCCGCGGCAAGGCACTTGCCGCGGGCAACCTCTCTTCATCTCCGCTCCAGCTCATCCACCAACGTGTCGCCATGGGACCATTCCATGCGCAGCGTGTCAAGAGGTTGTGCAGCGAGGAGAGCAACGATAAGCGGCCGACAAGCTTACCATCGTGGCAAGCGGTGGCGCCCCGACGGTCCCTGTTGCCTTTGTTTAGAAGGCGAGGACGGGCATTTAATGCTTTTGTCCCTTGCCATCGTGGTTAGGTATATTACCTTTGTACCTTTGTTCAAGTAGGTGTACTAACTACCGTTTTCCATTTGTACCCTCATCTACGTTGCCACAGCCGGAGACCCCTTGAGCCTATAAAAGGAGGCCCATGCGCAACGTAGAGGAGGTTCGGTCCGTTCGACTCACTCGAGACCAGAGAATACTCACGCTAGGTCTTGTAGCTCTCATCGCTCCCTAGCAAGAACACAATACAAATCAGACAAAGCAACAGTAGGAGTATTATCTCTCCGGAGAGCTCCGAAGCTGGGTAAAGTGCTCGTGTGCTTCGCCTCGATCCGCTCTTCGTGCGATCTCCACCCCCCTCCGAACCAGAAGGGGCCTGGTCCGCCGGCCCCATAGGTGTTCATGGGTCCGATCAGCCTCCCCGACACCCATCTCCTGTAAGAGTGTTAGCTAGCAGTTTTTCCATCATACCCGAAGGAACCTCAAAAGGAGTTTAATTTTCAATAGGTTCAGTAGGTTGAGTAGGTTGAGGAGAAACTCTTTGCTCTACTAGACGGGGTGAAGATACCCCGAACAAGCCCCTCAGAGAATTACTTTCCATAGTAATAAGTGACAGAAAATTTCAGCACACTAAATAAATTTTCCTTACCAAATTCCACCTACCAAAGGCGCTTCACTCGCAACGGGCGCCGGAAAAAGAGTCTTGATGACCCACAAGTATAGGGGATCTATCGTAGTCCTTTCGATAAGTAAGAGTGTCAAACCCAACGAGGAGCGGAAGGAAATGATAAGCGGTTTTAGCAAGGTATTCTCTGCAGAAATCTTTGAAATAAGTGGTAACAGATAGTTTTGTGATAAAATAAATTGTAACGAGCAACAAGTAACAAAAGTAAATAAAGTGCAGCAAGGTGGCCTAACCCTTTTTGTAGCAAAGGACAAGCCTGGACAAACTCTTATAATAGGAAAAGCGCTCCCGAGGACACATGGGAATATCTTCAAGCTAGTTTTCATCACGTTCATATGATTCGCGTTCGGTACTTTGATAATTTTATATGTGGGTGGCAGTGCTTGGGTACTGCCCTTACTTGGACAAGAATCCCACTTATGATTAACCTCTATTGCAAGCATCCGCAACTACAACAAAAGTATTAAGGTAAACCTAACCATAGCATGAAACAATGGATCCAAATCAGCCCCTTACGAAGCAACGAATAATCTAGGGTTTAAGCTTCTGTCACTCTAGCAACCCATCATCTACTTATTAATTCCCAATGCCTTCCTCTAGGCCCAAATAATGGTGAAGTGTTATGTCGTCGATGTTCACATAACACCACTAGAGGCTAGACAACATACATCTTATCAAAATATCGAACGAATATCAAATTCACATGACTACTAATAGCAAGACTTCTCCCTTGTCCTCAGGATCAAACGTAACTACTCACAAAGCATATTCATGTTCATAATCATAGGGGTAATAATATGCATAAAGGATCTGAACATATGATCTTCCACCAAATAAACCAACTAGCATCAACTACAAGGAGTAATCAACACTACTAGCAACCTACTAGCACCAATCCCGGACTTGGAGACAAGAATTGGATACAAGAGATGAACTAGGGTTTGGAGATGAGATGGTGCTGGTGAAGATGTTGATGGAGATTGCCCTCTCCCGATGAGAGGAGCGTTTGTGATGACGGTGGTGATGATTTCCCCCTCCCGGAGGGAAGTGTCCCCGGCAGAACAGCTCTGCAGGAGCCCTAGATTGGTTCCGCCAAGGTTCCGCCACGTGGCGGCTGAGTCTCGTCCCGAAAGGTTGCTTCTTATTTTTTCCCATCGAAAGACTTCATATAGGAGAAGATGGGCGGAGAGCCACTGGGGGCCCACGAGGTAGGGGGCGCCTGTGGGGCGCCCACCGTCGTGAGGAGGGTGTGGGCCCCCTGGCCTTCATCTTTGCCGACGATTTTAATTTATTTATTTTAAGATATTCCGTGGAGTTTCAGGACTTTTGGAGTTATGCAGAATAGGCCTCCAATATTTGCTCCTTTTCCAGCCCAGAATTCCAGCTGCCGGCATTCTCCCTCTTCATGCAAACCTTGTAAAATAAGAGAGAATAGCCATAAGTATTGTGACATAACGTGAAATAACAGCCATAATGCAATAAATATTGATATAAAAGCATGATGCAAAATGGACGTATCAGGCCGTCACTGAGGACCAACGGGGAAGCATGGTGAGCCTGCTTTAAACTTTTGCCTATGTGTTGCTCCATTTGATCTGCTTTCTAGAGAACCTCATAAATTTTCGATGGGGATTTCGATTTACTATTTACCTTCTCGGTTTAGAGTGGATGGTGCTTTGCTGATTATACTTCGAATTGGTCTTCCCCTCTTGCCTGATCTAATTTTGTGGTGAAAACAATAGTGGAATTTCACCCTGGGTGCTCGTGGCTTTGCAGATGAATGTTTTACCGCACACGTCGTTAACTGAGCGCATGAAGATTATGCCTTCAATGCCATATTATGCTGACAATTTTTTGAGGTAGCTCATACAACCCCGGTGTGGTAGATGTCTTTCTTGTACATTGTATTATAACACCCGTTTTGTAGAATGACCATGTGGTTTCTTCAGGACCAAGCTGCAGAAGAGATTTCTGCTCATAACAGAGATCTACCTCCGACGAGCAGTTCATTTTAGATTTTAATCAGTTCTGCAAGCCGTTTCTCTTAGGACCAGGAGCAGCTAGAGGTTGTCATAGCACCAGTTCTCTCATTTATTCTGCAATGCAGTAGACACACTCCAGTCTCAGTTCCCACTCTTTGCTATATGCTGAGAGGAGGGAAGAAGGACAACGTGGCCGCAACCGTATCGCCGCGCTCCTCACCTGAGCCACCCACATCACGCCATGCAGGTGGTCTTCTCTATTGATATATTAGGGACATCGACTCCATTTCTTCTCTATGTTTCCAAACATTGTATATATTATTTGAGGGTGTGCCCATGATGAGGTCTTTTCATTTCTATCTCCTGTAGCAATAGTCTCTTTTGTTCTTGCAAAAATAGGCAACTGTGTATATGTTTGGGCATAATCTATATACTAAGCACATCATATGACCCTTAATTATTTGATGATCACGTATTACAAGGAATAGATACATATAAAATATCACTGTTTAATACTCAGGTTGACTGTCTCAGCTTTACTGATTCGAGTTCGTTCATGAAGTAAATTCATTGTTCGTCTGCCTCTGCCGTTTGGTTTTGCATTAATGGGAACCCACTAAATTGGTTCTAGCTACAATATGTTCCTAGCATTGGTTCTGGCTACAGCCAGCCCACATGGGACCGAATTTCATGTCGAGCCACCATCTTTTGTTGTCTTAAGAACGCACTGAACTCAATGCTAAACTTGTATTCCTACTAACATAACATTATTTGCTTGACCAAAACATTGGGGACGACATCCTTGCGCCTGGGCGTGATACCTTTGTATCTAACTCAATGTGAATTGGTCGTCCTGGCTTAGTTTTGGAACAAAAAAATGTTTTCCTTTTATCATGAGCCTCTAGATCATTTCTTCTACTTATTAAATATTTCCTGCTCACCTTGCTTTTGGTATACCTAACACTCTTCTTGATTTACTTTTTGAACAAAATATATGTTTTCCCTTACTCATGAGCTTCCAGGTCAATTGTTTTACTCGATTGTTTTACTGGCTAAATATTCCTGCTTGCCTTTCTTTTGGTATACCTAACACTCTTCTTGATTTACTTTTTGAACAAAATATATGATTTCCCTTATTCATGAGCTTCCAGGTCAATTGTTTTACTGGATTGTTTTACTGGCTAAATATTCCTGCTTGCCTTTCTTTTGGTATACCTAACACTCTTCTTGATTTACTTCTTGAACAAAATATATGTTTTCCCTTATTCATGAGCTTCCAGATCAATTGTTTTACTGGCTAAATATATCCTGCTTGCCTTTCTTTTGGTATATCTAATTTCTTTTCCCTTTGGCATAGCTTTGATGAAATGGTATGTCGGACTTGGTTATCCCGCCTTTTTATGGTACATTCTTAATGTAGTGAGATAATCCATCCTGACCAATCTGTCTAATTCCCTTTTGGAGAACTAAACACTTTGATTAAATGCTAAACATATATAGTTGGGTGTTTGGATGCCTTTAGACATGAATGTGTCTATGGAGGTGAATTGGACATTTCCCCGTGTGAAATCAAGCGACTTCTCGGTGCTACCTTATAATCTCCATGATGTCTTAATCTATCACATGTTTGTTATGCTATCGGAATGTGATATGCTAAACCTGGATTCCTACTAACTTGAGCATTAACGCTTGACCATAATGTTAGGACCGGCACCCTCGCGCCAAGGTGCGCTCCCGATCTAGTTGACAAGAAAGCAGAGGACCCAGGTACTATCGTTAGGAGGAGGACAGTGTATAAGTCAAAGCAGTCAGTCGTATTTTACGTGTATAGCAAAATATGAAACGTTTTCAGTTTATACACCAATAGCTAGCACTAGTCTGTAAAAAAAAAATAGCTAGCACCAATCTTGGAATTGCTGCTGGTACATCACGGAACGGGGCAAATTTCCGCTTCATAGCCAGACCCCGAGCGTCCCATAGCGCCACGCGCGCCACACGACCCCAGGCCCCCCTCCCGAGCCTCTCCCTCGCCCTTGCACTCCACGGTGCTGCATGTCACCGCCGGCCCACGTGACCTCCTCTGCACCCCAAGGCTAGGCCTCCCTCCCCTCGTCTTCTTGCGCCGGCCAACTCCTCTGCACCCCTCCAGTGCCTCCTCGGCTCTTCCTCACTGTTGTCCACCCTGCACTGCACCAACGTCATCACCATCCCGCCACTATTGCCGACACGCCTTGTCCAGCCCCCCTTTCCCCACGCCTTTAGACGGGTGCCTGGACCCCTCCCTCTGCTTCTCGGGCCGCTCTGCGACGCACCGCCCGCGCCCAGAGCCGGCCCCGGGCAGCCTAGCGAGCCCGAACTCCATCAATGGCCGCCCTCGGCCGATCCTATCTGTTATAAGAAAGAGAGAGGGATTTGGTGGAATCATTGTTGTATTGCTTGAGCCTTGTGGTCATATATGTAGGAGTACAATGATCTATTTGGAGTACAACACAAGGCAGAACAAATCCTAGTCTATCTCGTCTTTGCTAATAATCAATATACTCAACATCCTCCCATAGTCACATAGATAGCGATGCAGACGGTGAGATGGGAGAATAATCCGAAGGCAAGCCGATGGACACCCCCCATAATCGTAACGGTTGATGCATCGCGGAGTCGTGGCTGGAGTGGCAACCGACGAGGTTGCTCAAGCAAGGCGGTAGCCCTTTGTGTTTTTGTTGTAGCGACCCGACCACAGACGGTCAAGCCTCTGTGTTACTGTGCCATCCTTGGATCGGTATGCTGGCACACACAGTACATCAATGTATATATCAAAGTGCAATCACATGTATAATTAACGTAAAACTGATATATACCTCATAAGTCACTGAAACAAATAGTCGGGTGTGGAATCCCATCAACGCCATCGGCAGGTTGAGTGTAGATGTAACCTCGCACTGCATTTTACTCTTACTGCGTCGGAAGTAAATATACGCAACATGATACGTTGCAGCCGTGTAGGTCGATACATTGAATGTACCGCAAGATCACAACATGAGAAAAAGCAGATGATAAAACTATACTATATGCAATATGGCTTTGTGGCTCAGATTCGAGTTTTGTTTGCGTAAAAGCTGGTTTTACTTTCCCTACATCAAAGGAATAAATGAAGTCTGTACTATGGAGTTTTCTATCATGACATGGTTCCGCCAACCGATGTCTCATAGCCCAAAATCATCATATGTTGCCCACAATTAAGTTATCAATCCGGTGTTGAGAGTTCCGAGATAGATCCAAGTCCAGAGGCTCAAATTGCCTGTAACCGGGGACACGGCTAATCGATTAGGTTTAAACCCTCTGCAGAGGTTTGTACACTTTACCCCAAGATTCAATCCCTCTCTTTACGTTCTCGCACTTCAGGGTGTTTGAGAACAAGATGACCGAAACATGGTCTTCCGAAGAGTTCCTCTGACCACTGTCCGGTGCTCATCCCATCCTACCGTAGTTCTACATCCGCTAGCACCGTCCCCAGCCAGAGTCACAACTAAGGTCAACCAAGCCAGAGCCCATATTGACTTGCGGTTGCACAGTAAGCTTCCGGTCATGAAGTATTCTTCCGTCTCTTTGAGTCTGGGTGAAGCTTTCCGCAAGATGTCATGGCGCTTCTCCATGCATCCTGCCAACCATCGGGTTCTCCAGGTGCCCGCCAACCGCCCTTCACCCAGTAGTGTGTATTGAATTCTTGTCTCGAGTTCTTGAAGTCTTGAGGTCTTGAAGGTGCAGTCCTTGCAGATTCCATCATGGAGTTGTCGTCATTGACGTAGAGTCCTCCTTCTTCACACCACTCTCGTGCACTCATACCAAACCCGTCTACTTATAGCGTAGCATTAAAACAATTAACGTCCGGGCTTGGTAACAGGGTGATGGGTTCCTACCTCATGCATACTACTCAACTACAAGGATTCAATAACACTATTTGAGGGGTGGTTGCAAAGATGCCACTAAATGCAATAAACATAGGTATGAAAGCATGGTCAAAGTGAACTTGCCTTCTTGTCGACGATCTTGAAAACTAGGGACTCGTGGTAGCAAGCTTCGCACTCCGGAAATTCTACCGAGGCAAACAATAACCATAATAAGCACATAGCATATGATCACTTAACACAATAGCATAGTAACATAACCACACCAAAACAAACGAATCAAAACCCAAAGGAAAACTCGAAGAAATCCAACTCAAAGTTTTCCTACTTCAAGCAACAACTAAAACTAGTTTTACATAACAAAATTTTCTCAACATAACCTAACCATGGGTTTATGTTAACTTAACATAAAGGAATGCATTAAGCAACTAGGAGCAAAAAGAATCAATTTAAAATCTATTATGGAACTCCTATTAGGCCTAATTCAAGTTCTATTAAGAAAAATAAAATAAAAGTTTTATTTATTATAAATAAAAGTTCATGCTCTAAAGTGACAGAAACTATCCTAGAATAATCAATCACATGTGAAAAATAAATTTATTTGCTAATTAAAATAATAGGAAAACAGTAGTTAGTTAATTAATTAAGAATAACATGAATCTGCTAGAAACTATTTTTATTAATCCTAAAATGCCCAAATAAATTCCTACGGTTAGGCAATGTCAAAACAAAGTTGGGACAAAAAGAATCATATAAAAATAATTTTCCTAACTCCTTTTATAGCAGATTTACTATTCTGTCTAAATCTAAAATAAAGCAATTTTAAATAATTTTAACATAGCTAATTATATTTTCTACAGAAACTATAAGAAATTTGCAAACCGACAAAAAAGAATTACTTCAAAATATTAAGTAGAATAAAAGGAAATTTTCAAATTGGAACTATTACATTAAAACAGAAAATGAAAATAAAAGAAAACGGGCTAACTGGGCCTAACTAACGCATGCTGCTGTAATATAACTAAATGGGCCTAGGGTTAAGCGAATCGGGCCGGTCTAATAATAAAACCTAACTAAAAATTAAACCAGAACTAAACCGGGCCAACCGGTTTTTAATAAAGAACATACCCCTTAGGGGGGTTCTAATCCTAGCCGCAGGATCGGGATCTGGACGGGGAGGAGAGGTCCGGTGGCTCACTGGAGTTCGACGGCGGCGGCTGCTCGGGTGGCGAGTGTGTCGGCGTCTCCGGTGGTCGGGGGCGTCGACGGAGGGCTCCGGCGGGTGCGGACGGGAACGGGGTTGCGTCTGGTGGAGTGGGGTGAGCTCGGGGAGGGCTAGGGCCCAGGGGTTTTCTTTTTTCTTTTTCTAATTATATTTTTTAAAAAAATAAAACAGAGATAGAATATAAAATATAAATATTTTATATAGGACATATATATATCAAAATGATCAGGGGAATATTCCTATCATTTGAACATTTTTCCAGGGCAAAATCCCAAGTTTATAAAAATCATTTTTTAAATTCCAATAAAACTCAAGTTTGAATTCAAAACTTTTGGCAAGGTTTTCCTCTGATATTTTTGGAGTGTCATGTTTACTCCTCTCATACTTTTGCTCAAGTATTTATCAGGCATAGTTTTTGAAATGATTCCCACTTGCCAAGGTTTGAATTTCAAATTCCAAAACTCAAAAATCTTCTAGAACTCCAAATGGCACTTTCAAATGACTTTCAATTTGATACTTTTTAACTTCCAACTCATATTTCATATATTTGAAGAAGTCATTTTATCTTCCCTCATGAAAATCATTGAGTTGCATAAAGCTTTGAATTTGAAATGTTCTCAAATGAAATTCAAATCTTTTCAAAACCCTTTTCATCCCAAATGGAACAAGTCATGTCATCTTCACTCTAGGGTTTTGGTGTTGGAATGGAATTGAATTCATTAAGATCCAACAAGGGCAAAGGGGATAGTTTTGGGAAAGTCATTTTATTCCCTCTCATCCAAATTTCAAAAATTTCAAATTCCACTCAATTTCACTCAATCACTCAAACAAACAATCAGACAACAAGCGTAGTCATTTATCTAATATAACATTCCAAAATTTAGAATTTTGGGATGTTACAAACCTACCACACTTAAAATGAATCTCGTCCTCGAGATTCGAAGAGGCTAGCAAGAAAAGGGTTAGGGTTTGGGGGTCTTCTAGCAAATCCATTGATCTGAATAGTCTAGTGTGCTACCACACTTAGAAGCATGGTTATGGTTCCAACAGATCTTATGTACTCTATCCTTAGTGGGAACACTATCGGTCTTCTCACATCTTTGGAGTAACTCCTTCACTGGGGCTCTTCTAGTAGGGCATAACCTTTTCCTCAAACTTGTGTCCTTTCATCCTGGTGAGGTTCTCCCGAGACTGGGTCTTCATCTCCGACAGGTCTGTCGCCAATACTAAACAACTATCGAAAGTCTCATGGTGGTCGACAATTCATGGTTTCTCCTGCAGGAATATGGTCGGGGTTGGATCTCACCATATATTCTACGATTGGCATCGATTTCCTGTAAGGGTTCCATCGTCCTACCATTCTATGGTTTTACGGCTTGACGTGTCGACACTCTTCTAAGGTTTTCAAGGCTCTCTGATTTTCCATCAACATATGATAGTTCATGATAGAAGTCTCCGGTATGGGGGCCAATCCATCCCGTACTTGAACCATTACTACATATGCAGACATCGAATCACGTATTCTAACACTTGGGCATACTCACAAGCATTGCAGAATTTCTCTTGTTCTCGAACTGGGTTCGAGTAAATCCTTTGGTTCTGCAAGCCAAACAAAACATCTATCGTTCTTCACAACTCTTGGGTTTTCGTAACCTCCTAAGAAACGTATGCTGATTGGATCACCGATTCTTCCAATTTTTCTTCCTTCATCAAGGTTACATCCGTTCCTTTTCAAAATACTGGGCCTGTGGGTTATGGCCCACTTAAACACCAATGCAACTTTAACTCATCCTTGGAGTAACTCTCTTGTTCCATATTTCACCTCCTTTAAATCCAGTAGTACTTTGTTTCTTCATACCCTTGTGGTGACGATCATACAAAACTCCAACTTATTTTGTCCAGCCTCCTTCTATGGACCGTCATGAATAACACATTTCTTTCTTCATTGATCATGTGGCTTTACGGAGTACTACGACACCAAAAGAAGGCACTAGTTTATCCATAAATCATATTATTTTTCATATCAAATCTTTTATTACATCCTTAACCTTTTTCGTAAATCCAAATTCCAAAAAGTACTTTGTTACAAATGCTGCCACCCACATGGTTCGGTATGGTCAGACATTACTTCCAACTTTATTCATTTTTCCTCCTTGAGGATTCTTGATCCCATCGGAATTGCGCGACATGCGCCTTTGAAATCTTCAATCTTCTGTTTCTTCGTGGTGGCCTTGAGCTTCACCTCCATCATCTCTGCATGCACTTCTCTGAGGTATTCCTGAGTATAACGGAGTCTTTCTTCTAGTATTTCTCCGATCTGGCGTATGGCTTCCATGGCTGCTTCACGAACAGCGTCGAAGAAAGTTGCTTGTGGCACACGTGAGATGAAAAAGTACTGCCCCATCATCTTTGGGCAAACTCCTTTCGAACGGTGGAGGTGTACCTCCACATACCAAAGTTCCACTCTTTTTGCATGAAGGGGTAGCCTTTATAGACTGCATCTCCTTCAAGGTGAATATGCTTCATCATGTCCTTCAGGATCTTGGGTAATCATGATCACTCGTCAGGGTCATGATTGTTTCCGGACCTTTAAGGAAGGACTCATAAAGGGTTGTCATCTGCATGTGTAGGATAAGAGGGGTGCTCAGAACAAAGAATGTATCTCCATGGGGAAATTGCAATTGTCTCCAGAAAAGTTTGGTGTTCAGTTGTCCATGGGTTCAAGATTTCGGGGTCTGGTTGAGATAGAAAGAGAAAGAAAATACCCACCCATCAACAAAAGAATCCTAGCTCAAAAGTACCGCTTGTAATGGGCCGTTCTACTATGGTTTTCGCTTTCTAAGTCCTCATTTCTTCAGTCTTCAATGCTCGGGAGTTTACAATTCTGATGCTTTTCCCATATGAAGGCCTTCTACCATTCTTCCGTAACTTACGTCTCTCATGGTTGAAATAAATACAAGCCTCACGAATATCGCATCTATCCAACCATTCAATAAACACAAAAAAATAATAGCAACCAAGCATTCATTTATTCAATCAATTCTACAAAGATCGCCACCCACATAAATTGGTATGGTCGATACTTAAATCGAGAAGGCGTTCATCTTTATTTCTCTCATGGTGGGATACTACTAAGCTAATTTATTAGGAACTTGATCATTGTCCCCACCGGGGCTTCTTACGTGTGGACTTGATCTCCTCCAGCTTTTTCTCGCTAGATTTTCCCTGTCGACGCTGGAGTTTCTTGTGACGACCACTGTATGTCCTGAAGTTGTTCCTTGAGCTACGGATTTCAACGTCCTTGGCATGAGACATGGTCCTGCTGCTTTTCAGTTCCTCGACGCATTCTCGAGATCTCGAGGTTCTCCTCCTCCTTTTGTTTACCTTCACCTCGATGACCTCTTCTCGTAGTGCTTCATTGTCAAACAGGGCTTCCAGGAGGTCCATCTCAAGATTCTTGATGTATTGTTCTAGATCCACGATTGTATACTAACAAAGGTGGGGAGAACTTCATCTTTTGCACTTCCGTCAAGGCAATAGTTGCTCCATCAAACTCGCCATCCAATCCTTCCAAAGAAGTGTGGGTTTAGTGCAAAGACGATGACGATAGCATAAGCGTGCAATAGCATCATGGACGGCAGTGTTGATGCCCATATCACGATCACCATTTATAGTGCCGAAGCTGATGTCTGCAGTCTTGGGGTCTTCTTTACGGCCAAAAACTTGGGTCTTGACTCCCATGATCTAGACGCCCTCTTAGTTGCCTTGATCTCGTGTATCGGTAACTTCAAAGACTGACTAGCTCCACAAGGAAAGGGCCTCCAAGAACCTTCTCGTAGTGTTCTCTTTTGTTCGTAATGTAGCTCTCCATCTATAGTTTGAAATAAGGAAGGTTCACTAAAAGAATTCAGGTGTTACGAGAGTAGTACAAAACAAAGGTCATTCCTATTGGGGTCTTCATATTACTAAGTCATTTTCTAGGGTCACGTCCTACAGCCAACATGTGCTCTGATACCATTTCTGTAGCGACCCGACCTCAGACGGTCAAGCCTCTGTGTTACTGTGCCATCCCTGGATCGGTATGCTGGCACACACAGTACATCAATGTATATATCAAAGTGCAATCACATGTATAATTAACGTAAAACTGATATATACCTCATAAGTCACAGCGGAAACAAATAGTCGGGTGTGGAATCCCATCAACGCCATCGGCAGGTTGAGTGTAGATCTGTAACCTGCACTGCACTCTTACTCGTTTGAAGTAAATATACGCAACATGATACGTTGCAGCCGTGTAGGTCAAGACATTGAATGTACCGCAAGATCACAACATGAGAAAAACAGATGATAAAACTATACTATATGCAATATGGCTTTGTGGCTCAGATTCTGAGTTTTGTTTATGTAAAAGCTGGTTTTACTTTCCCTACATCAAAGGAATAAATGAAGTCTGTACTATGGAGTTTTCTATCATGACATGGTTCCGCCAACCGATGTCTCATAGCCCAAAATCATCATATGTTGCCCACAATTAAGTTATCAATCCGGTGTTGAGAGTTCCGAGATAGATCCAAGTCCAGAGGCTCAAATTGCCTGTAACCGGGGACACGGCTAATCGATTAGGTTTAAACCCTCTGCAGAGGTTTGTACACTTTACCCCAAGATTCAATCCTCTCTTTACGTTCTCGCACTTCGTGGTGTTTGAGAACAAGATGACCAAACATGGTCTTAGAAGAGTTCCTCGACCACCGTCCGTGCTCATCCCATCCTACCGTAGTTCTACATCTGCTAGCACCGCCCCACCAGAGTCACAACTAAGGTCAACCAAGCCAGAGCCCATATTGACTTGCGGTTGCACAGTAAGCTTCCGGTCATGAAGTATTCTTCCGTCTCTTTGAGTCTGGGTGAAGCTTTCCGCAAGATGTCATGGCGCTTCTCCATGCATCCCGGCCAACCACTGGGTTCTCCAGGGTGCCCGTCAACCGTCCTTCACCCAGTAGTGTGTATTGAATTCTTGTCTCGAGTTCTTGAAGTCTTGAGGTCTTGAAGGTGCAGTCCTTGCAGATTCCATCATGGAGTTGTCGTCATTGACGTAGAGTCCTCCTTCTTCACACCACTCTCGTGCACTCATACCAAACCCCGTCTACTTATAGCGTAGCATTAAAACAATTAACGTCCGGGCTTGGTAACAGGTGATGGGTTCCTACCTCATGCATACTACTCAACTACAAGGATTCAATAACACTACGAGGGGTGGTTGCAAAGATGCCACTAAATGCAATAAACATAGGTATGAAAGCATGGTCAAAGTGAACTTGCCTTGCCGACGATCTTCGAAAACTAGGGACTCGTGGTAGCAAGCTTCAGCACTCGGAAATTCTACCGAGGCAAACAATAACCATAATAAGCACATAGCATATGATCACTTAACACAATAGCATAGTAACATAACCACACCAAAACAAACGAATCAAAACCCAAAGGAAAACTCGAAGAAATCCAACTCAAAGTTTTCCTACTTCAAGCAACAACTAAAACTAGTTTTACATAACAAAATTTTCTCAACATAACCTAACCATGGGTTTATGTTAACTTAACATAAAGGAATGCATTAAGCAACTAGGAGCAAAAAGAATCAATTTAAAATCTATTATGGAACTCCTATTAGGCCTAATTCAAGTTCTATTAAAAAAATAAAATAAAAGTTTTATTTATTATAAATAAAAGTTCATGCTCTAAAGTGACAGAAACTATCCTAGAATACTCAATCACATGTGAAAAATAAATTTATTTGCTAATTAAAATAATAGGAAAACAGTAGTTAGTTAATTAATTAAGAATAACATGAATCTGCTAGAAACTATTTTTTTTATTAATCCTAAAATGCCCAAATAAATTCCTACGGTTAGGCAATGTCAAAACAAAGTTGGGACAAAAAGAATCATATAAAAATAATTTTCCTAACTCCTTTTATAGCAGATTTACTATTCTGTCTAAATCTAAAATAAAGCAATTTTAAATAATTTTAACATAGCTAATTATATTTTCTACAGAAACTATAAGAAATTTGCAAACCGACAAAAAAAGAATTACTTCAAAATATTAAGTAGAATAAAAGGAAATTTTCAAATCTGGAACTATTCTGTTAAAACAGAAAATGAAAATAAAAGAAAACGGGCTAACTGGGCCTAACTAACGCACTGCGCGTAATATAACTAAATGGGCCTAGGGTTAAACGAATCGGGCCGGTCTAATAATAAAACCTAACTAAAAATTAAACCGGAACTAAACCGGGCCGAACCGGGTTTTTAATAAAAGAACATACCCCTTCGGGGGGGGGGGGTTCTAATCCTAGCCGCAGGATCGGGATCGGACGGGGGAGGAGAGGTCCGGTGGCTCACCGGAGTTCGACGGCGGCGGCGGCTCGGGTGGCGAGTGTGTCGGCGTCTCCGGTGGTCGGGGGCGTCGACGGAGGGCTCCGGCGGGTGCGGACGGGAACGGGGTTGCGTCTGGTGGAGTGGGGTGAGCTCGGGGAGGGCTAGGGCGTCGGCGGCGAGTAAAATGGCGGCGGGCGGCTCAGTGTCTCCCATGAAAGCGTGAGAGGAGGAGGAGGGTTCACAGGGGGCGAGGGGGGGAATAAAAGTGGGAGGAGGTTTATATAGGGCGGGCCTCAACTTGGAGAGGGGCAATCGGGAGGATCGGATCCCGGATCCTTCGGGATCCGGCGGGCGGCGGGCGAGGTGGCGGGCGGGGTTGAAGGAGGTGGGGCCCACCGCCAGCTGGTGCGGGGGTGCGGTCTCGGTCGGTCGACCGAGCCAAGCCGATTCGGCGGGGCTAGGTATTGGCCTTGGCTGGGCCGTCTTGGTGGGCCTTTGGTGGCCGCGCTGGCTGGCCCGTCGGTGGCCGCTGGGCTGTTGGCTGGGCCGGTTGGCCTGGCCGGCGCCCACGGGTTTTCTTTTTCTTTTTCTAATTTATTTTTTTGAAAAAAATAAAACAGAGATAGAATATAAAATATAAATATTTTATATATGAAATATATATATCAAAATGATCAGGGAATATTCCTATCATTTGAACATTTTCGAGGGCAAAATCCCAAGTTTATAAAAAATCATTTTTTTAAATTCCAATAAAACTCAAGTTTGAATTCAAAACTTTTGGCAAGGTTTTCCTCGATATTTTTGGAGTGTCATGTTTACTCCTCTCATACTTTTGCTCAAGTATTTATCAGGGCATAGTTTTTGAAATGATTCCCACTTGCCAAGGTTTGAATTTCAAATTCCAAAACTCAAAATCTTCTAGAACTCCAAATGGCACTTTCAAATGACTTTCAATTTGATAATTTTAACTTCCAACTCATATTTCATATATTTGAAGAAGTCATTTTATCTTCCCTCATGAAAATCATTGAGTTGCATAAAGCTTTGAATTTGAAATGTTCTCAAATGAAATTCAAATCTTTTCAAAACCCTTTTCATCCCAAATGGAAGAAGTCATGTCATCTTCACTCTAGGGTTTTGGTGTTGGAATGGAATTGAATTCATTGAGATCCAACAAGGGCAAAGGGGATAGTTTTGGGAAAGTCATTTTATTCCCTCTCATCCAAATTTCAAAAATTTCAAATTCCACTCAATTTCACTCAATCACTCAAACAAACAATCAGACAACAAGCGTAGTCATTTATCTAATATAACATTCCAAAATTTAGAATTTTGGGATGTTACAGTTGTCGAGGTAGCCGAGAGCGTAGGGTGGAGTAGCCGTGGTCGAGGTAGCCGTGCGAAGAATGTTGTGGTTGATGTCGAGTCGGGGTAGCCGGTGTCGAGGAAGTCACCGTGGAGCTGCGGGCGCAAGGAAGCGTCGAGTTAGCATGGGCGCAGTGGTGTCGAAGTAGGGGTGCGCCAGGGAGAGGAAGATGTTGACGAGGCATCGCGCCGGGGTTGCCAAACCTGGGGACACATCATAGACGAAGGCATGCGTCGGTGTTGCCAGCACCGGGCATGCGTAGACGATCGAAAGACGAAGTTGACGAAGCTCCACACCAGGTTAGCCAGGTGAAAGGATCGAGAAGAGGTGTCTAGGGGGGTGATTAGACACTAAGAGAAAAAGTTACAGTTTTTAATCTCTTTAAGTTTAAGTGGAGTTTTGGCACAAGTTTGACATTCACAATACATAACAAGCAAGCATGCAAAGAGTATATGAGCAGCGGAAAATAAAGCATGCAGCTTGCAAGAATGTAAAGGGATGGGATTGGAGTGTGCAAATGCAATTGGAGACACGGATGTTTTTGTCGTGGTTCCGATAGGTGGTGCTATCATACATCCACGTTGATGGAGAATTCAACCAACGAAGGGTAACGGCTGCGCGAGTCCACGGAGGGCTCCACCCACGAAGGGTCCACAAAGAAGCAACCTTGTCTATCCCACCATGGCCGTTGCCCACGAAGGACTTGCCTCGCTAGGGTAGATCTTCATGAAGTAGGCGATCTCCTTGCCCTTACAAACTCCTTGGTTCAACTTCACAATCTTGTCGGAGGCTCCCAAGTGACACCTAGCAAATCTAGGAGACACCACTCTCCAAGAAGTAACAAATGGTGTGTTGATGATGCACTCCTTGCTCTTGTGCTTCAAATGATAGTCTCCCAACACTCAACTCTCTCTCACAGGATTTGGATTGGGTGGAAACAAGATTTGAGTGGAAAGCAACTTGGGGAAGGCTAGAGATCAAGATTCATATGGTAGGAATGCAATATCTTGACCTCAACACAAGTGTAGGTGGTTCTCTCTCAGAAAATGAATGCTGGAAGTGTAGGCATGTTCTGATGGCTCTCTTCATGAATGAAGAGTGGGTGGAGGGGTATATATAGCCTCCACACAAAATCTAACCGTTACACACAACTTACCAATGTCGGTGGGACCAAATCGTGAAACTCGGTCGGACCGATTTAGAAAATAATGTGACCGTTAGGATTTTCGGTGAGACCGACATGTCAACTCGGTGGGACCGATATGGTTAGGGTTAGGGCATAACGTAATCTCGGTGAGACCGATTACTCAAACTCGATGTGACCGATTTTGGTAATAATCTAATCAGAGAGTTGGCCAGGCAAACTGGGTGGGACCGATTCGCTTATCTCGGTTGGACCAAAATGTTACGAAGAGGAACAAAGAGTTTGCATTGCAATCTCGGTAGGACCGATTACACAAACTCGGTGTAACCAATTTTGGTAATGGATACATACAGAGAGATTACAATCTCATCTCGGTGAGACCGAGATCCCTATCAGTGAGACTGACTTGATTAGGGTTTGAGGCAGTGGCTATGACATCTGAACTCGGTGGCACGGGATAGAAAGAATTGGTAGGGCCGAGTTGGACTTTTGGTTTGGGTCATATGTGGATGTGAGAAAGTAGTTGAGGGCTTTGGAGCATATGACTAAGCACTTTGCGCAAGCAAGCCATTAAAGATGTGCACTGAATTCAAGGATTTCCTTCCCTTAGATGTCTTTCTCCCCTTGAATCTAGCATGGGATACTGGGAGAAGATAGGGAGCAGAAAATCAGAGCTCAACGAAAAGAGACAGAGCTAATGCAAACAAACATGTCTTTCCCCTCTTGAAGACATGTGACTTCTCTCCTCTTGAACACCAAGCATCCGTGTTCGTCTCTCCCCTTGAGTATTCTCTCCCCCTATAGATATGATTAAGCTTTGATGTGATATCTCTCTCCCTCTTTGACATCAATTTCCAAGAAGGGCTCTTCTGGATTTTTGTTTCAAATGGGTTTGGTCCTTGAGTCACAGAGCAAAGCAGCAAGTCGAATGTGATGCAGGTAGAGGACAAGAATCATTGAGTGGAGCTGGATAAAAAAGAATGCAGGAACAAGTGGCAAGTTGTCTTTCCTGTAGTGAAATCGGTGGCACCGAGTTGTGTGCTTCGGTTGCACCGAAAGAATTCGGTTGGACCGAAGGCATCAGATCGGTGTGACCGAGTTCATCATAGAGAAAACACTTGTCACCTCAGCTCACTAGACAAGTAAGATCTCACAAGGATTTGCAAGGAATTAACTGAAAGATTTGCAATGAATTGGATGCAGGGAATGCAGAACAAAAAGAAACAGAAAAGAAATCTAGATGAAGTTTTTTTGAAAGGGGAAACAAATATGCATGAGACAAATGCAAGAACACAAGAAACCTTCATCTAGAGTTGGTCGGTGACGAAGTCACCTATGTTAGAGTATATAGACTTAGGAGTGAAGTGAGATCACTTGATCATAGGTCATACTCATAGTTTAAGCTCAAAATGGGGTTACCATTTTTGTTTAAGCATCTTGATGTATTCACATCTTTTCGAGTTGCTTTGACTCATGATTGGAGTAAATCTTCTCTAAGATGGAATAACATACCTTGCGTGGTGGTGTTGATCGAGATCATGTAGTTGAACTTATGTGGGTTAGTCAAGGTTGATATAGCTCATCAAGAGTTGGGAGCACCACTTTGGAATTTGAGTTCATCTACCTACATGGGTTAGTTTTTGCAAGGAAGAGCACTTGTGTATCCAAAATGACAATCATGAATATCAATAACAAATTTGTCAAAGGATATGTTTGAATGGTTTCGTGCTTCCTTGTCTTCAACCACCATTGTGTAGAGACTCGGTGATGTAGAGATTGCTCAAGATGTGAAGGAGTTGCAATCTCATAGATTTAGATTCATCCAAGTACCTACACTGGTTAGATAACATGCAAGGAGCAAATATATCCAAGACATAAGATTATCATCATAAGAGAAATATCAAGGATTAGTCATAGGCTCATGTCTTGCATGTATCAAATGGAGTTCCTACTCCAAGTTTGAAGCATCAATGATGTTCAATTCACCTCTTAACCTGCAAAACACTTTCTCATCAAGTGGTTTAGTGAAAATATCCGCTAATTGCTTATCGGTGCGAACATGCTTAAGATTGATGTCCCCTTTGGCAACATGATCTCAAATGAAATGATGACGAACTTCAATATGCTTAGTTCGAGAATGTTGCACGGGATTGTGAGCAATCTTGATAGCACTTTCATTGTCACAAAGTAATGGAACATGTTTCACATATATCCCATAATCTATAAGAGTTTGGGTCATCCAAAGTAATTGAGCACAACATGAACCAGCGGCAATGTATTCCGCTTCGGCGGTGGATAAGGATACCGAGTTTTGTTTCTTGGAAGACCAAGTCACCAGAGATCTACCAAGAAATTGACAAGTACCTGAAGTGGACTTTCTATCAACCTTGTCACCGGCATAGTCCGATACGGAGTAGTCAACAAGATTGAAATAGGCCCTCTTGGGATACCAAATGCCAAAATTTGGTGTATGAATTAAGTATCTCACTATCCTTTTCACGGCCTTAAGATGACATTCTTTAGGGGCGGCTTGATATCATGCACACATGCACACACTTAGCATAATATCGGGATGTGAAGCACATAGATATAACAATGAACCAATCATAGAACGATAAACCTTTTGATCAACCGGTTCACCATCTTTGGTCAAATCAAGATGTCCACTAGTAGGCATGGGTGTAGTCATACCTTTGCATTCTTGCATATTGAACTTCTTGAATAAGTCCTTGGTGTACTTTGTTTCAGAGACAAAGGCACCTTCCTTAGTTTGCTTGATTTGCAAACTGAGAAAGAACTTGAGTTCACTCATCATAGACATCTCAAACTTCTCTGACATTAGCTTTCCAAACTTCTCACTAAAGTGAGGGTTAGTTGAACCAAATATAATATCATCAACATAGATTTGGCACACAAATAGTTCTCCATTAACCCTTTTAGTAAAAAGAGTAGAATCGTTTTTTCCAATTTCAAAGCCTTTTTCAATAAGGAACTTGGTCAAGCATTTAGACCACGCTCTAGGAGCTTGTTTAAGACCATAAAGAGCTTTGTGAAGTTTGTAAACATGATTAGGTTTCTTAGGATTGAAAAAGCCGGGATGTTGCTTAACATAAACTTCCTGCTCTATTTCACCATTTGGAAAATCACTTTTAATGTCCATTTGGTACAAGGTGATATCATGGTGATTAGCATAGGCAAGTAAGATGCGGATGGACTCAAGTCTAGCAACGGGGGCATATGTCTCACCATAGTCCATACCTTCGACTTGGGTGTAGCCTTGGGCAACGAGACGTGCTTTGTTGCGAACTACTTGTCCATCTTCATCTTGCTTGTTAAGAAACACCCATTTGGTACCGATGATGTTGTGGTTGTTGTCGGGCTTTTCAACCAATGTCCAAACTAGATTTCTCTCAAAGTTGTGTAGCTCTTCATGCATGGCGTTTATCCAATCCGGATCTTCCAATGCTTCTTCAACCTTCATAGTTTCAATGCTAGAGATGAATGAATAGTGTTCACAAAAGTTAGCTAAACGAGTTTTAGAGCGAGTGATTCTCCCGGTTTGGATATCATTGTAGATTTGCTCGACGGCATGGTCTTTAGCAAGTCTTTCTCGAACTTGTGAAAGCTTTTGCTTGGATCTAGGTGGAACATCTTCTTCATCTTGTTCTTCTTCTTGGCCTTCTTCATTGTTGACGTTGCCGTTCTCTTGTCGTGTGGAGAAGGATGTTGTTGGCATTCATCTTGGTGTACTTCCTCGTTTTCTACATCTTGGTGTGTCCCACTTGTGGATGCTTCCGTATCAACTCTTGGTTCACCTTGTCGTGAGGTGGAAGCTTCCACTTGGACAGACGAGGTACTCTCCTTCACCTCCGTTGGACGAATCTTGCCAATAGACAAGTCTTGGATTGATCCTGAAGGGTCTTTGTCTCCTACATCAATTGGCAATTGCTCTACTTGTGAGCCGTTAGATTCATCAAACTTCACATCTACTGTCTCTTCAACCTTTCTGGTGAAATTGTTGTACACACGGTAAGTATGAGAGTTTGAGCCATAACCAAGTAGGAAACCTTCATGAGACTTAGGAGCAAATTTAGAACGACGATGCTTATCAAGAATGTAGCACTTTGAGCCGAATACTCGAAAGTATCCAACTTGGGGTATGTTACCGGTGAGGAGCTCGTATGCCGTCTTGCCGAGTAGCTTCTGAAGATACAAGTGATTTGTTGCGTGACAAGCTGTCTCAACCGCTTCTGCCCAAAAGTGCTTCGGCGTCTTGTACTCATCAAGCATCGTTGTTGCCATTTTGATGAGTGTCCGGTTCTTCCTCTCAACAACGCCATTTTGTTGAGGTGTGTACGTAGCCGATAACTCTTGTGAAATCCCTTCTTCGTCAACAAAGGTGTCCACATTTGCGTTCTTGAACTCCGTTCCGTTGTCGCTGCGAACCTTCTTGATCTTCACTTCAAATTGATTTTGGGCCTTCCTAGCGAAGTTTTTGAAGATCTTTTGGACCTGCGATTTATCATCGAGAAAGAACACCCATGCAAATCTTGAAAAATCATCAACTATAACTAGACCAAAAGAGTTTCCACCGAGACTTTTGTAAGCGTTGGGACCGAAAAGATCCATGTGAAGTAGCTCGAGTGGCCTCCTTGTGGTCATGATGGTCTTCACAGGATGCCTCTCTCCAACCTGTTTACCTGCTTGACAAGCGCTGCAAAGTCCATCCTTATCAAATATGACATCGTTAACGCCAAGGATATGATTTCCTTTAATAAGCTTGTCAAGGTTTCGCATACCCACATGACCTAGTCGTCTATGCCACAACCAGCCTTTAGAGGATTTAGCAATAAAGCAAGTTCTAGGTTGAACCTTTTTAGTGAAATAAACAATGTAAAGATCACCTCTAAGTATACCAGTAAAGACCATTTTATGATTATCTCTACGAAACACTTGGCAATCTACTTCAGTGAATATGACATTGATACCAAAATCAGCAAGTCTAGATACTGAAAGTAAATTGTAGCCAAGAGATTCAACGAGCATGACATTTTGAATGGAGCTATCATGTGAGATGGCCACCTTACCGAGGCCAACCACCTTACCCTTTGAGTTATCACCAAAAGTGACATACTTTCGAGGACCGTCGTTTTCAGCAAGCTCACGAAACATATCATTATCTCCGGTCATGTGATCGGTACGTCCACTGTCAAGAACCCATTCCTTTCCTCCTGCCATATATCCCCGAAGATTTGCCATAAGACCAAAGTGTCTCATTGCATCATCAAGATCAAGGTCACTATCATCATCCTCATCATAGTATCCATGTTCAACATCGTCATGTGGTGGATCAATCCCTAGAGAGGGTGATTCGTTAGAGTGAGTTTGACAATGATCTTATTTATGAATTTTAATAGCTTCGGAAATAATATAACTAATAATTCCAACATCTCCTTTGGCACGCATAAGGTTTGTAAGCTCAAATAGACAATCACCAAACATAGGATCATTAGAATTCATCTTACTAAAGGCAATAGACTTATGGAGAATTTCATCTAGATTTTTCAAGGAATAGTTTGGAAAATGTTCCTCAAGAAATTTCCATATAGTGTAGGCACACTCAAGAGTAGGCAAACTTCCAATCAAGTTTCTAGGCAAGCCTCTAGTGATAATATTAACAGTTCTAAGATTGTGAATCATGTCAATTGACTCATCAAGGGTGGGATGCATAGGATCAACATGAGGTGCACAATGGCTAGCAATGTACTTGTTCAAATGATATTCATTGAAAATCACAAGCATCTCATTTTTCCACTCATGAAAGTACTCTCCATCAAGTATAGGCACTCTATGTCCAAGATTCCCCAAAGAAGACTCATCCATCTTCCTCCAATGGTGTTTAAACCAAGGCAATGGATACCAAAGCTCTGATACCAATTGAAAGGATCGAGAAGAGGTGTCTAGAGGGGGGGTGATTAGACACTAAGAGAAAAAGTTGCAGTTTTTAATCTCTTTAAGTTTAAGTGGAGTTTTGGCACAAGTTTAACATTCACAATACATAACAAGCAAGCATGCAAAGAGTATATGAGCAGCGGAAAAATAAAGCATGCAGCTTGCAAGAATGTAAAGGGATGGGATTGGAGTGTGCAAACGCAATTGGAGACACGGATGTTTTTGTCGTGGTTCCAATAGGTGGTGCTATCGTACATCCATGTTGATGGAGACTTCAACCCACGAAGGGTAATGGCTGCGCGAGTCCACGGAGGGTTCCACCCACGAAGGGTCCACGAAGAAGCAACCTTGTCTATCCCACCATGGCCGTCGCCCACGAAGGACTTGCCTCGCTAGGGTAGATCTTCACGAAGTAGGCGATCTCCTTGCCCTTACAAACTCCTTGGTTCAACTCCACAATCTTGTCGGAGGCTCCCAAGTGACACCTAGCCAATCTAGGAGACACCACTCTCCAAGAAGTAACAAATGGCGTGTTGATGATGCACTCCTTGCTCTTGTGCTTCAAATGATAGTCTCACCAACACTCAACTCTCTCTCATAGGATTTGGATTTGGTGGAAAGAAGATTTGAGTGGAAAGCAACTTGGGGAAGGCTAGAGATCAAGATTCATATGGTAGGAATGGAATATCTTGACCTCAACACAAGTGTAGGTGGTTCTCTCTCAGAAAATGAATGTTGGAAGTGTAGGCATGTTCTTATGGCTCTCTCCACGAATGAAGAGTGGGTGGAGGGGTATATATAGCCTCCACACAAAATCTAACCGTTACACATAATTTAGCAATCTCGGTGGGACCGAATCGTGAAACTCGGTCGGACCGATTTAGCAAATAATGTGACTGTTAGCATTTTCGGTGGGACCGACATGTCAACTCGGTGGGGCCGATATGGATAGGGTTAGGGCATAACGTAATCTCGGTGAGACCGATTACTCAAACTCGGTGTGACCGATTTTGGTAATAAGCTAACCAGAGAGTTGGTCAGGCAAACTCCGTGGGACCGATTCGCTCATCTCGGTTGGACCGAAATGTTACGAAGAGGAACAGAGATTTTGCATTGCAATCTCGGTAGGACCGATTACATAAACTCGGTGTAACCGATTTTGGTAATGGATACATACAGAGAGATTACAATCCCGTCTCGGCGAGACCGAGATCCCTATCGGTGAGACCGACTTGATTAGGGTTTGTGGCAGTGGCTATGACATCTGAACTCGGTGGCGCCGGATAGAAAGAATCGGTAGGGCCGAGTTGGACTTTTGGTTTGGGTCATATGTGGATGTGAGAAAGTAGTTGAGGGCTTTGGAGCATATCACTAAGCACTTTGAGCAAGCAAGCCATTAAACAACACCTCATCCCCTCTTTATAGTATTGGCTTTTCCTATAGACTCAATGCGATCTTGGATCACTAAAATAGAAAGAGTAGAGTCTTGTGCTTGGAGCTTGAGCCAATCCTTTGTCCTTAGCATCTTGAAGGGGTTCCACATCCTCTAGTCCATGCCACTCCATTGTTGAACTTATCTGAAACATATTAGGTAAAAGTATTAGTCCAACAAGACATATGTTGACATAAATTACCAAAATAACCTAGGGAGCACTTGTGCTTTCAATCTCCCCCTTTTTGGTAATTGATGACAACATACATCAAAACTTTAGACAAAGATATAGAGAATAGCAAGTAAAGCTTTGGAAATACATGTAACATGCATAGGCTCCCCCTACATGTATGCAATCATGTAAATATGGAATATAGGAGCATGTGAATGCATAAGCATGACATAGTAAGCAATGTGTTACATGTATCTTCGCTATATGCATCAGAGCAAAAGATGTGAATATGGGAAATGTACCTTCATGCTCATGAGTCCTTCTTGCAAACAGTATGTACATCAGCCAGAAAACCTCATACACATGACTGTGATGCATATACTTACCTTGTGGTCTTGAGTTGGCTTAGGATGGAATGAACCTGCGTAAACAAGGTTAGATAACACAGATGCAGCTACTAGCCAGAGCAAACAAAAGAAACCACAAGAGAACCAAGACTGGGATGACATGTAGAGTGAGTACTAAGTATCACATTGAACATAGACATGTCCCCAAAGGTAAAGATGTGCAATAAATTTAAGGATTTCCTTCCCTTAGATGTCTTGCCCCCCTTGAATTTAGCATGGGATACTGGGAGAAGATAGGGAACAGAAAATCAGAACTCAACGAAAAGAGACAGAGCTAATGCAAATAAACATGTATTTCCCCTCTTTAAGACATGTGACTTCTCTCCTCTTGAACACCAAGCATCCAGGGTTCTCTCTCCCCTTGAGTATTCTCTCCCCCTATAGATATGATTAAGCTTTGATGTGATCTCTCTCTCCCCCTTTGACATCAATTTCCAAGAAGGGCTCTTCTGGATTATTGTTTAAAATGGGTTTGGTCCTTGAGTCACAGAGCAAAGCAGCAAGTCAAATGCGATGCTGGTAGAGGACAAGAGTCATTGAGTGGAGCTGGATCAAAAAGAATGCAGGAACAATTGGCAAGCTATCTTTCCCGTAGTGAAATCAGTGGCACCGAGTTGTGTGCTTCAGTTGGACCGAAGGCATCAGAACGGTGTGACCGAGTTCATCTCAGAGAAAACACTTGTCACCTCAGCTCACTAGACGAGTAAGATCTCACAAGGATTTGCAAGGAATTAACTGAAAGATTTGCAATGAATTGGATGGAGGGAATGCAGAACAAAAAGAAACAGAAAAGAAATCTAGATGAAGTTTTTTTTTGAAAGGGGAAACAAATATGCATGAGACAAATGCAAGAGCACAGAGAAGAACACAAGAAACCTTCATCTAGAGTTGGTCGGTGACGAAGTCACCTATGTTAGAGTATATAGACTTAGGAGTGAAGTGAGATCACTTGATCATAGGTCATACTCATAGTTTAAGCTCAAAATGGGGTTACCATTTTTTGTTTAAGCATCTTGATGTATTCACATCTTTTCGAGTTGCTTTGACTCATGATTGGAGTAAATCTTCTCTAAGATGGAATAACATACCTTGCGTGGTGGTGTTGATCGAGATCATGTAGTTGAACTTATGTGGGTTACTCAAGGTTGATGTAGCTCATCAAGAGTTGGGAGCACCACTTTGGAATTTGAGTTCATCTACCTACATGGGTTAGTTTTTGCAAGGAAGAGCACTTGTGTATCCAAAATGACAATCATGAATATCAATAACAAATTTGTCAAAGGATATGTTTGAATGGTTTCGTGCTTCCTTGTCTTCAACCACCATTGTGTAGAGACTTGGTGATGTAGAGATTGCTCAAGATGTGACTGAGTTGTAATCTCACAGATTTAGATTCATCCAAGTACCTACATGGGTTAGATAACATGCAAGGAGCAAATATATCCAAGACATAAGATTATCGTCATAAGAGAAATATCAAGGATTAGTCACAGGCTCATGTCTTGCATGTATCAAATGGAGTTCCTACTCCAAGTTTGAAGCATCAATGATGTTCAATTCACCTCTTAACCTGCAAAACACTTTCTCACCAAGTGGTTTAGTGAAAATATCCACTAATTGCTTATCGGTGCGAACATGCTTAAGATTGATGTCCCCTTTGGCAACATGATCTCAAATGAAATGATGACGAACTTCAATATGCTTAGGTTGAGAATGTTGCACGGGATTGTGAGCAATCTTGATAGCACTTTCATTGTCACAAAGTAATGGAACATGTCTCACATATATCCCATAATCTTTAAGAGTTTGGGTCATCCAAAGTAATTGAGCACAACATGAACCAGCGCCAACGTATTCCGCTTCGGCGGTGGATAAGGATACCGAGTTTTTTTTGTTGGAAGACCAAGACATAGGAGATCTACCAAAAAATTGACGAACGGGGTGGACGGGCGGCGGCGGCAGCTACGGAGGTAGCGGCGGCCGTGGCCAAAGAAGAGCAGCAGCGGCGGCCTGACGGCGGCGGCGACAGCTAGGTTAGGAGTACGGTGGCGGTGCTCGAAGTAGGCGAAGAACCCGATAGCGTGACGAAGATCGGCGCGGACGGTGGCGTTCCGCGCCAAAGGAAGGCGGCGCGGCGCATGCCATGGGAAGTCAACGCTCAGGGATGGCGGCGGATCGTGGGCAGCGCGCTTAGGGCGAGGCGGGCGATGACAGCGGCAAAGCGGGTCGGGGTGACGGCGGGAAGACCTCGGGGCGGCGGCGGGGACCGCGGGCCGTGACGCCTGTGGCCCGAAGGGACGACGCAACGGCGGTTCGCGAGTCGGTGCAGCCGCGAGGACGGCTTCCGGGCAGCGGCTGGGACCGCGTATCATGGCACTACGACCTGTAGGGGCGACACAGCGGCGACGCACGAGTCGATGCAGCCGCGAGGACAACCATGGGGCAGCAGTGCTGCGGCCCAATGGGGCGACGCAGCGGCAGCCCGTTGCTCGATCGGTGGAAGGGCGCGTTGAACTCGGGGACCATCTTTGCGGGACCTGCGGAGGCGCGTGCAACCGACGGTCCAGGTTGGTCGCATGGCGTAGATGGGGCGGATCGCGGCGGTGAGCGGGTGATCAAGCTGATCACCCGTGAGGTCGGGGACGCCGCTCGGTGGAGGCGTGGTGGAGGCGGAGTTTGGGATGAGGCCGGCGATGACGGACGGCGTGGGACATTGTGCGGACGAGCGTGCCAAGACTGCACCGGCCGCCAGCAAAGATCGGCACCGGCTGCTAACGCAGCGCCGCACCTGTGCAGCGAGGCCTGAGGGACCAACGAAGCAGCGGCGCCCGAGTTGAGGCATCCGAAGAGCTTGACGCAGCTGAGGACGAGGCCGGCGAGGTAGACCGCCGGGTCACCATGCAGACGGGGTGCAGGCAGGTGACGTGGATTGATGGGCGGGCCGGCGCCCGAGCGACGTCTATGATTGGTTGTCGCATAGCGTGAGGCCACCGGGTCAGGGCGATGGATGTGTCCCAGTCGAAGAAAGGCGGTGACGGCCGGCGTAGATCGATGGCAGGGCCGGTGCACGGACGACAAATGTGATGGGCCGCGACATCGTGCGAGGCCGCCCGGTCGAGGCGACTGGCGGGCAGACTCGTGGACGACGGCCGGGAGGGGCCGCCTGTCGCGCGAGGCCGCCGAGTCGGTGAAGAGGCCAGCTAATCGCGTCGGTGTCGGAGTAGAGGCGCATGGGGGTCGACGGGAGCGGTGGCGACGCAAACCGATCAAGTGGATCGGAAAACCAAAAGGCAGACGTCGATCAAAGCGACTGTCGAGAGAGAGGAAAACCCGCATCAAAGGATCGGGAAAAAGACTGTCTAGGGCAGCAGGCCAACACGGCCGGCGGACGAACCCTATGTACGGGCGGCGCGGCCCCCGGCAGCGGTCATGGAGGCCGACCACCCCGGTGGCGTCACGCGGGTGCGGAAGCGGCAGCGGCGGCTAGGGTTTAGGATCGATTAGGTTGATACCATGTTAGAAGAGAGAGAGGGATTCGGTGGAATGCTTGTTGTATTGCTTGAGCCTTGTGGGCATATATAGGAGTACAATGATCTATTTGGAGTAAAAGACAAGCCAGAACAAATCCTAGTCTATCTCGTCTTTCCTAATAATCAATATACTCAACACTATCCCCTCCCCTCACCCGCCTATAAAAATAGGACACGCCCGGCCACCCAAACTTACACACTTGCTCACGGAACTCCACCGATTATTTCCCCCCTCCCAATTTCTTCAACACCTCACTGAACTCCACCGATTCTTTTCCCGAAAAAACACCTCACTAGAGCAAGGAGATTGAGGAGACCTGAAGGCCGTAGCCTCCATGGCAAAGCTCTAATCGAAGCCAGTCATCCCCAGAAACTATGAAGGATCCCATCAGATGCGCGGCAAAGAGATGAAGATAACCATCAGCGTGTCGAAAGAAGGCCAGAGTCGTCGGCAATCCTCGACGGAGCACCTTTGTCCATGGTGGCATGACGAATAGGAAGAACCCAACAGGCAGCCCCGCCTATTGGTGAGAGGAACGAGAGAGAGAGACGCTGACATGTCTGGCCCATTTGTCAGGTTAAGTAGGGGCACCAAATAGATATATTACGTTTTCGTTTGGGGAAAACGTAGTAGAGTGGAACACGTTTTTGCTACCGGTAAACTAAAAAGGTGGGAACACGCTTTCCCCGCTGGAAAGCGTATTTACAAGAAAGAGGCTAGCAGAATTACACCAAAGACGCAGAGAAGAAAGTATTTATTGCAAAAGGGTCCCTGAACTCTCCCCCTTCATACCTTTTCAACCGTAACTCCATTTGTGACGAAACCAATGCTCACATTCTTGTTGCCTCGCACACTTCCTGGTGAAGTAACTTTCACTAAAATTGCACACACTAAAAGAACATTTTACCCTTGGTTCTGTATAGCCCATTTAGGAGCACCGGACTCCATAGCCGGGCTACCGTGCACTATCGGGCCTCACCTCGGTAGGCCCCAGGTGTCAAGGCAAGTCATTTTGTCTGATGTAGACCCCGAGTTTTCACTAAGTGTTATTCTTGCGTGTTATTTGGCTTTTGGTGTTGGTTTTGTTGGCAGGTTTCCGCAGTTGGTTTACTTGCAGTTATTCACTTTAGTTGTACTATAAGATGTTATCACCAATGCACTTTGACTTTTTTGTAGTAGTATTAGTGGAGATAGGTCATTTTGAGTTATTACTGTTGCTTGTTTACTTTTTGTGCAAGACTAATGTTGCAGTACAGTAATGAACCAGAAGTATATTTAACAACCTCCTCTGGGCTGGGTAAGTCATTGTGCCACAGAAGCGGACTGACCCATACAACTACATTTGCCTGAATGGGAAGGACCTACTTCACTTGTAATCATGTCTCTTTCATGTGTCTGCAAAGAGGGAAACTGGGACGAGTAGTACTGCCTTGGTCAAAAATTTGTTGTCCATTCACGAGAGCCTGGGTTGGAAGGATGAAATTAGAGAATCTTGCTGATTCCCGAGTGGGAAGACTTGTGTCACGGGGTGGCAGGGACCCTGATGCTCTCACCTAGGGCACACAAACATCTATCACCACTACTGCAAGATGCTGCTAACGCGACACTATGATCAGAGACCCTTTGAGAAACTGTGGGCGATGCCATAATCACAAACGGTGTTGTATGAAAACCATCAAAAGTGTGTAAAACGTTTGCGATGACAGATGCATCAAACACGGTTCAGGTTTTAGTTGCGTGTGCGATGGAGGGCATACAGTTTAGTTCAATGAACTGTTTGTGATGAGGAGGAACAAAAGAAACGGGCAGCCAGATGGAGGTGTGTGCGGTACACAACATACAGTTCACTCAGATGAATTGTTTGTGATTAGGCAACAAAAATAAACGGTCAGCCAGATGAAGGTGTGTGTGATATACGACGTGCGGTTCGCTCGGTTGAACTGTTTGCGTTGACACAAGAGAAAAGAAACGGTTCAACTTAACAAGACCTGTGTGTTGTGCGATGGGATTGCATGCAGTTCACTCGGCCTTTGTCGTCAGTGTGTGACCTCTGTGGCAACCGTTCACTCTCCAGGCGCCTCTTCGTGTACCGTGGCAACCGTCCATCGACTCTTCGCCTTTCCCTCTCGATTTGGAACTGCTGTCGCACGCTAGCTCTTCCTCCCTCCTCCATTTGCCTTCACCCTTCCTTCTGCCATTGTTTGATCCTCTTCATGGAGGGAACAAGCCAGAAACAACCCTGTTATTCTTGCCCCGATCTAAATGTTGGCGCGGTGGAGGAACTCATTGATCGGTGCGACGTCATCACCTCGGCTAGCATGGCAGGTTCGTTCAAGCCCATTCTCGACTCAACTAATAACATCATTACAAGGAACCCAAGGGTCCAGGCGCGGTTTGATCTCCCCTATCTCCTTCACCGTGACCCTGCTGACTGGCGTGGGGACGAGGGAAGCGGCGCCTTGTGCAAGTTGATGCCGCTTGATAATGATACATATGATGTTAAGATGCCATCGCTTGAGGGCTAGGCTTGGGCAGGCACAAATGGAGATTGGGTTGTTTACATTGGGTACAACTGCGAGTGGGAACTTGTGAATGTGTACACTCGTCACCGGGTTCCACTTCCAAAAATCTCAGACGACTGCCTAGAGGTTGAGTACAACGGTATTCTATGTGAGTTCAAACACGATCATGGTGACTATCGTCTACGAAAGATAGCAATTTGTCAAGTTCCCAGCCGCTCTTGGGATTACTCGAGCTATGAAGTTATTGCTATCTTCGACAGGCTTGTTGCCTTCCTTACTTCCACGCCTCGACGGATATTGCTCAAATATCAATGTATGTACATGGATGAGTACTATGATGCAATTCAATATGAGGGTCTTGTGTTTGCTGCCACCACTCGTGGCACTGTTTTTGCATGGAATCATCATGCTTTGATGACGCTTTGTCTTCCACCGTAATTATAATTGCTTCATCCACATGCATGCGGGTTAGCTAGTTTCCCTTTACTAACTAACTTTCTTGTGTTTCCAAGGTCCTGTGAACATTCTACCACCTATACTTGAAAATTTTATTCATGAGCATGAGGACAAGCAGGACCCATATACTCAGTGGCGCCTGGCAACTTATTCCGATGGATCACCTCTTCTTGTCTACATACGGGGCACTGCTGATGTTACTAAGAAAGCAGGTGTTGTCTCGTATGGTCGCACTCTCTGGACCTATTCCAACATCCGTTGCAGGGTATTCGGGATGGATACTGGTGTATTAGCGCCAACACCTTCTCCCTGGTTCAGTATTGAAAGTCTTGGAGGAAACTCGCTCTTCCTTGGACAAAACTATGCAATGATGGTGGAAGGCGATCCAGCTGCTGTTGACACAACATTACTACCATTTATGAGAAGCAACTGTATCTATACCTCAGACATTACTATGCTTCCCTACCATCCCAATATGGGTATTGAAATAGGCCGCTTCAGCCTGGATGATCAGTCATGCGTTGGTCTCGAGATTGACAGTAGCTGGCCCTTCCCAGAGAATCACTTCTGGTTCAAAGCAAGCGTTTCCAACGCCGACGAGTGGTTGAGCTGAAGTTCATTTCATCGCTTTGTTATTTTTTGTGTGAGAAAAACTTTACTAGAATGTTTTGTTGGAAATGATCTATAATCCAACGTGTATCCTCGTTGTCGTTGTGGGTTCATAACTTGTTGTATGTAATCAATGGTACATGTGCTAGTGATTTTAGTTGCAAAAATTAGATAGTGCTAGTGATTTGTAGCTGCATATTTTGACAAATCGCAGTGTTACAAGGTTGACAAATGGCAATGTTACTAGATAAACAAATGTCAATCTTTCCAGTTTGAGAAATGGCAACATACCAAAATGACAGATATGCAAATCTTACCCCAATTGTTTGTACGTGGTTGCACACGGGTCATGCAAAACATCCGTTTGCATTGAAGGGATGCAGAAATCCTGCTCGGCACATTTTCCCTTGGCTTCCTCGGGAAGCTGTCGGTTTGCATACGGGTGTTCTAACTAAAACGTTTGTGATGAGTGTTTATATTTAAAAACCGTTGACGTTTTTTTAAAAGAAAATCGTTTGATAAGTTTGTACATTAAGAGAGAAAAACGCAAGTTCGTTCAAACCATATCTTTCATTCAGTCACACTGCGAATTTATATTCATATGATCGAGAATTTGAGATACAGTATTAAACCCCAAAAAAAATATTTTCGGCGGCGGCGGAGGCGGCCTGCCACGCCGTCGTTGTCGTCCTCCGGGATGCCGTTGTTGAAGTCTTCAAGGCAGCAGAAAATGTTCTTCACTTGTAAATCGAACATCATGTCATCATGCGATCGATGGGCGGGCGCGGGAGGACGGCAACTAGCGCCGCTGAGAGGTTGCGGTCAACGGCAGCGTCCCATGCCATTGAGGGGGGGGGGGGGGCGCACGGCCACAGGCGCGACGGGTGTAGTTAAATGCATGGGGACCGGCACCGCAGTGGGTGGAGGGGCGCGCACGGGGGCGACAGATGCAGCCAACCGCACGGGGGTCGGCAACACGGTGGGTGGAGGGCGCACACGGGCACGGGCACGGGCGCTGGCATGTACACGAGCTCGCGCAGGTCCGCGGAGACCTCGCTGACGCCCGCGGCTTCCAGCTCTACGATAGTGCTCGGCGACCAGCCCGTCAATGCTACGGGGATGGTCATTTGGCCAAGGCGTGGATGGGAGCCGGACGGAGCGGGGCAGCAACCGCCGCGGCCAGCTCGTTTTGGGCCATGTCCATGAGGCCCCATTCCTCCTTATTTTCTATCTCCTCCGGCTCAGAGTCGACTTCACCAAACTTGAAGACTAGTGGCAGATGATCATTCTGCGCCATGGCAGTAGGGGTCTCATGGGGGGAGGGAATGGGAGGCGAACGATGAAGGCCGCCAGATTAAACAGCGGCTCGGGCGCCATTAATGGAGAGGAAGGCGGGCGCCATGGAAGTCAAAGGCTCGCTTCGATGAGCTATGCAACAGAAAGCTCAGATGCTTCCCGGTGAGCATGCGCATTGGAGGACAGCTTGCACGCCTTTCGTCAGCCACAAGACGGATCAAGGCCAGACGGCTCTCGCTCGACCAAGGTCAAGCAGCTGTCACCTCCTACAACCATTAAAACCAAGAACGTGGCGTCACGTGAATGGTTAACAGAACGCACACGTTTTGAATTATACAAACATTTGAGATATTAAGTGGCAGCTATTTTTTCAAAATGCCTTTGTTGGCTGTCATTATTCGAGTGCGCCTTCTCTCAAAATGGAGACGAAACATACCACATCATGTCGGGCGCCATTCCATGATAGAATGCCAAGTTTCATGAATTTTAAACGAGTGTTGGATTTACTAGAATTTAAAAACTAGGCATCTCAATGTTTTGTCGCAATCAACGGTGCCCTGGTGTTTGAAATTCATTCCCATTTATTGCGTGGGACCTAAGCATGCACCCAAGGACACAGATTTGATTTTTCAACCAATTTATATGCACTGGAGCATGGCATGCGGTTCAAATTTGAATTATGCACATAAATGCATTGAAAACTCATTTAATGCATAAAATGTCCAAAAGAACACCAAAAAATCACAAAAATTGACACAACACTCCTATTGTTCTATGTTGACACGAGAATTTTTTTGGAAGCAATAAGAGGCAGCGGATATCGTTTCATCCCCAAAGGTGGGATATTCCGTACCGAAACCATGATGCTTGTTGTGAGAACCTCTGGTTTGTGAGAAGCATATACCCAAACCTGCCCTAAATGGGACAAATTTTTTACCATAACATGTTGATGCCGCTCCATTAAAGCATGCCAAGTTTCATGAATTTCAGACGAGTTTTGGAGTTACTAGAATTTTAAAAAGAGGCATCTCAATGTTTTGCCGACAATCAACGGTGCCCTGGTGTTTTAAATTCATTCCCATTTCTTGCGTGGGACCTAAGCATGCACCCAACGACACAGATTTGATTTTTCAACCAATTTATATGCACTGGAGCATGTGCATGTAGTTCAAATTTGAATTATGCACATAAATGCATTGAAAACTCAGTTAAAGCATAAAAATGTCCAAACGAACCCCGAAAAATCCCAAAAATTGACACAACACTCCTGTTGTTCTATGTTGACACGAGAAATTTTTTGAAATCAATAAGAGGCAATGGATATCGTTTCGTCCCCAAAGGTGGGACGTTCCCTACCGAAACCATCATGCTTGTTGTTAGAAGCTCTGGTTTGTGAGAAGCATATACCCGAACCTGCCCCAAATGAGATAAATCTTTTAATACGGCATGTTGATGCCGCTCCATGATAGCATGCCAAGTTTCATGAATTTCAGACGAGTTTTGGATTTACTAAAGTGAAAATCTAGGCATCTCAATGTTTTGTCGGCAATCAACAGTGCCCTGGTGTTTGAATTTCATTCCCATCTCTTGCATGGGACCTAGAAATTCACCCAAGGACACATATTAGGTTTTTCAACCAACCTTAGTGCATTGGAGCATGTGGTTGTAGTTCAAATTTGAATTATGCACATAAAATGCCTAGAAAACCCAGTTAATGCATAAAAATGTCCAAACGAACCCCGAAAAATCACAAAAAATGACACAACACTCCTGTTGTCCTATGTTGACACTAGAAAATATTTGAAAGCAATAAGAGCCAATGGATATCGTTTCGTCCCCAAAGGTGGGACGTTCCCTATCGAAACCATCATGCTTGTTGTGAGAAGCTCTGGTTTGTGAGAAGCTCATACCCAAACCTGGCCCAAACGGGTTTTTTTTACCATGGCATGTTGATGCCGCTCCATGATAGCATGCCAAGTTTCATGAATTTCAGACGAGTTTTGGATTTACTAGAATTTAAAAACCAGGCATCTCAATGTTTTGCCGGCAATCAACAGTGCCCTGGTGTTTGAATTTCATTCTCATCTCTTGCATGGGACCAAGAAATTCACCCAAGGACACACATGTGATTTTTCAACCAACTTTAGTGCATTGGAGAATGTGCTTGTAGTTCAAATTTGAATTATGCACATAAAATTCCTAGAAAACCCAGTTAATGTATAAAAAGGCCAAACGAACCCTGAAAAATTCCTAGATTAAACACAACACTCATGTTGTTCTACATTGACACTAGAAATTTTTTGAAAGCAATAAGAGGCAACGGATATCGTCCCGTCACCAAAGGTGGTACTTTCCCTATTGAAACCATCATGCTTGTTGTGAGAAGCTCCGGTTTGTGAGAAGCTTATACCCGAACCTGCCCCAAACGGGACAAAATTTTCACCATGGCATGTTGATGCCGCTCCATGATAGCATGCCAAGTTTCATGAATTTCAGACGAGTTTTGGATTCACTAGAATTTAAAAACCAGGCATCTCAACGTTTTGCCGGCAATCAACAATGCCATGGTGTTTGAATTTCATTCCCATCTCTTGCATGGGACCTAGTAATTCACCCAAGGACACACATGTGATTTTTCAACCAACTTTGGTGCATTGGAGTATGTGCTTGTAGTTCAAATTAGCATTATACACATAAAATGCCTAGAAAACCCAGTTAGTGTATAAAAAAGGCCAAATGAACCCCGGAAAATTCCAAGATTAAACACAACACTCCTGTTGTTCAATGTTGACACTAGAAATTTTTTGAAAGCAATAAGAAGCAACGAATATCATCTCGTCCCCAAAGGTGGTATGTTCCCTATCGAAACCATCATGATTGTTGTGAGAAGCTCTGATTTGTGAGAAGCATATACCCAAACCTGCCCTAAACGGGACAAAATTTTCACCACGGCATGTTGATGCCGCTCCATGATAGCATGCCAAGTTTCATGAATTTTAGACGAATTTTGGATTACTAGAATTTAAAACCAGGCATCTCAACGTTTTCCGGCAATCAACAGTGCCATTGTAACGCCCAGATAACTAAGCTACAGTGAAACTCTGCTAATGATGCCACGTCACCTCCGTTACTGTTGCTAATCTCTCATTAGTTGAAAAACCGGTCCAAAAATCAAATTCAAAATATGGCAAATAACAAAAGTTTTCAAACATTAAAACAAAAATGTTTGGATGGTGCCAAATATTACATAGGTAATTATAGTGAATAAAACACATGTTTAGAAAATGCTAAGATGCTCTAAAATAAACAAAACAGAAAAATGGAAAAGAATAAAAACAGAAAAACAAAACAAACAAAGATAAAAAAGAAAAGAAAAGCAACCCCCCCACTAGGCCACCGGCCCAGCTGGCAGTCAGGCCAGCCTGCTGGCCCAACCGGCCATCCCACACTCTCCATAACCCCCTGCCCCGAAACCCTAGCCGACACCCTACCCCACTCTCTCCTCCCACTCATCCCCCCCATGTCGCTCTCTCTCCCTCCCCGGTCCAGATCTGGATCGGGGAACGAACCACGCCACCGCCGCCCGGACCCCATCGGAGCTGCCTCGTCGTAACGGACCTCCCCGCCAAACTGCCTCCCCGCATCATGTCGTCGACCTCCTCCCCGCACCCCACTACCCATTCCCTGCGGCCCCAGTGAGCCCCGCCTCTCTTCCTCTCAGCTCGATCGCGCACTGCCCCCTTGAGCCCCGCGACGGCCACATCCGCGCACAGGAGAGCCCCTGCCGCTGCTCCGCATCGCCCCGTCACCGCCTGCTGGCCATCCTCTTCCCGCCTGCTCGGCTGTTGCCTTTCCATTCTTGGGCGCCGCTCTCCGCCTACCTACTTGGCGGCTCGCTTGCGCGTGCCTAACTTGAGTCCCGCCCGACCACGCGCGCTGCACCCTCTTTGCTGCCCGCTGCCCCCCCCCTAATCAGGCCCTTCGCCTGTCTGCTCGCCACGCCCCTGCCCCCGCATCACCACCACACAGCGCCACCGTGCTCACCTCGCCGCTAACCTCGCACCGCTGCTGCTCCGCCCAGCCACCGCCCCCCCCCCCCCGCGCTCTGGCCCGCTCCACACGCCACCCCCTATCGCGCTCGCCGCAACCCCCTCCATGTGTCGTGTCGGGGCCTCACCCCGGTTCTGCCCAGCTTCTACTCGCCGCCAAGACACGCCCGCGTGCGCCCCGCCGCCTCTGTCGGCCGCCCCGCTGCATCTTGCTCCTGCCGCCACGCCTGGTGGCCTCGCCCCGTCGCGCCCCCTCGGGCGCGTGCCTGGTCGAGTGCCCGCACGCCCTTTGCCCGTTACGCCCGACCAGCAAGGCCCCTGTGCCACTAACCTGGGGGCCCCGCGCCCCAGAACGATTTAAAAAAAAGAGAAGAGAATTTAGAAAAATAAATAATAAATATATGTATATTAATTAATCAATCAATCAATCAAATTAATCAACTTAATTAATTGTTTTTAATAAAACCAAATTAAAAAACTAACCTAACTAATCTGTTAATTAAACTAATTAACTTGGTTAACTAGTTAATTGACAATGACATGTGGGAGCCACACGTCAGATTGACCCAGTCAACGCCATGTTGACTGCTGACGTCATGCTGAAATAAAGATGACGTCAGCATACACTATTCTGGATAATGCTGATGTAAAATAATTAAATAAATTCTAGAAATGACTAAATCAATATAAAATAAACCGTAGCTCGGATGAAAAAACTTTGTATATGAAAGTTGCTCAGAACGACAAGACAAATCCGGATACGTACCCTGTTCGTCCGCCACACATACATAGAATAGCGAACATGCAACATTTCACCTCTGGTTCATCTGTCCGAAAATGTGAAACACCGGGAATACTTTCCTGGATGTTTCCCCCCATCGCCGGTATCACCTACTACCGCGTTAGGGCAAACCTAGCGCCTTTACTTGTCATGTCATGCATCGTCATGCATATGGTTGCATTATATTTATTGTTTCTTCCCCCTCTTATCTTGTTAGACACCAAGACCGACGCTACTATTGACCCGATCGACTACGGTGTTCATGACCCTTCCTTGCCAGAGCAACCAGGCAACCCCCCCCCTTGATCACCAGATATCGCCTATTCCTTCTCTCTACTGCTTGCATTAGAGTAGTGTAGCATGTTACTGCTTTTGGTTAATCCTATTCTGCTGCATAGTATGTCATTGTTGCTACAGTGTTACCCTTACCTGCAATCCTAAATGCTTAGTATAGGATGCTAGTATTCCATCAGTGGCCCTACATTCTTGTCCGTCTGCCATCCTATACTATTGGGCCGTGATCACTCGGGAGGTGATCACGGGTATATACTTATATACATAATGTATGATACTTGTGGTGACTAAAGTCGGCTCGGCTCGTAGAGTACCCGTGAGTGATTCACGAATTGGGGGCTGAAAGGACCTTTGTCCCGACGGCCCTCTGTGTGGATCTTTGTGGCGGAGCGACGGGATAGGTTGAGACCACCTAGGAGAGAGGTGGGCCAGCCCTGGTCGGCGTCCGCGGTTACTTCATAATAACACACTTAACAAGATCTTGGTATTTGATCTGAGTTGGGTCGTTGACCTTATATGCACTAACCGCCACGTAGGACAAGATATGGGCAACCGGCGTCGTGGTATCAGCCGAAGCTATTTTGACGTCAGCGACAGAGTGGCGCCCGCCGGATTGGACCGTAAGCCTGCGCTTGTATTAAGGGGGCTAGGTCTGCTTCCGGTCGCGTACGCAACATGCAGGTGTGCAATGGGCGATGGGCCTAGACCTCTGCGTGCTTAGGATTTAGACCGGCGTCTTGACCTCTCTGTTGAGTCTGGGTGGGGCTGCGACGTGTTGATCTCCCGAGGCCGGACATGACCCACGAAAGTGTGCCCGGCCAGAGGGATCGAACGTGTCGGGTAATGTTGTGCACCTCTGCAGGGAAGTTGATCTATTCGAATAGCCGTGTCCACGGTAACAGGCGACCCGGAATTGTACCTTGACCTTATGACAACTAGAACCGGATACTTAATAAAACACACCCTTCCAAGTGCCAGATATAACCCGGTGATCGCTCTCACACAGGGCGACGAGGGGAGGATCGCCGTGTAGGACTATGTTATGTGATGATACTTGGTGAACTTACCATCTACTCTCTTCTACATGCTGCAAGATGGAGGCTGTCAGAAGCGTAGTCTTCGACAGGACTAGCTATCCCCCTCTTATTCTGGTATTCTGCAGTTCAGTCCATCGATATTTCCCCTTTACACAGATACCCATGGATATGTAGTGTAGATCCTTTCTTGCGAGTACTTTGGATGAGTACTCACGGTTGCTTTTCTCCCTCTTTTCCCCCTTTCATTTCCTCACGGTTGTCGCAACTAGATGCTGGAGCCCAGGAGCCAGACGCCACCGTCGACGACGACCCCTACTACGCAGAGGGTGTCTACTACTACGTGCAAGCCACCGAAGACGACCAGGAGTAGTTTAGGAGGATCCTAGGCAGGAGGCGTGCGCCTCTTTCGATCTGTATCCCAGTTTGTGCTAGCCATCTTATGGCAACTTGTTTAACTTATGTATGTACTCAGATATTGTTGCTTCCGCTGACTCATCTATGATCGAGCACTTGTATTCGAGCCCTCGAGGCCCTTGGCTTGTATTGTGATGCTTGTATGACTTATTTATGTTTTTAGATTTGTGTTGTGATATCTTCCTGTGAGTTCCTGATTTTGATCGTACACGTTTGCGTGCATGATTAGTGTGCGATTGAATTGGGGGCGTCACAAGTTGGTATCATAGCCGACTGCCTGTAGGAATCCCCCTTCCACACTCCTTGGCCGAAGTTGAGTCTAGTCATTGAAAAGATTTTTTACTAACATGGCTGTGCGGCTTACGGGCCCACGTCGCCATTGGGTGGTATTAGGATCTTTTATTCCTCGACCTATACTCTGGGACTCTGATCTCTCTTCTATTCGGGTTTAAATGGATTTACTAACTCTGGCTCTAGGTTCACATAACTACTTCCTGTTGAAGAGCCCCTTCATTCCAAATGATCGACTGCTTCAACACGAGATTCTGATAATACTCTCCGATGTTCTCCCGGGACTTTGTGTCGCTTTTGCAATTCCCTTCCATCGATAAACCCTATGGATAACCACGTACACTTGCCATTCATACAATCATTCCTCGTTGGTATTTTTATTACAAGAAACCTTGAAATTCTCTCCATTGTTCGAGAATACTTTGTGCCTACTGCCTTGCAATTCTTAGCCACATGAATACCCTTACTGATAATTCCTCGCACTTACCGAGTATCCGCTCTTCCTAGTTGTTCATGTGTTTCACAAAAGTCTTCGAAATACCATTCGATCTTCCAAAAATCCTGAGCAGCCTATTGCTCTTGAAATTCTTGCTTGCTTGCATTATGGTTAATCCAATAAGTCTCGGAATCCTATTGGCATCCCTTGTCATTATCATTTTGAGTCTGTTGATGCAATTTGTTGTGAATGCTCGCAATCCTCAATCAGATCTTAGAATTCATCTTTCCGGCTCAGACGTCAAACATGAGCTGGTTCTCGCCAATCGAATTGCCGTCTATTGTGGCCCTAAGTCTATTGAACTTATCCATCCTTGATCAGAGCGTCTGCTTCTGATCCTTTGCTTTGTAAATAATAATTCTCTTGCATTTGAGCTTTCAATTAGTCAGTTGTTTCTATAATATGATCTCCTTGCATTCTTTCTTCTTCTGGTTGAGTACCGATGCTCACATTAGATCTCTGGTGGACCATCGGATCTTTTGTTGAATTATCATCCGACAGTGTCCTTCATATTCAATAACCTTGTGAGCCTTTCCATGGGTATATAATGCCTTTGGTAAATTGTATCCTCTGCTTTCTCAACCATGCTCTGCCTTCGAGCTTGTATAAATTACTCCTAAAGTTTGTGGTATATGTTCCTAAGAGGCCCTGATGGGTTGAACCTATGCCTTTTCTAATCTATGTGAACCCGGAAACAACTACGGGTCATACTCTACTGTTGTTATGTCAGATAAAACTTCAACACTACAACTTCATCGAAGGCGAGAAGTGAATGAAAGTTTATGCATTAGAGAAGTGGGAGTCGACCTTGAACTTTGTGTTCATGCCCATGGACATGATGTAGATCCTATCATGGAAACTTCTTGTAATAATAACTATTTCCTTGATAAATATCATCTGCTATATGTGAATTGATCCTTTGCAACTGTGGTTCCGACCATGATTGTTCTCCTTTGATTCTATTTCTCGGACAAGTTAAAGTACTTGCCTTTTGTAGATCAGTACGCCTTCCCAACCTCTATTTTGTTCTACCTTCGAGTATTACCCCCTAGTATCTCGAGGATATCAACCCATTGCACTTCATCTGATGAAATTCTGATGAAGTAGTACCTTTCCCCATCATAGTCACTCCACGGGTTCTGGGTTGTTGTCAACCGAGAACACCGATTTGTGAATCGAATCAACACTGAGATTCAGTACTCCCAATATTTGTTGTTGAGAAGTTTAATACTCCATCACGTCACTCCTAGCCTGATCGGCTACATCATTATCGTGCTAATTTTAACTATGCTACATGTTCCTTAATCCCAGAGCACAACTTTCGATGATGAGCTATGCTTATGTCGATTTCCTCGTCTTACCGTTCCACCTTGAACAAAAAGCTTGATTCCGAGTTGGTGTCATATTCATGGTTCCAATAATCTTTGGCTGCATTAGTTTTATTGCTTGATGTAGCCGCTCTGCAATTGCTTCTTCGTGGAGCCTCTCGACAAAATTTGTCGTGATCATCATCAACATCTTGATTCCTTCCAGGATATCAAACAAATTCATGATGGTAAGTGCCACCCTTGTCCCTTGGTAATTTGAGTTACCATCGACAACATCCTTGCCTTCCCTCCAACACAAACTTGTTCGTGTTTTGTATTATACCTTGGGTTCCTTGCCATCCAGCTTATGCCGTGTTCTACCTTGGAGTATTACCATCTGTTATGTCGAGAATGTCATGGGAATGCTCCACCTCTTAAGAATTCTTGGTATAGTGATACTTCTCACCATCACCATTCTTTCTTGGTCCCCGTGTTGATTCCAACAAGAGAACGGTGTTGTTTGGATTTTTCCTTCTAGCAACCCTATTGCTTTGAGGTTAATGATCGACATTTCATTCTTAGACCATTGGTTATCGAATCAACATTATAAAATTGGTCATGCTACCTAAGCCCATATTTCGGGTGCACCTTTCAACCAATGTTTAATTGGGTATGTTTTCCTCGAGCATATCTCCTTATATCATTTGATCTAACAAATGTTATCTCTTTGTTCACATGATTGTGGAAATCCATCTTTTGGAAATCTCGATGAATTGTCGTTTAGTTCATCGGCCACCCTCCCATCCTCTCCTTGGTTTAATGATGAACTCTTGTTTCGGAACTCGCTTACATAGATCATTTTTGAGAATCTCACAATGTCTTCTCATCAAATTATGTTGCACCTTTTCTTCTCAGGCATCCTGAGTCTGAGGTATCCTGACACCAATCGGATCTGAATCTTGGTGAGATATGATGGTTGCGACATATTTCCAAGAGTTATAACATTGGTCTCTACATAACCCGGTAAGGTGGTGTCTTTGCTTAGCACCCCTGGCCAGAGGACCTATTGTTTTAGTATATCTATCCTCTTATCAAGGTTAGCCATTCTTCCATGAGGAAATTGTAAGACTTATTCTATAAGTTGTTCCTGATGGATCCTTTGTGAATCCAAAGTCTAATCTTTTACCCAATGACCATGTCAATGCTATCTCGAAGCATGTCGGTGGTACTCCGGTTTTTCAATAAGAACATTTGAAGCACAATGCTAAATTTTCTTTATCATTTATACCAACACAGTTGTATGGGAAATGTCATGAAATTTCTCTCCCCTCACCTAACGGGTTTTCTACTTAATATCCCGTCATGGTTATCACGCTCTGCTTGTCCTTAGGAAGGATATACCCCTGAAATATGTGTTTAAACACATTTTCCTTTCCATTGTTCTGTTTGATCTTATAATCATATTTCCTTTCCATTGTTTTGTTTAACCCTTCTTGTAATTTGACTTAACTGAGCAGTGAGAATTCCATGCTTAGGTAAGCACCTCATTGTACCACTCTGTCACTAAGACCTTGTTAATATTGTTGATAACATTATGGTAACCATCGATGGACGAGAACTTTGCCTATTGGTCTGCCTCGTTCAACGAGCAGGAAAATGGTTCTCTTCGTCCCTCGCCCTTGGTACCAACGTTGTTGCCAACATAACTGGCAGGCTACCCTCTGACATGTCTTGCTATCATGACCGTGTAAGATGTCAACGGTCTTCCTACTTTTAACCACATGGTGGGCCCATAACCCACAGCTCCATACGATCGAAACCTGACTCTCCTGTACACCCTTGTTTGCCATAGTTATTCCTCTTGTTTGATACCATATCTAATACGCGGGTCACCTTCCTTGAGATGATCTATTCTGGTATCAGACACAATACTTATTCCTGCTGCTCTAAACCCCTTTTCATGCCCTGTTACAACCTTCCTCAATATTATCTACCAGATAAGCAACCTTTTAGAGGTCCATCCTTTCGAAGCTACCCCTTATCCTTTCCATAAGTACGATGAAGTTCCTGAAGAAAGGATGTGTACTACATCATGATGACCTGAAGCAGAGAAATGAAGACATCAACATAATGGATTGACCGCTTCGAGAAGAGCAACCAAGATTGAGAACACTCGTTAGAATTTCGTAACCAAATCCCTTCCCCCCTCACTTCCCCTCTTAAATCTCGGGACGAGATTTCTTGTAGTGGAGGAGAATTGTAACGCCCGGATAATTAAGCTACAGTGAAAATCTACTAATGATGCCACATCACCTCCATTACTGTTGCTAATCTCTCGTTAGTTCAAAAACTGGTCCAGAAATAAAATTCAAATATGGCAAATAACAAAAGTTTTCAAACATTAAAACAAAAATGTTTGGATGGTACCAAATATTAAATAGGTAATTATAGTGAAGAAAACACATGTTTATAAAATGTTAAGATGCTCTAAAATAAATAAAACAGAAAAAGGGAAAAGAATAAAAATAGAAAAACACAACTAACAAAGATAAAAAAAAAAGAAAAGCAAACCCCCCATTTGGGCCATCCGCCAAGTTGGCATCAAAGGCCAGCCACTGCCCGACCACCCCACACTCCCCATAACCCCCTGCCCCAAAACCCTAACCGACACCCCACCCCACTCTCTCCTCCCACTCATCCCCCCACGTCGCTCTCTCTCCCTCCCCGATCCAGATCTGGATCGGGGAACGAACCACGCAGCAGCCGCCGCCCGGACCCCGTCGGAGCCGCCTCGTCGGAACGAACCTCCCCGCTGGACTACCTCCCCGTCGCATGTCATCCCCGACCTCCTCCCCGCGCCCCACTGCCCATTCCCTACGGCCCCAGTGAGCCCCGCCTCTCTTCCTCTCAGCTCGCTCGCGCACTGCCCCATTGAGCCCCGCGACGGCCGCGTCCGCGCACAGGCGCGCCCCTGTCGCTGCTCTGCATCGCCCCGCCATCATCTCGCTGCAGCTACTGCGGCTGCGGACTTTCCGCTGCAGGCGCCGCTCTCCACCTCCCTCTGCTTCGCGGCCCGCTTGCGCTGCGCGCCTACCCCCTGAAGTCCCCACTGACCACCGCGCCGCCCTGCTCCCTCTGCTGCGCCGCCGCTGGCCCCCCTAGTCAGCGCCCGCTCTCCCTCATCCGGCTCGCCGCGCCCCTGCCACCGCATCGCCACCACACAATTCCACCGTGCTCACCTCACCGCTAACCTCGCGCCACCGCTGCTCCGCCCGGCTACGCCCCCCTGTTGGGGAACGTAGTAATTTCAAAAAAATCCTACGCACACGCAAGATCATGGTGATGCATAGCAACGAGAGGGGAGAGTGTTGTCCACGTACACTTGTAGACCGAAAGCGGAAGCGTTAGCACAACTCGGTTGATGTAGTCGTACGTCTTCACGATCTGACCGATCAAGTACCGAACACACGGCACCTCCGAGTTCAGCACACGTTCAGCTCGATGACGTCCCTCGATCTCCGATCCAGCCGAGCTTCGAGGGAGAGTTCCACAAGACGACGGCGCAGGACGATGATGATGTTCTACCGACGCAGGGCTTCGCCTAAGCCCCGCTACGATATTATCGAGGTGGAATATGGTGGAGGGGGGCACCGCACACGACTAATAGATCTCAAGGATCAACTGTTGTGTTTAGAGGTGCCCCCCTACCCCCGTATATAAAGGAGCAAGGGGGAGGGGGCGGCCGGCCAGGAGGGGGCGCGCCAGGGAGGTGTCCTACTCCCACCGGGAGTAGGACTCCCCTCTTTCCTTGTCCAAGTAGGAGAGGGAGAAGGAAGGGAAGAGAGGAGAGGAAGGAAAGGGGGCGCTGCCCCCCTCCTTGTCCTATTCGGACTATAGGGGGAGGAGGCGCACGGCCTGCCCTGGCCGCCCCTCCTCTTCTCCACTTTGGGCCCATGAGGCCCATTAACCCCCCAGGGGGGTTCTGGTAACCCCCCGGTACTCCGGGTATACATCCGATAACCCCCGGAACTATTCCGGTGTTCGAATATAGTCGTCCAATATATCAATCTTCATGTCTCGACCATTTCGAGACTCCTCGTCATGTCCGTGATCACATACGGGACTCCGAACTATCTTCGATACATCAAAACATATAAAATCATAATATAACCGTCATCTAAGTTTAAGCGTGCGGACCCTACAGGTTCGAGAACTATGTAGACATGACCGAGACATGTCTCCGATCAATGACCAAAAGCGGAACCTGGATGCTCATATTGGCTCCTACATATTCTACCAAGATCTTTATCGGTCAAGCCACATAAGAACTTACGTTGTTCCCTTTGTCATCGGTATGTTACTTGCCCGAGATTCGATCGTCGGTATCTCAATACCTAGTTCAATCTCATTATCGGCAAGTCTATTTACTTGTTACGTAATGCATAATCATGTAACTAACTCATTTGCTACATTGCTTGCAAGGCTTATAGTGATGTGCATTACCGAGAGGGCCGAGAGATACGTCTCCGACAATCGGAGTGACAAATCCTAATCTAGAAATACGCCAACCCAACATGTACCTTCGGAGACACCTGTAGAGCTCCTTTATAATCACCCAGTGACGTTTGGTAGCACACAAAGTGTTCCTCCGATAAATGGGGGTTGCAAATCTCATAGTTTTAGGAACATGTATAAGTCATGAAGAAAGCAATAGCTACATATTAAACGATCAAGTGCTAAGCTAACGGAATGGATCAAGTCAATCACATCATTCTTCTAATGATGTGATCCCGTTAATCAAATGACAACTCTTGTCTATGGTTAGGAACACTACCATCTTTGATCAACGAGCTAGTCAAGTAGAGGCATACTAGTGACACTATGTTTGTTTATGTATTCCCACATGTATTATGTTTCCGGTTAATACAATTCTAGCATGAATAATAAACATTTATCATGATATAAGGAAATAAATAATAACTTTATTATTGCCTCTAGGGCATATTTCCTTCAGTCTCCCACTTGCACTAGAGTCAATAATCTAGATTACACAGTAATGATTCTAACACCCATGGAGCCTTGGTGCTGATCATGTTTTGCTCGTGGAAGAGGCTTAGTAAATGGGTCTGTAATATTCAGATCCGTATGTATCTTGCAAATCTCTATGTCTCCCACCTGGACTTGGTCCCGGATGGAATTGAAGCGTCTCTTGATGTGCTTGGTCCTCTTGTGAAATCTGGATTCCTTTGCCAAGGCAATTGCACCATTATTGTCAAAAAAGATTTTCATTGGTCCCGATGCACTAGGCATGACACCTAGATCGGATATGAACTCCTTCATCCAGACTCCTTGATTTGCTGCTTCTGAAGCAGTTATGTACTCCGCTTCATATTTAGATCCCGCCACGACGCTTTTTTTAGAACTGCACCAACTGACAGCTCCATCGTTCAATATAAACACGTATCTGGTTTGCGATTTAGAATCGTCCAGATCAGTGTCAAAGCTTGCATTGACGTAACCATTTACGACTAGCTCTTTGTCACCTCCATAAACGAGAAACATATCCTTAGTCCTTTTCGGTATTTCAGATATTCTTGACCGCTGTCGATGATCCACTCCTGGATTACTTTGGTAACTCCCTGCTAACCTTATTGCTAAGCATACATCAGGTCTGGTACACAGCATTGCATACATGATAGAGCCTATGGCTGAAGCATAGGGAACATCTTTCATTTTCTCTCGATCTTCTATTGTGGTCGGGCATTGAGTCTGACTCAACTTCACACCTTGTAATGCAGGGAAGAACCCTTTCTTTGCTTGATCCATTTTGAAATTTTTCAAAACTTTATCAAGGTATGTGCTTTGTGAAAGTCCAATTAAGCGTCTTGATCTATCTCTATAGATCTTGATGCCTAATATATAAGTAGCTTCGTCGAGGTCTTTCATTGAAAAACTTTTATTCAAGTATCCTTTTATGCTATCCAGAAATTCTATATCATTTCCAATCAACAATATGTCATCTACATATAATATCAGAAATGCTACAGAGCTCTCACTCACTTTCTTGTAAATAAAGGCTTCTCCAGAAGTCTGTATAAAACCATATGCTTTGCTCACATTATTAAAGCGTTTATTTCAACTCCGAGAGGCTTGCACCAGTCCTTAAATGGATCGCTGGAGCTTGCACACTTTGTTAGCACCTTTTGGATCGACCAAACCTTCTGGTTGCATCATATACAACTCTTCTTCTAGAAATCCATTCAGGAATGCAGTTTTGACATCCATTTTCCATAATTCATAATCATAAAATGCGGCAATTGCTAACATGATTCGGACAGACTTAAGCATCGCTACGGGTGAGAAGGTCTCATCGTAGTCAACCCCTTGAACTTGTCGAAAACCTTTCGCAGCAAGTCGAGCTTTGTAGACTATAACATTACCATCAGTGTCAGTCTTCTTCTTAAAGATCCATTTATTCTCGATGGCTTGCCGATCATCGAGCAAGTCAACCAAAGTCCATACTTTATTCTCATACATGGATCCCATCTCAGATTTCATGGCCTCAAGCCATTTTTCGGAATCTGGGCTCATCATCGCTTCCTCATAGTTCGTAGGTTTGCCATGGTCAAGTAACATGACCTCCAGAATAGGATTACCGTACCACTCTGGTGCGGATCTTACTCTAGTTGACCTACGAGGTTTGGTAGTAACTTGATCTGAAGTTTCATGATTGATATAATTAGCTTCCTCACTAATTTGTATAGTCGTCACAGGAACCGGTTTCTGTGATGTACTATTTTCCAATAAGGGAGCAGCTACAGATACCTCATCAAGTTCTACTTTCCTCCCACTCACTTCTTTAGGGAGAAACTCCTTCTCTAGAAAGGATCCAAATTTAGCAACAAAAGTCTTGCCTTCAGATCTGTGATAGAAGGTGTACCCAATAGTCTCCTTTGGGTATCCTATGAAGACACATTTCTCTGGTTTGGGTTCGAGCTTATCTGGTTGAAGTTTATTCACATAAGCATCGCAGCCCCAAACTTTAAGAAACGACAACTTTGGTTTCTTGCCAAACCACAGTTCATAAGGCGTCGTCTCAACGGATTTTGATGGTGCCCTATTTAACGTGAATGCGGCCGTCTCTAAAGCATAACCCGAAAACGATAGCGGTAGATCAGTAAGAGACATCATAGATCACACCATATCTAGTAAAGTACGATTACGACGTTCGGATACACCACTACGTTGTGGTGTTCCAGGTGGCGTGAGTTGCGAAACTATTCCGCATTGTTTCAAATGTAAACCATACTCGTAACTCAAATATTCTCCTCCACTATCAGATCGTAGGAATTTTATTTTCTTGTTACGATGATTTTCCACTTCACTCTGAAATTCTTTGAACTTTTCAAATGTTTCAGACTTATGTTTCATTAAGTAGATATACCCATATTTTCTCAGATCATCTGTGAAGGTGAGAAAATAACGATACCCACCGCGAGCCTCAATATTCATTGATCCACATACATCAGTATGTATGATTTCCAACAAATCTGTTGCTTGCTTCATAGTTCCGGAGAACGGCGTTTTAGTCATCTTGGCCATAAGGCACGGTTCGCAAGTACCAAGTGATTCATAATCAAGTGATTCCATAAGTCCATCAGTATGGAGTTTCTTCATGCGCTTTATACCAATATGACCCAAACGGCAGTGCCACAAATAAGTTGCACTATCATTATCAATTCTGCATCTTTTGGTTTCAACATTATGAATATGTGTATCACTACTATCGAGATTTAATAAAAATAGACCACTCTTCAAGGGTGCATGACCATAAAAGATATTACTCATATAAATAGACCAACCATTATTCTCTGATTTAAATGAATAACCGTCTCGCATCAAACAATATCCAGATATAATGTTCATGCCTAACACTGGCACCAAATAACAATTATTCAGGTCTAAAACTAATCCCGAAGGTAGATGTAGAGGTAGCGTGCCGATCGCGATCACATCGACTTTGGAACCATTTCCCACGCGCATCATCACCTTGTCCTTAGCCAATCTTCGCTTAATCCGTAGTCCTTGTTTCTAGTTGCAAATATTAGCAACAGAACCAATATCAAATACCCAGGTGCTACTGCGAACATTAGTAAGGTACACATCAATAACATGTATATCACATATACCTTTGTTCACCTTGCCATCCTTCTTATCCGCCAAATACTTGGGGCAGTTCCGCTTCCAAAGGACTAATCTGCTTGCGGTAGAGAAGCACTCTGCCTCGTGCTTAGGTCCAGACTTTGGTTTCTTCTCTTGAGGAGCAACTTGTTTGCCGTTCTTCTTGAAGTTCCCCTTCTTTTTCCCTTTACCCTTTTTCTTGAAACTGGTGGTATTGTTGACCATCAACACTTGATGCTCCTTTTTGATTTCTACCTCCGTAGCTTTTAGCATTGCAAAGAGCTCGGGAATAGTCTTGTTCATCCCTTGCATATTATAGTTCATCATGAAGCTCTTGTAGCTTAGAAGCAGTGATTCAAGAATTCTGTCAATGACACTATTATCAGGAAGATTAACTCCCAGTTGAATCAAGTGATTATTATACCCAGACATTTTGAGTATATGTTCACTGATAGAACTATTCTCCTCCATCTTGCAGCTATAGAACTTATTGGAGACTTCATATCTCTCAATCCGGGCATTTGCTTGAAATATTAACTTCAACTCCTAGAACATCTCATATGCTCCACGACGTTCAAAACATCGTTGAAGTCCCGGTTCTAAGCCGTAAAGCATGGCACACTGAACTATCGAGTAGTCATTAGCTTTACTTTGCCAGACGTTCTTAACATCGTCAGTTGCATCTGCAGCAGGCCTGGCACCCAGCGGTGCTTCCAGGACGTAATTCTTCTGTGCAGCAATGAGGATAATCCTCAGGTTATGGACCCAGCCCGTGTAATTGCTACCATCATCTTTCAACTTAGCTTTCTCAAGGAACGCATTAAAATTCAACGTAACAACAACACGAGCCATCTATCTACAACAAACATAGACAAGCAAAAATACTATCAGGTACAAAGTTCATGATAAATTAAAGTTTAATTAATCATATTACTTAAGAACTCCCACTTAGATAGACATCCCTCTAATCATCTAAGTGATCACGTGATCCAAATCAACTAAACCATGTCCGATCATCACGTGAGATGGAGTAGTTTTCAATGGTGAACATCACTATGTTGATCATATCTACTATATGACTCACGCTCGACCTTTCGGTCTCAGTATTTCGAGGCCATGTTTGTATATGCTAGGCTCGTCAAGTTTAACCTGAGTATTCCACGTGTGCATCTGTTTTGCACCCGTTGTATTTGAACGTACAACCTATCACACCCGATCATCACGTGGTGTCTCGGCACGAAGAACTTTCGCAATGGTGCCTACTCACGGAGAACACTTATACCTTGAAATTTAGTGAGAGATCATCTTATAATGCTACCGTCAATCAAAGCAAAATAAGATGCATAAAGGATAAATATCACATGCAATCAATATAAGTGATTGATATGTCCATCATCATTTTTGTGCTTGTGATCTCCATCTCCGAAGCACCGTCATGATCACCATCGTCACCGGCACGACACCTTGATCTTCATCGTAGCATCGTTGTCGTTTCGCCACCTATTGATTCTACGATTATCGCTACCGCTTAGTGATAAAGTAAAGCAATTACAGGGCGATTGCATTGCATACAATAAAGCGACAACCATATGGCTCCTGCCAGTTGCCAATAACTCGGTTATAAAACATGATCATCTCATACAATAAAATATAGCATCACGTCTTGACCATATCACATCACAACATGCCCTGCAAAAACAAGTTAGACGTCCTCTACTTTGTTGTTGCATGTTTTACGTGGCTGCTACGGGCTGAGCAAGAACCGTTCTTACATACGCATCAAAACCACAACGATAGTTTGTCAAGTTAGTGTTGTTTTAACCTTCTCAAGGACCGGGCATAGCCACACTTGGTTCAACTAAAGTTGGAGAAACTGACACCCGCCAGCCACCTATGTGCAAAGCACGTCGGTAGAACCAGTCTCGTGTAAGCGTACGCGTAATGTCAGTCCGGGCCGCTTCATCCGACAATACCGCCGAACCAAAGTATGACATGCTGGTAAGCAGTATGACTTGTATCGCCCACAACTCACTTGTGTTCTACTCGTGCATATAACATCTACACATAAAACTTGGCTCGGATGCCACTGTTGGGGAACGTAGTAATTTCAAAAAAATTCCTACGCGCATGCAAGATCATGGTGATGCATAGCAACGAGAGGGGAGAGTATTGTCCATGTACCCTCGTAGACCGAAAGCGGAAGCGTTAGCACAACGTGGTTGATGTAGTCGTACGTCTTCACGATCCGACCGATCAAGTACCGAACGCACGACACCTTCGAGTTCAACACACGTTCAGCTCGATGACGTCCCTTGATCTCTGATCCAGCCGAGCTTTGAGAGAGAGTTACGTCAGCACGACGGTGTGGTGACGATGATGATATTCTACTGATGCAGGGCTTCGCCTTAGCCCCGCTATGATATTATCGAGGTGGAATAGGGTGGAGGGGGGCACCGCACACGGCTAATAGGTCTCAAGAATTAACTGTTGTGTTTAGAGGTGCCCCCCTGCCCCCGTATATAAAGGAGCAAGGGGGAAGTGGTGGCCGGCCAGGAGGGGGCGCGCCAGGGAGGAGTCCAACTCCCACCGGGAGTAGGACTCCCCTCTTTCCTTGTCCAAGTAGGAGAGGGGGAGGAAGGGAAAAGAGGAGAGGAAGGAAAGGGGGGCGCCGCCCCCCTCCTTGTCCTATTCGGACTAGAGGGGGAGGGGGCACGCGGCCTGCCCTGACCGCCCCTCCGCTTCTCCACTTTTGGCCCATGAGGCCCATTAACCCCCCGGGGGGTTCCAGAACCCCGCATTCTCAGATACATCCGATAACCCGGAACTATTCCGGTGTTCGAATATAGTCGCCCAATATATCAATCTTCATGTCTCGACCATTTCGAGACTCCTCGTCATGTCCGTGATCACATCCGGGACTAACTATCTTCGGTACATCAAAACATATAAACTCATAATATAACCGTCATCTAACTTTAAGCGTGCGGACCCTACGGGTTCGAGAACTATGTAGAAATGACCGAGACACGTCTCCGGTCAATAACCAGTAGCGGAACCTGGATGCTCATATTGGCTCCTACATATTCTACAAAACTCTTTATCGGTCAAACCGCATAACAATATACGTTGTTCCCTTTGTCATCGGTATGTTACTTGCCCGAGATTCGATCGTCGGTATCTCAATACCTAGTTCAATCTCGTTACCGGCAAGTCTCTTTACTCGTTACGTAATGCATAATCATGTAACTAACTCATTAGCTACATTGCTTGCAAGGCTTATAGTGATGTGCATTACCGAGAGGGCCCAGAGATACCTCTCCGACAATCGGAGTGACAAATCCTAATCTCGAAATACGCCAACCCAACATGTACCTTCGGAGACACCAGAAAGCTCCTTTATAATCACCCGATTACGCCAGACGTTTGGTAGCACACAAAGTGTTCCTCCGGTAAACGGGAGTGGCATAATCTCATAGTTGTAGGAACATGTATAAGTCATGAAGAAAGCAATAGCAACATACTAAACGATCAAGTGCTAAGCTAACGGAATGGGTCAAGTCAATCACATCATTCTCCTAATGATGTGATCTCGTTAATCAAATGACAACTCTTGTCTATGGTTAGGAAACACTACCATCTTTGATCAACGAGCTAGTCAAGTAGAGGCATACTAGTGAAACTATGTTTGTCTATGTATTCACACATGTATTATGTTTCCGGTTAATACAATTCTAGCATGAATGATAAACATTTATCATGATATAAGGAAATAAATAATAACTTTATTATTGCCTCTAGGGCATATTTCCTTCACCACCCCCCCCGCTCTGGCCCACTCCGCAGCTCCCAACACGTCGCCCCTATCGCGCTCGCCGTGGCCCCCTCCCCGTGTCCCGCCGAGGCCTCACCCCGGCTCCGCCCAGCTTCTGCTCGCCGCCAAGACACGCTCACGGCTCGCTGCCTCCGGCTGGCCGCCTCAAGATCCTCCGCTTGCCTCCATGCCCGGTGGCCTCGCCCCATCACGCCCCCTCGGGCACGCGCCCGGTCGGGTGCCCGCATGCCCTTCGCCCGTTATGCCCAACCCGCAAGGCTCCTGTGCCACTGACCTGGGGGCCCCACGCCCCAAAACAATTTTTAAAAAGAGAAGAGAATTAAATAAATAAATAAATAAATTAATTAATTAATTAATAAATTATTTATATTAATTAAATTAATTAATTGTGTTTAATAAACCTAATTAAATAACTAACCTAACTAATCTGTTAATTAAACTAATTAACTTGGTTAATTAGTTAACAGACAATGACATGTGGGACCCGCACATCAGATTGACCCAGTCAACGCCCTGTTGACTGCTGACATCATGCTGGCATCATGATGATGTCAGCATACACTATTTTGTATAATGTTGATGTAAAATAATTAAATAAATTCTAAAAATGATTAAATCAATATAATATAAACCGTAGCTCGGATGAAAAAACTTTGTATATGAAAGTTGCTCAGAACGACGAGACGAATCCGGACACGCAGCCCGTTCGGCCGCCACAAATCCATAGCATAGCGAACATGCAATATATTCACCTCTTGTTAATCTGACCGAAAACGTGAAACACTGGAAATACTTTCCCGGATGTCCCCTCCCTTCGCTGGTATCACCTACTACCACGTTAGGGCACACCTAGCACCTTTACTTGTCATGTCATGCATCGTCATGCATATGGTTGCATTATATTTATTGTTTCTTCCCCCTCTTCTCTTGTTAGACACCGAGACCGATGCCGTTGTTGACCCGATAGACTACGGTGTTGATGACCCCTCCTTGCAAGAGCAACCAGGCAAGCCCCCCCCCCCCCTGATCATCAGATATCGCCTATTCCTTCTCTCTGCTGCTTCCATTAGAGTAGTGTAGCATGTTACTGCTTCTTTTAATCCTATTCTACTGCATAGCCTGTCATTGTTGCTACAGTTGTTACCCTTACCTGCAATCCTAAATGCTTAGTATAGGATGCTAGTATTCCATCAGTGGCCCTACATTCTTGTCCGTCTGCCATCCTATACTATTGGGTCGTGATCACTCGGGAGGTGATCGCGGGTATATACTTATATACATAATGTATGATACTTGTGGTGACTAAAGTCGGGTCAGTTTCAGAGTACCATGAAAGTGATTCACGGATTGGGGGCTGAAAGGACCTTTGTCCCGACGGCCCTCTGTGTGGATCTTGGTGGCTGAGCGACAGGACAGGTTGAGACCACCTAGGAAAGAGGTGGGCCTGGCCCTGGTCGGCGTCCGTGGTTACTTCATAATAACACGCTTAACAAGATCTTGGTATTTGATCTGAGTTGGGTCGTTGACCTTATACGCTCTAACCGCCACATGGGACAAGATATGGGCAACCGGCGTCGTGGTATCAGCCGGAGCTCTTTTGACGTCAGCGACTAAGCGGCGCACGCCGGATTGGACCGTAAGCCTATGCTTGTACTAAGGGGGCTAGGTCTGCTTTCGGCCGCGTATGCAACGTGCAGGTGTGCAATGGGCGATGGGCCTAGACCCCTATGCGCTTAGGATTTAGACTGACGTGTTGACCTCTCTGTTGAGTCTAGGTAGGGCTGCGACATGTTTATCTACCGAGGACGGACATGACCCAGGAAAGTGTGCCCGGCCAAAGGTATCGATCATGTCAGGTAATGTGGTGCACCCCTGCAGGGAAGTTGATCTATTTGAATAGCCGAGTCCACGGTAACAGGCGCCTGGAGTTGTACCTTGACCTTATGACAACTAGAACCGGATACTTAATAAAACACACCCTTCCAAGTGCCAGATATAACCGGGTGATCGCTCTCACACAGGCAACGAGGGGAGGATCACCGGGTAGGATTATGTTATGCGATGATACTTGGTGAACTTACCATCTACTCTCTTCTACATGCTTCAACATGGAGGCTGCCAGAAGCGTAGTCTTCGACAGGACTAGCTATCCCCCTCTTATTACGGCATTCTGCAGCTCACCCATCGATATTGCCCCTTTACACAGATACCCATGCATATGTAGTGTAGATCCTTGCTTGCGAGTACTTTGGATTAGTACTCACGATTGCTTTTCTCCCTCTTTTCCCCCTTTCCTTTCCTCTCGGTTGTCGCAACCAGATGTTGGAGCCGAGGAGCCATACTCCACCGTCGACGACGACCCCTACTATGCAGAGGGTGCCGACTACTACGTGCAGGCCGCCGCCGACGACCAGGAGTAGTTTACGAGGATCCCAGGCAGGAGGCCTGCGCCTCTTTCGATCTGTATCCCAGTTTGTGCTAGCCATCTTATAGCAACTTGTTTAACTTATGTCCGTACTCAGATATTGTTGCTTCCACGACTGCCTATGATCGAGCACTTGTATTCGAGCCCTTGAGGCCCCTGGCTTGTATTATGATGCTTGTATGACTTATTTATGTTTTTAGAGTTGTGTTGTGATATCTTCCCGTGAGTTCCTAATTTTGATCGTACACGTTTGCGTGCATGATTAGTGTATGATTGAATCGGGGGCGTCACAGCCATGGTGTTTGAAATTCCTTCCCATCTCTTTCATGGGACCTAGAAATTCATCCAAGGACACACATGTGATTTTTCAACCAACTTTGGTGCATTGGAGCATGTGCTTCTAGTTCAAATTTGAATTATGCACATAAAATGCCTAGAAAACCCAGTTGATGTATAAAAATGGCCAAACGAACCCCGAAAAATTCCAGGATTGAACACAAAACTCCTGTTGTTCTATGTTGACACTAGAAAAAAAATTCAAAGCAATAAGAGGCAATGGATATCGTCTCGTCCCCAAAGGTGGTACGTTCCCTATCGAAACCATCATGCTTGTCGTGAGAAGCTCTGGTTTGTGAGAAGCTCATACCCAAACCTGGCCCAAATGGGACAAAATTTTCACCACGGCATGTTGATGCCGCTCCATGATAGCATGCGAAGTTTCATGAAATTCAGACGACTTTTGGATTTACTAGAATTTAAAAACCAGGTATCTCAATGTTTTGCCGGCAACCAACAATGCCCTGGTGTTTGAAATTTATTCCCATCTCTTGCATGGGACCTAGAAATTCACCCAAGGACACACATGTGATTTTTCAACCAACTTTACTGCATTGGATCATGTGCTTGTAGTTCAAATTTGAATTATGCACATAAAATGCCTAGAAAACCTAGTTAATGTATAAAAAAGGCCATACAAACCCCAAAAAAATTATTCCCATTTCTTCCATGGGACCTAAGTATGCACTGAAGGACACAGATTTGATTTTTCAACCAATTTGTATGCACCATTTTGTAATTCAAATCAATTAGATCCCACACACTTTATTCTCACCAACCGTGTGAGATATTGTACAAAATATCTTGGAGCACCGTCAGTGTATAGTACGCCTATGGCTTACGCGAGAAGGTGCCTCGGCTACAGTCCACAGCCGGCGTGTCAAGCACACAAGCTCGCTCCCCCAAAACTCCCGCCTTTGCATCCCTCTCTGCTTGAGTCCCTTGATTCAAATTTTTAGTAGCCCCGTCTTTCTACTCCCGCCTCTACATCACTCGCAATCTCAAAAATATCTGCTCGCCCTTGATCCAAATTTTCAGTAGCCCCGCCTTGTTACTCCAGCCTAGTAAAATTTTCAGTTGCCGCAGCATTTCCTCAAACACAACCTCCGCTCACACAAACACACACAACCCTCGAAACCATTGGCAGGTCGCCGCCATCGCCGGCGCCTCCATCCTCAACCTTTGCATGTGTGCCGGGGAGCTCGAGTAGCCAATGGCCAAAAAGTGGATTATCGCGGCCTGTTCGCCCGACGCCGGTGAGGTGGCCGCCGAGGTGTCCCCGTCATCCTCCGCGAGCCCGATCCGCCGTTGCTGGTCCCCCGATCTGCCCGCCGCCGTGCCCCTACGCTGGTTCAAGGACTTCCCCGTCCTCCCCCGGACCCGGCAACCGACGAAGTCCTACCTCGGGGTCCTGCAATGGCGTTGGGGGACGTGGGTCACCGAGATTACAGATCGAGAGACCCACACCCGCCGGTGGCTCGGTAGCTTCCACACGGCCAAGCTCGCGGCCATGGAGTGCGACCGCTGGCAGGTCCCCTACCACGACGCGGCGGCTAGGCTCAATTTACCCTTTAGCACACGTCTGGTCCACCTCGTTCCACCGGAGCCAGGGTGGTTAGCTCGGCTATGGCGTGGGAGGACCGCGAGGCGTGGGAGCGACTCGAGGCCGGGGTAGCCGACGAGGCCTACATGCAAGAGCTCCGCCGGCAGCACCCGGAGCTCTTGGAGGCGGGACGGGCGATCTTTGCCGGCGCGGAGCTCTCCTCCGATGATGAGGTCGAAGCACTACTAGCAAAAGGCCTACTAATGGCGCACCAATTTTGCCTACTAATGGCGCACTACTGGTGCGCCATTAGTATGACGCCACTAGTATTTTTTACTAAAGGCGCACCAGTGGTGCGCCATTAGTATCTGGTATACTAATGGCGCACCACTGGTGCGCCATTAGTATAGGCCACGGTGCGCCATTAGTATAGGCCACTAGTGCGTCATTAGTATAGGCGACGGTGCGCCATTAGTATTTTTGAATTTTGAAGGCGGGAAAATAGTAGTGACGCACCGTCTAATCCCCACCGTGCGCCATTGCTATTTTTGAATTTTGAATTTGGATCTGGATCGCGATTTTTTTGCCCATTTTTTGCTCACTTTTTTGCTCGTTTTTTTGCATGATATTATTTCAAATTTTGTTCCCATTTTTGGATCTTGTACGTTCTTTTGCCGTGTTATTTTGCCGGAGAGGAGGAGGAGGTCGCCGGAGAGGAGGGAGGAGGAGCTCATCGGAGATGAGGGAGGAGGAGCTCACCGGAGATGAGGGAGGAGGAGCTCACCGGAGATGAGGGAGGAGAAACCGTGAGGGGATGGGAGGGGAGGAGAGGAGAGGAGGGAGGAGGAGGTCGCCGGAGAGGAGGAGGAGGAGGTCGCCAGAGAGGAGGAGGGTAGTATGGTGGAGGAGAGAAGGGAAGATGGAGTGGGGGAGTGGAGGAGAGGTGGAGTGGAGGAGAAGAATGAAGAGGTAAGGAGGAGAGGACACGCCCAGCCATATATACGGCATAGTAATGGCGCACCGTGGGCAGGTGCGCCATTACTTTTTTTTGAATTTTTTTGAATTTTGAAGGCGGGAAGATACTAATGGCGCACCATGGGCAGGTGCGCCATTAGTAACTTTTTTTATTTTTTTAATTTATTTTGAATTTTGAAGGCGGGAAGATAGTAATGGCGCACCATGGGCAGGTGCGCCATTAGTAAGTTTGAATTATTTTTTGAATTTTTTTGCCTTTCCAGATCTTAAAACCCCGTATCTTTTTTCTGTTAGGTTTTTGAGGATGTTGAAAATGTTTAATGGGTTTCCCCCAGTTAAATTCGGATGTAACTTTTCGAGTAGATGATTTTTCATATAAAAAACTTTTTCATCCGAGTTCGTATGCAAAAGTTATGCCCATTTTTACAAATTCTCGAGAGATTTTGCAAAAAAGTCAAAAATTCATGTTTGTAAATTTTGCTAACAACTAGACCACATATCACATGGGAATCTTATTTTCTTTTAATTTTTTGACATTTCTATCATTTTATTTTATTTTTTTTGAAACTGAAAAGGCGGTCCAGGGGGTGCATTCAGGGGAATGTTTGGGCCAAAATACTAATGGCTGATACGTCCATTTTGCATCATGCTTTTATATCGATATTTATTGCACTATGGGTTGTTATTACACGTTATGTCATAATACTTATGCCTTTTCTCTCTTATTTTACAAGGTTTACATGAAGAGGGAGAATGTCGGCAGCGGGAATTCTGGGCTGGAAAAGGAGCAAATATTAGAGACCTATTCTACATAGCTCCAAAAGTCCTGAAACTTCACGGGGGCACGTTTTGGAATTAATAAAAAATACTAGCGAAAGAATCCACTAGAAGGGGCCCACACCCTGGCCACGAGGGTGGGGGCGCCCTACCCCGCTGGGCGTGCCCCCTGCCTCCTGGGCCTCCTGGCAGGACTCCGCTGCCCATCTTCTGCTATATGAAGTATTTTACCTTGGAAAAAATCATAAGCAAGCTTTCGGGAAGAAAATCCGCCGCCACGAGGCGGAACCTTGGCGGAACCAATCTAGGGCTCTGGCAGAGCTGTTCTGCCGGGTAAACTTCCCTCCGGGATGGGGAAATCATCACCATCGTCATCACCAACGATCCTATCATCGGGAGGGGGCCAATCTCCATCAACATCTTCACCAGCAGCATCTCTCCTAAAACTGTAGTTCATCTCTTGTATCCAATCTTTGTCCCAAAGCCTCATATTGGTACCTGTGGGTTGCTAGTAGTGTTGATTACTCCTTGTAGTTGATGCTAGTCGGTTTATTTGGCGGAAGATCATATGTTTAGATCCTTTATGCATATTAATACCCCTTTGATTATGAACATGAATATGATTTGTGAGTAGTTACGCTTTGTTCCTCGGGGACATGGGAGAAGTCTTGCTATAAGTAGTCATGTGAGTTTGGTATTCGTTCGATATTTTGACCAGATGTATGTTGTCTTTCCTCTAGTGGTATTATGTGAACGTCGACTACATGACACTTCACCATTGTTTGGGCCTAGAGGAAGGCATTGGGAAGTAATAAGTAGATGATGGGTTGCTAGAGTGATGTAAGCTTAAACCCTAGTTTATGAGTTGCTTCATAAGGGGCTGATTTGGATCCATATGTTTCATGCTATGGTTAGGTTTACCTTAATACTTCTTTTGTAGTTGGGGATGCTTGCAATAGGGGTTAATCATAAGTGGGATGCTTGTCCAATAAAGGACAGCACCGAAGCACCGGTCCACCCATGTACCAAATTATCAAAGTAACGAACGTGAATCATATGAGCGTGATGTAAACTAGCTTGACGATAATTCCCATATGTCCTCGGGAGCACTTTTCCCTTTATAAGAGTTTGTCCAGGCTTGTCCTTTGCTACAAAAAGGATTGGGCCATCTTGCTGCACATTACTTACTTTCATTACTTGTTACCCGTTACAAATTATCTTATCACAAACCTATCTGTTACCGATAATTTCAGTGCTTGCAGAGAATACCTTACTGAAAACCGCTTGTCATTTCCTTCTGCTCCTCGTTGGGTTCGACACTCTTACTTATCGAAAGGACTACGGTAGATCCCCTATACTTGTGGGTCATCAAGACTACTTTTTGGCACCGTTGCCGGGGAGTGAAGCGCCTTTGGTAGGTGGAATTTGGTAAGGAAAAATTTATATAGTGTGCTGAAATTTACTATCACTTGTTACTATGGAACATAGTCCTTTGAGGGGCTTGTTCGGGGTACCTTCACCTGGAACAGTAGAGCAAAGAGTTGCTCCTCAACCTACTGAGCCGACTGAAAATGTTTACTTTGAAATTCCTTCGGGTATGATAGAGAAACTGCTAGCTAATCCTTTTACAGGAGATGGAACATTACATCCCGATTTGCACCTAATCTATGTGGATAAATTTTGTGGATTATTTAAGCTTGCAGGTATGCCCGAAGATGTTATCAAGAAGAAGGTCTTCCCTTTATCTTTCAAGGGAGAGGCATTAACATGGTTTAGGCTATGTGATGATATGGGATCATGGAACTACAACCGTTTGAAATTGGAATTTCAACAGAAGTTCTATCATATGCATCTTGTTCATCGTGATCGTAATTATATATACAATTTTTGGTCTCGCGAAGGAGAAAGCATCGCTCAAGCTTGTGGAGGCTTAAGTCCATGTTATATTCATGCCCCTATCATGAGCTCTCAAGAGAAATGATTATTCAAAAATTTTATGCCCGTTTTTCTCTCAATAACCGCTCCATGCTCGATACTTCTTGTACTGGCTCTTTTATGATGAACACTATTGAATTCAAATGGGATTTATTGGAAAGAATTAAACGCAACTCTGAAGATTGGGACCTCGGCGAAGGTAAGGAGTCGGGTATAACACCTAAGTTTGATTGTGTTAAATATTTTATGGATACCGATGTTTTCCGTGAATTTAGCACTAAATATGGACTTAAATCTGAGATAGTAGCTTCTTTCTGTGAATCCTTTGCTACTCATGTTGATCTACCTAAGGAGAAGTGATTTAAATATAATCCTTTAATTGAAGTAAAAGTAGCTGCACCTATTAAAGTTGAAGAAAAGACTATCACGTATAATGATCCTGTCGTCCCTACTACTTATATTGAGAAGCCACCTTTTCCTGTTAGAATAAAGGATCATGCTAAAGCTTCAAGTGTGGCCAACAAAAGTAATATTAGGACACCGAAACCCCCTGAGCAAATTAAAGTTGAACCTAGCATTTCTATGGTTAAAGATCTCTTGGCTGATAATATTGATGGGCATGTTATTTACTTCTGCGATGAAGCTGCTAGAATTGCTAGGCCTGATACTAAAAATAAACATAGACTTGTTGTAGGCATGCCTGCTATTTCTGTTAAAATAGGAGATCATTGCTATCATGGCTTATGTGATATGGGTGCTAGTGCAAGTGCAATACCTCATTCCTTATACAAAAGAAATTATGCATGACATTGCACCTGCAGAGTTAGATGAGAGTGATGTTACAATTAAGCTTGCTAATAGAGACACTATTTCACCAGTTGGGATTGTTAGAGGGGAAAATTTTGTTTTTGCCACTCTAGATTTTGCCAATTTTCCTTATGCCACTCTAGTTTTTGACATTTCACTTTTGCCACTCTTTGTTTTTGCCAATTATCACAATTGCCATTTTGTGGCAAAAGCAAAGTAATTTTATTTCATTTTTGCCACTCTTAGCTTCTGATAATTATCACAATTGCCACTCTGAAAAATTTGCTTTTTCCACGGGAATGGCAATTGTGATAATTGTCAAAAACAAAGAGTGGCAAAAGTGAAATGTCAAAATCTAGAGTGGCATAAGGAAAATTGGCAAAATCTAGAGTGGCAAAAACAAAATTTTCCCTTGTTAGAGATGTTGAAGTCTTGTGTGGGAAAGTTAAATATCCTGCTGATTTTCTTGTTCTTGGTTCCCCACAAGCTAGCTTTTGTCCCATCATATTTGGTAGACCCTTCTTGAATACTGTTAATGCTAGTATAGACTGCGAAAAGGATGTTGTTACTATTGGTTTGGGGGATATTTCTCATGAGTTTAATTTTGCTAAATTTTGTAGACAACCACGTGATGAGGAATTGCCTAGTAAAGATGAAATTATTGGTCTTGCTTCTATTGTCGTGCCTCCTAATGATCCTTTATAAAAATATTTGCTCGACCATGAAAATGATATGTTTATGAATGAAAGAAGGGAAATAGATGAAGTATTCTTTAAACAGGGACCTATTTTAAAACACAACTTGCCTATTGAAATCCTAGGGGATCCTCCTCCACCCAAGGGTGATCCCGTGTTTGAGCTTAAACCATTACCTGATTCTCTTAAATATGCTTATACTGATGAGAAAAAGATATATCCTATTATTATTAGTGCTAACCTTTCAGAGCCTGAAGAAAAGAGATTATTGAAAACTTTGAAGAAGCACCTGTTGCTATTGGATATACTCTTGATGATCTTAAGGGCATTGGTCCCACCACTAGTAGAAAAAGGGGCTATCGTTGAGGCCTGTTTTGCCCATTAGTCCCAGTTCAATCCAGAACCGGGACTAATGCGAGCATTTATCCCGGTTCGTGAGCCTGTGGGGCCGGGCCACGTGGGCCATTGGTCCCGGTTCGTCCGGACCTTTTGGTCCCAGATTGGTGGGACGAACCGGGACCAATGGTCCTGCTCTGCCCACCACTATTGATCCGGTTGGTGGCATGAACCGGGACCAAAGGCTTCCCTTTAGTCCCTGCTCAAGCCACCAACCGGGCTAATGGTGCTGCCTATATATAGCCCCTCACAAGAAGAGCAGAGCACACCGCCTGCTTTTTCCGGCCGAGGGGAGGGGCTTGGTGGTGCTCTAGCTTACCTCCTATGCACACAAGGTGTTCGATGGAATGCCCGAGCCACACTACTTAAGCTTTCTCCTCTCCAAGCTCGACCTCTAACCTCCATTTTCCTCAATATTTGTCTAGGTTTAGCTGTCCGTCACGCCTCGTCCCGTCTTCACCATTGCCGATCACCGGGCGATCTCATCGCCAAGACCACCGTGGTGAGCCTCTTGTTCTTATCTTCTTCTCGAAAGGAAAAATATTCTTACTTGTATTATTTTCTTACTTTTATTATTGCATCTTATATAGTGCGATGGTTTTGGTATCCACCCCGCCGGCCCTCGGCCTGCCTATGATTCGGATGTGGTATATATTATCTTTTCATAACTATTGGTTCATTTATTGTTTATGAAAATTAAGTCGACCAACGTGACATAGATTTTATTTATCTAGGAGGTTGTTGAACCGAAATTCCAACCGACCCTATTGTCGAGAGGTTAAATTTAGTTGAAGAAGAAAACAATTTCTTGAAGGAAAAATTAAAAACTTGAGGAGGAGAAGATGATATTGGGGTTGCATGTTGCGGATGTCGTCGATGATCACAAGATCAAGATGGATGCAATGCGCTTGAAGATGAGAAAGATTAGAAAATATGCCATTCATACCGAGGCTTGGTATCATTATGCCGTTGGATCAGTTGTTACCTTGGTTGCGATTATGATCACAGTTGGTTTCGCATTGACATGTTTTACATAGTTTCATTGTATGGTTTAAGTAATTTAGATGCTCGCAGAGCTTTATGTTGTTAGATGAGAACTATGTATGTACTTTGGTTTTTATGTGATGATGAACTTCTATTAATTTGGTCATTTAATTATCTATTCATGATGTTCTCGTAATGATTTTTGACACACTTAATTATATATAATGCACGCAGATGAACCGCAATGGATGTACGGTGACGTATACACCTCCGAAAGTACATTAAGGGCGTGCATGCTTTTCTCAAGTGGCTGAGGCAAACAAGCAGAATGGTTTTATGTGTTGTCCATGCCCGATATGTGGGAATCTGAAGTCTTACTCGACCGGAAAATCCTTCACACCCACCTGCTTTACAAGGGTTTCATGCCACACTATAATGTTTGGACGAGGCACGGAGAAATAGGGGTTATGATGGAAGACGGCGAGGAAGAAGAGTACGATGACAACTATGTGCCCCCTGAATACGGTGATGCTATCGAACATCAAGTTGCACTGCATTTATGTGCACGATGGTGCTGCAACGGCTAAGCTGAAGATCAAGATGAACCAGACGATGTGCCCCATGATGATGATCTCCGCCGGTCATTGTCGATGCAAGGACACAATGCGAAAGTCAAAAGGAGAAGCTGAAGTTCGATCGCATGTTAGAGGATCACAAAAAGGGTTGTACCCAGCCATGTAAGATGACAACACAAAGCTCGGTACCGTACTCGAATTGCTGCGGTGGAAGGCAGAGAATGTCGTGCTCGATAAAGGATTTGAGAAGCTACTGAAAATAATGAAGAAGAAGCTTCCAAAGGATAACGAATTGCCCGACAAAGACATACGCAGCAAAGAAGGTGGTATGCCCTCTAGGATTGGAGGTGGAGAAGATACATGCATGCCCTAATGATTGCATCCTCTACCGTGGTGCCTACAAGGATCTCGAACGCATGCCCGGTATGCGGTGCATTGCGGTATAAGATCGACGAGATGACCCCGTGATGTTGACGGCGAGCCTCCTGGAAGAGGGTTCTGCGAAGGTGATGTGGTATGCTCCTATAATACCACGGTTGAAACTTCTGTCGTAAACGGAGACCATGCCAAGTTGATGCGATGGCACGTTGAGGACCGTAAGAAAGACGGGAAGTTGAGAGCACCACGACGGGTCGCATGATGTAGAAAAATCGAGAGAAAGTACCGGGATGAGTTTGCAAAGGACCCAAGGAACGTATGGTTTGCTTTAAGCGCGGATGGCATTAATCCTTTCGGGAGCAGAGCAGCAATCACAAAGACTGGCCCGTGACTCTATGTATGTATAACCTTCCTCCTTGGATGTGCATGAAGCGGAAGTTCATTATGATGCCGCTTCTCATCCAAGGCCCTAAGCAACCCGGCAACGACATTGATGTGTACCTAAGGCCATTAGTTGAGGAACTTTTACAGCTGTGGAATGGAAACGGTGTACGACGTGGGATGAGCACAAAAGGAGGAATTTGACTGAAGGCGTTGCTGTTCGTGACAATCAACGATTGGCCCGCTCTCGATAACCTTCGTGACGCATAAACAAGGGATACCACGCATGCACGCACCGCTTACTTGACACCGATAGTATATACCGGGAAGCTGCAGGAAGAATGTGTACCGGGCCATCGCCGATTTCTTCCGACCAACCATCAATGTTGAAAGAAAGGCAAGCATTTCAAAGGCAGGCAGATCACCGGAAGAAGCCCGCCATGCGTATCGGTGATCATGTACTTGCTATGGTCAATGATTTACACGTAATCTTTGGAAAGGGTCCGGCGGACTAGCTGTTCCGAATGACGCCGAGAATCACGCACCCATGTGGAAGAAGAAATCTATATTTTGGGACCTACCCTACCGGAAAGACCTAGAGGTCCGCTCTTCGATCGACGTGATGCACGTGACGAAGAACCTTTGCGTGAACTCGCTAGGCTTCTTGGGCATGTATGGGAAGACAAAAGATACACACGAGGCACGAGAGGACCTGCAACGCTTGCACGAAAAAGAGGGCATGCCTCCGAAGCAAAAGATGAAGGTCCCGCTACCACGCTCTTTTAAAGAAGAGAAAGAAATATTCTTTCAATGCTCGCTCAAGATGAAGGTCCCGACCGGCTTCTCATCGAATATAAAGGGAATAATAAATATGTCGAGAAAAAGTTCCAGAACCTAAAGTCTCATGATCGCCACGTGATTATGACGCAATCGCTTCCGGTTGCATTGAGAGGGCTTCTACCGAAAATGTCCGATTAGCCATTGTGAAGCTATGTGCATTCCTCAATTCAATATCTCGATGGTGATCGATCCGTAAATCAGAGTAACGCTTAAGGAGTGATGTGGCGCAATGTCTTGTCGGGCCGAGCTGGTGTTCCCACCATCCTTCTTCAATATCATGACGCATGTCCTAGTTCATCTAGTCGACGAGATTGTCATTACGGGGCCCGTATTTCTACACAATATGTACCCCTTTGAGAGGTTCATGGGAGTCCTAAAGAAATATGTTCAGAATCTGCTAGGCCGTAAGGAAGCATCTCCATGGGCCATCAAACAGAGGATGTCATCGGGTTTTGTGTTGACTTCATTCCTGGCCTTAATAAGATAGGTCTCCCTAAATCGCGGTATGAGGGGAGACTGACCGAAAAGGCACGCTTGGAAGAGACTCAATAATATGCAGGATGTATATTCTTGGTCTCAAGCACACTACACGCTTCTACAGAACTCTACCTTGGTGACCCAGATGTCGATGAACACAAGAATACCAAGGCTCCAAACACCCGGAGCAAAGGCGACGATCGGATTACATGTGAACACATCAGGACTTTCAGCAGTTGGTTGGAAACACGTCTCAGAGGTGACAAGACTGTTTGTGATGAGTTGTACTTGTTGTCCAGGGACCATCTTCGACCGTAATGATTTGGAAAGGATACGAGATAAATGGGAATACATTTTACACGATTGACCAAGATGAAAAGAGCACCAACCAAAACAGCGGTGTCCGCTTTGATGCAGCAACCGACAAGGGAAATGACACATATTATGGTTACATAGTAGACATATGGGAACTTGACTACGGAGTAGATTTTAAGGTCCCTTTGTTTAAGTGCAAGTGGGTCAATCTGTCGGGAGGCGAGTGCAGGTAGACCCACGAGACGGAATGACAACAAGGATCTGAAAAATCTTGGGTACACCGACGAACCGCTCGTCCCTAGCCAATGATGTGGCACAGGTTATCTATGTGAAGGACATGTCTACTGCATCGAGGAAAAGAAAAGATAAGGAAGTTAATACATCATACAATGAGCCAAAGCGCCACATAGTTCTTTCTGTGAAAAAGGGACATCCCGGGAGTGGAGGGCAAGATGACATGTCTCAAGAGTATGAAAAGTTTCATGAAATTCCCCCTTCAAAGTCAAGGCTGACCCAAGCATCCCGATAAACGATGAAGATTATCCATGGTTACGGCGCAATAAGCAAAGCGACACAAGCGAAGAAAAAGTGAAGACTTTCTCCCGCAACTATTATGATGATACCATGCCAACTTTGTAACACACGAGTATGACACCATTGTCCGCTTTTGTTCATGAACATGCTATGCCAACTTTTTTCAGAGTTCATTTGAAAACTATGAATTTGAAAACCTCGCCAACCGAAGGGCGCTCACACCGTTTATAAGCCCGTCCCTCACGCCTTGTTGAGCTCACAAACTTGTGATTCACACAAATTTCAAAGAATTCAAATTTTATAAAACAAATGGCACAAACAGAAAGTTTATAATTGTTCTAAAACTAATAGCACTAACAGAAAGTTTTTAATTTTGCTGACCTAAAAGCATAAAAGAATTAAAAAATAAAGAAAAAACCAAAAGAAAATAAATAATGCAGAAAACAAAACAAAAAACTTGAAAATAAAAATAAAAATAGCAACAATAAGCATTTTGTTGTAAGTAGAAACAAAATAAAATAAATAAATCAACATAGAAATCACAAAAAGTTTTTTCAATTTTTAAAACTAATGGCACAAACAGAAAGTTTATATTTTTCTAAAACTAAAAGCACTAACAGAAAGTTTATAATTTTGCTGACCTAAAAGCAAAAAAGAATTAAAAAATAAAGCAAAAAACCAAAAGAAAATAAATAATGCAGAAAACAAAACAAAAAAGCTTGAAAATAAAAATAAAAATAGCAACAATAAGCATTTTGTTGTAAGTAGAAACAAAATAAAATAAATAAAGCAACAAAGAAAACAAAAAAAGTGTTTTTGAATTTTAAAACTAATGGCACTAATAGAAAGTTTATATTTTTTCTAAAACTAAAAGCAAAAAGAAATAAAATATAAAGTAAAAAAAACTGCCACCTACTCGGCCCCCACGGCCTGAATACGACTAGAAACCCTACATGGGCCAGGATTCAGGCCCGCAGAGGCCCAATAGGCCCACAGCAAGAGTAGCAAGTTTAGGCCCAAAGCCTGCATTAGAGAGGAGCTCGAAGGGTAGGCACACCAGGCTTATAAACCAAAGGCTGGCGCCCTTCAGCTAGCGATGGGGGACTAAACTTTTGGGCGCGGGGTAGCACAAGGCCATTGATCCCGGTTGGTGGCACCAACCGGGACTAAAGGGGGCTTTGGTCCGTGTTGGTGAAACCACCCGTGACAATTGCCCCCATTTATGCCGGGTTGGTGCCACCAACCGGGACCAAAGGCCGCCGCTTCCCGCCCATTGGGCTGCTGAAATTTGGCCTTTGGTCGGGTGGGGGCCACCAACCGGGACTAAAGGGTGGCATTAGTCCCGGTTGGAGCCACGAACCGGGACTAATGCCCTTGCTATATAAGAAAACACTTGGGATATTTCAGATTCATCGCCCATTTGCCCCCAACCTCCCCGACGCCGCCAGGCTGCCCCGACGCCGCCCGACGCCGTCGCCGTCGCCCACGCCCGTCGTCACCATCACTGCCGCCGCGCCCGTTGTCGCCGCCGTCGCCGCGCCGTCGTCGCCGCCGTCTGCCGCGCGCTGTTGCGCCGCATCTGCCGCCAACGCCCGTCGCCTGCCTCGTCGTCGCCGTCCCGCCCGTCGCCGCGCCCTCGCCGCCGCCCGCCTCGCGACCTCGCCGACCTCGCCGACCTCACCGTCGCCGCCCTGCCTCCCGACCTCGCCGTCGCCTCCGCCTCCCGACCTCGCCCGTCGCCTCCGCTTCCCCGCCGCCCGTCGCGCGACCTCGCCGTCGCCTCCGCCCTGATGAGCCTCACACGCACCTGCCCTGCCCCCGCCGCCCGCCATGATTTTTTTTGCATATGTGTTGATCTAATGTTTTTTTCATGTATATATATTGATGTATCGATATATGTATGATGCTTTTTGCATATGTGTTGATCTAATGTTTTTTTCTGCATATATGTGTGATGTTTTTATTTTGTTTTCTGCATATATATGTATGATGCTTTTTATTTTGTTTTCATATGTATGATGCTTTTATTTTGTTCATGAGAGGCGGGGGACGTCGAGGAAGTTGTACTGTTTAGAGTTAGGGTCGCCGAGGAAGAATGAAAATAAGGAAAAAGAATAAAGAGGAAGAAGGAAGAAGGAGAAGAAGAGGAGAAAAAATAAGAAGAGGAAGTAGAAGAAAAGGAGAAGAAGAAGGAATAGAGGAGAAGAAGAAAATATTTCTTCTTCTCCTCTTTTCCTTCTTCTTCTCCTCTCTTTTTTCTTCTATTTTTCTTCTTCTTTCTTCTTCTTCTTTTTCTTCTTCTCATTTCTTCTTCTTCTTCTTCTTCTTCTTCTTATTCTTCTTCTTTTTATCGGGAACGAGGGTGTCGAGGATCGCTGAGGGGTCGACGGTCGGGAACTAGGCTAGAGGGTCGAGAGGGTCACAGAGGGGTCGAGGGTCGTCGAGGCCGGTCGAGGGTCAATGTTTTGAGGGTCGAGGGTCGTCGAGGCCGGTCGAGGTTTCAAGGCACAAGGGTTTGAGGGTTTGAGGGTTGTAGGATCCGAAGGAAGAAGGAAGAAGAAGAAGAAAAAGAATGAGAGGAAAAAGAAGAAAAGAAGAGGAGAAGAAGAAAGGAATAGAGGAGAAGAAGAAAAAATAGAATTTTTTTCTATTTTTTCTTCTCCTCTATTCTTTCTTCTTCTCCTCTTTTTTTCTTCTTTTTCTTCTTCTTCTTCCTTCTTCCTTCTTCCTCTTTTCTTCCTTTTCCGATAGAAATTACCGATAGTGTCAAAGTATTGAAGAAATCCATGGCTTCATCATTAGCCGGAAGTAACCATGGCATGATGGTACGAAGTCCTCCAAAGTTGTTACGGAATGGAGTCCCGGATAGGATAATTTGCCTTTTGCTGAACTTTGTACCAAAAAGCGAATTATCCTATCTCGGGACTCCGTTCAAACAACTTTGGAGAGCTTGCACCATCATGCACCTGTTACTACTAATGATGAAGACATGGTTTTGTTGAATCCTTTGACACTAGGCAACCTCCCGACCCTCGGCGATCTTCGACCCCTTGACCTCGACCGCTCGGCGATCCACGACCCTCTACCCTACTTGTGGGACATAGATGTACTGTTCAACGCCGACCCCTCCCGATAGCTTCAACACGTGGGAGGGGGTCGATGTCGTACCCCTCCTAGCTTGAAGCGTTCTCGAGGCCACCCCCTAACCCTTGAAGCGTTGTCGAGGCCACGCCAAACCCTAGAGAAGCAGCGTCGAGGCCACTAATATGATTCCTTATTGTGATTAGCTAGCTAGTTCTACGTTGGCACTAATATATCCATATCTGTCATGTTTGAATAATAATTGCCATGTTGTAAATGTTTGTAGAAACTATGGACACCCCCCGAGACGAAGCACAAGAAGCGTTGTTGAGGGACATAATCGCACAAGGAAGTGATGTCGTCTCCTCGATGATGTTTCTCAGCGTCGATAACGATGGTCTGGAAGGAGAGGGTGAAGAAGCAGCTGGCTATGATTTACATGGCTCCGATGACCCAATGCCGGTGCAAGAAGTAGACCGTGAGGACGGCTCCGGTGATCACCAAACCGAGTCCGGCCAGGTATATATATTAGTTAAGCCTGTCTTTGGCTAGCTCTAAATCTTTGTTTTGGTATATATATATGTACACATATTAATTAACTCTCGCCTTTGTTCTTTTTCTAGCCCTCCGGATCGAGCACAACTTCGGTAAAGAGACGAGGCCGAAGAAAAAGTTGAGCTCGGATGAAAAGTTTGAGATCATAGAAATCGCGCGACGGCCAACCGATTGAACCCTACCGGACAAAGAAGGCATTTGTTGCTCGGTCATGGGGGGTTACGGTTAGGGACAAGATCCCGATCAGCATCCACCAATGGTATAAGCCTAAGAACGAAGACCCCGAGGTGTCTTATGTCAATGATATGCAGAAAAATGATCTTTGGACCGAGCTGAAGTCAAATTTTACCCTACCGCCAGAGGATGATCCGGAGAAGCCAGTAATAGAGCCATTAATCAAGTCTTTTGCTCTTAAGAAGATGGCAGAACTATTCAGGAATTGGAAGAAAGACCTCAATACGTATGTCAAAAAAAATGAGACACCAGAATTCACGGGAAAATATGAGAAGATCAGAGATGGTGGCCCGCATTTGTGGCCTACAAGACATCGGAAAAGAGTAAAAAGATGTCAGCGACAAACAAGAGAAATGCTGCGAAGAAGAAGCTTCATCATCGCACGGGGTCAGGTGGCTATCTCATAGCCCGGCCTAAGTGGTCCATGGCTGAGAATGATCTGCTTGATAAAGGGATCGAACCCGAGACAATGAGCTGGCCAGACCGTTGCCGGACTTGGTTCTTCGGGGCCGGCGGATCCTTGGACCCTATAACGGGGAAGTGCATTTGGACGGACGAACAATTGGACATACCAGTCAACGAGCTTAAGCATTATATCGAAGCAGCGCAGCAAGGGAAGTTCGTTCGAGACGGGGAGAAGGACGAGCTCACAATGGCCCTCGGGAATCCGAGCACCACTGGACGGACACGAGGCACGCCAGCTCCCTTTCGTGGAAGGCTGGATTTCCGGACGCATGGGGTTACAAAACCCATGAGAGGAGGAAGAAAGCGAGCAGAGCCTAATGCAGGCGCTGCACGAAAGGGTAATGGGGCTAGAGGAACGAGAAGCAGCCGATCACAACAAACGACCTGCGAAGCTTCCCCGAAGCTACCCCGCCATCTCGGCGGAGAAGCAGCGTGGCTTCCACCGAAGCTGCTTCAGCGAGCAGCATGCCTTGACGGCTCCTGCCAGCTATCCGTGGATGCTATCATCGATGCTGAAAGTTGCCACCTTATGGCGCAATGGAGCAATTTAAAGGTCAAGGCGGCTGTTGGCTCTATTTATCCCACTAAACCCGACTCAACTTTTCACCGCCGGGCCGATTCGAGAAGGATATGCTAAGGTGATGGTCGATGAAATAACGGAGGATTTGAGGAGCTCGGCTTGATCACCCTACCGGTGAAGGGGAGTATCGGCTGGGTTCTGCTCTGAAGACTCCATGCCTATGGCGGAAGGATCTCATCAACCTTCCGAACTGGACGCCTCCGCCTCCTCCTCCTCCTCCGGCGAGTCAAGGCACTCCGCCTCCTCCACCGCCTCCTCCTCCTCCTCCGGCGAGTCAGGGCACTCCGCCTCCTCCACCGCCTCCTCTTCCGGTGAGTGACGATCAGGGCACTCGGCCGGCTCCTTCTCCGGCGCGTGGCGGCACTCCGTCTCCTTCTCCGCTTTGCACCGGGCGTCCGGGCAGCCAGCCTCCTCCTTCTCCGCCTCGTCGGCAAGGCGGAAGAGACCCGCCGCCGCTCCGGCTGCTCCGTGGCGTCGTAGTCCTTCTCCTCCGCCTCGTAAGCAAGGAAAGAAGACATCCGCTCCGCTCGCTTCTGCCGGGCGTCTAGCAAGATCTTGCCAAAGGCGGGAGGAGATACAGATTCGGTCCTTCTCTCAAGACTCGGAGAAGTTATCGCACGAGGAGGCGAGGAGGAAAACACGAAGATCGCGCAGACCGAAGTGGATGACTGGTTTCAAGGGTTGAAAGCAAAGAGACATCCACCTCCGGAGGAGAAGGTAGATCCGGTCAAAGCGAAGCGCATTTCGCTGCCCCGACAAAACCACCCAAGTCTCCGCCGAAAGGCAACTATGAGCGCATTATTGGAAAGGCATTTGCCGAGGCGGAGAGATCGGGAAGTACTTGTCAAGGTGATCAAAGGATGAAAGAACGACGAGCTGAAACAAATTGCCTAGCTCGGCGAACAAGCGAAGGAATCGTGCCCCCGCTCAAGGTGCTCGCTAGCGACATCGTCGATCCGAGGATGGTGCCCGGTTATGGCAATCCTGAAGATTACTTGCCCGACGATGTACAATTTGATTTCTTGGAGGTGCAGATACAAAGATACGAGTACGGGAAGCCTCTCGTCAAAGATGAAAGCTCTCGAACAACCATGATCACGAAGATTGCATGATTGGTACATGAAAACCTGCAAAGAGTCTCGACGGGAGGAATACTTTGTATTTGAGAGTTAAAAGGAGCATGACCTCCTTGGAATTGAACTATTGCCTATTCCATTTGAGGAGTTCTATCAGTTTTTCAATCAATTGGCCATCGATAAAGCAACGGTCACCTGCACATCGTCCTGTAAGTAGTACTACTTACATCATTAAGTATCTCTATATAACTCAGCTCTTTCATTGCATGTATTTATAAATATCCTCACTATATTATGCAGATTGAAGATCGCAGAAATGAAAAAAAACAAGTGGGTGATATTGGGTTCATTAACACATATCTCATCGATGCAAATGAGGTTAAATATCGTGCCAAGGAAACCGAGGCCAACTTGCTACGATCGTTGGAAATAAATGAACACAAAAATACAATACTCTTTCCTTACAACTACACATGAGTGTTCTTGTCTTGTGGCATATTAGGTTTACCTTATTTAGTCCAGGTTATAGAAATGTAATATTGATGAGTTATGCATGCGTTCGCAGGTTCCACTATATTCTCCTAGAGATTAAGCTTGAGCAGGGAGTAGTAACTGTCTTAGACTCGAGACGAAAAGATCCCAAGGAGTATGCGGAAATGACTGAAATGCTCAAGAAGTAAGTTAAATCGATCATCATCCACCATATCAGCAACTTTGTTCATTTACGATATCAAGTAATTGTTTTCTTTGTATGGCAGGGCATGGGGAAAATTCACCAAAAAAGCTCCGGACTCTTGAAGAAGCTGCAATTTAGACACCCGAAAGTAAGTACTATATAGTAGCATATTCCACGCCAAGATCTCCTAGTGATTCAAGCGCTAGTTTCATCAATACCATTTAGCATGTGCTTGCCATATATAATTATCAGTTTGATTGACCTCTGTTTCTTGTAAAGTGGTTCGGCAGGAACAAGGGAATGATTTCTGTGGATACTACGCTTATGAGTCCATCCGCCACACGACTGTGAGAGGGGCTACTCCGACAAACAATTTGAAGTGCGTAAATAAAAATATTCACAATTTTATTTTATTACCATCATTTGTGTTGAGTTTCATTCATTCATATATATATATATATATATATGTATTGACCCCTTTCTTAAAATTAGATGTTTCGGCGTGGGATGAACTCCTAGCACCAGATCGCATGCGAGCAATTCAAGAGGAATTGGCGGCATTCTTTCTTGACTATGTGATCGCTGAAGACGGGAATACCATGTGGACCACGCGTCCGTATTGTAAAAGATAATTATTGTATATATGTAGCGGTAGCGTCGGATAGATATCTGAGAACTTGTTGTTCGACCAATCTCTCGGAGAAGGAGAGGTGGTCGATATCACTTCTCTCTGTATGCATATATATGTTCATGACGATCTTCTGTTTGCTTAATTACTAGCTAGCTAGCATGTCTAGTTAGTCCTCTCTATCACGTATGTATAGTACGTAGCGCCTACCAAGAACGTACAAAATAAATGACAATTTTCTCTTTTAATTAGCTATCTATAGAACAATATATTAAACACCTAAATTAACCCCCAAAAACCCCCCAACCCCCCCCCCCTCTTTTGAAAAAAAAACAAAAACCAGAGCCAAAGAAATGCCGACGCGTGGATGCCTATTGGTCCTGGTTGGTGCCACCAACCGGGACCAAAGGCCCTCTACTGAGCTCGTGGACAGGCCACGTGGAGGCCCATCTGTCCCGGTTCTGGATAGAACCGGGACTAAAGGGTGAGGGTATTAGTACCGACCCTTTAGTCCCGGTTCACGAACCGGGACTAAATGCCCTTATGAACCGGGACTATAGGCCCTTTTTCTACTAGTGCACTCTATGCCAACACAAAATAAAATTGGAGAAAGACGCTAAACCGGTTGTTGATCACCAACGACGGTTAAATCCTAAGATGAAAGAAGTGGTAAGAAAAGAAATACTAAAGCTTCTGGAGGCAGGTATAATTTATCATGTTGCTGATAGTCGATTGGGTAAGTCCTGTCCATTGTGTCCCTAAGAAGGGAGGTATTCTTGTTGTTCCTAATGATAAAGATGAATTGATCCCCAAAGAATTATTACAGGCTATAGAATGGTAATTGATTTCCGCAAATTAAATAAACCTACTAAAAGGATCATTACCCTTTACCTTTTATTGATCAAATGCTAGAAAGATTATCCAAACATACACATTTTTGCTTTCTAGATGGTTATTCTGGTTTCTCTCAAATACATGTGTCAAAAGAGGATCGAGAAAATACCACTTTTACTTGCCCTTTCGGTACCTTTGCTTATAGACGTATGCCTTTTGGTTTATGTAATGCACCTGCTACCTTTCAAAGATGCATGATGGCTATATTCTCTGATTTTTGTGAAAAGATTGTTGAGGTTTTCATGGATGATTTCTCCGTATATGGAACTTCTTTTGATGATTGCTTGAGCAACCTTGATCAAGTTTTGCAGAGATGTGAAGAAACTAACCTTGTCTTGAATTGGGAGAAGTGCCACTTTATGGTTAATGAAGGTATTGTCTTGGGGCATAAAATTTCTGAAAGAGGTATTGAAGTTGATAAAGCTAAGGTTGATGCTATTGAAAACATGCCATGTCCCAAGGACATTAAAGGTATAAGAAGTTTCCTTGGTCATGCCTGTTTCTATAGGAGGTTCATTAAGGACTTCTCTAAAATCTCCAGGCCTCTGACTAACCTCTTACAAAAAGATATTCCTTTTTTCTTTGATGATGATTGTGTAGAAGCATTTGAAATACTTAAGAAAGCATTGATTTCTGCACCTATTGTTCAGCCACCTGATTGGAATTTACCCTTTGAAATTATGTGTGATGCTAGTGATTACGCTGTAGGTGCTGTTCTAGGACAAAGAGTTGATAAGAAATTAAATGTTATCCAATATGCTAGTAAGACTCTAGACAGTGCTCAAAGAAATTATGCTACTACTGAAAAAGAATTTTTAGCAGTTGTATTTTCTTGTGATAAGTTCAGACCTTATATTGTCGATTCTAAAGTAACTGTTCACACTGATCATGCTGCTATTAAATATCTTATAGAAAAGAAATATGCTAAACCTAGACTTATTAGATGGGTTATCTTGCTACAAGAATTTGATTTGCATATTATTGATAGAAAGGGAGCTGAGAACCCCGTTGCAGACAACTTGTCTAGGTTAGAGAATGTTCTTGATAACCCACTACATATTGATGATAGCTTCCCTGATGAACAATTAAATGTCATTAATGCTTCTCATACTGCTCCATGGTATGCTGATAATGCTTATTATATTGTTGCTAAATTTATACCACATAGTTTCACATACCAGCAAAAGAAAAAGTTTTTCTATGATTTGAGACATTACTTCTGGAATGACCCACATCTTTATAAAGAAGGAGTAGATGGTCTTATTAGACGTTGTATACCCGAGCATGAACAGGAACAGATCCTACGCAAGTGTCACTCCGAAGCTTATGGAGGACACCACGTCGGAGATACAACTGCGCATAAGGTATTGCAATCTGGTTTTTATTGGCCTACTCTCTTCAAAGATGCCCGTAAGTTTGTCTTTTCTTGTGATGAATGTCAAAGGATTGGTAATATTAGTAGACTTCAAGAAAAGCATATGAATTATTCACTTGTTATTGAACCATTTGATGTTTGGGGCTTTGATTATATGGGACCGTTTCCTTCCTGTAATGGGTATACACATATTTTAGTTGTTGTTGATTATGTTACTAAGTGGGTAGAGGCTATTCCAACTAGTAGTGCTGATCATAACACCTCTATTAAGATGCTTAAAGAAGTTATTTTTCCGAGGATTGGAGTCCCTAGATATTTAATGACCGATGGTGGTTCACATTTTATTCGTGGTGCATTTCGTAAAATGCTTGCTAAGTATGATGTTAATCATAGAATTGCATCTCCATATCATCCACGGTCTAGTGGTCAAGTAGAATTGAGTAATAGAGAGCTCAAATTAATTTTGCAAAAGACAGTTAATAGATCTAGAAAGAATTGCTCCAAGAAACTTGATGATGCATTATGGGCTTATAGAACTGCATATAAAAATCCTATGGGTATGTCTCCGTATAAAATGGTTTATGGAAAAGCATGTCACTTACCTCTCGAACTAGAACAGAAGGCATATTGGGCCATTAAAGAGCTCAATTATGATTTCAAACTTGCCGGTGAGAAGAGGTTATTTGACATTAGCTCACTTGATGAATGGAGAACCCAGGCCTATGAGAATGCTAAATTGTTTAAAGAAAAAGTTAAAAGATGGCATGACAAAAGGATACAAAAGCGTGAGTTTAATGTAGGTGATTATGTATTGCTATTCATCTCTCGTTTAATATTTTTTGCAGGAAAACTTCTCTCTAAACGGGAAGGTCCTTACGTTATCGAGGATGTCTATCGCTCCAGTGCCATAAAAATCAACAACTTCGAAGGCACAAATCCGAAGGTGGTGATTGGTCAAAGAATCAAACATTATATCTCAGGTAATCCCATAAATGTTGAAACCAATGTTATTGAAACCATAACCCTGGAGGAATACATAAGGGACACTTTCCAGAACGCCTGCATCTCAAAAGGAATAGGTATGTGGTACGGTAAGTAAACCGACTCCAAGACAGTTCTAATGGCAATTTTTCTCTGTTTTGGAATATTTAAGAAAATAGGAAAATAAGAAGTAGTCCGGGAAGGACACGAGGAGTCCACGAGGGTGGAGGGCGCCCTACCCCCTGGGCGCGCCCCCTTCCTCGTGGGCACCTCATGTGCCCTCCGGACTCCGTTTTCTTGCACGATACTTCTTTTGGTTGGTAAAAATTCATTGTATAATCTCTCAAAGGTTTTGACCACCATACCACGCAAATATCCTCTGTTTTTGTTTCGAGCTGTTTTCTGACAGATCTAGATCACCATGACGTCTCCAAGTGCCCCCAAGGAAAAGTTCTTCGAGAAGGTCATCAACCCCTACCTTGCGGAAGTGTTGCAACATCCTAAAACCAATGAGATGCATGAGGGGGTGCTGCACATCCATGATGTTGAGGGACCAAGGAGGACCGGAAGCGTGGAGACAAGACTCGAAGCAATGGAGCATCAAGTTTTCAAGTGCCAAGGGATGGTGGAACGCGGACTCAACACCAACCACATGATGATCGCGGAGTTCACCAACAACCACAAGCTGGATGCCAAGAACATTGGGGAGGCCATCTTCAAGCTTCACGAGAAAATCGAGCACCTCCAAGCCCAGATCTATGACCTGCAAAATCAAAATTGTGAGTATAAATATAGATTCAAGAGAATGAGTTTGGCTGCAAATTTGAGGATCCCGGAGACTCGATCATCTTTCTATGATGGTGAGCCCATGCCCTGGAAGAGGGACGACAAGCCTACATCATCAACAACTCCATCATCACCACCTCCGAGGAAGGTGAACTGAGTATTGGGTATGGGCACTCCCCTTGGCAACTGCCAAGCTTGGGGGAGGTGCCCCGATATCGTATCACCATCACACACCTATCTTTATCGTTTTTCTTAGTTCAATCCATTTGGTAATATCTTGATCTAGTAGAATAAAGTTTTAGTATGATCTAGTTTTGATTTTTGCTTTATGATCCTTCTATGTAATCGAGTTCATGAGATATACTCCCTCTGTCCCATAATGTAAGACGTTTCTTGACACTACTCTAGAGTCAAAAAGCGTCTTACATTATGGGACGGAGGGAGTATATAATAAATATTAGTGTTGAGTCAAGGGCTTGATTATCTTGCTATGATCTTGAGGGAATAAAAATAAAAGAGAAGAGAAAGAATAAAAAGAACAAAGAGATCATATTGATCTTATGGAGAGTAATGACTTCACATATAAAAGAGTATGATGAATAAAAGTTGTTGAGAGTTGACAAACGTAGTTTTGGTCATCGTTGCAATTAATAGGAAGTAATAAAGAAAGAGAGGTTTTCACATATAAATATACTATCTTGGACATCTTTTATGATTGTGATCATTCATTAAGGTATGACATGCTAAAGAGTTGATGTTGGACAAGGAAGACAACGTAATGGGTTATGTTTTCTTATATCCAAAATAAAGGATATTGTCATGGATAATCCAACATGTTGAGCTTGCCTTTCCCCCTCATGCTAGCCAAATTCTTTTCACCAAGTAGAGATACTACTTGTGCTTCCGAATATCCTTAAACCCAGTTTTTCCATGAGTGTCCACCATACCTACCTATGGATTGAGTAAGATCCTTCAAGTAAGTTGTCATTGTCGCATGCAATAAAAATTGCTCTCTAAATATGTACGCCTTATTAGTGTGGAGAAAATAAACATTATACGATCTTGTGATATGGAAGAAATAAAAGCGACGGACTGCATAATAAAGGTCCACATCACAAGTGGCAATGTAAAGTGATGTTCTTCTGCATTAAGATTTCGTGCATCCAACCATACAAGCACATGACAACCTCTGCCGCCCTCTGCGAAGGGCCTATCTTTTACTTTTGTCTTATACCTGTTGGGGAACGTAGTAATTTCAAAAAAATTCCTACGCACACGCAAGATCATGGTGATGGCATAGCAACGAGCGGGGAGAGTGTTGTCCACATACCTTCGCAGACCGTAAGCGGAAGCGTTATGACAACGCGGTTGATGTAGTCGTACGTCTTCACGATCCGACCGATCCAAGTACCGAACATTCGGCACCTCCGAGTTCAGCACACGTTCAGCTCGATGACGATCCCCGGACTGCGATCCTGCAAAGTGTCGGGATGAGTTCCACAAGACGACGGCATGGTGACGATGATGATGCTCTACCGGCGCGAGGACTTCGCCTAAACTCATGACGATATATGAGAGGTGGAATATGGTGGAGGGGCACCGCACACGGCTAAGGAGCGATCACGAAGATCAACTTGTGTGTTATGGGGTGCCCCTGCCCCGTATATAAAGGAGGGAGGGAGGTGCGGCCGGCCCCCAAGGGGTGCGCTGGAGGAGTCCTACTCCCACGGAGTAGGACTCCCCTCTTGCCTTGTTGGAGAAGGAAAGGGGAGGGAAAGAGGAAAGAGGCGCCGCCTCCCCTTCCTTGTCCTATTCGGACTAGGGGAGGCGGCGGCCTGCCCTGGCCGGCCCTCCTCTTCTCCCTCATGGCCCACTAAGGCCCATTATCCCCGGGAGGGTTCCGTAACCCCGGTGTTCCGGTAAAATCGATTTCACGGAACCATTCCGATATCCAAATATAGGCTTCCAATATATCAATCTTTATGTCTCGACCATTTAGAGACTCCTTGTCATGTCCGTGATCACATCCGGGACTCGAACAAACTTGGTACATCAAAACTTATAAACTCATAATAAAGCATCATTGTAACGTTAAGCGTGCGGACCCTACGGGTTCGAGAACTATGTAGACATGACCTAGAACTATTCTCGGTCAATAACCAATAGCGGAACCTGGATGACCCTATTGGTTCCTACATATTCTATGAAGATCTTTATCGGTCAAACCGCATAACGATATACGCTGTTCCCTTTGTCATCGGTATGTTACTTGTCCGAGATTCGATCGTCCTTATCCAATACCTAGTTCAATCTCGTTACCGGCAAGTCTCTTTACTCGTTCCGTAAGACATCATCTCACAACTAACTTATTAGTTGCAATGCTTGCAAGGCTTATGTGATGTGTATTACGCCAGAGATACCTCTCCGACAATCGGAGTGACAAAACCTAATCTCGAAATACGCCAACCCAACATGTACCTTTGGAGACACCTGTAGTACTCCTTTATAATCACCCGATTCACGTTGTGACGTTTGGTAGCACCAAAGTGTTCCTCCGATGGCAGGAGTTCAATAATCTCATAGTTACAGGAACATGTATAGGTCATGAAGTCAGCAATAGCAATATACTAAACGATCAAGTGCTAGGCTAACGGAATGGGTCATGTCAATCACATCATTCTCCTAATGATGTGATCCCATTAATCAAATAACAACTCATGTCTATGGTTAGGAAACATAACCATCTTTGATTAATGAGCTAGTCAAGTAGAGGCATACAAGTAACTATATGTTTGTCTATGTATTCACACATGTATCATGTTTCAGTTAATACAATTCTAGCATGAATAATAAACATTTATCATGATATGAGGAAATAAATAATAACTTTATTATTGCCTCTAGGGCATATTTCCTTCAGTCTCCCACTTGCACTAGAGTCAATAATCTAGATTACACAGTAATGATTCTAACACCCATGGAGTCTTGGTGATGATCATGTTTTGTTCGTGGAACAGGCTTAGTCAACGGGTCTGCAATATTCAGATTCGTATGTATCTTGCAAATTTCTATGTCTCCCACCTGGACTTGGTCCCAGATGGAATTGAAGCGTCTCTTGATATGCTTGGTCCTATTGTGAAATCTGGATTCCTTTGCCAAGGCAATTGCACCAGTATTGTCACAGAAGATCTTCATTGGTCCCGATGCACTAGGTATGACACCTAGATCGGAAATGAACTCTTTCATCCAGACTCCTTCATTTGCTGCTTCTGAAGCAGCTATGTACTCCGCTTCACATGTAGATCCCGCCACGACGCTTTGTTTAGAACTGCACCAACTAACAGCTCCACCGTTTAATAAAAACATGTATCCGGTTTGCGATTTAGAATCGTCCGGATCAGTGTCAAAGCTTGCATCGACGTAACCATTTACGACTAGCTCTTTGTCACCTCCATATACGAGAAACATATCCTTAGTACTTTTCAGGTATTTGGGATGTTCTTGACCGCTGTCGAAAGGATCCACTCCTGGATTACGTTGGTACCTATCTGACAAGCTTATTGCTAAGCTTACGTCAGGTCTGGTACACAGCATTGCATACATGATAGAGCCTATGGCTGAAGCATAGGGAACATCTTTCATTTTCTCTCAATCTTCTGCTGTGGTCGAGCATTGAGTCGACACAATTTCACACCTTATGTCTGGTAAGAATCCTTTCTTTGCACGATCCATTTTGAACTTTTTCAAAACTTTATCAAGGTATGTGCTTTGTGAAAGTCCAATCAAGCGTCTTGATCTATCTCTATAGATCTTGATGCCCAATATGTAAGCAGCTTCACCGAGGTCTTTGAATGAAAAACTTTTATTCAAGTATCCTTTTATGCTATCCAGAAATTCTATATCATTTCCAATCAATAATATGTCATCCACATATAATATCAGAAATGCTACAGAGCTCCCACTCACTTTCTTGTAAATCTGAAGCTTCTCCAAAGTGCATATAAAACCATATGCTTTGATCACACTATCAAAGCGTTTATTCCAACTCTGAGAGGCTTGCACCAGACCATTAATTGATCGCTGGAGCTTGCACACTTTGTTAGCTCCTTTTGGATCAACAAAACCTTCTGGTTGTATCATATACAACTCTTCTTCTAGAAATCCATTCAAGAATGCAGTTTTGACATCCATTTGCCAAATTTCATAATCATAAAATGCAGCAATTGCTAACATGATTCGGACAGACTTAAGCATCGCTACGGGTGAGAAAGTCTCATCGTCGTCAACCCCTTGAACTTGTCAAAAACCTTTCGAACAAGTCGAGCTTTATAGACAGTTACATTACCATCAGCGTCAGTCTTCTTCTTAAAGATCCATTTATTCTCAATGGCTTGCCGATAATCGGGCAAGTCAACCAAAGTCCATACTTTGTTCTCATACATGGATCCCATCTCAGATTTCATGGCTTCCAGCCATTTTGCGGAATCTGGGCTCACCATCGCTTCTTCATAGTTTGTAGGTTCGCCATGGTCAAGTAACATGACTTGCAGAATAGGATTACCGTACCACTGCAGTGCGGTTCTTACTCTGGTTGACCTCGTAGTTCAAGAGAAACTTGTTCTGAAGTTTCATGATCAATATCATTAGCTTCCTCACTAATTGGTGCAGTTGTCACAGGAACTGGTTCTTGTGATGAACTACTTTCCAATAAGGGAGCAGATGCAGTTATCTCATCAAGTTCTACTTTTTTCCCACTCACTTCTTTTGAGAGAAACTATTTTTCTAGAAAGGATCCGAATTTAGCAAGAAAATCTTGCCTTCAGATCTGTGATAGAAGGTGTACCCAATAGTCTCTTTTGGGTATCCTATGAAGACACATTTCTCCAATTTAGGTTCGAGCTTATCTGGTTGAAGTTTCTTCACATAAGCATCGCAGCCCCAAACTTTAAGATACGACAACTTTGGTTTCTTGCCAAACCATAGTTCATAAGGCGTCGTTTCAACGGATTTTGATGGTGCCCTATTTAACGTGAATGCGGCCGTCTCCAAAGCATAACCCCAAAACGATAGCAGTAAATCAGTAAGAGACATCATAGATCGCAGCATATCTAGTAAAGTACGATTACGACGTTCGGACACACCATTTCGTTGTGGTGTTCCGGGTGGCGTGAGTTGTGAAACTATTCCGCATTGTTTCAAATGTAAACCAAACTGTAACTCAAATATTCTCCTCCACGATCAGATCGTAGAAATTTTATTTTCTTGTTACGATGATATTCCACTTCACTCTGAATTTCTTTGAACTTTTCAAATGTTTCAGATTTGTGTTTCATTAAGTAGATATACCCGTATCTGCTCAAATGATCTGTGAAGGTGAGAAAATAATGATACCCGCCGCGTGCTTCAAAATTCATTGGACCACAAACATCAGTATGTATGATCTCCAACAAATCAGTTGCTCGCTCCATAGTTCCGGAGAACGGCGTTTTAGTCATCTTGCCCATGAGGCACAGTTCGCAAGTACCAAGTGATTCCAAAAGCCCATCGGTATGGAGTTTCTTCATGCGTTTTACACCGATATGACTCAAACGGCAGTGCCACAAATAAGTTGCACTATCATTATCAACTCTGTATCTTTTGGTTTCAACATTATGAATATGTGTATTACTACTATCTAGATTTAATAAAAATAGACCACTCTTCAAGGGTGCATGACCATAAAAGATATTATTCATATAAATAGAACAACCATTATTCTCTGACTTAAATGAATAACCGTCTCGCATCAAACAAGATCCAGATATTATGTTCATGCTTAACGCTGGCACCAAATAACAATTAATTAGGTCTAAAACTAATCCCGATGGTAGATGTAGAGGTAGCGTGCCGACCGCGATCACATCGAGTTTGGAACCATTTCCCACGCGCATCGTCACCTCGTCCTTAGCCAATCTTCGGCAATCCGTAGTTCCTGTTTGAGTTGCAAATATTAGCAGAACCTGTATCAAATACCTGGTACTCTGCGAGTATTAGTAAGGTACACATCAATACCATGTATATCACATATACCTTTGTTCACTTTGCCATCCTTCTTATCCGCCAAATACTTGGGGCAGTTCCGCTTCAAGTGTCGATGCCGCTTGCGGTGAGAAGCACTTCGATCTCGTGCTTAGGTCCAGACTTGGGTTTCTTCTTTTGAGCAACAACTTGTTTGTTGTTCTTCTTAAAGTTCCTTCTTCTTCCCTTTGCCCTTTTCTTGAAACTGGTGGTCTTGTTAACCATCAACACTTGGTGCTCCTTTTGATTTCTACCTCCGCGGCTTTTAGCATTGCGAAGAGCTCGAGAATAGACTTGTCCATCCCTTGCATATTATAGTTCATCACGAAGCTCTTGTAGCTTGGTGGCGATGATTGAATAATTACATCAATGACACTATCATCGGGAAGATTAACTCCCGGTTGAATCAAGTGATTATTATACCCACACATTTTGAGTATGTGTTCACCGATGTAACTATTCTCCTCCATCTTGCAGCTATAGAACTTATTGGAGACTTCATATCTCTCAATCCGGGCATTTGCTTGAAATATTAACTTCAACTCACGGAACATCGCATATGCTCCATGACGCGTTCAAAAGCGTCGTTGAAGGCCCGGTTCTAAGCCGTAAAGCATGGCACACTGAACTATCAAGTAGTCATCAGCTTTGCTTTCTGGCAGACGTTCTTAACATCGTCGGTTGCATCGGCAGGCACGGCACCCAGCGGTGCTTCGGGGCGTAATTCTTCTGTGCAGCAATGAGGATAATCCTCAAGTTACGGACCCAGTCCGTGTAATTGCTACCATCATCTTTCAACTTTGCTTTCTCAAGGAACGCATTAAAATTCAACGGAACAACAGCACGAGCCATCTATCTACTGTAAACATAGACAAGCAAAATACTATCAGGTACTAAGTTCATGATAAATTTAAGTTCAATTAATCATATTACTTAAGAACTCCCACTTAGATAGACATCTCTCTAGTAATTTAAGTGATTACGTGATCCAAATCAACTAAACGATGTCCGATCATCACGTGAGATGGAGTAGTTTCAATGGTGAACATCACTATGTTGATCATATCTACTATATGATTCACGTTCGACCTTTCGGTCTCCGTGTTTCGAGGCCATATCGGTATATGCTAGGCTCGCCAAGTTTAACCTGAGTATTCCGCGTGTGCAACTGTTTTGCACCCATTGTATTTGAAAGTAGAGCCTATCACACCCGATCATCACGTGGTGTCTCAGCACGAAGAACTTTCGCAACGGTGCATACTCAGGGAGAACACTTCTTGATATTTAGTGAGAGATCATCTTATAATGCTACCGTCAATCAAAGCAAGATAAGATGCATAAAGGATAAACATCACACGCAATCAATATAAGTGATATGATATGACCATCATCATCTTCTGCTTGTGATCTCCATCTCCGAAGCACCGTCGTGATCACCATCGTCACCGGCGCGACACCTTGATCTCCATCGTAGCATCGTTGTCGTTTCGCCAACTATTCCTTCTACGACTATCGCTACCGCTTAGTGATAAAGTAAAGCAATTACATGGCGTTTGCATTTCATACAATAAAGCGACAACCATATGGCTCCTGCCAGTTGCCGATAACTCGGTTACAAAACATGATCATCTCATACAATAAAATAAGCATCACGTCTTGACCATATCACATCACAACCTGCCCTGCAAAAACAAGTTAGACATCCTCTACTTTGTTGTTGCAAATTTTACGATATGACTACGGGTTGAGCAAGAACCGTTCTTACCTACGCATCAAAACCACAACGATAGTTTGTCAAGTTGGTGTTGTTTTAACCTTCGCAAGGACCGGGCGTAGCCACACTTGGTTCAACTAAAGTGAGAGAGACAGACACCCGCCGGTCACCTTTAAGCAACGAGTGCTACTTAGCGGTGAAACCAGTCTCGCGTAAGCGTCTGGCGTAATGTCGGTCCGGCCGCTTCATCTCACAATACTGCGAACCAAAGTATGACATGCCGGTAAGCGGTATGACTTGTATCGCCCACAACTCACTTGTGTTCTACTCGTGCATATAACATCAACGCATAAAACCAGACTCGGATGCCACTGTTGGGGAACGTAGTATTTTCAAAAAAAATCCTACGCACACGCAAGATCATGGTGATGGCATAGCAACGAGAGGGGAGAGTGTTGTCCACGTACCCTCGCAGACCGTAAGCAGAAGCGTTACGACAACGCGGTTGATGTTGTCGTACGTCTTCACGATCCGACCGATTCAAGTACCGAACGTACGGCACCTCCGAGTTCAGCACACGTTCAGCTTGATGAAGATCCCCGGACTCCGATCTAGCAAAGTGTCGGGGATGAGTTCCGTCAGCACGACGGCGTGGTGACGATGATGATGCTCTACCGGCGCAGGGCTTCGCCTAAACTCCGCGACGATATGACAGAGGTGGAATATGGTGGAGGGGGGCACCGCACATGGCTAAGGAACGATCACGAAGATCAACTTGTGTGTTATGGGGTGCCCCCCTGCCCCCGTATGTAAAGGAGGGAGGGGGAGGTGCGGCCGGCCCCCAAGGGGTGCGCCTGGAGGAGTCCTACTCCCACCGGGAGTAGGACTCCCCCCTCTTGCCTTGTTGGAGAAGGAAAGGGGCGAGGGGAAAGAGGAAAGGTGGGCGCCGCCCCCCCCCCCTTCCTTGTCCTATTTGGACTAGAGGGGGAGGGGGTGTGCGGCCTGCCCTGGCCGGCCCTCCTCTTCTCCCTCATGGCCCACTAAGGCCCATTATCCCTCGGGAGGGTTCCGCTAACCCCCCGGTGTTCCGGTAAAATCCCGATTTCACCCGGAACCATTCCGATATCCAAATATAGGCTTCCAATATATCAATCTTTATGTCTCGACCATTTCGAGACTCCTCGTCATGTCCTTGATCACCTCCGGGACTCCGAACAAACTTCAGTACATCAAAACTTATAAACTCATAATAAAACTGTCATCGTAACGTTAAGCGTGCGGACCCTACGGGTTCGAGAACTATGTAGACATGACCTAGAACTATTCTCGGTCAATAACCAATAGCGGAACCTGGATGCCCATATTGGTTCCTACATATTCTACGAAGATCTTTATCGGTCAAACCGCATAACGATATACGTTGTTCCCTTTGTCATCGGTATGTTACTTGTCCGAGATTCGATCGTCGGTATCCAATACCTAGTTCAATCTCGTTACCGGCAAGTCTCTTTACTCGTTCCATAATATATCATCTCACAACTAACTTATTAGTTGCAATGCTTGCAAGGCTTATGTGATGTGTATTACCGAGAGGGCCCAGAGATACCTCTCCGACAATCGGAGTGACAAAACCTAATCTCGAAATACGCCAACCCAACATGTACCTTTGGAGACACATATAGTACTCCTTTATAATCACCCGATTCACGTTGTGACATTTGGTAGCACCCAAAGTGTTCCTCCGGTAAACGGGAGTTGCATAATCTCATAGTTACAGGAACATGTATAGGTCATGAAGAAAGCAATAGCAATATACTAAACGATCGAGTGCTAGGCTAACGGAATGGGTCATGTCAATCACATCATTCTCCTAATGATGTGATCCCATTAATCAAATAACAACTCATGTCTATGGTTAGGAAACATAACCATCTTTGATTAATGAGCTAGTCAAGTAGAGGCATACTAGTGACTATATGTTTGTCTATGTATTCACACATGTATCATGTTTCCGGTTAATACAATTCTAGCATGAATAATAAACATTTATCATGATATTAGGAAATAAATAATAACTTTATTATTGCCTCTAGGGCATATTTCCTTCAATACCTTATACAAGAGTCATGGTGATCTTCACCTTTCCTTTTTACATTTTATCCTTTGGCAAGCACATTGTGTTTGAAAGATCCTAATATATATATATATATATATATATATATATATATATATACATATATATATATATATCCCATTGGATGTAAGTTAGCATGAATTATTACTGTTGACATTACCCTTGAGGTAAAAGGTTGGGTGGCAACACTATAAGCCCCTGTCATTCTCTGTGTCCGATTAAAACTCCATACCCGTAAGTATTGCATGAGTGTTAGCAATTGTGAAAGACTGAATGATAGTTGAGTATGTGGACTTGCTGAAAAGCTATTATGTTGACTCTTTCCGATGTTATAGTAAATTGCAATTGCTTCAATGACTGAGATTATAGTTTGTTAGTTCTCAATGAAGTTTCTGATTCATACCTTACATTGTGAATAGATTATTACTTGAGCATAAGAGATCATATGACAATATCCATATATGTTGTTGTTATAAGAATGATCATGATGCCCTCATGTCCGTATTTTATTTTATCGACACCTCTATCTCTAAACATGTGGACATATTTATCGTTATCGGCTTCCGCTTGACGACAAGCGAGGTCTAAGCTTGGGGGAGTTGATACATCCATTTTGCATCATGCTTTTATATCGATATTTATTGCACTATGGGCTATAATTACACATGTTATGTCATAATACTTATGCCTTTTCTATCTTATTTTATAAGGTTTACATGAAGAGGGAGAATGCCGGTAGCTGGAATTCTGGGCCGAAAAGGAGCAAATATTACAGACATATTCTGCATAGCTCCAAAGTCCTGAAACTTCATGGAGGCACGTTTTGGAATTAACAAAAAAATACTGGCGAAATAATCCACCAGAGGGGGCCCACACCTTGGCCACGAGGGTGGGGGCGCGCCCTACCCCCTGGGTGTGCCCTCTGCCTCGTGGGCCCCCTGGCAGGCCTCCGGTGCCCATCTTCTATTATATGAAGTCTTTTACCCTGGAACAAATCATAAGCAAGCTTTCGGGAAGAAACTCCGCCGCCACGAGGTGGAACCTTGGTGGAACCAGTCTAGGGCTCCGGCAGAGCTGTTCTGCCGGGGAAACTTCCCTCCGGGAGGGGGAAATCATCACCATCGTCATCACCAACGATCCTATCATCGGGAGGGGCTCAATCTCCATCAACATCTTCACCAGCACCATCTCCTCATGTATCCAATCTTTGTCCCAAAGCCTTAGATTGGTACCTGTGGGTTGCTAGTAGTGTTGATTACTCCTTGTAGTTGATGCTAGTTGGTTTATTTGGTGGAAGATCATATGTTCAGATCCTTTATTCATATTAATACCCCTCTGATTATGAACATGAATATGATTTGTGAGTAGTTACGTTTGTTCATGAGGACATGGGAGAAGTCTTGCTATAAGTAGTCATGTGAATTTGGTATTAGATTCGATATTTTGATGAGATGTATGTTGCCTTTCCTCTAGTGGTGTTATGTGAACGTAGACTACATGACACTTCACCATTGTTTGGGCCTAGAGGAAGGCATTGGGAAGTAATAAGTATATGATGGGTTGCTAGAGTGACAGAAGCTTAAACCCTAGTTTATGAGTTGCTTCGTAAGGGGCTGATTTGTATCCATATGTTTCATGCTATGGTTAGGTTCACCTTAATACTTCTTTTGTAGTTGCGGATGCTTGCAATAGGGGTTAATCATAAGTGGGATGCTTGTCCAAGAAAGGACAACACCCAAGCACCGGTCCACCCACATACCAAATTATCAAAGTAACGAACGCAAATCATATGAGCGTGATGAAAACTAGCTTGACGATAATTCCCATGTGTCCTCGGGAGCACTTTTATCTTTATAAGAGTTTGTCCAGGCTTGTCCTTTTCTACAAAAAGGATTGGGCCATCTTGCTGCACTTTATTTACTTTCATTTACCCGTTACAAATTATCTTATCACAAAACTATCTGTTATCGATAATTTCAGTGCTTGCAGAGAATACCTTACTGAAAACCGCTTGTCATTTCCTTCTGCTCCTCGTTGGGTTCGACACTCTTACTTATCGAAAGGGCTACGATAGATCCCCTATACTTGTGGGTCATCGGCGGCAACGACAGCGCGGAGGGCATCGAGCTGGCCCCCCAGGATGAGGAGATCGACGTCGACGAGTGGAGGAGTGCCTTCCCCAACGACCCCAACAACGGTACTAGCCCGGACCCGGCTCTCGGCACACCGTACATGACGAGGAAGGATTGGCTCGACCTACACCTCGACCGAAAGTAGTTTAGCTTAGTTTAACTTTATGTTTTATGTTCAGTTATGCAAAACTATCTATGTTTGTGTTTGAATGCATGCTACTTTTGGTTGAACCTGCTTTGAACTTGATCAAATTGAAGTTTACAACCTTAAGTTTAGGGGATCGACTAGAAAAGGCCAAATTTTTTGGAGTATATATATATATACATACATACATATATATATATATATCCACTAAGGGTTTTAGTCCTTTAACTTTTTAAGGATCGCCTAGAGATGTCCTTATGACTTGTTTATTTTAGTTCTTCACAATGTGATGCTCTATATGTGCAACTATTTGTTGTGCAGTTAAATTTCATCAATAACAGTTTCAACCATACCACTATGAATTACGATATTTGGTTGCGGTTAAGGATATTGCAGTTAACTTGCCTTATCGTTTTTCAATTGTTGTTTAGCAACATGCATTGTACTGAATGACTAAATATGCAATCCCAGGCTACATAGCAACAAGGAAGAGTGTTACCTTAATATTCTGATGATGTCTAGATATACATGTAATAAAATCTTATATAATGGGATGGATGGAATGTTGTACTACATCATTTTTCAATTGTTGTTTAGCTTCTAATATTAACTTGGTCCTTCTAGGTACATATATCATTGCCAAATATCCACACTTCGACCCTTTCTGCGCATGGGGCAATGAGATATTCATGAACCAGCATCAAGTGAGGAAACTGATAAAGATTGTTACTAAAATGGATCGAAAGATGTCAATCCAACTATTTTTTTACACTTTATGCAAGACAACAGTGAACTGCAGGATGGTAAGTAAGAACCCTGTAGCCTACTTTTTACTGCCCATAATGAGTTGTGTTAGATGACAATATCTGAATCTTTTTTCTTTTGCAGTGGATCCTGAAGCAGTTTACTCAAGATTACCTCTCAAACTACATTATTGGCGGCTGGCCATCACAAGGGGTTGGACTAGAGTCATGCATGCCTTCTGCATCCAGGAAAGCACAATAGGGTCATTTCGCTTCACCTTGTTCAGCAACTGGAATGTCTGTCGCCTCTTCCTTTACCATCTATAATAGTACAAGTATAGAACCCTGGTACATCATTGTTTATTTGGTGCTTCTATAATTTTTTAACATATGTAACCGTGAATCGAATAATGCATTGGTTGTTTCAACCTAATGGATATGAATAAAGCTATAGCCTACTTTCAAGTTTAAATTAGGTACAATTTTAAATAGAAGCAATTAAATTAGGGCAAAATTACGTAGTGCAGGTCATTACGGCACACACGGTTGAAAAACACAAACGTTTGTGATATACACCATAATCTGAGACAGTTCACAAAGAGGAAACGTGTGCAAGCATGCACACAGTTGCCGTTCGCAAAGCGTGTGTGATGTCAGACACTATCACATACGATGCGGGGAAACTAAATGTGTGTGATTGTCTACCTATCATACACAATTTATAATCATGATCTGTTTGTGATGTGCCATGCATCGTAAATCTCCCGTGCCTGGAATCTGCCTAAAATCTGCCTAGAAAGCTCCCATGCCTAGAATCTGCTTGGTTTTAGGCAGAACCACAAAACTCCGACTGCGATGGCAATGCGAGCACAAACGAGTAGCAAGAGTAAAGCGTTTGGGATATTCAAGATATCGGAAACGATTATATAGGGACAACTATATGCATCAAGGCTCCCTATCCCCGATGGTTTTTGGGTTGTGTGGGAAGGACCCCCCTATCGCCCACACTCACTTGGCGACGGTTCCAAATGCCGTTGCGGAAAGGGGCAAAAACCGTTTGTTTAGGACCGACGCGCACCAGTGCACTACCATCCACTTTTCTACTGGGTCTGTTCTAACAAAAAAAGGGGCAAACCTAATCTAAACAAAACACACAAAAAAGATCTACCACTACCATTCACTACCCTATAAGGTTCCACATCTAGGTCATTTGTAGCTTTGGATATGCTTCTAAACTACACTACAGTGCTAGGTTAAAGCCTCAAGAATAAGGGCACCAGAAAAATCCCTACACAAAAAAGGAAAGGGAGAGGAGATTGGATTAGAGCTCACCCACCGCATCACGGTTGCATGCCATCTCTTTGCCACGAGGTCCAAGGTCGAACCCTGCTCCCTCCTCCCTGCTCGTTTGGCTGCTTCTCTAAGATTGAGGGGAGCTCCCCCCTCCCCCCTCCCCCCCGCTCCCGCGATGCACCCCACACGCGTGTCTCGTGGGATCCAGATCCGTCGGCGGTGAGCAGCTCCCTCCCCCGTCCCCTCATCCTCCTCGCCGCTGCCGAAGGGCGTCCACCGGGCAAAGCCCGTGCGGCGCTTGCAGCGGCGGGGCCTCTCACCTCCCTTCCTTGGTCGGGATCCCGGCGGCGCGGGTTAGCCACCCGTGGGTGAGCTGGATCCGGCGAGCTCTCCGGTGGCGGGGACGCATGGATTCAAGCGATTGTCTTTGGGAGGCGGCTGGTCTTGACCGAGGTGGTGGTGGGGGCTAGGTCTGGCGACGTCGATCTGATCCCCTCGAAGTTGCGGGTGTCGCTGGTGGCGGCGGCCATGGTCGGAGAGGGTGCTGCTCCCACGTCTAGGGGTGGCGGCTGGCTGCGGTCTTGTTGGTCTTGGCATTTGGGCAGCGAGGCGGTGGCGTCCATGGATCTCAATCTAAAGTTGGAGGCTTTCATCGGCAGCTTGTCATCCTCGACCAGCCGAGATGTGAGCGTCCTCCTGGCGTCCTGATCGGTGGCCGGGTGCTGGGTGTGGGCTCTGGGTCGGGGGAAACCCTTGGCCGGCGATGCCGGGCACGATGTTGACGATGCTGGTGGCGCTGTTGTCCCTTTGGTGGGCAACATCGAGACTTACTCCATGCCCTTCGCCTCCTGGTCTCGGGCGAAAGCATACATGTTGGAAATATGCCCTAGAGGCAATAATAAAAGCATTATTATTATATTTCCTTGTTCATGATAATTGTCTTTTATTCATGCTATAACTGTATTATCCGGAAATCGTAATACACGTGTGAATACATAGACCACAATACGTCCCTAGTAAGCCTCTAGTTGACTAGCTCGTTGGTCAACAGATAGTCATGGTTTCCTCCTTATGGACATCAGATGTCATTGACAACGGGATCACGTCATTAGGAGAATGACGTGATGGACAGGACCCAATCCTAAGCATAGCACAAGATCGTGTAGTTCGTTTTGCTAGAGCTTTTTTCAATGTCAAGTATCTCTTCCTTAGACCATGAGATCGTTTAACTCCCGGATACCATAGGAGTGCTTTGGGTGTACCAAACGTCACAACGTAACTGGGTGACTATAAAGGTGCACTACAGGTATCTCCGAAAGTTTACAAGGGTTGACACGGATCGAGACTGGATTTGTCACTCCGTATGACGGAGAGGTATCTCTGGGCCCACTCGGTAATGCATCATCATAATGAGCTCAAAGTGACCAAGTGTTTGGTCACGGGATCATGCATTACGATGCGAGTAAAGTGACTTGCGATAACGAGAATGAACGAGGTATTGGGATACCGACGATCGAAGTCTCGGGCATGTAACGCACCGATTGACAAAGGGGATAGTATACGGGGTTGCTTGAATCCTCGACATCGTGGTTCATCCGATGACATCATCGAGGAGCATGTGGAGCCAACATGGGTATCCAGATCCGCTGTTGGTTATTGACTGAGAGCGTCTCGGTCATGTGCGCATGTCTCCCGAACCCGTAGGGTCTACACATAAGGTTCGGTGGCGCTAGGGTTATTAGGAAGACTTGTATGTGATTACCGAATGTTGTTCGGAGTCCGGATGAGATCCGGATGTCACGAGGAGTTAGGAAGGGTCCGGAGGGAAAGATTTATATATGGGAAGTTGTCAAGCGGACACCGGAAAAGTTTCGGGGCATATCGGTATTGTCTGGGGTCACCGGAAGGGTTCGGAGGTCCACGGAGGGGCCACCTCCTGGGGCCACTTGGCTGCGTGGGAAGGGGCCAGCCCCTGGTGGGCTGGGCGCACCCCCTCCCTTGTGCCCTTGCGCCTAGGGTTGAGGGGGGAACCCTAGAGGGGGCGCCCCCCTTGCTTGGGAGGCAAGCCCCCCTCCCCTTGGCCGCCGCCCCCCTCTAGATGCCATCTAGAGGGGCCGGCCCCCTCCTCCCTTCCCCCTATAAATAGAGGGGTGAGGGGAGGGCTGCACACCCAAGCCAAGGCGCAGCCCCTCCCCTCCCCAACACCTCTCCTCATCCTCGTGTGCTTGGCGAAGCCTGCTTGGGGCTGTCACTCCACCATCATCACGCCGTCGTGCTGCTGCTGGAGCCATCTTCCTCAACCTCTCCTTCCCCCTTGCTGGATCAAGACGGAGGAGACGTCGTCCGTGCCGTACGTGTGTTGAACACGGAGGTGCTGTCCGTTCAGTACTTGGTCATCGGTGATCCAAATCACGGCGAGTACGACTCCATCATCACCATCCCCTTGAACGCTTCCGCACTCGATCTACAAGTGGTATGTAGATGCAAACTCACTCCCTTGACTTGTTTCTTAGATGAACTCATAGATGGATCTTGGTGAAACCGTAGGAAATTTTTTAATTTTCTACAACGTTCCCCAACAGTGGCATCATGAGCTAGGTCTATGCGTAGTTCTCTATTGCACGAGTAGAACACAATTTTGTTGTGGGCGTAGATCTTGTAAACTTGCTTGCCGCTACTAGTCTTATCTTGCTTCAGCGGTATTGTGGGATGAAGCGGCCGGACCAACCTTACACGCACGCTTACGTGAGACCGGTTCCACCGATCGACATGCACTAGTTGCATAAGGTGGCTGGCGGGTGTTTGTCTCTCCACTTTAGTTGGAGCGGATTCGATGAAAAGGGTCCTTATGAAGGGTAAATAGAATTTGACAAAATCACGTTGTGGTTATTCAGAGGTAAGAAAACGTTCTTGCTAGAACCCAATTGCAGCCACGTAAAAGATGCAACAACAATTAGAGGACGTCTAACTTGTTTTTGCAACAATTGTCATGTGATGTGATATGGCCAAGTTGTGATGAATGATGAATTATATATTGTGATGTATGAGATCATGTTCTTGTAATAGGAATAACGACTTGCATGTCGATGAGTATGACAACCGGCAGGAGCCATAGGAGTTGTCTTTATTTTGTATGACCTGCGTGTCATTGAAGAACGCCATGTAAACTACTTCACTTTATTGCTAAACGCGTTAGCCATAGAAGTAGAAGTAGTCGTTGGCGTGACAACTTCATGAAGACACGATGATGGAGATCATGATGATGGAGATCATGGTGTCATGCCGGTGACAAGATGATCATGGAGCCCGAAGATGGAGATCAATGGAGCTATATGATATTGGCCATATCATGTCACTACTATATATAATTGCATGTGATGTTTATTATGTTTATGCATCTTGTTTGCTTAGAACGACGGTAGTAAATAAGATGATCCCTTACAACAATTTCAAGAGGTGTTCTCCCCTAACTGTGCACCGTTGCTAAAGTTCGTCGTTTCGAAGCACCACATGATGATCGGGTGTGATAGATCCTTACGTTCACATACAACGGGTGTAAGACAGATTTACACATGAAAACACTTAGGGTTAACTTGACGAGCCTAGCATGTATAGACATGGCCTCGGAACACGGAGACCGAAAGGTCGAACACGACTCGTATGGAAGATACGATCAACATGAGAATGTTCACCGACGATGACTAGTCCGTCTCACGTGATGATCGGACACGGCCTAGTCGACTCGGATCGTGTAACACTTAGATGACTAGAGGGATGTCTAATCTGTGGGAGTTCATTAAAATTTTGATTAGATGAACTTAATTATCATGAACTTAGTCTAAAACTTTTGCAAATATGTCTTGTAGATCAAATGGCCATCGCTCATGTCAACTTGAACTTCAACGCATTCCTAGAGAAAGCCAAGCTGAAAGATGATGGCAGCAACTATACGGACTGGGTTCGGAACCTGAGGATCATCCTCATAGCTGCCAGGAAACAATATGTCCTAGAAGGACCGCTAGGTGACGCTCCCGTCGAGAGAACCAAGACATTATGAATGCTTGGCAGACTTCATGTTGATGATTACTCCCTCGTTCGGTGCGGCATGCTATCTGACTTAGAACCGGGGCTCCAAAAGCGTTTTGAGCATCACGGAGCATATGAGATGTTCAAGAGCTGAAACTAGTTTTCCAAGCTCACGCCCGGTCGAGAGATATGACGTCTCGACAAGTTCTATAGTTGTAAGATGGAGGAAAATAGTTACGTCGGTGAGCACATACTCGAATGTCCGGGTTGCACAACCGCATGACCCAGCTGAATATTAACCTCCACGATGAGGCGGTCATTGACAGAATCCTTGATCGCTCCCACCAAGCTACAAGAGCTTTGTGATGAACTACAATATGCAGGGGATGGTGAAGACCATTCTGAAGTATTTTCAATCTTTGAAGTCAGCAGAGGTTGAAATCAAGAAAGAACATCAAGTGTTGATGGTCAATAAGACCACTAAGTTCAAGAAGGGCAAGGGCAAGAAGAACTTCAAGAAGGACGGCAAGGATGTTGCGCGCCCGATAAGCCCGATCGGGAAGAAGTCAAAGAATGGACCCAAGCACGAGGCCGAGTGCTTTTATTGCAAGGGAAGGGTCCTTTGAAGCGGAACTGCCCCAAATACTTAGCGGATAAGAAGGCCGGCAACACCAAAGGTATATTTGATATACATGTAATTGATGTGTACCTTACCAGTACTTTCGTAGTAACTCCTGGGTATTTGATACGGTGCCGCTGCTCATATTTGTAACTCACAGCAGGAGCTGTGGAATAAGCGGAGATGGCGAAGGGCGAGGTGACGATGCGGCGTCGAGGAATGGTTCGAGTAGATGTGATCGCCGTCGACACGCTACCTCTACATTTACCTCACGGGATTAGTTTTGAACCTTAATAATTGTTATTTGGTGCCAAGTTTGAGCATGAACATTGTATCCGGATCTCGTTTAATGCGAGATGGCTACTCATTTAAATCCGAGAATAATGGTTGTTCTATTTATATGAGAGATATGTTTTATGGTCATGCTCCGATGGTGAATGGTTTATTCTTAATGAATCTCGAGCGTAATGTTACACATATTCATAGCGTGAATACCAAAAGATGTAAAGTTGATAACGATAGTCCCACATACTTGTGGCACTGCCGCCTTGGTCACATTGGTGTCAAGTGCATGAAGAAGCTCCATGCTGATGGACTTTTGGAGTCTCTAGATTATGAATCGTTTGACACATGCGAACCATGCCTCATGGGCAAGATGACCAAGACTCCGTTCTCCGGAACAATGGAGCGAGCAACCAACTTGTTGGAAATCATACATACCGATGTGTGCGGTCCAATGAGTGTTGAGGCTCATGGAGGATATCGTTATGTTCTCACTCTCACAGATGACTTGAGTAGATATGGGTATGTCTACTTGATGAAACACAATTCTGAGACATTTGAAAAGTTCAAGGAATTTCAGAATGAGATAGAGAATCAACGTGACCGAAAAATAAAGTTCTTACGATCAGATCGTGGAGGAGAATATTTAAGTCACGAATTCAGTACACACTTAAGGAAATGTGGAATCGTTTCACAACTCATGCCGCCTGGAACACCTCAGCGTAATGGTGTGTCCGAACGTCGTAATCGCACTCTATTGGATATGGTGCGATCTATGATGTCTCTTACAGATTTACCGCTATCATTTTGGGGATACGCTCTAGAGACAGCTACATTCACTTTAAATAGGGCACCGTCTAAATCCGTTGAGACGACACCGCATGAATTATGGTTTGGGAAGAAAACTAAGCTGTCGTTTCTAAAAGTTTGGGGATGCGATGCTTATGTCAAGAAACTTCAACCTGAAAGGCTCGAACCCAAGCCGGAAAAATGCGTCTTCATAGGATACCCTAAGGAAACCATTGGGTATACCTTCTACCTTAGATCCGAAGGCAAGATCTTTGTTGCCAAGAATGGATCCTTTCTGGAAAAAGAGTTTCTCTCGAAAGGAGTAAGTGGGAGGAAAGTAGAACTCGATGAAGTACTACCTCTTGAACGGGAAAGTAGTGCATGTCAGGAAAATGTTCCTGTGATGCCTACACCAATTGAAGAGGAAAATAATGATGTTGATCAAGGTACTTCGGATCAAGTAGCTACTGAACTTCGTAGGTCCACAAGGACACGTTCCGCACCAGAGTGGTACGGCAACCCTGTCCTAGAAATCATGTTGTTAGACAACGGTGAACCTTCGAACTATGAAGAAGCAATGGCGGGCCCAGATTCCAACAATTGGCTAGAAGCCATGAAATCCGAGATAGAATCCATGTATGAAAACAAAGTATGGACTTTGACTGACTTGCCCGATGATCGGCGACGATAGAAAACAAATGGCTCTTTAAGAAGAAGACGGACGCGGATGGTAATGTCACCATCTATAAAGCTCGACTTGTCGCTAAGGGGTATCGGCAAGTTCAAGGGATTGACTACGATGAGACTTTCTCTCCCGTAGCGAAGCTTAAGTCCGTCCGAATCATGTTAGCAATTGCCGCATACTATGATTATGAGCTATGGCAGATGGACGTCAAAACGGCATTCCTTAATGGGCATCTTAAGGAAGAGTTGTATATGATGCAGCCGGAAGGTTTTGTCGATCCTAAGAATGCTAACAAAGTATGCAAGCTCCAGCGATCCATTTATGGGCTGGTGCAAGCTTCTCGGAGTTGGAACATTCCCTTTGATGAGATGATCAAAGCGTTTGGGTTTATGCAGACTTATGGAGAAGCCTGCGTTTACAAGAAAGTGAGTGGGAGCTCTGTAGCATTTCTCATATTATATGTAGATGACATACTTTTGATGGGAAATGATATAGAATTCTTGGACAGCATTAAGGCCTACTTGAATAAGTGTTTTTCAATGAAGGACCTTGGAGAAGCTGCTTATATATTAGGCATCAAGATCTATAGAGATAGATCGAGACGCCTCATAGGTCTTTCACAAAGCACATACCTTGATAAGATTTTGAAAAAGTTCAAAATGGATCAGTCCAAGAAAGGGTTCTTGCTGTGCGCAAGGTGTGAGATTGAGCTCAGCTCAATGCCGACCACGGCAAAAGATAAAGAAGAGATGAGCGTCATCCCTATGCCTCAGCCATAGGATCTATTATGTATGCCATGCTGTGTACGGACCTGATGTAAACCTTGCCGTAAGTTTGGTAGGAAGGTACCAAAGTAATCCCGGCAAGGAACACTTGACAGCGGTCAAGAATATCCTAAAGTACACGAAAAGGACAAAGGACATGTTTCTCGTTTATGGAGGTGACGAAGAGCTCATCGTAAAGGGTTACGTCGATGCTAGCTTCGACACGCATCTGGAATGACTCTAAGTCACAAACCGGATACGTGTATATGTTGAATGGTGGAGCGATGGCTGGTGCAGCTACAAGCAGAGCATCGTGGCGGGACCTACATGTGAAGCAGAGTACATGGCAGCCTCGGAGGCAGCGCATGAAGCAATTTGGGTGAAGGAGTTCATCACCGACCTAGGAGTCATACCCAATGCGTCGGGGCCGATCAAATTCTTCTGTGACAACACTGGAGCTATTGCACTTGCAAAGGAGCCCAGGTTTCACAAGAAGACCAGGCACATCAAGCGTCGCTTCAACTCCATCCGTGAAAATGTTCAAGATGGAGACATAGAAATTTGTAAAAGTGCACACGGATCTGAATGTCGCAGATCCGTTGACTAAACCTCTTCAGCGGGCAAAACATGATCAACACGAGAACTCTATGGGTGTTCGATTCATCACAATGTAACTAGATTATTGACTCTAGTGCAAGTGGGAGACTGTTGGAAATATGCCCTAGAGGCAATAATAAAAGCATTATTATTATATTTCCTTGTTCATGATAATTGTCTTTTATTCATGCTATAACTTTATTATCCGGAAATCGTAATACACGTGTGAATACATAGACCACAATACGTCCCTAGTAAGCCTCTAGTTGACTAGCTCGTTGGTCAACAGATAGTCATGGTTTCCTGACTATGGACATCAGATGTCATTGACAGCGGGATCACGTCATTAGGAGAATGACGTGATGGACAAGACCCAATCCTAAGCATAGCACAAGATCGTGTAGTTCGTTTTGCTAGAGCTTTTTCAGTGTCAAGTATCTCTTCCTTAGACCATGAGATCGTGTAACTCCCGGATACCGTAGGAGTGCTTTGGGTGTACGAAACGTCACAACGTAATTGGGTGACTATAAAGGTGCACTACAGGTATCTCCGAAAGTTTACATTGGGTTGACACGGATCGAGACTGGGATTTGTCACTCCGTATGACGGAGAGGTATCTCTGGGCCCACTCGGTAATGCATCATCATAATGAGCTCAAAGTGACCAAGTGTTTGGTCACGGGATCATGCATTACTGATACGAGTAAAGTGACTTGCAGTAACGAGACTGAACGAGGTATTGGGATACCGACGATCGAAGTCTCGGGCATGTAACGCATACCGATTAACAAAGGGAATAGTATACGGGGTTGCTTGAATCCTCGACATCGTGGTTCATCCGATGACATCATCGAGGAGCATGTAGGAGCCAACATGGGTATCCAGATCCCGCTGTTGGTTATTGACACGAGCGTCTCGGTCATATGCGCATGTCTCCGAACCCGTAGGGTCTACACATAAGGTTCGGTGGCGCTAGGGTTATTAGGAAGACTTGTATGTGATTACCGAATGTTGTTCGAGTCCGGATGAGAACCCGGACGTCACGAGGAGTTCGGAAGGGTCCGGAGGTAAAGATTTATATATGGGAAGTTGTCAAGCGGACACGGAAAAGTTCGGGGCATATCGGTATTGTCTGGGGTCACCGGAAGGGTTCGGAGGTCCACCGGGAGGGCCACCTCCCGGGGGCCACTGGGCTGCGTGGGAAGGGGCCAGCCCCTGGTGGGCTGGGCGCACCCTCCCTTGGGCCCTTGCGCCTAGGGGTTGAGGGGAACCCTAGAGGCGCCCCTTGCTTGGGAGGCAAGCCCCCTCCCTTGGCCGCCACCCCTCTAGATGCCATCTAGAGGGGCCGGCCCCCTCCTCCCTTCCCCCTATAAATAGAGGGGTGAGGGGAGGGCTGCATACCCAAGTCAAGGCGCAACCCCTCCCCTCCCCAACACCTCTCCTCCTCCGCGTGTGCTTGGCGAAGCCCTGCCGGAGAACTGTCACTCCACTATCATCACGTCGTCGTGCTGCTGCTGGAGCCATCTTCCTCAACCTCTCCTTCCCCCTTGCTGGATCAAGACGGAGGAGACGTCGTCCGTGCCGTACGTGTGTTGAACACGGAGGTGCTGTCCGTTCGATGCTTGGTCATCGGTGATCCAAATCACGGAAAGTCTGACTCCATCATCACCATCCCTTGAACGCTTCCACTTTTCGATCTACAAGTGGTATGTAGATGCAAACTCACTCCCTTGACTCGTTGCTTAGATGAACTCATAGATGGATGTTGGTGAAACCGTAGGAAAATTTTTAATTTTCTGCAACGTTCCCCAACAATACAAACTCTGTATTGGGGCGGCGATGGCGCGTCAACATCATGTACTTCTTGAAGGCGCCTTCTTGGGTGATTAAAGATCTAGGATTTGGCGTGGTGTTGGTCTACATCTTCAGTAGGGTTCATGCTCGACAGCTGCAGTGGGCTTCTGGGTCTTGGCCGGAGACGGTGGCGATGTATGGGTTTCTTTCAGAGGTGAGTCGCCAGGGCGGTCACTCTCTCCTCGGCAACTGATTCGCCGGTCCAAGCGTGCTTGGGGGTGAGCTGCTTTGCCTGCTGACGAGAGGGCGGGGGTGCCCTCTTCAGCGGCAGATTCGGATGGTGAAGCAGGTGGCCCTGGGAGGCGACGAAGCATGGCTCTCGTCCGGCGTCGATTAGCTCCCTTGTCGCGGGCGTATCCATCTCATGATACGTAACCGTCGTGGGCTCCGAAGTCCTGCTGGGTTCTTTGGAGCTCGTTAGCTGTTCCGTAGTGCTTTGTATCCGTGTCGATTGTATTTTCCGTTTCTTGTTGTCCTGGGTTGTAAGGTGTGGTTTTTGCTTTATATATAAAGCGGGGCGAAAGTTTTTTTAATAAATATTGAGGGAAAATAGAAGATACACGGTGAAGAATGACAACGGCCGACCAGATCCGATCCTCTTCACTTCCAGCCGAGTGACAAAAGAAAACAGGCTGACAAAAGAAAACGGCCCAACACACTTCCAGCCGCGCGACAAAAGGAAACGGGCAGACAACGTGAATCAAAAAGGGTCGGTCGGACGTGCGTGATAGCTAGGAGATCAAGTTTGCACGGAAAATAAAGATACACAAGATCCACTTAGATAAGGCATCACTAAATTTCATCTAAATATGAGTTGGCAATTCCGTTGTTACAATATGTACATTCTGTAGGGACGCGACGATACAAAGGGACGCGAAAGCGTCGGTTGTTAATGGACACAAAGGGAGAGGCTGCATTGGTTGCCATCAGGCAACCACATGGCAGTTAACAAGGGGGAGATTTTAAACATGTGCTTAATTGTAACATTTTTTGGTTTGTAAGCGCCAAGCCGTCTCCATGTTGTGCGCTGACGCCTCTGGAACCTTTTTTTTTCTCTAAGCATTTTTGCAGAAAAAAAAATCATTTTTTCGCCTGGTTTTCTTTAGGTTTTGGAGGAAAACTGTTTTTTATCTTATTTCTGGTAAGCAACGCATTTTCGCAAGAAGCATAACGTGTGCTTCTGCAAGAAGCACAATTGTGTTTCCTAAAAAGAAGAAAATCACACTTTATGCTTGTGTTTCTCGTGAAAGCACAACTTTGCTTTCACAAGAAGAACAGACTATGCTTCCGCAACAAGGACAGTTTGTCCTTCCACGAGAAGCATAACACGTGTTTTCATCAGAAGCACGGTATATGTTTCCATGAAAAGCATAGCCGTGTCTCTCGAAAAGAAAAAAAAATATAACTATATTTCCCTGAAAAAAGAGAAAAAACACAACCGCGAGAAGCATAGTTGTCCATTCGCGAGAAAAACAGCCGGTGCTTCCGCGAAAAAGGGAAAACACAACTTGTGCTTTCAAAAAAAGATGAAAACCGCAACCGTGCTTCTAGCTCTGGTTTTTTCTTTCTCTTTTTTTTGGTATTCGTTTCTTTTCAGTCGTCGTTTTTTGGTTTCCGGATGTTTGGTCTTGCGAAAGACAACTATGCTTCTTGCAACTCCGATTTATTTTCCGGCAGGTCACAGAGGAGGTGAAGACGTGTGTATTTTGAGCAAGGCCACCACCTCCGGTTTATTTTCTGATAAGACACAAAGGAGGTGAAGACATCTGTGTTCGGGCAAGGCCGCCGCCTATGCGGCTCCGTGGCTCACAGCAGTAGCATCGACTACTTGCCTATTGCGCCCCAACGTGGCTTTGTATGTATTGTGGTGCTTTAGACCTAGTCTAGCTAGCGATGTTTAGGTTTTCGCCGGTTTTCCTCAATAAACCGAGTACGCTTTTTCCTTTTTTCTTTATTGGCACTGTCTTATACGGTGCATCCTCCTTGGAGGTGTTCTTGTAATGCCTCTTTCTAATCAATGAATTTGGTAAGTCATGCCAACGTCCGAAAAAGAAACTGCGACGCATGGACTTGGTCGCTCTTACTACTTCCCCGCCGCAGCTCCCATCCTTGACGACATTGACGTGCGGTGGATAAGGTAATAGTTCGGGGACGCGTTGTAGCGCATAATAGCCTAACCATTTTCGGCTGGTCCAGCCCATTATGCCACCTGCGCCGCAACCACCTCTCGATGCGCCGCCTCCGCCAATGCCAAATAGCAGGCATGCCATGACCAGATGCCTCTCTATCGTGAGCTACACTGACGCTAGATGCTTCCTCCATCCCTCCACTACCGACGGCCTCACTCACTCCCCTTGGTGGTTAGAGCATCTACGGCCGGACTCCTCAACCCTCCTTTATGATCAGGCGGGCGGCCAAGTCACTTACCGGTCGCAAAATCCGGACCTAGACGGGTTCCTCGTACCCACCCTATATTTTTCGGTCTGACCGGCACCCTCATTTCCGGCTAAAAGTTGAGGCGGGTATGGGGAGGCTCGGGCGCGCCCGCCACGTCGGACTTATGTGCGGAACCTCCGTGGACATCCATCGAAACCCAACTGTCCGACGAGGACGCTGCTCCCGCGTATTGTCAGAGGGGTCAAATTAGGCTATTTAAGCCGGACGGCGAACCCCCAACCCTAGATGCATCCCATTTCCCTGCCCTCTGGTTCTTCACCCACCAATCCACTCATAGCTTGCCGTCCGCCGCTCCAGCCCGACAGCGGATAACCAGGTACGCTATGCTCGCTCTAGGAGTTGTAGTGAGTGCCAGCTGCAACTCCTAGAGAAAATACGGGATCCGGGCACGACGCACTCCTCGGATTGTTGTCGACCTACCTTCAGATTCTCTGGAGCATGAGGAGGAATAGGAGAAGGAGCAGGTGCCAAACACGGAGATAGAGGAGGAAGAGAAGGGCGAGGCGGTGGAGACGCTTCTGGTTGCCCAAGCCGGATCTGGCATGGGCGATGCACAAGCCGAGTATGAGGTCTTCCAGGCAGAGAAGGCGGCTGAGCAGCAGGCCATCCTAAACTCCATCATCTCGGAGGCAGAGGTGGAGGTAAACTGCCGCTACCTCCACGACCAACGGGCGGAGGTGAACGCAATATTCATGAACATGGAGTTCGACGAGGAGCCAAAGCCGCCGTGTCGGGGATATACCCCGCGGCGTAAACCGTCCGGAAGTATAAACCGGCCGGACTTGACGGTTTACCTGAAGAACCCGCTGACACTTGGCGGTTCACTGGCGACCCGGCGGTTTACGGCTCATTGGTAATCCGGCAGGCGGGTGCGAGGAGCGACAAGACCTGGTGGCCCAACAGGCGGTTCATGAAGGCCGATTCAACTACGGTGGGCCGGTTTAAGAGGAAAGACATAAGGAATATTTGTCTTACAAGGAGTTAAGACCTGGACTTGTATCCGGTTTGTATTAGAGATAGACTAGTCCTAATCCTAATAGGACTCCACATGTAACCCGCCCCTTCAACATATATAAGGCGGGGCAGGGCTCCCCAAAAAGGGACAAGCTACAAGCAAGAAGAAACAATTTTAGGGCTAGACACAAAGAGGAGAGCCGGTTTATGGCGACTCCCTCGTGATGATAATGAGACCTAGCCTCAAACAGCATGTAGGGTTTTACGGATGATGTTTCACAGGGGCCCAAGCTGTCTAAATCCCTGTCTTGTGTTGCATCTCTCGATTCCGCTCAACCCCTCTCAAGCTACCACATAGATGCGTTGGCCTCGCGACTAAGTCCTGACACTAAGGACATCTGACGTGACAATTCCACGACAGTTGGCGCCCACCGTGGGGCCTGCGCTCGGTGGTGTTGAGTTCTTGGAGTGTTCTCTTCTACGGATTGAGAGTTCACAATTTTTCTGGATGGTGAAGAGCCGGCTTGGAAAAACCAGCATCAGCTTCAAGCTTCAAGTTCATCAATTTAGATTTACAATCTGTGGAACTTAACGTCAACTGCGGCAACTTGCAATCCGCCAAGATGAAGAACAGATCGGTTTCGTCGACTGTAGCGGGCGTATCAAGTCATGCCCATATCCGAGTCAAACCAGTACAAGTTGTAGAAAAAAAGGGGGGAAAGTTATCTACGACCAAGGAGGATATGGACTCCAGATTGTCCTTGCGCGCTTCTGAAATAAATAGAGAGACCACAACTATCACGGCTATACCGGACCGGCACTGACACGCCGTGGCCTTTGTCTCATCGGCGTGGTTGTTTCCGCCTCTGCCGTGACCTCCATGGCCGGGCCTCGCTGGCGCACCTTCAACCGTCGAGCCTCACCTCGCCCTGCCTCTGAGCTGGCCCCCGCTGAGCCGTCTCTGTTGCGGTCCAGCGCCTCAAACGCCCTGGCCACACCTCTGCATCGGAGTTACCTCGTCCAGGCCGAGTTGACCCGGCCTCGAATAGCTTCCGCCGTGGTGTTAAGCGCTGAGTTACCGTGCCTTGCCTCCGGACCGCGGAGGATCGCTTTATCTCAATTACAACCCGGACCTGCCTCACCAAGTCGCCTCCGGTCGGCTGTGGTCCGCCCGCTGTTGAGCTGTTCTTCTCCAACCCGCCGGGCGCCGCTTTGCCACCAGGCTGACTCGTTGACGTGCCACCGCACCTGCGGTGCTCGTCTCGCTGAAACCGCCAGCTTGGGCCCTGCTGTGACCCGCCTTGCCTGCTGCAAACATCCGCCATGCAACGAGCCGCCGCTGCGGGCTCACCGGCGCACTGCCGTTCCTCACGACCATGGCTCCGCCTCTACGTGTACGACCTGGAAAAGGGGATTAGACCGTCGTAAGAAGTTGAACCCTGTTGCTGAGGCCTTCGCCGTTGGAACCATTTGCCGCCATGACCCGGCCCGATCAAGTTGCCTTGGGCCCAGCTCTGCATCCGCATCAAATTGCCACTGTCACGTCTACGGCCTCGCGTGAGCTGGCTCCGAAAGGGCTCGTCCGCGTGGCCTCACCATGGCTTCTACGCCCCTGCACTAAAGTCGCCGGCCTTTGCTGCTCAAACCGGGATTCGTTCCTCTCCTTCGGGTCAACTCCACTCCGAGCCGCCCTCGCCGCCGTGTCGCTCGCGTGCCTGTCGCCCGAGCATCGCACATGCCACCCGGGCGGATTACGATGCCGTGCTGCGCTACCGCTGTTGTTTTCGCTTTGAGCTGCATGAATTGTCCCCTTTACGGTGCTCCAGCCCGCTGGCTCCGTTTCTGCTGTACCAACCTGTCGGCTGCCTGCGCGAGTCACTGTTTTTTGCCCGTATAGCGCTTCAACCTGCTACGCCGCGCCTTCGGCCGCGCCCTTGCATGCTCACCTGAAAGCTGCGAGCTATTTTCTGAAGAAAGGAAAGTAGGGAACAGACTGGGAAGTTGAGAAAGAAAAGAAAGAGGCTGCAGTCCCGTGAGTTCTCCATGGTCAGACATGGTCCCACGAATAAACTAAATGTATTGGTACAATAATTATCAGGCTTTGGCACGATTTCCAAAGGGGGTCATCATACACCAAGAAGAAGATTAACGCCAAAGCGTGACAAGGGGGTCACATAATAAGTGATCAGGAATCACATCAGATTACTGTTTTGCTATTGTTGGTTATTTTTTCTCTGGCCTGATAAAGCTACAACGCAACAATAATTTTGGCACTGTCCAATGGACACGAGCGGAGCCTGTCAGCAAAGAAGGAGGAAAAAAGAAAAAGAAAAAGTGGAGCTAGTGTTACACCAGAAGCATCAAAATGCAAATATTCTAGTATGGACAAGCTGACCGGAAAGGGCTTAAATCGCCATTGAAATTACTGGAGATTATCTACGGACGTCATGCCAACTCAGGACAATTATTTATGACAAAGGTGATGTTATACTGCGGGTATGGAGCACGCACTGGCAATGTTCTGCACCAGCATTTTATCCGTGCCACACTACCTGATGAACGGACGTGCGCAAGTCGCCGCCCCTGTGGCCCGGTCTACATTAACTCGCCGGGACCGCGCCCGCGGCTGATTCGCCCGTCCACGCGGTTTACCGCGCCTGCAATTGACTCGCCCATCCGCACCGGCTTACAATGCCTCTACCGACTCATCTGTCTACATCCCTGGTTGACTCGCTCGTGATTGGTTTTAACTTCACCATAGTGATCATCAACTCCGCGGCGGATAATTTCTGGCTTAACATATCAGGTGAAATCCATCCAGTACATTTTTATATTATACATTGCTTTATTTAAAGGAGCAATTACTCTGGCTTGCAAGTTTTCCAATGCAGGACAAATTGTCCACTGCAAAAACAGATTATTATATCACTAAGTTATTGGATAATTCATGCCGGTTTATATCACGGTTAAATATGAAGAATCTCAAGTCAACTCCTCGGGTCGTCATGAGACTCGAGGGCTACAATGACATGTCTCGGGAACTCCGGGTCATTGGAGGGAAGGATAACCCGGTTCCGGAGGCCACCGCCATATTGATGAAAAATTATCGGCCGTTAGAAAATTGCCGGTTCAAATTAAAGATTCCGGTTTAAAATCTGGCTCAAAATATATCTTTCTCCTGCAAAGCTTTGAAGCTCTCAAATCCGGTTCAACACCGGCTCAAGGTAAATTTATCTCCCATAAAGCTTTGGAGCTCTCAATATCCGGTTCAAAATCCTGGTTCAAGAAGGATTTATCTCTTGCAAAAAGTTAAAGGGTGCCAAAGAAGACTTGCTGCCATGATGCGCGGTCCAAACATGGGTGTCATGCCTTATTTGCTTATAATATTATTGGTCACTTGGGGGCTTGGTCGTATCGAACCATAGCCACGCCTCTTGATCGACCTAGTGCCACAATATCACTTGGGGGCTTGGTGGTGTCGAACCAATGCAACACCTTTTGATAGGCGAAAGCCACTAGATCACTTGGGGACATGGTCAAGTCTGAACCGAGTCACGCCTCTTGATCGGCCTAAGGCCATAGAGTCACTTGGGGCTTGGTCGAACCCGAACCATTGCCACGCCACTTGATCGGCATAATGCCACGGTTTCAGTTGGGGACCTGGCTGACTTGAACCATAGCTACACCTTATTGGGAGCTTGGTCGTGTCCGACCATGGTAACACCATCTGATCGGCTCAGTAAAGCCTCTTTTTTGCAAACGGTCTTATCATTGCCTTTGCTTCCATATTCTTATCATAGCTGTTATTTACTTTTTGTTGCGTTTTTTAAACCGACATTATTAATCAGTTCAAACAGTCAATTACAAATTGGCGGAACACGGTCAAATCCTAATGCGGAGACTATCTGCCCAGTTTGATTCTATGTTACCATCTTATTATGGAGTAAACCGGTGTTCATTAACCCGGTTTGACTTTCAATTACAAGTTGTCAGTACATGATCAAATCATAATCCGGAGACTATCAGCCCGGTCTGGTTTGACTACGAGTCGCCAGTATTATATATGGTTAAACCGGTGGTTATTACAACCCGGTACGGTTTCATCGTAAACCGACACAGTATGAAAGGAGTTATCATTACTCAAGATTGGGGTCATCACCCTTACTACAAAAATTGGTAAACCAATGATGTGATTCAATGTCACAGGTATGATATATTTCATTGATTATTCTTAAAGTGCAGCCTTGGTTATAAACCTGGGTTATATGTTGGGCATTATGACCCGTCCGGTGGTAAACCGCCAGGACAATTTAAACTTGTTGTATGCAGAGACATGTTGAATAAAGCATGATGATAAATTATCCGGTGTTTATTGAACCGGCCTGGCTTTAAGACGATAAGTCGCCAGTATATGATGAGAAATTATCCGGTGTTTCTTAACCCGGCCTGGTTTTGGACTATAAGTCGCCAGTACATATTTGGATTGCGCCATTGGAATCATGCGCAAATAAATCATTGGACTATATTATTCAAATCTTCAAATAGCCAACATGGCTAGATTTTTATTATGGTTATCAATAACCAATATTATGATTGAGGTTTTCAAAATCACTTCAGCGCAATGGCTATTATTTCATCAATGGGTATGATTTATTCTACAATGGAGGAATAGTCGAGTTGCTTTGAGCTTACGACCCAACACTTGGGGGCTACATTATTTAAGTTGAGATTATATCGAATATGCAAGTCTCATGTCGCTGCAAGCATGCACCATGACACTTGGGGGCTAATGCAAAGTAATTTTTTGCTCATATTATTGAAGACCCGACTCATCATATTATACTGAGTCGGCCCTTGGGGGCTACCAATTGCTCCTGTCAACAGTTGAAGGTACACAGTTTTTTTTATATTGAAGGGTCCACTGCTCAGTTGGTAAAGCACAAGGCTCTTAACCTTGTGGACGTGGATTCAAGTCCCATGATGGGGGTTACATCATATGATGTTATTTTCATTGAAGTATATATTAAGTCCCAGCTAAATATTATCTTCTTCGAGCCGGCCCTTGGGGGCTACACGTTCTATTAAAGTCTACATGATCATATCTTGAAGTCCTTTCTTATTATTGGCATAATGACCCGGCCCTTGGGGGCTATACTTTGGTTGAAGTTTTATGAGCATCAGGCAATTACAAGTTCCAGGTTGCTGCAAGCATGACAACCCGACACTTGGGGGCTACATATGTGGAATACTCAATTCTGACTAGTGATTGAGATGAACAACCTGGATTTATTAAAGATTGTGATATTTATATTGAAGCAAGTCTAAAGCTGTTGCTATGCTACCTTCTTAAGACTTGGGGGCTACAAGTGATAGGTATATAAGAGGTATATTTTCAAGCTGGATGTTAACTACAAGTATGACCCGGTACCATCAATATTTATAAATCGGTGATCTTGGGAATGATAAACCGGCAAGTTTTACGTCCTTACACCGGCTGAAGATTGGATGAGTATTTCAAGGACCGATATTGTTTTTAAGCATTGGGAGCTGAATCAAAGGAGTTATTCTTCACAATATATTTTCTATGAGAAACCAATGTCAGCAAGTTGATTATGAAGCTGGCCTATTAAACCGGATTTTCTAGAAGGAGGAAATGACAAGGATTTAAGGGTGATCAGATGCCGGTTTACAAGAATTCTTAACCCGGAGCATAACCTGTCATGTTTGTTCTTGTGTTTATTTCACAGGATCAGTTTAACATGGATAAATCCAAATTAAACTGGGGGCTAATGTCGGGGATATACCCCGCGGCGTAAACCGTCCGGAAGTATAAACCGGCCGGACTTGGCGGTTTACCTGAAGAACCCGCTGACACTTGGCGGTTCACTGGCGACCATGCGGTTTACGGCTCATTGGTAATCCGGCAGGCGGGTGCGAGGAGCGACAAGACCTGGTGGCCCAACGGGCGGTTCATGAAGGCCGGTTCAACTACGGTGGGCCGGTTTAAGAGGAAAGACATAAGGAATATTTGCCTTACAAGGAGTTAAGACCGGGACTTGTATCCGGTTTGTATTAGAGATAGACTAGTCCTAATCCTAATAGGACTCCACATGTAACCCGCCCCTTCAACATATATAAGGAGGGGCAGGGCTCCGCAAAGAGGGACAAGCTACAAGCAAGAAGAAACAATCTTAGGGCTAGACACAAAGAGGAGAGCCGGTTTATAGCGACTCCCTCGTGATGATAATGAGACCTAGCCTCAAACAGCATGTAGGGTTTTTACCGGATGATGTTTCCGGGCCCAAGCTGTCTAAATCCCTGTCTTGTGTTGCGTCTCTCGATTCCGCTCAACCCCTCTGAAGCTACCACATAGATGCGTTGGCCTCGCGATTAAGTCCTGACACTAAGGACATCTGACGTGACAATTCCACGACACGCCGCGAGAAGCGACCATCCGCCAGTCGCATGTCCGTCCAACACAAACGTCACCTACATCTCCGACGAGGAGTAGAAGTAGGTCAGGTTTATCTATGTAATACACAGCTTTTCTGTGTTGCATGATCTAGTATGAATTCCTGGAATGAAGTTTATTGTGGGGCAAAGTTTGCTGGTCCGGTTGGATGTTCTTACAGCTTGTTCAGCCGAAGTACTACCAATGCGGGGCGCACAAGATCATCACTGGCCCGTTAGAGGAAACCAAACCGTCCTGTTTGTCCGGACAAAGAATTGCGGGACAAAATACAACACCTCAACAAATGCCCCGGACAAACGAGGGAGAGAAGCAGACACTCCCAAACACTTTCTGGACATGTCCACAGACAAATAGGGGACAAATTTGATGTGTGACTAGAGAAACTCTTAGACAAGTGTGGCCAGTAATTGTCTGGTCGTTTCATTGGTGACCAGTAATATACAGCCGGATTTATTTTCAGGTTTACCATGGGAGGCGTAAGTAGCAGCTCCCTATTGTTGGTGCCCGTGCTCAGTTGCACTTGAAATCCTGGGCGTTCACTGGTGCATTGGGATGCTGGAAAGCAGTTCTGACTTGGCAGTGTTTGCCTGTGGAAAAAGATATACAGTAGGAATACCAGGGGGAACAGTGCGGCACGGTTGGCCATTTTTGTACCGCGGTTTGTCGTTTCAAATTGATTCCGATGCGCGCCGTGACGGCTAGTTCCTGAGCCTCGGTACAATACGTTTTGGATATCTCTGAGCCGTCAGACTCGGACAGTGGCTTGTGGGGGTCGGACTTGGAAAAATGGCTGAGAACGACGGTGGTTCTCGAGCGGAGCAGTTCATTCCAACCAGGTGTTTGCTGACTCTGGCGAGTGCGGATGAAGGCCAAAGGGCTGGTCCGCTGGAGTTTCTGCTGGATTCGGTGGACAGGTGAGATTTTGCTTGCCGGTGTTGTACTACAGCTAATCCTTGCGTGAACTCGACCCTCGATTGACTGATGTTGTTTTTCGCCGGCGACAATCCCCGTTCTGCCCGCAGGTTCCAGCTGCGGGAGAATTTTGTGGAAGCCTGAACCACCCAGAACCGGTAGCGTTGATGTTGCTGCCGCCAAGAGATGTGGAAAGGCCGGTGCCGGACGAATCTAATGGTGCATCTGGATGAGCAACTAGTTGGTGAGCGCTGCCCTCCAAGGAGCAGAGAGGAAGTGCGGTGACAGAAGAATGCCTCGCCGACGCAGTCGATTCAGTCAACAGGGAAAGTTAATCCTGAGGCACCAGCATGGACGAAGAGGTAATCTGCTCCGTTATAGTCTCACCTGAATTAGGATGTGTTCTTATTAACAAGTTTCTGGGGATGAATGTAGCGATCATGGAAGTCGTTGAGATGCTAAGATGATTTCTCCGATGGCACCTGGTGGTGGTTGCCCAGGAGAAGTTCCCGGTGAGGCTGGGACTTGATCCACGCCTAGGCGATCATGGCCAAGGTTGACGAGATCCTCAATTGCACTAGCACACCATTTGGAAGATACGATGCAGTAGGGATCTCATTCGATCGCCTGTCCTGCTACATCGCCTGGGCCTGCTACATCCCGGATGGCATTAGATATGCTACAAAAGCTGGGGCTGTTCGTCAAGCTCGCGCACTTCACCGCCAACTAGGCCATCCTGGAGGCCACCATGGACGACCCGGACGTCCACCTGGTCGACTTCAACGCAGGAGACGGCGTCCAGTGGTCGTCGCTCATGTCAGACCTCGCTCGCCACGGCAGCAATTCGTTTCGCCTCACGTTACTCATCACCGGAGGTACGCGCGGCGTGGATAAACATACACCTGCACCTACATGGTGGCTGTCGGAGTTCGCCGGTCCTGGGACTCCCATTCCGGTACGACGAGGACCTCCTGGTTCCGGGGGGCAATGGAGTTCCTGGTTCTGGGCGGTGGAGGACGAGGATCCAGAGGAAGACATGGAGAAGGCCTAGATTGAGGATCGGGGCGATGGTAAAGCACGACACGGCTCAGGACTTTCGCTGGGCCGTCGGTCGGTCGAATGGCCCGGAACTCACCTGACAATACCAACCAGTAATAAATGCTCTGGCCCAAATTCATTTCCAATGAACATACCGAAGGGATACATCACATAATACAACATACAGCGCTGATCTCGAGAAGAGTAGAAGGCCTGGATTTCAGGAGCATCTGAGCCCGAGTTCAGAAATGAATTTTCCCTATTTTAAGATGTACTCTGTATATAAGTTGTGACCGATACATCCACGTATCCATCAATCAGAATCCTGGAAACTACTCGTATATAGGAAGGTCACTCCCATTTGCTCTATGTGAGATAGACAAGTTAAAGCTGTAATGGGAACTGAGAATAAAGCCCGTAAAAATCAGGCCCTAGGAAGAGATGCTACTTTCATCCTGAGTCGATTAGTTAATTGGAGGAACTGTATGGATAGAGCAGATGGGCCTAATCTTCAGTGCCTAAGTTTCCCCTGATCCTGGTGCTGCTCCCTGTGAAAGAGTGGAAAACATATGGAAATCTTAAGACCTAGGCAGGGATTCGTCTGAAAACAACTGTGAAGAATTGTCATGGTGATACCTGAGTTTGTCCCTGAATGTTGCAAGCTATAATAGCAGAACTGTACACATTTACTTGTTATCATAGCCTCACTTATGAATGCACACACAAAAGCAAAAATATTAAAAGATGCTCAGTTATCCTTATTATTAGCATTACAAAACTAAATGAAAGCGAGCATACAAACATGTTACAAACAACTGAATTCAGATCATTCAGAATAGAATTGATTGTGAATTTGTGATAATGATTTGTTCTGAAGTGTTCACTTCCAAAATTTATCACAAGGCAAAACTTCTCAAAAATAAGTCCAAACTCCATTGGTAGGCGAGGGAAACTGGAATTCTGTTCAACTAGTGTAATATCCCAGACCCACCATATATCCCAGTTCAACTACCATTGTGTCCACTCTATTCTGGAACTGGGCTAAGGCCTTGTTCGGTTACACCCCTCCTCAAGAGGATTGAAGGGGATTTTGACTTGTAAGGGCTAGTTTGGTAGCAAGGTGAACAAAACAGGGGCAGCAAACCCCCATCGGGGGATTTTTCTCGGGTATATGAGACCCCCGTCCACCACCTGGGAGATTTCCTTAACTCATTTGGTGGCTAGATTACGGGGCGCCATGATCCAGGCCGCTAGGTGGAGGTCGAGTGCGGAAGAGAAGCAGCGGCGTGGATTTCCTGCCCGACCCCTTGGGTCGCCGATTACTCTCCCGGGGAAGCGACGTGGATCGGGCCAGAAAGCCTCCAGGGGTGAGCAGCCAAATGGGGTATTAAGTTTTTCACGGACTGATTTTCCGCGAGGGCCATGAGCCCTGGATTTTGACGGGGATACCTGGGGGATCCTCGGTAACCAAATGAGGCCTAAAGGATTAAATCCTCTTCAATCCCTGCCAAACCCCTTCAAATCCCTGTCAACCAAACACAGCCTAAATGGGAATCGCACATCAACAACCTAGAGAAATTGGGCAACAACATGATTTATAAACTGTGCCAAACTGCACTTTTGAATGCGTAGGTATGAAACAACAAACAGAAAATGGTGTGCACAAACAAATATCCTCCAAAACTAACTCTTGCAAAATATTGAACAACATATAGACTTTGGCACGGAAGATTGCAATGCAGCAAAAGACATTTTGAAAGACATTGTCCATAAGTGTATCTTACCAGAGCATCCTTTTCATGAAGACATTTCAGTCCTGGCGGTTGCTGATGCAATTCTGTAATGTTAAAAAAGAACAAATTAACACAGCAGTGATGGAAATCTGGTGAGTGCTAAGTGGATGGATCATAAGAGCAACATTGGACAAAAGATCCAAGGAAGTCAGTGGAACCATTAGTAGATTGAAAAACATGATTTGCTCATGGCAGTTTAGTAGTAACTTCATACTCCCTCCTTTCCGGTTTATAGGGCTTATCTCAAAATTTTAGTTTTTCCATTTTATAAGGCTCAATTTGGTTGTTTCCCATCACATGTTCAGATTCCAAGGTGCATTAAATCATTGCATGCAAGTATTAAGAGAAAATTGACCAATGCATGTAATTTATGCATGCATGCATTGCAATTAATGCATTGGTAAACATACTTTTGAGGAAAACAAGAGTATTAATTGGGTGCTTTTGCAAACTACAAAAGTATTCCACCACTCATCATCTACCTTGGTTGGTGAGATTTTTTAATTGAGCCTTATAAACCGGAAAGGAGGGAGTATATACTTAACAGTGTTCTACTGCAATGAAGTCACTGAATATTTTACATATTTACTAACATTCAGTTTTTGTAGAAAAAGTTTAGTACCACGGCTGAAACTTGATTTACAACCATGCATTAGTTGACAATGTTTGCTGGTTTTTCTTGACTTTGATAAAAATTAGAGAGTTCAATACCATGTAGATAAAATTGATTGAAGTCATTTCCGTTACAACAAGACAATGGAATGAAACCCTAATATTTAGATTTCCTTAGGTTCACTTATATGACGGGGATCAGTTATCACTGTTGGTGCTATCAATCTGATCTATTCTTTTGCAATGAGGACAATAATGATGTCTTCACCGTTGGAAGACATTATTAATTTTCAAACATTTGAATATCCAAAAATGCAGAGAATAATTATTATACCAAACCATCAAGAATTATTGAACATACTATAACTACAAGTTTGCGAGAAACATTTTGACAAGGAAACTATTGAAGAAGTATGGCAAATACAGTAAAAGATAAAGAAAACTTTAGATAAGTATGCAAGTATTTATACCAAGACTTCTTTTGCCGATGGGCGAGCCCGAGGAGATGAAGAGGTGAGCTTCTTGAGAAGCACCATGTCCCCTCGCCATTCCGTTGGATATTTCCCGTCCTTCAATCCTCCTAAAACTCGCACTTTCTCTAGACCAGTTTTAAAGTAATGGAAGAGTTCTACCATTATCACCCCAATACTATATATATCAGCCTAAAAATAAATGTAAAAGTACATCAGATATGAAAAATGGAAATTGCTGCAATTGAAAAAATTAGATCACACATATCTTATCGGTATGTTCTGATGTTTCATCGAGCTCGGGGGAAAAATACATCGGAGTTCCCCGTGATGGTGTGCCTTTCGACCATCAGTGTAGCTTTTGACCAACATCCATGGCCAAAATCTCCAACCTTTATTTGATTCATACCTGGTGATCCAAAAAATGTTCCTGGCTTCAAGTCATGTGTATAACACCATTCTGGTGAATATATTTAGCCGCTTTGGTTATTTCTTTGAAGGTAGCCCAGGCTCCCTGAACCTCTCTCACCCTGTCTTCTTCAAATACATCATCAACATCAAGGGTCCTATACGATTAAAATAAACTGATTTTACATGTGTATGATATGAAAAAAGAAACTGTTAGATCCTAGAGCAAACAAAGACAAAATAATACATATGGTATATGACGTCAATGCCAGACTGTCGAGTGATATTGCTTTTATCGAGGTAGATACCATAATTCTCCTATGGACTTTTTTTGGCTTTTCCAAAGGCATCTAAGGTTTTCTCAAGGGCTTCTATCTTGGTCCTCTCAGGTGAGATATTTAAAGCACTTGAAAGAGCAAAACGACTGGTTGGAACTAGGAAAGAGTCATGCTATTCTAGGTGTGGAAGAACTGACAAAGGAGTTTCTGCTACTGGACAGGTACTTGCATATGTGTAGGTAGCTAACTGTTGGACTGCCAGCTCACACATGACAATTTGTATTATTCAGCTCTTGTATCATACTCCCTCCATCCCAAAATTCTTGTCTTAAATTTGTCTAGATACGGATGTATCAAGTCACGTTCTAATATTAGATACATCCGTATCTAGACAAATCTAAGACAAGAATTTTGGGACGGAGGGAGTATATGGTTACACTGATAGTACTAGCTCATATAGGTTCTGGAATTATTTTTGTCTCTTATTTTTTACATTTAAGTAGCACTTTCAAGTCTCCATAACAGAAATCATGTCTTTTGAATTGGTATTGCTAATGTTTATCGTTCCCTATGTCTTTGACCGTCCCCCCCCCCCCCTAGTTTTTTAAGTTGTGGCAACTTGGAGACTGGACATGACACACATTTATAGTATAATACAACTTTGGCAAATGGATCCAATTATCAGAATCCAAACTAAGAAAAGAACTCTGAATAAGATAGATAGGTTGGGAACCATAACGACACCCATTGACAGGCTGGCTACACTTTTAAAACATAAAGGTATGAAATACAGAATATGTATTACCTATGACACAATTCCATTTGGATGATAAAGTATCGTGTATCATGTCCATCTTCGAGCACATCATAAACTTCATCATCACTTCCCTTAAGAGACGTCGTGTATTTACCATCACAAGCCCATGCCTATTGGAAGCCAAAATGATGAGATCATTCATAGTATTAAAGTCAGAAGTTAAAAACAATCTCTTAAGAAAATACCTGAAAAAAGCCAACGATGTTTGAACCTTTTAGAGACGAAAAGATCATGACTTCCCTGTTACATAAAAAGTTAGATATATGTCGAGTCTTTCTGTCTACCAAACAACCATCTACTTGTCATGAACTGGACTTTATTGGTTTTACTTTTGTGTACATGTTATGTATGGAACTGTTGTTTTAGAGAAAGGAAAGTGTAGTATGCTAATGAAGTGGATGGACTTAAATATAAATGTGACATTAATTTGAGTACATTATAGATTCTGTTTAGTTTATTGAGTTTCAGGGTGCAACTGGGCATGCCAATGGGCATGACAACAGTTGAAGAAAGAAGGTTCAGGGGTTGAGCATTATTAGCTAAGCTGCAATAACATTGATGCTCCCCCTAAGGGTCATGCAGTCATTGTTATTTGCCATCAGAAAAACTTGGCCTATTAATGTAAGCTTCGCATCTCAAAATAAACCAACATCATATTCTACAATCAATTTGTATTTCACTGTGTGTTACTACATACATACTGTAGGTTAATTCGCTTTTGATTTTTTTTACGGGCCTTAAGATTAACTTATCCTTATCCCACTCAAACTATGTTAAAATAATAGTTAAAAGATTCATTGTGGAGGAGGGAATTGGTTCCTAAAGTTATATATGTGTTGCACGTACAGGCTTATTAGTATTAGAAAAGGTACAGATCAGAGAAAAATGGCACATACCTTGGTTCTTGATGATTGATTGCCTCTTCGTCATCAAACTCTTTTGTTATGTGCTGTTTTTTCAGCGCGAACTGGAGATCGCCAAGACAGCTGTCCACATAAGCACCGCGATAAACTTTGGAAGTTGAGGTCACACCTGTTACAAATTCCATTAATTAATGACAATGGAGCAAACCAACAAGTTATGAATTGCTAAATACTCCCTCTGTAAATGGTCTTATATTAGTTTACAGAGGGAGTACATCACAAATCATTAAATTTTTCCAATCTGTAAACTCAACCTAAACCTGTTTTAAGTGATTCATCTAGGCCCAAATGATACTGGAACACAAACTACGGCTAACTTGATGCTGACAAGGTGTACACTTAAACATGCTGAACATACAAAATACAGGAATGTCAACATAGTCTGTACTGACTTGCTTGCAAATTTCTAGAATAAATTAGGAAAGTGAATAGTTGGTTAGCGCTGGTCATAAATTCTACTTTACTCTAACTAAAGCTGTGAGACCAGATAAATATACTACAATTTTTATTGATTAACCTCATAACAACATACCAGATCTTTGGTGAGGAGGGTTGGTGTCCGGTGATGATGCTAATTAATTAATCTTAATTTTAGAAGTAAATAGCGAAAAAACACCAAATTGGTGTTACGGTGAATCGGCGATAAAGCACATAGGCGATGGAGTTACTACTATGATCTGGCAGGACATGTGGCTACCAAGGAAGTGGTTGAGAAAGCCACCCCTAGAGGGAATGGTTTTGTGTAAGGTTAAGCGTGCGGGACCCATGATTACTTATAACAAGACTTCTCCCATGTCCTCAGAACAAACATAACTACTCACAAATTATATTCATGTTCATAATTAGAGGAGTATTAATAAGCATTAAGGATCTGAACATATGATCTTCCACCGAATAAACCAACTAGCATCAACTACAAGGAGTAATCAACACTACTAGCAACCCACATGTACCAATCTGAGGTTTTGAGACAAAGATCGGATACAAAAGATGAACTAGGGTTTGAGAGGATATGGTGCTGGTGAAGATGTTGATGGAGATTGACCCCCTCTCGATGAGAGGATCGATGGTAATGATGATGGTGATGATTTCCCTATCCCTGAGGGATGTTTCCCACAAAACAACTCCGTCGAGCCCTAGATTGGTCTTGCCTGTGTTCTGCCTCGAGACGGCGGGCGCTTCATCCTGAAAGCTTCTCTGATTTTTTTCCAGGAAAAAGACACCATATAGCGGAAGATGGGAGTCGGGGCCTGCCAGGGGGCCACGAGGCGAGGCGCTCGGGGTAGGGCACGCCCTCCACCCTCGTGGTCGACTGGTGGGCCCCTCCGGTGCTTTCTTCACCCAATATTTTAATATATTCCAAAACTTATCTTCGTGAAGTTTCAGGACTTTTGGAGTTGTGTAGAATAGGTCTCTAATATTTTCTCCTTTTCCAGTCCGTAATTCCAAATGCCGCATTCTCCCTCTTGAAAGTGCTAGTTATCGACTAGAGGGGGTGAATAGGCGATTTTTATGAAAGTCTTCAAAACACGGGGGCTTTGAAAACAAACGGAAGTAATGAACCTATTGATATGTAGCAGAAGGTAGACTACACTAGGCAAGCCACAGTCAAGTAAGCAATGAAGTGAAAGCACGAAGACTATCAAAGAGCTAGGTAGTAAGGATTAGGATGGAAGATAGTATGAAGCCAAACAACAACAGTGTTCACACAAAGTGAAGACAATCAGATCATGCAGGGAGGCAATGACTTCATGAAGACAAACTGTAAGTAAAGAGAGGTAACACTAGTAGAAAAAGACCTTATGTGAGATACATTAGTCCCGGTTCGATTTTGGCCCGGTACTAATGGTATCATTAGTACCGGTTTGAACGGCTATGCATTAGTGCCGGTTCGTGTTGAACCTTTAGTACCGGTTCGTGCCACGAACCGGTACTAAAGGGGTGGTGGCAGGCTGGCGTCAGGCCGGGGCCCCACGAGCCCCTTTAGTCCCGGTTTGTGGCACAAACCGGTACTAAAGGGCCAACCTTTAGTACCGGTTCGCGCCACGAACCGGCACTAAAGAGGTCTAACCTATAGTCCCAGTTGGAGACACAAACCGGGACAATAGGGCAATTTTCAACCTTGAAAAAATCTTAACTAAATCATCCTAATTCAGAAAAATACATATAATATATCAGAATTTGCAGAACAAAAAGATCGTTCCGCTGAAACAGTTGGTTAGCGCTGGTCATAAATTCTACTTTACTCTAACTAAAGTTGTGAGACCAGATAAATATACTACAATTTTTATTGATTGACCTCATAGCAGCATACCAGATCTTTGGCAGGAGGAGGGTTGGTGTCTGGTGATGATGCTAATTAATTAATCTTAATTTTAGGAGTAAATAGCAAAAAAAACACCAAATTGGTGTTACGGTGAATCGGCGATAAAGCACATAGGCGATGGAGTTACTACTATGATCTGGCAGGACATGTGGCTACCAAGGAAGTGGTTGAGAAAGCCACCCCTAGAGGGAATGGTTTTCTGTAAGGTTAAGCGTGCGGACCCATGATTACTTATAACAAGACTTCTCCCATGTCCTCATGAACAAACATAACTACTCACAAATTATATTCATGTTCATAATTAGAGGAGTATTAATAAGCATTAAGGATCTGAACATATGATCTTCCACCGAATAAACCAACTAGCATCAACTACAAGGAGTAATCAACACTACTAGCAACCCACATGTACCAATCTGAGGTTTTGAGACAAAGATCGGATACAAAAGATGAACTAGGGTTTGAGAGGATATGGTGCTGGTGAAGATGTTGATGGAGATTGACCCCCTCTCGATGAGAGGATCGATGGTAATGATGATGGTGATGATTTCCCTATCCCGGAGGGATGTTTCCCAACAAAACAACTCCGGCCGAGCCCTAGATTGGTCTTGCCTGTGTTCTCGCCTCGAGAAGGCGGCGCTTCGTCCCGAAAGCTTCTCTGTGATTTTTTCCAGGGCAAAGACACCATATAGCGGAAGATGGGAGTCGGGGGCCTGCCAGGGGGGCCACGAGGCAGGGGGCGCTCCCAGGGGGTAGGGCACGCCCTCCACCCTCGTGGCTGACTGGTGGGCCCCTCTGGTGCTTTCTTCACCCAATATTTTTAATATATTCCAAAACTTATCTTCGTGAAGTTTCAGGACTTTTGGAGTTGTGTAGAATAGGTCTCTAATATTTTCTCCTTTTCCAGTCTAGAATTCCAGCTGCCGGCATTCTCCCTCTTGAAAGTGCTAGTTATCGACTAGAGGGGGGGGGTGAATAGGCGATTTTTATGAAAGTCTTCAAAACACTGGGGCTTTGAAAACAAACAGAAGTAATGAACCTATTGATATGCAGCAGAAGGTAGACTACACTAGGCAAGCCACAGTCAAGTAAGCAATGAAGTGAAAGCACGAAGACTATCAGCAGCTAGGTAGTAAGGATTAGGATGGAAGATAGTATGAAGCCAAACAACAACAGTGTTCACACAGTGAAGACAATCAGATCATGCAGGGAGGCAATGACTTCATGAAGACAAACTGTAAGTAAAGAGAGGTAACACTAGTAGAAAAAGGACCTTATGTGAGATACATTAGTCGTTGTTCGATTTTGGCCCGGTACTAATGGTATCATTAGTACCGGTTTGAACGGCTATGCATTAGTGCCGGTTCGTGTTGAACCTTTACTACCGGTTCGTGCCACGAACCGGTACTAAAGGGGTGGTGGCGTCAAGGCGTCGGGTTCACGAGCCTTTAGTCCCGGTTTGTGGCACAAACCGGTACTAAAGGGGTTAACCTTTAGTACCGGTTCGCGCCACGAACCGGCACTAAAGGTCTAACCTATAGTCCCGGTTGGAGACACAAACCGGGACTATAGGGCAATTTTCAAACTTGAAAAATCATAACTAAATCATCCTAATTCAGAAAAATACATATAATATATCAAAATTTGCAGAACAAAAAGATCGATCCGCTGAAACAGTTGGTTAGCGCTGGTCATAAATTCTACTTTACTCTAACTAAAGCTGTGAGACCAGATAAATATACTACAATTTTTATTGATTGACCTCATAGCAGCATACCAGATCTTTGGCAGGAGGAGGGTTGGTGTCCGGTGATGATGCTAATTAATTAATCTTAATTTTAGGAGTAAATAGCAAAAAAAACACCAAATTGGTGTTACGGTGAATCGGCGATAAAGCACATAGGCGATGGAGTTACTACTATGATCTGGCAGGACATGTGGCTACCAAGGAAGTGGTTGAGAAAGCCACCCCTAGAGGGAATGGTTTTCTGTGTAAGGTTAAGCGTGCGGACCCATGATTACTTATAACAAGACTTCTCCCATGTCCTCAGGAACAAACATAACTACTCACAAATTATATTCATGTTCATAATTAGAGGAGTATTAATAAGCATTAAGGATCTGAACATATGATCTTCCACCGAATAAACCAACTAGCATCAACTACAAGGAGTAATCAACACTACTAGCAACCCACATGTACCAATCTGAGGTTTTGAGACAAAGATCGGATACAAAAGATGAACTAGGGTTTGAGAGGATATGGTGCTGGTGAAGATGTTGATGGAGATTGACCCTCTCGATGAGAGGATCGATGGTAATGATGATGGTGATGATTTCCCTATCCCGGAGGGATGTTTCCCAAGAAACAACTCCGCCGAGCCCTAGATTGGTCTTGCCTGTGTTCTGCCTCGAGACGGCGGCGCTTCATCCTGAAAGCTTCTCTCGATTTTTTTCCAGGAAAAAGACACCATATAGCGGAAGATGGGAGTCGGGGGCCTGCCAGGGGGGCCACGAGGCGGGCGCCCTGTGGGGTAGGGCACGCCCACCCTCGTGGCTGACTGGTGGGCCCCTCCGGTGCTTTCTTCACCCAATATTTTTAATATATTCCAAAACTTATCTTCGTGAAGTTTCAGGACTTTTGGAGTTGTGTAGAATAGGTCTCTAATATTTTCTCCTTTTCCAGTCCAGAATTCCAGCTGCCGGCATTCTCCCTCTTGAAAGTGCTAGTTATCGACTAGAGGGGGGGGGGGTGAATAGGCGATTTTTATGAAAGTCTTCAAAACACGGGGGCTTTGAAAACAAACGGAAGTAATGAACCTATTGATATGTAGCAGAAGGTAGACTACACTAGGCAAGCCACAGTCAAGTAAGCAATGAAGTGAAAGCACGAAGACTATCAGCTAGGTAGTAAGGATTAGGATGGAAGATAGTATGAAGCCAAACAACAACAGTGTTCACACAGTGAAGACAATCAGATCATGCAGGGAGGCAATGACTTCATGAAGACAAACTGTAAGTAAAGAGAGGTAACACTAGTAGAAAAAGGACCTTATGTGAGATACATTAGTCCCGGTTCGATTTTGGCCCGGTACTAATGGTATCATTAGTACCGGTTTGAACGGCTATGCATTAGTGCCGGTTCGTGTTGAACCTTTAGTACCGGTTCGTGCCACGAACCGGTACTAAAGGGGTGGTGGCAGTCAAGGCGTCGGGTTCACGAGCCCCTTTAGTCCCGGTTTGTGGCACAAACCGGTACTAAAGGGCCAACCTTTAGTACCGGTTCGTGCCACGAACAGGCACTAAAGGGGTCGAACCTATAGTCCCGGTTGCAGACACAAACCGGGACTATAGGGTAATTTTCAAACTTGAAAAAATCATAACTAAATCATCCTAATTCAGAAAAATACATATAATATATCAAAATTTGCAGAACAAAAAGATCGATCCGCTGAAACAGTTGGTTAGCGCTGGTCATAAATTCTACTTTACTCTAACTAAAGCTGTGAGACCAGATAAATATACTACAATTTTTATTGATTGACCTCATAGCAGCATACCAGATCTTTGGCAGGAGGAGGGTTGGTGTCTGGTGATGATGCTAATTAATTAATCTTAATTTTAGGAGTAAATAGCAAAAAAACACCAAATTGGTGTTACGGTGAATCGGCGATAAAGCACATAGGCGATGGAGTTACTACTATCATCTGGCAGGACATGTGGCTACCAAGGAAGTGGTTGAGAAAGCCACCCCTAGAGGGAATGGTTTTCTGTGTAAGGTTAAGCGTGCGGACCCATGATTACTTATAACAAGACTTCTCCCATGTCCTCAGGAACAAACATAACTACTCACAAATTATATTCATGTTCATAATTAGAGGAGTATTAATAAGCATTAAGGATCTGAACATATGATCTTCCACCGAATAAACCAACTAGCATCAACTACAAGGAGTAATCAACACTACTAGCAACCCACATGTACCAATCTGAGGTTTTGAGACAAAGATCGGATACAAAAGATGAACTAGGGTTTGAGAGGATATGGTGCTGGTGAAGATGTTGATGGAGATTGACCCCCTCTCGATGAGAGGATCGATGGTAATGATGATGGTGATGATTTCCCTATCCCGGAGGGATGTTTCCCCGGTAAAACAACTCCGTCGAGCCCTAGATTGGTCTTGCCTGTGTTCTGCCTCGAGACGGCGCGGCGCTTCATCCCGAAAGCTTCTCCGATTTTTTCCAGGGAAAAGACACCATATAGCGGAAGATGGGAGTCGGGCCTGCCAGGGGGGCCACGAGGCAGGGGGCGCTCCCCGGGGGTAGGGCACGCCCTCCACCCTCGTGGCTTACTGGTGGGCCCCTCTGGTGCTCTCGTCACCCAATATTTTTAATATATTCCAAAACCTATCTTCGTGAAGTTTCATGACTTTTGGAGTAGTGCAGAATAGGTATCTAATATTTTCTCCTTTTCCAGTCCAGAATTCCAGCTGCCGGCATTCTCCCTCTTGAAAGTGCTAGTTATCGACTAGAGGGGGGGTGAATAGGCGATTTTTATGAAAGTCTTCAAAACACGGGGGCTTTGAAAACAAACAGAAGTAATGAACCTATTGATATGCAGCAGAAGGTAGACTACACTAGGCAAGCCACAATCAAGTAAGCAATGAAGTGAAAGCACGAAGACTATCAGCAGCTAGGTAGTAAGGATTAGGATGGAAGATAGTATGAAGCCAAACAACAACAGTGTTCACACAGTGAAGACAATCAGATCATGCAGGGAGGCAATGACTTCATGAAGACAAACTGTAAGTAAAGAGAGGTAACACTAGTAGAAAAAGGACCTTATGTGAGATACATTAGTCCCGGTTCGGCCCGGTACTAATGGTATCATTAGTACCGGTTTGAACGGCTATGCATTAGTGCCGGTTTGTGTTGAACCTTTAGTACCGGTTCGTGCCACGAACCGGTACTAAAGGGGTGGTGGCAGGCTGGCGTCAGGCCGGGGCCCCACGAGCCCCTTTAGTCCCGGTTTGTGGCACAAACCGGTACTAAAGGGCCAACCTTTAGTACCGGTTCGCGCCACGAACCGGCACTAAAGGGGTCTAACCTATAGTCCCGGTTGGAGACACAAACCGGGACTATAGGGCAATTTTCAAACTTGAAAAAATCATAACTAAATCATCCTAATTCAGAAAAATACATATAATATATCAAAATTTGCAGAACAAAAAGATCGATCCGCTGAAACAGTTGGTTAGCGCTGGTCATAAATTCTACTTTACTCTAACTAAAGCTGTGAGACCAGATAAATATACTACAATTTTTATTGATTGACCTCATAGCAGCATACCAGATCTTTCAGGAGGAGGGTTGGTGTCCGGTGATGATGCTAATTAATTAATCTTAATTTTAGGAGTAAATAGCAAAAAACACCTAATTGGTGTTACGGCGACACGGCGATAAAGCACATAGGCGATGGAGTTACTACAATGATCTGGCAGGACATGTGGCTACCAAGGAAGTGGTTGAGAAAGCCACCCCTAGAGGGAATGGTTTTACGTGTAAGGTTAAGCGTGCGGACCCATGATTACTTATAACAAGACTTCTCCCATGTCCTCGGGAACAAACATAACTACTCACAAATTATATTCATGTTCATAATTAGAGGAGTATTAATAAGCATTAAGGATCTGAACATATGATCTTCCACCGAATAAACCAACTAGCATCAACTACAAGGAGTAATCAACACTACTAGCAACCCACATGTACCAATCTGAGGTTTTGAGACAAAGATCGGATACAAAAGATGAACTAGGGTTTGAGAGGATATGGTGTTGGTGAAGATGTTGATGGAGATTGACCCCCTCTCGATGAGAGGATCGATGGTAATGATGATGGTGATGATTTCCCTATCCCGGAGGGATGTTTCCCCGGCAAAACAACTCCGTCGAGCCCTAGATTGGTCTTGCCCAGGTTCTGCCTCGAGACGGCGGCGCTTCATCCTGAAAGCTTCTCTCTGGTTTTTTTTTCCAGGGAAAAAGACAACATATAGCGGAAGATGGGAGTCGGGTGCCTGCCAGGGGGGCCACGAGGTGGGGCGCCTCAGGGGTAGGGCACGCCCTCCAACCTCGTGGTTGACTGGTGGGCCCCTCTGGTGCTCTCTTCACCCAATATTTTTAATATATTCCAAAACTTATCTTCGTGAAGTTTCAGGACTTTTGGAGTTGTGCAGAATAGGTCTCTAATATTTTCTCCTTTTCCAGTCCAGAATTCCAGCTGCCGGCATTCTCCCTCTTGAAAGTGCTAGTTATCGACTAGAGGGGGGGGGGTGAATAGGCGATTTTTATGAAAGTCTTCAAAACACGGGGGCTTTGAAAACAAACAGAAGTAATGAACCTATTGATATGCAGCAGAAGGTAGACTACACTAGGCAAGCCACAGTCAAGTAAGCAATGAAGTTAAAACACGAAGACTATCCGCAGCTAGGTAGTAAGGATTAGGATGGAAGATAGTATGAAGCCAAACAACAACAGTGTTCACACAGTGAAGACAATCAGATCATGCAGGGAGGCAATGACTTCATGAAGACAAACTGTAAGTAAAGAGAGGTAACACTAGTAGAAAAAGGACCTTATGTGAGATACATTAGTCCCGTTTCGGTTTTGGCCCAGTACTAATGGTATCATTAGTACCGGTTTGAACGGCTATGCATTAGTGCCGGTTCGTGTTGAACCTTTAGTACCGGTTCGTGCCACGAACCGGTACTAAAGGGGTGGTGGCAGGCTGGCGTCAGGCCGGGGCCCCACGAGCCCCTTTAGTCCCGGTTTGTGGCACAAACCGGTACTAAAGGGCCAACCTTTAGTACCGGTTCGCGCCACGAACCGGCACTAAAGGGGTCTAACCTATTGTCCCAGTTGGAGACACAAACCGGGACTATAGGGCAATTTTCAAACTTGAAAAACATAACTAAATCATCCTAATTCAGAAAAATACATATAATATATCAAAATTTGCAGAACAAAAAGATCGATCCGCTGAAACAGTTGGTTAGCGCTGGTCATAAATTCTACTTTACTCTAACTAAAGCTGTGAGACTAGATAAATATACTACAATTTTTATTGATTGACCTCATAGCAGCATACCGGATCTTTGGCAGGAGGATGGTTGGTGTCTGGTGATGATGCTAATTAATTAATCTTAATTTTAGGAGTAAATAGCAAAAAAACACCAAATTGGTGTTACGGTGAATCGGCGATAAAGCACATAGGCGATGGAGTTACTACTATGATCTGGCAGGACATGTGGCTACCAAGGAAGTGGTTGAGAAAGCCACCCCTAGAGGGAATGGTTTTACATGTAAGGTTAAGCGCGGACCCATGATTACTTATAACAAGACTTCTCCCATGTCCTCATGAACAAACATAACTACTCACAAATTATATTCATGTTCATAATTAGAGGAGTATTAATAAGCATTAAGGATCTGAACATATGATCTTCCACCGAATAAACCAACTAGCATCAACTACAAGGAGTAATCAACACTACTAGCAACCCACATGTACCAATCTGAGGTTTTGAGACAAAGATCGGATACAAAAGATGAACTAGGGTTTGAGAGGATATGGTGCTGGTGAAGATGTTGATGGAGATTGACCCCCTCTCGATGAGAGGATCGATGGTAATGATGATGGTGATGATTTCCCTATCCCGGAGGGATGTTTCCCCGGCAAAACAACTCCGTCGAGCCCTAGATTGGTCTTTCCTGTGTTCTCGCCTCGAGACGGCGGGCGCTTCATCCTGAAAGCTTCTCTCTGATTTTTTCCAGGAAAAAGACACCATATAGCGGAAGATGGGAGTCGGGGCTGCCAGGGGGCCACGAGGCAGGGGCGCCCAGGGGTAGGGCACGCCCTACTCCCTCGTGGCTGACTGGTGGGCCCATCTGGTGCTCTCTTCACCCAATATTTTTAATATATTCCAATCTTCGTGAAGTTTCAGGACTTTTGGAGTTGTGCAGAATAGGTCTCTAATATTTTCTCCTTTTCCAGTCCAGAATTCCAGCTGCCGGCATTCTCCCTCTTGAAAGTGCTAGTTATCGACTAGAGGGGGTGAATAGGCGATTTTTATGAAAGTCTTCAAAACACGGGGCTTTGAAAACAAATGAAGTAATGAACCTATTGATATGCAGCAGAAGGTAGACTACACTAGGCAAGCCACGGTCAAGTAAGCAATGAAGTGAAAGCACGAAGACTATCGGCAGCTAGGTAGTAAGGATTAGGATGGAAGATAGTATGAAGCCAAACAACAACAGTGTTCACACAGTGAAGACAATCAGATCATGCAGGGAGGCAATGACTTCATGAAGACAAACTGTAAGTAAAGAGAGGTAACACTAGTAGAAAAAGGACCTTATGTGAGATACATTAGACCGGTTCGATTTTGGCCCGGTACTAATGGTATCATTAGTACCGGTTTGAACGGCTATGCATTAGTGCCGGTTCGTGTTGAACCTTTAGTACCGGTTCGTGCCACGAACCGGTACTAAAGGGGTGGTGGCAGGCTGGCGTCAGGCCGGGGCCCCACGAGCCCCTTTAGTCCCGGTTTGTGGCACAAACCGGTACTAAAAGGCCAACCTTTAGTACCGGTTCGTGCCACGAACCGGCACTAAAGGTCTAACCTATAGTCCCGGTTGGAGACACAAACCGGGACTATAGGGCAATTTTCAAACTTGAAAAATCATAACTAAATCATCCTAATTCAGAAAAATACATATAATATATCAAAATTTGCAGAACAAAAAGATCGATCCGCTGAAACAGTTGGTTAGCGCTGGTCATAAATTCTACTTTACTCTAACTAAAGCTGTGAGACCAGATAAATATACTACAATTTTTATTGATTGACCTCATAGCAGCATACCAGATCTTTGGCAGGAGGAGGGTTGGTGTCTCGTGATGATGCTAATTAATTAATCTTAATTTTAGGAGTAAATAGCAAAAAAAACACCAAATTGGTGTTACGGTGAATCGGCGATAAAGCACATAGGCGATGGAGTTACTACTATGATCTGGCAGGACATGTGGCTACCAAGGAAGTGGTTGAGAAAGCCACCCCTAGAGGGAATGGTTTTACATGTAAGGTTAAGCGTGCGGACCCATGATTACTTATAACAAGACTTCTCCCATGTCCTCATGAACAAACATAACTACTCACAAATTATATTCATGTTCATAATTAGAGGAGTATTAATAAGCATTAAGGATCTGAACATATGATCTTCCACCGAATAAACCAACTAGCATCAACTACAAGGAGTAATCAACACTACTAGCAACCCACATGTACCAATCTGAGGTTTTGAGACAAAGATCGGATACAAAAGATGAACTAGGGTTTGAGAGGATATGGTGCTGGTGAAGATGTTGATGGAGATTGACCCCCTCTCGATGAGAGGATCGATGGTAATGATGATGGTGATGATTTCCCTATCCCGAGGGATGTTTCCCGGCAAAGCAACTCCGTCGAGCCCTATATTGGTCCTGCCCTGGTTCTGCCTCGAGATGGCGGCGCTTCGTCTCGAAAGCTTCTCTCTGATTTTTTTCAGGGTAAAAGACACCATATAGCAGAAGATGGGAGTCGGGGGCCTACCAGGGGGCCCATGAGGCAGGGGGCGCCCAGGGGGTAGGGCACGCCCTCCACCCTCGTGGCTGACTGGTGGGCCCCTCTGGTGCTCTCTTCACCCAATATTTTTAATATATTCCAAAACTTATCTTCGTGAAGTTTTAGGACTTTTGGAGTTGTGCAGAATAGGTCTCTAATATTTTCTCCTTTTCCCCGAATTCCAAATGCCGCATTCTCCCTCTTGAAAGTGCTAGTTATCGAATAGAGGGGGGTGAATAGGCGATTTTTATGAAAGTCTTCAAAACACGGGGCTTTGAAAACAAGCGAAGTAATGAACCTATTGATATGCAGCAGAAGGTAGACTACACTAGGCAAGCCACAATCAAGTAAGCAATGAAGTGAAAGCACGAAGACTATCAGCAGCTAGGTAGTAAGGATTAGGATGGAAGATAGTATGAAGCCAAACAACAACAGTGTTCACACCGTGAAGACAATCAGATCATGCAGGGAGGCAATGACTTCATGAAGACAAACTGTAAGTAAAGAGAGGTAACACTAGTAGAAAAAGGACCTTATGTGAGATACATTAGTCCCGGTTCGATTTTGGCCCGGTACTAATGGTATCATTAGTACCGGTTTGAACGGCTATGCATTAGTGCCGGTTCGTGTTGAACCTTTAGTACCGGTTCGTGCCACGAACCGGTACTAAAGGGGTGGTGGCAGGCCGGGGCCCCACGAGCCCCTTTAGTCCCGGTTTGTGGCACAAACCGGTACTAAAGGGCCAACCTTTAGTACCGGTTCGCGCCACGAACCGGCACTAAAGGGGTCTAACCTATAGTCCCGGTTGGAGACACAAACCGGGACTATAGGGCAATTTTCAAACTTGAAAAAATCATAACTAAATCATCCTAATTCAGAAAAATACATATAATATATCAAAATTTGCAGAACAAAAAGATCGATCCGCTGAAACAGCTTGGTTAGCGCTGGTCATAAATTCTACTTTACTCTAACTAAAGCTGTGAGACCAGATAAATATACTACAATTTTTATTGATTGACCTCATAGCAGCATACCAGATCTTTGGCAGGAGGAGGGTTGGTGTCCGGTGATGATGCTAATTAATTAATCTTAATTTTAGGAGTAAATAGCAAAAAAAACACCAAATTGGTGTTACGGTGAATCGGCGATAAAGCACATAGGCGATGGAGTTACTACTATGATCTGGCAGGACATGTGGCTACCAAGGAAGTGGTTGAGAAAGCCACCCCTAGAGGGAATGGTTTTCTGTGTAAGGTTAAGCGTGCGGACCCATGATTACTTATAACAAGACTTCTCCCATGTCCTCATGAACAAACATAACTACTCACAAATTATATTCATGTTCATAATTAGAGGAGTATTAATAAGCATTAAGGATCTGAACATATGATCTTCCACCGAATAAACCAACTAGCATCAACTACAAGGAGTAATCAACACTACTAGCAACCCACATGTACCAATCTGAGGTTTTGAGACAAAGATCGGATACAAAAGATGAACTAGGGTTTGAGAGGATATGGTGCTGGTGAAGATGTTGATGGAGATTGACCCCCTCTCGATGAGAGGATCGATGGTAATGATGATGGTGATGATTTCCCTATCCCGGAGGGATGTTTCCCCGGCAAAACAACTCCGCCGAGCCCTAGATTGGTCTTGCCTGTGTTACGCCTCGAGACGGCGGCGCTTCATCCCGAAAGCTTCTCTCTATTTTTTTCAGGGAAAAAGACACCATATAGTTGAAGGTGGGAGTCGGGGGCCTGCCAGGGGGGCCATGAAGCAGGGGGGCATGCCCTGGGGGGTAGGGCACGCCCTCCACCCTCGTGGCTGACTGGTGGGCCCCTCTGGTGCTTTCTTCACCCAATATTTTTAATATATTCCAAAACTTATCTTCGTGAAGTTTCAGGACTTTTGGAGTTGTGCAGAATAGGTCTCTAATATTTTCTCCTTTTCCAGTCCAGAATTCCAGCTGCCGGCATTCTCCCTCTTGAAAGTGCTAGTTATCGACTAGAGGGGGGGTGAATAGGCGATTTTTATGAAAGTCTTCAAAACACGGGGGCTTTGAAAACAAACAGAAGTAATGAACCTATTGATATGCAGCAGAAGGTAGACTACAGTAGGCAAGCCACAGTCAAGTAAGCAATGAAGTGAAAGCACGAAGACTATCAGCAGCTAGGTAGTAAGGATTAGGATGGAAGATAGTATGAAGCCAAACAACAACAGTGTTCACACAGTGAAGACAATCAGATCATGCAGGGAGGCAATGACTTCATGAAGACAAACTGTAAGTAAAGAGAGGTAACACTAGTAGAAAAAGGACCTTATGTGAGATACATTAGTCCCGATCGATTTTGGCCCGGTACTAATGGTATCAGTAGTACCGGTTCGAACGGCTATGCGTTAGTGCCGGTTCGTGTTGAACCTTTAGTACCGGTTCGTGCCACGAACCGGTACTAAAGGGGTGGTGGCAGGCTGGCGTCAGGCCGGAATCTTTAGTCCCGGTTTGTGGCACAAACCGGTACTAAAGGGCCAACCTTTAGTACCGGTTCGCGCCACGAACCGGCACTAAAGGGGTCTAACCTATAGTCCCGGTTGGAGACACAAACCGGGACTATAGGGCAATTTTCAAACTTGAAAAATCATAACTAAATCATCCTAATTCAGAAAAATACATATAATATATCAAAATTTGCAGAACAAAAAGATCGATCCGCTGAAACAGTTGGTTAGCGCTGGTCATAAATTCTACTTTACTCTAACTAAAGCTGTGAGACCAGATAAATATACTACAATTTTTATTGATTGACCTCATAGCAGCATACCAGATCTTTGGCGGAGGAGGGTTGGTGTCTCGTGATGATGCTAATTAATTAATCTTAATTTTAGGAGTAAATAGCAAAAAAAACACCAAATTGGTGTTACGGTGAATCGGCGATAAAGCACATAGGCGATGGAGTTACTACTATGATCTGGCAGGACATGTGGCTACCAAGGAAGTGGTTGAGAAAGCCACCCCTAGAGGGAATGGTTTTCTGTGTAAGGTTAAGCGTGCGGACCCATGATTACTTATAACAAGACTTCTCCCATGTCCTCAGGAACAAACATAACTACTCACAAATTATATTCATGTTCATAATTAGAGGAGTATTAATAAGCATTAAGGATCTGAACATATGATCTTCCACCGAATAAACCAACTAGCATCAACTACAAGGAGTAATCAACACTACTAGCAACCCACATGTACCAATCTGAGGTTTTGAGACAAAGATCGGATACAAAAGATGAACTAGGGTTTGAGAGGATATGGTGCTTGTGAAGATGTTGATGGAGATTGACCCCCTCTCGATGAGAGGATCGATGGTAATGATGATGGTGATGATTTCCCTATCCCGGAGGGATGTTTCCCCGGCAAAACAACTCCGTCGAGCCCTAGATTGGTCTTGCCCAGGTTCTGCCTCGAGACGGCGGCGCTTCATCCTGAAAGCTTCTCTCTGATTTTTTTCCAGGGAAAAAGACACCATATAGCGGAAGATGGGAGTCGGGGGCCTGCCAGGGGGGCCACGAGGCAGGGGGCGCTCCCAGGGGGTAGGGCACGCCCTCCACCCTCGTGGCTGACTGGTGGGCCCCTCTGGTGCTCTCTTCACCCAATATTTTTAATATATTCCAAAACTTATCTTCGTGAAGTTTCAGGACTTTTGGAGTTGTGCAGAATAGGTATCTAATATTTTCTCCTTTTCGATCCGAATTCCATTGCCGGCATTCTCCCTCTTGAAAGTGCTAGTTATCGACTAGAGGGGGTGGGGGTGAATAGGCGATTTTTATGAAAGTCTTCAAAACACGGGGGCTTTGAAAACAAACAGAAGTAATGAACCTATTGATATGCAGCAGAAGGTAGACTACACTAGGCAAGCCACAGTCAAGTAAGCAATGAAGTGAAAGCACGAAGACTATCAGCAGCTAGGTAGTAAGGATTAGGATGGAAGATAGTATGAAGCCAAACAACAACAGTGTTCACACAGTGAAGACAATCAGATCATGCAGGGAGGCAATGACTTCATGAAGACAAACTGTAAGTAAAGAGAGGTAACACTAGTAGAAAAAGGACCTTATGTGAGATACATTAGTCCGGTTCGATTTTGGCCCGGTACTAATGGTATCATTAGTACCGGTTTGAACGGCTATGCATTAGTGCCGGTTCGTGTTGAACCTTTAGTACCGGTTCGTGCCACGAACCGGTACTAAAGGGGTGGTGGCAGGCTGGCGTCAGGCCGGGCCCCACGAGCCTTTAGTCCGGTATGTGGCACAAACCGGTACTAAAGGGCCAACCTTTAGTACCGGTTCGCGCCACGAACCGGCACTAAAGGGGTCTAACCTATAGTCCCGGTTGGAGACACAAACCGGGACTATAGGGCAATTTTCAAACTTGAAAAAATCATAACTAAATCATCCTAATTCAGAAAAATACATATAATATATCAAAATTTGCAGAACAAAAAGATCGATCCGCTGAAACAGTTGGTTAGCGCTGGTCATAAATTCTACTTTACTCTAACTAAAGCTGTGAGACCAGATAAATATACTACAATTTTTATTGATTGACCTCATAGCAGCATACCAGATCTTTGGCAGGAGGAGGGTTGGTGTCTGGTGATGATGCTAATTAATTAATCTTAATTTTATGAGTAAATAGAAAAAAAAACACCAAATTGGTGTTACGGTGAATCGGCGATAAAGCACATAGGCGATGGAGTTACTACTATTATCTGGCTGGACATGTGGCTATCAAGGAAGTGGTTGAGAAAGCCACCCCTAGAGGGAATGGTTTTACGTGTAAGGTTAAGCGTGCGGACCCATGATTACTTATAACAAGACTTCTCCCATGTCCTCAGGAACAAACATAACTACTCACAAATTATATTCATGTTCATAATTAGAGGAGTATTAATAAGCATTAAGGATCTGAACATATGATCTTCCACCGAATAAACCAACTAGCATCAACTACAAGGAGTAATCAACACTACTAGCAACCCACATGTACCAATCTGAGGTTTTGAGACAAAGATCGGATACAAAAGATGAACTAGGGTTTGAGAGGATATGGTGCTTTGGTGAAGATGTTGATGGAGATTGACCCCTCTCGATGAGAGGATCGATGGTAATGATGATGGTGATGATTTCCCTATCCGGAGGGATGTTTCCCAACAAAACAACTCCGTCGAGCCCTAGATTGGTCTTGCCTGTGTTCTGCCTCGAGACGGCGGCGCTTCATCCTGAAAGCTTCTCTCTGATTTTTTCCAGGAAAAAGACACCATATAGCGGAAGATGGGAGTCGGGGCCTGCCAGGGGGCCACGAGGCAGGGGCGCTCCCAGGGGGTACGGCACGCCCTCCACCCTCGTGGCTGACTGGTGGGCCCCTCTGGTGCTCTCTTCACCCAACATTTTAATATATTCCAAAACTTATATTCGTGAAGTTACAGGACTTTTGGAGTTGTGCAGAATAGGTCTCTAATATTTTCTCCTTTTCCCGTCCAGAATTCCAGCTGCCATCATTCTCCCTCTTGAAAGTGCTAGTTATCGACTAGAGGGGGGGGGAGAATAGGCGATTTTTATGGAAGTCTTCAAAACACGGGGGCTTTGAAAACAAACAGAAGTAATGAACCTATTGATATGCAGCAGAAGGTAGACTACACTAGGCAAGCCACAGTCAAGTAAGCAATGAAGTGAAAGCACGAAGACTATCAATGACTAGGTAGTAAGGATTAGGATGGAAGATAGTATGAAGCCAAACAACAACAGTGTTCACACAGTGAAGACAATCAGATCATGCAGGGAGGCAATGACTTCATGAAGACAAACTGTAAGTAAAGAGAGGTAACACTAGTAGAAAAAGGACCTTATGTGAGATACATTAGTCGTTGTTCGATTTTGGCCCGGTACTAATGGTATCATTAGTACCGGTTTGAACGGCTATGCATTAGTGCCGGTTCGTGTTGAACCTTTACTACCGGTTCGTGCCACGAACCGGTACTAAAGGGGTGGTGGCAGGCTGGTGTCGGGTTCACGAGCCTTTAGTGGGTTTGTGGCACAAACCGGTACTAAAGGGTTAACCTTTAGTACCGGTTCGCGCCACGAACCCGGCACTAAAGGGTCTAACCTATAGTCGGTTGGAGACACAAACCGGGACTATAGGGCAATTTTCAAACTTGAAAAAATCATAACTAAATCATCCTAATTCAGAAAAATACATATAATATATCAAAATTTGCAGAACAAAAAGATCGATCCGCTGAAACAGTTGGTTAGCGCTGGTCATAAATTCTACTTTACTCTAACTAAAGCTGTGAGACCAGATAAATATACTACAATTTTTATTGATTGACCTCATAGCAGCATACCAGATCTTTGGCAGGAGGAGGGTTGGTGTCTAGTGATGATGCTAATTAATTAATCTTAATTTTAGGAGTAAATAGAAAAAAAAACACCAAATTGGTGTTACGGTGAATCGGCGATAAAGCACATAGGCGATGGAGTTACTACTATGATCTGGCAGGACATGTGGCTACCAAGGAAGTGGTTGAGAAAGCCACCCCTAGAGGGAATGGTTTTCTTTGTAAGGTTAAGCGTGCAGACCCATGGTTACTTATAACAAGACTTCTCCCATGTCCTCAGGAACAATCATAACTACTCACAAATTATATTCATGTTCATAATTAGAGGAGTATTAATAAGCATTAAGGATCTGAACATATGATCTTCCACCGAATAAACCAACTAGCATCAACTACAAGGAGTAATCAACACTACTAGCAACCCACATGTACCAATCTGAGGTTTTGAGACAAAGATCGGATACAAAAGATGAACTAGGGTTTGAGAGGATATGGTGCTGGTGAAGATGTTGATGGAGATTGACCCCCTCTCGATGAGAGGATCGATGGTAATGATGATGGTGATGATTTCCCTATCCCGAGGGATGTTTCTGACAAAACAACTCCGTCGAGCCCTAGATTGGTCTTGCCCAGGTTCTGCCTCGAGACGGCGGCGCTTCATCCTGAAAGCTTCTCTCTGATTTTTTTTCCAGGGAAAAAGACACCATATAGCGGAAGATGGGAGTCGGGGGCCTGCTAGGGGGGCCACGAGGCACGGGGTGCTCCCAGGGGGTAGGGCACGCCCTCCACCCTCGTGGCTGACTGGTGGGCCCCTCTGGTGCTCTCTTCACCCAACATTTTAATATATTCCAAAACTTATATTCGTGAAGTTACAGGACTTTTGGAGTTGTGCAGAATAGGTCTCTAATATTTTCTCCTTTTCGATCCAGAATTCCATTGCCATCATTCGCCCTCGTGAAAGTGCTAGTTATCGACTAGAGGGGGGGGGGAGAATAGGCGATTTTTATGGAAGTCTTCAAAACACGGGGGCTTTGAAAACAAACAGAAGTAATGAACCTATTGATATGCAACAGAAGGTAGTCTACACTAGGCAAGCCATAGTCAAGTAAGCAATGAAGTGAAAGCACGAAGACTATCAGCAGCTAGGTAGTAAGGATTAGGATGGAAGATAGTATGAAGCCAAACAACAATAGTGTTCACACAGTGAAGACAATCAGATTATGCAGGGAGGCAATGACTTCATGAAGACAAACTGTAAGTAAAGAGAGGTAACACTAGTAGAAAAAGGACCTTATGTGAGATACATTAGTCCCGGTTCGATTTTGGCCCGGTACTAATGGTATCATTAGTACCGGTTTGAACGGCTATGCATTAGTGCCGGTTCGTGTTGAACCTTTAGTACCGGTTCGTGCCACGAACCGGTACTAAAGGGGTGGTGGCAGGTTTGGCGTCGGTAGGGCCCCACGAGCCTTTAGTCCCGGTTTGTGGCACAAACCGGTACTAAGGCCAACCTTTAGTACCGGTTCGCCACGAACCGGCACTAAAGAGGTCTAACCTATAGTCCCGGTTGGAGACACAAACCGGGACTATAGGGCAATTTTCAAACTTGAAAAAATCATAACTAAATCATCCTAATTCAGAAAAATACATATAATATATCAAAATTTGCAGAACAAAAAGATCGATCCGCTGAAACAGTTGGTTAGCGCTGGTCATAAATTCTACTTTACTCTAACTAAAGCTGTGAGACCAGATAAATATACTACAATTTTTATTGATTGACCTCATAGCAGCATACCAGATCTTTGGCAGGAGGAGGGTTGGTGTCTGGTGATGATGCTAATTAATTAATCTTAATTTTAGGAGTAAATAGCAAAAAAAAACACCAAATTGGTGTTACGGTGAATCGGCGATAAAGCACATAGGCGATGGAGTTACTACTATGATCTGGCAGGACATGTGGCTACCAAGGAAGTGGTTGAGAAAGCCACCCCTAGAGGGAATGGTTTTACATGTAAGGTTAAGCGTGCGGACCCATGATTACTTATAACAAGACTTCTCCCATGTCCTCGGGAACAAACATAACTACTCACAAATTATATTCATGTTCATAATTAGAGGAGTATTAATAAGCATTAAGGATCTGAACATATGATCTTCCACCGAATAAACCAACTAGCATCAACTACAAGGAGTAATCAACACTACTAGCAACCCACATGTACCAATCTGAGGTTTTGAGACAAAGATCGGATACAAAAGATGAACTAGGGTTTGAGAGGATATGGTGCTGGTGAAGATGTTGATGGAGATTGACCCCCTCTCGATGAGAGGATCGATGGTAATCATGATGGTGATGATTTCCCTATCCCGGAGGGATGTTTCCCCGGCAAAACAACTCCGTCGAGCCCTAGATTGGTCTTGCCCAGTTACGCCTCGAGACGGCGGCGCTTCATCCTGAAAGCTTCTCTCTGGTTTTTTTTTCCAGGGAAAAAGACAACATATAGCGGAAGATGGGAGTCGGGTGCCTGCCAGGGGGGCCACGAGGCAGGGGGCGCTCCCAGGGGGTAGGGCACGCCCTCCACCCTCGTGGCTGACTGGTGGGCCCCTCTGGTGCTCTCTTCACCCAATATTTTTAATATATTCCAAAACTTATCTTCGTGAAGTTTCAGGACTTTTGGAGTTGTGCAGAATAGGTCTCTAATATTTTCTCCTTTTCGATCCGAATTCCAGCCGGCATTCTCCCTCTTGAAAGTGCTAGTTATCGACTAGAGGGGGGGGGGTGAATATGCGAGTTTTATGAAAGTCTTCAAAACACGGGGGCTTTGAAAACAAACAGAAGTAATGAACCTATTGATATGCAGTAGAAGGTAGACTACACTAGGCAAGCCACAGTCAAGTAAGCAATGAAGTGAAAGAACGTAGACTATCAGCAGCTAGGTAGTAAGGATTAGGATGGAAGATAGTATGAAGCCAAACAACAACAGTGTTCACACAGTGAAGACAATCAGATCATGCAGGGAGGCAATGACTTCATGAAGACAAACTGTAAGTAAAGAGAGGTAACACTAGTAGAAAAAGGACCTTATGTGAGATACATTAGTCCCGTTTGGTTTTGGCCGGTACTAATGGTATCATTAGTACCGGTTTGAACGGCTATGCATTAGTGCGGTTCGTGTTGAACCTTTAGTACCGGTTCGTGCCACGAACCGGTACTAAAGGGGTGGTGAGCTGGCGTCGGGCGGGGCCCCTGAGCCTTTAGTCCCGGTTTGTGGCACAAACCGGTACTAAAGGCCAACCTTTAATACCGGTTCGCGCATACGAACCGGCACTAAAGGGTCTAACCTATAGTCGGTTGGAGACACAAACCGGGACTATAGGGCAATTTTCAAACTTGAAAAATCATAACTAAATCATCCTAATTCAGAAAAATACATATAATATATCAAAATTTGCAGAACAAAAAGATCGATCCGCTGAAACAGTTGGTTAGCGCTGGTCATAAATTCTACTTTACTCTAACTAAAGCTGTGAGACCAGATAAATATACTACAATTTTTATTGATTGACCTCATAGCAGCATACGGATCTTTGGCGGGAGGAGGGTTGGTGTCTAGTGATGATGCTAATTAATTAATCTTAATTTTAGGAGTAAATAGAAAAAAACACCAAATTGGTGTTACGGTGAATCGGCGATAAAGCACATAGGCGATGGAGTTACTACTATGATCTGGCAGGACATGTGGCTACCAAGGAAGTGGTTGAGAAAGCCACCCCTAGAGGGAATGGTTTTCTGTGTAAGGTTAAGCGTGCGGACCCATGATTACTTATAACAAGACTTCTCCCATGTCCTAAAGGAACAAACATAACTACTCACAAATTATATTCATGTTCATAATTAGTGGAGTATTAATAAGCATTAAGTATCTGAACATATGATCTTCCACCGAATAAACCAACTAGCATCAACTACAAGGAGTAATCAACACTACTAGCAACCCACATGTACCAATCTGAGGTTTTGAGACAAAGATCGAATACAAAAGATGAACTAGGGTTTGAGAGGATATGGTGCTGGTGAAGATGTTGATGGAGATTGACCCCCTCTCGATGAGAGGATCGATGGTAATGATGATGGTGATGATTTCCCTATCCCGGAGGGATGTTTCCCCGGCAAAACAACTCCGTCGAGCCCTAGATTGGTCTTGCCCAGGTTCTGCCTCGAGACGGCGGGCGCTTCATCCTGAAAGCTTCTCTCTGATTTTTCGGGGAAAAAGACACCATATAGCGGAAGATGGGAGTCGGGGGCCTGCCAGGGGGGCCACGAGGCAGGGGCGCTCCCAGGGGGTAGGGCACGCCCTCCACCCTCGTGGCTGGCTGGTGGGCCCCTCTGGTGCTCTCTTCACCCAAAATTTTAATATATTCCAAAACTTATCTTCGTGAAGTTTCAGGACTTTTGGAGTTGTGCAGAATAGGTCTCTAATATTTTCTCCTTTTCAAGTCCGAATTCCGGTGTCGGCATTCTCCCTCTTGAAAGTGCTAGTTATTGACTAGAGGGGGGTGAATAGGCGATTTTTATGAAAGTCTTCAAAACACGGGGGCTTTGAAAACAAACAGAAGTAATGAACCTATTGATATGCAGCAGAAGGTAGACTACACTAGGCAAGCCACAGTCAAGTAAGCAATGAAGTGAAAGCACGAAGACTATCAGCAGCTAGGTAGTAAGGATTAGGATGCAAGATAGAATGAAGCCAAAGAACAAAAGTGTTCACACAGTGAAGACAATCAGATAATGCAGGGACGCAATGACTTCATGAAGACAAACTGTAAGTAAAGAGAGGTAACACTAGTAGAAAAAGGACCTTATGTGAGATACATTAGTCGGTTCGATTTTGGCCCGGTACTAATGGTATCATTAGTACCGGGTTTGAACGGCTATGCATTAGTGCGGTTCGTGTTGAACCTTTAGTACCGGTTCGTGCCACGAACCCGGTACTAAAGAATGATGTGGTGGCGTCAGGGCGGGGCCCCACGAGCCCCTTTAGTCCCGGTTTGTGGCACAAACCGGTACTAAAGGGCCAACCTTTAGTACCGGTTCGCGCCACGAACCGGCACTAAAGGGGTCTAACCTATAGTCCCGGTTGGAGACACAAACCGAGACTATAGGGCAATTTTCAAACTTGAAAAAATCATAACTAAATCATTCTAATTCAGAAAAATACATATAATATATCAAAATATGCAGAACAAAAAGATCGGTCCGCTGAAACAGTTGGTTAGCGCTGGTCATAAATTCTACTTTACTCTAACTAAAGCTGTGAGACCAGATAAATATACTACAATTTTTATTGATTGACCTCATAGCAGCATACCAGATCTTTGGCAGGAGGAGGGTTGGTGTCTGGTGATGATGCTAATTAATTAATCTTAATTTTAGCAGTAAATAGAAAAAAAAACACCAAATTGGTGTTACGGTGAATCGGCGATAAAGCACATAGGCGATGGAGTTACTACTATTATCTGGCTGGACATGTGGCTATCAAGGAAGTGGTTGAGAAAGCCACCCCTAGAGGGAATGGTTTTCTGTGTAAGGTTAAGCGTGCGGACCCATGATTACTTATAACAAGACTTCTCCCATGTCCTCAGGAACAAACATAACTACTCACAAATTATATTCATGTTCATAATTAGAGGAGTATTAATAAGCATTAAGGATCTGAACATATGATCTTCCACCGAATAAACCAACTAGCATCAACTACAAGGAGTAATCAACACTACTAGCAACCCACATGTACCAATCTGAGGTTTTGAGACAAAGATCGGATACAAAAGATGAACTAGGGTTTGAGAGGATATGGTGTTGGTGAAGATGTTGATGGAGATTGACCCCCTCTCGATGAGAGGATCGATGGTAATCATGATGGTGATGATTTCCCTATCCTGGAGGGATGTTTCCCCGGCAAAACAACTCCGTCGAGCCCTAGATTGGTCTTGCCCAGGTTCTGCCTCGAGACGGCGGCGCTTCATCCTGAAAGCTTCTCTCTGATTTTTTTCCAGGGAAAAAGACACCATATAGCGGAAGATGGGAGTCGGGGGCCTGCCAGGGGGGCCACGAGGCAGGGGCGCTCCCAGGGGGTAGGGCACGCCCTCCACCCTCGTGGCTGACTGGTGGGCCCCTCTGGTGCTCTCTTCACCCAATATTTTTAATATATTCCAAAACTTATCTTCGTGAAGTTTCAGGACTTTTGGAGTTGTGCAGAATAGGTCTCTAATATTTTCTCCTTTTCCAGTCCAGAATTCCAGCTGCCGGCATTCTCCCTCTTGAAAGTGCTAGTTATCTACTAGAGGGGGGGGGTGAATAGGCGATTTTTATGTAAGTCTTCAAAACACGGGGGCTTTGAAAACAAACAGAAGTAATGGACCTATTGATATGCAGCAGAAGGTAGACTACACTAGGCAAGCCACAGTCAAGTAAGCAATGAAGTGAAAGCACGAAGACTATCAGCAGCTAGGTAGTAAGGATTAGGATGCAAGATAGTATGAAGCCAAACAACAACAGTGTTCACACAGTGAAGACAATCAGATCATGCAGGGAGGCAATGACTTCATGAAGACAAACTGTAAGTAAAGAGAGGTAACACTAGTAGAAAAAGGACCTTATGTGAGATACATTAGTCCCGTTTCGGTTTTGGCCCAGTACTAATGGTATCATTAGTACCGGTTTGAACGGCTATGCATTAGTGCCGGTTCGTGTTGAACCTTTAGTACCGGTTCGTGCCACGAACCGGTACTAAAGGGGTGGTGGCAGGCTGGCGTCAGGCGGGTTCACGAGCCTTTAGTCCCGGTTTGTGGCACAAACCGGTACTAAAGGCCAACCTTAATGCAGTTCGCGCCACGAACCGGCACTAAAGGGTCTAACCTATAGTCGGTTGGAGACACAAACCGGGATTATAGGGCAATTTTCAAACTTGAAAAAATCATAACTAAATCATCCTAATTCAGAAAAATACATATAATATATCAAAATTTGCAGAACAAAAAGATCGATCCGCTGAAAGCAGTTGGTTAGCGCTGGTCATAAATTCTACTTTACTCTAACTAAAGCTGTGAGACCAGATAAATATACTACAATTTTTATTGATTGACCTCATAGCAGCATACGAGATCTTTGGCAGGAGGAGGGTTGGTGTCTAGTGATGATGCTAATTAATTAATCTTAATTTTAGGAGTAAATAGAAAAAAAAACACCAAATTGGTGTTACGGTGAATCGGCGATAAAGCACATAGGCGATGGAGTTACTACTATTATCTGGCTGGACATGTGGCTATCAAGGAAGTGGTTGAGAAAGCCACCCCTAGAGGGAATGGTTTTCTGTGTAAGGTTAAGCGTGCGGACCCATGATTACTTATAACAAGACTTCTCCCATGTCCTCAGGAACAAACATAACTACTCACAAATTATATTCATGTTCATAATTAGAGGAGTATTAATAAGCATTAAGGATCTGAACATATGATCTTCCACCGAATAAACCAACTAGCATGAACTACAAGGAGTAATCAACACTACTAGCAACCCACATGTACCAATCTGAGGTTTTGAGACAAAGATCGGATACAAAAGATGAACTAGGGTTTGAGAGGATATGGTGCTGGTGAAGATGTTGATGGAGATTGACCCCCTCTCGATGAGAGGATCGATGGTAATGATGATGGTGATGATTTCCCTATCCCGGAGGGATGTTTCCCCGGCAAAACAACTCCGTCGAGCCCTAGATTGGTCTTGCCCAGGTTCTGCCTCGAGACGGCGGCGCTTCATCCTGAAAGCTTCTCTCTGATTTTTTTTCCAGGGAAAAAGACACCATATAGCGGAAGATGGGAGTCGGGGGCCTGCCAGGGGGGCCACGAGGCAGGGGGCGCTCCCAGGGGGTAGGGCACGCCCTCCACCCTCGTGGCTGTCTTGTGGGCCCCTCTGGTGCTCTCTTCACCCAATATTTTTAATATATTCCAAAACTTATCTTCGTGAAGTTTCAGGACTTTTGGAGTTGTGCAGAATAGGTCTCTAATATTTTCTCCTTTTCCAGTCCAGAATTCCAGCTGTCGGCATTCTCCCTCTTGAAAGTGCTAGTTATCTACTAGAGGGGGGGTGAATAGGCGATTTTTATGAAAGTCTTGAAAACACGGGGGCTTTGAAAACAAACAGAAGTAATGAACCTATTGATATGCAGCAGAAGGTAGACTACACTAGGCAAGCCACAGTCAAGTAAGCAATGAAGTGAAAGCACGAAGACTATCAGCAGCTAGGTAGTAAGGATTAGGATGCAAGATAGAATGAAGCCAAACAACAAAAGTGTTCACACAGTGAAGACAATCAGATCATGCAGGGAGGCAATGACTTCATGAAGACAAACTGTAAGTAAAGAGAGGTAACACTAGTAGAAAAAAGACCTTATGTGAGATACATTAGTCCCGGTTCGATTTTGGCCCGGTACTAATGGTATCATTAGTACCGGTTTGAACGGCTATGCATTAGTGCCGGTTCGTGTTGAACCTTTAGTACCGGTTCGTGCCACGAACCGGTACTAAAGGGGTGGTGGCAGGCTGGCGTCAGGCCGGGGCCCCACGAGCCCCTTTAGTCCCGGTTTGTGGCACAAACCGGTACTAAAGGGCTAACCTTTAGTACCGGTTCGTGCCCGGACCCGGTACTAAAGGGGTCTAACCTATAGTCCCGGTTGGAGACACAAACCGAGACTATAGGGCAATTTTCAAACTTGAAAAAATCATAACTTAATCATCCTAATTCAGAAAAATACATATAATATATCAAATTTTGCAGAACAAAAAGATCGATCTGCTGAAACAGTTGGTTAGCGCTGGTCATAAATTCTACTTTACTCTAACTAAAGCTGTGAGACCAGATAAATATACTACAATTTTTATTGATTGACCTCATAGCAGCATACTAGATCTTTGGCAGGAGGAGGGTTGGTGTCTGGTGATGATGCTAATTAATTAATCTTAATTTTAGGAGTAAATAGCAAAAAATACACCAAATTGGTGTTACGGTGAATCGGCGATAAAGCACATAGGCGATGGAGTTACTACTATGATGTGGCAGGACATGTGGCTACCAAGGAAGTGGTTGAGAAAGCCACCCCTAGAGGGAATGGTTTTACGTGTAAGGTTAAGCGTGCGGACCCATGATTACTTATAACAAGACTTCTCCCATGTCCTCGGGAACAAACATAACTACTCACAAATTATATTCATGTTCATAATTAGAGGAGTATTAATAAGCATTAAGGATCTGAACATATGATCTTCCATGAATAAACCAACTAGCATGAACTACAAGGAGTAATCAACACTACTAGCAACCCACATGAACCAATATGAGGTTTTGAGACAAAGATCGGATACAAAAGCCGAACTCGGGTTTGAGAGGATAAGGTGCTGGTGAAGATGTTGATGGAGATTGACCCCTCTCGATGAGAGGATCGATGGTAATGATGATGGTGATGATTTCCCTATCCGGAGGGATGTTTCCTGGCAAAACAACTCCGTCGAGCCCTAGATTGGTCTTGCCTGAGTTACGCCTCGAGACGGCGGCGCTTCATCCTGAAAGCTTCTCTCGATTTTTTCCAAGGAAAAAGACACCATATAGCGGAAGATGGGAGTCGGGGCCTGCCAGGGGCCACGAGGCGGGGGCGCTCGGGGGTAGGGCACGCCCTCCACCCTCGTGGCTGACTGGTGGGCCCCTCCGGTGCTCTCTTCACCCAATATTTTAATATATTCCAAAACTTATCTTCGTGAAGTTTCGGGACTTTTGGAGTTGTGCAGAATAGGTCTCTAATATTTTCTCCTTTTCGATAGAATTCCAGCTGCGGCATTCGCCCTCTTGAAAGTGCTAGTTATCGACTAGAGGGGGGGTGAATAGGCGATTTTTATGGAAGTCTTCAAAACACGGGGGCTTTGAAAACAAACAGAAGTAATGAACCTATTGATATGCAGCAGAAGGTAGACTACACTAGGCAAGCCACAGTCAAGTAAGCAATGAAGTGAAAGCACGAAGACTATCAACAGCTAGGTAGTAAGGATTAGGATGGAAGATAGTATGAAGCCAAACAACAACAGTGTTCACAGTGAAGACAATCAGATCATGCAGGGACGCAATGACTTCATGAAGACAAACTATAAGTAAAGAGAGGTAACACTAGTAGAAAAAGGACCTTATGTGAGATACATTAGTCCCGGTTCGATTTTGGCCCGGTACTAATGGTATCATTAGTACCGGTTTGAACGGCTATGCATTAGTGTCGGTTCGTGTTGAACCTTTAGTACCGGTTCGTGCCACGAACCGGTACTAAATTGGTGGTGGCAGGCATGCGTCAGACCGGGGCCCCACGAGCCCCTTTAGTCCCTGTTTGTGGCACAAAGCGGTACTAAAGGGCCAACATTTAGTACCGGTTCGCCCCACGAACCGGCACTAAATGGGTCTAACTTATAGTCCCGGTTGGAGACACAAACCGGGACTATAGGGCAATTTTCAAACTTGAAAAAATCATAACTAAATCATCCTAATTCAGAAAAATACATATAATATATCAAAATTTGCAGAACAAAAAGATCGATCCGCTGAAACAGTTGGTTAGCGCTGGTCATAAATTCTACTTTACTCTAACTAAAGCTGTGAGACCAGATAAATATACTATAATTTTTATTGATTGACCTCATAGCAGCATACCAGATCTTTGGCAGGAGGAGGGTTGGTGTCTGGTGATGATGCTAATTAATTAAACTGAATTTTAGGAGTAAATAGCAAAAAAACACCAAATTGGTGTTACGGTGAATCGGCGATAAAGCACATAGGCGATGGAGTTACTACTATGATCTGGCAGGACATGTGGCTACCAAGGAAGTGGTTGAGAAAGCCACCCCTAGAGGGAATGGTTTTCTGTGTAAGGTTAAGCGTGTGGACCCATAATTACTTATAACAAGACTTCTCCCATGTCCTCAGGAACAAACATAACTACTCACAAATTAAATTCATGTTCATAATTAGAGGAGTATTAATAAGCATTACGGATCTGAACATATGATCTTCCACCGAATAAACCAACTAGCATCAACTACAAGGAGTAATCTGAACATATGATCTTCCACCGAACATATGATCTTCCACTGAATAAACGCTACAAGTTTTCCGTTTCGACAATTTTTTAAAATCACAAAATTCCAAAGGGAAAATAGAGTTTTTGGGCGTTTTAGACGTTTTTTAGACGTTTTTAGCGTTTAGTGCTAGGGTTTAGATTTCAGAGTTTAGGGTTAGGTTTTATGGTTTAAACCCTTAGTTTTTACTGTTTAGCAAAGAGTTTCCGATGTTTTAAATCCCGGGTTTAGAGTTTAGGACAACTTTTTAAATGACTAAATTGTAAAAGGAAAAAAAGATATGCTCTAATTTATGTTTTTTTGAATTTTGGATAAATCTTGTCAAACCGGTCAAACAACTGATCCAAGAAGTATTAATGTTACTACATAATTATTCAAGAATATTAGTGTTACTAAATAATTATTTCAATTTTTTGAATTTTGGTCAAATCTGGTCAAACTATGGTCAAACTGTGGTCAAACTATGGTCAAACTTATTCAAGAAATATTTGCGTTACTAAATAATTACTGTTTTTTTAGAATAATAGTTTCAAACTCAAACGGTGAAATGTGTGACTTCTGCTCAAGCTAAACTCCACGAGGGTTAATAGGATTGACATCTTACTATTGTCGAGAAAACAACAAGTGAGACTCGGAAACGAAGGAGAATAGAACCCGAAAGTTAAGCGTGCTCGGGCTGGAGTAGTGAGAGGGATGGGTGACTGGTCGGGAGTTAGATGATTTGGAATGAGTGATCCACACTTGAGCAGTTAAGAGAGGTGATTAGATGCTAAATCATCAAATAATTTAGAAAAATTAAAAATAAAAAAAATCAATTTTTTTTCAAAATTTTCAAAAAAAAAACCTATAGTACCGGTTGGTAACACCAACCGGTACTAAAGGTCCCCTATACTAGGGCGCGATCTCACGCCACGTGGTGGCACTTTAGCGCCGGTTCGTGCTGAACCGGTACTAAAGGGGGGGGGGCCTTTAGTGCCCACACTTTAGTGCCGGTTCCATAACCGGCACTAAAGGCCCTTACAAACCGGTTTTAAAGCTCCGTTTTCTAATAGAGGATAGAACCAGTTGCTTGGAGAGGACAAGGATTTGTTGGACCAGTTCCAGTTGCTATGACAACTGTACGTCTGGTTAGGGAGGCTGAGATTCAACTCAGAAGACTGCGTCTTCACCTTATTCCCCTTGAGCTAAGGACACTTAGTCCTCGCCCAATCACTCTGGTAAGTCTTCAAGGTAGACTTCCAAACCTTCATAGACTTTGTTCACCGGCAATCCGCAATGACTCTTGGATGCTCAGAACGCGACGCCTAACCGGCTGGGGGATTCACAATCCTCAAGTGTAACAAGTCTTCAGATCATGCGGACAGAAAGACTTTAGTGATGCTTAACACTCTTTGGCTTTGGGTGTTTTGGGCTTTGTCCTCACAAGGATTTCTCTCTCAAATGCTTCGGAGGTGGGTTGCTCTCGAACGACAAAAGCCGTGCACTAACTCTGAGTAACCACCAATTTATGGTGTAGGGGGTGGGCTATTTACAGCCAGGAGGCAACCTGACCTGATTTGTCCAAAATGACCCTGGGTCACTAAGGAACTGACACGTGTCCAACGGTCAGATTTCAAACACACGCGACAGCTTGACTTGGGCTACATGTAAAGCTGACTCATCCAGCTCTCTATAAGATTTGCTCTCATTGTCTTCGCTCGAAGACATAGGATTTGGTTGAGCATCGCATCAGTCACTCTGACTTTGTTCACTTCGACCCCACTTAACAGTACGATGGTTCCTTTGACTCAACAAAGAAGAAAAGGAAACTACGAAACAACTATGTCGTCGCACTCCATAGTCTTCATGCGATGTCTTCTCATGTCATAGTCTTCAATGTGAATATCTTCACAGACCACCATTGTCTTCAATGTCTTCACACATTTTTAGGGGTCATCTCTGGTAGGTAAACTGAATCAATATGGGACTACTACCTGTGTTATCCTGCAATTCTCACAAACACATTAGTCCCTCAACCAAGTTTGTCGTCAATACTCCAAAACCAACTAGGGGTGGCACTAGATGCACTTACACCTCTTCATGTAAACCTTATAAAGTAAGAGACAAAAGGCATAGTATTGTTATATAACGTGTAATAACAGCCCATAATGCAATAAATATTGATATAAAAGCATGATGCAAAATGGACGTATCAATATTATCAACAATTTCATCGATGAATGGTTTGAAGATCCTACTGTCACCATTGATGATCTGCAACTACCCATTGACATCAGTGTCACATTTCAGGGCAGCATAGCCAAGGAACTTGCATAGCTCAGGAGATTGTTGAGCTGAAAAACAAAATTGACTATGAGAAGGCCTAGTTCAAGAAGCATATGGCAAAGCTCGGCGTCGTTGATGTACAGAACTTCAAGCAAATGATGATTGGCCTCAAGGCTCGGTTCAAAAAGCAACGTGACGAAGCCAAAGGCTTTCGTGAGTGCATGAAGTACTATGCTGAGAAATGCGTCCAGGCTCACAATGAGGTTGTGAAGAGAAAGGCTCATGGGCGTCCAGGCATTGACCCCAAGCTGGTTGCCAAGAAGAAGAAGAAGCCCGCTGAAGCTGAACCCAAAGCCCCAAGGCAGGAAAGACCAAGCATTGTCTTCCCTGCCAGTATGACTGGCTCGAAGCCAAAGGTCCCTTCTGCAGCTTCTGAGAAAAAGAAGACTAAGCTGGCTGAGGCGGAATCCAAGAAGAGGAACCACCATGATACTTCTGATGTTGCTCCCTCCCAAAAGAAGATGAAGACAAAGTCTTCAAAGTCTTCATGCAAAGAACGTGCTGCTCCCCAAGAACCATTGCTCGTTGAGCCTATTTCAGTTGCACTACCAACTTCCACCAATTGCGAGTGTCATCTCATTGTGCATGAGCCTGCTTGCACAGAGGCTCATGAGTCTAAAGATATTCCAGCTACTGACTCCACCGCAGCTGAAGACATTAGTCATGAAGGCAATGTTGAAGATGATGAAGTCCTTCCTCAGATCTTGCCCAACCCAGTATCATCGCCTGCTCCTATGAGCAGTGAGCTGATAAGCATTAGCGGTCCCACGACGCCAATCACACAATATGTATTCTGGGAAGAGCAACACCCCAACTCCTTGTTGCATGAAGTCATTCCTCGCACTCCACCTGCTCATGTCACCACTTCGGTGCTTGAGACCCCATAAGCTACACCAGAAGACATGGAGAAGGCCACTCCTTCACCATAGGTGCCACCCTCTTTTCGAAGGCTAGCCCTAGGCCCACGGTCTCCAGGTCCAGCATTCCTGAAGAGGATGTGCATACCACCAGCTTAGTAGCACGACAAGTGTTCCCTGAAGCCATCCCTTCAGCAACTGCTAATGAGTCTGAAGCCAAAGAGGCTGAAGATATTCCGGCTGCATCAGCCGATGACAAGGAAGAAGAATACCGTGAAGTTATTCCACCTACCATTGATCCCATTGCTCAAGAAGAAGAAGTGATTGTGCCTGACCCACCTGTTGTACCAGCCTCTGAAGCTCCTGCATCTGATGATGCTCATGTTGCTGCTCCTGAAGCCAATGATGTTGTCATGGCTGAAGATCATGTGTATCCCAAAGTCATCACTGCCACGGAAGACAACGCGCAGCCATCCACCTCGGATGTGGCTGTTCCTCCCCCTGTGCCTCATACCGGAACACACAATCTATCGTGGTGAGCTCGTCACTATCCGGCGGCCTATCTTGACACCACCCACTGCTCCAGGTCCTCAATATGACTATCATGTGGAGAAAAGGCCTCAAATGCAGAAGCCAGAGCCCAGGCTGCCAAGGCTTCCCAGTGATGTCACTATAGAAGGGCCATTCAGTGTGCTAAGCTTTAGAGAGCACAACACTTTCTTCGACAAGGCCAAGAATCCCGTGTGACAGGTTTTGGAGCCACCAGCAAAGGAGCTACTATTCATGCATTCTCTACAATCAAGACAGGATTTTCCCACAAACGTCTTAACTGTGATGCCATTGCTGGGCTACCATGCCTTGAAGAAGCCCTAGAATGCTTCCGTGAAGTTGGGCCGCTCCCATTTGTCACTGACAAGGAGCATTGGAATGAAGAGCTTCTTCTGTAGTTCTATGCCAGTCTACACATATCTGAAGGTAATATGCCCTAGAGGAAATAATAAAGTTATTATTTATTTCCTCATATCATGATAAATGTTTATTATTCATGCTAGAATTGTATTACCCAGAAACATAATGCATGTGTGAATACATAGACAAACATAGTGTCGGTGTCAAAACCAGCGGATCTCGGGTAGGGGGTCCTGAACTGTGTGTCTAGGCGGATGGTAACAGGAGACAAGGGACACGATGTTTTTACCCAGGTTCGGGCCCTCTCGATGGAGGTAAAACCCTACTCCTGCTTGATTAATATTAATGATATGGGTAGTACAAGAGTTGATTCACCTCGAGATCAGAGAGGCTAAACCCTAGAAGCTAGCCTATGGTATGATTGTTGTTCGTCCTATGTACTAAAACTCTCCGGTTTATATAGACTCCGGAGAGGGCTAGGGTTACACAGAGTCGGTTACAATGGGAGGAGATCTACATATCGTATTGCCAAGCTTGCCTTCCACGCCAAGGAAAGTCCTATCCGGACACGGGACGAAGTCTTCAATCTTGTATCTTCATAGTCCGGGAGTCCGGCCAAAGGTCATAGTCCGGCCATCCGGACACCCCCTAATCCAGGACTCCCTAAGTAGCCCCTGAACCAGGCTTCAATGACGACGAGTTCCTCCTCTGAATACTTCATAGAAGATGTTGAACACAAGGATAGTGTCCAGCTCTGCAAAACAGTTTCCACATACCACCGTAGAGAGAATAATATCCGCACAAATCTAATCTGCTGACGTATTCCGTAGCGTGACATCATGCCACAGCCAAGCCTTTATTCAAATTGTTTTACTGTCCCACCTCAGCGTGTTTAGCGAGGCGGTTTCCTTGGCACGTCTTGTCAAAGCAGAGATCGTGTCCCCTTATTCCGGGATTCTCATCAATACGGGCGTGGGTAACCCAACCGCGCCATCAATCGCGACGCTTGGGAGATAAGCGAGTTTCACTAGGCTGGTGGGGGCACGCAGTTTGGGCCGCCCATATAAGGGGATAAGAATCCACCCTTTCAATCTATGCCTTCTTCCTCCTTTGCTTATCCATTTCCGCGCACTCGAGCTCCAGCGCCCAAGTCCGCACTTTGCCACCTCAACCTTCTCCAATCATGTCCGGAGCGGGAGGTAGATGGACGGCCTCCATCGTAATGGAGGGGCACATCAAAAAGTTGAGGAAGGCCGGATACTTGTCTGACGACATCGCGCATCGGCTCCCAGATGAGGGGCAACTCATCCCCACCCCTAGGCCCCATGAGAGGGTGGTGTTTCTCAGCCATTTCCTCCGCGGACTGGGCTTCCCACTCCACCCATTTGTCCGGGGGCTCATGTTCTACTACGGCCTGGATTTCCACGATCTGGCCCCGAACTTCATCCTCAACATCTCGGCGTTTATCATCGTGTGCGAGGCCTTCCTCTGCATCAAGCCTCACTTCAGCCTATGGCTGAAGATCTTCACCGTCAAGCCGAAGGGCGTGGGCGGCCGGCAAGCGGAGTGCGGAGGCGCCATGGTGGCCAGGATGTCCAACGTCACATGGCTCGAGGGTTCCTTCGTGGAAACCATCAAAGGGTGGCAATCCGGGTGGTTCTACATCACCGAGACGCGTGACCCTAAATGGGCAGCGGCCCCCGAATTCCGATCTGGCATCCCCACACGGCTCACATCCTGGAAAGAGACGAGCCTGCTGTGGGGTAATCCGGACGAGGTGACCGGACTCCAAACCTGCGTCCAAGACCTAGTGAACAAGAAGGTAAAACTTGTCAAAGTAGTCTAGGCCATGCCCTTCCGCCGGATCCCCCCGTGCCAAGGACGGGCCTTCAACTTGCGGGAGTTCGATCCGGCCCAGCACCAGACTTTGTCCAGGCTCTTCGACACAAAGCATGAGGATGCCTGGAAGGTGCTATTCAAGAGCTCCGAGGTCTCCCCTCCCGTCACCGAGGATCGCGGATTTTGCGCCAAGCGCCAAGCTACCGAAGTAAGCTTGTTTTTATCCTTTACAGGACACTTGATTTTCATAGTTTGACTCTACGCAGGATCTAAACTCCTGTTCCTTTGACCGGACTGGAAGAGGACGTCCGAACAGTTTGACTGTCCGGCCCCTTTGCATGAAGGCCCAGCAGATGCACGCTTGACGAAGCTGCTGGTCCCGGCACCTCACGTGGTGCCAGAGAAGAAGGCCAAGAAGGAGGCCACGGGGACTCGAAAGAGTCCCGGCGCCTGGTGGTGTCAGATTCATCGCCTGACAATCCCGAAACGCACTCCGCCTCCGAAGACGAGTAGGAGGAATAAGAAGCCTCTCCCCCTCCAGTGGGGGGAGGAAAGAAAAGGAAGGCCGCCCCAACTAGGGAGGCCGAAGGGTCCAAGAAGGGGAAGACCCTTCTTCCGGACTATGCCTCCGACGCCGACGACGGCGGAGAGGAATGGCCATCCAGGGTCAAGCCCCTGGCCAAATCGTAAGTATCCGGATACCAGAGTAACTCATGGCGTTCCACTATTGTACAGTACCTTCTGACACCGAATTCAATTATGCAGTCCGCCCAAGGCTCAGCTCGACGATTCGTCGAGTGGCTCCCTGGACTCGTCGGATAGGAATAGCCTTTCACTTCCGACGGCTACCTCCCCTCTCCCTATAGATGATGCCGAGGTGGAGTCCCAAAAGGGGCTAAACCAGGAGGAGGTGGTCCTGGAGGCGCCGCAAGGCGACCTCCCGGACTCCAGGCCCAAAGGGGATGAAGCCCCAGAGGGATCTAAGTCCGGCCCTGGGCCGGACGCCGCATCGGAACCTTCAGAGGTTCGGGAGTCCGGCAGGCGGCCTCTTCGCAAGAAGGGCAAGCCTACGACGCTGGCGGCCTCCGTCCAACCGGAGGCGCCAGAAAATTTGCTGGAGGTGCTTGACGGCGCCTCCATCGACGGAAACGCCCGCCTGTTATGAGTGCGGTGATCAAGAAGGTTCAGTCCGCCAAGAGCGGGCTGACCGAAGCCTGTACCAGCCTTCTAACAGGCGTTGAGGTATGTATTATAAAACATGTAAATTTTTTACCGCATAAACAGTAGCCCCTGATGCTCAGTTTGGTGTTCGGAAAGAAAAGCCGGACTGAGAATCTAAAAAGATATACAGAGGAGTCTAATATAAATATGTCAATATGGGAATGCAGGCTGCGCTGCTGACCTGTGCCGCACTGACTGCTGAGGTCGATGCATTGAAGCAGAGCCTCGAGCGGTCCGAGAACGAGCTTGGCCTTGCCAAGAATCAACTCGAGGTCAAAGAAGGTATGTAGTACCTTATGTAAGTGTATATATAAATACCTGGTTGCAAAGAGTGACAGGACCAATCGTGAATGTTACAGGGGCCACAACCAAGGAGGAGACCCTAAAGGAAGCGTTGTCCAAGGCCGAAGACAATGCGGCCATGGAGCGCACCGAGCGAGAGAAACAAGAGGCGCGGGTGGCGGAAGTGCAGCAAGAGCTCGATGCTCTCGTGAAGAAACACGAGAGTTTAGAGCTCGACTGAAAGACACGAGAGTCCGAGCTTGCCTCGGCGCTCGAAAGCGCTAAGTCTGCCAAGGCCGAAGCCCAAAAAGCCCTCCAGGAAATTGAGGCGATGAAAAGGATTGCGGCGGGTAAGGCATTCTTTATGCAAAGGAAGCACGTGAAAGTAAATTACCTGTTACTTACCCGAATCCGGAGCTCTCCAGGAGCATTCGCAGATCTGCCCCGCAGTGTATCCGATGCCGCCGCATTCTACCGAGCCGAGGAAGGGAGCTCGACGGAGAAGGTGTTCTGGTCCTAGTATGCTGAGGCCGGACACCCGGTGCCCCTGAGCGACCAGCTGAAGCAGTTGGTCGAGCTTCATAAGGCAGCCGAACATGCCATGAAGGGCCTGATAGGCCGGCTGTGGCCTGGGGAGGTCATGCCTTTGAGCTACTTTGGGCTGGTACGGCGGCTGGTGGATGCCTGTCCCCGGCTTGGAGTCGTCAAGCGCTCCGTTTGCATCGAAGGCGCCCGTAGGGCTTTTGCCCATGCTAAAGTGCACTGGGGCAAGCTGGATGCTGAGAAGCTGGTGACAGAAGGGCCACCTGAGGGGAAGTAGCATCGCAGGCCCGAGATGTATTATGAGAGCATCCTGAAGGGTGCCCGTCTTGTGGCGAAGGAATGTACCAGGGATGTAATTTTTGAGTAAACTCACTCGTGTTTATCCTGTGCGCTGAAAACTTGTTCATATGCGCTAAGCAACGCTTTTGAATTTAAAATATTACCTTCTGTGCGGCCGTTTATTAAATCTGAGAGATGCAAGTCGTCGGCTTCTACCCCCATGCCACGAGTGCTGGGGTGTTCGGGATAAACCTGAGCGCTCTTGTTCCCATTCTTGGGTCCATCGAGGGAGGCGCTCAGCACAACGAACAAGGCCATCGGACTTATAATGCTTTATCACTCTCACTTAGCCATAGAATTCTATAATTTTAAATTTCGGCGAAGCCCCTAGTATTCGGAAGAACGAGTTCGGGGCGCTATCCATGCCTAGGCCGGACAAAGCCAGCTCCTCGCTCTAAGCGGCATAAGTCTTTAAGGAATCGAAAAACCTCTCGAACAGCGACCGGTCTCTTGCCCTATCATGACGGTCAGTTTTAGCTTTCTCTACTGAGGTGTTAACCCAGCTCAACTGGGGCACAATCGCAGTAGTTCTCCCAGCGCTACCTTAGCCGACATAGCGGAACGTAAGGTACCAAAACATGTTAGCCGGGCAAACCCAACTATTGACCCAAGACATGATTCGAAGCCGATGCATATAATGCTATAAGTTCGGGGTGCCGCACTCATGAGAGTGTTCGGTCTTCTCACACCGTATTATGGGATGCTTAAGCCCCTGGTGTATTGGCCGTACCAAAGTGTACGGTTGCATAATGTCATGACTGAACATATTTATATAAAAAATGAATGCAACAATATATAAGAGCTATATATTGTTTATTAAAAGGGCTGCTATGAGAGCAGAACGATACAAATAGTGCGATACGCAAGAGATGGGGTTATTTGACATGTCCCGCTCCAGGGGCAAGCTGCGAGACTTTAAGTAAGACAGGTATTTAGCTCGTTATAGATACCACCTGGACATTTGACGTGGCTTGTTGTCTCCCTGGCTGTTGCATCGTGTGTTCGGCGATTATCTTGCGGACAGGCCTTCCGAATGGTGGAGCCCTGAAAGTAAGTAAAAAAAGAAATGGCAAAATTGGGAGCCCCTAGTGCGGTCGAGCCGCATTCTGGGCCTGCCGTGGTTGTGCCCCTCCCCTTATTCCCATGGTATTTCTAGAGCGTAATTATGTACGCGAGGTACTGGTATTGCAATCTCGCGAGGGCTGGGGTTGGGGCCGCACTGCTATTACTTCATCTGTGAAGCATAGTGGGTGTGCGGCGCCTCTGTACTGGGCTATATCACGACGTAGCTCGGATGAGCTTTGTCTGTTATGTTCGGCCTGGCCGTATTTGCCATATCCGGCGTGACGGTTATCGTCACGTGCCGTGGGGCGCCCACGCGATCCGTAGATCGATCTAGCTTGCCTTGACTTGTCTTCCAATATGTCTCACAGGTCTGGCGCATTTCCTCGTGCCTTGGTACTTTTTGAGCGGCGCCAGGGTGCGGCTTGAGTTGAGGGCCGGAAGGCCTCTCTATCGCGGCCACGGGGTGGCCGATCGGCCGCATCATACGATGGTGATGTAGGTTTAGTTGCTTCCTCCTCTAGTTGGGGTAGAAGCCTGCGCTTTGGGTAGCTCTTGGAGGGGCGTTCGAGTTTGTACTCTTCGGCTGCCAGGACTTCAGTCCATCTGTCGGCTAGCAAATCTTGGTCAGCTCTAAGCTGCTGCTGTTTTTTCTTGAGGCTGCTTGCCGTGGCCATAAGCCTGCGTTTGAAACGCTCTTGTTCGACGGGATCCTCAGGCACGATAAATTCGTCGTCGTCGAGGCTTGCCTCGTCTTCAAAGGGAGGCATATAGTTGTCATCCTCGACCTCTCTGTCTGCCGCTCTCTCATGAGGGTTGGCTTTTCCATCCTCCTGTGCTGAATCTTGCTGGAGGGGGTCGTCTTCGGCACTGTCCGGGGTGTTATTGTCTCCGGTGCCGGACTCGTCGTTTTTGCTTTGGCAGGATTTAGAGCGGCGCCGCTGACGCTGACTCTTAGGCTGTTTCTTGGAGGGGTCATCCTCTGTTTTTCCATCGCACATCCCCTTCTTTTGGGGTGTCCACCATGTATATGTCATATGACGAGGTGGCTTTCCAGTGCCTTATAGGGGTTGGTTCTTGGTCGTCTCCTTCATCGGCGTCCATACCGTCGATCTCTTCGGAGTCGAAGTCGAGCATGTCGGTTAAATCATCGATAGTGGCTACGAAGTGGGTGGTGGGTGGGCTTCGAATTTCTTCATCGTCCGCATCCCAACCTTGCTGACCATAGTCCGGCCAGGGCTCTCCTGATAAAGAGAGAGGTTTTAGTGAATTCAGGATTTTCGGCACCTTGGAGTCACGAGCTTCACCAAGGACTGGGCTGGTGTTCGGCCCGATCGCCGTAGAGGTTGCAGCCCCCGGGGCGGTGTCTAACCACCCATCCCCGATTGGCGCAGTCGGCTCCGAACTAAGGGTCGGAGCGGACACCTGAGCGGCATTCTGGGCACTGTCCGGAGGCAGAGCTAGATCATGCCCATCGTGATAGTGCGGTGCGCTCGGCTATGGCTCGAATCCGTCGAAGATCAAGTCTCCGCGGATGTCAGCCGTGTAGTTCAAACTTCCAAATCTGACCTGATGGCCAGGGGCGTAGCTTTCAATCTGCTCCAGATGGCCAAGCGAATTGGACCGCAGTGCAAAGCTGCCGAATACGAAGATCTGTTCGGGGAGAAAGGTCTCACCCTGGACCGCATCGTTGTTGATGATTGGAGAAGCCATCGGGCCTAAAGGTGACGACACAGAGGAACTCTCAATGAAAGCACCAATGTCGGTGTCAAAACCGGCGGATCTCGGGTAGGGGGTCACGAACTGTGCGTCTAGGCGGATGGTAACAGGAGACAAGGGACACGATGTTTTTACCCAGGTTCGGGCCCTCTCAATGGAGGTAAACCCTACTCCTGCTTGATTAATATTGATGATATGGGTAGTACAAGAGTTGATCTACCACGAGATCGAGAGGCTAAACCCTAGAAGCTAGCCAATGGTATGATTGTTGTTAGATCCCTACGGACTAAAACTCTTCGGTTTATATAGACAGGAGAGGGCTAGGGTTACCTGAGTCGGTTACAATGGGAGGAGATCTACATATCGTATCGCCAAGCTTGCCTTCCACGCCAAGGAAAGTCCTATCCGGACACGGGACGAAGTCTTCAATCTTGTATCTTCATAGTCCGGGAGTCCGGCCAAAGGTCATTGTCCGGCCATCCGGACACCCCCTAATCCAGGACTCCCTCACATAGTGTCACTAGTATGCCTCTACTTGACTAGCTCGTGAATCAAAGATGGTTAAGTTTCATAACCATAGACATGAGTTTTCATTTGATTAACGAGATCACATCATTAGGAGAATGATGTGATTGACTTGGCCCATTCCGTTAGCTTAGCACTTGATCATTTAGTATGTTGCTATTGCTTTCTTCATGACTTATACATGTTCCTATGACTACGAGATTATGTAACTCACGCTTACCGGAGGAACACTTTGTGTGCTACCAAACGTCACAACATAACTAGCTGATTATAAAGGTGCTCTACAGGTGTCTCCAAAGGTACTTGTTGAGTTGACGTATTTCGAGATTAGGATTTGTCACTCCGATTGTCGGAGAGGTATCTCTAGGCCCTCTCGGTAATGCACATCACTATAAGCCTTGCAAGCAATGTAGCTAATGAGTTAGTTACGGGATGATGCATTACGTAACGAGTAAAGAGACTTGCCGGTAACGAGACTGAACTAGGTATTGAGATACCGACGATCGAATCTCGGGCAAGTAACATACCGATGACAAAGGGAACAACGTATGTTGTTATGCGGTTTGACCGATAAAGATCTTCGTAGAATATGCAGGAGCCAATATGAGCATCCAGGTTCCACTATTGGTTATTGACCGGAGACATGTCTCGGTCATGTCTACATAGTTCTCAAACCCGTAGGGTCCGCACGCTTAAAGTTTCGATGACGGTTATATTATGAGTTTATGAGTTTTGATGTACCGAAGATAGTTCGGAGTCCCGGATGTGAGCACGGACATGATGACGAGCCTCGAAATGGTCGAGACATGAAGATTGATATATGGAAGCCTATATTTGGATATCGGAAGTGTTCCGGGTGAAATCGGGATTTTACCGGAGTACCGAGGGGTTACCGGAACCCCCCGGGGGCTTAATGGGCCATAGTGGGCCTTAGTGGAGAAGAGGAGAGGTGGCTAGGGCAGGGCCACGTGCCCCTCCCCCTAGTCCGAATAGGATAAGGAGAGGCCCCCCCCATTTCCTTCCTCTCTCCCTCCTATTTCCCCCTTCTCCTAATCCAACAAGGAAGGGAGGGAGTCCTACTCCCGGTGGGAGTAGGACTCCTCCTTGCGCGCCTCCTCCTAGCCGGCCGCACCTCCCCCCTTGCTCCTTTATATACGGGGGAGGGGGCACCCCATAGACACAACAACTGATCATTGATCTCTTAGCCGTGTGCGGTGCCCCCCTCCACCATAGTCCTCCTCGATAATATCATAGCGGTGCTTAGGCAAAGCCATGCGTCGGTAGAACATCATCATCATCACCATGCCGTCGTGCTGACGAAACTCTCCCTCGACACTCGGCTGGATCGGAGTTCAAGGGACGTCATCGAGATGAACGTGTGCAAGAACTCGAAGGTGTCGTGCTTTCGGTGCTTGATCGGTCGGGCCATGAAGACGTACGACTACATCAACCGCGTTGTGCTAACGCTTCCGCTTTCGGTCTCACGAGTGCGTGGACACACTCTCCCCTCTCGTTGCTATGCATCACCATGATCTTGCGTGTGCATAGGATTTTTTTTGAAATTACTACGTTTCCCAACAGTGGCATCCGAGCCTAGGTTTTATGTGTTGATGTTATATGCATGAGTAGAACACAAGTGAGTTGTGGGCGATACAAGTCAGACTGCTTACCAGCATGTCATACTTTGGTTCGGCGGTATTATTGGATGAAGCGGCCCGGACTGACATTATGCATACGCTTACGCGAGACTGGTTCTACCGACGTGATTTGCACACAGGTGGCTGGCGGGTGTCATTTTCTCCAACTTTAGTTGAACCGAGTGTGGCTACGCCCGGTCCTTGAGAAGGTTAAAACAACACTAACTTGATGAACTATCGTTGTGGTTTTGATGCGTAGGTAAGAACGGTTCTTGCTCAGCCCGTAGCAGCCACGTAAAACTTGCAGCAACAAAGTAGAGGACGTCTAACTTGTTTTTGCAGGGCATGTTGTGATGTGATATGGTCAATACGTGATGCTATATTTTATTGTATGAAATGATCATGTTTTGTAACTGAGTTACCGGCAACTGGCAGGAGCCAGCTTTATTGTATGCAATGCAATTACCCTGTAATTTCTTTACTTTATCACTAAGCGGTAGCGATAGTCGTAGAAGCAATAGTTGGCGAGACGACAATGATGCTACGATGGAGATCAAGGTGTCGTGCCGGTGACGATGGTGATCATGACGGTTCTTCGGAGATGGAGATCACAAGCACAAGATGATGATGGCCATATCATATCACTTATATTGATTGCATGTGATGTTTATCTTTTATGCATCATATCTTGCTTTGATTGACGGTAGCATTATAAGATGATCTCTTATTAAATTTCAAGATAAAAGTGTTCTCCCTGAGTATGCACCGTTGCCAAAGTTTGTCATGCCCAAACACCATGTGATGATCGAGTGTGATAAGCTCTACGTCCATCTACAATGGGTGCAAGCCAGTTTTGCACACGCATAATACTCAGGTTAAACTTGACGAGCCTAGCATATGCAGATATGGCCTCGGAACACTATGAACGAAAGTTCGAGCGTGAATCATATAGTAGATATGATCAACATAGTGATGTTCACCATTGAAAACTACTCCATTTCACGTGATAATCGGTTATGGTTTAGTTGATTTGTATCACGTGATCACTTAGATGATTAGAGGGATGTCTATCTAAGTGGGAGTTCTTAAGTAGTATGATTAATTGAACTTAAAATTTATCATGAAATTAGTACCTGATAGTATTTTGCTTGTCTATGTTTGTTGTAGATAGATGGCCCGTGTTGTTGTTCTGTTGAATTTTAATGCGTTCCTTGAGAAAGCAAAGTTGAAAGATGATGGTAGCAATTACACAGTCTGGGTCCATAACTTGAGGATTATCCTCATTGCTGCACAGAAGAATTACGTCATGGAAGCACCGCTAGGTGCCAAACCTCCTGCAGGAGCACCACCAGATGTTATGAACGTCTGGCAGAGCAAAGCTGATGACTACTCGATAGTTCAGTGTGCCATGCTTTGCGGCTTAGAACCGGGACTTCAACGATGTTTTGAACGTCATGGAGCACCACCAGATGTTATGAACATCTGGCAGAGCAAAGCTGATGACTACTCGATAGTTCAGTGTGCCATGCTTTGCGGCTTAGAACCGGGACTTCAACGACGTTTTGAACGTCATGGAGCATATGAGATGTTCCAGGAGTTGAAGTTAATATTTCAAGCAAATGCCCGGATTGAGAGATATGAAGTCTCCAATAAGTTCTACGGCTGCAAGATGGAGGTGAATAGTTCTATCAGTGAGCATATACTCAGAATGTCTGGGTATAACAATCACTTGATTCAACTGGGATTTAATCTTCCGGATGATAGCATCATTGACATAATTCTTCAATCACTACCACCAAGCTACAAGAGCTTCATGATGAACTATAATATGCAAGGGATGGATAAGACAATTCCCGAGATCTTCGCAATGCTAAAGGATGTGGAGGTAGAAATCAAGAAGGAGCATCAAGTGTTGATGGTCAATAAGACCACCAGTTTCAAGAAAAAGGGCAAAGGGAAAAAGAAGGGGAACTTCAAGAAGAACAGCAAACAAGTTGCTGCTCAAGAGAAGAAACCCAAGTCTGGACCTAAGCCTGAGACTGAGTGCTTCTACTGCAAACAGATAGTCCTTTGGAAGCGGAACTGCCCCAAGTATTTGGCGGATAAGAAGGATGGCAAGGTGAACAAAGGTATATGTGATATACATGTTATTGATGTGTACCTTACCAGAGCTCACAGTAGGACCTGGGTATTTGATACTGGTTCTGTTGCTCATATTTGCAACTCGAAATAGGGACTACGGATTAAGCGGACACTGGCTATGGACGAGGTGATGATGTGCGTGGGAAATGGTTCCAAAGTCGATGTGATCGTCATCGGCACGCTACCTCTACATCTACCTTCGGGATTAGTTTTAGACCTAAATAATTGTTATTTGGTGCCAGTGTTGGGCATGAACACTATATCTGGATCTTGTTTGATGCGAGACGGTTATTCATTTAAATCTGAGAATAATGGTTGTTCTATTTATATGAGTAATATCTTTTATGGTCGTGCACCCTTGAAGAGTGGTCTATTTTTGATGAATCTCGATAGTAGTGATACACATATTCATAATGTTGAAGCCAAAAGATGCAGAGTTGATAATGATAGTGCAACTTATTTGTGGCACTGCCGTTTAGGTCATATTGGTGTAAAGCGCATGAAGAAACTCCATACTGATGGACTTTTGAAATCACTTGATTATGAATCACTTGGTACTTGTGAACCATGTCTCATTGGCAAGATGACTAAAACGCCGTTCTCTGGAACTATGGAGCGAGCAACTGATTTGTTGGAAATCATACATACTGATGTATGTGGTCCAATGAATGTTGAGGCTCGCAGCGGGTATCGTTATTTTCTCACCTTCACAGATGATTTGAGCAGATATGGGTATATCTACTTAATGAAACATAAGTCTGAAACATTTGAAAAGTTCAAAGAATTTCAGAGTGAAGTTGAAAATCATCGTAACAAGAAAATAAAGTTTCTACGATCTGATCATGGAGGAGAATATTTGAGTTACGAGTTTGGTTTACATTTGAAGCAATGTGGAATAGTTTCACAACTCACGCCACCCGGAACACCACGGCGTAATGGTGTGTCCGAACATCGTAATTGTACTTTACTAGATATGGTGCAATCTATGATGTCTCTTACTGATTTACCGCTATCGTTTTGGGGTTATGCTTTAGAGACGGCCGTATTCACGTTAAATAGGGCACCATCAAAATCCATTGAGACGACGCCTTATGAACTGTGGTTTGGCAAGAAACCGAAGTTGTTGTTTCTTAAAGTGTGGGGCTACGATGCTTATGTGAAAAAGCTTCAACCCGATAAGCTCGAACCCACATCGGAGAAATGTGTCTTCATAGGATACCCAAAGGAAACTGTTGGGTACACCTTCTATCACAGATCCAAAGGCAAGACTTTTGTTGCCAAGAATGGATCCTTTCTAGAGAAGGGGTTTCTCTTGAAAGAAGTGAGTGGGAGGAAAGTAGAACTTGATGAGGTAACTGTACCTGCTCCTTTATTGGAAAATAGTTCATCACAGAAACCGGTTCTTGTGTCGACTACACCAATAAGTGAGGAAGCTAATGATGTTGATCATGAAACTGCAGATCAAGTTACTATAGAACCTCGTAGGTCAACTAGAGTAAGATCCGCACCAGAGTGGTACGATAATCCTATTCTGGAGGTCATGTTACTTGACCATGGCGAACCTACGAACTATTAGGAAGCGATGATGAGCCCAGATTCCGCAAAATGGCTTGAGGCCATGAAATCTGAGATGGGATCCATGTATGAGAACAAAGTGTGGACTTTGGTTTACTTGCCCGATGATCGGCAAGCCATCGAGAATAAATGGATCTTCAAGAAGAAGACTGACGCTGATGGTAATGTTACTGTCTACAAAGCTCGACTTGTTGCGAAAGGTTTTTGACAAGTTCAAAGGGTTGACTACGATGAGACTTTCTCACCCGTAGCGATCCTCAAGTTTGTCCGAATCATGTTAGCAATTGCCGCATTTTATGATTATGAAATTTGGCAAATGGATGTCAAAACTGCATTCCAGAATGGATTTTTGGAAGAAGAGTTGTATATGATGCAACCAGAAGGTTTTGTCGGTCCAAAGGATGCTAACAAAGTGTGCAAGCTCCAGCGATCCATTTATGGACTGGTGCCAGCCTCTCGGAGTTGGTATAAACGCTTTGATAGTGTGATCAAAGCATATGGTTTTATACAGACTTTTGGAGAAGCCTGTATTTACAAGAAAGTGAGTGGGAGCTCTGTAGCATTTGTAATATTATATGTGGACGACATATTATTGATTGGAAATGATATAGAATTTCTGGATAGCATAAAAGGATACTTGAATAAAAGTTTTTCAATGAAAGACCTCGGTGAAGCTGCTTACATATTGGGCATCAAGATCTATAGAGATAGATCAAGACGCTTAATTGGACTTTCACAAAGTACATACCTTGATAAAGTTTTGAAAAAGTTCAAAATGGATCAAGCAAAGAAAGGGTTCTTGCCTGTAATACAAGGTGTGAAATTGAGTTAGACTCAATGCCCGACCACTGCAGAAGATAGAGAGAAAATGAAAGAAGTTCCATATGCTTCAGCCATAGGCTCTATCATGTATGCAATGCTGTGTACCAGACCTGAGTGTGCCTTGCTATTAGTTTAGCAGGGAGGTACCAAAGTAATCCAGGAGTGGATCACTGGACAACGGTCAAGAACATCCTGAAATACCTGAAAAGGACCAAGGATATGTTTCTCGTTTATGGAGGTGACAAAGAGCTAGTCGTAAATGGTTACGTTGATGCAAGCTTTGACACTGATCCGGACGATTCTAAATCGCAAACCAGATACGTATTTATATTGAACGGTGGAGCTGACAGTTGGTGCAGTTCTAAACAAAGCGTCGTGGCGGGATCTACATGTGAAGCGGAGTACATAACTGCTTCGGAAGCAGCAAATGAAGGAGTCTGGATGAAGGAGTTCATATCCAATCTAGGTGTCATACCTAGTGCATCGGGTCCAATGAAAATCTTTTGTGACAATACTGGTGCAATTGCCTTGGCAAAGGAATCCAGATTTCACAAGAGAACCAAGCACATCAAGAGACGCTTCAATTCCATCCGGGACCAAGACCATGTGGGAGACATAGAGATTTGCAAGATACATACGGATCTGAATGTTGCGAGACCGTTGACTAAGCCTCTTCCACGAGCAAAAACATGATCAGCACCAAGGCTCCATGGGTGTTAGAATCATTCTTGTGTAATCTAGATTATTGACTCTAGTGCAAGTGGGAGACTGAAGGAAATATACCCTAGAGGCAATAATAAAGTTATTATTTATTTCCTCATATCATGATAAATGTTTATTATTCATGCTAGAATTGTATTACCCGGAAACATAATACATGTGTGAATACATAGACAAACATAGTGTCACTAGTATGCCTCTACTTGACTAGCTCGTGAATCAAAGATGGTTAAGTTTCCTAACCATAGACATGAGTTGTCATTTGATTAACGAGATCACATCATTAGGAGAATAATGTGATTGACTTTACCCATTTCGTTAGCTTAGCACTTGATCGTTTAGTATGTTGCTATTGCTTTCTTCATGACTTATACATGTTCCTATGACTATGAGATTATGTAACTCCCGCTTACCGGAGGAACACTTTGTTTTCTACCAAACATCACAACGTAACTGGGTGATTATAAAGGTGCTCTACAGGTGTCTCCAAAGGTACTTGTTGATTTGACATATTTCAAGATTAGGATTTGTCACTCCGATTGTCAGAGTGGTATCTCTGGGCCCTCTCGGTAATGCACATCACTATAGGCCTTGCAAGCAATGTAGCTAATGAGTTAGTTACGGGATGATGCATTACGTAACGAGTAAAGAGACTTTCCGGCAACGAGATTGAACTAGGTATTGAGATACCGGTGATCGAACCTCGGGCAAGTACCATACCAATGACAAAGGGAACAACGTGTGTTGTTATGCGGTTTGACCGATAAAGATCTTCATAGAATATTTAGGAACCAATATTAGCATCCATGTTCTGCTATTGGTTATTGACCGGAGACGTGTCTCGGTCATGTCTACATAGTTCTCGAACCCGTAGAGTCCGCACGCTTAAAGTTTCGATGACGGTTATATTATGAGTTTATGATTTTTGATGTACCGAAGATTGTTCGGAGTCCCGGATGTGATCACGGACATGACGAGGAGTCTCGAAAATGTCGAGACATAAAGATTGATATATGGAAGCCTATATTTGGATATGGGAAGTGTTCCGGGTGAAATCGGGATTTTACCGGAGTACCGAGGGGTTACCGGAACCCCCCGGGGTCTTAATGGGCCTTAGTGGGCCTTAGTGGAGAAGAGGAGAGGCGGCTAGGGCAGGGCCGCGCGCCCCTCCCCTCTAGTCCCAATAGGACAAGGAGAGGGGGCAGCGCCCCCCCTTTCCTTCCTCTCTCCCTCCTCTTTCCCCCCTTCTCCTAATCAAACAAGGAAAGGAGGGAGTCCTACTCCCGGTGGGAGTAGGACTCCTCCTGGCGCGCCTCCTCCTAGCCGTCCGCACCTCCCCCCTTGCTCCTTTATATACGGGGGAGGGGCTACCCCATAGACACAACAATTGATCATTGATCTCTTAGCCATGTGTGGTGCCCCCCTCCACCATAGTCCTCCTCGATAATATCGTAGCGGTGCTTAGGCGAAGCCCTGCATCGGTAGAACATCATCATCGTCACCACACCGTCGTGCTGACGGAACTCTCCCTCGACACTCGGCTGGATCGGAGTTCAAGGCACGTCATCGAGCTGAACGTGTGCAAGACCTCCGGAGGTGCCGTGCTTTCGGTGCTTGATCGGTCGGGCTGTGAAGATGTACGACTACATCAACCGCGTGGTGGTAATGCTTCCGCTTTCGGTCTACGAGGGTACGTGGACACACTCTCCCCTCTTGTTGCTATGCATCACCATGATCTTCCGTGTGCGTAGGAATTTTTTTGAAATTACTACGTTTCCCAACAATACAGGATACAATTGGGATCCAAAGACATGGGTCCTTGAGTGGATGACAGGAGATGTCCATCATGAAGCCAAAGCTCAGGATATCATCGAGCTAACTTCACTACAAAAAAAAATTCACTTCCGTGATGATACGTGTTTGTCACAGTAGGTCGCGTTTTTGGTCATGCATGTATATCCATGACGATTTTATGACAGAATCAAGATAGTCATACCTGTGCTGTCGTAGAAGTGTTCCATGACATTATCAAAATTATCATCACGGAAGTGTCCACTTCCATGATGATAAATCGCGCGTCACAGAAGTGCTTTCGTCAAGGGCGCCGACACATGGCATCCACTGTAACGGGACACTGTTAAGCTATCGGGTCCAGTTTTGGATCCGGTAACCCGTTAACAGCCTGGACCAATGGGGATTTTCCATGTGTAAAATTCTCATTGCCAGAGGAAACACGTGTTGCCTCACCGTTGGGACAGATGTCATCCACTCATTGGATAGGAGGCGCCTATGATACGTCGACACGTGGCACGGCCCAACAGAGGCCCATTCTGGTGAAAAGGCCGACCCGTTTGACTTGGTCAAAAGGTAACGGGCCGGCCCATGGAAAGCCTGTTAACGACCCGTTCGTCTATAGCCCATTTACGGCCTGCTAACTCCCGGCCCGTTATGGCCTATCTGAATTAAGCCCAGTACCTTCATCTGGGCCGTCCAATATGATTCCAGCCGTTGTAACTTCTAGCCCATGTATGGCCCATGATGTCTTTTGAACCATATGAGGCCCTCTGTAACTCTCGGCCCATTAAAGGCCCGAGATGAATCTGGCCCATAATGAACAGTCTATCGCTTTATACCCATTAACGGCCCATTATTCCGTCGGCCGTTTCCAGCCCGTGTTAACTTTCGGCCTTCTAAGGGCCCATTTATTCATGGGCTTGTTTATAGAATTCGGTTAGTTACAGTCCGTTACTAGCATGTTCCGTTAGTGGGCCAAATTTAGCCCGTGGTTACATTCGGCCCGTTTGTGGCCCGTTAACCCTTTGGGATGTTTTCATAGCATTATCAAATGCGGCCTATTAACGGCCCGTTATGGTCCACGAATAGTACGACCCATGTTTTGCGAAATGATTATACGCCCCGTAGAAGACCAATGGATCCTACGACCCGTAGAAGGCCCATGGATCATACCGCCCGTAGAAAGTCCATGGATCCTACGGCCCGTAGAAGGCCCATTTATCCTACGGGCCGTAGAAGGACCACGGATCCTACGGCCCGCAGGAGGCCCGTGGTTACAACTGTGTGTGTGTTGCCATGATTATTGTGGCCTAGTTACCAAAAATAGGTTATTGTGGCCACTAGAAAAACACGGAAAAAGAACTGCAGTGACTACAAGCAAACAACTAAACAAGACAATAAGGAAATAAATAAGCAAGCAACTAACACTAGCCTATTACAGCTATTACACATATTACATCCATTGGCATCAAACTTTGCCACCAGTGCCAATATAGGGAACAAAGCAGCATATTACATACATTGGACGTCAAAATTGGCCACTAGTGCAAATAAACGAGGCAACAAAACAAGTCCATAACTGAAACAACTTCAGAAGAGCTCAAGAAACGTTATCCTCGGTATCCACCATGCTGGCAATAAGCTAAGCAAGATTATTAGCTTTGTCCTGTTTGGCGCTAAAATCCTCCAATGCTTTTTGTTGCACCAGAAAGTATGCATCTGAATGCTCTAGGGACTTCCGCAGTCCTTCTGGTTCTTGTCGCAGCACAACTGATCGATGTCTTTCATCTTGTAGTTGAGACCTAAGAAACCGAACTGATTCAGACAGTGAGTTTGAATAGCCTGTGCAAGCGGTAGTGGCCAGTAACTCGAACACTAAACCAAGACAGGACTTTGGGGTTGTGTCACTGTCTTCAAGCTAGTCTTCCTTAGTTGTTTTATCAGCTTTGTTGGAGACCAACAAGGATGTCTCACTATCCTGAACCTTATCTGCATTACTTCCTTTACCATTGCTTAATAAGGCACTCTTCCCCAATATTCTGTCAGCATTGTAAAAGAAAAAACAAGCAGACACATAACAGGTTTAACATGCACTAGTACATGAAACTCATTTCGGTGAACCAATTCATTAGTAAGGTGGACATGATTAAACTACTAAGTTTTCTATTGCCAAGTACTAGTACATAATAAAAGCATCAAACAAACATATATCTATGTCCTATGGTCACTGCATTGTCTTGCCAAATCAAAATAGGGACATGGTTCAAACCATATCAGTTCAAGACAAAGCAACAGTGAAAGAATACAAAGCGTGGGAAACTACACGGCATAACAAGATTTCAGATGGGTACTGTCGGTGTCAAAACCGGCGGATCTCGGGTAGGGGCTCCCGAACTGTGCGTCTAAAGCTAATGGTAACAGGAGACCGGGGACACGATGTTTACCTAGGTTCGGGCCCTCTTAATGGAGGTAATACCCTACTTCCTGCTTGATTGATCTTGATGATATGAGTATTACAAGAGTAGATCTACCACGAGATCAGAGAGGCTAAACCCTAAAAGTTAGCCTATGGTATGATTGTTGTTCTGTCCTATGGACTAAACCCTCCGGTTTATATAGACACCGGAGGGGGCTAGGGTTACACAGAGTCGGTTACAGAGAAGGAGATCTATTATTCGAATCGCCAAGCTTTCCTTCCACGCCAAGGAGAGTCCCATCCGGACACGGGAAGAAGTCTTCAATCTTGTATCTTCATAGTCCAATAGTCCGGCCAAAGTATATAGTCCGGCTGTCCGGATACCCCCTTATCCAGGAATCCCTCAGTAGCCCCTGAACCAGGCTTCAATGACGATGAGTCCGGCGCGTAGATTGTCTTCGGTATTGCGAGGCGGGTTCCACCTCCGAATACTCCAAATAAATTCCGAACACAAGGACCGTGTCCGGCTCTGCAAGACAAATTTCATATTCCACCGTAGAGAGAATAACAAACCACGAATCTAATCTGCTGACAACTCTTCATAGCATGACATCACGCCATGGCCCGGCTCTTATTCGAACCGTTTTACAACCGGCTACCGCACACATCGTGAGGCGGTTTCCTCGGCATGTCTTGTCAAAGCAGAGATCGTGTCTCTCTTATCGCGGGATTCTCATCAATACGGGTATGGGTAACCCCACCACGCCTGTTGGCGTGACTCCGCATTTTTAGGCAAGTCCCAAACGTTCACGTTGGGGATGCTTGATATTCTCCCCCTTTATAGAGGGGTCAAGGCATATCCCTTTTTTACCACACTTGCGCCTTTCCACCTCTCGAGTTCCACCACCCGAAGCTCAAGCCTAGGTACTTCGGATCTTCAACCATGTCCGGATCCAACCTTCAAGGTCGGTGGATGGTCTGCTCTGTCACAGAGGAGGACATTGCGAAGCTTAGGGAGGCCAGATATCTGACCGCCAAGCATAGGCTTCCTGCCCCTAAGCAGATCATCCCCACTCCCGAACCCAACGAGAGTGTCGTATTTGTTTCTCACTTCCTCCGGGGCTTGGTCTTTACTCTTGATCCCTTCGTGAGGGGGCTCATGTTCTATTACGGGCTAGATTTTCGCGATCTAGCTCCGGATTCCATCCTCCACATCTCGTCGTTTATCATCGTGTGCGAAGCCTTCCTCCACATCACCCCCACTTCGGCCTATGGCTCAAGACCTTCAATGTGAAGCCAAAGATGATTGAGGGGCGACACGCGGAGTGCGGGGGTGCCGCAATAAGTAGAAACACCGATGATCCATGGCCAGAAGGTTCTTTCCTGGAGGTGTCTGATCTGTGGCAATGGAGGTGGTTTTACACCACAACTCCCCGAGGCACGAAGTGGGCAGCCGCCCCCGCCTTCCGCTTGGGCCCTCCGCCTCAACTGGCATCGTGGGCCAACGTAGGACTGGACTGGGGGTCTGCAAATGATGTACCAACATTGCAGACCCGAATTCGGGAGCTTCTTGAGAGGGATATTAGTCTTGTCAAAATAATCCAGGTAATGCTAGTTTGGCAGGCCCTGCCGTGTAAACGTCGATCTCTCTGGATGTGGGAGTTCAATCCAGAAGGCCCACGAACCATTCAACACTTCTTCGGCATGACGCTCGAAGGAATGTATAAGTTGTTCTTCGGACCACGAATAAAAGTGTCCGGACACCACCGAGGATGCGGGCCTGAGCTGCAATCACACAGATACCCAAGTAAGTAACCCCATGACCGAACACTTCGTCTATATTTGTCATAGCATTTTTCTGAAAAACTGTCCACGAGCAGGCTTGGCTTAGTAAGGCGGAGAGAATCAGGTGTCCGGCCCCGCTTCCCGAAGGCTCGCCCGGTCCGGCGATAGCTAGGATGCTTGAGCGGGCGCTAAGACAAGTGCCATTGGAGAAAGGTGAAGGGGGGAGTGGAGAAGCCAAGAGTAAGCTTCACACATTGTGCATCCGAACCAGGGGAATTAATTCTTCCATGGAAGAGGACGATTAGGGAGACGAATCTAAGGTTTCCTCCCCCCACGGGAAAAAGAGGGCTGACTCCGAAGATTTGGAGGCGGAGCTGCCTAAGCAAGGGAAGAAAGCTTCTCCAGGGGGCCCTGCCCCGAAGGGCGTCCACCCCACATCGTGCCCGCAAACGGGCCAGCCCTCCACCGAGCTTTAAGATAATGATAAACAAGAAGCTATTTGTCACATCCCGGATAGACCATGCATTAGGGTGTGCATCATGTTTAAATTTCATTTGAATTTGAAATGGGGAAGGCAGGAAACCCCAGAACACCCCCCCCCCCCCCCCTTTAACTCAACTAGGGTTTACTAAAAAATATTTCAATGAATCCGAAATGCCCTTCAAAATGCTCATCCTCTTTGTTTGGGTTCAGAACCCATGTCAAAGGAGGTGCACCATTTTCTAGGTCATCTAAGGGTTCTAGAATTAATCCACAAGTTTTTGAAATGAGCATTTTAAATTATCTAAAATATTTTAAATGTTCAAAAATTACCAAACCAAAATGTTTCATGTTGGGATTATTCTATCAAGTGACCAGGAGCATTTTGGTGATTTTTAAAATAGTTTTGGTATTTTTAAAAACCCCCACAGAGTTTCAGAAAATAGAAAAAGAGTAAAAATGGAAAAACCTTACTGTCAGCCGTCCACTGTGCCCACTGCTGCCCAGCCCAGCCCGGCCAACAGCTGCTTGGTTTCGCCAGTGCAGCAACAGTGCCCGACGGCAGCGCAGGCGCGCCACGCAGCTGGCCGCCGCTCGCTTCACCCATCGCCGCCTCGCCGCCTGGGCGACCTCCACGCCGTCGCCGAACCCCCGGACACGCCATTCTCCCGCCTTCTCTCTCGCTCTCCCCAACCTGGTTAACGCCATCGCCGACGCGCCACTGCCGACGCCAGGTTCCCCGCCGTCCATGCTCCTCCCCACCATGTCCAGCAGCTCCGCCGCACCCCACTACCCCTAGCTAGCCGAGTCCCGCCGCTCTAAGCACCCAAGCCTCTACACCGACCTCGACCGAGCTCGGCCGCCGGAGATCCCCATCGCTGCCGCCGCCAGATCAGACCACCCCGACCCCGACGAGGCTCTCTACGGGTTCATTGTGAGCCTGGCTACTCCCTGCCCTCTCCGCTCTCTTCCTCTTGCACCACAACGAGTGCACGTCGATCACCCGAACGCACCGCCGCGGAGCTCGTCGCCGACGAAGCTCCGGCCACCCAACGGCCACGCCACCCTGTCCATCGCACTCACCGAGTTGCGCTGGGCCTAGCTATGCACTTCCCGCGCCTCGCCGAGCCCTCTAACCCCAAACCCGTAGTTGGCCGAACCCCGGCGGCCGCCTAACCCGTCGCCGGCGCCAACTCCGGCCATCCCGACCCAAGCTAACTCCACCAAGAGCCGCAGTTCATCTCGGCTCCACGTGACGCCTTCCGCCCTATTTGGTGGCGGAACGTGCAAAAGCACTCTGCTCCGCTTGGCCGTTTTGCTTGGCGGCTAGACGCCGGCGAGTTGAGCATCGACCCTGACCGTGGGCCTGTTGATCGCTTCCGAGTCAATGACAGGTGGACCCCGGTTAACTAATTAGGATTAGTTCTAATTAATTTAATTAGTTAAACTAACCCTGACATGCGGGTCCCACTGGTCAGTTTGACCTGGATGACCACGTTGACCCCTGACATCACGCTGACCTCATGCTGACGCAATAAATGAATTTCTGGATTTATTCTAATATAGCAAATTCCAGAATATAATTCAAATTTCAAATGCTTATAACTTTTATTCTATAACTCCAAATGCAAAGATTTATATATGAAAAATTATCAGAAAAATCCACTCTATCCATTGGTACAGGTTTCATGCATGTTAAAACAAGTTAACTATGCTGAATAACCAGAATAAGATATTGCACCATTAGGACCAACTCAAATGAGCTATCATTTGAATCCTTGATTCAAATGAGTTCATCCCCTGTTCTTCAAGCTTGCATTAGGCCAACACACATCCATATTGCCATGTCATAGCATGCATCATATTGTTGCATATTGTCATGTGTGTTTACTTTCGGTGTGCTTTCATGATAGGTTCTGCCCCCGAAGATAACCTCGACTACCCATCTGAAGGGCAGTTCTCTATCCCAGTTCCATCAGGCAAGCAAAACCCCCCTTGTTCATTCCGATATAATCCCACTCTCTCGCTCCTGCTCTATTTTATTGCATTAGGACAACATCGATTCAACTGTTACTTGTCATGTAGCTGAACCCCTTGATCCTTTGCATGACCTGTCATTCCACAAGAATTAGATGAAACCCACTAGCATGAGTAGGAATTGTTTGAGCCATGTTGTGCCTACTCATTTATGCTTGTTGTCATGCCTGCCATCGCTTAGAGTTGAGTCAGTCTGATTCATCGGGGATGAATCGGAGGTGTGTGAACATGTCCCATCAAGTGTGTAAGCTAAGTGTGAACACGATTTGGTAAAGGTAGCGGTGAGAGGCCATGTAGGAGTACATGGTGGGTTGTCTCATTGCAGCCGGCCCTCGTGAACTGAGATCTGTGTTTATGACCCATGAAACAAGCATTACCACGCATTGGGCCCGAAACCAATGGACCCTCTCGGCTTCTTAACCACTCTTGTCCTCATCCGGAGTTGCAAGTAGTTTCGTGTTTGTAGCATCTTTGGGGGCACGCAACGCTGACCGTAGGGGTGGGTTGTGTTACGGTAGGCACCGTGGTCTGTACCGAGTGCCCGTTTGGTATCTCGGGAACCCTGCACACATCGTTCGGGGCTGTATGGGAAACCTCGGGCGGACTCACTGCTGATGGAACCCGAATAGGCGATAAACCCGGACTAGGGACTTGAGTGTTTAGGTAGGCCGTGGCCGACACCCACGTTGGGCTTCCGCTTGAAGGTTGCCGAGTACATGTCGTGTAAACGGCGGTAAGTGGTGAGAGCGTGTGAAGAAGTACACCCTGCAGGGGTTTAATATGATCTATTCGAATAGCCGTGTCCACGGAAAAGGACTTCTGGGTTGCCTATATCGGTTCATAGACAAGTGAAAGTGGATACTCTAAAATGCGCAAGATAAGCGTGAGTGCTATGGATGGCGTTCTCGTAGGGAGACGGAGCGGGTCCATAGTGGTGTATTGATATGGTGAATATGTGGACTCGTGTGCGCCACCTCAAAGAGTTACTTGCAAATCGTAGTTCAGGATAGCCACCGAGTCAAAGCTGGCTTGCTGCGGTCAAACTCCACCACCCCTTTTGATAATGATGCATATGTAGTTAGTTACGATGTAAGTCTTGCTTGAGTACAATTGTACTCACGTTTGCTTATTTTATGTTTTGCAGAGAGACGTCGGTCCTCGCTTAGTAGTTCCGCTTGGACTTCGACATTTAGCTTGTTACCTCATTTACGATCTTAGTGCCTTGGCAGGATCTCGGTAGATAGTCGGGCTTCTCAGCCCTTTTCATTTATAGTTATGCGTACTTTCAGACATGATTAGCTTCCGCTTGTGCTTTGACTTGTATGCTCGAGTGTTGGGTCATGAGACCCATGTTTGTAATATCTCGCTCTTGAGCCTAATGAATAATATTTGAGTCGTAGAGAGTTATGTTGTGATGCCATGTTGTATCTACGCATATTGAGCATAATGTGTGTATGTTTGAAATGCTTGGTATGTGTGGGATCCGACAAACTAGTTGTTTATCCTTGGCAGCCTCTCATATGGGGAAATGTAGTCTCGTGATTCTCGAGCGATAGTAGTCCGCCATTCCCGGTTCACCGGAGTCTCGCTAGCCCAAAGACTACTGCTTGGACACTTGACTGGCCGGCATGTGTTTCATTTCGTTCCTATGTTTGTCCCTCGGGAAATGTCACACGGTGTTATTCGGAGTCCTCGCTTAGCCTCGCTACAGCCCGGGATACCGGAGTCCTCGTTAGCCCAAAGGTTACAGCCCGAATATATACGTTGATGACCGACATGCTCGATGTGATTCATGTATGCCTGTCCCCATAGGTTAGTGCCGCTTTGGGTTCACGACTAGCCATGTCGGCCGGGTTCTTCGTCATATGGAGGCTAGCGACACTATCATATACGTGAGCCAAAAGACGCAAACGGTCCCGGAACATGGTAAGACGACACCCGTGGGAATACCGTGCGTGAGGCCGCAAAGTGATATGATGTGTTTCATGCTAGATCGGTGTGACTTAGGATCGGGTCCCGACAGCGTTGGTATCGAGCCCGATCTGTCAGAGGATTACCAAGCCAAACTGGTCAAGTTGTGTCTAGAAATGCTTTAGTTATATAAGGGAATTGATTGTGGAAGGAACGTAAGGCTCTTTTTACTCCTTATACCTCATGGCCTTCCGATCCGAGTCATCCTCTTTTCTTCTACGGGTTTAAGAACTAGGCTTCTCATCTATCTATCAGGATGACGTGTTACTAATCCATAGACCTTTAAGATTATTGGTTTTAATCCCCAGTTCTGTTCCTACTATTCCTGTATGATAACCTGTTGATCTCGTAATCTTGTTATGATGTTGTTGAGTGGTTATGCCACCATTTCGCAGGATGTCTCAAATCATTTTGAGCATTTACAGCCGTTATGCTGTCCGAGTCATCCTGTGTCTCTAAATAGCTTGATGCATTTGCAAATCCTTTCTTTCCGCTTTCCGATGTCCTTTTGGTCAGAATAAGCGCACTAATTAGTATGTTGAGGTACTCCGCTGCCTCGGCATATATGTTGGAGCTATTATTATGAACCTAGGTGTTTTAGGAGTCACCTAGCAATTTAGCAATGCCTTTGTATCCCCAAAGGTGATGATTCTGGCCATCATTTTCGAAAGCATCCCGTGATGCCATTTAGTAGTAGGTTTTCTATTCCTGGGTTCTTGAACCCGAGATTCATCCTACTTCATGTTGTTAGTAATTGCTAGTGCCTTTAGGATATTAGTAACCTTGCGATAGTCCTCAAGGTCCGTGGTATATCCTTCTTCCAAATACCATGAAACACTTATGGCGAAGTTTGTTGAACCAAAAGATCACAACTAGAGTGCTCTTGAGGAGTTCTCCGTTCATAATTGTGACTCGCCAGTTCTACTTTTCTCGCATGGATTATCCGGAAGAAATGTTGAGCTTCGTTCGACATACTAATCTGTGTATCCACAACTCAGGAAGTTATATGTTCCTCTGAGTTGCTCTCTTGATTGTATTCGACCTTCATCTATCAATTGATAGCCAAGGGTATGTGTGCATTTGTGTTCATCGATGCATTTTGTCCTTGTGGTCCGTCAAGCCATTCTATTCCGGAATGACTAGGAGAAACAAACTCCAGTACCTCATCCATACCTAGGATTGGGTCAAAGTAGTTGTATCCCGCAGATCAAAACGCCAATTCAGCTTTTGTTCTGTTCTACCTTGGAGTGTTACCATCTTTATGTCAAGAGTGTCATGGAAATTTCACAACCTCTTATGAATTCTTGACGTAGTGATACTTCTCACCATCATCATTCATTCCTCGGTTCCGTGTTGTCAGAACCGGAATGCCGACAAGTGAATTGTGATGTGTGAAATCAATACCCGAGCAACTTGTTGCTTGGTAGTGAATGGACAATATTCTCATCCTTAGCGCGTTGGTTATTAAACCATCATCCTAAGATTGATCGTGCTACCTAGTCCTTATTTTCGGTGCACTCTTCGATTGATGAGTTAGGATCTTGTCTAGTCCTCACTCATTTGATAATATCGTCTTGCCACGAAAAGCAAGATTGTTCTCGAGCTTAGTAACATACCGGTGGTTCGTGACTTTCCAAATATCTTCTTGGAAGTGTTACCGGGTTGTTTCTTGACCGTTATGTTGGGCTCGTGATCAAGTTGGTTTTCCCGTGAACCACCCTTCTCCAAGATTCTCGTGTTGGATACCCCGAGCTAGTTGGTTAAGCTAAACAACAACTTGGAGAGTTGGAAGATAAAAGCTTGCCTAACTTAGTTCGATCCAAAGGGATATTCTTGTGAAGTGTATGTTGAAGAAAGATGATATCTTCATCGATTGTTCCTCGTGATCAGTTGTTGGATCTATCGTCCTCCCAATTCTTTGATTTGAGTATGGGCTATCGTCAAATCAAATCAGTACCAACGGTGCTCGTAATGTTGTCTTACTCGTGGTTGATCCCTCGAGCATACACCATTATATCTTTGGTCCGACCAATGCTAGCAACGTGTTCACATGATGGTGGAAGTCCGGTGATATGGAAATTCCGATGAGTTCTTTGTTGAGCCCATCAAGAGCATTTTGTCTCCCCAAGAGTCATGTTGAACATCAACCTAGTGTTGGAAAATTGTGTTAGCAATGCCTCCGTGATCCGTTCATGAAGCCTATGCTTGGATGGTTGAAGAGACTTCCTCAATTTATGTGTTTTAGGTGTAAGTTGCCGCCATGAATTTGAGAAAGGTTTGTCTTGCTTCCTCTGGAATCATTCCAGGTCAGTCATGCATGTGCGAAGTATTCTATGGTTTGATAGACTGATCATCTTCATTCCGTATGTATTCCTAGCACACCAAGCCACTGATTGATTTGTTCAAGGAAAGGAGTTCTTTCATAAGAGCTAATCATGACTTATGTTAAGACTTCGATATCCTCGATGATGTTTCCCCACCAACTTCGGTAGTGTTTTATTATAAGACTACCATGTGGTCATGCTTGTCTAGGACAACGTGTTCACATGTTTGTAGCAAAACCAGCTCATGTTTTGGAGCTTGCTATCGTAGTTCATATCCCGAGAATCTCGCAACGCCATCTCGTTGAATTGTGTTGCAACCCTTCCTTTTCAGACATGATGAGTCCGAAATATCCTAACATCAACCAGATCTGAATCTCAGCAGATATGATGGTTGGAACATTCAACAGTTGTATCTCGTTCCCAGCTTGCACCCCATTGTGCCAATTTCCATGGGCTGCCCTCTCATTAATTAATGTCTAGGATCATCCTCAAAAGTGGACTTACCATGGGTCCCCTCCACCTCCGACGACAAGCAAAAATCATCCATTGCGTTGTCTTCAACAAGGTAGTCTACATCATCCATTCTAGTCCGGTGTACCATTCCTTGCATTCCACCAAATGATCGCCAGAATTGCCTTAGGCTGGTTTAAAGAGTTTCAATGATCCCTGTATCAAAAGTAATTCTTTTTGCCACTTAAGGGAATAGTTCTTTGCGTCACCTTTCTCAAGGTGTCCCGTTCACGGGATCATGATAAATATTCCTCGCCACCTTGACACCATCCACCATCTCTCTAAGCGTGGAATTGTTGCCACCAATCAAACCCCGTCCTTTGTTCTTCCATCCCTCTCGATGTGTTTTGTGTCTCAACTCGAGATGTGTCACCGTCTCAGTCCGTGAGTCGATCATGTTTACCTGATCTTCATGAAGATCGAGTCATGTAGGATTTCCCCCTTCTCTCTGTTGTCGTGTCGAGTGAAGATCTTGAAAGCAAAGACGTCAAGACCAAGATGATGGAGTAAATCAACATCTTCGAGAAGGGCAAATGGATCATGAAGATTGTGATAGTTTGTGACTTCCCTTTTCTTCTTACCTCACGTCTTGAATCTCGGGCGAGATTCTTTTGAGTGGGGTGAGTTGTCACATCCGGATAGACCATGCATTAGGGTGTGCATCATGTTTAAATTTCATTTGAATTTGAAATGGGGAAGGCAGGAAACCCCGTAACACCCCCCTTTAACTCAACTAGGGTTTACTAAAAATTATTTCAATGAATCCGAAATGCCCTTCAAAATGCTCATCCTCTTTGTTTGGGTTCAGAACCCATGTCAAAGGAGGTGCACCATTTTCTAGGTCATCTAAGGGTTCTAGAATTAATCCACAAGTTTTTGAAATGAGCATTTTAAATTATATAAAATATTTTAAATGTTCAAAAATTACCAAACCAAAATGTTTCATGTTGGGATTATTCTATCAAGTGACGAGGAGCATTTTGGTGATTATTAAAATAGTTTTTGTATTTTTAAAAAAACACACAGAGTTTCGTAAAATAGAAAAAGAGTAAAAATGGAAAAACCTTACACTGTCGTCACCACTGTGCCCACTGCTGCCCAGCCCAAAGCAAGGCCAATGAGCTGCTTGGCTCGCCAGTGTGCAGCCAGTGCCCGACAATGAAGCGCAGGGCGCGCCACGCAGCTGGCCGCCGCCCTGCTTCACCCATCGCCGCCTCGCCGCCCTGGACGACCTCCACGTCGTCGCCCGAACCCCCTGGACACGCCATTCTCCCCCTGCCTTCTCTCTCTCGCTCTCCCCCAACCTGGCCGACGCCATCGCCGACGCGCCACCGTCGACGCCGTGCGCCCCGCCGTCCAAGCTCCTCCCCACCAAGTCCAGCAGCTCCGCCAAGACCCCACTACCCCTAGCTAGCCGAGTCCCGCCGCTAAGCACCCCGGTTTCTACACCGACCTCGACCGAGCTCAAGCCGCCGGAGATCCCCATCGCTGCCGCCGCCGCATCAGACCACCCCGACTTCGACGAGGCTCTCTACGAGTTCATTGTGAGCCTGGCTACTCTGCCCTTCTCCGCTTCTCTTCCTCTTGCACCACAACGAGCGCACGTCGATCACCCGAACGCACCGCCGCGGAGCTCGTCGCCGACGAAGCTCCGGCCACCCACCGGCCACGCCACCTGGTCCATCGCACTCACCGAGTTGCGCTGGGCCTAGCTATGCACTTCCCGCGCCTCGCCGAGCCCTCTAACCCCAAACCCGTAGTTGGCCGAACCCCGGCGGCCGCCTAACCCGTCGCCGGCGCCAACTCCGGCCCTCCCGACCCAAGCTAACTCCACCAAGAGCCGCAGTTCATCTCCAGCTCCACGAGACGCCTTCCGCGCTTCATTTGGTGGCCGGAACGCAAAGCACTCTGCTCCGCTTTGGCTCGCCAAGGGCTAGACGCCGGCGAGTTGACCATCGACCGACCGATCAGGCCCTGCTGATCGCCTGAGTCAATGACAGTGGACCCCGGTTAACTAATTAGGATTAGTTCTAATTAATTTAATTAGTTAAACTAACTCGACATGCGGGTCCCACTGGTCAGTTTGACCTGGATGACCCTGTTGACTCGACGTCACGCTGACCTCATGTCGACGCAATAAATGAATTTCTGGATTTATTCTAATATAGCAAATTCGAATATAATTCAAATTTCAAATGCTTATAACTTTTATTCTATAACTCCAAATGCAAAGATTTATATATGAAAAATTATCAGAAAAATCCACTCTATCCATTGGTACAGGTTTCATGCATGTTAAAACAAGTTAACTATGCTGAATAACCAGAATAAGATATTGCACCATTAGGACCAACTCAAATGAGCTATCATTTGAATCCTTGATTCAAATGAGTTCATCCTCGCTCTTCAAGCTTGCATTAGGCCAACACACATCCATATTGCCATGTCATAGCATGCATCATATTGTTGCATATTGTCATGTGTGTTTACTTTCGTGTGCTTTCATGATAGGTTCTCGCCTCAAGATAACCTCGACTACCCATCCGAAGGGCGCTTCTCTATCCCGCCCATCAGCAAGCAAAACCCCCTTCATTCCGATATAATCCCACTCTCTCGCCTCCTGCTCTATTTTATTGCATTAGGACAACATCGATTCAATCATTACTTGCTGCGTAGCTGAACCCCTTGATCCTTTGCATGACCTGTCATTCCACAAAGAATTAGATGAAACCCACTAGCATGAGTAGGAATTGTTTGAGCCATGTTGTGCCTACTCATTTATGCTTGTTGTCATGCCTGCCATCGCTTAGAGTTGAGTCAGTCCGATTCATCGGGATGAATCGGAGGTGTGTGAACATGTCCCATCAAGGTGTGTAAGCTAAGTGTGTGAACACGATTTGGTAAAGGTAGCGGTGAGAGGCCATGTAGGAGTACATGGTGGGTTGTCTCATTGCAGCCGCCCTCGAACCGAGATCTGTGTTTGTGACCCATGAAACAGTTACTACCACGCATTGGGCCCGAAACCAATGGACCCTCTCGGCTTCTTAACCACTCTTGTCCTCATCCAGGGAGTTGCAAGTAGTTTCGGTGTTTGTAGCATGTTTGGGGCACGCAACGCTGACCGTAGGGGTGGGTTGTGTTGCGGTAGGCACCGTGGCCCGGTGTACCAAGTGCCCGTTTGGTATCTCGGGAACCCTGCACACATCGTTCGGGGCTGTATGGGAAACTTCGGCCGGACTTCATGGATGGAACCCGAATAGGCGATAAACCTGGACTAGGGACTTGAGTGTTTAGGTAGGCCGTGGCCGACACCCACGTTGGGCTTCCGCTTGAAGGTTGCCGAGTACATGTCGTGTAAACGGCGGTAAGTGGTGAGAGCGTGTGAAGAAGTACACCCTGCAGGGTTTAATATGATCTATTCGAATAGCCGTGTCCACGGAAAAGGACTTCGGGTTGCCTATATCGGTTCATAGACAAGTGAAAGTGGATACTCTAAAATGCGCAAGATAAGCGTGAGTGCTATGGATGGCGTTCTCGTAGGGGAGACGGGAGCGGGTCCATAGTGGTGTATTGATATGGTGAATATGTGGACTCGCAGCGCCACCTCAAAGAGTTACTTGCGTCGTAGTTCAGGATAGCCACCGAGTCAAAGCTGGCTTGCTGCAGTCAAACTCCACCACCCCTTTTGATAATGATACATATGTAGTTAGTTACGATGTAAGTATTGCTGAGTACAATTGTACTCACGTTTGCTTATTTTATGTTTTGCGAGAGACATCGGTCTCGCTTAGTAGTTCCGCTGACTTCGACGCTTAGCTTGTTACCTCAGCTACGATCTTGTGCCTTCGGCAGGATCTCGGTAGATAGTCGGGCTTCTCAGCCCTTTTCATTTATAGTTGTCTGTACTCGAGACATGATTAGCTTCCGCTTGTGCTTTGACTTGTATGTTTCGAGTGTTGGGTCATGAGACCCATGTTTGTAATATCTCGCTCTTCGGAGCCTAATGAATAATATTTGAGTCGTAGAGTTATGTTGTGATGCCATGTTGTATCTACGCATATTGAGCATAATGTGTGTATGTTTGAAATGATTGGTATGTGTGGGATCCGACAAACTAGTTGTTTATCCTTGGCAGCCTCTCATATGGGGAAATGTAGTCTCGTGATTACGAGCGATAGTAGTCCGCTACAGCCGGGTTCACCGAGTCCTGCTAGCCCAAAGACTACCGCTTGGACACTTGATCGGCCGGCATGTGTTTCATTTCGTTCCTATATGTCTGTCCCTCGGGAAATGTCACGCGGTGTTATTCGAGTCCTGCCTAGCTCGCTACAGCCCGGGATACCGAGTCCTCATAGCCCAAAGGTTACAGCCCGAATATATACGTTGATGACCGACATGCTCGATGTGATTCATGTATGCCTGTCCCCATAGGTTAGTGCCGCTTTGGGTTCACGACTAGCCATGTCGGCCCGGGTTCTTCGTCATATGGAGGCTAGCGACACTATCATATACGTGAGCCAAAAGACGCAAACGGTCCCGGGACATGGTAAGGCGACACCCGTGGGAATACCGTGCGTGAGGCCGCAAAGTGATATGATCTGTTACATGCTAGATCGGTGTGACTTAGGATCGGGGTCCTGACACTATTACTTTTTCCTCTGAGAAAAATAACCAGGATCTATTTTATGCAGTCCGGCTAGTAGCTCGTCTCAACAGGGTTCGTCTTCGGGGGATCTTCTTCCGGAGATGATGGAGAGTGAAACCCCACCTGCCTCTCCGCCCCATGGGGCAGGCGACCATGAGGTGTCGTCACGGAGGGGCTCAGATCCTCTGAGGGCGGAAGATGACACTTCGGCCGTCCCGAGCCCGGCGCGTTCGGACCCCTTGGCGAGTGATGAGAAGGGTCCGGAACAATCCGGTACCCGGCCGAACACGCCGGCGAGCCTCCTGGAGCAAGCCGCTCTCTCGGAGGGTCACCATACACTGATGGGTACGGTGTTGGAGAAGATTTCGTCCGCCACAAGCGGGTTAAATGAAGCTTTAGGAAGTTTACTCAAAGGCTTCGAGGTACGCGATACAATACGTATTTTTTTATTGTTCCGCACGCGCTAGGTGTGCTCCGTATAGATAGTAGCCGCTGAGACTCTGGTTGCCAGCCCTAGGCGGCGAACGGAGGATCACACTCTCAGGTAATGATCATCGCATTTATAATGCAAGTGGCTAAGAGTCCGGCGATAGACCGAATTCTGAACTCGCCGAACTAAGGCGACAAATTGATGTGGTGGATATCGACGCCACGCTTATAAATAAGCGGATTGACGAGTCATAGAGTATGCGCCGTTTTTCCTTATTTGCTTTAGGAAATATGAAGAGGATGGAATATTAATATAATATGATGTGGCTGCAGGTGGAGCTGCTGCCATTGAGACCCTAAGGGCGAAACTCACCCTAGCCAAGGAACAGGCCTAGGCTAGCAATGCGGCTGCCCTAAAGGCAGCCGCAGACTTGAGAGCCGAATAGGCTGCTCGTCGCCGAAGCGAAGAAAAGATAGCCGAGATGGCTATGGAGCTGAGGGACGACGCCGGCCGGTATGAGCTTCTCGAAAAGGAGAATTAGGCCAAGGCGGCTGACCTGAAGAAGGCGCTAGATTTGGCTAAGGAGACGCGCTCTGAAATTATAGATGCGCAGGAGGAACTTCGACAAGCTGGAGAAATCACGGCCGGAAATACTTATTTTTTGCGGATGAAGTTTTTAGCTCCAAAGTATGCTCCGTTGGATAAGCTATGGAGCGCTGCAGATCAGTATGCGGACTTGGCGAAGAGTGCGGCTGCTGTGACCATGTTTTTCAAGGATCATAAAGATAACAAAATGGAAAGGCTGTTCTGGTCGCAATTTAACGCCCCAGCACGCTCATTACCATTGAGTAAGAATATGGCCACTATAGCCGAGCTCCATAGGTTGTCCGGTCTTGCAATGAGGTCTGTAATAGACCATTTATGGCCAAAGGTACTGAAGTCAGATAGTTACTTTGGTTTGGTGCAACAATTATTTGGCGCCAGATCGCAAATCGATGCCGTGAAGAGGTCGGCGTGCATAGAGGGTGCGCGGATGGCTCTTGCCCGTGTTAAGACATATTGGGAAGATATGGAGGCCACCGGCGTAAGCCGAGACCCGGCCGAGCACTACTTCGAGCAGGTCATAGAAGGTGCCCGTAGAATAGAGTCTCAGTGTTGGAAGAATGTCATGTTCGAGTAACAAATCACTGAATTGTAAACAATTATGTGTTAAATATAGAGGCTGTGTTTATACTTTTGCCTGAAAGTGTTGTATTACCTCCTGTGCGGCCGTTTATGTATTCATATAACTTCAAAGTTAGCAGTCGTTGGCTTTAGCCCCCACGCATATAATGCGGGGGTGTTCGAAAGGTATATGCGTACCCACACTTGATCCAACATCTTGGTCCATTAAGGAGGTGATCACACGTCGAACCAGGCAACCGGACTATATAGCTGTAACACTTTCACTTAGCCATGGGAGTTTAATGGTGGGGCTACTAAGTAGCCCCTAGTACATCTGCGTGCATCCGTATAGGGGCACGTATGTACGTGACCGGGAAATGGTCCTTCGTTAATGCGGAGGAATCCTATAGATTCTGATGAGTCTTCGAGTGGTTGACCAGTCTCTCGTTGTATCATGACAATCAGTTTTCGGCTCTCTCTACTGAGGTGCTCGTCCGGAATAACCAGGGCACAATCGCAGTAGTTCTCCTTTGGCCACCTTAGCCAATAGAACGGAACGTAAGGCAGCAAACCCAGGAGCCGGGCAAACCCAACATTGGACCAAAGACATGATTCGGAGCTGATGCATATAAGGCCTAACTCGCGACGCCGAACACTCCCTAAGGTATTCAGACTTTATAACATATATTGGGCTGAGCAACGCCCTTGATTATGAACCCTATATTTCCAGGAACGTGCATTGATCTGTCTTGGCAAAATGCCTATAACGCCAGTATCCACTGTGGGTGTACTGAATACCCACGGGATGTCAAGCAACAAAAGACAGTAAAGAAGGTTTACACAGGGGCTTAATCTAAAGAGAAACCTTTGAGTGGGGCCCTGCTGCACATATGTGCCCTTGTCTCCATTGTGCCGTATCCTGGAAGGGTGTCGCACGAATAATGTCTGTAAAAACGAAAACTCATGTAAAAGAGTAAGCGTGCGAAAAGTTGGTTATTCTCGATGGATGTTAGAGATACGAGATATTTGCCTATTAATGAGGCAAGCTGAATTGTGGGCTTTATTACATGTTTGTAGCCCCTGGTATCATTTATGGGGATACATGTACAACACCTAGCTCAGGTTTATCCGGGCTATTGTGAAAAATGGTGGACTGGACTCGTCTAATCGTGCCCGTGGTCTTGACGACCGATCATGCTTCTGGTAGGAGAGGCCGCTTAATGTCCGTCTATCAGAGCCGCCGCATACTGTTCTGTCTTTCTGCCAACGGTTATGACGCCACGTCGACCGGGCATCTTAAGTTTAAGGCAGGCATAGTTCGGTATTGCGTTGAAGCAAGCGAAGGTCGTTCTTCCGAGTAGTGATGTTGAAGAGTAGTTCCTCGCTTCTGAAGTTATCGGGAGAACCGAATGTCACTTCTAATACGAGGGAGCCCCAGCAGTGGGCCTCAACGCCTGGTATAACTCCATTGAAGCTGGCGCTATTTTTCCTTATTCTGGATGGGTCTATCCCCATCTTGCGGATGGTGTATTGATATATCAGATTAAGACTACTGCCGCCGTCCATTAGGACTCGAGTGAGATGATACCCATCAATTATTGGGTCGAGCACCAAGGCAGCCGATCCTCCATGCCAGACACTGGCCGGGTGGTCCCTGTGATCAAAAGTGATCGGGCAGGCCGCCTGTGGGTTGAATTTGGGGCGATTTAACTCTGCATGAGTTTCGTGCACCATGTTTACCGTTTTGACTTCTGGTGGGAATTTTTTCTGGCCCCCCGTGTTCGGCTGGCGAGGCTCATCATCGTCTTCGCTTGGTGTGTCAATTCCCTTGTGTTCGGTGTTTAATTTGCCGGCCTGCTTGAAGACCCAACATTCTCTGTGGGTATGATTTGCAGGTTTTTCTGAAGTGCCATGAATTTGGCATAGTCTGCCCAGGACTTTATTTAGGCCGGACGGTCCCTCTTTACTGCCTCTAAATGGCTTCTTTCCTTGACAGGGTCGAGATCCCCTGAATCCGGCGTTGGCTTCCCGTTGCCATCTCGAATTTCGGATGTGCCTGGTCACTTTGGTGCTCAGACGGGCCAACCAAATGTCTTCGCTCGTCATCGTCCTTGCCTTTTCTTGGCCGAGGTGTCTGGCGAGCCACTCGTCTCGGATACTATGTTTGAAGGCCGCTAAGGCTTTGGCATCCGAACAGTCAACAATTTGATTCTTCTTAGTGAGGAATCTATTCCAAAGCTTACGGGCTGACTCTCCGGGCTGCTGTATTATGTGACTTAAATCGTCTGCATCCGGAGGTCGGACATAGGTCCCTTGAAAGTTGGCCCTGAAAGCATCCTCAAGTTCCTCCCAACTTCCAATTGAGTTTTCGGGGAGGCTCTTCCGCTAGTACCGAGCTGGTCCTTCCAACTTGAGGGGAAGGTATTTGATGGCGTGGAGGTTATCCCCACGAGCCATGTGTATGTGAAGGATAAAATCTTCAATCCAGACCCGAGGGTCTGTCGTTCCGTTGTATGCCTCTATATTCACGGGTTTGAATCCTTGTGGAAATTCGTGATCTAGCACCTCATCGGTGAAGCACAGAGGGTGCGCAGCCCCTCTGTATCTTGCCGTGTCGCGGCATGCTGTCGGCTGTTGTTGCATCCGTGTTGATTCCGGACTGGTATTCTATCAGTGTGATCGTTGTGGTGACCATAATCCCGCGTCGGAGCATGTCCTCTGGACCCGTAGATGGACCTGGCCGCACTGGCCTTTTTGTCCAGGACCTCACGTAAATCATGTGCGGTATCAGTGGCTGCTCTATCGCGGCCATGAGGTGATTGGTCCGGCCGAGTGGGCGTATTGTTCTTTGGTGGAATGGGTGCTGCGGCCTCGTCGTCAAATTCGGGCAGCAGCTTACGCTTTGGGTAGCTCTTTGTGTGGCGATCGTCGCCACATTTTCCTTCGGTGTCTAGCACCTTGTTCCATCTTTGGTTGAGCGTATCTTGCGCGGCTTTAAGCCTTTTCTTCTACTTCTTTAGGCTCCTCGCCGTGGCCAGAAGCTTTCTGCGGAGGTTATCTTGCTTCAGATGTTTTTCCGGGATGATGAATGCATCGTCAACCGGACTGTCCTCCCCTCCGTGGGTAGTTTGATGAGTTCGTCCCTCATGATCGCTGTGATCGGGTGTTTGTTCGGCGTGACCTGGTTCTTCTTTCTCTATAGCTGGGTTCGTATTGTCGCCTTCGGAGTCAACCGGGGTGTCATTTTTCCTCGTGCTATTATTTTGACTGTGACTGGACTTAGAGCGGCGCCCGTGCTGTCATTTTTGTTTGCCGGGGGGTTTATCCTCTGTTGTGTCCTTCTTGTCACCGTTGTCTTCCTTAGGCATGTCCACCATGTAGATGCCATATGATGAAGTGGCGGTCCAGCGCCCCATGGGCGGTGGTTCCAGATCGTTCCCTGCGTCGACATCCATATCACCGATGTCGTCGGAGTCGAAGTCAAGCAGGTCTGTTAGGTCATCGACAGTGGCTATGAAGTGGTTGGTGGGTGGGAGGCAATTTTCTTCGTCATCTGTGCCCCACTTAGGACGGATATAGGTCGGCCAAGAGTCTTCTGTCAGAGAGAGAGACTTTAATGAATTTAGCACATCACCAAAAGGGGGAGTACTTGAAGATATCCGCGGCGGTGAATTCCATGATTGGGGCCCAACCAGGTTCGATGGGCATGGGCGCACGCGGTCCGGAACCTACGACCGAAGACAAGTCCGGGGGTCCGGAGACACTGATTTCCTTGGAAGCGGAGTCTGTGTTCGGCTCCAACGCCGATAGGTGTGCGGCTTCCGTGGCGGGGTCCACCTCCCCGTCCTTGGATGGCACGATCTTCTCTGGATCAAGGTCCGGAGCCATGGCAGGTGCGATATCCCGAATACTGTCTGGCGGTAGATCTAAGTCATGTGCGTGGCGACCTTTCGGCGCTCCTGACGTGGGCTAGAATCCGTCGAAGATCAAGTCTCCACGGATGTCGGCAATGCAGTTTTGGTTCCCAAACCTGACCTGATGGCCAGGGGTGTAGCTGTCGATCTGCTCTAGGTGGCCAAGCGAGTTGGCCTGCAGTGCGAAGCTACCGAACACGAAGATCTGTCCGGGGAGAAAAGTCCCACCTTGGACGGTGTTGTTGAAGGTTGGAGAAGCCATCGAGCCTTACAGCGATGACACACTCTCATTGAAAGCACCAATGTCGGTGTCAAAACCGGCGGATCTCGGGCAGGGGTCCCGAACTGTGCGTCTAAGGCTAATGGTAACAGGAGACCGGGGACACGATGTTTACCCAGATTTGGGCCCTCTCGATGGAGGTAATACCCTACTTCCTGCTTGATTGATCTTGATGATATGAGTATTACAAGAGTTGATCTACCACGAGATCAGAGACGCTAAACCCTAAAAGCTAGCCTATGGAATGATTGTTGTTTTGTCCTATGGACTAAACCCTCCGGTTTATATAGACACCGGAGGGGGCTAGGGTTACACAGAGTCGGTTACAGAGAAGGAGATCTATTATCCGAATCGCCAAGCTTGCCTTCCACGCCAAGGAGAGTCCCATCCGGACACGGGACGAAGTCGTCAATATTGTATCTTCATAGTCCAATAGTCCGGACAAAGTATATAGTCCGGCTGTCCGGATACCCCCTTATCCAGGAATCCCTCAGGTACCATGGGTCTACATGTACAACAACACTATTGGCTCTGTTGTGATGCTAGTAATGTGCATGATATGAGAAATCAATTGTATACACAATTGAAATTTAAATCAACAGAGCTATTGATAAGAAACATGCGTGAACATACTTGCTGTGCCATTGGAGTTTCGATTGGATCCTTCAATTTAAAAATAAGTTTGTATGAGTAAATACAGTGATACAAGAGCAAAGCAGTATGCACGATAGCAATGGAATCTTAAATTAGAACAATTGTTCTTCAGCTTTAGGCACTTATTCTACATGAACAGAGTACAGTAAGGCGCAAGAATATAGTACTTAAAATACAAAATGAGATCATAGACCTCACCACATTCTTGATTCGGGACCAGTACAGAACAAGGCGTTCCCAGTCATCGTCCAGTAAATGTGTCTGAGGAGAACGTAAGGGAATTTGATGAGTTTCTTTGCCGATGAAGTACGTTTTCTTCAGGTAATTCTGATACAAAGCATTGTTGAAGATAGCAGAGGTATTAGCACAGTTTACCTCATCCTGAATTTCCAAATGGGTCCTTCTCTATAGAGAAAAATGGGAAAATTTGTTGTTTTATAACGATCATGGAGGTAGGATGTATGGGACAAAGCAAAGTAATTGCCATGAATAACATTACTTACACATAACTCCTGGACAAACACCTGCAACTGGCATTTTCCTTCATCTTCAGTATAATATTTCCAAGATGGGAAGATAAGCACATAGGATTTAACAACATCAAATGCGATAGATGCTAAACTACAACTGGATGGTTGTGCTTCCTCCACAGGGATAAACTCAAGCAATATTATATAAACCCCATCTTTTTATCCTCGATGGCAACAATACAATATGTGCCTTGCTGCCCCTGCTATCAGTGGGAAAGGACACTGCAAGATTGAACCCAAAGCTATGCACTTCTCCCATTGCAAGAAAGATCAATCTAGTAGGCCAAACCAAACTGATAATTCGAATAGACTTGCAAAGATAACCAATCACACATAAAAGAATTCAGAGGAGATTCAAATATTTCTCATAGATAAACTTGATCATAAACCCACAATTCATTGGATCTCGACAAACACACTGCAGAAAAAGTTACATCGAATAGATCTCCAAGTAGATCGAGGAGAACTTTGTATTGAGATTCAAAGATAGAGAAGAAGCCATCTAGCTAATAACTATGGACCTAAAGGTCTATGGTAAACTACTCACAACTCATCCGAGAGGCCTTGGTGATGATGTAGAGGCCCTCCATGGTTGATTCCCCCTCCGGCGGAACACCGACGAAGGCTCCAAGATGGGATCTCGCAGATACAGAAGGTTGCGGCAGTGGAAATAGTTTTTTGTGGTGCTCCCCGTTGTTTTCAGGGTACGGGAGTATATATAGGCGAAGGAGGTAGGTCAAGGGAGCCACAAGGGGCCCACGAGGGTGGGGGGCACGCACACCCCCCTAGGGCACGCCCTCTTGCCTCGCGGCCGTCTCGGCTGCTTCTTGACGTCCACTCCAAGTCTCCTGGACTGTGTTTGTTCCGAAAAGATCGCTCCCGAAGGTTTCATTCCGTTTGGACTCCGTTTGATATTCGTTTTCTTCGTAACACTGAAATAGGCAAAAAAACAACAATTTGGGCTGGGCCTCCAGTTAGTAGGTTAGTCCCAAAAATGATATAAAAGTGTAAAGTAAAGCCCATAAACATCCAAAACGGGTAATATAATAGCATGGAACAATCAAAAATTATAGATACGTTGGAGGCGTATCAAGCATCCCCAAGCTCAATTCCTTCTCGTCCTCGAGTAGGTAAATGATAAAAATAGAATTTTTGATGTGGAATGCTACCTAGCATAATTCTCAATGTAATTTTCTTTATTGTGGCATGAATGTTCAGATCCAAATGATTCAAGGCAAAAGTTCATACTGACATAAGAAATAGTAATACTTCAAGCATACTAATAAAGCAATCATGTCTTATCAAGATAACATGGCTAAAGAAAGTTTATCCCTACAAAATGATATAGTTAGGCTATGTTTCATTTTCATCACACAAAAATACTCCCATCAAGAACAACCCCGGTTTCAGCCAAGCAATTGGTTCATACTTTTTAACGTGCTTCAGCCTTTTTCAACTCTCACGCAATACATGAGCGTGAGCCATGGATATAACCCTATGGGTGGAATAGAATATGATGATGGAGGTTGTGTGGAGAAGACAAAAAAAGAAGAAAGTCTCACATTGACGAGGCTAACGAACGGGCTATGGAGATGCCCATCAATTGATGTCAACATGAGGAGTAGGGATTGTCATGCAATGGATGCACTAGAGCTATAAATGTATGGAAGCTCAATAAAAGAAACTAAGTGGGTGTGCATCCAACTTGCTTGCTCACGAAGACCCAGGGCATTTTGAGGAAGCCCATCATTGGAATATACAAGCAAAGTTCCATAATGAAAAATTCCTATTAGTATATTAAAGAGACTCTCTATATGAAGAACATGGTGCTACTTTGAAGCACAAGTGTGGAAAAAGATAGTAACATTGTCCCCCTTTTATTTTCTTTTTTTGGGCCTTTTTTTGGCCTTTCTCTTTTTTTTTATTTGGCCTTTCCTTTTTTTATTTGGCCTTTTTTATTTGGGGACAATGCTCCAATAATGATGATCATCACACTTCTATTTATTTACAACTCATGAATTACAACTCGATGCTAGAACAATATATGACTCTATATGAATGCCTCCGGCAGTGTACCGAGATGGGCAATGAATCAAGAGCGACATGTATGAAAAACTATGAAGGTGGCTTTGCCACAAATACGATGTCAACTACATGATCATGCAAGGCAATATGACAATGATGATGCGTGTCATGATAAACGGGACGGTGGAAAGTTGCATGGCAATATATCTCGGAATGGCTATGGAAATGCCATAATAGGTAGGTATGGTGGCTGTTTTGAGGAAGACATAAGGAGTTTTATGTGTGATAGAGCGTATCGTATCACGGGGTTTGGATGCACCGGCTAAGTTTGCACCAACTCTCAAGGTGAGAAAGGGCAATGCACGATACCGAAGAGGCTAGCAATGATGGAAGGGTAAGAGTGCGTATAATCCATGGACTCACCTTAGTCATAAAGAACTCATATACTTATTGCAAAAGTTTTATTAGCCCTCGAAGTAAAAAAAAGTACTCCTAGGGGAAGGGTTGGTAGGAGTTAACCATCGCGTGATCCCGACATCCACACATAAGGAAGGCAATCACGTGGCACGAGCCAGCTCCGGGGGCCTAGAGCCCTTTAGTACCGGTTGGTAAGACCAACCGGTACTATAAGGTTTGGGGGGTTTTTAGTTTTATGATTTCTTTTTCATTTAATTTTGTGTTTCCATTATAATTCTTTTTCGTTTGCTGGTATTTTACGATACTACACATTGTACACGTTATGCATATATATATATATATATATATATATATATATATAAATAGAATTTCTAGTAGAACTAATCATTCATATATATATCATCAATGTCTCACAAACCACCATATTAATTAATTCACACATACTCACATGTATAGCTATATACAATTTCTCCTACATATGCATGTTGCCTTGGAGCCAGTGGCATTAGCCTAATTGGTGCCTTTGAGCACGATGACAATTGGAAGTGGTTTTCATGGGGAGGTAGCTGGTAATAGTATTCTCCTTCGGATTTATGACCTGGTCGAGCAAAAATCCCGCTTATTTCCTCTTGAAGTGCTTCTACGCGCTCCGTTTCTAGGAGCTTGTCCCGCACCTCTGTGAACTGTTAAGAAGGAGATCAATATGCATGTGTATTAGTTGTGTGACTAGATATCGATAATGGTGTAAAAATTGTGAACAGTGTTTTGACAAGCGTACCCATTCCTGTCTTTGAGATCTGCTCCTTTCGGACGCCATCATGCGAATGTTCTCGCAAACGGAGAATGCATTACAGATCAGTCCTCGCTACCGCTTGTGGCCTTTACGATAATGGAATTTAATCAGATAATAATTAATCAAGCATGATAATTAAAGAGATGGCAGCTAGCTAGCTAGCTAGTACTACTTAATTACTTACCTTTGGTCGAAACCATTTAAGCTTTTTTTCCATTCGCCTTCCGTGACGCTGATGAACCTTGCCCAAGCCCTGCCCGTCGACAAAGAAAATGAATAAAGGGGTTATTAAATAGTTCATATCATGAAATGACGAACTAAATAGGCCAAGATATATAGTTAATAATGATTGAACACTAGTTGAAAACAGGGCTTTCGTACAAGCCAGTTTAGCCCATTAGTCCCGGTTCAATCCAGAACCGGGACCAATGGAGCTATTTGCCCGGCTCAGGAGCCTGGGGGCGGCCGGGCCACGTGGGCCATTGGTCCCGTTCGTCCGACCTTTTGGTCCCGGGTTGGTGGACGAACCGGGACCAATGGTCTCGGCTCTGGCCCACCACTATTGGTCGGTTGGTGGCTTGAACCGGGCCAAAGGCTTCCCTTTAGTCGGCTCATGCCACCAACCGGGGCTAATGGTGCTGCCTATATATAGTCCCTCGCGCAAGAGCAGAGCACACCGCTCTGCTTTCCGCCGAGGGGAGAGGGCTTGGTGGTGCTCTAGCTCACCTCCTATGCACATAAGGTGTTCGATGGAATGCCCGAGCCACACTACTTAAGGTTTCTCCTCTCCAAGCTCGACCGCCAAGCTCCATTTTCCTCAATATTTATCTAGGTTTAGCGGTCCGTCACGCCTGGCCCCTGCCTTTCATCGCCGCCGATCACCCGCGCCGATCTCATCGCTGCACCACCGTGGTGAGCCTCTTGTTCTTATCTTCTTTACGAAAGGAAAAATATTATTACTTGTTTGTTTAGATAGATACTTGTATTATTTTCTTACTTTTATTATTGCATCTTATATAGTGCGATGGTTTTGGTATCCGCCTGCCGGCCCTCGCCCCTGTCTATGATTCGGATGTGGTATATATTATCTTTTCATAACTATTGGTTCATTTATTGTTTATGAAAATTATGTCACCAACGTGACATAGATTTTATTTATCTAGGAGGTTGTTGAACCGGAAATTCCAACCGACCCTATTGTCGAGAGGTTAAATTTAGTTGAAGAAGAAAACAATTTCTTGAAGGAAAAATAAAAACTTGAGGAGGAGAAGATGATATTGGAGTTGCATGTTGCGGATGTCGTCGATGATCACAAGATCAAGATGGATGCAATGCGCTTGAAGATGAGAAAGATTAGAAAATATGCCATTCATACCGAGGCTTGGTATCATTATGTCGTTGGATCAGTTGTTACCTTGGTTGCGATTATGATCGTATTAGGATTCGCATTGAAATGTTTTACATAGTTTCAATGTATGGTTTAATTAATTTAGATGCTCTGTAGAGCTTTATGTTGTTAGATGAGAACTATGTATGTACTTTGGTTTTTATGTGATGATGAACTTCTATTAATTTGGTCACTTAATTATCTATTCATGATGTTCTCAGTAATGATTTTTGACACACTTAATTATATATAATGCACGCAGATGAACCGCAATGGATGTACGGTGACGTATACACCTCCGAGTACATTAAGGGCGTGCATGATTTTCTCAAGTGGCTGAGGCAAACAAGCAGAATGGTTTTATGTGTTGTCCATGCCCTATATGTGGGAATCTGAAGTCTTACTCGACCGGAAAATCCTTCACACCCACCGCTTTACAAGGGTTTCATGCCACACTATAATGTTTGGACGAGGCACGGAGAAATAGGGGTTATGATGGAAGACGGCGAGGAAGAAGAGTACGATGACAACTATGTGCCCCCTGAATACGGTGATGCTAATGAACATCAAGATGCACTGACGATGTGCACGATGGTGCCGGAACAGGCGAAGCTGCTGAAGATCAAGAGGAACCAGACGATGTGCCCGATGATGATGATCTCCGCCGGTCATTGTCGATGCAAGGACACAATGCGGAAGTCAAAAGGAGAAGCTGAAGTTCGATCGCATGTTAGAGGATCACAAAAGGTTGTACCCCAATTGCGAAGATGGCAACACAAAGCTGGGTACCGTACTCAATTGCTGCAGTGGAAGGCAGAGAATGCTATGCTCGATAAAGGATTTGAGAAGCTACTGAAAATAATGAAGAAGAAGCTTCCAAAGGATAACGAATTGCCCGATAGTACATACACAGCAAAGAAGGTCGTATGCCCTCTAGGATTGGAGGTGGAGAAGATACATGCATTCCCTAATGACTGCATCCTCTACCGTGGTGCCTACAAGGATCTGAACGCATGCCCGGTATGCGGTGCATTGCGGTATAAGATCGCACGAGATGACCCCGGTGATGTCGACGGCGAGCCTCCCAGGAAGAGGGTTCTGCGAAGGTGATGTGGTATGCTCCTATAATACCACGGTTGAAACGTCTGCTCGTAAACGGAGAGCATGCCAAGTTGATGCGATGGCAAAGTGAGGACCGTAAGAAATACGGGAAGTTGAGAGCACCACGACGGGTCGCAGTGGAGAAAAATCGAGAGAAAGTACTGGGATGAGTTTGCAAAGGACCCAAGGAACATATGGTTTGCTTTAAGCGCGGATGGCATTAATCCTTTCAGGGAGCAGAGCAGCAATCACAAAGACCGCCCATGACTCTATGTATGTATAACCTTCCTCCTTGGATGTGCATGAAGCGGAAGTTCATTATGATGCCGTTCTCATCCAAGGACCTAAGCAACCCAAAGAACGACATTGATGTGTACCTAAGGCCATTAGTTGAAGAACTTTTACAGCTGTGGAATGGAAACGGTGTACGACGTGGGATGAGCACAAAAGGAGGAATTTGACCTAAAGGCGTTGTTGTTCGTGACCATCAACGATTGGCCCGCTCTCGGTAACCTTTCGTGATGCATAAACAAGGGATACCACGCATGCACGACCGCTTACTTGACACCGATAGTATATACCTGGGAAGCTACAGGAAGAATGTGTACCTGGGCCATCGTCGATTTCTTCCGACCAACCATCAATGTCGAAAGAAAGGCAAGCATTTCAAAGGCGAGGCAGATCACCGGAAGAAGCCCGCCATCCGTACCGGTGATCACATACTTGCTATGGTCAATTATTTACACGTAATCTTTGGAAAGGGTCCCGGCGGACTAGCCGTTCCGAATGACGCTGAGAATCACGCACCCATGTGGAAGAAGAAATCTATATTTTGGGACCTACCCTACTGGAAAGACCTAGAGGTCCGCTCTTCGATCGACGTGATGCCCGTGACGAAGAACCTTTGCGTGAACCTGCTAGGCTTCTGGGGCGTGTATGGGAAGACAAAAGATACACACGAGGCACGAGAGGACCCGCAACGCTTAGGCGAAAAAGAGGGCATGCCTCCGGCAAAGATGAAGGTCCCGCCAGCTACGCTCTTTAAAGAAGAGAAACAAATATTCTTTCAATGCCTGCTCAAGATGAAGGTCCCGACCGGCTTCTCGTCGAATATAAAGGGAATAATAAATATGCCGAGAAAATTTTCCGTAACCTAAAGTCTCATGATCGCCACGTTATTATGACGCAATCGCTTCCGTTGCATTGAGGGGCTTCTACCGAAAACGTCCGATTAGCCATTGTAAAGCTATGTGCATTCCTCAATGCAATATCTCGAAGGTGATCGATCCAGAAATCGTACCAACGCTAAGGAGTGATGTGGCGCAATGTCTTGTCAGTTTCGAGCTGGTGTTCCCACCATCCTTCTTCAATATCATGACGCATGTCCTAGTTCATCTAGTCGACGAGATTGTCATTCTGGGGCCCGTATTTCTACACAATATGTACCCCTTTGAGAGGTTCATGGGAGTCCTAAAGAAATATGTTCGTAACCGCGCTAGGCCAGAAGGAAGCATCTCCATGGGCCATCAAACAGAGGATGTCATTGGGTTTTGTGTTGACTTCATTCATATCCTTAAGAAGATAGGTCTCCCTAAATCGCGGTATGAGGGGAGACTGACTGGAAAAGGCACGCTTGGAAGAGACTCAATAATATGCAGGGACGGATATTCTTGGTCTCAAGCACACTACACAGTTCTACAGAACTCTACCTTGGTGACCACAGTATGTCGATGAACACAAGAACAGTTTGCGCCCAAACACCCGGAGCAAAGGCGACGATCGGATTACATGTGAACACATCAGGACTTTCAGCAGTTGGTTGGAAACATCGCCTCGTAGGGTGACAAAGACTGTTTGTGATGAGCTGTACTTGTTGTCCGTGGACCATCTTCGATTGTAATGATTTGGAAAGGATACGAGAGAAATGGGAATACATTTTACACAATTGACCAAGATGAAAAGAGCACCAACCAAAACAGCGGTGTCCGCTTTGATGCAGCAACCGACAAGGGAAATGACACATATTGTGGTTACATAGTAGACATATGGGAACTTGACTACGGAGTAGATTTTATGGTCCCTTTGTTTAAGTGCAAGTGGGTCAATCTGTCAGGAGGCGGGTATGTGTAGACCCACAAAGACGGAATGACAACAGTGGATCTGAAAAATCTTGGGTACACCGACGAACCGCTCGTCCTAGCCAATGATGTGGCACAGGTTATCTATGTGAAGGACATGTCTACTGCATCGAGGAAAAGAAAAGATAAGGAAGCGAATACATCATACAATGAGCCAAAGCGCCACATAGTTCTTTCAGGAAAAAGGGACATCCTGGGAGTGGAGGGCAAGACAGACATGTCTGAAGAGTATGAAAAGTTTCATGAAATTCCCCCCTTAAAAGTCAAGGTTGACCCAAGCATCCTGATAAACGATGAAGATTATACATGGTTACAGCGAAATAAGCAAACGACACAAGCGAAGAAAAAGTGAAGACTTTCTCCCGCAACTATTATGATGATACCATGCCAACTTTGTAACAGACGAGTATGATACCATTGTCCGTTTTGTACATGCACATGCTATGCCAACTTTGTAACAGGCGCTGCACGAAAGGGTAATGGGGCTAGACGAACGAGAAGAGGAACGAGAAGCAGCAGATCACAACAAACGACCAGCCGAAGCTTCCCCCGAAGCTACCTCATTATCTCAAAGAGAAGCAGCGTGGCTTCCACCGAGCTGCTTCAGCCAGAGCAGCATGCCTTGACGGCTCCTGCCAGCTATCCCGTGGACGCTATCTTGGATGCTGAAAATTGCCACCTTATGGCGCAATGGAGCAATTTGAAGGTCAAGGCGGCTGTTGGCTCTATTTATCCTACTAAACCCGACTCAACTTTTCACTGCCGGCCGATTCCAGAAGGATATGCTAAGGTGATGGTCGATGAAATAACGGAGGGATTTGAGGACCTCCAGCTTGACCACCCTACCGGTGAAGGGGAGTATCGGCTGGTTCTGCCTCAAGGCTCCATGCCTATGGCGGAAGGATCTCATCAACCTTCCGAACTAGACGCCTCCGCCTCCTCCTCCTCCTCCCGTGAAGTCAGGGCACTCCGCCTCCTCCAACGCCTTCTCCTCCGGCGAGTGACGATCAGGCACTCGGCCGGCTCCTTCTCCGGCGCGTGGCGGCACTCCGCCTCCTTCTCCGCCTACACCGGCGCACCCGAGCAGCCAGCCTCCTCCTTCTCCGCCTCGTCAGCAAGGGCGGAAGAGATCCGCCGCCGATCCGGCTGCTCCGACGCGTCGTAGTCCTTCTCCTCCGCCTCGTAAGCAAGGAAAGAAGAAATCCGCTCCGTCTGCTCTGCCGGCGTCTAGGAGTACAGCCAAAGGCGGGAGGAGATAAAGATTCGGTCCTTCCCTGAAGACTCCAGAGAAGTTACCGTACGAGAGGAGCGAGGAGGAAAACACGAAGATCGCGGCATCAAGTGGATGACTGGTTTCAAGGGTTGAAAGCAAAGAGACATCCACCTCCGGAGGAGAAGGTAGATCCGGTCAAAGCGAAGCGCACTCGCTGCCCCGACAAAACCACCCAAGTCTCCGCCGAAAGGCAACTATGAGCGCATTATTGGAAAGGCATTTGCCGAAGCGGAGAGGTCGTGAAGTACTATCAGTGATCAAAGGATGAAAGAACGACGAGCTGGGAAACAAATTGCCCAGCTCGGGGAACAAGCGAAGCAATCGTGGCCCCCGCTCAAGGTGCCTGCTAGTGACATCGTCGATCCGAGGATGGTGCCCGGTTATGGCAATCCTGCAGATTACCTGCCCGACGATGTACATTATGATTTCTTGGAGGTGCAGATACAAAGATACGAGTACGGGAAGCCTCTCGTCAAAGATAAAAGCTCTCTATCAACTATGATGCGAAGATTGCATGATTGGTACATGAAAACCTGCACAGAGTCTGAGGGGAGGAGTACTTTGTATGTGAGAGTTAAAAAGGAGCATGACCTCATTGGAATTGAACTGTTGCCTATTCCATTTGAGTTCTATCAGTTTTTCAATCAATTGGCCCTCGATAAAGCAACGGTCACCGCTACATCGTCTGTAAGTAGTACTACTTACATCATTAAGTATCTCTATATAACTCAGCTCTTTCATTGCATGTATTTATAAATATCCTCACTATATTATGCAGATTGAAGATCGCCGAAATGAAGAAAACACAAGTGGGTGATATTGGGTTCATTAACACATATCTCATAGATGCAAATGAGGTTAAATATCGTGCTGATGAAACCGAGGCCAACTTGCTACGATCGTTGGAAATAAATGAACACAAAAATATAATACTCTTTCCTTACAACTACGCTGCGTGAGTGTTCTGTCTTGTGGCATATTCGCTTCCCTTATTAGTCCAGGTTATAGTAATGTAATATTGATGAGTTATGCATGCGTGCGCAGGTACCACTATATTCTCCTAGAGATTAAGCTTGAGCAGGAGTAGTAACTGTCTTAGACTCGAGACGAAAAGATCCCAAGGAGTATGCGGACATGACTGAAATGCTCGAGAAGTAAGTTAAATCGATCATTATCCACCATATCAGCAACTTTGTTCATTTCGATATCAAGTAATTGTTTTCTTTGTATGGCAGGGCTTGGGGAAAATTCACCAAAAAGCTCCGGACTACCGAAGAAGCTGCAATTTAGACACCAAAGTAAGTACTATATAGTAGCATATTCCACGCCAAGCATCTCCTAGTGATTCAAGCGCTAGTTTCATCAATACCATTTAGCATGCTTGCTAATTATCGATTCGATTGACCTCTGCTTTCTTGTAAAGTGGTTGTGGCAGGAACAAGGAATGATTTATGTGGATACTACGCTTATGCAGTCCATCCGCCACACGACTGTGAGAGGGGCTACTCCGACAAACAATATGAAGTGCGTAAATAAAAATATTCACAATTTTATTTTATTACCATCATTTGTGTTGAGTTTCATTCATTCATATATATATATATATATATATATGTATTGACCCCTTTCTTAAAATTAGATGTTTCGGAAGCGGGATGAACTCCTAGCACCAGATCGCATGCGAGCAATTCAAGAGGAATTGGCGGCATTCTTTCTTGACCACGTGATCGCTGAAGACGGAGAATACTATGTGGACCACGCGTCCGTATTGTAAAATATAATTATTGTATATATGTAGCTGGTAGTGTCGGATAGATATACGAGAACTTGTTGTTCGACCAATCTCTTGGAGAAGGAGAGGTGGTCGATATCACTTCTCTCTGTATGCATATATGTTCATGACGATCTTCTGTTTGCTTAATTACTAGCTAGCTAGCGTGTCTAGCTAGTCCTCTCTATACGGATGTATAGTACGTAGCATCGACCAAGCACGGACAAAAGAGAGGACACTTTTCTCTATTAATTAGCTAGCTATAGCACAATATATGAAACACCTAAATTAACCCCCCAAAACCCCCCAACCCCCCTTTCAAAAAACAAAAACCCCAGCCACGTAAATGTCGACGCGTGGATGTTTATTGGTCCCGGTTGGTGCCACCAACCGACCAAAGGCCCTCCGCTCGGGCTCGGCGGACAGGACGTGGAGGCCCATCAGTCCCGGTTCTGGATAGAACCGGGACTAAAGGGCCAGGGTATTAGTACCGACCCTTTAGTCCCGGTTCATGAACCAGGACTAAAGGCCCTCGCCAACCGGGTCAATAGGCCCCTTTTCTACTAGTGGAAATTACCTGTTGACTATCCCAAACAAGATGTTATAGTCAGTATTTGCATTGAGTAGTGAGTCCAGTATTTCAACTGTTCCGGCGTCAACGTTAATGATACACAAGATCCAGTGAAATCTGCATGCACACACGTTTGCATGTGTTAATTAAGCAGGCATATGTAAGCAAAAACATGTAGCTAGCTAGTAGGCAAAAACAGAGAATTTGTAGTACAAGACAGTGTGACTCACTGGAAGTTGTAAGGAAGTAGTATATCTTCATTGTATTTGAGGCGCTTCAAGAACTCTAGCATGTTGTCCTCTACGGCCTTTTCATGACGTGGATTTATTTTCCATGTGTATTCATTAACGGTGTTTGGGTCAATGAACCCAATGCCAAAGCATCCACCTTTTCTCATTTCATACATCTTCATCCCGCATAATACCACAGAAAAGAATATAGTGAGGATAATTACAGGTAATGATTGATCAAAAGGATCACTACAGCTAGCTTGAGACTTAAATTACGTAAAGAAATCACTTACAGACATAATAGCAACCCATTTATAGATTTGTCGAAAAGGCCCCGATTGTATAACTGAAACAGTTTAGAATACTCAACGGACAGATCTTTCTCATGGAAGTAATGCTCCTCCTTGACATTCACCATGAGGGACAATCGATTGGAAATCTTGGTAATGTTCATGTACCACTGATGCAATTCATACATTCTCGTTGGGAGGTTCTTGACCTTGTCTGGCTCGACCAAAGGTTGGCCGGACATATTTCCGCTTTATTTCATCCTCTCTAAGCACTGTGCATGGGCTCGATCTCGAGGAGTTGTCCAACGGTGATGTTGAGAACTTTAGCCCGCATTATATGGTCCTTGGTTATTACCACATTGCCCACCTCGAACATAATCTGCTTGCCCACAATAATATTGGGCGCCACAGATCGTCACGTGGTGGTGGCACAACAAGCGAGGGGATCGATTGTGCCGCCTGTTCTCCTAGCTGGGTAATGGTTTTCCCGAATTTTTTGACAGCTGCTTGTTGTTTGCTCGATCCCGAGCTCGCCTCCTTACGTAGACGTGCTCGATTTAACTTCCTGATGTGGCGCTCATAGTCTGTGTCAACAGGCTTGGGAGCTGGTGGTTGAGCCATACGAATGAAGTGGTCAATCGTTTCCTCAGGCACTTTCTCCCTTGGCGGCCGTGGCGGTTTCGGTGCAAAATGGGCTTCGACCCGGGCCTTGGATATGGCTGCGTTTTCCTCCTCGGACCTGTCATAAGGCCTCTGCGGAAGAGGCGTAAGGCTTCGACCATATATATATCGCTTGCCTCCGCCTGTACTTCCTGTACTACCTCGACTCCTACCGCTACGCACCATAGCTGCGGGGTGTCTCTTCTGCGATTGCTGAGGCGGCGGAGACGGCTGACGGGGCTGAGTTGGATGAGGAGGAGTGGCCTGAAGTCAGGCCGGACTTGGAGGAGGAGTGGCACGAGGTTGTGCCGGACTTGGAGGAGGAGTGGACGTCTAACGTTGTGGCGGACTTGGAGGAGGAGGAATGGCCTGACACTTTGCCGGACTTGGAGGAGGAGTGGCCTGAGGTTGTGCCGCACTTGGAGGAGGAGTGGACGTCTGACGCTGTGGCGGACTTGGAGGAGGAGGAGTGGCCTGACACTTTGCCGGACTTGGAGGAGGAGTGGCTTGACACTTTGCCGGACTTGGTGGACTTGCAGGAGCGGGAGTCTGCTAACTCGGTGGCGGACTTCGACGAGGAGTCGGCTGACGCGGTGTCGGTGGCCTTCGAAAGATGATGCAATCTTTTTCCATAGGATGATACGATGTTTGGCCTCTGCGAGAAAGTGCTCGTCGTCACCTCCAGGAATGTCAAGCTGTAACTCCGAATATGGGTCCACCACCTCATCAACCAAGACACGAGCATAGCCCACTGGAATCGGGTTGCAATGGAAGGTTGCCTTGGGGGGATTTGTAAAAGCAACGGCGTCCACCACATTCATGGATATGTTCTTCATTTTGACGTGTAGCTCGTAGTTAGTGTTATCCGTGATGTCATCCACGGGGTATCTATCCAGCATTGCGTCGTCCGGGGCGGAACCCACGCTGCTTATCGGCATGGATGGGGCGGTGCTATCCAATGCTGGATCATCCGCTAGCAGCTGCAGGTGCTGAAACCCCCTTTGTTGGCTAAGTGAGTCGATCTTCTCCTGCTGCCGCTGGAATTTGACTGCCAATTCCGCTTGACTTGCTTCTAGTACTTGAAGTCGTTCATAGTCCCGCTTCCTCCGCTCCTCCTCCATCTTCCTCTTCTTCTCCTCCGCAATCTTCTTTCTCGCACGGGTTCTGTAGTTGTTATTCCAGTCTGAAAACCCCTCATACCATGGAATAGCGCCCTTGCCTCGTGTTCTTCCCGGGTGTTCAGGATTTCCCAGGGCATGCGTAAGCTCATCGTTCTCTCTGTTGGGCTGGAACACCCCCGATCGTGCCTCCTCTATTGCAAAAAGTATCGCATCGTCGGCTCCCTTCAGACTTGACCTCGTCGAAACATTGCCTGTCTTTGGGTCCAACTCCCCCCCATGCACATAGAACCAAGTCCTGCACCTGGGGGCCAGCTCTTAGTAACCGGAGTGACACCTGCATCCTCCATCTCTTTCTCAGACTTATCCCACTTAGGCATTGCCACCGTGATAGCCACCGGCTCCAGCTTATGGAACTTATCCTTTTTCGGCATTCTTCTTGTTTATTCTCGACCGTTCCTTATCTAATTCAATCCTTGAATTTCACGAAATCATCCCAATGAGCACGTTGGTTCTCTAGTGTTCCTCGAATAATCGGAGTCCTCCTTCCTCCCTTGACGCATTTGTCCCATTCACGATTCTTGTGGTTCTTGAATGCAACCGCCATCTTCCTAAGAGCAGCGTCCTTGACTTTCTGCACATCTGCTTCTATGAAATGATCTGGTAGGGTGAAATATTCCATGAGAGTATCCCAAAGCAGCTCCTTTTGTCTTTTGTCGACAAAAGTAACATCTGGACGTCGAGCAGCGTCCTTTTTGTCTTTTTGTCTTTTGTCTTTTGCTGGCTCTGTCCATTCTTGAAGGGAGATCGGGAGTTGGTCCTTCACAACAACTCCGCAATGACGAACGAACTTGTCCGCAATCTTCTTAGGCGCTAATGGTTCGCCATTAGGTCTGATTGCCTCGATATTGTACTTTACGCCCTCCTTCAACTTTTTGTTCGGGCCTCGTCATTCTTTTGTCTCAAGATTTGCTCGATCCGGATGGCTGAAAGAACAAAGATCGATTCGTTAATATATATTCAAGTCATTTAAAACATGTGATGATCACCAGATGCTCGCTTATATAAATATATATACCTCGCCAGACCTTTGTTGTTTCAAGATCAACATTTTCTTTCTCATCATCATAATCATAGTTCATGACTTCATCAATTCGGTCGTCGCGATCGAATATCATATCACCCTCTCCGTGTTTTTTAGAAATTGAGCCGTCATAATCTTCTTCATTACGATCATCATCTCGCCCGTGAGGATGGAGTATCATATCGAACATGGCATGTTCTCCTCTCTCCGGTATTGTCCGCCATAGCTTTTATTTAACTAATCCAAAAGAAATATAAAACAATTTAGTATTCAAATTACATTGTCTCGAATAATAGATATAATCTCGAATACATCGTCTCGAATAATAGATATAATCTCGAAAACATCGTCTCGAATAATAGATATAATCTTGAATACATCGTCTCGAATAATAGATATAATCTTGAATACATCACTGGTTAGGTAGCTAATAAAGATCGAATACTACAGAAGAATCTAGGACACTCGCGGTTCCTGTGGCGCGGGCTGTGGACACCCAAAGAGAAGGAACCCTCACAGGATCATAGCTGAAGTGAGATCCTCAAGAAACAGCCAGTATTGGAGAACCTGCCGCTTCTAACGCAACCACGTAGTGATGGACGTGCTCGCCCTCCCGCCTCGACACGATGACGTACCACCTCCGGCGGGCCGCTCCTCCGCACCAAACTGGCCCACGCGAACGCCACCAAACGAGATCGGGTCGACAACGGGACCCGGGCCGGGTTCCTCATCAAGCGGCGCGCCCTCGAGCAGCACCTCCAGTTGACCGGCGCAGCCGATCCGGACATGGGTCAGCCGGACGTCGTCGCAGACGTGTCGACGGCGAGGATGCGGGTCGGGCATCGTCGAGAACAAATACTAGCTATATGCCCGCAAAAAGTAACATTCTTTTAATGATTGGATTTTGATAACTAAAATTTCTAAATTTCTATATAACTAACATTTCTATAACATTTCTAACAATGCTATATATAACTAACATTTCTATAACATTTCTAATATTTTTATAACTAAAAAACAGAAAAAAAATATAACATTTCTATATATATAACTAACATTTGTATAACAATTCTAGCATTTCTAACTATTCTAACATTTCTAACTATTCTATCAATTCTAACATTTCTAACTATTTCTGAAAAACAGAAAACTTTCTAACAATTTCTAAAAAACAGAAAAATTTCTAACTATTTGTATAACTAAAAACAAAAATGTATGTGTGTGTGTATATGCGCGCTCATCGGCGGCGAGGCGTAGGGACGACGGGGCGGCAGAGCGGCTGGGCAAGCGGCACGGGACGGCGACGGCGCGACGACGGGACAGGACGGGCGGCGACGGGACGGGACGGAGACGGGCGAAGCGGGCGATGACGACGGGACGACAGGCGGCGCCGACGACAGGGACGGGACGACGCACGGGCGGGCGGTTACGACGGGGACGACGGGACGGGACGAGGGCGGCGACGACGGGACGGGCAGCGACGAAGCGGCGACGAGGATGGAGACGACGGCGGCGGCGGCATTTATGCAGAGGAGAAGAAGCCAGATGAGAAACTGAAATTTTCGTAAGTGTTGTTTATAGAGGAGGGCCTTTAGTACCGGTTTGTGCCACCAACCGGTACTAAAGGCCGCTTTTGGCCAGCCAAGCGGAAGCGACCCCTTTAGTACCGGGTGGTGGAACAAACTGCATTAAAGGTTCTTTAGTACCGGTTTGTGCCATGACCCGGTACTAAAGGGGTCTTGGTAGCAGCAGTGCGGTGCGGCAAGTTTAGTCCCACCTCGCTAGCCGAGGGCCACCGCACTAGTTTATAAACCTCGCGGCGGTCGCTCTCTCGAGCTCCTCTCCAAAGCAGGCCTCACTGGGCCTACGTGTTCTTTGCTGCCATGTGGGCCCACTTGGCCTTTATGGCCTACATCCCGCCCAACAACAGGTTGGATTTCTAGTCGTATGCAGGCCGCTCTCCGCCTAGTAGGCGGGCTTTTTTGCTTTTATTTATTTTTGTGTTTTTTTGTGTATTTAGAGTTTCTTTGTGAATATTTTTGCTTTAGGTACAAAAATTACAAACTTTCTGTTAGTTCCCGTAGTTTTCAAATTTGAATAGTTTAAATTTTGAATTATTTGAAATTAGTGTGAGTCACTAGTTTGTGAATAATTTAACTTTAAAAATCAGTAAAGGCATGAAAGAATTTGTTTGCACATAAAATTTCTTCGCATTTCAAATGCCAAAACACATAACTACTCCTAACTATTACAGAGATTCCTCCGGGTGTGAAACACGTAAGAAAGTGATGATAGTGAAGCCGATCACATCCTGCATCTTTGGGTGTGAAACTTTTTCTTCAGCGTGTGTCCCTTTGCTACCGTAACCATGGAAAATCTTCATCATTTAACGGGATGCTCGGGTCAATATTCACTGTGAATGGAGCAATTTCATCAAACTTTTCATAATCTTCTGACTTGTCTGTCTTGTCATCCATTCCCACGATGTTTCTCTTCCCAGAAAGAACTATGTGCCGCTTTGGCTCATCGTACGATGCATTCGCTTCCTTATCTTCTCTTTTTCTTGGCTTGGTAGACATGTCCTTCACATAGAAAACCTTTGCCACATCATTGGCTAGGACGAATGGTTCGTCTACATACGCAAGATTGTTGAGATCCACTGTTGTCATTCCGCATCGCTGGGTCTTCCGTTACCCCGCCTCTTGTCATATTGACCCATTTGCACCTAAACAAAGGGACCTTTAAACCACGTCGATAGTCAAGTTCCCATATGTCCTTTATATAACCATAATATGTTTCCTTTCTCGTCTTGGTTTCTCGCATCAAAGCGGACACAACTGTTTTGGTTGGTGCTCTTCTTATCTTGGGCGATCGTGTAAAATGTATTACCATTTATCTCGTACCCTTTGAAAGTCATTATACTCGAAGATGGTAACTGGGACAGCAAGTACATGCCATCTTCAATAGAGGTGTCATGCATGGTACGTGTCTGCAACCAGCTGGCGAAACTCCTGGTTTGTTCACGTGTAATCCAGTCATCAGACCGCTCTGGATGTTTGGAGCATAGCAAATTCTTGTGTTCATCCATATACGGAGCCACCAAGGCGGAATTCTGTAGAACTGTGTAGTGTGCTTCAGTGAGAGAATGTCCGTCCATACATATTATTTGTTCCCTCCTAGCGTGCCTTTTTCCATCCAGTCTGCCCTTATGCCGCGATTCAGAACACCAATCGGCTTAAGGTCAGGAATAAAGTCAATACAAAACTCAATGACCTCCTCATTTTGATGGCCCTTGGAGATGCTTCCTTCCGCCTAGCACGGTTATGAACATATTTCTTTAATACTCCCATGAACCTCTCAAAGGGGAACATATTGTGTAGAAATACAGGACCCAAAACGTTAATCTCTTCAAGCATAGGTGAACTAGGACGATGCGTCATGATGTTGAAGAAGGATGGTGGGAACACCAACTCGAAATCGACAAGACATTGCACCAAATCATTACGTAACCTTGGTATGATTTCTGGATCGATTATCTTCTCGAGAAATTGCATTGAGAAATGCACATAGCTTCACAATGGCTAATCGAATGTTTTCGGTAGAAGCCCCTCAATGCAACCGGAAGCGATTAAGGCGTCATAATCACGTCGCGATCATGAGACTTTAGGATCTGGAACTTTTTCTCCGCCATGTTTATTATTCCCTTTATATTATTTGAGAAGCCGACGGTACCTTAATATCGGCAGGCATTTAAAGAAGATTTCCTTCTCTTCTTTGGTAAGAGCGTAGCTTGCATGACCACGATGTATGCCGTCTTCTCCGTGCATACGTTGCTGGTCCTCCCGTGCCTCGTGTGTATCTTTTGTCTTCCCATACACGCCCAAGAAGCCAAGCAGGGTCACGCAAAGATTCTTCGTCACGTGCATCACGTCGATTATGGAGCGGACCTCTAGGTCTTTCCAATATGGCAGGTCCCAAAATATAGATTTCTTCTTCCACATGGGTGCGTCTGTCGTCGGCGTCCTTTGGAACAGGTTGTCCGCCAGACCCTTTCCAAATATCACCTTCAAATCCTTGACTATATCATGTACATCAGCACCAAGACGGTGGCGAGGCTTCGTCCGGTGATCCGCCTCACCTTTGAAATGCTTGCCTTTCTTTCTTACGGATGCCCGCTTCGGAAGAAATCGATGATGTCCTGTACACATTCTTCTTACAACTATTCAAATATATACTGTCGGTATCATCCAAACAGGCGTGCATCTGCGGTATCCCTTGTTTGTCCGTCTCCGAAGGTTACCGAGAGCAGGCCAATCATTGATGGTAACGTAACAGCAACGCCTTTTAGGTCAAATTCTTCCCCCATGTGCTCATCCCACGCACGTACACCTGTTCCATTCCACGCTTGTAAGAGTTCTTCAACTAATGGCCTTAGGTACACATCAATGTCGTTGCCGGGTTGCTTAGGGCCTTGGACGAGCAATCGGCATCATAATGAACTTCCGCTTCATGCACAACCAAGGAGGAAGGTTATACAAACATAGGGTCACAGGCCAGGTGCTATGGTTGCTGCTCTGCTCCCCAAAAGGATTAATGCCATCTCGCGCTTAGACCAAACCATACGCTCCTTGCATCATCTCGCAAACTCCTTCCCGTGCATTTCTTTCGATTTTTCTCCACTGCGACACGTCGCCGGTACTCTCAACTTTCCGTCTTTCTTACGGTCTTCTTCGTGCCATCGCATCGCCTTTGGCATGCTCTTTGTTTTGGAACAACGCGTTTCAACCGTGGTATTATAGGAGAATACCACATCACCTTGGCAGGAATCTTCTTCTGGGCGCCGCTTCGACATCACCGTGGTCATCCCGCTGATCTTATAGCGCAATGCACCACATACCGCAAGCGTTCAAATCCTCGTACTCACCGCGGTAGAGGATGCAATCATTAGGGCATGCATGTATCTTCCGCACCTCTAACCCTAGAGGGCGGACAGCCTTCTTGCTTCAGACGCGTACTCTCGGGCAATTCGTTGTCCTTTGGAAGCATATCCTTTATCATTAACAAAGAACTTTCCAAATCCCTTGTCGATACACCATTCTCTGCCTTCCATTGCAGCAATTCCGGTGTGGTGCCCAGCTTTTTCTTGTCACCCACGCAATTCGGGTACAACAATTTTTGTGATCCTCTAACATGCGTTGCAACTTCTTCTTCTCCAAATCACTTGCATGATTTCTCTTTGCATCGGCAATGGCCCGACCTAGATCATCAACGGGCTCATCTGATGCCTCTTCTTCAGCTTCTTCCCGCATTACCGGCTCAGCTTCTTCCCCCATTGTTGTATCATCGTATTCAGGGAACCCATGGCCAGGATAACTGCCGTCGTCCTCTTCTTATTCATTGTCTTCCATCATAACCCCTCTTTCTCCGTGCTTGGTCCAAACATTATAGTGGGGCATGAAACCGGACTCAAACAGGTGGACGTGAATGGTTCTTGACGTAGAGTAATTGCGACCATTCTTACAGCCAGCACATGGACAAGGCATAAAACCATCCGCCCGCTTGTTTGCCTCAGCCATAAGCGAGAAAAGTATGCACGCCCTCAACGAATCGGGAGAGAGCATCGGTCATCATACATCCATTGCGGCTCATCTTCATTACACAACACCGAATAGACCAAATTAATACAAGTTCATACTTAAAGTTCATACAACACTTAAATGCAACAAACAAATAACTCTCTAGCTAAAGCATTTAAATGCAACAACAAATGCGATCAAGATCGCAACTAAGGTAACAATTGATCCAACAAAGATAATGATACCAAGCCTCACTATCGATGGCATATTTTCTAATCTTTCTAATCTTCAAGCGCATTTTCTCCATCTTGATCTTGTGATCATCGACGACATCGGCAACATGCAACTCAAATTCCATCTTCTCCCCCTCAATTCTTTTCAATTTTTCTTTCAAGTACTCGTTTTCTCTTTCAACTAGATTTAACCTCTCGACAATAGGGTCGGTTGGAATTTCCGGTTCACATACCTCCTAGAAAAAATTTCTATGTCAACTTTATGGGCATAATTTGTCATAAACATGAAATGCAACTAGTTTTAAAAGAGAATATATATACCACATCCGAATCATAACAAGGACGAGGGCCGACGGGGACGGATATCAAAACCATGGCACTATATGTATAACAAACAACGTACGGGTAAGATAATTATATGAGTAACTATATATCCAAATCACACAAACATCAATTTTTATATAAAATTTCATGAACAAGAGGCTCACCACAAGGTGGTGCCGGTGACGGGACGGTGCGGGCGATCGACGGTGGTTACGACGGAGATTTAGAAGGCACTAAGTAAACCACACCTACATATGCAAACTAAGTGTTATTTGTTACCTCAAATTGCATATAAATCAAATACTAGCACATATATATATTTCCTCCCAAATTACTAAACTCACAAATTAATCACTATATAAAGCATTGCAAGAGCTAATCTAGCAATGAGAGATGAAAGGACAAAGTTGCTAACCTTTGTGATCATTTGAATGGATGGGGGCCTTCAAATCTTGACAAATTTTGGGCAAAATGTGTGATGAGCTCGAGAGGAAGAGGGGAAGAACAGAGAAGAGAGGGGAAAGGGGAAGAACAGAGCGAGCTCGTGTGGACGAAGGGTTTATGTAGGAAGATCTTTAGTACCGGTTCGTGCCAAGAACCGGTACTAAAGGGCCTGGAGGGGCCCCAGTCTGACAACATCCTGCCACCACTCTCATTAGTACCGTTTCGTGGCACGAACCGGTGCTAAAGGTTCGCCACGAACCGGTACTAATGAAAGCGGCCCGGCTAGCCATTGGAACCGGCACTAATGTATACATTAGTGCCGGCTCAAATTCAAACCGGCACTAATGTGCTTCATGTTTGACCCTTTTTCTACTAGTGCTAGGACCAATTTTATAACAATAGCAAATACCATGCTGTTATAAAAAACTCTCAAAATAATATAAGTGAAGCATGAGAGATCAACAATTTCTACAAAATTAATCCACCGTCGTGCTCTTAAAGATATAAGTGAAGCACTAGAGCAAAAATAATCTAGCTCAAAAGATATAAGTGAAGCACATAGAGTATTCTAATAAATTCCAAATCATGTGAATCTCTCCCAAAAGGTGTGTACAGCAAGGATGATTGTGTTAAACTAAAAAGCAAAGATTCATATCATACAAGACGGTCCAAGCAAAACACATATCATGTAGCGAATAAAAATATAGCTCCAAGTAAACTTACCGATAGACGAAGACGAAAGAGGGGATGCCTTCCGGGGCATCCCCAAGCTTAGGCTTTGGGTTGTCCTTCAATTATCTTGGGGTTCCATGGGCATCCCCAATATTAGGCTCTTGCCACTCCTTATTCCATAGTCCATCAAATCTTTACCCAAAACTTGAAAACTTCACAACACAAAACTCAACAGGAAATCTCATAAGCTCCGTTAGTGCAAGAAAGAAAAACCACCACTTAAGGTACTGTAATAAAATCATTCTTTATTTATATTGGTGTTAAACCTACTGCATTCCAACTTTTCTATGGTTCATACCCCCCGATACTAGCCATAGATTCATCAAAATAAGCAAACAACACACGAAAAACAGAATCTGTCAAAAACAGAACAATCTGTAGCAATCTGTAACTTTCGAATACTTATGGAACTCTAAAAATCCTACCAAAACAGGAAGTCCTAGGAAATTTGTCTATTAATCTACTGCAAAAAGACTCAACTAAAAAGCACGTTCCTGTGATTTATTAAAATTATTCTCATGCTCGCAAAAGTTTCTGTTTTTCAGCAGAATCAAATGAACTATCACCATAGGTTATCCTATAGGTTCTACTTGGCACAAACACTAATTAAACCAGATCTAAACAGAGGCTAGATGATCTATTTATTACTAAACAGAAGCAAAAATCTAGAAACAAAAATAAAATTGGGTTGCCTCCCAACAAGCGCTATCGTTTAACTCCCCTAGCTAGGCATAAAAGCAAGAATAGATCTAAGTATTGCCATCTTTGGTATTCAACTCATATGTGGCTCGCATAGTGGATTCATAAGGTAATTTTACTTTCTTTCTAGGAAAGTGTTCCATGCCTTTTCTTAATGGAAATTGGAATCTAATATTCCCTTCCTTCATATCAATAATTGCACCAATCTTTCTAAGGAAAGGTCTACCAAGAATAATAGGACATGAAAGATTGCAATCTATACCAAGAACAATAAAATCTACGAGCACATAATTCCTATTTGCAACAATAATAACATCATTAATCCTTCCCATAGGTTTCTTAATAGTGGAATCCGCAAGGTGCAAGTTTAAAGAGCAATCATCAAAATCATGGAGACCTAGCACATCACATAAAGTTTTTGGAATCGTGGAAACACTAGCACCCAAATCACACAAAGCATAGCATTCATGATCTTTAATTTTAATTTTAATAGTAGGTTCCCACTGATCATAAAGCTTTCTAGGTATAGAAACTTCCAATTCAAGTTTTTCTTCATAAGATTGCATCAAGGCATCAACAATATGTTTGGTAAAATCTTTATTTTGTCTATAAGCATGAGGAGAATTCAACACGGATTGCAACAAGGAAATACAATCTATTAAAGAACAATTATCATAATTAAATTCCTTGAAATCCATAATACTGGGTTCAATGCTATGTAAAGTTTTGACCTCTCCAATCCCACTTTTACCAATTTTAGCATCAAGATCTAAAAACTACGAATCATTGGGATGCCTTTTAACTAAAGTTGACTCATCTCCAGTCCCATCATTATCAAGATTAATATTGCAAAACAAATATTTAATAGGGGACACATCAATAACTTTTAGATCTTCATCATTATTTTCCCCTAACCCTTCTGGTTTGGCAGCCATCTTATTAACTAAGGTGGCTTGCTTATTAGAAATTTAGGCTATTGATTTTTCAAGACGAGCAATCTAAGAATTCAAACCATAAAATTCCTTAGACATATCATCAAGCTCTTTGTTCATGTACCCCATAAAGCTTTTTTGTTCTTTAAGCTTGTTTCTAAAGAAATTATTATGCTCAAATTGTAAAGTCATAAAGCTTCTAATGTTTAATTCAATCTCCTCCAACCTTTTAAGATGAAGATCAGCGTTCTTAGGCAAAGCCATAAGGGCAAACAACCACATGAGAGGCAAGCGAAAAAGAAGGGAGAACGGGAAAGAGAGGGCGAATAAAACGACAAGGGTGGAGTGGGGGAGAGGAAAACGAGAGGCAGATGGCAAATAATGTAATGTGAGGGAGATGAGTTTGTGATGGGTACTTGGTATGTCTTGACTTGAGCGAAGACCTCCCCGACAATGGCGCCAGAAATCCTTCTTGCTACCTCTTGAGCACTGCGTTGGTTTTCCCTTGAAGAGGAAAGGGTGATGCAGCAAAGTAGCGTAAGTATTTCCCTCAGTTTTGAGAACCAAGGTATCAATCCAGTAGGAGGGTCCTCAAAAGTCCCTCGTACCTACACAAACAAACAAGAACCTCGCAACCAACGTGATAAAGAGGTTGTCAATCCCTTCACAGTAACTTGCAAAAGTGAGCTCTGATAGAGATAATAAGATAAGATAAATATTTTTAGTATTTTTATGATATAGATTGGAAAGTAAAGATTGCGAAATAAAGATAGATTGGAAACTTATATGATAAAAGATAGACCCGGGGGCATAGGTTTCACTAGTGGCTTCTCTCAAGGTAGCATAAGTATTACGGTGGGTGAACAAATTACTGTCGAGCAATTGATAGAGAAGTGCATAGTTATGAGATTATCTAGGCATGATCATGTATATAGGCATCACATTCGCGACAAGTAGATCGAAACGATTCTGCATCTACTACTATTACTCCACACATCGGCCGACTCCTGCCTGCATCTAGAGTATTAAGTTCATAAGAACAGAGTAACGCATTAAGAAAGATGACATGATGTAGAGCGATAAACTCAAGCAATATGATATAAACCCCATATTTTTATCCTTGATGGCAACAATACAATAATTTCCTTGCTGCCCCTGCTGTCACTGGGAAAGGACACCGCAAGATTGAACCCAAAGCTAAGTACTTCTCCCATTGCAAGAAAGATCAATCTAGTAGGCCAAACCAAACTGATAATTCGAAGAGACTTGCAAAGATAACCAATCACACATAAAAGAATTCAGAGGAGATTCAAATATTTCTCATAGATAAACTTGATCATAAACCCACAATTCGTCGGATCTCGACAAACACACCGCAAAAGGAGTTACATCGAATTGGTTTCCAAGAGGATCGAGGAGAACTTTGTATTGAGATTCAAAGAGAGAGAGAAGAAGCCATCTAGCTAATAACTATGGACCCGAAGGTCTGTGGTAAACTACTCAAAACTCATCGGAGAGGCCTTGGTGATGATGTAGAGGCCCTCCATGGTCGATTCCCCCTCCGGCGGAACGCCGGCGAAGGCTCCAAGATGGGATCTCGCGGATACATAAGGTTGCGGCGGTGGAAATAGTTTTTCGTTGTGCTCCCCGATGTTTTCAGGGTACGTGAGTATATATAGGCAAAGGAGGTAGGTCAGGGGAGCCACGAGGGGCCCGCGAGGGTGGGGGGCGTGCCCACCCCCCTAGGGTGCGCCCTTGTGCCTCGTGGCCGCCTCGGCTGCGTCTTGACGTCCACTCCAAGTCTCCTGGATTGAGTTTGTTCCCAAAAGATCGCTCCCGAATGTTTCATTCCGTTTGGACTCCGTTTGATATCCCTTTACTTCGAAACACTAAAATAGGCAAAAAACAACAATTTGGGCTGGGCCTCCGGTTAGTAGGTTAGTCCCAAAAATGATATAACAGTGTAAAGTAAAGCCCATAAACATCCAAAATGGGTAATATAAAGCATGGAACAATAAAAAATTATAGATACGTTGGAGACATATCAAGTAATAAGTGACGCAACAAGTGTACAACCTCTTTGCTGTAGCCGTGTCGACCTCAGCATCATTTGGTTGGTCGCTGAAGAAGTTGAGGCAGAGGTGGCTGTCGGAGGTGTGGAGGAAGATCTGAGGAATCTGTAGACGGCGTCCAGGGCATTGCTCTGTTCTGATGGATTGTTCTGTTGTTGGAGCAGCTCCGGTGAGTCAGAAGACGCCAAGGCCGACGCAAAGACATGTGACGTACATCGTTAATCTCTAGTGGGATTTTAATAGCATCTCCAATAGATGATCTAAAATAGATGTAAATTTACATCAGCAAAAACCACCGGACTACAACAGATGAGGTAAAAACTGTTGACTCTGAACTTAACTGGCGAAGCTGAAATTTATTGTGGAATATGAATGTTACTATCGAAACTGAACACAATGGTAGCAGAGAGGCACTTGACATGTAGTTTAGGGACGGCCTGTAGTTCATCTTCAACCTGCACCCCCCTGAGCCGCCAGCCATCACACTACAAAAAAATACACTTCCGTGATGATCTGTGTTTGTCACAGTAGGTCGCGTTTTTTGTCATGCATGTACATCCATGATGGTTTTATGACAGAATCAAGATAGTCATACATGTGCTGTCGTAGAAGTGTTCCATGACATTACCAAAATTATCATCACGGAAGTGTCCACTTCCATGACGATAAATCGCGCGTCACAGAAGTGCTTTCGTCAAGGGTGACCGACTCGTGGTATCCACCGTAACGGAACGTTGTTAAGCTATCGGGTCGGGTTTTGGATTCGATAACCCGTTAACAGCCCCAACCAATGGGGATTTTCCACGTGTAAAATCATCATTGGCTGGAGGAAACACGTGTCGGCTCACCGTTGGGACAGATGTCATCCACTCATTGGACCCAAGGCGCCTATGATACGTCAACACGTGGCACGGCCCAACAGAGGCCCATTCCTGTGAAAAGGCCGGCCCGTTTGACTTGTTCAAAAGGTGGCGGGCCGGCCCACGGAAAGCCTGTTAACGGCCTGTCCGCATATAGCCCATTTACAACCTGCTAACCCAGGCCTGCTATTTAACTATCCGAATTAGGCCCAAGAGCGTCATCCGGGCCGTCCAATATGATTCCAAATTGCTTTTAACTTACGGCCCATGTGTGGCCCATGACTTCTTTCGGCCCATATGAGGCCCTTTGTAACTCTTGGCCCATTAACGGCCAGAGGTGAAACTGGCCCTAATGAACAAAGGTATCACTTTATACCCATTAACGGGCCATTATTCCAGTGGGCCGTTTCCAGCCCAAGTTATCTTTCGGCCTTCTCAGGGCCCATTTATTCTTGGGTTGATTTGCAGCATTCGGTTACTTATGGCCCATTACTGTCATTTTCTGCTTGTGGGCCAAATTCAGCCCATCGTTACAATCGGCCCGTTTGTGGACCGTTAATACGTTGGGCCGTTTTCATGTCAAAAAAACCCATTGGGCTGTTTTCACACAGTTATCAAATACGGCCCGTTATGGTCCATGAATAGTATGACCCATGATTGGAGAAATGATGATACGCCCCGTAAAAGGCCCATGCATGGATCCTACGGCCCGTAGAAAGCCAATGGACCCTACGGCCCATAGAAGGCCCATGGACCCTACGGCCCGTAGAAGGCCCATGGATCCTACGACCCATACAATGGCCAATGGATCCTATGACCGTAGAAGGCCCATGGATCATACCGCTCGTAGGAGGCCCATGGTTACAACAGTTTGTGTGCTGCCATGGTTATTTTGGCCTAGTTACCAAAAATAGGCTATTGTGGCCACTAGAAAAACACAGAAAACGAACTGCAGTGACTACAAGCAAACAACTAAACAATACAATGAGGAAATAAATAAACAAGCAATTAACGCTAGCCTATTACCGCTATTACACATATTGCATCCACTGGGCATCAATGTTCGCCACCAGTGCAAATATAGGGAACAAAGCAGCATATTACATACACTAGCCGTAAAAATTGGCCACCAGTGCAAATAAACGCGGCAGCAAAACAATAGCATAACTGAAACAACTTCAGAAAAGCTCAAGAAATGTTATCCTGGGTATCCACCATGCCGGCAATAAGCTAAGCAAGCTTATTAGCTTTGTCCTGTCTAGCACTAAAATCCTCCAACGCTTGTTGTTGCACCAGAAAGTATGCATCTGAATGCTCCAGGGACTTCTGCAGTCCTTCCGATTCTTGTCGCAGCATAGCTGATCGATGTCTTTCAGCTTGCAGTTGAGACTCAAGAAACCGAATTGATTCAGACAGTGAGTTTGAATAGCTTGTGCAAGCGGTAGTGGCAAGAATCGAACACTAAACCAAGACAGGACTTTGGGGTTGTCTCACTGTCTCCAAGATAGTATTCCTTAGCTGTTTTATCAGCTTTGTTGGAGACCAACAAGGATGTGTCACTATCCTGAACCTTATGTCCATTACTTCCTTTACCATTGCTTAATAAGGCACTCTTCCCTAATATTCTGTCAGCATTCTAAAACAAGAAAGAAGCAGACACATAACAAGTTTAGCATGTACTAGTATATGAAACTCATTTTGGTGAACCAGTTCATTAGTAAGGTGGACAGGATTAAACTACCAATTCTTCTATTTCCAAGTACTAGTACATAATAAAAGCATCAAACAAACATATATCTATGTCTTATGGTCACTGCATTGTCTTCCCAAATCAAAATAGAGACACGGTTCAAATCATATCAGTTCAAGACAAAGCAGCAGTGAAAGAATACAAAGCGTGGGAAACTACACGGCACAACAAGATTTCAGATGGGTACCACGGGTCTACATGTACAACAACACTATTGGCTTTGTTGTGATGCTAGTAATATGCATGATATGAGAAGTCAACTGTATACACAATTGAAATTGAAATCAACAGAGCTATTGATAAGAGCAAACCTATTAAAGAAACATGCGTGAACATACCTGCTGTGCCATTGGAGTTTTGATTGGATCCTTCAATTTAAAAATAAGTTTGTATGAGTAAATACAGTGATACAAGAGCAAAGCAGTATGCACGATAGCAATCATAGTTAAAAAGGCGCGCCTAGGCTCTAGGCGTTGGCAAAACGCATTGCGCAAAACTATGCTTAATCTGTGCATAACTACGCATAAGCATGTGCTTTGGTCAGTAAAGCGCAAGGCGGTGGCAAAATGCACAATTAACGCCTGGTGCTTTTTTGAACTATGATAGCAATGGAATCTTAAATTAGAACAGTTGTTCTTCAGGTTTAGGCACTTGTTCTACATGAACAGAGTACAGTAAGACGCAAGAATATAGTACTTAGAAATAGAAAATGAGCTCATAGACCTTACCACATTCTTGGTTTGGGAACAGTACAGAACAAGGCATTCCCAGTCATCGTCTAGTAAATGTGTCTCAGGAGAATGTAAGGGAATTTGATGAGTTTCTTTGCGGGTGAAGTATGTTTCTTCATGTAATTCCGATACTGCCACCAAGCATTCTTGAAGATAGCAGAGGTATTAGCACAGGTTACCTCATCCTGAGTTTCCAAATCGGTCCTTATCTATAGAGAAAAATTGGAAAATTTGTTGTATTATAACCATCATGGAGGTAGGATGTATGGTACAAAGCAAAGTAATTGCCATGAATAACATTACTTACACATAACTCTTGGACAAACACCGTGAATCGGCATTTTCCTTCATCTTCAAAGATAATATTTCCAAGATGGGAAGATACGCTTTATCTGATTTAACAACATCAAATGCGATAGCTGCTAAACTACGACTAGCTGGTTGTGCTTCCTCCACAAGAATAGACGTACTAACTGGTGGAGTTGGGGTTCGCCGTGGTAGTACTGGACCTTTGGGCACTAGAGCTGCCTTACTAACTGCTCTTGTTTGGGAGCTCTGTGGTGGAGATGGTGCTGTGTCAACAGGAACTGGGTTACTATCTGCTGGGGTTGGGGTTAGATTGGGTGAAGCTGGTTCTCTATCCATCACAGTAGGGGTACAATCTGCGAGAGTTTGGGTTATGTGTGGTAGGGCTGGTTCTTGTGCATGTACAACTGGGGTGCTATCTCCACCAAGAGGTAGCACTGTTTTATTTGAAGACCGTGTTTTTAGTCCGCTGTATACTGGCATCCCCCGCTCCAATTCAAATGGCTGATAAACAGGAAACATAGTTGAATGTACATACATTGTATGAGAGACATATGCAATAGATATTGTGGAAAAAAGGCATGAAATAGTTGACATGTATATTGTTTAGCTAAAACGGATAACATGACATAATTTCACATATATGATGTCTATCTAAACTGGATAGCATAGCATAACATAATTCAAAGATATGATGAATAACTAAACAGGATCGCATGACACAATTCACCTACATGGTATCTAAGTAATCAGGATCGCATCATTTAATTCACATATGTGATTTATATGCTAAACAGAGGGCATTCAATATGATGTCTGAAGTAAGAACATGGTGTTGAATATTGTGTATATGATGTCTAAACTATGCAATGCAAGACACCATATGCATGATATGAGCAGTATAACCGTGCCAAGTTTGAGCATACACCTCGGTGGGGGAATGGGACTGGTCATCTGTCTCTGAATCCATCTCTGAGGAGCTATCAGGACCCAACAAGAGATCTGCTTTGACAGGTAGCATTGTCTGCTCTGAAGGCCTTGTTTTCACTCCAGATTTTTCCATCTCCCACCCAAATGGCTGATTCACAGGAAGAGTAGTTTAATGTACAAACATTGTCGACAAATGGAAATGTAATGAAGAAAAGGATGGGCAAGATATCATTCAAATATATGATGCCTGGTTAAACAGGATGGCATTGCACATTTCACATATATTATGGCTGGCTAAAAGGCATGAGAGTGTATAATTCCCATATATGATATAGAAACTAAACAGGTGGCATTACATAACATGTCTAAACTAAGCAGATGACATATATGATGTCAAAAGTAGGCACTTCAAGGCAACATATGCATGATATGACTAACATCATCATGCCAAGGTAGAGCAAACACCTTGGAGGTAAATAGGAGTGGTCAACGACGTCTGAATCCCCCTCAGAACAGATATCTTGCTCTGGATTACAATCTGGAGAGGGGTGGGGAGGGTTTTCCATTGAACCAACCAAGGAGCGATGTCTGCATGACATTGTATTGCTGCGCAAAACTCTTCTCTTTTTCTCTACATGTTCAGCATGACTGTGTACAATACCTGGCATGCATACGAAAAAAATATGGTGAGATTATGTAAGGAGAGCATGCAGAAATTTAGAGTGATGGTAACAACCAGTGGATGGATCCAGATAGCAGGCTGATGATTGCTTTAATTTAATAAAAAAGACAGATGATGATTGCTTTACTATTTGTTTCCCACCCAAGATGAACAACATATGCATACCCTAGGTGAACCAGATATTAGACAGACATACTATTCATTGCTTCCTCGATATGTGGCCCACAACTAATTTAGAACTCAAGTTTGAACATTAATTTGGACCTGACTTGGGAGTCCAAGAGCTGAATAGGACGGTAAAGTAGCAGGTAATTTTAAGCAATGCATAACATAAGCAGAAACAAAAGAGTGCGACCTCTCTTGTGGACCCATGTACTCCTCAGGTTCATCTGGTGAGTCAATGATGGTGATGTCGTTGCGGTGGGTGCCGGCGGCAGGGAAGGAGATCTAAGGTGGCAAAAGACGGTCAGGAGTCGTGATGTGTGGTTTGGTGGATGCTTTTGTTGATGGATCAGCTCAGGTGAGGTGGACGACGTCGCGGCAGGAGCAGGACAAACCACACAAAGTTCCCTTCGACACATACCTGTAACTGAAGTAATTCTATAAGGGCTCATTTGGCTTGCATGATTCTTAAAACGCAGGGATAGGAAAAACACCGGAATAGGATAGGAATGCACATGGTAAATAGAGCATTTGTAAACACAGGATTTCTGTCAACTTGGGTGTTTGGTTTACAGGAATTGGAAGAGCAGAGGAATGCAAAGAAACATGGCCAAAATAAAAGTGAAACCATATGAAAGTGTGTATAGTTAGAATGTTATTCTGTCACTAATGCACTTGTTCTTGTTTTCATGCATAGTATTTTGAAAAGTAGGTCCAGGTGGATGTTTTGCTTCATTCCTTTCAACAAAATGCATGAATAATTGAATAGTATAGTGCCATTAGAAAATTCCCTATTGCTATGTTTTTCCGTTGAACCAAAATAGCCCTAATGGATTGACGTGAATGTATAATAATAAGTAATGTAACAAGTGTACAACCTCTTTGCCGTAGCCGTGTCGACCTCAGCATCATTGGGTTGGTCGCTGAAGCAGTTGAGGCAGAGGTGGCTGTCGGAGGTGTGGAGGAAGATCTGAGGAATCTGTAGACGGCGTCCAGGGCACTGCTCTGTTGTGATGGATCGTTCTGTCGTTGGAGCAGCTCCAGTGAGCCGTAAGACGTCAAGGCTGAAGCAGCACAAGACAGACATCGTCAATCTCAAGTGGGATTCTAATAGCATCTCCAATAGATGATGTAAAATAGATGTAAAATTTGCATCACCAAAAACCACCTGACTACAACAGATGAGGTAAAAACTGTTGACTCTGAACTTAACTGTCAAAACTAAATTTTACTGTGGAATCTGAATGCTACTGTCGAAACTGAACACAATGGTAGCAGAGAGGCACTTGACATGTAGTTTAGGGAGGGCCTGCAGTTCATCTTCAACCTGCACCCTCTTGAGCCGCCAGCCACCATCGGCCGAACCGCCGGCCCCAGCGCCGCCTCGCCGCCCCGAAAGACCTCCCCACCGCCGTGCCGGCTAGCCCTCTAGGCCCCCCGCCCCCACCCTGAACCCTAAGATAGATAGTGGGGTACCTTTCCGGCGAGACCCCGTCCCCGCTGTGGGTGGTTCTTCCTTAACTCCGGCGAGCCCTCCCAACCCCTGAAAATCGACTGTCCCAAAAGTCGATTCAGTCGACTGAAGTGTGGCTAAATCAGAGCAGATCAGCAACACGAGCGAGGGGGAGAGCAGTAGCAGCAGCTGGGCGAGCGAGCGATCGAGCAAGAGCTAGAGCAGTAGCAGCAGCGCGAGCGAGCGAGCGAGAGCTGGAGCAGCCGCAGCAGATCCGACTGGTATGGACGCTGCCGCCGAAGGGGCCTCGCACTGGGGGAGAGCCGCCGTTAAGATGTCGCCCGTGGCGCCGACTTCAAGGTAGCCGCTCCATGGGGGTGCGAGATGGAGCACCGTCGGCGCCGGGAGGTCGAGTTAAGGAGAAGGTGCGATGCGATGAGTGTACAACCTCTTTGGTGGTGCCGAGTAGGCCTCGGCTTCGTCCGAGGAGTCGGTGAGGATGCTGCGGTTTCGGTGGAGGAGGTTAAGGCGGCGCTATGGGGATGGAGCAGCTGCGATAGACGAGGCGATCGTCGGAGCAGCTCCTTGGAGGTGGAGGATGGGCGGCTGAACCGGCGAGACGATGAGATGGACGACGGATCCTCATCCGGGAAGGTGGACAAGGGACATCGAGCCGTTGCGGTGGACGACATCGTCGGGGAAGAGGCTCTGGCTGGGCAGCGGTGAGGTGGCGGACGGAGGAGGGTGGGGTTTCGCGGCTGGAGCAGAGAGGTTATGGCGGCCTGGGATTTCGAATGCTGAAAAGGGGGCGATGGGAGGGGGTGGAGCATGACTTAGGGACGCGCTTGTCCAAAATGTAGGGTGTGTTACAAAAGTACCCCCCACCGATTTGAACTAGCAGCCCTTTCGGCTTAGTGTTAGAAGGAGGATTTCGCATGTCAGGATTTGGCAGGTGGAGGGAGTTTTCGCATGCGTTGTAATTTTGGGATAGCAAGGCGTGGGTTGTGAAGGCGCCAGTTTTGGGAGCACGATATCTGAATTTTTGGGATATAACAAGACGCGCGTTGAATTTTAGGGACAAGCCTAACGTGTAGTAATATTGTACTTGTAATGCACCAAATCAATTCGCACTTCCCTCAACCAAAAAGAAAACGAAAAAATAAAACTATTCACACCACACAAAGAGAGAGTCTTGCCCCGTTTTACTATACAAATGCTATTCAAAGCTACTTCCTCCTTCCATCTATATAGGGCCTAATGCGTTTTTTGATGCTAACTTTAACCAAATATTAGAGCAATAATATATGACATGCAAATTACACAAAGCACACCGTTAAATTCATCTGTGAAAGGTTCTTTCAATGATATAATTTTCACATTGTGCATGTCATGTACTATTAATCTTGTCAATGGTCAAAGACAGTCTTAAAAATCTCATTACGCCCTATATAGATGGAAGGAGGGAGTATGAATCCATGTTATGTCCGATTAAATTTTTCCGTTTGTTGTATAATGCATGTAACCTACTCATACCAACATTTTCGTGCATTCCAAATGTCTATACTACCGCTGCAATTCGAACTAAATTTGAATTGCTTTCTCTATTTCAATAAGAATCTACAATCATGATTGTTGCCAACTTCAACTATCATTCGTGTAATACCTTAATAACACACCACATGATTACTATAGAGATAGATATGAACTATGTGTACTACATGAACTCGAATTCTATTTTATGAATACACTTGATTTTCATTCCAAATAATAGTACATTTGATGTACTAACTATATATTCATAATCTAAACCATGTTCCATACGTACACCGTGTTTATCACACAAAGTATAGTGCCCCACCCCCTACATTATGACAAGTATTTAGACCTGAGCTTCAAAAGCCACACATTAGCCCAAATTATAATCAATGTTCTATGTATTATCCGTAGTACTAGCAAGATGCCCATGCATTCCACAGAACATCAACATGATCAAGGGGCCTAATTTTCAAATATGGAGAGGGGTGTGGGTATCTTTTTTCAAACTTGCCATAGTTTCCTTCCTAGCCGCCAGATATAAATCAGACGGCCTATATTGCAGGATGGCAGGCACACCATCATCAACAACTCCGTTTTTTATAAGAGTAGAGATGAAATATATTATATGTAGTATAACATGTTCATAACCACACCATGTGTATCACCGTTATATATATTCACACATGCGTCGGTTTAAAACACTATGATAAATTCTTCAAATATCCGAATTCGCTTTTATAATGAAGTATGATCTCTATTCGTCTTTTACACCCACACAATCCTCTTATCTTTGTAGCTAGCGCTAACTTTCTCTCGTGCATGCACACGCCCGCATCCCTCACACCCTCCCTCAACATTCTCTAGCTCCATCACGCAAATTCGTCTTTTCAGTTTAGGTCGTTCACCCATGGTGTGTGTTGGCCCCCTAGCTCCTTCTTTACGGCACACATTGATCGATATGCCTCTCTAGCCAGGTGTACCTAGCACAAACACAAGCTTCCCCTCTTCTCTTGTCACCGTCCATGCCTCACTCCCACCACTCTTTTCATCGATCTCGTACTCGCACACTCCTTCCCCCTTGATATAGTATGCCTCTCGTACCACCTCCTAGATGCATCCCTCTCTCTCTATCCTTCTCCTCGTGCCTCATTTGCTTCTAACACACACATGCATGTATACCGATCGATCTCCCAACATATACCTAGATCGACTTTAACTATCCCCACCATCGATCAATGTACCTCACAAGTTATGTCTCTCCTTTCTCTAACAAAGGGCGATTGATCTTCATATGTAGTTACGTGTGCTTACCGCAGCCATATCGTCCCCCTCATCATTCGTGCATGTATCCTGACCCGGCTCTCACACGCACGTGCACAGACAACAACAAGCAACCATCACCTCTCTTATTTATATTGCGGGCGTGCCCTCCGTTTGTCTAGCAAGCCTATCCCAGCATTTGTTAGAAGCAACTCCACTACCACCCCCTCCAACACTCTAGCTCTGTCTCTCTCCCAACCTTATTCCTCCCCTGCACATATGCATGGATGCCGATCGATCTCCCTTAATAAATGAGGCAGATTGATCGCCTTAATACATGAGGTAGGCCTCTCTCCTCCTCCACACATATACCAACCATTGTACCTCTATAGTTAATTGGGCCTCCCTCTTCCACCACCACACACCGATAGTCGAGCGCTGCAGGTAGGTATCCATTCCACAGAGACAAACTGCACATATCCCCTCTCACGTTCCAGTAGGCCAGCCACTCTATATCTTTGACGTGGGCACACAGAAATTCGATGGCACACTTTATCGATCGCGCGCGCGCACACACACACATCATCCCTCTCTTCGATTCTTTGGACACCTCAAGCCGATGATACCTCCACTCTCTTCTCGTGGATTGCCCCCTCTATGTATATGTTATATCCAGGACTCTATTCCACACACTTTGCATATGTTACATTTTTTGATTGACCCCCCACCCCAAAAAAAACTCTCACGAACCCACACACTATATCTCTCTAGGTTTGTATCTCTCTCACACAACCCACGTAGGTGGTGTACGTATACAAGAAGAGAATAGGTGCACCGTGCACGCATACTCACGCCGTGCCCAGCCACACCAGCTGGTACACGGTGGAGCTCATTTCTTTACGAAATGGCAGCCCACGTGCTAATTAGAATGCATGTAGCGGTTGTTTACCTAGGGAGGTCGTGTACCACGTGTGCACGAAACAAAGTTCGACTTTACGCGTTGCCGCATTATTTTTAAATAAAGTTATAGCGCTCAATGGCACGTACACAAAATATAAAACAATTTTTATGGAGAAAAAGGTAGTCCGCTCCACTATATACAATGGAGCCTGCCTGCCTGGTTTGTCGCTCTTCAGAGTATCTCACACAAGGCTACGGTGGCCTCTCTCTCTCTGTCACCGTTGGTCACTGATCTGACCGCATCCCGTCCGCCGGGGGAAAGGGAGTGCAGTGGCCTCTCTCTCTCAACGTTGGTCACTGATCCGTCCGCATCCCGTTCGCCGGGGGAAAGGGAGGAAGTGCATCGTTTCTCCGTTCGACGGCGCCGAGGTAGCACGTCCCGATCTATGGTACGCACCGTTCTCTCTGACCAAGCTCCGGCGCGGAAGGGCCTACGCCACCTGCTCGCTGCCGTAGTATGGGCAGATTCCGCCCGCCGCCGCTCACCTAGTTACATCCCGACAACCTCTAGGTATCCCCTCCGGCCTTGCTCCACTGCCGTCTTCCCACGTCGCTGCATGTGGATCTTCCATAGTTCTTTGCCCAAAACGTAGCTTGTCCGGCGTACTTTCCATATTGCAATCTCGTCCTCACACCGTTTTAGACAAATATAACCGTGTTGTTATCTTCCCTTAGGACAAGGAATATGCTTCCTTTTTGTCGTCGCATGTGTCATCAACTGTTATTGGCCAGTAAATGTTTCCTTTCTACCTCTTTTTTGCAAACAGGGCTATCCATTTCACCTCGTTGCTATTGCGAACTTTTGGTGAGCTTCACAAATCACTTTTTTCTTAAGAGTGTTTTGTGCAGTTGTACTAAAATGTCACACGGGCAACGTCTCTACATTTCAGTGCGACTGCACAAAGGGAGATTGGTTTTGCTCTATGCTCATCATCCAACTCCGAGCCTAATCTTCTCCAACTAGTTAGTCTTAAGAGAGACTGCAAAGCTGATCGGCTTCTATTTGTGTGTTTATTGTTTCATCAGCAGTCCTCTATTATCGTAATCACACTTAATATCTTTGGAACAAGGACGCTCAGCTCTATTTTAGTGGAACTGCACAAAATGGTCGGAATGTTGCATGCTCCAGATAGCTACTTTTTTTCCCAACATGCCTTGTTGATTTAGAAAGAGCTGGGGGGACGTTGCTGCCAATGAAAGCATGGATCAATTTTAATTTAACACCTTCTCACAACTCTGCCTTCAGTTGTAATGTAAATATTAGTCTATGATCTTCTAATAATTGACATGAATTAGCAAGGAAGTTAGTTTTTTATTGTTTCCGAAAGAGCATCGATGGCAAGACACAGGAAACAAAAGCTGAAAGCTCACACCGTTGTACAATTTCGTGTCGCTAGAAAATTATTTGTATAGTACGTCAATTATGTAAACAAATGATGGAAGCTTGATAGCATTGCCAGAAGCCTCTTCAGCATCTGGGTCCATGTGCCACGCACAAAATTATACTCCTTCGTTCCTAAATATTTGTCTCTTTACAAATTTCAAATGGGCATATTTTAGAGTGTAGATTCACTCATTTTGCTTCGTATGTGTACTCCCTACGTTCCTAAAGACTCTATTCGTCTTTCTAGAGATTTGAACAAGTGACTACATACAGAGCGAAATGAGTGAATCTACACTCTAAAATATGTCTATATACATCTGTATGTAGTAGTCCATTTGAATCTCTAAAAAGACAAATATTTGAGTAGTCAGTCGTTGAAATCTCTAGAAAGACAAATACTCCGGAGTATATTTAAGAACCGAGGGGGTAGTGCACAACCGCATGGGAGACTCAGCCCGATCATTGCGCCGCATTAATAGTGAGTAATGAGCAGTCAAATCATAAGCCCCACCTTTCCCACTGTAAGTTGCTCGGAAGAAGAAACCATCAATACGCTCTTCTTGGAATCCGCTCATACTACTCCATCCATCACTGTTTATAGAGCGCGCTTCAGAAAAAAGAAAAAAAAAATCTGTGCGACCAAGGTGACTAGAGATCGACCTGAAAATAGCATTGGTAGTTATAGCACGATGTCTATTACTAGAGGGAATAATGCGTACACACATGCATGCAGTGCTTCCACCCCGGGTACACACATGCATGCACTTACTCCACTCCATAGTAGTATTCCATCCTTTCCGGTTTATAGTGCTCAATTAAAAATTCTCACCAATCAAGGTAGATGGTGAGTGGTGGAATACTTTTAGTAGTTTTGCAAAAGCACCTAATTAATGCTCTTGTTTTCCTCAAAAAAATATGTTTATCAATGCATTAATTGCAATGCACGCATGCATAAAGTACATGCATTGGTCAATTTTCTCTTAATACTTGCATGCAATGAATTAATGCACCTTGGAATCATAACATGTGATGGAAAACAACCAAATTGAGCCTTATAAAATGGAAAAACTAAAATTTTGAGATAAGCCCTATAAACCGGAAAGGAGGGAGTACATCGAGAGAAAATTGTGGACTTGATTGCGGTTACCACAGCCTAATTAATTGAGCATTAAACCAAACGCGTCTAAAGTCTCTCTGGTGGTGGAAATGCATTGAGAGAAATGCATCATAATGAAGCGCGCCCTATAAACTATGACGGAGGAAGGAGTAGTATGAAGGTGCAAAACCAAGTACGCGTATGGCCAGTCGGTCAATGCACCTCCTCTTGGCATATCACTTACATGTGGGACAGGAGTGTGAGCAAACCAATCTCAATTGATGGCAAAGAGCCAACCCGCCGTTCCTTGAGAGAGACGAGGAGCGAGAACACACAGACGGGCTCGTACGGAGGCCAAGATATATTCGAGCATGGTTGGTTGATCGATATCATCATTACAGGTTGGGCTGCCGTTTTCCGCCCTTCTCCAGAATAAACGTTTACTTTATCAGAGATAAAAAAATAAGAGTACAGACGCTCCACCATGCGGTTCTAGTAGTAGTACTACTCGTACTACTGCACTTGGCTCTTCGCCTCTTCGTGAAGTCGAACAATGATGTTACTCCGCATGTTGGGTACTACAGTGTATGCCTCTGACAATCTGACACTGAATGGACAGATGCATGTCCACCGAGGGTAGGTTGCATTAGTCAAAAGGCGTATGCAAGATTCACCTTGTCCTGCAAGCTTCTCCCCATTCCGCGAGTTGACAGGACACACCAAAAAGTAGTGCTAGTCCATACTCCCTCCTTTCCGATTAATATGGCTTAATCTTTTTTGCGGGTAAATGAGAGAGCTTTATTCATATATAAGCATTATTAGGACGATCACCCAAGACACTGGTCACTAGGAAGCGAGGTACCCCGCAAAAAAATATGTAGGAAGCGAGGTGTTTCATCAAGCCAGCTCTCGGCCACATTCAAAGTGCAGCAATTACGGTTTGCATGAAGATGCGCCGCAAGGTTTGCTGACTTGTTTACATTCTGAATAACAAAAAAAGAGGAAATATTACCGAGCGCTCCTATTTGTAACAAGATATGAGCCAGAATTAAGCGAGAATTGTGGCGAGTGTTCCATGCAATCAACTTCCATTATCACATGCGAGAACCCTCGAAGAGAACCAAATGTGTTGAAGATTGCTTTATCACATTTTAAAATTATAATAAGAGTGCAGATCTCCTCCATCCGGTTCCTAGTACTAGTTTAGTACATACCTCTATAGACTATAGTAGTAGTACTAGTACTACTAGTAAACTTTGCGCTTGGCTGTTCGCCTATCCGGGAAGTCGAACAATAATAGCACTAGTAGTATAGTGTATGCTTCTGGTAATCTGACACCAAATTAACTATTGCACGTCCATCGCCTCAGCGAGGGAGAGCTTGCATTAGTCAAATGTTTCTCCTTGTCATGCGAGCCACCGCGCGCAAGCTTCTCCCATCCTGCAACCTTCTCCTCGTTCGCTAATTTGACGGGACACAACAAAGTAATGCTAGTCCATACTGCCTCCTCTCCGGTTAATATGGCTTAATTTCAAATGAGATAAATACACATGCATCCTTTGTATATTTGTAAAAATACGGTCAGTGGACTTCATAATACGCTCATTGCGCTCAATATATATATTTTACGGTGTTTATACGGTCACTAGCTCACCCTGACTGAGTATGCGTGTGCATGCACGTGTAGGTTGGGAAATTGAGCGTGACCTTGTGTGTTACGTCGTGTTCTCGGACATGCATGCATTTTTGCGTCCATGTGTACGTGTGACTGTTGCATACACGTAGGGGGGGTACATGTAGGGGCCACTAAGGAGCAGTCAAATCACATAGTAAGTTAGTCGGAAGAAGCAACCATCATTTCACTCTTCAATGACACGTATGCAATATAAAATGGTTGATATGGAGAGAAAAAGAAACCACTATATATACACTAGCAGGAGCCTAAGCTACAAGCCTGCTTGCTTAGGTTGCTCTCTTCACAAGCATAGAACGACGGGCCTGATCCCGCAGCTGGGGGAAGGGAACAATGTTCAGCATAGACGCGGACGACATCGGCGAGGGAGATAACCCACAGTCTGTGCGTCCCAATCGGGGGTCACCGCGGTATGGGCCAGGTAGTCCATCTTCCTTTTGGGGTCGGCTTTCTCCACTGCCATAGCTCCATCTCCATGTCGATCTTTCTCTACTTCTACCGGCTTCTACTTGTGATGAGTTTATGTCTCATGAACTAGTGCCAGTACTATTATTCTAATCACACTTCTTCAATATCTTTGCCATCAGGGATGCTCAGGTCGATTTTAGTGGAACTGCACAAAAACATCGTATGATCCGAGGGTGCCATCCGTCTTTCCTTCGACAGGTTATACCTGGCCAGGAAATTAAATCCTGTTTAGGGTTTAGGGTTTAAGTCGTAGTGACCTCATCAATAGTTTTTCTTTCATACACGCTCTCACAACTTTTGTCTTTAGTTGTGAAGCAAATATTGGCTATGATTTGTGAATCATTGTGATGCATCAGCATGCGTGTTAGTTTTCCTTTGTATTTGGTGGAATGTTGTAACGGGGCAACCTTGGAATAGGAATGAAAATGGAGTGGAAAGTTTCCGTTTTTCCAGAGAAAAATTGGAAACGGAGAGAAACCAACATTTCGTTTCGTTGGATCGCGCCATCAAGCAAAACCAACGTTTAAATCACGTCTGTCATGTTCGTGTCTCACCCTCCTCCATGGCTCGATCCCACATGGTCGTTCGGCATGCCACTCACCGCAAACCGAGTATACGATAACTTTCCCGCCTGCTTGTCGATGGATCGCGCGATGGGGTACTAGCACTACTAGAAGAGATTGACGAGTTGGGGGAGGACAACTAGCTGTAGCATGGACTCCTAAGAACTTTTTACATGCGTGTTGTAGCCGGATATTGAGACCTTTGAACGCGGAGAAGTCGCGTGCACCCGGAAGCGGCGCGGGCGACGCTCTCTCAGCCGGCGCGCCTCTTCAATGCCGGAGCCAGTGAGAGGTCGCGTCCGCTCTGGCCGGGCATGCATGCGGCACTGACCGTTTCGGGTGCGAAGCACGCGCTGGTGATGAAGAGGGTTCGGGTTAGTCAGGACCGGCCGTGGCAGCGGTCTGGACGTCCGCAAACAAGAGATGTTGTACGTTAATATTGCTGCGTATATTAATTAACAACGTAAATAATGTGCCAGTTCAACAAATATGATTGGAGATGGAGATGGAGATGGAAATGGAATTTTACGTAAACACGGATATGCATGTCTATGTCTATGTGTGTGTGCGCGATGACTCTCGCGACCTGGAAGCGGGGGCGTGTTTTTGATCGAGTTTTCTTTCTTGGTACGTTAAAAAATTGTCCACCAGTTTTCATTTTTTTTCGGGAACGCGCGTATTCTATTTAAAACCACTGCTATGGAGAGATTTTTTACTCCATTATAGCCTCTTTTTTTATAGAGTTTATCGCATCTCGCTCTCTCACCCTCTCCATAGCAAAACAAGATGACAATGTCCACTCTATCTCTCTCCTCACCGGTGGTCACAGATCCGGCCGAATCCCGTCCGCTGCGGGAGGTGAGGAGGTGCAGCATTGATGTTGTCGCCGTCAGCGACGGAGGAAGCCGATGCGCACCATCCTCTCGGAGCCGGCGCTGGCGCGGACGAAGATCCTTCGTGCCCTTGTTCGCTACCGTCATGTGGGCAGATCTTGCCCGCCCCCTAAACGACATCTCGCCCACCTGAGGTATAACTTCTTGTACTGGTCCAGCTCCCCGGGTCGCTGCGTGCGGGTTTTCTTCTATGCGACTACTCCCCATCTCCCCATGTACAGTAGCTAGGGTTCGTCGGCTGGTCCAATATCACCTACTAGTATTATTATAGAGGAAATGCACTCAAAAAGTTGTCGTGATTTATGCCTCGGTGGAGGTATACATCTTGTTTCGACAAAAAGTACAAGGTGGTTGTGCGGTCATTATCCATATGGTGGTAGTACTATCACTGGTTAAAAGCAGAAATGCTTTTTTTCTCGGGTATCCTGGTTTAGTTCCCGTCAAGATAATTATAATGCTTCTGTTTGTTGGTGTACTTCTCATTAATTCTTATTGACAATTGAGATGTCGTTGCTAATCTTGTAAAACAAAGTAACAAAAATATATCCCTTTTTTATATTTTTGGAAACAGCGATGCGTATCTCCATACCCGGGCATGTCTTCCTCAATTTTAGTGGAACTGCACAAAATTGGATGGCCATTGTTGTTCCGCCTCACTGTCCTCTGCCACATGGTTCTTCCTTCCTCGAGCTTGATTACAGAGAAGAAATAGACCACAATGATGTTTTGTCGAACTTCATAGGTGCCTCACCCAAACTTGATGCCAAATGGATGATGCGTCACCACGATGACCAATCGATGCTCATGGTTGCGTCGGCTGGTGAAGCTGATCAATTTCAATGAAAAACAAGCTGTCTTCCATCAGTGATCTTTGCTTGTTATGCACAAAGATGATATCCTTCGTAAGTTCACCTTGGTTGCGTTGGAGACGCAGTCATCTTTCACGTTGGTGCAATTTTATCACACAATTGGCTATGAACCAAATGTTTCCTCGAAGAAGGATGGACGTCGTCGGTGGAAGGTGGCCAAGTTACTAATGGCGCACCGTGGGGTGGTGCGCCATTACTAGTTCAACTACTAATGGCGCACCACTCCCATGGTGCGCCATTAGTAGTTTTGAAAAAAAAATTAAAAAAATGATATATTTTTTGATTTTTTTTAAAAACTTAGTAATGGCGCACCAGTGGAAAGTGCGCCATTACTAGTTAAAACTAGTAATGGCGCACCACTCCAAGGTGCGCCATTAGTAACAATATTCTTTTATTTATTTTTACATTTTTTCAAAACTACTAATGGCGCCTGACGGATGTGGTGCGCCATTACTATGTCAATTAGTAATGGCGCACTATGCACCGGTGCGCCATTAGTAACAAAATTTTTTTTATGTTTTTTTTTCAAACTACTAATGGCGCACCACACACCAGGTGCGCCATTAGTAATATAGTAATGGCGCACCACATCACAGGTGCGCCATTAGTAGCCATGCCATCTATAGCCCTTTTTGTAGTAGTGCACTCTCACACGTTTCCGATAATTTGGCGCATGTGTGGTTGTTCACTTAAGGGAGGGTAGTGTACCGTACGTGAAGGACCGGAAGTGCGACCAGGACGCGTGGGCGTGGATCGTTAGTTCATCGTAAGTAGTAGTAGTTTTCTTCACTGTACGTTAAATAAAGAGTTTCGTTTTGTACTTACACAATTTAAAATGATTGTTATGGAGAGAATAAGAAAACCACTCCACTATATATTAGTCCTATACAAGAGAGTACTATATGTACGCAGCTTCATTGACTTAGTGCACCTGCCTTTGGGTTTATGACAGGTGGGCCCAAAATGTGGCTGGCTCACCTGTCATACAGCCAAAAGCAGGTGCAAAGTGAAGGCACCGAGCTCAAGACGTACTACAGTAGTATATATAAGCTGGAGCCTCGGCGCTTGTTCGCTAGGGTTTGCACTCTCCACACTCTCGCCAAGACTACATATATGTATACACGCTGGAGGCTCAGCGTTCATTTGCTAGGGTTTGCTATATTCACAGTCTCTCACCCTCTCTTCACCAGATCTAAACAAGATTGTGTTGGCCTCTTGTCTCTCTCGCGTCCGTATCCTGTCGCACCGGGAATGGGAGGAGGTGCAGCGTTCACTCTATCGCCTTCGGCGAGGAAGGCAATCCACTGCCGGCTGCGATGTTCTCTTTCACCCAGCGCCTATGCGGGAGGGCCACCGACCCCTTCTTCCTCCCTGTCATACGTAGTGTGGGCAGATCCAGCCTCCCGCCGCACGCCTTGCCACATCCGGACGTCCCTAAGGTATAAGTTTCTTTGAAATCGTCGTTTCTCTAGCTGCATGTGGATTTTTTTCGATCTGTAGTCGAATCTAGGTCTTGGTTCAAAGAGGAAAGAAGGGTGCGGTGGGCTGGAGCAAGAATCTAGGACATGGTTCAATGAGGAAAGGAGGGACGGAAAGTAGTATAGACTGGCTATCCAGCCGCTTTGTTGGTCGAAAAGGGAAAAGGGGGTAACCTAGTACACACATCTGTAAGGAACCGATCTCTTTGTTGAAAAGGGAAAGAAATTGGGGGTCGGGTAGTTTGTGCAGGACTAGATTTGCTGCCCTCACATAGGAAAAAGGTTCAAAGAGAACAAATATGGGACCAACACATATATGCTGCTTGGCTACATACTCTACATCACCCATTTATACGTGTGGACGCACATGGTGTTGGCATGTCCCATACAACTATTACATTTTTTAACTAATGTTGTTTTAAGAGAATGTCTCTGTTAATATGAATCAATCCAACTATAGGATCGAAAGTATGTCTAGAGGGGGGTGATTAGACTCCTTGACCAAATAAAAAACTTGCCTTTTCCCAATTTTAGTTCTTGGCAGATTTTAGCAACTTAGCACAAGTCAAGCAATCAACCTACACATGCAATTCTAAGAGTATAGCAGCGGAATGTAAAACAATTGCATATGAGGTAAAGGGGAGGAGTTTGAGAAAGCAAAGGCAATTGGAGACATGGATGTTTTTGTCGTGGTTCCGATAGGAGGTGCTATCGTACATCCTCGTTGATGGAGACTTCAACCCACGAAAGTTAACGGCTGCGCGAGTCCACGGAGGGCTCCACCCACGAAGGGTCCATGAAGAAGCAACATTGTCTATCCCACCATGGCCTTCGCCCACGAAGGACTTGCCTCACTAGGGTAGATCTTCACGAAGTAGGAGATCTCCTTGCCCTTGCAAACTCCTTGGTTCAACTCCACAATCTTGTGGGAGGCTCCCAAGTGACACCTAGCCAATCCAAGAGACACCACTCTCCAAGAAGTAACAAACGGTGTGTTGATGATGAACTCCTTGCTCTTGTGCTTCAAATGATAGTCTCCCCAACACTCAACTCTCTCTCACATGATTTGGATTTGGTGGAAAGAAGATTTGAGTGGAAAGCAACTTGGGGAAGGCTAGAGATCAAGATTCATATGGTAGGAATGGAATATCTTGACCTCAACACAAGTGTAGGTGGTTCTCTCTCAGAAAATGTATGTTGGAAGTGTAGGCATGTTCTGATGGCTCTCTCCACGAATGAAGAGTGGGTGGAGGGGTATATATAGCCTCCACACAAAATCTAACTGTTACACACATTACCAATCTCGGTGGGACCGAATCGTAAAACTCGGTGGGACTGATTTAGCAAATAATGTGACCGTTACGATTTTCGGTGCGACCGACATGTCAACTCGGTGGGACCGATATGGTTAGGGTTAGGGCATAACGTAATCTCGGTGAGACCGATTACACAAACTCGGTGGGACCGATTTTGGTAACAAACTAACCAGAGAGTTGGTCAGGCAAACTCGGTGGGACCGATTCGCTCATCTCGGTGAGACCGAAACGTTACGAAAGGGAAACAGAGAGTTTGCATTGCAATCTTGGTGGGACCGATAGCTCATCTCGGTTGGACCGAAACATTATGAAGGGAAATAGAGAGATTACAATCCCATCTCGGTGAGACCAAGATCCCTATCGGTGAGACCGACTTGATTAGAGTTTGTGGCAGTGGCTATGACATCTGAACTCGGTGGCGCCGAATAGAAAGAATCGGTAGAGCCGAGTTTGACTTTTGGTTTGGGTCATATGTGGATATGAGAAAGTAGTTGAGGGCTTTGGAGCATATCACTATGCATTTTGAGCAAGAGCCTCATTAAGTAACACCTCATCCCTTCTTGATAGTATTGGCTTTTCCTATAGACTCAATGTGATCTTGGATCACTAAAATAGAAAATGTAGAGCCTTGTGCTTTGAGCTTGAGCCAATAATTTTGTCCTTAGCATTTTGAGGGATCCACTTTTCTCATCCATGCCATGCCAATCATTGAGCTTTCCTGAAATATTTATCTTGAAATAGCATGAGCTCAATGAGATATATGTTGTTAGGAATTACCGAAACCACCCGGGGATAGTTGCACTTTCAATCTCCCCCTTTTTGGTAATTGATGACAACATATAGATCAAAGCTTCGGCAAATGATAATAAGATTGAAAAACATTGTCGCTTTGAGAAGTATGTGAAAAGCAAGAGCTCCCCCTAAATTTGTGCATTATTCGAAATTTTCTTTGGACTGCAAATGCACAATGAGTTAGGATCATGAGTCACTCTTAGATGTCACATACATCTTGGTGGAGTGCTCAAAATGATAATAATCAAACACATGCACTCATCACCAAGTAATGTTAATGATCATATGAGGATATAAGAGATAATATCATCCAACAAGCATTAATGTAGCATAGCATATGATCAAACACATGATCATCCAAGAATCTCACAAAGGCATAAAGTATCAAGCAAACAAAAAAATAACGAAGTTCAACCACCAAAAAGAAGAGAGATCAAAAGTAACACTCTCTCTCGAAGCCTATGATCTATACATTTTTCTCCCCCTTTGGCAACAAGTTACCAAAAAGTTCATAAAAAATGCATAGTGCTAAACGACTCTCAGGCTTGGTCTTCATGAGATGGTGTAGAGATGGCTCCAAGGACGAAAGCTTCTGTTGATGTAGCTGGAGCTGGTGGAGTGGGTGCTGGAGCTGGAGGCACTGAACCTATAGCTGGTGCAGATGATGTAGCTCTGGTGTCTGTAATAGGAACTACAGCAGATCCCTGTCCTCTGGGCACTCTAGCAAAAGCATCTATTGTAGACTTGCCATCCTCCACATCCTCCTGAAGTTGCTCAACTGCAGTTTGGATCTCAGTAACTTTGACATCAAGAGCATAAAACTTCTGCTCTATGATTCTCTCCAAACTCTCCAGGTTTTGTGTCAGGGTGGCCAAGCCCTTCTCAATCCTCAAGGTGGAGGCAATCAAGTAGCCAAGCTGATCTTGCTTGCTCTTCAGGAAAATTTGAGATGCCTCTTAAGTAGTTGGCATCTTAGCAGCTTTTTCAGCCCTTGCTTTCTCTTTCTTCTCTTGTGCTTGCACAGATGATGGTTCATTTTCATCCATCACAATGGTGTTGTACTCAAAATCAGGGTAGATGGGCAGGTGCTCCTTGTCCAAAAGATATGTCCCTGTGCCCATCCTGTAGTTTATGAGCTCCTGAATGTGTGGGGCATATCCATAAGATCTCTTCTGATCAGCAGCAGTCCTTTTTATTGTTTCCACAATCAGACTCATGACTTTGAATTTCTAGGGCACATCGAATATATGCAGCAAGTTGATTGCATGGCCTCTGATCATCTTGTGATCACCTGACTTGGGTAGCAAAGTGTGCCTTAAGATCCAGTTGATAGTAGGCAATCCTGACAACAGGTAATGTACAGATCCAAACTTATGTGTCTCTAGTGCAACATCTGGGATCTCTCTGTACATGTGAGCCATAGAGTTGTGGTCTTTCTTCTTCTTGGCATAGACATCCAAGTCATCCTCATTCTCTTTTGGATCATTTATCAACTCAGCCCATTCTTCAACTGTGGATTGGAACCTAGTACCTTCAGACATCCAGACAATCTTCCCATCTGGGTAGAAGTGAGCTGTGGAGTAAAACTGCATGATGAGCTCATCATTCCACTTGGTGAGCTTCTGGCCAACAAAGTCATCAACTCCACAAGCATTGAAGTTGGCATACACTCCTGGATAGTGCTCTTCATTCTTTCCTTTTCTTCTCAGCAACAACTAGTTCTTTGAGTTCAGATCCCAAAGTTATTTGAGTAGAGGCTCTGGCCTTAGACATGGGAACTCTTCTTGCAGGAGCCTTTGCCTTCATTCCTGGCTTTGTGGTAGCAGCTGTGCCATATTCTTTTTCAGCACCTTCTTCTTAGAAGTGGCCTCATCCTCAACAGCCACATAGTCCTCATCTTACGAATATGAGGTTCTCTTCTTCCTTGCCCTGGTTGCTGCCTTGGGCAAATTGCTGGGTGTGCTCCTGCTACCCTCATCTGAGGTACTGGAGGGACTAGTGCCTCACTCATGTCAACTTGCTCCTCAGACTTGTTCTGACTGTCACTCTGATCTAACATGATGCAAACTCTGATAGCAGACCCTGTGAATAGATGTAGATGAGGTAGAGTAGATGAGCATCACAAAGCACAGAGGTTTTTGCAAAAAAAATGAGTCAAAAACTTAGTTTTAGTTTTCCACAGAAAGCATTTTGGAGCTACCGATTTGTAAACTCGGTGATACCGAAGCAGCTTTTGGAACGTAAACTAGTGAACTCGGTAAGACCGAGTCACAGTTCGGTGGCACCGATACTGCTAGGGTTTCACAAAGAATCAATCTCGATCACACCGATTTGCAATTCTCGGTCAGACCGAGAATCGCATGTGCAATGGCCTGAGCCAAATCGGTGAGACCGATTTCTACAACTCGGTCGGTCCGATATGAATTCGGCGGAAACCTAACCCGAAATTTTCAATCCAAGACTAATTTACGGAGTAGTTTTGCTGGATAGGAAAATTTCAATCGTGGCAAGATTCATGGCAATGCAATGTGCTAGGAATCGGAGTTAAGAATAGCACAAAGATTCAAATCCATACCCTAATGCGGCGATGTACTTACTATAGCGACAACGACGGAGTAGAATCCCGTTGACGGCGACGAAGACCAGCGACGGGAGGTCGCTGGCGATGAGGATGACGATCCGGAGACCTGATGAGGTAGGGCAGGCTGAGCGCGGGTGAAAGGTTTCGGAAGATTTTCCAAAATTTGACCCGTGAGTATATATAGCCTGATCCTGTCGGTGTGACCGAGTGGAACAACTTGGTGGCACCGAGATGCATAACTACAAGGAGTTACTGCAACTCGGTGTGACCAAAAACTTCAAATCGGTTGCACCGAGATTGAAAACCTAGATGAACTTAGTGATCTCGGTATGACCGAAATGGATGAATCGGTCAGACCGAAATGCACAAAGAGGTTTTGGAAGTTTAAGTCTATGACGAATCGGGGACTCCGAGTGCTCCTCACACAGAGTGGTTCGAATCTGACTTGATCAAACTTTGTGATATAGCATGAATAGAGTTTGAGACAAGAAAAGCATAGATAGCTAGAGAAGGTTCTTAGGCATTCTTGTCCATCCACTTGGCAAAAGGAAAGAAACCAAACAATCAAAGCTACAAGTGGATGTCCTCGAATGAGTAAAATATGCAACCAACATGCTCACACAATAAAATGGCAAATGAAATATGTGACAAAGCATGCACACACAATTCTAGCATCTATCAAGCAATTGGCGATGACTAGGTCATCTATATATGAGTATATTGACTTAGGACTCAAATGAGAACATTTGATCATAGGTCATACTCATCGTTTAAGCACAAGTGGGGTTACCACTTTTACATAAAGCATTGTTGTGTTCACACCATTAGAGTTACTTTAGCTCAATACTTAGAGTAAAGCTCCCCTAGATGTGAGATCCCCCCTAAGAGGTATGAACTAACCTTTGGTTTTGTCGATGATGACTTCATGTAGGTGTTGAAGATATGGATGCTCAATGTTGATGTAGATCATTTGGAGCAATCCTTTCGAGTGAGTTGAACTCTCAATACCTACACGGGTTAGTCCCACAAGGAACAAACAAGGATATCCATAGACATAGAGTGATGCACACACACAATATGATGTCTATGAAAGCATTAGGTTACCTTGTCCCTTGTCTTACCAACAAGAGGGTTTGTGACTCCTTGAGCTAGTGCAAGATGAGGAAGTTGATTGCACTTGTCCTCGCCAAAATGATAAGAGTGAAGTATGTTGGCGGAGTGATACGTACATTTTGCATCATGCTTTTATGATCATATTTATTGCATTATGGGCTATTATTTCACGTTATGTCACGATACTTATGGCTATTCTCTCTTATTTTACAAGGGTTACATGACGAGGGAGAATGCCAAGAATGGAATTCAGGCTAGAAAAGGAGAAAATATTGAAGGACTATTCGCAACTCCAAAAGTCCTGAAACTCCACGGAATACCTTATATTAAATAAAGAAAAATCATCGCCAAAGATGAAGGCCGGGGCCCACACCACTGCTCATGAGGGTGGGGGCGCCTCGCGCCTCTACCTCGTGGGCCCCCTGGTGGCTCTCCGACGCCCATCTTCTCCTATATGAAGTCTTTCGATGAGAAAAAAATAGGAGAGAACCTTTCGGGACGAGACGCCGCCGCTAGGAGGCGGAACCTTGGCAGAACCAATCTAGGGCTCTGGCGGAGCTTTTCTACCGAGGACACTTCCCTCCGGGAGGGGGAAATCATCACCTTCGCCATCACCAACGCTCCTCTCATCGGGAGAGGGGAATCTCCATCAACATCTTCACCAGCACCATCTCATCTCCAAACCCTAGTTCATCTCTTGTATCCAATTCTTGTCTCCGAGTCCGGGATTGGTGCTAGTAGTTTGCTAGCAGTGTTGATTACTCCTTGTAGTTGATGCTAGTTGGTTTATTTGGTGGAAGATCATATGTTCAGATCCTATATGCACATTATTACCCTCTGATTATGAACATGAATATGCTTTGTGAGTAGTTACGTTTGTTCCTGAGGACAAGGGAGAAGTCTTGCTATTAGTAGTCATGTGAATTTGATATTCGTTCGATATTTTGATAAGATGTATGTTGTCTAACCTCTAGTGGTGTTATGTGAACGTCGACTACATAACACTTCACCATTATTTGGACCTAGAGGAAGGCATTGGGAAGTAATAATTAGATGATGGGTTGCTAGAGTGACAGAAGCTTAAACCTTAGTTTATGCGTTGCTTCGTAAGGGGCTGATTTGGATCCACATGTTTCATGCTATGGTTAGATTTACCTTAACACTTTTGTTGTAGTTGCGGATGCTTGCAATAGAGGTTAATCATAAGTGGGATGCTTGTCCAAGTAAGGGCAGTACCCAAGCACCGGTCTACCCACATATCAAATTATCAAACTACCGAACACGAATCATATGAGCGTGATGAAAACTAGCTTGACGATATTCCCATGTATCCTCGGGAGCGCTTTTCCTATTATCAGAGTTCGTCCAGGCTTGTCCTTTGCTACAAAAAGGATTGGGCCACCTTGCTGCACTTTATTTACTTTTGTTACATGTTGCTCGTTATAATTTATCTTATCACAAAACTATCTGTTACCACTTATTTCAGTACTTGCAGAGAATACCTTGCTAAAAACCGCTTATCATTTCCTTCTCCTCCTCGTTGGGTTCGACACTCTTACTTATCAAAAGGACTATGATAGATCCCCTATACTTGTGGGTCATCAAGACTCTTTTCTGGCGCCGTGCCGGGGAGTGAAGCGCCTTTGGTAGGTGGAATTTGGTAAGGAAAAATTTATTTAGTGTGCTGAAATTTTCTGTCACTTGTTACTATGGAAAGTAATTGTTTGAGGGGCTTGTTCGGGGTATCTTCACCCCGTCCGGTTGAGCCAAGAGTTGCTCCTCAACCCACTGAACCTACTGAATCTATTGAAGATGAAACTGCTTTTCAGATTCCTTCGGGTATGATGGAAAAACTGCTAGCTAACACTTTCACAGGAGATGGAACAAAGCATCCTGACGAACATGTACACTTTGTGGATGATATTTGTGGACTATTTAAGCTTGTAGGTATACCCGATGATGTTGTTAAGAAGAAGGCTTTCCCTTTATCTTTGGGGGGAGACGCATTGACATGGTATAGGCTATGTGATGATACGAGATCATGGAACTATAAAAGAGTGAAATTGGAATTTCATCAAAAGTATTACCATATGCATCTTGTTCATCGTGATCGCAATTATATATATAATTTTTGGCCTCGCAAAGGAGAAAGCATCGCTCAAGCTTGGGGGAGGCTTAAATCAATGTTGTATTCATGCCCCAATCATGAGCTCTCAAAATTGACAATTCTCCAGAATTTTTATGCTCGGCTTTCTGATAACAATCGCACCATGCTCGATACTTCTTGTGCTGGCTCTTTTATGATGAAGTCTATAGAATTTGGATGGAATCTATTGGATAGAATTAAACGCAACTCTGAAGATTGCGACCTCGACGAAGGTAAGGAGTCAGGTATGACACCCAAGTTTGACTGTGTTAAATCTTTTATGGATACCGATGTTTTCCGTAAGTTTAGCACTAAATATGGACTTGAATCGAGATAGTAGCTTCTTTCTGTGAATCTTTTGCTACTTATGTTGATCTCCCCAAGGAGAAGTGGTTTAAATATCATCCTCCCATAGAAGTAAAAGTAGCTGCACCTATTAAAGTTGAAGAAAAGATTGTCACTTACAATGATCCTATTGTTCCTACTTCTTATGCTGAGAAACCCCCTTTCCCTGTTAGAATGAAGGATCACACTAAAGCTTCAACTGTTGTTCGTAAAAGCAATATTAGGACTTATACACCTCCTGAGCAAGTCAAAGTAGAACCCAATATTGCTATTGTTAAAGATCTCTTGTCGGATAATATTGATGGGCATGTTATTCAAGTCACTGGTGAAACTGCTAGAATAGCTAAACCCTGTAATAGAGATAAACATAGACTGTGGTAGGCGTGCCTGCTATTTCTATTAAAATAGGAGATCATTGTTATCATGGCTTATGTGATATGGGTGCTAGTGCTAGTGTTATACCATTTAACTTATACAAAGAAATTATGCATGAGATTGCACCTGCTGAGTTAGAAGAAATTGATGTTACAATTAAACTTGCAAATAGAGATACTATATCTCCAATGGGAATTGTTAGAGATGGTGAAGTCTTGTGTGGGAAAACCAAATATCCCGCTGATTTTCTTGTTCTTGGTTCTCCACAAGATAGCTTTTGTCCCATTATATTTGGTAGACCCTTCTTGAGTACTGTTAATGCTAAGATAGACTGCGAAAAGAATGTTGTTACTATTGGCTTGGATGATATGGTTCATGAGTTTAGTTTCTCTAAATTTAGTAAACAACATCGTGAGGAAGAATTGCCTAGTAAGGATGAAATTATTGGTCTTGCCTCTATTGATGTACCTCCTAGTGATCCTTTAGAACAGTATTTGCTAGATCATGAAAATGATATGTTTATGAATGAAAGAAGGGAAATAGATGAAGTATTCTTTAAGCAAGAACCTATTCTGCAACACAATTTACCTGTTGAAATCCTAGGGGATCCCCTCCACCCAAGGGTGATCCTGTTTTTGAGCTTAAACCATTGCCTGATAATCTTAAATATGCTTATCTCGATGAAAAGAAAATATATCATGTTATTATTAGCGCTAACCTTTCAGAGCATGAAGAAGAAATATTATTGAAAACTCTGAAGAAGCACCGTGCTGCTATTGGATATACTCTGGATGATCTTAAGAACATTATTCCCACTCTATGTCAACATAAAATAAATTTGGAAGCTGATGCCAAACCAGTTTGTGATCCTCAAAGACGTTTGAATCCTAAAATGAAAGAAGTGGTAAGAAAAGAAATACTCAAGCTTCTAGAGGCAGGTATAATTTATCCCGCTCATGATAGTCAGTGGGTGAGTCCTGTTCATTGTGTCCCTAAGAAGGGAGGTATTACTGTTGTCCCTAATGATAAAGATGAATTGATCCCTCAAAGAATTATCACAAGTTATAGGATGGTAATTGATTTCCGTAAGTTAAATAAATCTACTAAGAAAGATCATTACCCCTTACCTTTTATTGATCAAATGCTAGAGAGACTATGCAAACATACACATTATTGCTTTCTAGATTGGTATTCTGGTTTCTCTCAAATACCCATGTCAGCTAAAGATCAATCAAAGACTACTTTTACATGCCCTTTTGGTACTTTTGCTTATAGACGTATGACTTTTGGTTTATGTAATGCACCTGCTACCTTTCAAAGATGGATGATGGCTATATTCTCTGACTTTGGCGAAAAGATTTGTGAGGTTTTCATGGATGACTTTTCCATCTAGGGTTCCTCTTTTGATGGTTGCTTAAGCAATCTTGATCTTCTGCAGAGATGTGAAGAAACTAATCTTGTCTTGAATTGGGAGAAGTGCCACTTTATGGTTAATGAAGGTATTGTCTTGGGGCACAGAGTTTCTGAAAGAGGTATCGAAGTTGATAAAGCCAAGGTTGATGCTATTGAAAAGATGCCATGTCCAAAGGACATCAAAGGTATAAGAAGTTTCCTTGGTCACGCCGGATTTTATAGGAGGTTCATTAAGGACTTCTCAAAAATCTCCCAGCCTCTGACTAATTTATTACAAAAAGATGTACCGTTTGTCTTTAGTGATGATTGTGTAGAAGCATTTGAAATACTTAAGAAAGCACTAGTCTCTGCACCTGTTGTTCAGCCACCTGATTGGAATTTACCCTTTGAAATTATGTGTGATGCTAGTGATTATGCTGTAGGTGTTGTTCTAGGGAAGAGAGTTGATAAGAAATTAAATGTTATCCATTATGCTAGTAAGACTCTAGATAGTGCTCAAAGAAATTATGCTACTACCAAAAAGGAATTTTTAGCAGTGGTGTTTGCTTGTGATAAGTTTAGACCTTATATTGTTGATTCCAAAGTTACTATTCACACTGATCATGCTGCTACTAAGTATCTTATGGAAAATAAGGATGCAAAACCTAGACTTATTAGATGGATTCTCCTGCTTCAAGAATTTGATTTGCATATTGTTGATAGAAAGGGAGCTGAGAACTCCGTTGCAGATAACTTGTCTAGGCTAGAGAATGTTCTTGATGACCCACGACCTATTAATGATAGCTTTCCTGATGAGCAATTAAATGTCATAAGTACTTCTCGTAGCACTCCATGGTATGCTGATTATGCTAATTATATTGTTGCTAAATTTATACCACCTAGCTTCACATACCAACAAAAGAAATAGTTTTTCTATGACTTGCGACATTACTTTTGCGATGACCCACATCTTTATAAAGAAGGAGTAGATGGTATTATTGGACGTTGTGTACCTGAGCATGAACAGGAATAGATCCTACGCAAGTGTCACTCCGAAGCTTATGGAGGACATCACGCTGGAGATAGAACTGCACATAAGGTATTGCAATCTGGTTTTTATTGTCCTACTCTCTTCAAGGATGCCCGTAAGTTTGTTTTGTCTTGCGATGAATGTCAAAGAATTGGTAATATCAGTAGACGTCAAGAAATGCCTATGAATTATTCACTTGTTATTGAGCCATTTGATGTTTGGGGCTTTGATTATATGGGACCTTTTCTTGCCTCTAATGGTTACACTCATATTCTAGTTGATGTTGATTACTTTACTAAGTGGGTAGAAGCTATTCCAACTAGTAGTGCTAATCACAATACTTCTATTAAAATGCTTAAGGAAGTTATTTTTCCGAGGTTTGGAGTCCCTAGATACTTAATGTCTGATGATGGTTCACATTTTATTCATGGTGCTTTCCGTAAGATGCTTGCTAAATATGATGTTAATCATAGGATTGCATCTCCTTATCATCCTCAGTCTAGTGGTCAAGTAGAATTGAGCAACAGAGAGCTCAAATTAATTTTGCAAAAGACTGTCAATAGGTCTAGAAAGAATTGGTCCAAGAAACTTCATGATGCATTATGGGCGTATGGAATTGCATATAAAAATCCTATGGGTATGGCTCCGTACAAAATGGTCTATGGAAAAGCTTATCATTTACCTCTCGAACTAGAACATAAGGCATATTGGGCTATTAAAGAGCTCAACTATGATTCCAAAATTGCCGGTGAGAAGAGGTTATTTGATATTAGCTCACTTGATGAATGGAGAGCCCAAGCATAAGAAAATGCCAAGTTGTTTAAAGAAAAAGTTAAAAGATGGCATGACAAAAGGATACAAAAGCGTGAGTTTAATGTAGGTGATTATGTATTGCTATACAACTCCCATTTAAGATTTTTTGCAGGAAAACTTCTCTCTAAATGGGAAGGTCCCTACGTTATCAAGGAGGTCTATCGTTCCGGTGCCATAAAAATCAACAACTTCGCAGGCACAAATTCGAAGGTGGTAAATGGTCAAAGGATCAAACACTATATCTCAGGTAATCCTATAAATGTTGAAACAAACAATATTGAAACCGTGACCCCGGAAGAGTACATAAAGGACACGTTCCAGAATGTTCCAGACTCCGAAAGGAATAGGTATGTGGTACGGTAAGTAAACCGACTCCAAAACAATTTTTAAGGCAATATTTCTCCGTTTTGGAATATTTAGAAAAATAGAAAAATAAGTAGCAGTCTGGGGAGGACATGAGGCCTCCACGAGGGTGGAGGGCGCGCCCCACCCCCTGGGCGCGCCCCCTACCTCTTGAGCACCTCGTGCGTGTTCCGGACTCCATTTCCTTGCACGATACGTATTTTGGTCGGTAAAAATTGATTATGTATACTCCCGAAGGTTTTGACCACCGTATCATGCAAATATCTTCTGTTTTCGTTTCGAGCTATTTCCGTTGCAGATTTAGAGCACCATGACTTCTCCCTCTTCCAGCAACGAAGACAAGGATGCTTGGCTATTGAAGATAGAGTTGAAGAGAGAGGAACCAGAAGAAATCAGCAAGGATGAAAGGATCAACAAGTCCAAGGAGGTTCAAGCTCCGGTGGTGAACGAAGAATACATCCCTCAACCCTTACCTAACCTTTTCACTCCAACAGAGATTGAATCTTTCAAGATGATCAAGTTAGCCCGCATACAGAACAAGTATCTTACACAGGAGAATATTTTGTTGAAGGACCATATTACTGGGCTCAAGGGCATTATTCGTAAGTTGGAGGAGCTTTTACGCTCGATGTGCGATTATCCACCGTCATCTTCACCACCTGCATCACCTCCGAGGATATAATCACATGGGTATGGGAACTCCCCTTGGCGACTGCCTAGCTTGGGGGTGGTGCCCTGGTATCGCATCACCATCACAACTCCTATCTTTACAGTTTTTCTTAGTTCGATCCTATTAGTAGTATCTTGATTTAGTAGAATAAAGTCGTGGCATGATCTAGTTTCGAGTTTTGCTTTTTGATCTTTCCTTGTAATCGAGTTCGTGAGCTTTATAATAAAGATTAGTGTTGAGTCAAGGGCTTGAGTATTTTGCCATGATCTTGGGAAAGTAGAAGAAAAGAATAAAAAGAATCAAGGAGCTCATATTGAAATTATTGAAAGTAATGACTTCACATAGAAAGAGTATGATGATTTGAAGTTGTTGGGAGTTGGCAAATATAGCTTTGGTCATCGTTGCAATTAATAGGAAGTAATAAGGAAATAGATGTTTCACATATAGATATATTATCATTGACATCTTTTATGATTGGGAGCACTCATTAAAATATGACATGCTAAAGCGTTGAGGTTGGACAAGGAAGAAAACATAATGAGTTATGTTTTCTTACATTCGAGATAAAGTATGTTGTCATGGATCCTCTACCGTGTTGAGCTTTCCTTCCCCCCTCATGCTAGCCAAATTCTTAGCACCAAGTAGAAATACTACTTGTGCTTCCAAACACCCTTAAACCAGTTTTGCCATGAGAGTCCACCATATCTACCTATGGATTGAGCAAGATCCTTCAAGTAAGTTATCATTGGTGCAAGCAATAAAAATTGCTCTCTAAATATGCATGACTTATTAATGTAGAGAAATAAGCTTTGTACGAACTTGTTGTGGACGCAATAAAAGCGCATTTAACTGCATAATAAAGGTTCACATGCAAGGGGCAATATAAAGTGACGTTCTTTTGCATTGAGATTTTGTGCATCAACCCTAAACGCGCATGACAACCTCTGCTTCCCTCTGTGAAGGGCCTATCTTTTATTATTATCCTCTACCTTACAAGAGTCACGGTGATCCTCACCATTCCTTTTTCATTTTATCCTTTGGCAAGCTCAGCATGTTGGAAAGAGTATGATATACATATCTAATTGGATGTGGGGGAGAATGAATCGTTATTGTTGACATTACCCTTGAGGTAAAAGGTTGTGGGGCAAAACTATAAGCCCCTATCTTTCTCTGTGTCCGATTAAAACTCCGTAACCACAAGTATCGCGTGAGTGCTAGCAATTATTAAGGACTAAAGATAGTTGAGTATGTGGACTTGCTTTTAAGCTCTGACATAGACTCTTGCCGATGTTATGATAAATTGCAATTGCTTCAATGACTGAGATTATAATTGTTAGTACCCAATAATGTTTCTGATTCATGCTTTGGCTTTGTGAATAGGTCATTACTTGAACATGAGTAATCATATGACAAAATCTATTTATGTTGCTGTTATGAAATAATCATGATGCCTTCATGTCCGTATTTTATTTTTATCGACGCCTCTACCTCTAAACATGAGGACATATTTATTGTTATCGGCTTTTCGCTTGAGGACAAGCGAGGTCTAAGCATGGGGGAGTGTCGGGGCAGGCTGATCTGGCCCACGAACACCTATGGGACCGGCGGACCGAGCCCCTTTCGGTTCGGCGGGGAGCGGGGGTCGCACGAAGAGCAGATCGAGGCAAAGCACGCGAGAGGTTTACCCAGCTTCGAAGCTCTCCGGAGAGATAATACTCCTACTGCTGCATGTCTAGGCGTATTGCGTTCTTGCTCGGGAGCGCTCGAGTGCTACAGTACACACGAGCTGCTAACGAGACTGAGCCTAGGGAGAACTGACCGACCCACCCCTTCTACGTTGCGCATGGGCCTCCTTTTATATGCTCAAGGGGCTCCGACAGGTGGCAACGTAGACGGGGGTACAAATGGAAAAATAGTGGTTGGTACACCTACTTGTATAGTGTACAGTGTACTATACCTAACCCTGACGGCAGGGGACAAAGGCATTAAATGCCCGTCTAGTCGCCCTAACAGTGCAAACAGGGACCGTCAGGGGCGCCACCGTTCGCCACGATGGCAAACTTGTCAGCGCTACTTGCCACTTCCACCGCTGGCTGCACAGCCTCTCGCCACGCGCGCCTGGAAAGGTCCCAGGGCGACACGTTAGTGGATGTGCTGGAGCGTAGGTACAGAGAGGTGGTCTGCCGCGGCAAGCGCCTTGCCGCGGTTGTTGTCTTGTCGCGCCCGGAAGCTTTGTCGCTCACCAGGCCTTCCCGGCAAGCTCCTCTTGCCGGAGCCTTGTCCAGTATGTGCCTTGGGTGGCCTTCCCGGCAAGCTCCTCTTGCCGGGGCCTTGTCTCCTTGGCTTAAATACTTTGTTCTTGAATGGCTCCAAAGGAACCATGGAGGATCTTGGCGGTCACCCGGTAAGCCTTGCCGCGGAGGGCTGCAACTGCCCGTGCACAAGTTCGGGATACTAGGGTACCCCTACTCTAGTACACCGACAGGAGCCCCCGGGCCTAGGCCACACACGGTGCCGAGCGCTGTTGGGCCAGGCCCAAAACAGGGCACGGGCACGCGCGGCCCGGGTCACGCCGTAACTCACCCCGGACCCACCACGCCCTCCACGAACGGCTCGCGTCGACTGCGGCGTCGTGTGAGAGATCGTGGGCGAGATCGTGGGGGGTTTCTTTATTCGTAATAACGGAACGTCCACCCCCTCCCTCTTTATAAGCAGGGGAAACAGGGGCAGGCCGCCCATCTCGTAGTTGCTGTCCCATCGAAAAACCACCGCTGCTCCGCCCCTTTCTCAAGGCTGAAGAGAGCGGCGCTCCGCCCCCCATTGCCACCAGCATCATCAACGCCGTCGACCTCCTCCACCGCTTCCGCCATGGGCCCGAAAGCCGACAAGGGGAAGGCCGTGAAGTCGGCCGAGGCGCAGCGGCTTGCAGCGCTGCGGAAGGAGCGGGCCATCTTCCCCTCACCGCGGCGAGGGAGCTGAGGGAGAACTACTACCTCTTCTGGTCGACGGAGACGCGGGCGCATCCGCGCACGAAGGTACTCCCCGCCGCTGCCGTGGAACTGGCCCCGACGGGGTATCCCTTCTTCGCGCTCTTCTTCTACTGCGGGCTCTGCCCGCCTTTCTCTGAATTCTTTTGCGACATCATGAACACCTACGGGTTCCGCCTCCTTGATTTCACCCCCAACACCGTTCTGACCATGGCAGTTTTCGCACATCTCTGAGAAAACTTTGTCGGAGTCCACCCAAATGTAGCCCTTTTCCGCCACTTCTTTTTACCCCGAGTCGAGAGAGGAGAGCCCCTTGCCGGAGGAATTGCTTGGATCTCCAGGGTCGGCAAGAAGGAGGCCTATCTGGAGGGAGAGCTTCGTAGCAAATGTGAGGAATGGAGGGCAGATTAGTGCTGGATTGTCGAGGAGAACCCGCAGCCCTTTACCGCCCAGCGCCAAACCCCAAAGAGGCGCGGCAATGATTGGAGCAATCTGGCCCCGGAGGACGCTAGGCTGAAGATCGCAGTCACCCGAATCCTTCGCCTCAGACTTGCCGGACTCACCGTAGGCACTGTTGGCGCAGACTTTCTTCGCCGCCGCATCGCCCCCTTGCAGGAGAGAAGGAGACCTGCCTGGGAATTTCAGAACGCAGCAGATATCATGAGGCTGCGCCCGGGCCTCAACTTCAACTTCACCATCTTGGAGCTTGACGCGATGCTCTTAGAGCTGTTCAAGCCCGATCCTGATCAGCCGGAGATGTTTAGGATGCCGAGGGGCATCGTTCCGCTGTGCAACAATTCCGCGCTCGACCGCATCCGTGCAATGATGCCGTCGTGCGACTCACATTGAATTGTCCCAACTTGGAAAGAGCCGGCAGATGACGTTGTGCGGCAGTTCTTTGACAATCTGGTGGAAATGCCGGTCCGCCCGACGAAAGCAGAGGGCCCTCACCATGACACTCATCGACGATGAGATGCAGCGCATCGCCACCAGGCTGGAAGAGGCGGCAGTAGCCGCTGCCGCAGGCGAGTTTGGCTTCACTGTGGAGGAGGCAGAGGCAGCCGAGGCGGCAAGCCTTGTCGAGCGAAAGGAGTTTGCCGGCGAGGAGGAGTTTGCCGAGCACAAGCCGAAGTCGAGCGAACCCGCCGAGGGCGCATCCTCCCGCCTCCAAGCAGCTTGCCGCGAGCGGAGCCACCAGCTCCACCAAGAAGGCGTCTTCAAGGCCGGAGACGCATGGGCAGCAGACGGCTAACAGCCGCAGCGCCGGCTGACGCCGCTTCCACCGCGCCAAGCACTATTGCCGCGGGAGCACCTCACGCCGCTGCGGCAACTGGAGCAGGGCCCTCGCAGGCCACCGGTCCCACTCCCGCCAAGCGTCCAAGGGAACCCACTCCTCCGCCTCGTCAAATCGAGGCGGGCCAGAATTCGACCTCTCCGCGCTCAGCTCCGACGAGGAAGAAGAAGAGTAAGATTCCTTGTTGTACTTGTAATTCTTCGATTTGTTGCTTTGTCTTGTATCTGATTTGCTTTACTCTGAATCCATTCCTTTTCAGGACGCTGGCCCAGAGGATGTCGAAGAGAGCCAAGACCCCGGTGGTTGTCATCGAGGACGAACCTACTGCGACAGCAGGAGGCGCGTCCGAGACCACCTTGCCGGATGAGGCAACTCTTCTTCAAAGCAGCCCCCATCGTAAGTATATGGTCTACTTCTTGCTGTTCGGCGTGCATGGGTGCTTCTTCTTTGCTGATATCTGACTGTTGATTTGTGTAGGAGCAGAGCAGCCTCCTTCTGCTTCGACTATGCCGCCAAGGGAGGATTCCCCGGCAAGGGAGCGTTCTCCACAAGGAGACTTCTCCGCCAAGGGCAGCTCTCCGGCAAGGGACGGCACCAGCGATCCCTTGGCGGCGGAGACCGTGGCCGCAGACCCCGGCGCAGGTAATCTTCATGCCTGAGAACTTCCCTTGTGGTCTTCTTCTTCTGATTTTGTCTTTGAATATTTGCTTGACTTTCTTCATCCATCCGCCACAGAGCCAATGGAGACCGAGGTCGCCGGGCGAGGACGGCGTCTGCAACACCGGCGAAGCCGCCGCCATGGAAGAAGGAGCTGGCGCCGACGAGCCTGCCGGGCGAAGAGGCCGCCAAAGCTGCCGCCGCAGGCCGGGCGAGGGGTCCGCGATCGACCGACGACTTCGAGGTCAGCAGGAGCGCCAGCGCCACGCCGATCGCCGATCCCTCCGCCATTGCAGCGTCGGGCTCTGAAGAGCCCCAGCCCGGCGCTTATTTGAAGGCTGGCGATGGCGTCTTCATCAAGCTCCCATGGGAGTCGAGCTCCAGGGCGCCGGCCGAAGGAGAAACCTTCGATGAAGAGCTGCTCGCCTCCGCCGGACTGACGCTGGTCGACGCGCCAAGCAGCAGCAGCGGCGAGCCTGAGGAGGAGCAGCTGCTGCGGAAGTTGTTGTCGCTCTACCGCGCCCGACAAGCCAAGCTGGAATCCCGGGAAGCGCTTGTCGTGAAGGCAGGAGCAGACATTGAGAAGCGCACTGAGGAGCTCCGGCCGCAACCAGGAAGCTCTCCGGTCCTTGGCGGAGGCGGGAGCAACTCGCCGAGGAGCGCAAGGCCTTCATCCTCGAGAAGGCTGAAGCCGAGGAGGAACAGCGGCTTGCCGCCGAGAAGCTGTCTGCAAGGAAGGCGGTGGCGAAGCGGAAGGTTAACCTTGACAGCCACGAGGAGGATCTTGCCATGCGCGAGCAAACATTTGGCGGGGCTCTCAAGGAAGCAAAGGATGCTGCCGCAGCTGCCGAGGCCGCCAAGAAGGAGGTGGAGACGAAGGTGGCGCAGTTGGAGGCCAGCCTAAAGAAGAGCGGCGAGGAGCTTGCTGCACTCAAGCACGAGCGCGAGAAGGATGCCTACACTCTTGGCGAGCTGCAGGGCCGTCTCGCTGAGAGGAGCAAGGAGCTCAGTGCCGCTAGGGACTCCAATGCAGATCTTGAGTTGAAGCTAACTACTTTGACTCAGGCGCTGGATGGCGCCAGGGAGTAGGAGGCGGCCTTGAAGGAGAAGATCAAGGCCGACGAGGGGCTGCTGGCGAGTGCTGTTGCCGCCTGAGTGCCTTGAGGGAGAACGTGGAGCACTGGACCGAGGGTCTCGTGGATACTGCTGCGGCCATCCACAGGGAGCTGATGGAGCTGGGGATGGTGGACCTTGGATATTCCTCCGACGAGCACCTCCAACCCAGCGCCAAGCTTAGCTTGTTCTTCACGGGCCTGGTGAAGGGCCTCCAGCGACTCCGGGAAGAAGTCCCAAAGCAGCTGGCCGAGGAGTCGCGCCAGATCTGCGCGGGAGCTCTCCAGAAGGTGCTAATGAAGGTGGCCTTCCGCAACCCAGGCCTTAACCTCACCAACGTCCTCAAGTCCCTGCCGCCGGGTGCTGATGTGGAGGCGCTCAAGACCCTTGTCGCACCCATTGTGGACAGGGTGAGCGGAATCAAGAGGGTTGAGGGCGATCGCAGAGATTAGGCCGCCTGCTTTTCTCTTTCTCTTGCCGCTGCTGGTCATGTCATAGGAACAATCCATTAGAGCTGCGGCAAGCTATCTTGTAATATAACTCTATTTTGAGTATCCATTGCTATGTTATTTGCTTTACTTGATTCCTTCCTCTGTATGTTTTTGCCCTATGCTCTTAGGGAACTTGTCGGCGCGGGCACCTGAGCCGCGAGCGCTGAGTGCGGGACGTCAGCAGCCTGCTGGCGATGCCGCTTCCGACAAGCAACCTTGTCGCAACTAGTCGCAGCTCACTTAAGTTGTTGAGCGGACTCGAAACAAAGTAAGGGCGCAACTAGCTACGAGTTGGTTCCTCTGCGCACAGGTTTTCCATACAAAGTGCGGTCGTTCAAGGAAGATAACTTAAAATTTTTAAAACTGATTGCTCAAACTTTGGCAACTTAGCTTTTCTGTCGTTTGCTTCCCGGTAAGGATAGGCTTCCTTGAGCGACACTTGGTCCACACCATTATCTTCTCCTTTCCCCCCGGCAAACTTGTGTGCGAGGGAACCTTCATTTCTTTGAGAAAGAGAAAGAAGAGAAAATAAAGATATGGAGCCTTATGGCTCGTTATTACTTACCAGGGGTAGGTGCTACACAAAGTGTCAGATAACGCATGCAAAATAGGAGTAAAAAGCATGAAATTGACAAGGTGTGCGAAGCACGCTAGCCACTACTTGAAAAAGGGCTATAGATGGGATTGACACTAATGGCGCACCAGAAAGTTGGTGCGCCATTAGTATATACTAATGGCGCACCACCTTCTGATGCGCCATTAGAGTTGAAACTACTAATGGCGCACCATGCAAAGGGTGCGCCATTAGTATCAAATTTTTTTTTGAACTAGTGCGCCTGTCCAAACATACTAATGGCGCATCCTTCTTAAGTGCGCCATTAGTAGTTGTAACTACTTATGGCGCACCAGCAAAGGTGCGCCATTATTATAGAATTTTTTTTGAACTAGTGCGCCTGTCCAAACATACTAATGGCGCATCCAGATGAAGTGCGCCATTAGTAGTTGTAACTACTAATGGCGCACCGCGCCAAGGGTGCGCCATTAGTATTTTTTTTTTTGCAAAACTACTAATGGCGCACCGCCAGAAGGTGCGCCATTAGTAACCTGGATTACTAATGGCGCATTTGTTGCTGGTGCGCCATTAGTAAGTGGGCAGCAACTAGATATTTTGGACAGCCTCTCCTACCCACACTCACTTTCTCCCCACTTCATTCTCTCCACCTCCTCCTTGTCTCGGGTGCCTCCTCTTTTTCACCTCATTTCCAGCATAGATTCATTCAAATTAAGTGGTTAAATTACCTTGTTTTAATAGGTAAGTAAGGGGAAGCTATATTTATGTTGTTCTCCTACAACAATGTGCACATGCACTTTTATGGCCTAGCTAGATCTATGTATGTTCGTGGTATTGTATATGTTTGTGGTGTTGCATATGTGTTTGTGTTTGGAGGTGTACCGGTATTTGAAATGCGATAGTTGCCAATATTTTGCCGGAATGTTGATTCATTTCCGTTTAGTCGAGAATTTTAGCATTAATCATTCTTTTTGGTCATATTTTTCGGGCAAGTAATGCCAAATTTTTATTTGGTTCTAAAATATCGCTTTTGCTCTACCCTCGCAGCGACCATGGTCCGCACGATGACCGAAGGCATCGTGAATAGGTTTTGAGGTCCGCGAAGGCCGAGATGCTTCAAAAGAACGAGACGGAGATAAGATGTCCGTGTCGAAGATGCAAGCTGAAGAGCCTTATTGCGGAGCCGATTCCGGCAGGTGCGGGACCACCTGCTCTTGCGTGGTTTCATGGATGGCTATCGGTGGCAAGGTGATGAAGATGACTACGAAGTCATCCATGGGGCCGGGCAAGAAATGAGGAAGGGCAGCAAGACAACCACCGCGGCTCGGGCGGGCGAGAAGACGAAGAATCCCCGTGGAGATGATCACGACGGTGATGTTGCATACGATCATCATGTAGAAGATGCAGGACATGATGATGAGGAAGATGCCGGAGCAGACGACGGGCATGATCATGAAGATGATGATGCCGGGCGGAGCGCATTTACGCTGGACCATCGATGGGCTGGGTGCAGGACCCTCATATTCAAGAGCTGCTTCTCAAGCAGACGGATAACGCCAGAGCTGCCGCCCGAGAGAAAGCCAAGATGGATCAACTTGAGTTAGACGCGGTTACTCCATTGTATGAAGGATGCAGGCTCGAGGATACCCGCCTGAAAGTAACGCTCATGGCTCTGGAGATGAAGGTAAAACACAAAATGACCGACGCATGCTTCGACGAGAACATGTCATTCGCACGAACGCCTTCCCAAGGGGAACAAGTGCCCGACCAGTTTGGAGGAGGTGAAGAAAATCGTGTGTCCTCTCGATTTACCGTGAAATACCATGTGTGCATGAACAATTGCATCATTTATCGGGACGAGCACGCTGGAGTCTACCATATGTCCGGTGTGCGGCGTCACTCGATACAAGAAGAGGAAGAAAGCTCCTCGAAAAGTGGTGTGGTACTTTCCGATCACTCCTCGTCTGCAGCGGTATTTCGCGGACCCTAAGGTAGCAAAGCTCCTGCATTGACACGCGGATAGGGAGGACAAGAAGCGAGAAGATGACGCAAATGATCCGGAGATAGATAAAAAAGACAAGATGTTGAGTCACCCTAAGGATGCGAGCCAGTGGCAAGCGTTGAACTTCGAAGACTCAGAATTTGGGAACGATCCAAGGAACAACGTGCTAGGCGCGAGCACCGATGGAGTCAATCCGTTTGGCAGCCAGAGAAGCACACATAGCACCTGGCCTGTGTTTGTGTGGATGTACAACCTTCCCCCCTAGTTGTGCATGAAGTGGAAGTACATTCACATGAGTATGCTAATTGAAGGGCCGAAACAACCAGGGAACGACATCAATCTGTATCTGGGGCTGCTGAAAGAAGAGCTTGACACGCTGTGGAAAACGCCAGCCAATACGTGGGACGCCGCAGAGAAAGAATATTTCCCTATGAGAGCCGCACTGCTCACGACGGTGCACGACTATCTCGGTTACGGATATCTAGGTGGGGATGTAGTCCTTGGTTTTTCTGTATGCGTAAGGTGCATGGATGACTCAACGTATCGCCAGCTAGATAGAGATCCGGGTCTTCAAAAACCGTGTTCATGGGACATCGAAGGTGGCTTCGCTGACGATGACCCGTGGAGGAAACGCAAGGATCTATTCGATGGTGAAACCGAACCCCGAAAACGCCCGTGTACGAGGAGCGGCGAGGAAATAGACAAGCTGTTGAAAAATTGGAAAGACTGCCCACTGCCGGGAAAGAAGCAAAATGCGCCAGAGCCGGGAAAGAAGCAAAAGGCGCCAGAGCCGCTGCTGAAGGTATAAAACGAGTTCTGTTTTCTGGGACTTGCCGTACTTGAAGATCCACCGTGTGCCTCACAGCCTTGATGTCATGCATATACGAAGAACGTGTGCGAGAGTCTGCTTGGTACCCTGCTCAACATGCCAGAGAGGACCAAAGATGGGCCGAAAGCAAGGGCAGACTTGAAATCAATGGGCATCAGGCAGGAGCTTCACGCTAATGATGATGATGATGATGATGATGAGGCGAAGCAGGACACATAAAGTCGTCAGAAAGGCAAAAGGCCAAGAAGACCGAAATGACTACCCTCCCGTGCTTCACTCCAAGTCGAGGAGATCGAGCAGTTTTTCACCTGCCTCCTAGGAGTAAAACTTCCTTACGATTACGCTGGGAAGATAAGCAGATACCTAGACCCAACAAGCGAAGTTCAGCGGGATGAAGTCTCACGACCGTCACGCGGCCGATGACGCAGATACTTCCAGTTGCAATCCGTGGGATCATGGACACGCACATCCGCGGAAACGCTATTTGGCCTATGCAACTTCTTCGACGTCATCTCTCGGAAGTCGATTGGCGTGAGGCAACTCGTAAGGCTACAGGAAGAGATCGTGGTGATACTATGCGAGCTTGAGATGTACTTCCCGCCGCATTCTTCGACGTTATGGTGCATCTGCTGGTCCATATAGTGGAGGATATCATCCAACTCGGGCCGACGTTCCTGCACAGATGATGCCTTTTGAAAGGATGAATGGTGTCATCAAAGGATACGCTCGCAACATGTCACGCCCGAAGGAAGCATAGCTGGGGCTTTCAATCAAGAGTCCATCTCCCATCGCACGAATTATCTAGGCATCGAGAACCCCGCTGGTCTGCCCGTCAATAGGCACCTCGGCAGGCTCGCTGGATGGGGTTACCGTGAGGGTCGCGCGAAATGCATGTCGACTTCGAGGGTCGACTTCGCCGACTTTGAAAGAGCAAACCTAGTCGGCGCTACAACACATAGACGTGGTCGATCCTTGGGTGGTAGAGCACAAAACCTTTATTAAGAAGACGTACAATGACCGAGGCCAACAGAGGACGGACGGAGATACACTCAAAGAGCACAACTCATGTTTCATGCGTTGGTTCAAGCAGAAGCTTCGTTGCACTTTTACATGAGGATTCTTCCGCGGAAGAACAACTCATATTCGCTTTGTCACAGGCGCCGAGCACAACCTCGATGACCTATGAGGCGCATTTATATCAACGGCTACACATTCTACACCGAGGCCAAGGACATGAAGAGCGATGGTTATCGAACTCCGGGTAACGATGGAATCCTACACCGGTAACGACAAGGACAAATACTACGGAAGGATCAAGGATATCTAGGAGCTGAGCTACGCTGGAGAGAAGGTCCCGATGTTCCGTGTCAGATGGGCCAAGATCGTCATAAAAGAAGACCGGTATTTCACCACCATGGTTATACCCAAAGCCAAATCCAAGTCCGCGGGCGCAAACGTCACCGCAAAAAATGAGCCATGGGTACTGGCTTCCCAAGTGGACCAATGCTTCTTCATTACCGACCCGCCAAAGCCGAGTCGTGTTGTCGTGAGGAGAGGCAAAAGGAAGATCATCGGAATGGATGGAGTAGCCAATGAGCAAGACTTCGACAAGTACGGCGACCCGAGGATCGAACATGACGACGATGATGAAGTAGCAGCATACACCACAAGAAGAAGCAGGACCACCCTACCTAAAGGACGTCTGCTCCATAGAAGAACTCCATTTGCGAAAAAGAAGGGCAAGAAGATTATGAAGAGATAGCTAGCTAAGATCGATTGTATTTAAATCAGACTTCATTTCTCGATTGTATTTCATGGGCACTTTTTGAACTATCATGAATATTTTTAATTTCATGGACACTCGATCCCCTCCATCTCGATCCCTCCATCTCGATCGCTATCCCACCTCGCCAGATCCGGTCCACTGCCACCGCCGACCGCCCGCACCCTCGATTCCCCTACTCAACCGCCACGACACCCCGCACCCTCCCTACTCAACCGGCCGCTGACCCCCGCACCTCCCCTACTCAACTGGCCACACCCCCGCACTCCTCCCTACTCAACCGCCACACCCCCAGCACCTCCCTACTCAACCGCCACACCCCGCACCTCCCTACTCAACACACACCCCCCAGACCCTCCCCTACTCAACCGCGCCACGACCCCCTCAAGCACCTCCCCAGCTCCACCGGCATTACTGTTTGATGATATTTTTTAAAAAAATATTACTGTCTTATAAAAAAATATTAATGTTATGATTTAAACAAGTTTGAACATATTTAAACACAAGTAAGTATCAAACAGCATTTTTAATGCATAAAAAAAATTTGTGGAGCCTGGGAATCGAACCCAGGACCTCCTGGTGTGAGAACTAGCTGCTGACCAGTCGAACTAGTAGAGAAGACTTGATGTGTATCAGGTCTGGTGGTAGATAACCAGTTGGCTCGAAGTAAAAAAAATACTAATGGCGCACTGGGTGAGGTGCGCCATTAGCATGTATCGCATTTATGGCGCACCGAGGGTGGTGCGCCATTAGTATTGTGCCGCCCCTACTTCAGATCGATCCCTCTCACTCCCTCGCCCTCGCGCGATCCCTTCCCCTCTCCTCTCCCGGCGACGCCGCCCGCCCGCCCTCGTCCGCCCGACACCAGCGCCGCCCGTCCACACCACACCACCGACGCCTCCTCTCCCCATCCTCCCTTCCTCCCTCCGACCCCACCCCACTCACGTGAGCAGCGCCTGGCCCACACCACACCACCGACGCCTCCTCTCCCCATCCTCCCTTCCTCCCTCCGACCCTACCCCCACTCTCGCCGGAGCAGCGCCCGTCCACACAGGACCACCGACGCCTCCCTCTCCCCATCCTCCCTTCCTCCCTCCGACCCCACCCCACTCTCGCCGGAGCAGCGCCACAGGCCGACACCAACCTCACCTCGCCACAGCCTGCAACCTCCGCCTTGCCAAGTCCGGAGCTGCTCGTGGAGGAGACGTGGCTGGAGGCGATCTCCGGGAGGTGCCTGTCTACTCGCCGCCTCGAGCGCCAGGTTGTCGCCTCGAGCGCCTGCACGCCAAGGTGCCTGCTCTACTCGCCGCCCCACCTCGCCTTCCACGCGCTCCACTATGCTGTTAGGGTTAAGATTTTTAGTCTCCGCGCCAATGCCCGCTGGTTCAGATATGCCTGGTTCGAAGTTTCAAAATTCAGACATGTGGAAGTCAATATATTGCAACTGTTTGTTGTTGAATTAGTTAGGGTGCAAAGTTGAATTGAACTCTGTTGTTAGTCTCTGGGGTACTTAGAGGTGCTGATGCACTTGGTAATCGAGTGTTGCACTACATAATTAAGCAAAGGCGTAAGAGTGGCGTGATCCTACCGTAGTATTACCAAGCATTATGAAAGCTTATGGCCCTTAAGTTAATATATTGTCTTTTTTGTCCGGAAAGATGTATATTGTCTTTTTTGTCCGGAAAGATGACCAAAGGAACCAAATAGGGTACTGTGCACCAAGTCGCTTCAACGCAACCATCTTATCAGCTCTGTTTGTTTTTAGTCTCCGTGCTCAATGCCCGCCGCCTCAGATAACCGTCGCATTTGTTATGGATGTACCGAATATATCTTCTTTACAGCTTGTTGTTCTCACCACTTTAAATAAATCTAACCTGCCTCATGAGACATTTAGTTTGAGAACAGCTATTTAGGTCAAGGCCGCCCGCCAATTTGTTCATCTATCTACACCTGGCATGCCCGGCTACTTAGGTAATTAGATTTCTATGTGATGGGAGTGATGGTGTCCTTGTCGAAAACATTGTATGTAATGGATGTATGGACTGTGGTTGATAGGGCTAACTAATTTAATTAGGTGCTTGATTTGTCGTGAGCTTGTGTTGCTTTTATTCTCCCCTGCTAGCTATTGATTTATTAATTTGCCGTTGTGCCTGTGTTTCAGAATCGGAGATGGAAAAAGTCTTTTCGATCCATGTAAACCATCAGTTTGTTTGTTGGACCACATCGAATATTTGGAGAGGTGCACACAAAATATTTGAAGCCCGGATGTTTCCGCTGCCTCTCTCATCTATGTCAATAGTATGTACTTGCTCTCTCATTCATTCAAAACATATGAAGTTTAATCACATCGGCATGAATCTAATCACTACTGTTCAAATTCAAATTTAAACTTGAAATTCAAATTTTAATGAAATTCAAATTTAAACTTGAAAATCACTAATGTGATTTGAAGTGGGTGTAATGAAATGAAATGACACCGTATAACTGTCGACTCCATTCACTAGCAGCAGCCAAAGACTTCCGAATCTAATCTTTCTTGGGCAAGCTCGGCTACTTGTTGTTAGTCATTCACTAAAAGATCCTCAACAGATCGCATGCATCTAGTATTAAATTTCTTGGACGGATCATCTCTTTTAGCAAAGGACTGTAATAATTAACTAACTGAAAATTTGACATTACGGACTATGCTTGGCTCGGTTTTGTGAAATCTCATCTCTTTTCTAGTGCCATGACTAGTCATGAATTTTATTTTACTTTCCCCACTTTATAACATTCAGAAATTGTTTACTAGCTCAAGCTTCTCCTTTGCACTTTATCACTTCAATCTGCTGCTACCTCAAGCTTCTCGCTTACACTTGTGCCAAGTAGCATTTTTTCCTTGTATAATTATATGGTGGTTGACTGAGCTGCTACTTTTTCCTTGTAGAAGATCGCAGGTCGAGTGGGAGGGATCCAGCCATTTACGACACCGAATCACTAGCAAGGCAGCTGCCTAGAATAATAGGTTGACTCACCTATATATACTACTATCTTGCATCTCTCTCTTGATTCTTCTTCTACTACAATACAAAGAGAGTCATTTCAGCCATTTGTCTTAGTGTGTGGTGTGGCTGTTTATTGTTCAACACCAAAGCAGCTAGCTATATTTAGGTCCAAAGAGAAAGCGACATGGCTCTCCAATTTTAAGTAATCTTGCATATGTTAGAAACTACATATATAGTCTCCGGTTTTCTTACCTCTACTCTAAAACACCAACGCATCAACAAAAAGAAGATGGTATTTTGTTACGCTTTCAGTTCGTGTCACAGGAGATATAATGTTTTACAATCTTTACGGTTATATTGGAGTTAGGTTTTTGAATATGAGTAGCAGTGACTTGGATATACCTTATGGAGTTGTAACAGTTCCTCTTGGTGCTTAGGTGCATTTTCTTTGTGTAACTTGGTTTAAAATGTGATTTGGTCTTTTGTGGCATTTGGATGCCTAAATCCCATTTTCTTAATCATATTGCTTGGAAACTTTTGGTTATCTCCTCTCAGTGATGAAATAATTTATATGTACTGCACTTTTTTCGTAATTAGGTAATAACGTTGGTTACAGTTTTGGTAGTTCAAACGGAATGTATCTCATTTTGTAGACAGATTATTTTATGGAATATCATATATTCAAATTTGTAATGAATGATGGCTTCTACCTGAATTGGTAGACTCTGTGGTGTTAGTTTGTTCTAAATACAAGAAGATAATTTTAACAACTGTAGAACATGTTGAGATTAGCAACTTTTTGTGACATCAACCAACAGTCCTGCCACTGGGTTATCCTATTTTATATTTTTAATTACTAACTTAAGTTTGAGTAAACAGTGGCAGTGAAGTCCTCATAATAATCAGCGGATGTTAACTTTCCGATGTCCCCGTGGTTAACTAAGATTGTGGTGCTAGTAGAGGCACATTGTGGCCTTTTCATCCATATGAAAGTAGAGGCACATTGTGGTGCTAGTTTGTTGGGTTTTGTCTCCACCATCGTGTCGTGATGATATTGCAGGTACCCGAGAGGCCCTTGAGTTTGCCGGAATGTCGATTAACTTCCGCTCCGGCAAATTCGGGTACTCCATATGTCCTATTTTCAGCAAAGGTCATGCTGAAATTTTCCGTGAATTTTAGCATGACTTTGCTAAAAATAGGACATATGGGGTACTTGTGAGCATGGGCCGGGTATCTTAGTAGTTAATTAAGTAGGATCAAGTGCCCCGGCGTACTTGTGACTAATGCATGGCTTTTAGGGTGCCTCGTGTCGATAAAAACTGAAATGATGAAAGGTTAGGCTTTTAGGGTGCCTCGGCCGAAAAACCCTCAATGATAAAAGCTTAGATTTTAGGATGCCTCGGTGTCGACAAACCCTAAATGATGAGACCATGATCTTGTTCCTTGACAATAACCAACTTTTGACCAAACTTTGTTTCTATTTAGAGAGAAACATGGCCCACAACGATGAGGCCGGGGTTCGGGCGGCAAGGCATTCTCGGGAGCTGTCCCAGGAGATGGAGGAACAACCTCACTTGTATGAGGACGCCGCTTTCCCCAATCGATCCCGAGACCACCGATGGTACCGCCGAGGATGACCCCACCGATGCCACCACCGATGGTGCCGCCGAGGATGCCACCATCGATGATGGCGGCACATGCACAGATGGCAGCCAATGTAAGAGGCAACGGAAGGACTAGCGCCCACCGTGTTCGCACCCTCAAGGAGGAAGTTACTAAAGTGGACTCCAACGGAATCCAACGCGCCCGAACGAATAGTCAAGGGGTACTCGCTTCAGCTCGGGTGCATTCTCCGGAGCACCGCCTCGATCAACACCGAGAACCCGAGGCATCCCGACCGAGGAATTTGGCGCAACCTCCTCTTCACGAAGCTGCACGAACGATACAAGTTCCCCACTGCTTTTGAAAACACAAGCCTCAAAGGGAATAAAGTGAACAATGCTGCCCTCACGAAGATGAGCAAGGCCACATCTACTTGGAAAAGCAATGTGAAGAGAATGATCGAGAAAGGTGAGAGTTATGAGAAGATCAAGGAGAAAAATCCTTCGATCACCGAAGATGACTACAACGACTTCAAGATCAATTGCTCGAGCACCGCAAACTCCCAATCAAGTCAATGGGGGAAAGAAATGCGGGAGCTGAACTTAGGGGAACACACACTCGGTCCCGGGCGGTTACAGAGTGGCGGAGCCTATATGGGACAAGGAGGACGCGGAGGCGTGCCGAGCAAGGCCTACCGCCTCTTCGATACATACGGTGACAAGCGGACCAGGAACTTTGTCGTGGCCGGTACAAGAAGGACCCGAAAACAAAGGAGCTTACCACGGATCCGAAGACCAGTGGCGCTTTGAGGTTGTTCTCGTAAGGAATACCACCCCGGGTAATTAGCTCCATATGGTTGCATTCTAATTAATGAAGCCAAATTTCTAAATGGTTCACATTCCTTCCGCAGCGATCGAAAGCAAGAGCTGGGTCGACTAAGAGCAACCCTTGGGACACCACTCTAAATAGGGCGTTGAATGTAATGAAGAACAAGGATAAGCTCAAGAAGCCAACGTCACCGGTCGTGGTGGCCGGCAAAGGCTTGTCCACAAAATGGGGTCATACTATACCGCTGGTGTGCGGAAGGAGAAAAAGACCAGCTCGGAAAGCGGTAGCGCGAGGTTCAAGAACTCAAGGCACAGGTGGCGCGGATTTCGAGATTGTCCAAGAGCAAGTGCAACAACAACTCGGAGCGACGATCACCGCCATTGTGCCTACCTTGATCCAGGAGTTGAGTGCGTGGATTGCGGGCGCCATCAGGGCCGCCCCGATTCCTAGCTTCACGGCCAACTCGCAGAATGCGATGGCGGGCCATTGGTGTCTCCGGCGGAGGCGGCATTGGTGTCTCCGACGCCGCACGGGAGCTTAATGCACCTGGATGTACGCCGGCCGGCAACTCGCCAGCAAGCGACCCCTCCGTCAACTGCACGCCCGCCGTTGGCGGTGCCTCGACATTAGCCGAGCTCGACACCATCATCATGGTAACTAATTAAGCCTCTCTCGGTCGAGGACTTCATCTCCTTGCCTTTGACGCCCTACATGTTTTCGCAGGGCGCCGCCGACGTTCCGTGCACTCTCCTGCACTTCGTGAACAATGAGTTGGTCGATGTCGCCAAGGGCAAAATTGTTCAACCGGGCAACCCCTTGTTCCACGGTACCCAGATGCCACCCAACTTGTTTAGGGTTGAACTAGTTCGGGTGCTGCCAGGCTGCGACGAGGTGTTACCTTCGATTCGACCTGGCCGGGCCGACGATGATGACGTGATGACCCTCGGCCGCACCGAGCTGGCCCTCGCTTTGGCCAAGAGCGATTCGTTTGGGGGCGGGGACACCACCCCAAAGACAACACCGCCAGCCGTGTTGCCGCTAAGTCGGCCCCATGGCAAGACCGCCAAGAACGGTGCCGGACATCCCTATGCCACTGGATCCAAACATGCATATGGCACGGGATCAGAACGACGACGACGACGATACATTTGCCAACGTCGATCAGTACTTTGCCGATCATGGGTACGGTGGCGACTTCATGGGGCCTCCTTCTCAAGAACCCAACCCAACAAAAGACGTGTGCGATCTAACTGGTACCGCGGAGAAGCCAAGTTGCAACAGCGCCGTCGTCTGCTCAGCTCTCGGGAGACGCCTCAGTGCCGACTTCACCGAGCCTCGATAGGCGAGGTGCGTAAATATTATCAGCCCCAACACACTCAAGAAGGCGGTCGCGAGCAGAAATCGGTCCCATTACAGGAGAAGAAGAAGGCACGCAAAAGAAAGACTAACAAGGGTGCGGGCCAGCCGGCACCGAGTACGATCCGTGCTCAGGATGGGCCACCTTCACCTGAGGATATCTCCAGGAGGGTGCATGTGGCGGGTAGGGCGATGCTACCGACAGATATGCTCAATGCTGCAACCGGTGCTATGCGGAGTCTGCATGACATTGTTCTTTCTTTGGAGAAGCGGCGTCTCAGAGAGAAGGATGTGGCATACCCGGTTCGTGGGCTAAGGTGCCGAGAGGGCAAGGGCTTTGTGGATAACTCCATTGGGCACGATCGTCCTGCGGTTTGATGACATCCACGCTTATGTTGAACCTTCATCCGCTGCACTACACCTTCGTTCGGCTATTTTCGCTGAGTATGGAGATGCGGATCATTCGCGACAAGACCGGACATCGTGATAGTCGACCCCTTCTACATGCGTGCCAAGATCTTGGGCAGCGGCGGGGACCGCAAGTCGCCAGTTCTTACCTCGAAGGCGTCATTCGCAAACCAAGATAAGGATAACTTCCTCGTGCCTTACTTTCCCGAGTAAGTCCTCCCTCAACCGCCCGTAACATATGAATTCTTAGATTTCGATCGTTTTTCTTTTAACATTCCGTGTTTTCTGCAGTGACACACATTGCACTCTCATCCTCCTAAGCCCCAAATATTCCATGGCCACGTATTTCGACCCCGACCGTCAGTCGAAGGTAGACTACACAAATGTCAAGAAGGTTCTTGATGATGTTCACCCCGGCTACGCCCAATCTGGAGGCACCTTCACCAGTCCTATTCGTAAGTACGGCAAGCACGTGTTCTCCCACAATACGACGTTCTGCTGCGTCAAGCAGCCACCTGGCGGTCAGAAGGGTGCCTACTATGCCAGCCATCACATGCGGGCGATCGTACGGGACCATCATCAACTTCTGCTACCGAGTAAACTCAAAGATTGGGCCGCGAGCGTGTCGGCAATCCAGGACGCGGACATCAGTCAAGAATTCTTTCGCATCCAAATGGAGTTTGCGGAAATCATCCATCAAGATGTCCTTCGTACCTCGGGGCAGTTCTACCTCAGAAATCAACCGTCCAACAGTGACATCGACACAATGCTACAAATGCAGTCTGACAACGCCCGTTCTTTCATGACTCCCACGATAGACAGCGGCTTCATCCACGCTCCGGTCCCTTGAGTCGAGTCGAAAGTAGTGATGCTGTGTCTAGTTCTGAAACATCGATTGGCTCATGTTGTAATTAAACTTTAATGAACTTGTAGTATGTCTCTTTGGTTTCGAGAGTCGTTCAACTTAGATGTAATCGATGCTATTAATGTCTTGCTTTTCTCTTCCGATCGCTCTGTTGCATACTTATATATTGCTTATGTATTGTGCGTGAATTGGTACTAACGCTTCGTTTGGCTAGTGCATAGCGATGCCGACGTATGTCGTGGTACAAGGGTAAGGTTCCGGAGTCTACGATGACCGGGAGGAGTGTCGAGACAGGTTCACCGATTCAGCGGTAATGCATAAAGGGTACACCACTAGGGCTGAGGACGAATCTAGATACGCCCGCTATCTAGCGGGAGAGGGGAGGGAGCGTTGGAGGAACCAGATGAAGACGCGTTTCATTGTGATGATGCTCATCGTGATGACCACAGCTCTCTTCTATGTGATGGTAGTTTAGATGATCGATATCGATTTGTAATGTGAAGACAAACTCGCTACTCGCGGTCTCGAGACTTGTAATATAATGTTCTATCTTTGTTCGGTCTTTTCAATTCGGAGACTAATATGATGAATTGTATTCGGAGACTAATATGATGAATTGTATTCAAAGACTAACCTTCTATTGTATTCGATGAATCTGTTGTTGATGTGTGTTGTCTATATTTTGTCAAATTACACATTTTGTAACCTGTGCAAAAAACAGAAAATAAAAAAAAACCTAATATTCATACTAATGGCGCATCACATGACAGTGCGCCATTAGTATGACAAAGCATACTAATGGCGCATCACTGGTCAGTGCGCCATTAGTATGCCATGGTTACTAATGGCGCATCTCGTGGTCGTGCGCCATTAGTATGCCAAAGCACCTGGGTATACATGGCCCTGGGAGGCATACTAATGGCGCACCATAGCCTATACTAATGGCGCACGGTGGTGCGCCATTAGTATACCAGATACTAATGGCGCACCACTGGTGCGCCATTAGTAAAAAATACTAATGGCGTGCTAGTAATGGCGCACCAGTGATGCGCCATTAATGGCCAAATTAGGTGCGCCATTAGTAGCGGTTTTTCTAGTAGTGAGCTTTACTTATGCACGGGGTCTGCGCCCGGCTCTGTACAAAGGATTACATGCAATAGCGGCAAGACTTGTACAAAAGGTGGTTGCCGGAACAGGTTCCGCAACAGCGTTTCTCTGGTAAAACTTCGAAGATGCTCAATGTTCCAGGAGTTGCTCACCGGAATGCCATCTTCGGTCTCAAGGCGGACAGCGCCGGGCCTAGTGACTCGTTTCACCCGATAAGGGCCTTCCCACTTCGGCGTCAACTTGTTGGAATTCTTGGCGGACTGAACGCGCCGAAGAACAAGGTCGCCTTCCTCGAGACTTCTGGCATTGACTTTGCGGCTATGGTAGCGGCGCAAAGCTTGTTGGTACCGAGCAGCTCTGACAGCACGAAGATGATCCTCCTCAAGGAGCAGCGCGTCATCTTGTCGCAGCTGCTCTTGCTCAAGCTCATCATAAGAGAGCAATCGAGGCGATCCATATACGAGTTCCGTGGGGAGAACTGCCTCTGCTCCATAGACTAGAGCAAAAGGTGTCTGGCCAGTGGCTCGATTCGGCGTCGTCCTGATCGACCAAAGAACCACCGACAGCTCCTCAATCCAGTTTCTTCCGCACTTGTGCAGCCTGTCGAAAGTTCTGGTCTTGAGCCCGCGCAGCACTTCAGCATTTGCCCTCTCCGCTTGACCGTTGCTTCTCGGATGAGCAATAGAAGTGAAGCAGACCTTGGCGCCAAGATCTTGGATGTACTGCATGAAGGTGCGGCTTGTGAATTGCGTGTCGTTGTCGGTGATGATCCTGTTAGGGATTCTGGAACGGCAAACAATCGACCAGAAGAACTTGACTGCTGACTATGCTGTCACCTTCCTCACTGCTTCCACTTCCGGCCACTTTGTGAACTTGTCGATTGCAACGTACAAGTACTCAAAGCCCCGACAGCTTCGGGAAAGGGGCCGAGGATGTCGAGCCCCTTAATCAAAAATGGCCAGGATAAAGGGATCGTCTGGAGAGCTTGAGTTGGCTGGTGTATCTGCTTGGAATGGAACTGGCATGCTTCACACTTAGTTACTTGTGCAGTTGCATCCTGAGGGCTGTCGGCCAAAAGAAACCTTGCCGGAATGCTTTGCCGGCAAGTGCTCTGGCGCCAATGTGGTGACCACATGTGCCTCCATGTATCTGTGCCAACAGCTTTTGTCCGTCTTCCCGGTGAATACACTTCAATTTCACACCGTTGAGTCTTCTTACATGACAAAGCATCTTTGTCGACAAACTGGTACATACTTGACTGCCGGGCTACTCTTTCCGCTTCTTCTCTCTCTTCGGGAAGTTCTCCTGTCTGAAGGAAATGGACAATCTGTTGCGCCCATGCTGGAGCTTGCGGCTCGACAACAAGGACTAAAGGCACATCTGCTGCTGCGGGACATCAGCGTCCACGGCGAGAACCTGCGGCTCAGCCGGAGCTTGACGTTCCCCGGCAAGCTTGTCGGAGAAAAACTTGTCGGGAGCGTCTGCTTCAACGAAACAAACCCTGGGGCTTGTCGAAGCAGACCGCCCCTCAGCACTGTTGGTGTTGATCTTGGGGACCTTCTTGGCGGCGACTTCGGGAAGCTCTGCCGGAAAATAGTCACCAGAGATCAACTTCCTCTTCTTGCTCTGTCCATTTGATGGTGTTACAGACGGCTGAGTCAGCTTGAGCACAAAAATCCCTGGTTCCACAGGTAACTTAAGTGCGGCGCACTTTGACAGACCATCCGGCAATGTCGATTCGAGCTCTTGGAATATATTCCATCTGCGGTAGTCAAACTACTCTTCTAGCTTTCTCACTTCATCAACATAAGCTTCCATCAACGGACTCGATAATTCTTGTTCACTTGGCGGATAACAAGTCGTGAGTCACCCCGATAATGTGCTTCTTGATCCCAAGGTTCATCATGCGATCTCGAGACCGGCAAGCAAACCTTCATACTGCAGTATTATTTGTTGCTTGCTCCTTGGGAAAGTGCATCTAGACTACGATTTGAGGTGCTCTCCGATTGGGTGCGACAAGTAGCACGCCTGCACCGGGCGCTTTGCAGCGAGAAGGCACCATCAAAGTACATCAGCCACTCTTTGCTTGCCTCCTTGACGGGAATGCTTGTTTACGGAATTTCTTCATCCGGTGTTGGCGCCCATTCTGCTATGAACTCCGCCAATGCTCTGCTCGATAGTTGAAGTGCTCTCAAACTTGAGGCCAAAGCTTGACAATTCCAAAGTGCCCACTCGACAATCCCGCCTGCCCTCTGGATTTTGCAGTATCCTCTTCAGCGGAAAACGAGTGACAACTGTGATCTCATGTGCCTGAAAGTAATGGCGTAGCTTTCTCGAGGCCATGAGGAGGCCGAAAAGCAATTTCTCCACACCAGAGTACCTTGATCTAGCCCCCTGCAGAAGGGAACTGACAAAGTAAACTGGGCGCTGCACCATTCTTTTCTGCATCTTCTCATGCGTCTGCGCAGATCCGTCCTTGTCGGGACCAGAGCTTGCCGGTGAAGCCCTCGCTTGTCATTTGGATGCATCTGCCATGGTTGCTAGCTCATCATCCACCTCCCTCTCCGCTACTAACGCAGCACTAACCACTTGATTGGTTGTCTCTATGTATAGCAGCAACTTCTCTTGTGGCTTAGGTGCGACAAGTGTTGGAGTGGAGGACAGGTATCTCTTCAAGTCCTGCAGCGCTGCCTCCGCTTCCGGAGTCCATTGCATCGGACCTGCCTTTTTCAAAATTTTGAAAAATGGCAGGGCGCGCTCAGCAGATCTAGAGATAAACACACGAGAGCAGCTACGCAACCAACAATCCTTCAGACATCCTTGACGCGCTTCGGTGCTTCAATCTGCTCAATGGCCTTGATCTTGTCGGGAGTGGCTTCAATTCCCCTCTGAGACACGAAGAACCCGAGAAGCTTGCCGGAAGGGACTCCAAACCCACACTTCTCAGGGTTGAGCTTGAGGTTGATCTTGCGCAGATTTGCAAAGGTTTCGTCTAAATCTTGAATCAGAGTCGCCTTGTCCTTGCTTTTGACCACTATGTCATCCATGTAGGCTTCCACATTTCTGTGCATTTGCGGCTCAAAAGCATCATGAACTACTCTTGCAAACGTTGAACCAGCATTCTTTAACCCGAAGGGCATCCGTATAAAACAGTATGTGCCACATGGGGTGATGAATGCGGTCTTCTCCTCATCCTCTTCGCCATGAAGATCGATGATATCCTGAGTATGCATCCGTAAATGAAAGCAAATCACATCCGGCCGTGGAGTCAACAATCTGGTCGATGCGCGGCAAGGGAAATGGGTCTTTGGGGCAAGCTTTATTGACATCGGTAAAGTCGATACAAAGCCTCCATTTCCCTATAGCCTTGCGTACAACTACAGGATTGGCCAACCACGTAGGATGGAGCACTCCTCTAACAAGGCATGCTGCTTCCAATTTCTTGATTTCTTCTGCGATGAACTCTTGACGCTCTAGAACCTGCTACCTGACTTTCGGCTTGACGGGCCGCGCATGAGGACAAACGGCAAGATGGTGCTCAATTACTTTCCTGGGAACACCGGGGATGTCAGACGGTTGCCACGCAAACACGACGACGTTCGCCCGCAGGAAAGCAACGAGCGCGCCTTCCTATTTAGGGTCGAGAGAAGCACTGATGGTGAAGGTACCACCGGCTGCCCTCCTTGGCGGACACCTTCTTGGTCTCTGGTGGAGCTGCCATCGCCTTCTTACACTTGCCGGTGGGGCTCGATGGAAAGGCGTCCTCGACGGTAGCGCAGCACTCAAGAGGTGCGCTGTCGGAGTGGGCATCCGAGCTCTTGCCGGACCTGGTCTTCTTCTTCCCCGGAGCTTCAAATGGCAAGTGGCTTGCAATCTGTTGCAGCCGCTGCTTCGGTAGATCTTGTCAGCAGATAAGAGCATCCTTCTTGTCGCCAGGACAGAGACGACACTTATCGGGCCCGCATCTTCAAAGATGTTGTAGGCATAGTGAGAGGCCGCCATGAATTTGGCGAAGTGCCGGACGGCCAAGTATCCCATTGTAAGGCAATGGAAAATCAGCAACGCCAAAAGTGACCCTCTCAGTCCTGAAGTTCAACTTCACGCCAAATGTCACCGCAACGTGATCTTTCCTTCGCTTGCTCCTTCCCGGATTGATTCCTTGAAAAGTGTCGGTCTCTTCGAGCTCGCCATCAAGGATCTGGAGTTTCGGAGCACCGCGGAGGAGATCAGGTTCAAGCCGCCCCGCCACAACTAGCATCTTGGTGACCTTGAGGTTGCGGATAGTTGGTGAAACCAACATCGGCAAGCACCGACCGCATGATTACACGATCAGGGTGATCCTCAATATCAAAGATGATAGGCGTGCTGGACCATTTCAGAGGCTTGCGTGACTCGATGGATGGTTCTGCTGCATTGACTTCCCGCATCCACTGCTTGAGTTGTCGGCGTGAAGTATGGAGAGAAGCACCGCCGTCAACACACAGGACCTCTGTGGCTTTCTGGAACTCCTGCTCATCGGTCTCATCATCATCCATGTCTTCATCGTCGTCGTCGTCGTCATCCTTGTCGCGGCCACGGGGAAGTCTGTCTCCTTGCCGCTGCTTGGCCTTGCCGCGGCGTCCTCCCCGGCCGGGGCGCTTCTTGCTAGCTCCTCCAGCACCCTCCTGGGCCTTCTCCTTGTCGCGTCGCTCGTATTCAGCCTTCTGCTGCTCGACAAGCTGCTCGACCTTCTTGCAGCTCTGGAGGTCATGACCCTTGGTGCGGTGGATCTTGCAGTACTGCTTGCCGGAGCCGTCCTGCTTGTCGGCGACCGCCACAGACTGGCTTGGCTTTCTTGGCGCCACCTCCGTTGCCGGACTGCTCAACAACTAGCACATCTCTGCCTTTCTTTTTCCTGTTGCCCCGCCGCCGGCTCTTCTTTGCCGGGACGGTCTCCTCACTATCAGATCCTCCTGCTTCAAAGATTCTATCCGGGAGTCTCCTCCTTCCTCAAAGACGCTGCGACACTTGTCGGCCAGGGCATATAGCTCATCGATGTCTTCGATCTTGCACATCGCCATCTCCTCCGCATCCTCGCGGTTTTCGCGACGTTTCGATGGAACGCTACCGATTATCATGGTGGGTGGACATCCGGGATGTTGTCTTTGTACACGCTGAATCTTTGAATATACTTGCGCTAGGGCTCTCCTTCCTTCCGGGCGAGCAGATGAAGATCGCTTTCTTGGCCATGGGGCTTGTGGTCACCAGTAAAGGCGCCGACAAACCGATGGCATAGATCTGCCCAAGAGGATATGGAGTTGTCCGGCAAGTGCATGAGCCAGATCGACATTGGGCTTGAGCACCGCCGGGAAGTAGTTGGCAAGGATCTTGTCGTCTCACCCCCGCAGCCTGCACCGCGATGGTGTAGATGCCGAGGAACTCCGACGGATGCGCCTTGCCGCCGCATTTCTCTCGCACGCCTGGCTTGAAGTTTTTCTTGCTGGGCCACTGGACTTGCCGCAGCTCACGAGTGAACGCAGGGCAACCTACCGCGTACGGCAGGTCGTCTGGTTCCTCTGGCTCATGCATGTCAACAGAGGGTCCAGCGCGCTTGTCGGATTGATGCCGCGCTTCTCTTCGGCGCTCGACGCGAGTTCGAAAGGCCCTCTTGCCGCTGCTCGTAGAACTTGGCATCGATCGCGACGAGCTCGTGGATCCGGCGACGCAGCGGGAGTCGCTATCGAGGTGGATCCGGCGAGTCGGGCGATCTTGGCCTTCGATGGCGAAGAGTGCATGGTGGTTTCACCCCACCGTCTCTGCCGCCACCGGCTCGTGTTTGGCAGTCTTGCCGTGGCAGCGATGCACTCGGTTGCCGCGGAGCGTCGCCGTTGGCGAAGCCGATGAGACTCTGAATGGTGGCCCTCCATTCGTCGACCTTGTCGGCCGTTGGAGGGTAATCCATGAGCAGTGGAGCTCTCGCCAAAGCTTCTGCTGGAGTGGTGGGTGGCAGTGGCGAACGGCGCGAGGAGCGGGATATGCTCGGACTTCTAACTATGTTAGAAGGAGCAGTATCCCGTCCGGGCGATCGCGTGCTTCGCCAGCCAAAGATGTTGGCGTGCATGCTGGTCTTGAGCATCCCGAGATCCTCCAGCTCGATATTGGTCCAACGAGCGTATTGCATTGTGAGTACCATGACGCTGTCGTTCCCGCGCCTCCTGAGACGGGCGCGGTGCATGTACGGACGCCGAGGTTTGCGCAGCCTTGTCTTTGGACTTGGCAGCACCGTGAGCTCCCCCGTCGCCGTCCATTCTTCCGTCGGCGTCTACACCACCACCTATTTGCTCCGGTGGCATGTGGGTTCAAGCGACGGGCTTCCGCCACAAGCTTTCTTCTTCGGTGGCATGTTGATGAAGATGATGAAGATCTAGCTCGCGAGACGCCGGATCAGGTTCACACAACCTCGACGCCCCTACCGGGCGCGCCAAAGATGTCGGGCAGGCTGATCCGCCCGCGAACACCTATGGGACCGGCGGACCGAGCCCCTTCTTCGGTTCAAGGGGAGCGGGGTCGCATCAAGAGCAGATCGAGGCGAAGCACGCGAGAGGTTTACCCAGCTTCGGAGCTCTCCGGAGAGATAATACTCCTACTGCTGCATGTCTAGGTGTATTGCGTTCTTGCTCGGGAGCGCTCGAGTGCTACAGTACACACGAGCTGCTAACGAGACTGAGCCTGGGGAGAACTGACCGACCCACTCCTTCTACGTTGCGCATGGGCCTCCTTTTATATGCTCAAGAGGCTCCGACAGGTGGCAACGTAGACGGGGGTACAAATAGAAAAATAGTGGTTGGTACACCTACTTGTACAGTGTACAGTGTACTATACCTAACCCTGACGGCAGGGGACAAAGGCATTAAATACCCGTCTAGTCGCCCTAACAGTGCAAACAGGGACCGTCAGGGGCGCCACCATTCGCCACGATGGCAAACTTGTCAGCACTGCTTGCCACATCGCATCGCTGGCTGCACAGCCTCTCGCCACGCGCTCCTAGAAAGGTCCCAGGGCGACACGTTAGTGGATGTGTTGGAGCGTAGGTACAGAGAGGTGGTCTGCCGCGGCAAGCGCCTTGCCGCAGTTGTTGTCTTGTCGCGCCCGGAAGCTTGTCGCTCACCAGGCCTTCCCGGCAAGCTCCTCTTGCCGGGGCCTTGTCTCCTTGGCTTGAATACTTTGTTCTTGAATGGCTCCAAAGGAACCACGGAGGATCTTGGCGGTCACCCGGTAAGCCTTGCCGCAGAGGGCTGCAACTGCCCGTGCACAAGTTCGGGATAATAGGGTACCCCTACTCTAGTACACCGACAGGGAGTTGATACGTCCATTTTGCATCATGCTTTTATGATCATATTTATTTCATTATGCGCTGTTATTTCACGTTATGTCACGATACTTATGGCTATTCTCTCTTATTTTACAAGGTTTACATGAAGAGGGAGAATGCCGGCAATGGAATTCTCAATGGAAAAGGAGCAAATATTGAAGGACTATTCTGCACAACTCCAAAAGTCCTGAAACTCCACGGCATACCTTATATTAAATAAAGAAAAATCATCGCCAAAGATGAAGGCCAGGGGCCCACACCCTGCTCACGAGGGTGGGGGGCGCGCCCCTCGGCTCGCCCCCTACCTCGTGGGCCCCCTGGTGGCTCTCCGACGCCCATCTTTCCCTATATGAAGTCTTTCGATGAGAAAAAAATAGGAGAGAACCTTTCGGGACGAGATGCCGCCGCCACGAGGCGGAACCTTGGCGGAACCAATCTAGGGCTCTAGCGGAGCTTTTCTATCGGGAACACTTCCCTCCGGGAGGGGGAAATCATCACCATCGTCATCACCAACGCTCTTCTCATCGGGAGAGGTCAATCTCCATCAACATCTTCACCAGCACCATCTCATCTCCAAACCCTAGTTCATCTCTTGTATCCAATTCTTGTCTCCAAGTCCGGGATTGGTGCTAGTAGTTTGCTAGTAGTGTTGATTACTCCTTGTAGTTGATGCTAGTTTGTTTATTTGGTGGAAGATCATATGTTCAGATCCTATATGCACATTATTATCCCTCTGATTATGAACATGAATATGCTTTGTGAGTAGTTACGTTTGTTCCTGAGGACAAGGGAGAAGTCTTGCTATTAGTAGTCATGTGAATTTGGTATTCTTTCGATATTTTGATAAGATGTATGTTGACCTCTAGTGGTGTTATGTGAACGTCGACTACATAACACTTCACCATTATTTGGGCCTAGAGGAAGGCATTGGGAAGTAATAAGTAGATGATGGGTTGCTAGAGTGACGGAAGCTTAAACCCTACTTTATGCGTTGCTTCGTAAGGGGCTGATTTGGATCCACATGTTTCATGCTATGGTTAGGTTTACCTTAATACTTTTGTTGTAGTTGCGGATGCTTGCCATAGGGGTTAATCTAAGTGGGATGCTTGTCCAAGTTAGGGCAGTACCCAAGCACCGGTCCACCCACATATCAACTTATCAAAGTACCGAACGCGAATCATATGAGCGTGATGAAAAATAGCTTGACGATATTCCCATGTGTCCTCGGGAGCGCTTTTCCTATTATAAGAGTTTGTCCAGGCTTGTCCTTTGCTACAAAAAGGATTGGGCCACCTTGCTGCACTTTATTTACTTTTGTTACTTGTTGCTCGTTACAATTTATCTTATCACAAAACTATCTGTTACCACTTATTTCAGTACTTGCAGAGAATACCTTGCTGAAAACCGCTTATCATTTCCTTCTGCTCCTCGTTGGGTTCGACACTCTTACTTATCGAAAGGACTACGATAGATCCCCCATACTTGTGGGTCTCCACGGAGTCACCCTCAAGAACTCTCTAGTTCTTCTTCTTTGGAATCCACATCATCTTGATGGGAATCCTTGGAGTTGTAGTTGTATTCGATGAAGTAGAACTTGATGTAGTCTTGGGAACCCACTTGACCAAGGCCTTAGGAGCTTCTTCAAATGCATCAATCTCCTCTTAAAGCTTATCCTTGACTTTTTGCTTGTGGTCTTGTGGTGGAAGATCATCTTGTGCTTGTGTCCCTTTGAAAGAAGTAGGATCATACTTCTCTTGTTGAGGAACAAACTTCGTCTTGGGGTATTGATCTTCTTCCCACTCAACTCCATTGGAATTTAACTTTCATTCTAAACCAACACCTTGGTTCTTCCGGTGCCTTCCTTTCTTGCGTACAATTTCCTCGAATTGCTTACTCCCGGCAAGGCTCTTGTAAACACCTTTCTCTATAATTCCCTTCAATAAGCTATTTTCTTGCTCAAGTGTAACTTGGCTAAGAGAATCATTAGTGGAATCAAGAGAACTACTAGAAGCAACAACGTTGGATTTAGCATGATTATTGTTACTATTAGAGGAAGAATCTTTCTTGTTCTTGTTACTAGACTTGACTTGAGGCATGTAAGTAGATAAGAGTAAACGCTTGGCAATGTAGGAAGAACTTTTCTTGCTAAGATCATCATTGATTGCCTTTAAAAACTCATGTTCTTGCTCAAGGTTGAGCTTTTCAAAGCGTAACTTCTCATGAGTCCTTAAAAGTTCTCGATGATCTCCTAAGATAGTTTCATGAGCTAACTTACCAGTGTTTAGTCCTTTAGTTAGGAGCTCAATCTTCTCCTTATCATTTTCATTCGTTTTATCTTGATTAGCATGATTAGTTGAAGTTTCATCATAGTATTCATCACTAGAGTTGTCAACAAGTCAATCATCATCACCTAACAAGTCATCTTCATCACTATTGAAATCAACATACTCGGGGTGTGTTACCTTTGGGCCTTTAGCCATGAAGCATCTTCCATGTCCTTCATTTGGTGAATCAAATATGTCGTAGGAGTTGGTTGACACAAGTGCTAGACCGGCAACACCTTCATCTTGAGTATATTCGGAGTCGGAGTGATAGCTTCTTTCGGAGTGATTGTCGGAGTCGGAGCCGGATACCCATTCACCAACATGAGCTTGATGTCTTTGTTTTGTGTAGCCTCGTTGATGACTTGTCCTTCCTTTCCGAATCCTTGCTTCTCCGGGATGTTCTTCGTTCATAACGATCATCTCTACTCCTTCTTTCTCTTGATGGTGATTCTTCTCTTCTACTTCTTCTTTTTAGAGAATCTTCTCTTCTTTTGTAGGGTGTCGTACACTCATTGGAATAGTGTCTGGGTCTTCCACAATTGTAGCAATTACGCTCACTACTAGAAGATCTTTTGTCATTGTAGGACCTTGACTTGGAGCTTCTTTCCTTGCTCCTACTCTTGTAGAACTTGTTGAAGTTCTTCACCATTAGGCTCAGTTCTTCATTGAAAGTTTGTTTCTCATTTGATGATGTGGGAGCTTCACATGAGGCTTTGTAAGCACCACTTGACTTGTTGTGGGGCTCCTCCTTATCCTTGAGTGACATCTCATGAGCAAAAATTCTTCCAACGACTTCCGTTGGCTTGAGATCTTTGTAATTGGGCATCATTTGGATCAATGTGCACACGGTATCATATTTTCCATCCAAAGCTCTTAGGATCTTCTTGATGATGAATTTGTCGGTCATCTCTTCACTTCCTAAGCAGACAATCTCATTTTGGGATGAGCGCAAGCCTAGAGTACATTTCAGCGACACCTTCACCATCCTTCATTTTAAACTTGTCAAGCTGACTTTGAAGCACATCCAATTTGGATTCCTTGACGGAGTCGGTACCTTCGTGCATGTCAATCAAAGTATCCCAAATTTCCTTTGCATTCTCAAGACGACTGATTTTGTTGAATTCTTCGGGGCACAATCCGCTGAAGAGGATATCACAAGCTTGAGCATTGTATTGCAGCATCTTCAACTCTTCCGCGGTAGCTTCACGGTCCGGTTCTCTCCCATCAAAGAATTCACCTTGCAAGACAATACACACAATAGCCCAAACGGCGGGGTTATGTCCAAGAATATGCATTTTCATCTTATGTTTCCAACTAGCAAAATAGTACCATCAAAGTAAGGACCACTACGGTGGTAATTCCCTCGCTAGACGCCATACACTCCTAGGTTGTGAAACCAAGGCTATGACTACCAAAAGCTATGGAAATCAAAGCAAATGGAGACCAAAGCTCTGATACCACTTGTAGGATCGAAAGTATGTCTAGAGGGGGGGGTGATTAGACTACTTGACCAAATAAAAAACTTGCCTTTTCCCAATTTTAGTTCTTGGCAGATTTTAGCAACTTAGCACAAGTCAAGCAATCAACCTACACATGCAATTCTAAGAGTATAGCATCGGAATGTAAAACAATTGCATATGAGGTAAATGGGAGGAGTTTGAGAAAGCAAACGCAATTGGAGACACAGATGTTTTTGTCGTGGTTCCGATAGGTGGTGCTATCGTACATCCACGTTCATGGAGACTTCAACCCACCAAAGGTAACGACCGCGCGAGTCCACGGAGGGCTCCACCCACAAAGGGTCCACGAAGAAGCAACCTTGTCATCCCACCATGGTCGTGGCCCACGAAGGACTTGCCTCACTAGGGTAGATCTTCACGAAGTAGGTGATCTCATTGCCCTTACAAACTCATTGGTTCAACTCCACAATCTTGTCGGAGGCTCCCAAGTGACACCTAGCCAATCTAGGAGACACCACTCTCCAAGAAGTAACAAATGGTGTGTTGATGATGAACTCCTTGCTCTTGTGCTTCAAATGATAGTCTCCCGCACACTCAACTCTCTCTCATAGGATTTGGATTTGGTGGAAAGAAGATTTGAGTGGAAAGCAACTTGGGGAAGGCTAGAGATCAAGATTCATATGGTAGGAATGGAATATCTTGACCTCAACACAAGTGTAGGTGGTTCTCTCTCGTAAAATGTATGTTGGAAGTGTAGGCATGTTACGATGGCTCTCTCCACGAATGAAGAGTGGATGTAGGGGTATATATATCCTCCACACAAAATCTAACTGCTATACACACAACTTACCAATCTCGGTGGGACGAATCGTAAAACTCGGTGGGACCGATTTAGCAAATAATGTGACCGTTAGGATTTTCGGTGGACCGACATGTCAACTCGGTGGGACCGATATGATTAGGGTTAGGGCATAACGTAATCTCTGTGGAGACCGATTACACAAACTTCGGTGGAACTGATTTTGGTAATAAGCTAACCAGAGTGTTGGTCATGCAAACTCGGTGGGACCGATTCGCTCATCTCGGTGAGACTGAAACGTTACGAAAGGGAAACAGAGAGTTTGCATTGCAATCTCGGTGGGACCGATCGCTCATCTCGGTTTGACCGAAACGTTACAAAGGGAAACAGAGAGATTACAATCCCATCTCGGTGAGACCAAGATCCCTATCGGTGAGACCGACTTGATTATGGTTTCTGGAAGTGGCTATGACATCTGAACTTGGTGGCACCGGATAGAAAGAATCGGTAGGGCCGACTTTGACTTTTGGTTTGGGTCATATGTGGATATGAGAAAGTAGTTGAGGGCTTTGGAGCATATCACTACGCATTTTGAGCAAGAGCCTCATTAAGCAACACCTCATCCCTTCTTGATAATATTGGCTTTTCCTATAGACTCAATGTGATCTTGGATCACTAAAATAGAAAATGTAGAGTCTTGTGCTTTGAGCTTGAGCCAATCCTTTTGTCCTTAGCATTTTGAGGGATCCACTTTTCTCATCCATGCCATGCCAATCATTGAGCTTTCTTGAAATATTTATCTTGAAATAGCATGAGCTCAATGAGATATATGTTGTTAGGAATTACCAAAACCACCCAGGGATAGTTGCACTTTCAATCGCCCCCTTTTCGGTAATTGATGACAACATATAGATCAAAGCTTCGAAAAATGATAATAAGATTGAAAAACATTGTCGCTTTAAGAAGTATGTGAAAAGCAAGATCTCCCCCTAAATTTGTGCATTATTTGAAATTTGCTTTGGACTGCAAATGCACAATGAATTAGGATCACGAGTCACTCTTCCATGTCACATACATCTTGGTGGAGCGCTCAAAATGATAATAATTAAACACATGCACTCACACTAGTATAAAAAGGGCCTATAGTCCCGTTCAGAGGGCCTTTAGTCAGGTTCGTGAACCCGGGACTAAAGGGTCGGCATTAATACCTCACCCTTTAGTCCCGGTTCTATCCAGACTGGGACAGATGGGCCTCCACGTGGCCTGTCCACGAGCCTAGGCGGGAGGGCCTTTGGTCCCGATTGGTGGCACCAACCGGGACCAATAGGCATCCACGCCACAAGCATTTCTTTGGCTCTGGTTTTTGATTTTTTTTCAAAAGGGGGGGGGGTTTGGGGGGATTTGGGGGGTTCATTTAGGTGTTTCATAAATTGTGCTATAGATATCTAATTAAAAGATAAAAGTGTACTTTATTTTTTCCGTGATTGTTCGACGCTACGTACTATACATACATTATAGAGAGGACTAACTAGACATGCTAGCTAGCTAGTAATTAAGCAAAATGAAGATCGTCATGAACATATATATGCATACAGAGAGAAGTGATATCGACCACATCTCCTTCTCCGAGAGATTGGTCGAACAACAAGTTCTCGTGATATCTATCCGACGCTACCGCTACATATATACAATAATTATCTTTTAAAATACGGACGCTGCGTGGTCCACATGGTATTCTGCCTTCAGCGATCACATAGTCAAGAAAGAATGCCGCCAATTCCTCTTGAATTGCTCGCATGCGATCCGGTGCTAGGAGTTCATCCACGCCAAACATCTAATTTTAAGAAAGGGTCAATACATATATATATATATATATATATATATATATATATATATATATATATATATATGAGTGAATGAATGAAACTCAACACAAATGATGGTAATAAAATAAAATTATGTATATTTTTTTTTACGCACTTCATATTGTTTGTCGGAGTAGCCCCTCTCACAGGTCGTGGTGGCGGATGGACTCGCAAACGTAGTATCCATGTAAATCATTCACTTGTTCCTGCCACAACCACTTTACAAGAAACAGAGGTCAATCAAAATGATAATTATATATAGCAAGCACATGCTAAATGGTATTGATGAAACTAGCGCTTGAATCACTAGGAGATGCGCGTGGAATATGCTACTATATAGTACTTACTGGTGTCTCAATTGCAGCTTCTTCGGTAGTCCCGAGCTTTTGTGGTGAATTTTCCCAAGCCCTGCCATACAAAGAAAGCAATTACTTGATATCAGAAATGAACAAAGTTGCTGATATGGTGGATAATGATCGATTTAACCTACTTCTCGAGCATTTCAGTCATTTCCGCATACTCCTTGGGATCTTTCGTCTCGAGTCTAAGACAGTTACTACTCCCTGCTCAAGCTTAATCTCTAGGAGAATATAGTGGAACCTGCGCATTTACGCATAACTCATCAATATTACATTTCTATAACCTGGACTAAATAAGGGAAACCGAATATGCCACAAAGACAAAGAATACTCACGTGTAGTTGTAAGGAAAGAGTATTGTATTTTTGTGTTCATTTATTTCCAACGATCGTAGTAAGTTGGCCTCGGTTTCCTTTGGCACGATATTTAACCTCATTAGCATCGATGAGATATGTGTTAATGAACCCAATATCACCCACTTGTTTTTTCTTCATTTACTGCGATCTTCAATCTGCATAATATAGTGAGGATATTTATAAATACATGCAATGAAAGAGCTGAGTTATATAGAGATACGTAATGATGTAAGTAGTACTACTTACAGACGATAGCAGGTGACCGTTGCTTTATCGATGGCCAATTGATTGAAAACTGATAGAACTCCTCAAATGGAATAGGCAACAGTTCAATTCCAAGGAGGTCATGCTCCTTTTTAACTCTCAAATACAAAGTATTCCTCCCGTCAGACTCTTTGCAGGTTTTCATGTACCAATCATGCAATCTTTGCATCATCGTTGTTAGAGAGCTTTCATCTTTGACGAGAGGCTTCCCGTACTCGTATCTTTGTATCTGCACCTCCAAGAAATCAAATTGTACATCGACGGGCAAGTAATCTTCAGGATTGCCATAACCGGGCACCATCCTCGGATCGACGATGTCGCTTAGCAGGCACCTTGAGCGGGGGCACGATTCCTTCGGCTTGTTCGCCGAGCTGGGCAATTTGTTTCCCAGCTCGTCGTTCTTTCATCCTTTGATCATCGACAGTACTTCCCGATCTCTCCGCCTCGGCAAATGCCTTTCCAATAATGCGCTCATAGTTGCCTTTCGGCGGAGACTTGGGTGGTTTTGTCAGGGCAGCCAGAGTGCGCTTCCCTTTGACCGGGTCTACCTTCTCCTCCGGAGGTGGATGTCTATTTGCTTTCAACCCTTGAAACCAGTCATCCACTTCGTCCGCGATCTTCGCTTTTCCTCCTCGCTCCTCTCAGACGATAACTTCTCCGAGTCTACAGAGAAGGACCGAATCATATCTCCTCTCGCCTTTGGCAAGATTGCTAGACGCGGCAGAGCAGACGGAGCGGATGTCTTCTTTCCTTGCCGACGAGGCGGAGGAGAAGGACTACGACGCTGGCCAAGCAGCCGGAGCGGGCGGCGGTCTCTTCCGCCTTTGCCGACGAGGCGGAGAAGGAGGAGGCTGGCTGCCCGGACGCGCCGTGCAAGCGGAGAAGGAGACGGAGTGCCGCCACGCCGGGAGAAGGAGCCGCCGAGTGCCTGATCGTCACTCGCCGGAAGAGGAGGCGGTGGAGGAGGCGGAGTGCCTGACTCACCGGAGGAGGAGGAGGAGGCGGTGGAGGAGGCGGAGTGCCTGACTTCACGGAGGAGGAGGAGGAGGCGGAGGCGCCCAGTTCGGAAGGTTGATGAGATCCTTCCGCCATAGGCATGGAGTCTTCAGAGCGTAACCCAGCCGATACTCCCCTTCACCGGTAGGGTGGTCAAGCCGAGCTCCTCAAATCCCTCCGTTATTTCATCGACCATCACCTTAGCATATCCTTCGGAATCGAAGCGGTGAAAAGTTGAGTCGGGTTTAGTGGGATAACAGAGCCAACAGCCGCCTTGACCTTTAGATTGCTCCATTGCGCCATAAGGTGGCAACTTTCAGCATCCGTGATAGCATCCACGGGATAGCCGGCAGGAGCCGTCAAGGCATGTTGCTCGGCTGAAGCAGCTCGGTGGAAGCCACGCTGCTTCTCCGCCGAGATGGCGGGGTAACTTCGGGGAAGCTTCGCAGGTCGCTTTGTTGTGATCGGCTGCTTATCGTTCCTCTTCTCGCTCCTCTAGCCCCATTACCCTTTCGCAGCGCCTGCATTAGGCTCTGCTCAGCTTTCTTCCTCCTCTCATGGGTTTTGTAACCCCTGCGTCAAAATCCAGCCTTCCACGAAAGGGAGCTGGCGTGCCTCGTGTCCGTCCTGTGGTGCCCAGGATTCCCGAGGGCCATTGTGAGCTCGCCCTTCTCCCCGTCTCGAACGAACTTCCCTTGCTGCGCTGCTTCGATATAATGCTTAAGCCTCTTGACTGGTATGTCCAATTGTTCGTCCGTCCAAATGCACTTCCCGTTATAGGGTCCAAGGATCCGCCGCCTCAAGAACCAAGTCCGCAACTGTCGCGGCAGTTCATTGTCTCGGTTCGATCCCTTTATCAACCAGATCATTCTCAGCCTTGGACCACTTAGGCCGGGCTATGAGGTAGCCACCGACCCTGCGATGATGAAGCTTCTTCTTCGCAGCATTTCTCTTGTTTGTCGCTGACATCTTTTTACTCTTTTCCGATGTCTTGTAGGCCACAAATGCGGCCACCATCTCTGATCTTCTCATATTTGCCCGTGAATTCTGGTGTCTCATTTTTTCGACATACGTATTGAGGTCTTTCTTCCAATTCCTGAATAGTTCTGCCATCTTCTTAAGAGCAAAAGACTTGATTAATGGCTCTATTACTGGCTTCTCCGGATCATCCTCTGGCGGTAGGGTAAAATTTGACTTCAGCTCACCAAAGATCATTTTTACGCATATCATTGACATAAGACACCTCGTGGTCTTCGTTCTTAGGCTTATACCATTGGTGGATGCTGATCGGGATCTTGTCCCTAAACAGAACCCCGCAGACCGAGCAACAAATGCCTTCTTTGTCCGGTAGGGTTCAATCGGTTGGCCGTCGCGCGATTTGTATGATCTCAAACTTTTCATCCGAGCTCAACTTTTTCTTCGGAATCGCCTTTACCGAAGTTGTGCTCGATCCGGAGGGCTAGAAAAAGAACAAAGACTAGAGTTAATTAATATGTGTACATATATATATACCAAAACAAAGACGAGAGCTAGTCAAGACAGGCTTAACTAATATATATACCTGGCCGGACTCGGTTTGGTGATCACCGGAGCCGTCCTCACGGTCTACTTCTTGCACCAGCATTGGGTCATCGGAGCCATGTAAATCATAGCCAGCTGCTTCTTCACCCTCTCCTTCCAGACCATCGTTATCGACGTTGAGAAACATCATCGAGGAGACGGCATCACTTCCGCAGCGATTATGTCCATAAACAACGCTTCTTGTGCTTCGTCTCGGGGGTTGTCCATAGTTTCTACAAATATTTACAACATGGCAATTATTATTCAAACATGACAGATATGGATATATTAGTGCCAACGTAGAACTAGCTAGCTAATCACAATAAGGAATCATATTAGTGGCCTCGACGCTGCTTCTCTAGGGTTTGGGGTGGCCTCGACAACGCTTCAAGGGTTAGGGGGTGGGCTCGAGAACGCTTCAAGCTAGGAGGGGTATTGACATCGACCCCCCCACGTGTTGAAGCTATCGGGAGGGGTCGGCGCTGAACAGTACATCTATGTCCCACAAGTAGGGTAGAGGGTCGTGGATCGCCGAGCGGTCGAGGGTCAAGGGTCAAGATCACCGAGGGGTCGGGAGGTTGCCTAGTGTCAAAGGATTCAACAAAACCATGTCTTCATCATTAGGCGAAAATGTGGTGCATGATGGTGCGAAGCTCTCCAAAGTTGTTTTGGAGCTGAGTCGGATAGGATAATTAGCTTTTTGGTACAAAGTTCAGCAAAAGGCCAATTATCCTATCCGGGACTCCATTCCAACAACTTTGGAGGACTTCGTACCATCATGCCATGGTTACTTTCGCCAATGATGAAGCGATGGATTTCTTCAATACTTTGACACTATAGGAAGAAGGAAGAAGAAGAAGAAAAAAAGAAGAAAATAGAAGAAAGGAATAGAAGAAGAAGAAGAAGAAAGGAATAGAAGAGAAGAAGAAAGGAATAGAAGAGAAGGAGAAAAAATAGAATTTTTTCTATTTTTTCTTCTTCTCTTCTATTCCTTTCTTCTTCTCCTCTTCTTTTTCTTCTTTTTTCCTCTTCTTATTTATTTCTCCTCTTCTTCCTCTCTTCTTCTTCTCCTTTCTTCCTCTTCTTATTTTCCTTTTTATATGAACATATCATCATATATATGAACATACATTTTCTTTGCATATGCATATGAACATACATACATACATTTTTCTTTCATATGAACATACATACATACATTTTCTTTGCATATGACCATACATACATTTTTCTTTGCATATGACCATTCATACATTTTCTTTGCATATGCTTTGCATATAAACATACATACATATGAACATACATACATACATATAAACATAACATACATACACAAAAAATTCTAAAAATCTGCCTAAAAAATCTAAAAATCTGCCTAAAAATTATCCATCCATCCATCCATCCATATAATGAACATATATAATGAACATATAAAAGCATGCATACATCATCCATATTATGTTCATATAATGAACATATATACATGAACATAAATCTGCCTAAAAAATTATATGAAATTTTTTTTATGAAGAGGACGAGGGACAGGGAGGAAAGGGGGGGTCGCTGAGCCGGACCGAACGGGAGGAGGCGGTCGAGGCAGGGGCTGCAGTGGGAGGCGAGGCGCTGACGCCGAGGTGGGGGCGGGCCGAGGCGCAGGGCACGGGCGGCGGCCCGGCATGGGAGGAGGGCCGTCCGTGCTTTCGTGGGCAGGCAGGCACGGGCGGCGGCCGGCGTGGCGCAGGGCGCGGTCATGCGTGCTCGAGGGGCAGAGTACGGGCGGCCGGCAGCGCGTGGTAGCGAAGGCGTGCTTTCGAGGGGCAGGCGAGAGGGCGGGCGGCGTGCGTGGGCTCGGGCGTGGGCAGGCACGGGAGGCAGGGGATGGCGGCGGCGACCCAGCGAGGAGCCTGTGATTTGGGCAGCTCCTGGCGGGGGCAACTGGCTAGGGAGGCGAGGGAGATGTGAAAATTTCACAAGTCTTGCTTATATAGAAAGAGCATTGGTCCCGGTTCGTGGCACAACCCGGGACTAATGCCCCCCTTTAGTCTCGGTTGGTGCCACCAACCGGGACCAAAGGCCAAATTTCAGCAGCCCAAAGGGCGGAAGCGGTGTTTGGTCCCGGTTGGTGGCACCAACCGGGACTAAAGGGGCATTAGTCCCGGTCGTGCCACGAACCGGGATTAAACCCACTTTTAGTCTCGGTTGGTGCCACCAACCGGGACCAAAGGCCTGTGCTGCCTCAGCGCCAAATGTTTAGTCCCACCTCGCTAGTTGAAGGGCGCCGACACTTTGGTTTATAAGCTACTGGTGTGCGCCCCATTTCGAGCTCCTCTCAAATGCAGGCTTTGGGCCTAATCATGCTCTTGCTGTCAGGCCTATTGGGCCTCAAGGGCCTGAATCTCGCCCATGTAGGGTTTCTAGTCGTATTCAGGCCGTGGGGCCTAGTAGGTGGTAGTTTTTTTGCTTTATATTTTATTTCTTTTTGCTTTTAGTTTTAGAAAAATATAAACTTTCTATTAGTGCCATTAGTTTTAGAATTTGAAAACATTTTTTGTTTTCTTTGTTGCTTTATTTATTTTATTTTGTTTCTACTTACAACAAAATACTTATTGTTGCTATTTTTATTTTTTTCAAGTTTTTTGTCTTGTTTTCTGCATTATTTATTTTCTTTTGGTTTTTGCTTTATTTTTTAATTCTTTTTGCTTTTAGGTCAGCAAAATTATAAACTTTCTGTTAGTGCTTTTAGTTTTAGAAAAAATATAAACTTTTTGTTTGTGCCATTAGTTTTAAAATTCAAAAACACTTTTTTTGTTTTCTTTGTTGCTTTATTTATTTTATTTTGTTTCTACTTACAACCAAATGCTTATTGTTGCTTTATTTATTTTCACTTTTTCTTCGCTTGTGTCGTTTGCTTATTGCGCCGTAACCATGGATAATCTTCATCATTTATCAGGATGCTTGGGTCAGCCTTGACTTTGAAGGGGGGAATTTCATGAAACTTTTCATACTCTTCGACATGTCTGCCTTGCCCTCCACTCCTGGGATGTCTGCTTTTTCCCGAAAGAACTATGTGGCGCTTTGGCTCATTGTATGATGTATTCGCTTCCTTATCTTTTCTTTTCCTCGGTCCGGTAGAGATGTCCTTCACATAGATAACTTGTGCCACATCATTGGCTAGGACGAACGGTTCGTCAGTGTACCCAAGATTTTTCAGATCCACTTTTGTCATTCCGCATCGTGGGTCTACACTGCACTCGCCTCTCGACAGATTGACCCACTTGCACTTAAACAAAGGGACCTTAAAATCTACTTCGTAGTCAAGTTCCCATATGTCTACTATGTAACCATAATATGTGTCATTTCCTTGTCGGTTCTTGCATCAAAGCGGACACCACTGTTTTGGTTGGTGCTCTTTTCATCTTGGTCAATCATGTAAAATGTATTCCCATTTATCTCAGATCCTTTCCAAATCATTACAGTCGAAGATGGTCCTCGACAACAAGTACAACTCATCACAAACAGTGCTGTCACCTCTGAGACGTGTTTCCAACCAACTGCTGAAAGTCCCGATGTGTTCACATGTAATCCAAATCGTCGACTACTCCGGTGTTTGAGCGCAGACTGTTCTTGTGTTCATCGACATACGGGGTCACTAAGGTAGAGTTCTCAGAGAACTCGTAGTGTGCTTGAGACCAAGAATATCCGGCCCTGCATATTATTGAGTCTCTTCCAAGCGTGTTTTTTCCAGTCAGTCTCCCCTCATACCGCGATTTAGGGAGACCTATCTTATTAAGGCCAGGAATGAAGTCAACACAAAACCCGATGACATCCTCTCGCTTTGATGGCCCATGGAGATGCTTCCTTCTCGCCTAGCACGGTTACATTTAACATATTTCTTTAGGACTCCCATGAACCTCTAAAAGGGGTACATATTGTGTAGAAATACGGGCCCGTAATGACAATCTCACGACTAGATGAACTAGGACGCAAGGCCATGATATTGAAGAAGGATGGTGGGAACACCAGCTCGAACCGACAAGACATTGCGCCACATCACTCCTTAGCGCTATACGATTTCTGGATCGATCACCTTACGAGATATTGCATTGAGGAATGCACATAGCTTCACAATGGCTAATCGGACGCTTTTCCGGTAGAAGTTCTCTCAATGCAACCGGAAGCAGCTTGCATCATAATCACGTGGCAGTCATGAGACTTTAGGTTCGGAACTTTTCTCCGACATATTTATTATTCCCTTTATATTCGATTTAGAAGCCACCGGGACCTTCATACCGAGCAGGCATTGAAAGAATATTTATTTCTCTTCTTTCGAAGAGCGTGGCTGGCAGGACCTTCATACCGCTTCGGAGGCATGCCCTCTTTTCATGCAAGCGTTGCAGGTCCTCTCGTGCCTCGTGTGTATCTTTTGTCTTCCCATACACGCCCAAGAAGCCTAGCAGGTTCACGCAAAGGTTCTTCGTCATGTGCATCACGTCGATCAAGAGCCGGACCTCTAGGTATTTCCAAAGAGGGTAGGTCCCAAAATATAGATTTCTTCTTCCACATGGGTGCGTGATTCTCGGCATCATTCGAACAGCTAGTCCGCCGACCCTTTCCAAAGATTACGTGTAAATCATTGACCATAGCAAGTACGTGATCACCGGTACGCATGGCGGGCTTCTTCCGGTGATCTGCCTCGCTTTTGAAATGCTTGCCTTTCTTCGACATTGATGGTTGGTCGGAAGAAATTGGCGATGGCCTGTGTACACATTCTTCCTACAGCTTCGGTATATACTATCGGTGTCAAGTAAACAAAGGCGTGCATGCGTGGTATCCCTTGTTTGTCCGTCTCCGAAGGTTATCGAGAGCGGGCCAATCGTTGATTGTCACGAACAACAACGCCTTCAGGTCAAATTCCTCCTTTTGTGCTCATCCCACGACGCACACCGCTTCCATTCCACACCTGTAAAAGTTCCTCAACTAATGGCCTTAGGTACACATCAATGTCGTTGCCGGGTTGCTTAGGGCCTTGGATGAGAACGGCATCATAATGAACTTCCGCTTCATGCACATCCAAGGAGGAAGGTTATACATACATAGAGTCACGGGCCAGTGCGTGATTGCTGCTCGCTTCCCCGAAGGATTAATGCCATCCGCGCTTAAAGCAAACCATACGCTCCTTGGGTCCTTTGCAAACTCATCCCAAAGATTTCTCTCGATTTTTCTCCATCGCGACCCGTCGTGGTGCTCTCAACTTCCCGCCTTTCTTACGGTCCTCACTGTGCCATCGTGATCAACTTGGCATGCTCTCCGCTTCAACAGACGTTTCAACCGTGGTATTATAGGACCATACCACATCACCTTCGCAGAACCCTCTTCCCGGGAGGCTCGCCGTCAACATCACTGTGGTCATCTCGTCTAATCTTATATCAAGCAATGCACCGCATACCGGCATGCGTTCAGATCCTTGTAGGCACCACGGTAGAAGATGCAGTCATTAGGGCATGCATGTATCTTCTCCACCTCCAATCCTAGAGGGGATACCACCTTCTTTGCTGCGTATGTACTGTCGGGAAATTCGTTATCCTTTGGAAGCTTCTTCTTCATTATTTTCAAGAGCTTCTAAAATCCTTTATCGTGCACAACATTCTCCGCCTTCCAATCGCAGCAATTCGAGTAATGCACCGAGCTTTGTGTTGCCATCTTCGCAATTGGGATACAACCCTTTTTTATGATCCTCTAACATGCGATCGAACTTCAGCTTCTCCTTTTGACTTTCGCATTGTGTCCTTGCATCGACAATGACCCGGCAGAGATCATCATCATGGGGCACATCGTCTGGTTCATCTTGATCTTCAGCAGCCGCTGCTGCAAAGCACCATCGTGCACATCGTCTGCAGTGCAACTTGATGTTCAAGAGCATCACCGTATTCGGGGGCACATAGTTGTCATCGTACTTCTTCTTCCTCGCCGTCTTCCATCATAACCCCTATTTTTCCGTGCCTCGTCCAAACATTATAGTGTGGCATGAAACCCTTGTAAAGCAGGTGGGTGTGAAGGATTTTCCGGTCGAGTAAGACTTCAGATTCCCACATATAGGGCATGGACAACACATAAAACCATTCTGCTTGTTTGCCTCAGCCACTTCGAGAAAAGCATGCACGCCCTTAATGTACTCGGAGGTGTGTCTGTCACCGTACATCCATTGCCGGTTCATCTGCGTGCATTATATATAATTAAGTGTGTCAAAAATCATTACAAAACATCATGAATAGATAATTAAATGACCAAATTAATAGAAGTTCATCATCACATAAAAACCAAAGTACATACATAGTTCTCATCTAACAACATAAAGCTCTACAGAGCATCTAAATTAATGAAACCATACATTGAAACTATGTAAAACATTTCAATGTGAAAACAAATACGATCATAATCGCAACCAAGGTAACAACTGATCCAACGGCATAATGATACCAAGCCTCGGTATGAATGGCATATTTTCTAATCTTTCTAATCTTCAAGCGCATTGCATCCGCAACATGCAACTCCAATATCATCTTCTCCTCCTCAAGTTTTTTTATTTTTTCCTTCAAGAAATTGTTTTCTTCTTCAACTAAATTTAACCTCTCGACAATAGGGTCGGTTGGAATTTCCGGTTCAACAACCTCCTAGATAAATAAAATCTATGTCACGTTGGGCGGCTTAATTTTCATAAACAATAAATGAACCAATAGTTACCACATCCGAATCATAGATGTGATTTAGGGCCGACGGGAGGCGGATACCAAAACCATCGCACTATATAAGATGCAATAATAAAAGTAAGAAAATAATACAAGTAAGAATATTTTTCCTTTCAGAAAGAAGATAAGAACAAGAGGCTCACCACGGTGGTGCTGGCGATGAGATCGCCGCGGGTGATCGACGGCGGTGAAGACAGGGACGGGGCGTGACGGCCGCTAAACCTAGACAAATATTGAGGAAAATGGAGGTTAGAGGTCGAGCTAGGAGAGGAGAAAGCTTAAGTAGTGTGGCTCGGGCATTCCATCGAACACCTTGTGTGCATAGGAGGTGAGCTAGAGCACCACCAAGCCCCTCCCCTCGGCCGGAAAAAACAGAGCGGTGCTCTGTTCTTGCATGAGGGGCTATATAGGCAGCACCATTAGCCCGGTTGGTGGCATGAGCCGGGACTAAAGGGAAGTTTTGGTCCCGGGTTCATGCCACCAACCGACCAATAGTGGTGGGCCAGGAGCGAGACCATTGGTCCCGGTTCGTTCCCACCAACCGGGACCAAAAGGTCCGGACGAACCGGGACCAATGGCCCACGTGGTCTGCCGCCCCCGGGCTCACGAACCGGGATAAATGCTCGCATTAATCCCGGTTCTGGATTGAACCGGGACTAATGGGCAAAATAGGCCTCAACGATAGCCCCTTTTTCTACTAGTGTCATCACCAAGCAAAGTGAATGATCATTATAGCATATAAGAGATAATATCATCCAACAAGCATTAATGTAGCATAGCATATGATCAAACACATGATCATCCAAGAATCTCACAAAAGTCATAAAGTATCAAGCACACATAGAAATAACGAAGTTCAACCACCAAAAAGAAGAGAGATCAAAAGCAACACTCTCTCTCGAAGCCTATGATCTATACATTTTTCTCCCCCTTTGGCAACAAGTTACTAAAAAGTTCATAAAAATGTATAGTGCTAAACGACTCTCAGGCTTGGTCTTCATGAGATGGTGTAGAGATGGCTCCAAGGACGAAAGCTTCTGTTGATGTAGCTGGAGCTGGTGGAGTGGGTGCTAGAGCTGGAGGCACTAAAGCTGTAGCTAGTGTAGATGATGTAGCTCTAGTGTCTGTAACAGGCACTGCAGCAGATCTCTGTCCTCTGGGCACTCTAGCAAAAGCATCTGTAGTAGACTTGCCCTTCTTCTCCTCCACATCCTCCTGAAGTTGCTCAACTGCAGTTTGGATCTCAGTAACTTTGACATCAGAGCATAAAACTTCTGCTCTATGATTCTCTCCAAACTCTCCTGGTTTTGAGTCAGGGTGGCCAAGCAATTCTCAATCCTCAAGGTGGAGGCAATCAAGTAGCCAAGCTGTTCTTGCTTCCTCTTCAGGAAAATTTGAGATGCCTCTTCAGCAGTTGGCATCTTAGCAGTTTTTTCAGTCCTTGCTTTCTCTTTCTTCTCTTGTGCTTGCACAGATGATGGTTCATTTTCATCCGTCACAATGGTGTTGTCCTCAAAACCATTGTAGATGGGCAGGTGCTCCTTGTCCAAAAGATATGTCCCTGTGCCCATCTTGGAGTTTATGAGCTCCTGAATGTCTGGGGCATATCCAAAAGATCTCTTCTAATTAGCACCAGTCCTTTTGATTGTTTCCACAATCAGACTCATGACTTTGAATTTCTGAGGCACATCAAATATACGCAACAAGTTGATTGCATGGCCTCTAATCATCTTGTGATCACCTGACTTGGGCAGCAAAGTGTGCCTTAAGATCCAGTTGATAGTAGGCAATCCTGACAATAGGTAATGTACAGATCCAAACTTATGTGTCTCTAGTGCAGCATCTGGGATCGCTCTGTACATGTGAGCCATAGAGTTGTGGTCTTTCTTCTTCTTGGCATAGACATCGAAGTCATCCTCATTCTCTTTTGAAGCATTTATCAACTCAGCTCCATTCTTCAACTATGGATTGGTACTTAGTACCTTCAGACATCCAGACAATCTTCCCATCTGGGTAGAAGTAAGTTGTGGAGTAAAACTGCATGATGAGATCATCATTCCACTTGGTGAGATTCTGGCCAACAAAGTCATCTACTCCACAAGAATTGAAGTTGTCATACACTCCTATAGTGCTCTTCATTCTTTCCATTTCTTCTCAGCCACAACTGGTTCTTTGTGTTCAGATCCCAAAGTTACTTGAGTAGAGGCTCTGGCCTTAGACATGGGAACTCTTCTTGCAGGAGCCTTTGTCTTCATTCCTGGCTTTGTGGTAGCAGCTGTGCCATATTCTTTTTCAGCACCTTCTTCTTAGAAGTGGCCTCATCCTCAACAGCCACATAGTCCCCATCTTCAGAATCTGAGGTTCTCTTCTTCCTTGCCCTGGTTGCTGCCTTGGGCAAATTGCTGGGTGTGCTCCTGCTACCCTCATCTGAGGTACTGGAGGGACTAGTGCCCTCACTCATGTGAACTTGCTCCTCAGACTTGTTCTGACTGTCACTCTGATCTGACATGATGCAAACTCTGATAGCGCACTCGTGAATAGATGTAGATGAGGTAGAGTAGATGAGCATCACAAAGCACAGAGGTTTTTGCAAAAAAATGATTCAAAAACTTAGTTTTAGTTTTCCACAGAAAGCATTTGTTTCCCATTAAGATAAGGTAGATCAGTCAATATGAATGAATCACATTGATGGAGAATTTCTACTCTCCTGCTTTGTTTCCCATTAAGATAATGTAGATCAGTAGATGCTTTTCTTCTGGGAGTACAAGTCATCAACCGTTATTTTTTAGTAATTGTTTTCCTTATACCTATTGTTGCTTACAGGTATATCAAAATTAAAGCTTCGTTTTATTCCAACTTAGATTTTAGTTGAACTACACAAAAGGAGCCAATGTGTCCAAGGCAAACTGCTGCATTACTAGCTTCAGTTGGTCGTTCCACTTTAGAGAAAGAACGTCCTGCTTATGCTTACATTACAAAAGGAATGACCGAGAAGCTTTACAGAGTATTATTAGACGCTGGTGACATGACTAGTCTGCAGAGAGCTTTGGCAATTCTACAACACGTGGAGTGCACTGGGTAAAGAGTGCCCAAACAAGTACAAGAAGCTATGACAGGACTCCACGATCATAGGCATTACATATTTTGAATGGGAAAAGTTTGTCAAAGTATAATCATTGATTTTAGCAAGAAGACGTTAGTTTAATATATTGGAGTTGGAAAACCTTGTCAAAATTTGCTCATTGATGTTAGTGAGAAGACATGCATTTGATATTTTTGAGTGGAACGCCCTTGCTGTGAGCAGCGTCGATTGTTTTTTTCCTATTCCTGTGTTCAGTTTAGAAGTAAATAGTTACTCTGCTGAGATATTTCTGTGTTAAGAGTATGTTTTGAAAATTGTCTATGTAATGCCAGGCCTTGTGTTTGATTGCAAAGCTGAGCTTGGAGTGTTGTGGCATGCGGTATCACGAGCTGTTCACCGTGCCTCCTGAGAATAATGCTTCGTATTGTTTTGCATGTCGATCTAATGCCAGTGATTTGCTTGTTAAGATGATCATCCTCTTTTGTTGTTTCCGTGCTTAAGAAGTTCATTGTCTTATGTTTCATTAATAGCCTATACGACAAGTCGGGTAGGTTAGACGTGAAACCATATGATCTTCCCATTTAACTCATGATATTAGGTCGTGATTGGATCGTCGTTTTCCAACCAAAACCGCTTGTAAACCTGACGCTTGTAAATAAAAGCGTATGGTCTCGGGCTAAGTGCTTGGTTGGTCGATTTCGACTAGTAAAATATCGGAAGTACTTCACACACGATAAAAATGTTGAACGACACTTTCGACGATTGCTAATCCAGCCGTTAGATGCTGTTTCAGCCTTGCCCATGGATGGCATGATACACACGTCATGCATGTATCATCTGGTAATGTCGTACATATAGCAGTGCTCGCAAAATATACACTGGTCTCTCAAATTACACGCATAACCCGCCGGTTTTACTTACAGATCTCGGGCCCTCGGTTTCATTGCGCCTGTATTTTATGTGTTGTTTCTGATGACGAGTAAATTACACTTGTATGTTAATACAGGTTTGAAATAAACCAGAGCTCCCAAGCGCGGCCTTACCGTTTCATGCCGTCTCAGTTTCTCGAAGGTGCTCATAGGTGTCCGATGATCCTGGCTTCCTGAATGAGCAGCAGGTGTTGTATCAGACCATCCGTAGGGCTCCGTCGTCCTTTGAGTTGTTGCGCTCACCGAGGCGCCGAGCATTGTTAACATCGTCAACGAACATGAGGATTCAGGAGATGACTTTATTTTGACTGGATGACACTAGGGACCCACTAGGGCCATAGCCGTACGTACGCAAGTGCCTCCTTATTATGTACAACTATATTTTTTTGCTTCCTCCTGGTTTCTCGACATCATGGTCCCACACCACTGTCAACCTATGTAGTCAATATAAACGAGATAATTGTACAAGGTGCCGCTGACAGCAGGGACCAAGCAGCTCGAGCAGTATATGAGTTTTTGAGGCGTGAGCACTGCAGAGTTTTTCTTGGTGATGATTTCATTGTTGTTCGGAGGAGAGCAGGGTATTAACTGGGCGGGCTGTGGCTCGTGTAGCCCAGGCCAGATATCCAGCCCAGATATTAATTTTTTCAAGATGAAAATGGCTAGCCCAGCTACAGGTTTTTTTTAGGAATACCCAGGCAAGGTCAACTTGTTATTCTCCGCCCCGCTGGGCTGCAAATATTTCCTAGGAGGGATGCATTAGGCTTAACAGGAAAATGGGCTTTAAAAAATAATAAATGGGATGTAATTATAAAACTGGGCAAGAATTATAAAAAATGCACCAAACACGAAATTAGTTTATAAAATATTATTTATGGATTTTGAAAATCCTACATTTTCATTGTTGCACGCGCAATATTTCGTTGGATTTTTACGTAACACAAATTTATATTTAATCTGACTAGAAATTTCGGGATAAAAATATTTTGGATCCCATCAAAATGTGGGAAATTTTATTGAATTTTTTCTTCAACGGTTGGTTGAAATTATTAATCATTGTCCTAGGTAGAAAATGGGTTGTACTCTTAACAAACTGTAAATGGGCTGTAGTAAATTCCATTAGAATTCAAAAATGGGTTGTACATTCTTACAAATCGCAAATGGGCTATAAGTTCTCTGCCACACACTTGTGGGCCTACTAAGTTGACGCATCTCCTAAAAAATAAGCTGACGCGTATGCAAGGCTTTGTCAACTTATTATAGTCAACACACGGTTCTAGCAGCAGTGGCCGTGGGATGTCTATCCAACGGATGTCGTGCTTCTTCTTCAATCTCGGATATTCTTAGCTTCGGCCGCCCAAAAAATGATTCCTCCCCCTGACATCTGGGGCGCATTGTTTCAGAGGCTGACTTATGGGCCTACTAAGTTGGCGCGTACGAAGGGCTTTGTCAACTTAGTCAATATAAACGATTCTAGCTGCAGTGACCGTACGATGTCCAGCCAACGGCCTTCGTGCTTCTTCAACCTCTGGTCTTCTTGCTCCAGCCGCCAAAAGAAGCCCCGGTTGTGCCGCCTGCTCCTGCCTCTCGTGGCCGGCTGTGCTGCCGCGGAGGCCTCACTGCCCCCTACTACTCGCACCGCTGGCCAGGCCATCCCTCCACTCACCCACACCCACTGTTATTCTGCAGCGACGACAGCCTCACACCGCAGCCGAACCAGTGAACCCTCGTACTCCTCTCCGCATGGGCATCCACTACCACGTCTTCCCCGGCTCCGCGTCGTCCCCTTCCTAGGCCTTGCCATCGTCCATCGCCGTGGTGCTCTTGGCACGGCGTGGTCAACGTGGTCAAGGAACGACTTCCATCGGACGTGGACTGTAAGTGGAGAGGCTGACAGCTGTGTCCACGGCCGCAGCAAGGAAGTGCCTCCTTATTACGCAGAAAATAATGATTCCTCCACCTGACAGCTGGGACCCACCGGACGGGCCACTGTATTTCACAAAAAAATGTTTCCCCCTGACTGCTGGGACCCACCGGATGGGCCACCGTATTTCGCAAAAAAACGTTTCTCCCTGACTGCTGGGACCCACTGGACGGGCCACCGTATTTCACGAAAAAAACGTTTCTCCCTGACTGCTGGGACCCACTGGACGGACCCTCCGCTGTCAGCTCGGACCCACAAAAAAATGAATACTCCCCTGCTAGCTGGGACCCACCATGGTGGGAGGCTGACTTGTGGGCCTACTAAGTTGACTGGGACAGAGGCCTTTGTCAACTTTAGTCAATATGAACGATTCTAGCTCCAAAGGACCGTGACGATGTCCATCCAACAACAGAGTGCTTCTTCAACCTCTGGTCTTCTTGCTCCAAATTACCAAAGCAGCGCCGGTCATGCCGCATGCTCCTGCCTCCCGTGGCCGGCTGTGATGCCGTGAGGCCTCACCGCCTGCTACTACTCCCACCGCTGGCCAGGCCATCCCTCTACTCACCCACACCCCCTGTTATTCTGCGGCGATGGCAGCCTCACACCGCAGCCAAACCAGTGGACCCTCGTACTCCTCTCCACGTGGGCATCCACTGCTGCGTCTTTCCAGACTCCGCGTCATCCCCTTCCTAGGCATCGCCGTCCTCCACCATTGTGGTGCTCCCGGCGCGGTGTGGTCAACGTGGTCAAGGAACGGCTTCCATCGGACGTGGACTGTACGTGGGGAGGCTGACAACTGGTTCCACGGCCGCAACAAGGAAGTGCGTCCTTATTACGTGCAAAAAAATTATTCCTCCACCTGACAGCGGGGGCCCACCGGACGGGCCACCGTATTTTGCAAAAAAAAACGTTTCCCCTGACTGCTGGGACCCACCAGCTACATCTTCGCAAGCAAGGTAGTGCGTCCGGGCAAAAAAAAAACGATTCGCCCCCCTAACTGCTGGGACTCACCAGCTACATCTTCACACGCAAGGAAGTGCCTGACAGAAGGGACCCACCTAGTCGAAGTGTACATAGCGTTGTCATTCTGGTCGCGAACGTGTACGTACATACTGGTTGATGTAGAGGCGAGCACGTGTCATAGTAGAGGCGTGCACGTAGCATGTACATGTACTTACAGCGGCCAGTGTGCAAGAAAGAAAATACGGCCATGTATGTGTACATACGGGCGGGGTCTCGAATGCCACTCGCGCATACATACGGCCAGGGCTCGTGTACATGGCTGGGTCGGAACGGAGAAACATCGTCGTCGTCGTGTTCATGGGGAGCCAACCGGCTGGGCCGGAACGGAATGCGTCGTCGTGTTCATTGGGAGGGCTTGGACAGAACAAGCGATGAAACGAGGCCTGGCGTAGCGCAGAACGGAGGAAACGGCCTTGTGTTCGACCGGCCATGTTCGAAATGGGATCCTGTTCATCGGGAGGGGTCTGGCGTACCGCAAAACAGAGGAAACATACCTCCTCCGGTCGAAACGGGGGTCCTGTTGATCGGGCGGGGTGTGGCATACCGCAAAACGGACAAAACAGACTTGTGTTGGAGCGCTACGGTCGAAACGGGGGTCCTGTTCATCGGGAGGTGTGTGGCGATCGCAAAGCAGGACTCCACGGGATATCGTTTCATCTCCACCGTCGGCCTCCTCCAGCCTCCACGGGCTACTGTCGACCTCCTCCAGCCTCCACGGCTCCTGTTCATCCAGCCTCCACCGCGCGCTACTCCATCGGCTACTGTTGAACCACCCCTACACCGGCATCCCTCCACCTTCTACTATTCATCCAGCCCTCCACAGGGTCGTCCTATTCATCCAGCCGTCCACGGGGTCTTGTTCATCGAGCCCCAACCGGCTCGATCGATCGGGGTCCTGTTCATCCAGAGGCAATGCCAGGGGGTCCTGTTCATCCACCCCCACCGCTCAATGTTCATCCAACCCCCCCCCCCCCCCCCCCCCCCCCGCAACACTCACTGTTTATCCAGAGGCAGCATCAATCGGCTTGAGTTAGCAGCAGTAGCAAAGGAATCGCTCAATCAGGTTCAGTTAACAGCCACCGATCGATCGCTCGGGTTCAAGAACGCCAGAGTAACTGCGGCAATCGCCGGGTTCGATTAGAGCCCAACGCCTCGCTTCGGGTTGATTAGAGGCAACACTCACACACACGCTGCAGTATCGCACGAGAAACACGCATCGCTTCGCCCCGACCACCCACCGTGAACCGGAACTCCCGAAATTTTCCCTCGCCCTTGCTTCTACCACGGTTTTTTCCGTCATGGACGCCCAAAGAATGTCATGCGTAGCGCGCCCTCCCAGGATGAAAAGCCCATTTTCTGTCATGATTTTTTGTCATAGAAGTAGGAGCCCACCACATCTATGATGATACCGGGTTTTGTCACAATTATCGTCATAGAAGTGTCATAAGTATGACATAATTTTTTTTGTTCGGCCCAAAATGTCACGGATGTGTCTTTTTTTGTAGTGCCACACGCCGGACCGCCGGCCCCAGCCCTGCCTCGCCACCCCGAAACAACTCCCCATCGCTGGTTCGCCGCCGCCTCGCCGCCCCGGCCAGCCCTCAAGGTCCCCGCCCCCACCCTGAACCCCAAGATACATAGTGGGGTACATCTTCGGCGAGCCCCCCTCCTCGTTGCGGGTGGTTCTTCCTTAACTCCGGCGAGCCCCCCACCCTTAAAAATGGACTGACCCAAAAGTCGATTCAGTCGACTGAAGTGTAGCTAAATCGGAGCAGAGCAGTAGCACGAGCGAGGGGGAGAGCAGCAGCAGCAGCGCGAGCGAGCGAGAGCCGGGGCAGCAGAAGCAGCGCGAGCGAGAGCCGAAGTAGCAGCAGCAGATCCGACTAGGGGAGAGCCGCCGTGGAGATGTCGCCCGCGGCGCCGGCTTCAAGGTAGCCGCTCCATGGGGGTGCGGGATGGAGCACCGTCGGCGCCGGGAGGTCGAGTTAAGGAGAAGGTGCGATGCGATGAGTGTACAACCTCTTTGGTGGCGCCGAGTAGGCCTCGTCTTCGTCCGAGGAGTCGGTGAGGATGTCACCGTTCCGGTTGAATAGGTGAAGGCAGCGCTATGGGGATGGAGGAGCTGCAATAGACGAGGCGATCGTCGGAGCTTCTCCTTGGAGGTGGAGGACGGGGCGGCTGAACCGGCGGGACGACGAGATGGACGACAGATCCTCATCCGGGGAGGTGGACAAGGGATGTCGAGCTATTGCGGTGGACGACGTCGTCGGGGAAGTGGCTCCGGCTGGGCAGTGGTGAGGTGGCGGACGGAGGAGGGTGGGGTTTCACGGCTGGAGCGGAGAGGTTATGGCGGCCTGGGATTTCGAATGGCGAAAAGTAGGCGATGGGAGGGGGTTAACCATGACTTAGGGACACGCTTGTCCAAAATATAGTGTGTGTTACAAAAGTACTCCCATCGATTTGAACTAGCGGCCCTTTCGGCTCAGGGTTAGAAGGGGGATTTCGCGTGTCGGGATTTGTAAACTGGAGGGAGTTTTCACGCGCGTTGTAATTTCGGGATAGCAAGGCACGGGTTGTGAAGGCACCAATTTGGGAGCACGATATCTGAATTTTCGGGATATAACAAGGCGCGGGTTGAATTTTAGGGACAAGCCTAACGTGTAATATTCTACTTGTACGTACCAAATCAATTCACACTTCCCTCAACCAAAAAAACGAAAAAATAAAACTATTCACACCACGCAAAGAGAGAGTCTTGCCCCATTTTACTATACAAATGCTATTCAAAGCTACTCCCTCCTTCCATCTATATAGGGCCTAATGCGTTTTTCAATGCTAAATTTGACCAAATATTAGAGAAATAATATATGACATGCAACTTACAAAAAGCACACCGTAAAATTCGTGTATGAAAGGAGCTTTCAATGATACAATTTTCACATTGTGCATGTCATGTACTATTAATCTTGTCAATAGTCAAAGGCGGTCTTAAAAAACGCATTGCACCCTATATAGATGGAAGGAGGGAGTATGAATCCATGTTATGTCCAATTAAATTTTTCGCTGGCTGTATAATGCGTGTAACCTACTCATACCAACATTTTAGTGCATTCCAAATGTCTATCTACTGCTGCAATTTGAACTAAATTTGAATTCATTTCTCTATTTCAATAAGAATCTACAATCATGATTGTTGCCAACTTCAACCATCATTCGTGTATTGCCTTAATAACACACTACATGCTTACTATAGAGATAGATATGAACTATGTGTACTATATGAACTCGAATTCTATTTTTGTAATACAGCTTGATGTTGATTCCAAATAATAGTACATTTGATGTACTAACTATATATTCATAATCTAAACCATGTTCCATACGTACACCTTGTTTATCACACAAAGTATAGTGCCCGCCCCCTACGTTATGACAAGTATTTAACCCTGAGCTGCAAAAGCCACACATTAGCCCAAATTATAATCAATGTTCTATATATTATATGTAGTACTAGCAAGATGCTCATGCGTTCCACGGAAAGTCAATATGATCAAGGGGAGGCCTTATTTGCAAATATGAAGAGGGGTGTAGGTATCTTTTTTCAAAATTGCCATAGTTTCTTTCCTATCCGTCAGATATAAATCGGACGGCCTATATTGCAGGATGGCGGGCACACCATCATCAACAACTCTGTTTTTATAAGAGTAGAGATAAAATATATGATATGTTGTATAACATGTTCATAACCACACCATGTGTATCACCGTTATATATATTCACACATGCGTCGGTTTAAAACACTATGATAAATTATTCAAATATACAAATTCGCTTTTTATAATGAATTATTACCTCTATTCGTCTTCTACACCCACACAATCCTCTTATCTTTGTAGCTAGCGCTAACTTCCTCTCGTGCATGCACACACCCGCATCCCTCTCACCCTCGCTCAGCATTCTCTAGCTCGATTGGGCAAATTTGTCTTTTCACTTTAGCTCGTTCACCCACGGTGTGTCTAGGCCCCCAGATCCTTTACGGCACACATCGATCGATATGCCTCTCTAGCCAGGTGTGCCTAGCACAAACACAAGCCTCCCCTCTTCTCTTATCACCATCCATGCCTCACTCCCACCACTCTTTTCATTGATCTCGTGCTCGCACACTCCTTCCCCCTCGATATATTATGCCTCTTGCATCACCTCCATGATGCATCCCTCTCTCTCTCTATCCTTCTCCCCGTGCCTTATTTGCTTCTAACACATACATGCATGTATACCAATCGATCTCCCAACATATACCTAGGTTGACTTTAACTATTTTCCCCTCACCCATTGATCTACGTACCTCACAAGTTATGTCTCTCCTTTCTCTGACAAAGGACAATTGACCTTCCTATGTTGTTACGTCTGCTTACCACAGCCATATCGTCCCCCCTCATCATTCGTGCATGCCTCCTCGACCAGATCTCACATGCACGCATGCATGTGAAGCCATCCCCACTTTTATTGATATTGCAGGCGTGCCCTCCGTTTGTCTAGCAAGCCTCTCCCACCATTTGTTAGGAGCAACTCCTCTACCACCCCCTCCAACACTCTAGCTCTGTCTCTCTCCCAACCTTATCCTCCCCTACACATATGCATGGATGCCGATCGATCTCCCTTAATACATGAGGTAGGCCTCTCTCCTCCTCCACACATATACCAGCCATTGTACATCTATAGTTAATTAGGCCTCCCCCCACCACACCTCGATAGTCGAGTGCTGTAGGTAGGTATCCATGCCACAAACACAAACTACACCTGTCCCCTCTCACGTTCCAGTAGGTCAGCCACTCTATATCTTTGACGTGAGCACACACAAATTCGATGGCACTCTTTATCGATAGCGCGCGCGCACACACACACACATCATCCCTCTCTTCGATTATAGGGATACCTCAAGCCTATGATACCTCCACTCTCTTCTCGTGGATCGCCCCCTCTATATATATGATATATCCAGGACTCTATTTCACACACATTGCATATGTTACATTTTTTGATTGACCCCCCCCCCCCCCCAAAAAAAACACTCACGAACCCACACACTATATCTCTCTATGTTTGTATCTCTCCCACACAACCCCACATAGGTGGTGTACGTACACAAGAAGAGAATAGGTGCATGTACTCATGCTTCGTGCCCAGCCACACTCGTGCGGGTACACGGTGGAGCTCATTTCTATACGAAATGGTAGCCCACATGCTAATTTGAACGTGTGTAGCGGTTGTTTACCTACGGAGGTCGTGTAGCACGCGTGCACGAAACAAAGTTTGACTTGATGCGTTGGCACGTTATTTTTAAATAAGGTTATATCGCTCAATGGCACGTACATAGAATATAAAATGATTTTTATGAAGAAAAAGGTAGTCTGCTCCACTATATACAATGGAGCTTGCCTGCCTGGGTTTGCCTCTCTTCAAAGTATCTCACACAAGGCTGCGGTGGCCTGTCTCTCACCGCTGGTCACCTATCCAGCCGCATCCCGTCCGCTGGCAGAAAGGGAGGATGTGCATTTATTTCTCTGTTCGACGGCGCCGAGGTAGCACGTCCCGATCTGCGGTACACGTTGTTCTCTTTGACCAAGCTCTGGCGCGGTAGGGCCTATGCCACACCTGCCGCCGCCGGTATGGGCAGAGATTCCGCCACGCGGCTCACATAGTTACATCCCAACGACCTCCAGGTATCCCCTCCGGCCTTACTCCACTGCCCGTCTTCCCACGTCGTTGCATGTGGAAAATCTTGCATGTGGATTTTCCATAGTTCTTTGCCCAAAACGTAGCTCGTCCGGCGTACTTTCCATATTGCAATCTCGTCCTCACACCGTTTTAGACAAGCACAACTGTGTTGTTATTTTCCCTTAGGACAAAGAATATGCTTCCTTTTTGTCATCGCATGTGTCATCAACTGTTATTGGACAGTAATTGTTTCCTTTCTACCTCTTTTTTGCAAATAGGGCTATCCATTTCACCTCGTTGCTATTGCGACCTTTTGGTGAACTGCACAAATCAGTTTTTTCTTAAGAGTGTTTTGTGAAGTTGTACTAAAATGTCACACGGGCAACGTCTCTACATTTCAGTGCGACTGCACAAAGGGAGATTGGTTTTGCTCTATCCTAATCATCCAACTCCGAGCCTAATCTTCTCCAACTAGTTAGTCTTAAGAGAGAGTTCAAAGGTGACAGACTTCTATTTGTGTGTTTATTGTCTCATCAGCAATCCTCTATTATCTCAATCACACTTAATATCTTTGGAACAGGGACGCTCAGCTCTATTTTAGTGGAACTGCACAAAATGGTCGGAATGTTGCATACTCCAAACAGCTACTTTTTTCCCAACATGCCTTGTTGATTTAGACAGAGCTCGAGGGACGTTGCTGCCAATAAAAGCATGGATAAATTTTAATTTAACACCTTCTCACAACTTTGTCTTTAGTTGTGATGTAAATATTAGCTCTGATCTGCTAATCATTGAGATGCATTAGCAAGGAAGTTAGTTTTTTATTGTTTCCGAAAGAGCATCGATGGCAAGACACACGAAACAAAAGCTGAAAGCTCAGAGCATTGTACAATTTCATGTCGCTGGAAAATTATTTGTATAATACGTCAATTATGTAAACAAATGCTGGAAGCTTGATAGCATTGCCAGAAGCCTCTTCTGCATCCGGGTCCATGTGCCATGCACAAAATTATACTCCTCCGTTCCTAAATATTTATCTTTTTACAAATTTTAAATGGGCATATTTTAGAGTGTAGATTCACTCATTTTGCTTTGTATCTATTCACCCGTTGAAATCTCTAGAAAGACAAATACTCTGGAGTATATTTAAGCACTAGTAAAAAACGGAGCTTTAAAACCGGTTTGTAAGGGCCTTTAGTGCCGGTTATGGAACCGGTACTAAAGTGTGGGCACTAAAGGCCCCCCCCCCTTTAGTACCGGTTTGACACAAACCGGCGCTAAAGTGCCGCCACGTGGCGGGAGCTCACGCTCAGTATGGGGACCTTTAGTACGGTTGGTGTTACCAACGGTACTAAAGGTTTTTTTTATTTTTTTGAGAAATTTTGGAAAAAAATTTGATTTTTTTTATTTTTAATTTTTCTGAATTATTTGATAATTTAGTCTCTAATCACCTCTCTTAACTGCTCAAGTGTGGATCACTCATTCCAAATCATCTAACTTCCCGACCGGTCACCCATCCCTCTCACTACTCCAAATTGAGCACGCTTAACTTTCGGGTTCTATTCTCCTTCGCTTCCAAGTCTGCACTTGTTGTTTTCCGACAATAGTAAGATGTTAATCCTATTAACCCTCGTGAGTTTAGCATGAGCATGAAGTCACACATTTCACCATTTGAGTTTGAAACTATTATTCTAAAAAACAGTAATTATTTAGTAACGCTAATATTTCTTGAATAAGTTTGACCATAGTTTGACCACAGTTTGACCATAGTTTGACCATATTTGACCAAAATTCAAAAAATTGAAATAATTATTTAGTAAAACTAATATTCTTGAATAATTATATAGTAAAACCAATTTTTTTAAGAAAAACTGAAATTTGACCATATCTTTTTTCCCTTTGGAATTTGAGGATTCTAAAAAATTCCAAACAGGCCGTAGGCGGTCTCCATCGGATGCGGATTTTCGTGCTGAATTTTTAGATATATTATACTTTTTTTTCCGACATCGTATGCAAAAGTTATAGCCGTTTTACATTTTCCCTACACTTTTTGCAAAACATGTCCAAATTTAAGTTTTCAAAATTTCCTAACTAGTAGATGTAGTAATATAACTACCTCTCGAAAGATTTTATTTTCTGAAGTTTTTATCATTTTCTTGATTTTTTTTCAAAACTGAAATGGCGATATACAGGGGGGGGTAGAGTTTGAAAATTGCCCTATAGTGCCGGTTTGTGTCTTCAACCGGGACTATAGGTTAAGACTCTGTAGTGCCGGTTGGTGACGCAAACCGGTACTAATGGTTAGACCTTTAGTACCGGTTTGTGTCACAAACCGTCACTAAAGGGGCTCGTGGGGCCCTGGCCTGACGCCAGCCTGCCACCACCCCTTTAGTACCGGTTCGTGGCATGAACCGGTACTAAAGGTTCATTACGAACCGGCACTAATGCATAGCCATTCGAACTGGCACTATTGATCACATTAGTGCCGGTTTTTTTTACAAACCGGCACTAATGTGTTTCACGTTTGACCCTTTTTCTACTAGTGAAGAACCGAGGGAGTAGTGCACAACCGCATGAGAGACTCAGCCCGGTCGTTGCGCCGCGTTAATAGTGAGTAATGAGCAGTCAAATCATAAGCCCCACCTTTCCCACTGTAAGTTGCTCGGAAGAAGCAACCATCAAGATGCTCTTCTTTGAATCCGCTCATGTTGCTCGATCCGTCACTGTTTATAGAGCGCGCTTCAAAACAAATCTCTGGGACCAAGGCAACTAGCGATCGCCTTGAAAAAAATAGCATTGGTAGTTATAGCACGGCATCTATTACTAGAGGAAATAATGCGTACACACATGCATGTAGTGCTTCCACCCCGGGTACACACATGCATGCACTTACTACACTATGTAGTACATCAAGAGAAAATTGTGGACTTGATTGCGGTTACCACGCCCTAATTAATTGAGCATTAAACCAAACACGTCTAAAGTCTCTCTGGTGGTGGAAATGCATTGAGAGAAATGCATCATAATGAAGCGCGCCCTATAAACTATGATAGAGGGAGGAGTAGTGCGAAGGTGCAAAACCAGAAATGCCAGATGGCGGTCGGTCCAACACACCTCCTCTTGGCATATCACTAACATGTCGGACCGGAGTGTGAACAAACCGATCTCATTTGACGGCAAAATGGCCAACCCGCTGCTCCTTGAGAGAGACGAGGAGCGAGAACACACAGACGGGCTCGCATGGAGGCCAAGATATATTCGAGTATGGTTGATCTATATCATAGTTACATGTTTGATGTTTTTTTAATACTATACTATTGGGCTGCCGTTTTCCGCCCTTCTCCCGGATAAATGTGTACTTTATCATATATTAAAAAAATAAGAGTACAGACGCTCCACCATGCGTTTCTAGTAGTAGTACTACTCGTACTACTAAACCTTGCGCTTGGCTCTTCGCCTCTTTGTGAAGTCGAACAATGATGGTACTCAGCATGTTGGGTACTATAGTGTATGCCTCTGGCAATCTGACACTGAATGAACTGATACATGTCCACCCCCTGGGCGAGGGTAGGTTGCATTAGTCAAAAGGCGTAAGCGAGCTTCACCTTGTCCTGCAAGCTTATCCTTGTTCTGCGAGTTGACGGGCCACGCCAAAAAGTAGTGATAGTCCATACTCCCTCCTTTCCTGTTAATATGGCTTAATCTTTTTTGCGGGTAAATGAGAGAGCTTTATTCATATATAAGCATTCTTACGACGATTAATCAAGACACTGGTCACTAGGAAGCGAGGTACCCCGGAAAACAAGAAGTAGGAAGCGAGGTGTTTTGTCAAGCCAGCTCTCGGCCACATTCAAAGTGCAGCAAGCACGGTTCACACAAAGATGGGCCGCAAGGTTTGCTGAACTGTTTACATGCTGAAAGCAAAAAAAGAGGAAATATTATCGAGCGCTCCTATTTGTAACAGGATATGAGCCAGAATTAAGCGAGAATTGTGGCGAGTGTTCCATGCAATCAACTTCCATTATCACATGCGAGAACCCTCGAAGAGAACCATATGTGTTGAAGATTGCTTTATCACATTTTTAAAGTATAATAAGAGTGCAGACGCTCCTCCATCCAGTTCCTAGTAGTATAGTACATACCTCTATAGACTATAGTAGTAGTACTAGTACTAGTAAACTTTGTGCTTGGCTGTTCGCCTCTTCGGGAAGTCGAAGAATAATAGTACTAGTATAGTGTATGCTTCTGGCAATCTGACACCGAATTAAGTGTTGCACGTCCACGGCCTGAGCGAGGGAGAGCTTGCATTAGTCAAAAGTTTCTCCTTGTCCTGTGAGCCACCGCACGCAAGCGATCTCCCGTCCTGCAAGCTTCTCCTCATTCGGCAAGTTGACGGGACACAACAAAGTAATGCTAGTCCATACTGCCTCATCTTCGGTTAATATGGCTTAATTTCAAACGAGATAAATACACTGTCTTTCACTGTATATTTGTAAAAATATGGTCAGTGTACTTCATAATACGCTCAGTGCGCTCAATATATACATTTTCCGGTGTTTATACGGTCACTAGCTCACCCTGGCTGAGTATGTGTGTGCATGCATGTGTAGGTTGAGCACTTGAGCATGACCATGTGTGTTCCGTCGTGTGCTCAGACATGCATGCATTAGGGTGTCGCGCATGTTTTTGCATCCATACGTACGTGTGACTGTTGCATGCATGCACAAGGTTGTAGTCACTTACATTCACATGTTCATAAGTTAATGCTTTGTCAAAACGTTGCATCAAGGTTTAATCATTCGTTGTTCACGATGCATTCATGATATTAAGACGTTGGTAAAGACAATTTTCTTGAGGAAAACGAGCCCATGAATTGAGTACAAAGGGGACCAATAAGCCAGGACGGAGGGAGTACCAGTAGTGAACCGGAAGGAGGAGTAGGGACTAGTAGTACAGTACTACGACGTAACAACGTGCAGTAAAAAATTCCTCTATGCGCATCCTGTCTACGTGTCATGCAAGAAAATAGAGATAAGTACAAGTGAGACTCAGGAACGGTCATACATGTAGGGGGAGTACGTGTAGGGGCCACTAAGGAGCAGCCAAAGCACACTGTAAGTTAGTCAGAAGAAGCAACCATCATTTCACTCTTCAATGACACGTACGCAATATAAAATGGTTGATATGGAGAGAAAAACAAAACCACTATATATACACTAGCAGGAGCCTAAGCTACAAGCCTGCTTTCTTGGGTTGCTCTCTTCAAAAGCATAGAACGACGGTGGCCACACCGCTGGTCACATATTCGGCCTGACCCCGCAGCTGGGGGAAGGGAACAATGTTCTGCGTAGACACGGTCGACATCAGCGAGGGAGAAAACCCACAGTCGGTGCATCCCAATCGGGGGTCCCCGCGGTATGGGCTGATGCCACGTCCCAACCGCCCTTCTAGCTATAGCCCGACATCCTAGGTAGTACATCTTCCTTTTGGAGCCAGCTTGCTCCACTGCCGCAGCTCCCCACGTAGCTCCATCTCCATGTCGATCTTTCTCTACTTCTACCGGCTTCTATTTGTGATGAGTTTATGTCTCATGAACTAGTGCCAGTACTATTATTCTAATCACACTTCTTCAATATATTTGCCATCAGGGATGCTCAGCTCGATTTTAGTGGAACTGCACAAAAGCATCGTATGATCCGAGGGTGCCAGCCGTCTTTCCTTCGACAGGTTCTACCTAGCCAGGAAATTAAATCTTGTTTAGGGTTTAGGGTTTAAGTCGTAGTGACCCCATCAGTAGTTTTTCTTTCGTACATGCTCTCACAACTTTTGTCGTTAGTTGTAAAGCAAATATTGGCTATGATATGTGACTCATTGAGATGCATCAGCATGCGTGTTAGTTTTCCTTTGTATTTGATGGAATGTTGTAACGAGGCAACCTTGGAGTAGGAATGAAAATGGAGTGGAAAGTTTTTGTTTTTACGGAGAAAAAATGGAAATGGAGAGAAACCAACATTTCGTTTCGTTGGATCGCGCCATCGAGCCAAACCAACGTTTAAATCACGTCTGTCGCGTTCGTGTCTCACCCTCCTTCACGGGTTGACCCCACACGGTTGCTCGGCATGCCACTCACTGCAAATTGAGTATATGATAACTTTCCCACCTGCTTGTCGATGGATTGCACCATGGAGTACTAGCACTACTGGAAGAGATTGACGAGATGGGGAAGGACAGCTCACTGTAGCAAGGACTCCCAAGAACTTTTTACATGCATGTTGTGGCCGGCTATTGCAACCTTTGAATGCAGAGCAGTCGCGGGCACTAGGAATCGGGCGGGCGACACTCTCTTGGCCGGCGCGCCGCTTCAATGTCGGCGCCAGTCGCGTCCGCTCTTGCCGGGCATGAATGCGGCACTGACCGTTTCGGGCAGGAAGCACGCACGGGTGATGAAGAGGGTTCGGGTCGGTCAGGATCGGGCGTGGCAGCGGTCCGGACGCCCGCAAACAAGAGATGTTGTATGTTAATATTGCTATGTATATAATTAACAATGTATATAATTTTCCAGTTGGACAAATATGATTGGAGATGGAGATGGAGATGGAATTTTACGTAAACACGGAAATGTTTGTCTGTGTGTGTCTGCGCGACAAGTCTCGCGACCTGGAAGCGGGGGCGTGTTTTTGATCGAGTTTTCTTTCTTGGTACGTTAAAAAATTGTCCCCCACTTTTCGTTTCTTTTTTCCGGGAACACGCGTATTCTATTTAAAACCACTACTATGGAGAGATTTTTTACTCCATTATAGCCTCTTGTTTGATAGGGTTTTTCGCGTCTCGCTCTCTCACCCTCTCCATATCAAAACAAGATGACAGTGTCCACTCTATATCTCTCCTCACCGGTGGTCACAGATCCGGCCGAACCCCGTCCGCTGCGGGAGGTTAGGAGGTGCAGCGTTGACGTTGTCGCCATCGGCGATGGAGGAAGCCGATGCGCACCGTCCTCTCGGAGTCGGCGCTGGCGTGGACGTAGGTCCTCCGCGCACTTGTTCACTACCGTCGTGTGGGAAGATCCCGCCCGCTCGCCTAAGCGACAAATCACCCACCTGAGATATAACTTATTGTACTGGTCCAGCTCCCCATGTCGCTGCATGCGGGTTTTCTTCTATGCGACTACTCCCCAGCTCCCCATGTATAGTAGCTAGGGTTCGTCGGCTGGTCCAACATCACCTACTATTATAGAGGAAATGCCACTTGAAAATTTGTCCTGATTTATGCCTCGGTTGTGCGGTCATTGTCCATATGCTGCTATTGTTGTTGCTAATCTAATACTATCACTGGTTAAATGAAGAAATGCTTTTTTTCTCGGGTATCCTGGTTTAGTTCCCATCAAGATAATCATGATGCTTCTGTTTGTTGGTGTACTTTTGATTACTTCTTATTGACAATTGAGATGTCGTTGTTAATCTTGTACCACTGCCAAAACAAAGTAACAACACTATATCCCTTTTTTATATTTTTGCAAACAGCAATGGGTATCTCCATACCCGCGCATGTCTTCCTCAATTTTAGGGGAACTGCACAAAATTGGATGGCCATTGTTGTTCTGCCTCATTGTCCTCTGCCACATGGTTCTTCCTTCCTCGAGCTTGATTACTGAGAAGAAGAGGATTTGTCGAACTTCATAGGTGCCTCACCCAAACTTGATGCCAAATGGATGATGCATCACCACGATGACCTATCGATGCTCATGGTTGCATCGGCTGGTGAAGCTGATCGATTTTCAATGAAAAACAAGCTGCCTTCCATCAGTGCTCTTTGCTTGTTACCCACAAAGATGATATCCTTCATCAGTTCACCTTGGTGGCGTTGGAGACGCAGTCGTCTTTTCCGTTGGTGAAATTTTATCACACAATTGGCTATGAACCAAATGTTTCCTCGAAGAAGGATCGATGTTAGTACTAAGAGCATAAGTTTTGTATTGATTTCTAAGCCTTCTCACAACTTTGTATCCAGCTCCCCTTTAATTTTATTTTTCCATCTATTAACTTTGAATAAAAAATGGTGTGGATTAAAAACACGGATGGACGTAGTAGCCCTCCATTTTTATTTACTCCGCATATTAGATTTGACCGGAGTCAAACCTTGTAAAGTTTGACCAAGTTTAGGCCGAACACAACAAACCATAATTATTAGAGAGGGAAAACTGTACATACTCTCAAACCTTTCCGATAATTCCCGAACCCGTAGGGTCTACACACTAAAGGTTCGGTGACGCTAGGGTTGTAGAGATATTAGTATGCGGTAACCCGAAAGTTGTTCGGAGTCCCGGATGAGATCCCGGACGTCACGAGGAGTTCCGGAATGGTCCGGAGGTGAAGAATTGTATATAGGAAGTCCAGTTTCGGCCACCGGGAAAGTTTCGGGGGTCACCGGTATTGTACTGTGACCACCGGAAGGGTCCCAGGGGTCCACCGGGTGGGGCCACCTATCCCGGAGGGCCCCTTGGCCGCCGCCCCCCTTGAGATTGGATCTCTAGGGGGCCGGTGCACCCCCCTAGGACCCCTATGTAAAGAGGGGGGGGAGGGAGGGGTGCGCACACTAGTCCCTGGCGCCTCCCTCTCCCCCGTACCACCTCTCCCTCTCGCTGAGCTTGGCGAAGCCCTGCCGAGATCGCCGCTACTTCCACCACCACGCCATTGTGCTGCTGGATCTCCATCAACCTCTCCTTTCCCCTTGCTGGATCAAGAAGGAGGAGACATCTTCCCCAACCGTACGTGTGTTGAACGCGGAGGAGCCGTCCGTTCGGCACTAGGATCTTCGGTGATTTGGATCACGACGAGTACGACTCCCTCAACCCCGTTTTCTTGAAAGCTTCCGCCCGTGATCTACAAGGGTATGTAGATGCACTTCTCTCTCTCATTGCTAGATGACTCCATAGATTGATCTTGGTGAAGTGTAGAAATTTTTTATTTTCTGCAACATTCCCCAACAGTGGCATCATGAGCTAGGTCTATGCGTAGTTTCTATGCACGAGTAGAACACTATCTTGTTGTGGGCGTAGATGTTGTTGATACGTCTCCAACGTATCTATAATTTATGAAGCATTCATGCTATATTACTATGTGTTTTGAAAGATTATGGGATTTATTATACACTTCTATATTATTTTTGGGACTAACCTATTAACCGGAGGCCCAGGCCAGAATTGATGTTTTTTTGCCTTTTTCAGTATTTCGAAGAAACAGAATATCAAACGGAGTCCAAACGGAATGATACGTTCGGGATCGTGGTTTTCCAACCGAACGTGATCCAGGAGACTTGGACCCTACTCCAAGAAGTTTCCGAGGAGGTCACGAGGGTGGAGGGCGCCCCCCTGGGCACGCCCCCTACCTCGTGGGCCCCTCGGAGCTCCACTGATGTACTCCTTCCTCCTATATATACCCACGTATCCCCGAACGATCAAAATAGAAGATAGATCGGGAGTTCTGCCGCCGCAAGCCTCTGTAGCCACCAAAAACCAATCGGGACCCTGTTCCGGCACCCTGTCGGAGGGGGATCCCATCACTGGAGGCCATCTTCATCATCCCGGTGCTATCCATGACGAGGAGGGAGTAGTTCACTCTTGGGGCTGAGGGTATGAACCAGTAGCTATGTGTTTGATCTCTCTCTCTCTCGTGTTCTCTCTCGTGTTCCCTCTATGGCACGATCTTGATGTATCGAGCTTTGCTATTGTAGTTGGATCTTATGATGTTTCTCCCCCTCTACTCTCTTGTGATGAATTGAGTTTCCCCTTTGAAGTTATCTTATCGGATTGAGTCTTTATGAGAACACTTGATGTATGTCTTGCCGTGATTATCTGTCGTGACAATGGGATATCATGTGCCACTTGATGTATGTTTTGGTGACCAACTTGTGGGTTCCGCCCATGAACCTATGCATAGGGGTTGGCACACGTTCTTGACTCTCCGGTAGTAGCTTTGGGGCACTCTTTGAAGTACTTTTATGTTGGTTGGATGAATCTGAGATTGTGTGATGCATATCGTATAATCATGCCCACGGATACTTGAGGTGACAATGGAGTATCTAGGTGACATTAGGGTTTTGGTTGATTTGTGTCTCATGGTGTTATTCTAGTATGAACTCTATGATGGATTGAGCAGAAAGAATAGCTTTATGTTATTTTACTACGAACTCTTGAATAGATAGGACAGAAAGGATAACTTTCAGGTGGTTTCGTACCCTACCATAATCTCTACGTTTGTTCTCCGCTATTAGTGTCTTTGGAGTGACTTTTTGTTGCATGTTGAGGGCTTGTTATATGATCTATCTATGTTATTATTGTTGAGAGAACTTGCACTAGTGAAAGTATGAACCCTAGGCCTTGTTTCCTATCATTGCAATACCGTTTATGCTCACTTCTACCAATTGTTACCTTGCTGTTTTTACAATTTCAGATTACGAAAACCTATATCTACCATCCATATTGCACTTGTATCACCATCTCTTCGCCGAACTAGTGCACCTATACAATTTACCATTGTATTGGGTGTGTTGGGGACACAAGAGACTCTTCGTTATTTGGTTGCAGGGTTGTTTGAGAGAGACCATCTTCATCCTACGCCTCCTACGGATTGATAAACCTTAGGTCATCCACTTGAGCGAAATTTTCTACTGTCCTACAAACCTGTGCACTTGCATGGCCAACAACGTCTACAAGAAGAAGGTTGTCTAGTAGACATCAAGCTCTTTTCTGGCGCCGTTGCCGGGGAGGCTAGGTAAAGGGTACTCACACTCCGTCACTAAGCTCTTTTCTGGCGAGGTGAGAGCTAGGTATATCTTTAGATCTTGCAATTGAATCTTTTTGTTTCTTGTTTTATCACTAGTTTAGTCTATAAAAGAAAACTACAAAAAAATGGAGTTGAGTTTGTCTCATATGCTTCACCTTTTTAATATCTTTCATGAGTATGATGGAAAGGATAATTGTGCTCAAGTGCTAGAAGAAGAAATCTCTAAATTGTTTGGCACTAAATATTTAAATGATGAGCATGATTGAAATGTTGTTATTATGAAATCCTTGAATATCCATGATGCTAATGATATGCAAAGTTACAAGCTTGGGGAAGCTATGTTTGATGGAGATGATATTTTTTGTCCCCAAGCTTTGATGAGCAAATTTACTATGATGAAAGCATGCCTCCTATCTATGATGATTATTGTGATGACACATATGCTTTAAAGAATAATGATAACCATGAAACGTGTCATCTTGATCTTAATTTTCAATCACATGATTGTTATTTTGTTGAGTTTGCTCCCACTACTATTCATGAGAAGAAATTTGCTTATATTGAGAATAGTAAATTTTCTATGCTTGTAGATCATGAAAAGAATGCTTTAGGTGCTGGTTATATTGTTGAATTGATTCATGATGCTACTGAAAATTATTATGAGAGAGAGGAACATATGCTTTTAGGAATTGCGATAATATCAAGTCTCCTCTCTATGTGCTGAAAATCTTGAAGTTATGCTTGTATTGCCATCCTATGCTAGTTGATTATTGTTCCCATAAGTTGTTTGCTCACAAAATCCCTATGCATAGGAAGTGGGTTAGGATTAAATGCGCTAGTCATATGCTTCATGATGGTCCCGTTATGTTTCAATTCTTATCTTTTATGTGAGCATCATTGCCATCATCATGCCTAGCTAGAAAGGCATTAAAGAAAAGCGCTTGTTGGGAGACAACCCAATATTTATCCTTACTGTTTTTGTGTGAACACATGATTATGTTACTGTAGTAATCATGTTTTATAGATTTCGTTTCAATAAAGTGCCGAGTAGAGCCTTTGGGAAGACTTGGGTGAAGTTTATTTGATCTTGCTGTAGAAAACAGAAACTTTAGCGCTCACGAGATTAGCTGCCATTTTTTATTGGAGAGTGATTTTAGGGTTGATTCTTTTTTCAGATGATTAATAGACAAATTACTCAGGTCCAGAAATTTATTTCATAATTTTTGGGGTTCCAGAAGTATACGTTTGATACAGATTACTACAGACTATTCTGTTTTTGACAGATTCTGTTTTCATTGTGTTGTTTCCTTATTTTGATGCATCTATGGCTAGTATTAAGTGGTATGAACCATAGAGATGTTAGAATACAGTAGATATTACACCAATATGAATTTAGAATGAGTTCATTACAGTACCTAAGTGGTGGTTTTATTTTCTTATACTAGCAGACTTCTGAGTTTTGTGTTGAGTTTTGTGTGGTTGAAGTTTTCAAGTTTTGGGTAAAGATTCGATGGATTATGGAATAAGGAGTGGAAAGAGCCTAAGCTTGGGGATTCCCAAGGCACCCCAAGGTAATATTCAAGGACAACCAAGCAACTAAGCTTGGGGATGCCCCGTAAGGCATCCCCTCTTTAAATCTTCGTTCATCGGTAACTTTACTTGGAGCTATATTTTTATTCACCACATGATATGTGTTTTGCTTGGAGCGTCAATTTCTTTTGTTAGTTTTTTCTTTCTGTTAGTTAGAATAATTTTTTGCTTATTTAGTTTCAATAAAAAAGTCAAGGATAGCCATTGCCATGCTTATTTTGCTAGTTTGCATGTTGCTGTTTGAAAACAGAAAGTTTGCCGCTGTTGCAAAAATTCCCTAGAAAAGTCAGAGCATGGTCTAACGTTCAATCTTTTTGCATATTGAGCTCTGATAAATTTATTACAGTGGGAATTTTAGTTCATAATTTTGGTGTCAGGGAAGTATTGATATCTTGCATTCTTTACAGACTGTACTGTTTTGACAGATTGCTGTTATGGTTGCATTGTTTGCATATGTTTCCTTGTTTAATGATTCTATTTGAGGATAGGAGTATTAAATATACAGAGGCATTTAGTATTCAACATGGAATAATAATTTTAGTTATTTGTTACATTAGAAAATGATAAGGTTTTGCATTGGTTTATACTAGCCTATCTCACGAGTTCTTGTTGAGTTTGTTGTGAATGAAGCTTTTGATAAAAAAGAAGAGAAATCATGATATGAGAGGAATTAACGAGATAAAAAAGTTCAAGCTTGGGATGCCCAAGGCACCCCAAGATAATATTTCAAGAAGTCTCAAGCATCTAAACTTGGGGATGCCCCGGTAGGCATCCCACCTTTCTTCTTCAACAACTATCGGTTAGTATCGGTTGAGCCTAAGTTTTTGCTTCTTCACATGAGTTGTGCTATCCTTGCATTGTAGTTTTCTTTAGCTTTGCTTGCTGTTTGAATAAGTATCAAGATCTGAAATTCTTTAATGAGAGAGAGTCAGACACAAATTGGAATTTTTTAGAATACTCTATGTGCTTCACTTATATCTTTTGAGCTTGATAGTTTTGCTCAATGTGCTTCACTTATATCTTTTGAGCGTGATAATTTTTGCTCTAGTGCTTCACTTATACCTTTTAGAGCATGGTGGTGGATTTGTTTTAAAGAAACTATTGATCTCTCATGCTTCACTTAGATTATTTTGAGAGTCGTTAATAGCATGGTAATTTGCTTAATGTTAATATACTTGGTATTCAAGATATGTGAAACTCTCTTATGAGTGTGTTGAATACTAAGATAAGTTTGATGCTTGATAATTGTTTTGAGATATGGAGGTGATAATATCAAAGTCGTGCTAGTTGGGTGATTATGAATTTGGGAAATACTTGTGTTGAAGTTTGCAAGTCCCGTAGCATGCACGTATGGTTAATGTTGCGTAACAAATTTGAAACATGAAGTGTACCTGGCTTGTGCATCCTTATGAGTGGCGGTCGGGGACGAGCGATGGTCTTTTCCTACCAATCTATCCCCCTAGGAGCATGCGCGTAGTACTTGATTTTTGAAGACTTCTAAATTTTTGCAATAAGTATATGAGTTCTTTTGACTAATCTTGAGTCCATGGATTATATGCACTTTTACCTTTCCACCTTTGCTAGCCTCTTCGATACCGTGCATTGCCCTTTCTCACCTTGAGAGTTGGTGCAAACTTCGCCGGTGCATCGAAACCCCGTGATATGATACGCTCTATCACACATAAACCTCCTTATATATTCCACAAAACAGCCACCATACCCACCTATTATGGCATTTCCATATCCATTCCGAGATATATTGCCATGCAACTTCCATCATCATCATCATGACATACACTACTTTTGTCATATTGCCATTGCATGATCATGTAGTTGACATCGTATTTGTGGCAAAGACACCATGCATTATTATTCATACATGTCACTCTTTATTCATTGCACCATCCCGCTACACCGCCGGAGGCATTCATATAGAGTCATATCTTGTTCTAAGTTTCGAGTTGTAATCCTTGTGTTGTAATCAATAGAAGTGTGATGATCATCATTATTAGAGCATTGCCCAAAAAAAGAGAAAGGCCAAAAAAAAGGAAGGCCCAAAAAAAAGAAAAAAAAGGGCAATGCTACTATCTCTTTTTCCACACTTGTGCTTCAAAGTAGCACCATGTTCTTCATGTAGTGAGTCTCATATTTTGTGCTTCAAAGTAGCACCATGTTCTTCATGTAGTGAGTCTCATATATTGTGCTTCAAAGTAGCACCATGTTTTTCATATAGTGAGTCTCATAAGTTGTCTTTTTCATACTAGTGGGAATTTTTCATTATAGAACTTGGCTTGTATATTCTACGATGGGCTTCCTCAAATGCCCTAGGTCTTCATGAGCAAGCAAGTTGGATGCACACCCACTAGTTTTCTTTTGTTGAGCATTCATAGGTCTAGTGCATCCGTTGCATGGCAATCCCTACTCCTCATGTTGACATCAATCGATGGGCATCTCCATAGCCCGTTGATTAGCCTCGTCAACGTGAGACTTTCTCCTTTCTTGTCTTCTCCACACAATCCCCATCATCATATTCTATTCCACCCATAGTGCTATATCCATGGCTCACGCTCATGTATTGCGTGAAGGTTGAAAAAGTTTGAGATTATTTAAGTATGAAACAATTGCTTGGCTTGTCATCGGGGGTATAGAAGTTGGGAACATCTTTGTGTGACGAAAATGAAGCATAGCCTAACTATATGATTTTGTAGGTGTGAACTTTCTTTTTCCATGTTATTTTGAGAAGACATGATTGCTTTGATTAGTATGCTTGAAGTATTATTATTTTTGTGTCAATATGAACTTTTGTCTTGAATCTTTCGGATCTGGATATTCATATCACAATTAAGAATATTTACATTGAAATTATGCCAAAGTATCACTCCGCATAAAAAATTCTTTCTTTTATCATTTACCTACTCAAGGACGAGTAGGAATTAAGCTTGGGGATGCTGATACGTCTCCAACGTATCTATAATTTACGAAGCATTCATGCTATATTACTATGTGTTTTGAATGATTATGGGCTTTATTATACACTTTTATATTATTTTTGGGACTAACCTATTAACCGGAGGCCCATGCCAGAATTGCTGTTTTTTTGCCTTTTTCAGTATTTCGAAGAAACAGAATATCAAACGGAGTCCAACGGAATGAAACCTTCGGGATCGTGATTTTCCAACCGAACGTGATCCAGGAGACTTGGACCCTACTCCAAGAAGTTTCCGAGGAGGTCACGAGGGTGGAGGGCGCCCCCCTGGGCGCGCCCCCTACCTCGTGGTCCCCTCGGAGCTCCATCGACGTACTCCTTCCTCCTATATATACCCACGTATCCCCGAACGATCAGAACAGAAGATAGATCGGGAGTTCCGCCGCCGCAAGACTCTGTAGCCACCAAAAACCAATCGAAACCCTGTTCCGGCACCCTGCCGGAGGGGGATCCCATCACCGGAGGCCATCTTCATCATCTCGGCGCTATCCATGACGAGGAGGGAGTAGTTCACCCTCAGGGCTGAGGGTATGAACCAATAGCTATGTGTTTGATCTCTCTCTCTCTCTCTCTCTCTCTCTCTCTTGTGTTCTCTCTCGTGTTCCCTCTATGGCACGATCTTGATGTATCCCGAGCTTTGCTATTGTAGTTGGATCTTATGATGTTTCTCCCCCTCTACTCTCTTGTGATGAATTGAGTTTCCCCTTTGAAGTTATCTTATCGGATTGAGTCTTTATGAGAACACTTTATGTATGTCTTGCCGTGATTATCTGTGGTGACAATGGGATATCATGTGCCACTTGATGTATGTTTTGGTGACCAACTTGCGGGTTTCGCCCATGAACCAATTTATAGGGGTTGGCACACGTTCTTGACTCTCCGGTAGTAGCTTTGGGGCACTCTTTGAAGTACTTTTATGTTGGTTGGATGAATCTGAGATTGTGTGATGCATATCGTATAATCATGCCCACGGATACTTGAGGTGACAATGGAGTATCTAGGTGACGTTAGGGTTTTGGTTGATTTGTGTCTTAAGGTGTTATTCTAGTATGAACTCTATGATGGATTGAGCGGAAAGAATAGCTTTATGTTATTTTACTACGAACTCTTGAATAGATAGGACAGAAAGGATAACTTTGAGGCGGTTTCGTACCCTACCATAATCTCTACGTTTGTTCTCCGCTATTAGTGTCTTTGGAGTGACTTTTTGTTGCATGTTGAGGGCTTGTTATATGATCTATCTATGTTATTATTGTTGAGAGAACTTGCACTACTGAAAGTATGAACCCTAGGCCTTGTTTCCTATCATTGGAATACCGTTTACGATCACTTTTACTACTTGTTACCTTGCTATTTTTACAATTTCAGATTACAAAAACCTATATCTACCATCCATATTGCACTTGTATCACCATCTCTTCGCCAAACTAGTGCACCTACGCCTCCTATGGATTGATAAACCTTAGGTCATCCACTTGAGGGAAATTTGCTACTGTCCTACAAACTTGTGCACTTGCAGGCCCAACAACATCTACAAGAAGAAGGTTGTGTAGTAGACATAGGTTGTCAATTTACTTGCCACTACTAGTCTTATCTTGTTTCGGCGGCATCGTGGGATGAAGCCGCCCGGACCGACCTTACACGTACGCTTACGTGAGACAGGTTCCACCGACTGACATGCACTAGTTGCATCAGGTGGCTAGCGGGTGTCTGTCTCTCCCACTTTAGTCGGATCGGATTCGATGAAAAGGGTCCTTGTGAAGGGAAAATAGAAATTGGCATATCACGTTGTGGTTTTGACGTAGGTAAGAAACGTTCTTGCTAGAACCCTATTGCATCCACGTAAAAACATGCAACAACAATTGGAGGACGTCTAACTTGTTTTTGCAGCATATGCCTTGTGATGTGATATGGCAAAAAGGATGTAATGAATGATATATATGTGATGTATGAGATTGATCATGTTCTTGTAATAGGAATCACGACTTGCATGTCGATGAGTATGACAACCGGCAGGAGCCATAGGAGTTGTCTTAATTATTGTATGACCTGCGTGTCATTGAATAAATACCATGTAATTACTTTACTTTATTGCTAAACCGTTAGCCATAGTAGTAGAAGTAATAGTTGGCGAACAACTTCATGGAGACACGATGATGGAGATCAGGATGATGGAGATCATGGTGTCATGCCGGTGACGATGATGATCATGGCGCCCCGAAGATGGAGGTCAAAAGGAGCAAAATGATATTGGCCATATCATGTCAGTATTTGATTGCATGTGATGTTTGTCATGTTTCTGCATCTTATTTGCTTAGAACGACGGTAGTAAATAAGATGATCCCTCATAATAATTTCCAGAAAGTGTTACCCCTAACTGTGCGCCGTTGCGAAAGTTCGTTGTTTCGAAGCACCACGTGATGATCGGGTGTGATAGATTCTAGCGTCCACATACAACAGGTGTAAGACAGATTTACACATGCGAAACACTTAGGTTGACTTGACGAGCCTAGCATGTACAGACATGGCCTCGGAACACAAGAGACCGAAAGGTCGAACATGAGTCGTATAGAAGATACGATCAACATGAAGATGTTCATCGATGATGACTAGTCCGTCTCACGTCATGATCGGACACGGTCTAGTTGACTCGGATCATGGATCACTTAGATGACTAGAGGGATGTCTATCTGAGTGGGAGTTCATTAAATAATTTGACTAGATGAACTTAATTATCATGAAATTAGTCTAAAAACTTTTGCAATATGTCTTGTAGATCAAATGGCCCGCGCTAATGTTGCCCTCAACTTCAACGCATTCCTAGAGAAAACCAAGCTGAAAGACGATGGCAACAACTACACGGACTGGGTCCGGAACTTGAGGATCATCCTCATAGTTGCCAAAAGAGCATATGTCCTATATGCACCGCTAGGTGAAGCACCCATCTTCCCTGCAACTCAAGACGTTATGAACGCCTGGCAGTCGCGTGTTGATGACTACTCCCTCGTTCAGTGCGGCATGCTTTACAGCTTAGAACCGGGGCTCCAAAAGCGTTTTGAGCAACACGGAGCATATGAGATGTTCGAAGAGCTGAAAATGGTTTTCCAAGCTCATGCCCGGGTTGAGAGATATGAAGTCTCCGACAAGTTCTATAGTTGTAAGATGGAGGAAAATAGTTCTGTCAGTGAGCACATACTCAAAATGTCTGGGTTGCACAACCGCTTGTCCCAGCTAGACATTAACCTCCCGGACGAGGCGGTCATTGACAGAATCCTTCAGTCGCTCCCACCTAGCTACAAGAGCTTTGTGATGAACTACAATATGCAGGGGATGGTGAAAACTATGCCTGAAGTATTTTCAATGCTGAAATCAGCGGAGGTGGAAATCAAAAAGGAACATCTAGTGTTGATGGTCAATAAAACCACTAGTTTCAAGAAAGGCAAGGGTAAAAAGAACTTCAAGAAGGAAGGCAAGGGAGTTGCCACGCCCGATAAGCCAGTTGCCGGGAAGAAGCCAAAGCATGGACCCAAATCTGAGACTGAGTGCTTTTATTGCAAGGGAAGCGGACACTGGAAGCGGAACTGCCCCAAGTACTTAGTGGACAAGACGGCCGGCAACACTAAAGGTATATGTGATATACATGTAATTTATGTGTACCTTACCAGTACTCGTGGTAGCTGCTGGGTATTTGATACCGGTGCGGTTGCTCATATTTGTAACTCAAAACAGGAGCTGCGGAATAAGCGGAGACTGGCGGAGGACGAGGTGATGATGCGCGTCGGGAATGGTTCCAAGGTTGATGTGATCGCCATCGGCACGCTACCTCTACATTTACCTACGGGATTAGTTTTAAACCTCAATAATTGTTATTTAGTGCCAGCTTTGAGCATGAACATTGTATCTGGATCTCGTTTAATATGAGATGGCTACTCATTTAAATCCGAGAATAATGGTTGTTCTATTTATATGAGAGATATGTTTTATGGTCATGCCCCACTGGTCAATGGTTTATTCTTAATGAATCTCGAACGTGATGTTACATATATTTATAGTGTGAATATCAAAAGATGTAAGATTGATAATGATAGTCCCACATATCTGTGGCACTCCCACCTTGGTCACATTGGTGTCAAACGCATGAAGAATCTCCATACAGATGGACTTTTGGAGTCTCTTGATTTTGAATCATTTGACACATGCAAACCATGCCTCATGGGTAAAATGACCAAGACTCCGTTCTCCGGAACAATGGAGCGAGCAACCAACTTATTGGAAATTATACATACTGATGTGTGCGGTCCAATGAGCGTTGAGGCTCGCGGTGGCTATCGTTATGTTCTTCTCTCACTGATGACTTAAGTAGATATGGGTATGTCTACTTGATGAAACACAAGTCTGAGACCTTTGAAAAGTTCAAGGAATTTCAGAATGAGGTAGAGAATCAACGTGACCGATAAATAAAGTTCTTACGATCAGATCGTGGAGGAGAATATTTAAGTCACAAATTTGGTACACACTTAAGGAAATGTGGAATCGTTTCACAACTCACACCGCCTGGAACACCTTAGCCTAACGGTGTGTTCGAACGTCGTAATCGCACTCTATTGGACATGGTGCGATCTATGATGTCGCTCACTGATTTACTGCTATCATTTTGGGGATACGCTCTAGAGACAACTATATTCACTTTAAATAGGGCACCGTCTAAATCCGTTGAGACGACACCGTATGAATTATGGTTTGGGAAGAAACCTAAGCTGTCGTTTATAAAAGTTTTGGGATGCGATGCTTATGTCAAGAAACTTCAACCTGAAAAGCTCGAACCCAAGTCAGAAAAATGCGTCTTCATAGGATACCCTAAGGAAACCATTGGGTATACCTTCTACCTTAGATCCGAAGGCAATATATTTGTTGCCAAGAACGGGTCCTTTCTGGAGAAAGAGTTTCTCTCGAAAGAAATAAGTGGGAGGAAAGTAGAACTCGATGAAGTACTGCCTCTTGAACCGGAAAGTAGCGCAGCTCAGGAAGATGTTCCTGTGGTGCCTCCACCGACTGGAGAGGAAGTTAATGATGACGATCAAGGTACTTCGGATCAAGTTGCTACTGAACTTCGTAGGTCCACAAGGACACGTTCCACACCAGAATGGTATGGCAACCCTGTCCTAGAAATCATGTTATTAGACAACGGTGAACCTTCGAACTATGAAGAAGCGATGGCGGGCCCAGATTCCAACAAATGGCTTGAAGCCATGCAATCCGAGATAGGATCCATGTATGAAAACAAAGTGTGGACTTTGACAGACTTGCCCGATGATCGTGGCGATAGAAAACAAATAGATCTTTAAGAAGAAGGCGGAATGGCGGATGGTAATGTTACCATCTATAAAGCTCGACTTGTCGCTAAGGGTTATCGGCAAGTTCTAGGGGTTGACTACGATGAGACTTTCTCTCCCGTAGCGAAGCTGAAGTCCATTTGAATCATGTTAGCAATTGCCGCATACTATGATTATGAGATATGGCAAATGGACGTCAAAACGGCATTCCTTAACGGCTATCTGAAGGAAGAACTGTATATGATGCAGCCGGAAGGTTTTGTCGATCCTAAGAATGCTAACAAGGTATGCAAGCTCCAGTGATCCATTTATGGTCTGGTGCAAGCATCTCAGAGTTGGAACATTTGCTTTGATGAGATGATCAAAGCGTTTGGGTTTATGCAGACTTATGGAGAAGCCTGCGTTTACAAGAAAGTGAGAGGGAGCTCTGTAGCATTTCTCATATTATATGTAGATGACATACTTTTGATGGGAAATGATATTGAACTTTTGGACAGCATAAAGGCCTACTTGAATAAGTGTTTTTCAATGAAGGACCTTGGAGAAGCTGCTCACATATTAGGCATCAAGATCTATAGGGATAGATCGAGACGCCTCAGAGGTCTTTCACAAAGCACATACCTTGATAAGATATTGAAGAAGTTCAATATGGATCAGTCCAAGAAGGGGTTCTTTCCTGGGTTGCAAGGTGCGAAATTGAGCTCGACTCAATGCCCAACCACGGTAGAAGATAGAGTAAAGATGAGTTTCATCCCCTATGCCTCGACTATAGGGTCTATTATGTATGCCATGCTGTGTACCAGACCTGATGTAAACCTTGCCGTAAGTTTGGTAGGAAGGTACCAAAGTAATCCCGGCATGGAACACTAGAAAACTTTCAAGAATATCCTGAAGTGCCTGAAAAGGACTAAGGATATGTTTCTCATTTATGGAGGTGACGAAGAGCTCGCCGTAAAGGGTTACGTCGATGCTAGCTTCGACACAGATCTGGACGACTCTAAGTCACAAACCGGATACGTGTATATTTTGAATGGTGGGGCAGTAACTTGGTGCAGTTGCAAGCAAAGCATCATGGCGGGATCTACATGTGAAGCGGAGTACATGGCAGCCTCGGAGGCAGCACATGAAGCAATATGGATGAAGGAGTTCATCACCGACCTAGGAGTCATACCCAATGCGTCGGGGCCGATCACTCTCTTCTGTGACAACAGTGGAGCTATTGCCCTTGCCAAGGAGCCCAGGTTTCGCAAGAAGACCAGGCACATCAAGCATCTCTTCAAATCCATTCGTGAAAATGTTCAAGATGGAGACATAGATATTTCCAAAGTGCATACGGATCTGAATGTCGCAGATCCGTTGACTAAACCTCTTCCGCGAGCAAAACATGATCAACACCAGAACTCTATGGGTGTTTGATTCATCCTGCTAATAACTAGATTATTGACTCTAGTGCAAGTGGGAGACTGTTGGAAATGTGCCCTAGAGGCAATAATAAAATGATTATTATTATTTTCCTTGTTCATGATAATTATCTATTATTCATGCTATAATTGTGTTATCCGGAAATCATAATGCATGTGTGAATACATAGACGACAACATGTCCCTAGTGAGCCTCTAGTTGACTAGCTCGTTGATCAACAGATAGTAATGGTTTCCTGACTATGGACATTGGATGTCATTGATAACGGGATCACATCATTAGGAGAATGATGTGATGGACAAGACCCAATCCTAAGCAGAGCACAAGATCGTGTAGTTCGTTTGCTAGAGCTTTTCCGATGTCAAGTATCATTTCCTTAGACCATGAGATTGTGTAACTCCCGGATACCGTAGGAGTGCTTTGGGTGTACCAAACATCACAACGTAACTGGGTGACTATAAAGGTATACTACAGGTGTCCCCGAATGTATCTGTTGGGTTGACACGGATCGAGACTGGGATTTGTCACTCTGTATGACGGAGAGGTATCTCTGGGCCCACTCGGTAATGCATCATCATAATGAGCTCAATGTGACCAAGTAGTTGGTCATGGGATCATGCATTACGTTACGAGTAAAGTGACTTGCCGGTAATGAGATTGAACGAGGTATTGGGATACCGACGATCGAATCTCGGGCAAGTAACATGCCGATTGACAAAGGGAATTGTATACGAGATTACTTGAATCCTCGACATCGTGGTTCATTCGATGAGATCATCATGGAACATGTGGGAGCCAACATTGGTATCCATATCCGCTCATCGGTTATTGGCGGAGGCTGTCTCGGTCATGTCTGCGTGATTCCCGAACCCGTAGGGTCTACACACTTAAGGTTCGGTGACGCTAGGGTTGTACAGATATTAGTATGCGGTAACCTGAAAGTTGGTCGAAGCCTCGGATGAGATCCCCGGACGTCACGACGAGTCCCGGAATGATCCGGAGGTGAAGAATTGTATATAGGAAGTCCAGTTTCGGCCATCGGGAAAGTTTCGGGGGTCACCGGTATTGTACTGGGACCACCGCAAGGGTCTCGGGGGTCCACCGGGTGGGGCCACCTATCCCGGAGGACCACATGGGCGGAAGTGGGAAGGGAACCAGCCCCTGGTGGGCTGGTGCGCCCCCCTTGGGCCTCCCCCTGCGCCTAGGGTTGGAAACCCTAGGGATGGGGGGTGCCCCACCTGACTTGGGGGGCAAGTTCCCCCCTTGGCTACCGCCCCCCTTGAGATTGGATCTCTAGGGGGCCGGCGCACCCCCTAGGACCCTTATATAAAGAGGGGGGGAGGGAGGGCTGCGCACCCTAGTCACTGGCGCCACCCTCTCCCCCCGTACCACCTCTCCCTCTCGCCGAGCTTGCCGAAGCCCTGCCGAGATCGCCGCTAATTCCACCACCACGCCGTTGTGCTGCTGGATCTCCATCAACCTCTCCTTTCCCCTTGCTGGATCAAGAAGGAGGAGACGTCTTCCCAAACCGTACGTGTGTTGAACGCGGAGGTGCCGACCGTTCGGCACTAGGATCTTCGGTGATTTGGATCACGACGAGTACGACTCCCTCAACCCCGTTCTCTTGAACGCTTCCGCTCGTGATCTACAAGGGTATGTAGATGCACTCCTCTCTCTCATTGCTAGATGACTCCATAAATTGATCTTGGTGAAGGTAGAAATTTTTTATTTTTTGCAATGTTCCCCAACACTGAGGGTATGTACCAGTAGCTATGTGTTTGATCTCTCTCTATCGTGTTCTCTCTCGTGTTCCCTCTATGGCACGATCTTGATGTATCCAGATCTTTGCTATTGTAGTTGGATCTTATGATGTTTCTCCCCCTCTACTCTCTTGTGATGAATTGAGTTTTCCCTTTGAAGTTATCTTGTCGGATTGAGTCTTTAATGATTTGAGAACACTTGATGTATGTCTTGCCGTGCTTATCTGTGGTGACAATGGGATATCATGTGCCACTTGATGTATGTTTTGGTGACCAACTTGCGGGTTCCGCCCATGAACCTATGCATAGGGGTTGGCACACGTTTTCGTCTTGACTCTCCGGTAGAAAATTTGGGGCACTCTTTGAAGTACTTTGTGTTGGTTGAATAGATGAATCTGTGATTATGTGATGCATATCGTATAATCATGCCCACGGATACTTGAGGTGACAATGGAGTATCTAGGTGGCATTATGGTTTTGGTTGGTTTGTGTCTTAACGTGTTATTCTAGTATGAAGTCTATGATAGATTGAGCGGAAAGAATAGCTTCATGTTATTTTACTACGAACTCTTGAATAGGTAGAACAGAAAAGATAACTTTGAGGTGGTTTCGTACCCTACCATAATCTCTTTGTTCGATCTCCGCTATTTGTGTCTTTGGAGTGACTCTTTGTTTCATGTTGAGGGATTGTTATATGATCTATCTATGTTATTATTGTTGAGAGAACTTGCACTAGTGAAAGTATGAACCTTAGGCCTTGTTTCCTACCATTGCAATACCGTTTACGCTCACTTTTATCATTAGTTACCTTGATGTTTTTATAATTTCAGATTACAAATACCTTTATCTACCATCCATATTGCACTTGTATCACCATCTCCTCGCCGAACTAGTGCACCTATATAAATTACCATTGTATTGGCTTTGTTGGGGACACAAGAGACTCTATGTTATTTGGTTGCAGGGTTGTTTGAGAAAGACCATCTTCATCATACGCCTCCCACGGATTGATAAACCTTAGGTCTTCCACTTGAGGGAAATTTGCTACTGTCCTACAAACCTCTGCACTTGGGGGCCGAACAACGTCTACAAGAAGAAGGTTGTGTAGTAGACATCAATTTGCTGTTAAGAAGATCATCCTCTTCTGTTGATTCCGTGCTTAAGAAGTTCATCGTCTTATGTTTCATTCATAGCCTATACGACAAGTCGGGTAGCTTAGATGTGAAACCATATGATCTTCTGACCAACTCATCATCTTAGGCCGTGATTGGATTGTCGTTTTCCAACAAAAACCTCTTGTAAAACAGACGCTTGTAAATAAAAGAAGATGGTCTCGGGCGGAGCGCTTGGTTGGTCGATTTCGACTAGTAAAATATACACTAGTCTCTCAAATTACACGCGTAACCCGCCGGTTTTACTTACAGACCTCGGGGCCTCGGTTTCATTACGCATGTATTTTACGCGTTGTTTCCGATGACGAGTAAATTACACTTGTATCTTAATACAGGTGTGAAATAAACCAGAGCTCCCAAGTGCGGCCTTACCGTTTCATGTCGTCTCATTCTCTCGAAGGTGCTCATAGGTGTCCGATGATCCTGGCTTCCTGAATGAGCAGCGGGCGCTGTATCAGACCATCCATAGGGCCCGCAAGGCCCTCTCCGACGTCCTTCGAGTTGTTGCGCTCGCCGTGACGCCGAGCATTGTCAACATGGTCAACGAACATGAGGATTCAGGAGATGACTTTATTTTGGCTGGATGACAGTAGGGACCCACTAGGGCCATAGCCGTACGTACGCAAGTGCCTCCTTATTATGACAACAATATTTTTTTGCTTCCTCCTGGTTTCCTGACATCACGGTCCCACACCATTGTCAACCTATGTAGTCAATATAAACAAGAGAATTGCACAGGGAGCGGCCGACAGCTGGGACCAAGCAGCTCGAGCAGTATTTCTGTTTTTGAGGCGTGAGCGCTGCAGAGTTTTTCTTGAGCGATGTTTTCATTGTTGTTCAGGGGAGAGCAGGGTATTAACTGGGCAGGCTGTAGCCCGTCTAGCCCAGGCCAGATATCCAGCCCGGATATTATTTTTTTTCAAGATGAAAATAGCTATCCTAGCTATACGTTTTTTGAGGAATACCTAGGCAAGGTAAACTTGTTATTCTCCGCCCTGCTGGGCTTCAAATCTTTCCTAGCAGGGATGCATTAGGCTTAACAGGAAAATGGGCTTTAAGAAATAATAAATGAGATGTAATTATAAAAACTGGGCAGTAACTATAAAAAATGCCCCAAACACGTAATTAGTTTATAAAATATTATTTTTGGATTTTGAAAATTTTAGTTTTTAATTTTTACGCGTGCAATGTTTCGTTGGATTTTTACGTAATACAAATTTACATTTAATCTAACTAGAAATTTTGGGACAAAAATATTTCAGATCCCATCAAATAGTGGGAAATTTTATTGAATTCTGATTTGAACGGTTGGTTGAAATTATTAATCGTTGTCCTAGCTAGAAAATGGGTTGTACTTTTAGCAAACTGTAAATGGGCTATAGTAAATTCCATTATAATTCAAAAATGGGTTGTACATTCTTACAAATCGCAAATGGGTTATAAGTTCTCTGCCACACACTTGTGGGCCTACTAAGTTGACGCGTCCCCTAAAAAAAGAAGTTGACGCGTATGCAAGGCTTTGTCAACTTATAGGCGACACACGGTTCTAGCAGCAGTGGCTATTGGATGTCTATCCAACGGATGTCGTTCTTGTTCTTTGATCTCGGATATTCTAGCTTCAGCCGCCCAAAAAATGATTCCTCCCCCTGACATCTGGGGCGCACCGTTTCGGAGGCTCACCTGTGGGCCTACTAAGTTGGCGCGTACCAAGGGCTTTGTCAACTTAGTCAATATAAACGATTCTAGCTGCAGTGACCATACGATGTCCATCCAACGGCCGTCGTGCTTCTTCAACCTCTGGTCTTCTTGCTCCAGCCGCCCGAAGTAGCGCCGGTCGTGTCGCCTGGTCCTGCCTCCCGTGGTCGGATGTGCTGCAGCGGAGGCCTCACCGCCTCCTACTACTTCCACCGCTGGCCAGGCTATCCCTCCACTCACCCACACCCCCTGTTATTATGCGGCGATGGCAGCCTCACACCGAGCTAAACCAGTGAACCCTCGTACTCCTCTCCGTGTGGGCATCCACTGCTGCGTTTTCCCCAGCTCCGCGTCATCCCCTTCCTACGCCTCCTCGTCGTCCACCGCCCTGGTGCTCTCGGCGCGGCGTGGTCAACGTGGTCAACGAACGACTTCCATCGAACGTGGACTGTACGTGGAGAGACTGACACCTGGGTCCATTGCCGCACACAAGGAAATGCCTCCTTATTACCGTCAAAATAATGATTCCTCCAGTTGACATCTGGGACCCACCAGAAGGGCCTCTGTATTTCGCGAAAAAATGTGGCCCCCGCTGACAGGTCAGATCCACCAGCTATATCTTCGCACGCAAGGAAGTGCCTCCTTATTACGCAAAAAAAATGAATACCCCCTGCTAGCTGGGACCCAGCATAGTGGGAGGATGACTTGTGGGCCTACTAAGTTGACGGGGACGGAGAGCTTTGTCACCTTGGTCAATATGAACGATTCTAGCTCCAGTGACCGTACGATGTCCATCCAACGACCGTAGTGCTTCTTCAACCTCTGGTCTTCTTGCTCGGCCGCCCAAAGCGACCTTTGGTCGTGTCGCCTGCTCCTGCCTCCCGTGGCCGGCTGTGCTGCCGCGGAGGCCTCACCGCCCCCTACTACTCCCATCACTGGCCAGGCCATCCCTCCACTCACCCACACCCCCTGTTATTCTGCGGCGACGACAGCCTCACACCAAAGCCGAACCAGTGAACCCTCGTACTCCTCTCCACGTGGGCATCCACTTCCGCGTCTTCCCCGGCTCTGTGTAGTTCCCTTCCTAGGCCGCACCGTCGTCCACCGCCTGGTGCTCTCGGCATGACGTGGTCAACATGGTCAAGGAACGACTTCAATCGAAAGAGCACTCTACTTGGAGAGGCTGACAGCTGGGTCCACGGCTGCAGCAAGGAAGTGCCTCCTTATTACGCGGAAAATAATGATTCCTCCACCTGATAGCAGGGACCCACCGGCCGGGCCACCGTATTTTGCGAAAAAACATTACCCCCCTGACTGCTGGGACCCACTAGCTACATCTTCAAATGCAAGGAAGTTCTTCCATATTACGGGCAAAAAAATGTTTCGCCCCCTGACTGCTGGGACCCACCAGCTACATCTTCTCACACAAGGAAGTGCCTGACAGTCAGGACCCACTTGGTCAAAGCATACGTAGCGTTGTCATTCTGGTCGCGAACGTGTACATACATACTGGTTGATGTAGACGCGCACGTGTCGTAGTAGAGGCGTGCACATAGCATCTACACGCGTCGTCTGCCAGGGTGCAAGAAAGTAAATCTGGTCACATCATTACATCTGGGCGAGGTCTCGAACGCCTACTTGCGCATATGTACGGCCAGGGCTCGTGTACATGGCTAGGTCGAAACAGAGAAACTGCGTCGTCGTCGTGTTCATGGGGAGGCAACGGAATGCGTCGTGTTCATTGGGAGGCAACAGAACGCATGGGAGCCAACCGGCTTGGACGGAACAGCAGATGGAAACGAGGCCTGGCGTACCGCTGAACGGATGAAATGCCCTTGTGTTCGACCAGCCGCGTTAGAAACGGGATCCTGTTCATCGGGAGGGGTCTGTCATACCGCAAAACAGAGGAAACGGACTTCTGTTGGACCTCCTACAGTCGAAACGGGGTCCTGTTGATCAGGAGGGGTGTGTCGTACCGCAAAACGGAGGAAACAGACTTGTGTTGGAGCGCTACGGTCGAAACGGGGGTCCTGTTCATCCCGAGGGGTGTGGCGTACCACAAAATGGGACTCCACGGGATACCGTTCATCTCCACCGCCGACCTCCTCCAGCCTCCACGGGCTACTGTTCATCCACCGTCGACCTCCTCCAGCCTCCACCTGCGACTGTTCATCCACGGGCTCATGTTCATCCAGCCTCCACGGCTCGCTCCTCCACTGGCTACTATTCAACCAGCCCTCTCCACGGGGTCCTGTTCAACCACCCCTCCACAGGGCTATTGTTCATCCATCCCTCCACCGGCTACTATTCAACCACCCCTCCACGGGGTCGTCCTGTTCATCCAGCCCTCCATGGGGTCCTGTTCATCTAGCCCCAACCGGCTCGATCGGGGTGTTGTTCATCCAGAGGCAACACCATGGGGTCCTGTTCATCCACCCCCACCGGGAACTTTTCATCCAAATCCCCCAACACACTCGCTATTCATCAAGGGAAGGAGGCAACAGGGTTCGATTGGCTTCAGTTAGCAGCAGTAGCGAAGGAATCACTCGGGTTCAGTAACATAGCTAGTGCAATCGCTCGGGTTCAGTTAGATCCCAACGCCTCTCACACACGCACGTACGAGTACGAGAGAAACGCGCATCGCTTGGCCCTTGACCACCCACCGTAACAGAGAACTCCCCGTAATTTTCCTCGCCCTCGCTTCTACCACGGTATTTTCCGTCATGGATGGCCCAAAGAATGTCATGCAGCTGCGTCTTCGGCCCGCCCAGGATGAAAAGCCCATTTTCTGTCATGATTTTTTGTCATAGAAGTAGAGACCACCACATCTATGATGATACCGGGTTTTGTCACAATTATCGTCATAGAAGTGTCATAAGTATGACAGAAAAAAAAATTTGTTTGGCCCAAAATCTCACAGATGTGTCTTTTTTTGTAGTGCTTCCCCTGCCCACTCCTGGTGATCTGTATGAGCCAGGTTGTGGGCTTTATAAACAAGAACTGCAGTGTATCTTTCAGAAGTATGAGCCCAAAATGAGTCAAATGCTCAGCATGATTAAGCCATTGCCCATTGATGCTGAATATCCCAAGGATTTCTATGTCAAAGACCTTGAGTACCTGCCCCTTACCATTTATCACATTCTGAGGCATACTCTGTGGCCAATCAAGGGACATTCTCCTCATGCCAAGCTTGATGGCACCATGAAGACATTGGTCTTCTATATCATCAATGGAATCAGGTTCAACACTCAAGATTTCTTCATTCGACAGTCGGCAGCTTCAGGCATTGATCTATTCGTCCTCAAGTTTTATGCTCCATGGGTCATGCGGCTGATAAAGCTTCACTCAACCATCAAATATCAAGCTTCACCACGCAACCAGGTTGTATTCTTGCCTGAAGTGGTTATGTCTCATGAAGCTATTTATCATGTGCCTGCCAAGGAGCCAATACGTGAAGAGAATGACGCCTTTCAAAGCTTCACTCAACCTATTGAAGGTGTTCATGTGCAAAACCCTCCTACTCCTACTGGTCAGCTTCGTCTGCCCATTGTGCCAACACTGATGCAACAGCCGGCATGGTAGCACAAAGGCCTCAGAAGCGTGATCGTGTCCTGAATGACAGAGAGCTTCATGTATCACTTCACCAGAAGCAGGATAGGCATCATGTTTGGCTGAAGCGCCAGATGCAGAGTCTTCTCATTGATGTCAATCGTATACGTAACCTTGCAACAAAGAACTCATTTGTTGTCCATGAAGCCGGTCGGCGGTCTTGGAAGATCCTCACACTGCTTTGCTCTGAAGATGATCTTCATGCAGATGGCTTCACCGAGTGCTTCAAATTTGACTCCAGGCCTCCACAATCTACAAGTTGGCATCCAACTCCTTCTCTTGAAGATTCTAAGTATTCATCTTCAACTCCAACTGTTGTTGCACGGATCATAGATGAAGATGACGATGCCACTTCACCAGCGATTGCTTCACTGATCAGGATTCTGCATCAGGCCCCTCTGCAACTCCCAACCCCAACATCGACCCTGCTACCCCAACATCTTCACCGCCTAGGAATGAGTAGACACTCTATGTCTTCAAACCTGTTTGGTCATTACTGACAAAATGGGGCGAAGCATATGAGTTGATAGTCTTCAAGTGGGTCCATGTGGTTCGGGTTCTTATTTTTTGTCTAAGTTTTTACGACTCTCGTTCTTAAACTGTTGGCTTTTGAGTTGTAATACTTAAACTTGATGGTCGGCTGCCACCTTTTCCTGCTACCTTATAATGCGATTATAAATCCCGCATGAAGACATTCCGCAGACGCCCAATTTCCATTATGCATACCATTATCTTCATTATATTTGTGTATGCATGATGAATTGTCTTCATGTGTTGAAGAAGATCTCCACAAAGCAAAACCTTCCATGTGCATTTGCATTCAAAGGCAAAACATTTATATGCACATCTTCAGGGGGAGCCTCTTTCAACCTATGAAGCCAATACTCATGTACTTTAACTTTCACATACTTTTATCCCCGTTGAAAACTTCAACCAATTATTTTGTGAATCGGCCGATTGACTTTCGTCTTGTTTTGCTGTCTTCTAGGCCACCACTGAGATGTACTCGATACCCGATGGGGTGCAAGAACAAGTCGAAGAAGAAGAAGGAAGCGGAGGCGAAAGCCAGGAGGAATGGGAGTCCGACGGTGAGGAGGACGAGGGAAACGACAGCTCTAATGGAGAGGAGGAGGAGAAGGAAGAGGAGGAAGAAGTGGATCCTCCCCACTCGGAAAGGCAATCCAAGCTGACGCATGATCCGGCGGTCGAGCGCGGTAAGGCTATCGCGCCCGTTGGGCGGTCGACGAAGCACCCTCGGACGACTTCCCCAATGCCGACTGAGAAACCGCCAAAGCAACCCCGAGCAACGTCATCAAAGCCAACGAAGGCCCTGCCCAAGATGAGGATGGTCATTCCCACCATTTCCGGGTAATCAGCAGAACTTGTGTTTTCCTGTTTATCATGGGTGTACTTTTGGTCGACTCGTTTGGTGATCAACTGATTTCTGAAATCTGCAGTGCTGCCACCTCCGAGACCTCAGCTAAGCACGAAGATCAGGAAATGGAAGATGCCGCCACCTCCAACCTTGGTATGATCTCTGCAGTTTCGCTTTATGGTCGATTGGATTTCTGTTTTTACTTTTGAATCTTTCTTGTAGTTCCACCTCATGTCATTGATCTCCCTGACAACGACGATGAAACACCGCTAAGGAAGAGGAAGGACAAAAAGGTACCTGATGGCAAGGCTACTCAAGTTGTATCACTGCCTGAGATGCTAGTTCACGAGGGAGGCGACACCACTCGGGCTTCTGTGTCCTTTGCTGTGCCGCTGACGAGTGTCCGGCCTTCGTCGTCGACTGCTGACCCGCCTTCCCTTTTTGCCACACACCACGTCCCGGAAGAGCAAGTGAGTGCTGCTAAGGAGGCCATACGCCTTGAGCAGGGGATCATGATGGAGCAAGTGAAGGTGGTCCGGGAGGCCAGCCAGGCGGCTTATGATGCAAGCTCAGCTCTTCAGAGCAATGTCCAATTAAGTTGGTCGCTGATTGTTCTGTTAGGATATGCTACCTGAAATTTCTTCTTTCTGAAGATTTCCATATCTGTATCTGTACACCCACTGGGCGGGTGTGTCGATTGAATTTTTGTACTGGTGGGGGCACGCTGAGTGCACCCACTGGGTGTAGTCCTCGAGACTATGGTGGACTGCAGGCAGTCGACTATAGTCTTTATACTTTGAACTTCTTCACTCGGTCTGGTCGGGCCATGTCGAATCGATCTTTGGAACCGGTGGGGGCACGCTGAGTGCACCCACTTGGTGAAGTCCCCGAGACTATGGTCGACTGCTTGCAGTCGACTATAGTGTAAGGAACTATTTTTTTGCCTCTTTCGGTCGACTAGTCGAACCGAATTGGTAAAACCAGTGGGGGCACGCTGAGTGCACCCACTGGGTGTAGTCCCCGAGACTACTGTCGAATGTTTTGATTCGACTGTAGTCTTAGAAATTCTACGATTTTTCTTTAGTCACTCAGAAGTGACCTGTCTTTGATGTTTTGTCGATTGACTCTTCGCAGAAATCTTGCGAGCTCGTGGCCCGCTATACCGAATTGGAGAACAAACAGATCCAGCTCAACCTTGACTTGAAGCTTGCTCAGGAGAACTTGCAAAAGGCGAGAGACAAAGCAAAAGGTATGGCTGGTGAGAAATTTGACGACTGTCTTTGTCTTTCTACCCATTCTCAACTCTGGGCTTATTGTTATTTTGCAGACAAACTGGAGGAGGCTCCGAAGAAGAAAGACCACGACCTTGCAGAGGCACAGAAGGCGACTTTGGACAAAACAAAGCTCGCGGAAGAGAAACTGGTCTCAGTCGGCAAACTCGAAGAGGAGAATACCAAACTGAAGGCTGCTCTCGACGCGGCCAACAAGGAGGTTAGCTGACTGAAGAATGACAAAGTTGCTCGATGACAAGGCCGCAAACTGGCGGGGAAGAGGAATGATCTGGAGGCTTATCTGGGAGGGCTCGGCAAAAAGTTATTCCTCATGCTCGAAGGTAATTTCTTTTACCCGACTGTCTAGTTATCACCGAATGATCATAGAACTGTTAACTTGAACCCGAGTTGCATTCTGAGAATGCACTCGCAGAACTTCAAGAGGAGACCGGTCAGTGGAGACAAGCCTGGACCCCATCAACTCTCCCGTGAAGGATGAAGCCGCTATGAACGTGCTCCGACTGGAGTCTCGCATTGCTGGTGTGGTGGACTATCTCGCTCGACTGAAAGCTGCGGTGTCGCGGATCGACTCAACACTCTGGCCAGACCAGACGCTTCAGAATGACCTCGAGTCCTTAATGACTCGACTGAATGAGGTTTCAAGTCGAGTGCAAGAATGGAAAAAGTCTTCTGCCAGGTGCGGTGCTGATGTTTCTCTGTCTCTGGTTCGTGTCCACTGCAAGGAGGCGCGGGAGGAAAAGCTGGCGTCCCTCGAAGTTGCCTATACCAAGAAGTATGATTTCCGATCTTTCATGGAGACTTTCATCGCCGCTGCCACCAGGATTGCTGATGGGATCGACCTTGACCAGTTTGTGGGTCCTTCCAGTCCTCCACCTGTGGAGTAAAAATCTTCTATGCTTTACCTTAAATTTGCCTCAGAATGCCGAGTGGTTTTGTAACCGATAGACTTTAACGGGCTTAACGCCCGAGCACTTTCGAATCCGTAGGACGTTTATCCGAACTTGGTTTATCATCGAGCGTGCTTTTCATTCGGAATATACTTTAATGCTTGAGCAGCATCCTTGAGGTGAATATCCAGTCGACTTGCACTTCATCGATTTTGCAGGTAGGGATGAAGTACAGGCTTCGACTGACCTCGTCGTCCTTGGGGATCGGGATGGACCGCACGTGGTACTTGTGGTGCAGCTCTGAAGGAGGAGGTAGTAGTCGACCTGCACCTCGTCGTCCTTGCGGATTGGGATGGACTGCATTTTGTACTTGTGGCGCAGCTCCGAAGGATCAGGATGGATTTCTTACTTAGGCGAGTACTCGGACTGCAACTAAGCCTCCGAGTGGGAGGTTTGCTCTCCACTCGGTAGGGTTTTAAATACTTAGGCGAGTACTGGACTGTAGCTAAGCCCCCGAGTGGGAGTTTTCTCTCCACTCGGTAGAATTTTTCGAACTTAGGCGAGTACTGGACAGCAGCTAAGCCCCCGAGTGGGAGGTTTGCTCTCCACTCGGTAGGATTTTTCGAACTTAGGTCAGTACTGGACTGCAGCTAAGCCCCCGGGTGGGAGGTTTGCTCTCCACTTGATGGGATCTTTCAAACTTAGGCGAGTACTGGACTGCAGCTAAGCCCCCGAGTGGGAGGTTTGCTCTCCACTCGGTAGGATTTTTCAAACTTAGGCGAGTACTGGACTGCAGCTAAGCCCCCGAGTGGGAGGTTTGCTCTCCACTCGGTAGGATTTTTCAAACTTAGGCGAGTACTGGTCTGCAGCTAAGCCTCCGAGTGGGAGGTTTGCTCTCCACTCGGTAGGATTTTTCAAACTTAGGCAAGTACTCGACTGCAGCTAAGCCTCCAAGGAGGATTTTTGTGTCATAGCTTTGAAGGGGAAGGCAACAGTCGACCTGTACCTCGTCGTCCTTACAAAGTGCACATTGTATTAAATACTTAGGCGAGTACTTGGACTGCAGCTAAAGCCCCGAGTGGGAGGCTGGATCCTCACTCGGTAGGATTTTCAAATATTTAGGCGAGTACTTGGATTGCAGCTAAGCCCCCGAGTGGGAGGCTGGCTCCTCACTCGGTAGGATTTTCAAATACTTAGGCGAGCACTTGGACTGCAGCTAAGCCCCCGAGTGGGAGGCTGGCTCCTCACTCGGTAGGATTTTCAAATACTTAGGTGAGCACTTGGACTGCAGCTAAGCCCTTGAGTGGGAGACTGGCTCCTCACTCGGTAGGATTTTTCAGATACTTAGGCGAAACGGATTCGCAGCTAAGCCCCCGAGTGGGAGGCTGGCTCTCCACTTGGCAGGGATTTTTTTACAAACTTAGGCGAAACAGGTTCGGCTAAGCCACCCACTGGGGAAATTTCTTATGTAAACGAAAAAGTAATAACAATCCAGGGAAAATTATAACATTCTTGTCTTTGATAAACAAACTACAGAGGTACTTTTATTACATCTCACCCGAGTGAGTCCTTAAGTGTAAAAGGGGCGGAGCAGCTCCGCATTCTAGGCTCGAGGCTCATCGATCTGGCGTTCAACGTTGTAAAGGTGGTAAGCTCCATTGTGGATAACTCTGGTGACGATGAAGGGACCCTCCCAAGTGGGAGCGAGCTTGTGTGGTTTCTGTTGATCCACTCGGAGGACCCGATCCCCTTTTTGAAAGGCTCGGCTCTTCACATTTCTAGCGTGGAATCAACGCAAATCCTACTGATAGATGGTCGAGCGGATCAGGGCCATCTCTCTCTCCTCTTCAAGGAGGTCGACTGCATCTTGCCGGGCTTGCTCCGCTTCAGCTTCAGAGTAGAGTTTGACTCGGGGCGCATTGTGAAGCAGGTCACTCGGCAGAACTGCTTCAGCTCCATAGACCATAAAGAATGGAGTTCTCCCAGTCGACCGATTAGGAGTGGTCCTCAATCCCCAATGAACCGACGGAAGTTCGTCAACCCACGCTCCTGCTGCATGCTAGAGATCACACATCAGTCGAGGTTTCAGTCCTTTAAGAATTAGACCATTTGCTCGTTTTGCTTGTCCATTCGACTGGGGGTGAGCGACTGAAGCATAGTCGACTCGCGTGCCCTGAGAGGCGCAAAAGGCTTTGAACTTGTCGGAATCGAAATTTGACCCATTGTCAGTGATGATGCATGCGTAACTCCATATCTGAATATCAACTCTCTGATGAAACTGACAGCAGTGCACGCATCAAGGTTCTTGATAGGTTTAGCTTCGATCCACTTCGTAAACTTGTCGACTGCCACAAGCAAATGAGTGAAACCACTCCTTCCATTTCTTAGTGGTCCAATCATATCCAACCCCCAAATAGCGAAAGGCCAGACGAGGGGAATGGTCTTCAATGTTGAGGCGGGTTTGTGTGGCATATTGGAGTAGAACTGACATCCTTCACACTTGTCGACTATTTCCTTTGCCATTTCATTTGCCTTTAGCTAGTAAAATCCCGCTCGGTATGCTTTAGCCACGATGGTCCGAGAGGACGCATGGTGACCAGAGGTCCCCGAGTGGATATCATCAAGAATTATCTGACCTTCTTCTGGCGTTATGCACTTCTGGCTGACTCCAGTCGCACTTTCTCTGAATAACTCTCCCTTGATCACAGTAAAGGCCTTGGATCGGCGGACGATCTGTCTAGCCTCTTCTTCGTTATCCGGGAGCTCTTTCCTCAGGATATACACGATGTACGGTACTGTCCAGTCGGGAGTGACGACCACGACTTCCATGATCAGGTCGACCATCGCTGGGACCTCAACTTCAGTCGGATCAGTGGTACTTTTTGGCTGTGGATCTTCTGCAGTGAAAGGATCCTCTTGAATCGACGGTGTGCGGATGTGCTCCAAAAACACATCACTGGGAATGGCTTCCCTCTTGGACCCTATTTTCGTCAAATCATCTGACTTGATTTTTTGATCGGGTATATGATGGAGCTCTAACCACTCAAACTTCTTCTCTAGCTTCCTCACTGCATTACAGTAGCCAGTCATGGTTGGACTTCTGACCTCCCACTCCTTCATCACTTGATTAACCACCAGAACTGAGTCGCCATAGACCATGAGGCGACGGACGCCGAGTGAAATGGCCATACGCAACCCATACAACAGTGCTTCAGATTACGCTTCATTGTTGGAAGAATCAAAGTGAATCTGGAGCACATATCTGAGCTTATCTCCTCGGGGAAACCAATACTACCCGACACGTAACCATTCAGCATCTTGGAACCATCAAAGAACATAGTCCAAAGGTTCGAGTGAACTTGAGTCGGTAACTGTTGTTCAATCCACTCGGCGATGAAATCTGCTATTGCTTGGGACTTGATGGCTTTCTTTGCCTCAAGCTTGATATCAAGGGAAGAAGTTCAATCGCCCATTTCGCCACTCGATCGCTAAGGCGTCTCTATTGTGCAGAATCTCTGATAATGGGGCGTCGCTGACGACTGTAATGGAATGATCATAGAAGTAATGAGCAACCTTCTTCGCGGTCATATAAATCCCATACACAAGCTTCTGATAATGAGGGTATCTTTGCTTCGACGGGGTTAATACTTCGTAAAGATAATATCTTTGGCGCTGAACTTTGAAGGCCTTTCCTTCCTCTTCCCGCTTTCGATTGTAAAATCTTGTCGACGACTTGTCCTGTTCGCAATGTAAAGCAGCAACGACTCCTTGCTTATTGGGGCAGCAAGCACCGGCTGGGTGGAGAGCAGAGCTTTGAGCTCTACAAACGCTGCATCAGCTTCAGGAGTCCACTCGAACTTGTCTGACTTCTTCATCAGTCGGTAAAGAGGCAATGCCTTTTCACCGAGGCGAGAGATTAATCGACTTAAAGCAGCCAAGCATCCAGTAAGCTTTTGGACATCGTGCACACGCACAGGGCGTTTCATTCGGAGTATAGTGCCAACTTTTTCGGGGTTAGCATCGATTCCTCGTTCAGAAACGAGAAAACCGAGTAACTTTCCGCCAGTAACTCCGAATGGGCACTTTGATGGATTAAGCTTGATATCATACCTCCTGAGATTGGCAAATGTTTCAGCAAGGTCAGTCAACAGGTTGGAACCTTTCCGTGACTTGACCACAATGCCATCCATGTATGCTTCCACATTCCGACTGATTTGAGTGAGCAAACACTTCTGAATCATCCTCATGAACATGGCTCCAGCATTCTTGAGGCCGAACGGCATGGTGACATAAAAGAAGCACCCGAATGGAGTGATGAAAGTTGTTTTGATCTCGTCGGGTCCATACAGACGGATCTGATGGTACCCAGAATATGCGTCTAAAAAAGACAACCGCTCACATCCCGCAGTCGAGTCGACTATTTGGTCGATACGGGGGAGAGGAAAATGATCTTTCGGGCAGGCCCGATTGATATGTTTGAAGTCGATGCACAAGTGCAGTGAATTGTCCTTCTTAGGGACCATGACAACATTGGCGAGTCACTCGAAATGGTAAATTTCTCGGATAAACTCTGCTGCTAAGAGCCGAGCCACCTCCTCGCCTATGGCCTTTCTCTTCTGGACGGCGGACCGTCGAAGATGTTCTTTGACAGGTTTGACTTTTGAGTCAACTTCATGACGATGCTCAGCCAGTCCCTGGAACACTGGCATGTCAGCAGGCTTCCATGCAAAGATGTCCCAGTTCTCATGGAGGAACTGGATGAGCGCTTCTTCCTATTTGGAGCCGAGTGTTGTTGAGATGTGAGTCGGAGCAGCATTGGGATCAGTCGGATGAATATGAATCGGTTTCGTTTCCCCGGACGACTGAAATGCTGACTCCGTGGCGGGCTTCTTGGCTCGCAACAAATCACTCGGGTCTGCAGTTTTCTGGTACTCTTGCAGCTCGACCACTGCCATCTGAGCATCAGCGATCTTAGAGCCTTTCTGAAAACACTCTTCTGCCTTTTTCCGATTGCCAGTGACAGTGATCACACCTTTGGGACCTGGCATCTTTAGCTTGAGGTACACATAACATGGTCGAGCCATGAAGCGCGCATATGTTGGCCTCCCCAGAATAGCGTGATAAGCGCTCTGAAATCCACGACCTCAAAGGTCAACTTTTCCTTACGAAAATTCTTGTAGTCACCAAAAACCACATCGAGAGCAATTTGGCCGAGTGACTCAGCCTTCTTTCCGTGAATGACTCCATGGAAGCTCATATTCTTGGTGCTGAGTCTGGACATCGTAATGCCCATCCCTTTCAACGTCTCTCGCATACAAAATGTTCAAACCATCGCCACCATCCATCAAAACTTTGGTCGGTCGAGTGCCTTCGACGATTGGATCGACCACCAACGCTTTCCTCCCGGGGTGGCAATGTGTGGGATGATCGACCGGTCGAATGTGATGGCGGTGCAGGACCATTTCAGATAATTGGGCGTCATTTGGGCGACCATGTTCACTTCTCGGTTGATAACTTTCAATCGACTTTTGCTTTCAACGTCAAGAAAAAATCATCAGGGTGGAATTGACCTGGGGGTATCCACCATCACTATCTTCCTTGTCCTCAACTTTTTCCGATTCCTTTTCCTTATCCTTGGGCTGCTTCCCTTGGAACTGCTGAATCAAGAGCCGACACTGTCGAGTGGCATGCTTCGGGTAAATGAGTTTACCCTCTTCATCTTTCTTCGTGTGAATGTGACATGGCAAGTCCAACACATCATTCCCATCTTGGTCTTTCACCTTCTTGGGGTTCCACGGACCCTTCGGTTTCCCCTTGAACTTTCCTGGAGTCACAGCCAAGGCTTCTCCGGGAGCGGCTGGCTGGCTTTGCGCTTCGCTTCCGACCGAGTTCCCTCCGCCCGGCTTCATTAGCGGCTGACTTGTACTTACCACTCCGGAGCCGATCCTCTTCTTCACCATTAGCATACTTGGTGGCAATCTCCATCATCCGACTCAGGGTCATATCTCCTGTCCGACCAAATTTCAAACTCAACTCCCTGTTCTTGACACCTTCCTTGAAAGCACAGACTGCCTGGTGACCAGACACATTCTCAACTGTGTGGTGCAAGGTAATCCATATCTGGATGTAATCTCTCAAAGTTTCATTCGCTTCAGACACACGATCGCAGCTCACCCTCGCTGGTCGCTTGCAAGTCCTTCAAATGTCTCGACAAACACTGGGCAAGATCTTCCCAAGTGTAACATACTTTGGTGCTAACTGATTCAACCATGCTCTGGCCGAACCCTCCAAGATAAGGGGCAAATGCTTCATAGCTACCTCATCGTTGCCGCCGCCAATCTGAATAGCCACTCGGTAGTCCTCAAGACAAGTGTCAGGCTTGGACTCACCGGTGAACTTACTGACTCCAGTCACCAACCTGAAGTTGGGAGGAATCACTGCGGCTCTGATGGCCGTGCTAAAACATTCTGGCCCTGAGACATGAACTCTGCTGCTGGAGGGAACATCTTTGTCATGGCCTTCTCGGTGAGCTCTGTTCCTGTCAACCAAGCCTTGAACGATAATGGATCTCGCATCAAAGCCTGGCTCTCTGGGTCATTTGGAACCCTTAGCCCAACAACTTTATCTTGGCGTCTGTCATCTTGTTGCCGAGGAGCGTATGATCCACCCCTTGGGGGAGGGGTGGGCACTCGACGTCGATCATTGCGATCGAATCGGTGCTCATTCGGCTCGTGGTTCTTGTACTGATCATCACACCGGCCTCCATGTTCCTCATGCCTCAGGGGCGATCTTGGACTATGGGCCGACTGGACTGAATTCGCAGCGACGGATCTGCTGTGAATCCTGTTCCGTGACTGTGATACGACTGAATTTTGATCTCCAGCTGCCCGGAGTAAATCTCTGATCTGTTGCAAACCTCTACCTGCCTCCGACTTGGAAGGCTGAATCGATTCTGCTATACGGGCTGCAGCTGCTAAATTCTGAATCGGAGTCCGATATACCTGAGTTGGTTGTGGAAAGAGCTGACGTCGACTGGATTCTGGAACCCGTGGTCGCGTGCACTTGCCGAGAACTTCGCTGGAGGTTCTCGATCGAGTGCGCCGGCCAGGTTATAAGCACGCATCCTCCAAGGCACGAGCCTCGGGGGTTTCTCCAACGATAGGAGTGTGAAGCGCATCCATGTTTCGGCGGCGAAGTTCCTCCCTCTACAGCTAAGTGAGGGGCTCGGGTTGGTACTCTTCGTGAGCTTGCACCGGATCGCCTCCACCGTCGCCTCCGTCGGTGAGGGGGAATCCAGGAGGACTGCATGGTCCATCGACCATCAGAACCTCTGCTGCCGGATCGCTGCTATCGCACTCAGATGCAGTCTCTGCGGAGCCAGTCAACAGATCAAACATGCCATAGAGAGATTCGTTGGGCTCAATTGCCGCAACTTGGGAAGTGGCCGACTGGCGAGCCACCACATGCCTCACCCACTGCTGAAGTCTCGACCGACCGGAGCGCTTGTGCCGGCGGGAGACTGGGAGTGAGGACGGCACAAGAACCAGCCCATACTGGCTCAACGGTTGCCAGAGGAGGACGCCGCGGATGCACGCGCGAAAGTGCGTTGCCCCGCGGACGGGGAGCGCGTCGACGTCGAGAGGAGCCTCCTGAAGCCAAGCGGAGTCGTCGGCGATGAACGTGAGCGCACCGAGACGGATCTCGCGGCCTTCGACCAAAACTCCACCTGAAACCATGATGTAGGAGATCGAAAGAATCCCAACTTCTCCAACAAATCGCTAGAACACCTGCCCCACGGTGGGCGCCAACTGTCGTGGGTTCTAAGTCCGACAAAGAGAATGGGGGTAGGTATGGAGATGCAAGATACTAGCTATGGAGTAGTTGTATACGCACGAGTTTTACGAGTTCAGGCCCTTCTCGGAGGAAGTAACAGCCCTACGTCTCGGAGCCCGGAGGCGATCGACTGGATTATATGCGTATGAATTACAGGGGTGCGAACCCTTCTACCCGTGGAGGGGGTGGCTTATATAGAGTGCGCCAGGACCCTAGCGAGCCCACGTAGCGGAGGGTTAAAGGTACATTAAGGCCAGGCGTTACTGGTAACACCTTACATAAAGTGTCATCATGACCATAAAGACTACTTAATTATAGACCGTTTGGACACAGAGTGGTTCTTGAACTCCTGGTGGTCGAGTGGGTCTTCATGGTCGAGTGTCTTTGAGTCTGTCGAGTGAAACCCTACCAGGTGGACTAGAAGGCCCTTTCTTCTAAAGGTGTCCTTGGGGAGGGTACCTTGGACAGGTTCATGACCCTACCCTAGGTACATGACTTCATCAGCATGAATGTTCAGATCTGAAAGATTCAAGACAAAAGTTTGATATTGACATAAAAACAATAATACTTCAAGCATACTAACAAAGCAATCATGTCTTCTCAAAATAACATGGCCAAAGAAAGCTATCACTACAAAATCATATAGTCTGGCTATGCTCTATCTTCATCACACTAAATATTTAAATCATGCGCAACCCCGATGACAAGCCAAACAATTGTTTCATACTTTTGATGTTCTCAAACTTTTTCAATCTTCACGCAATACATGAGCGTGTGCCATGGATATAGTACTATAGGTGGAATAGAATGGTGGTTGTGGAGAATACGAAAAAGGAGAAGATAGTCTTACATCAACTAGGCGTATCAATGGGCTATGGAGATGCCCATCACTAGATATCAATGTGAGTGAGTAGGGATTGCCATGCAACGGATGCACTGGAGCTATAAGTGTATGAAAGCTCAAAAAGAAACTAAGTGGGTGTGCATCCAACTCGCTTGCTTACGAAGACCTAGGGCACTTTGAGAAAGCCCATCATTGGAATGTACAAGCTAAGTTCTATAATGAAAATTCCCACTAGTATAAGAAAGTCACAACATAGGAGATTCTCTATCATGAAGATCATGGTGCTACTTTGAAGCACAAGTGTGGAAAAAGGATAGTAACATTGCCCCTTCTCTCTTTTTATCTCATTTTTTTATTTGGGCCTTCTCTTTCTTTTGGCCTCTTTTTTTATTTATTTTCATCGGGAGTCTCATCCCGACTTGTGGGCAAATCATAGTCTCCATCATCCTTTCCTCACATGGGACAATGCTCTAATAATGAAGATCATCACACTTTTATTTCCTTACAACTCAATGCTTAGAACAAAATATGACTCTATGTGAATGCCTCCGGCGGTGTACCGGGATGTGCAATAATTCAAGAGTGACATGTATGGAAAAATTATGAACGGTGGCTTTGCCACAAATACGATGTGAACTACATGATCATGCAAAGCAATATGACAATGATGGAGCATGTCATAATAAACGAAACGGTTGAAAGTTGCATGGCAATATACCTCAGAATGGCTATGGAAATGCCATAATAGGTAGGTAAGGTGTTTGTTTTGAGGAAGGTATATGGTGGGTGTATGGTATCGGCCAAAATTGCGCGACACAAGAGAGGCTAGCAATGGTGGAAGGGTGAGAGTGCGTATAATCCATGGACTCGACATTAGTCATAAAGAACTCACATACTTATTGCAAAAATATATTAGTTATCGAAACGAAGTACTACGCCAAGATGCTCCTAGGGGATAGATTGGTAGGAAAAGGCCATCGTCATTCCCCGACCGCCACTCATAAGGAAGACAATCAATAAATAAATCATGCTCCAACTTCATCACATAACGGTTCACCATGAGTGCATGCTAGGGGAATCACAAACTTTAACACAAGTATCTCTCAAATTCACAACTACTCTACTAGCATGACTCTAATATCACCATCTTCATATCTCAAAACAATCGTAAAGAATCAAACTTCTCATAGTATTGAATGCACTTTATGTGAAAGTTTTTATCATATCCATCTTGGATGCCCATCATATTAGGACTAATTTTATATCCAAAGCAAATTACCATGCTATTCTAAAAGGCTCTCAAAATAATATAAGTTAAGCTTGAGAGTTCAACAATTTCTCTAAAATAAAACCAGCGCCGTGCTCTAAAATGATATAAGTGAAGCACTAGAGCAATGTTGTCTAGCTCAAAACATATAAGTGAAACACATAGAGTATTCTAATAAATCACGATTCATGTGTGTCTCTCTCAAAAGGTGTGTACAGCAAGGATAATTGTGGTAAATTAAAAATCAAAGACTCAAATCATACAAGACGCTCCAAGCAAAACACATATCATGTGGTGAATAAAAATATAGCCTCAAGTAAAGTTACCAATAGACAAAGTCGAAAGAGGGGATGCCTTCCGGGGCATACCCAAGCTTAGGCTTTTGGTTGTCCTTGAATTTTACCTTAGAGTGCCTTGGGAATCCCCAAGCATATGCTGTTGCCACTCCTTATTCCAAAGTCCATCAAATCCTTACCCAAAACTTGAAAACTTCACAACACAAAACTCAACAGGAAATCTCATGAGCTCCGTTAGTATAAGAAAATAAATCATCACTTTAAGTTACTGTTGTGAACTCATTATTTATTTATATTGATGTAATATCTACTGTATTCCACCTTATCCATGGTTCATACCCCCTGATACTACTCATAGATTCATCAAAATAAGCAGACAACACGCAAAAAACAGAATCTGTCAAAAACAGAACAGTCTCTAGTAATCTGTAACTCCCGCATACTTATGTAACTCCAACAATTCTGAGATAAATTGGTGGACGTGACGAATTTGTCTATTAATCTTCTGCAAAAAGAATCAACTTAATATCACGCTTCTGTTAAAAATGAAAATTATTCTCGTGAGTGCAAAGTTTCTGTTTTTTACAGCAAGATCGCATTAGCTTCCACCCAAGTCTTCCGAAAGGTTCTAGTTGGAACAAACACTAATTAAAACATAAAACCACATCTAACCAGAGGCTAGATTAATTATTTATTACTAAACAGGTGCAAAAAGTAGAGAACAAAAATAAAATTGGGTTGCCTCCCAACAAGCGCTATCGTTAACACCCCTAGCTCGGCATGAAAACACGAATAGATCTAGGTATTGCCCTCTTTGGTATGCAATCCATAAGTGGCTCTCATAATAGATTCATAAGGCAATTTAATTTTATTCCTAGGAAAGTGTTCCATGCCTTTCCTTAACGGAAATTGGAATCCAATGTTTCCTTCTTTCATATCAATAATTGCACCAATCGTTTTAAGGAAAGGTCTACCAAGAATAATAGGACATGTAGGATTGCAATCTATATCAAGAACAATGAAATCTAGAGGCACATAATTCCTATTTTCTACAATAAGAACATCATTAATCCTTCCCATAGGTTTCTTAATAGTGGAATCTACAAGATGCAAATTTAAAGAAAAATCATCAAATTAACAGAAACGTAACACATCATGCAAAGTTTTTGGAATCGTGGAAACACTAGCACCCAAATCACACAAAGCATAACATTCATAATCCTTAAACTCAATATTAATAGTAGGTTCCCACTCATCATAAAGTATTCTAGGGATAGAAACTTCTAGTTCAAGCTTTTCTTCAAAATATTTCATCATAGCATCAACGATATGTTTACTAAAAGCTTTGTCTTGATTATAAGCATGAGGAGAATTTAACACGGATTAGAACAAGGAAATACAATCTATTAAAGAAAAATTATCATAATTAAATTCCTTGAAATCCAAAATAGTGGGTTCATTTCTACTTAAAGTCCTGACCTCTTCAATCCCACTTTTATCAATTTTTGCATCTAGATCTAAAAACTCTGAATCATTGGGATGCCTTTTAACTAAAGTTGACTCATCTCCAGTCCCATGTTTATCAAGATTCATATTGGAAAACAAATATTTAATAGGGGTCACATCAATCACTTTTAGATCTTCATCATTATCATCATGAAAACTATAAGAACACACTTTTACAAACCAACCTTTTTTAGCACGCATCTTAGCGGTTCTTTCTTTGCACTCATCAATGGAAATTCTCATGGCCTTGAGAGATTCAATGATATCATACTTAGGTGGAATAGATCTAAGTTTCAAATAATCAATATCAAGAGAAATTCTATTCACGTTCCTAGCCAACTCATCAATCTTAAGCAATTTTTCTTCAATCAAAGCATTGAAATTCTATTGCGAACTCGTAAATTCTTTAACATTATTCTCAAAATTAGAGGGCATATTATTAAAATTTCCATAAGAGTTGTTGTAGGAATTACAATAATTATTAGAGGAATTACTAGGAAACAGCCTAGGATTAAAATTGCCTCTATACACGTTGTTACCAAAATTGTTCCTACCAAAAAAATTCACATCCAGAGATTCATTATTATTCTCAATCAAAGTGGACAAAGGCGTATCATTAGGATCAGAAGAAACACTTTTGTTAGCAAATAATTTCATAAGTTCATCCATCTTTCCACTCAAAACATTAATTTCTTCAATCGCATGAACCTTTTTACTAGTGGATCTTTCGGTGTGCCATTGAGAATAATTAACCATAATATTATCTAGAAGATTAGTAGCTTCTCCTAAAGTGATTTCCATGAAAGTGCCTCCCGTGGCCGAATCTAAAAGATTTCTAGAAGCAAAATTCAATCCGGCATAATTTTTTTGTATAATCATCCACAAATTCAAACCATGTGTAGAGCAATTACGAACCAACAATTTCATCCTCTCCCAAGATTGTGCAACATGCTCATGATCAAGTTGCTTAAAATTCATAATATCGCTCCTAAGGGAGATGATCTTAGCGGGAGGCAAATACTTAGAGAGAAAAGCATCTTTACACTTATTTCATGAATCAATACTATTTTTAGGTAAAGATGAGAACCAAGTTTTAGCACGATCTCTAAGCGAAAACAGAAATAGCTTCAATTTAACAATATTATTATCCACACCTTTATTCTTTTGCATATCACACAAATCAACGAAATTGTTTAGATGGGATGCGGCATCTTCACTAGGAAGGCCAGAAAATTGATCTTTCATAACAAGATTCAACAAAGCGGCAATAATTTCACAAGATTCAGCATTAGTAGTAGGAGCAAACAGAGTGCTAATAAAATCATTGTTGTTGGTGTTGGAAAAGTCACACAATTTAGTATTACCCCGAGCCATCGTGACAGAGCAATCAATCCAACACACAAACACACAAGAAGCAAGCGAAAAGCAACGAACGGAAGAGGGGCGAAGAAAAGGCAAAGGTTTTCGAAAATCGTTTTAGAAGTGGGGAAGAGGAAAATGAGAGGCGAATGGCGAATAATGTAATGCAAGGGAGAAGAGTTTACGATGGGTACTTGGTATGGCTTGACTTGACGTAGATCTCCCCGGCAACGGCGGCAGAAATCCTTCTTGCTACCTCTTGAGCTTGCGTTGGTTTTCCCTTCAAGAGGAAAGGGTGATGCAGCAAAGTAGCGTAGGTATTTCCCTCAGTTTTGAGAACCAAGGTATCAATCCAGTAGGAGACGACGCACAAGTCACCGAATACCTGCACAAACAATCAACAACTTGCACCCAAGGCGATAAAGGGGTTGTCAATCCCTTCACGGCCACTTGCAAAAGTGAGACCTGATAGAGATAGATAAACGGTAAATTAAATATTTTTGGTATTTTTGGTTTACATATTGGAAAGTAAAGTTTCCAAAATAGTAGATCGGAAACTAGCAAGATGTAAACAAGATTCAATATAATGGAAAAGAGACCCCGGGGCCATAGGTTTCACTAGTGGCTTCTCTCGAGATAGCAAATATTACGATGGGTGAACAAATTACTACCGAGCAATTGATAGAAAAGCGCATAGTTATGATTTTATCTAAGGCAATGATCATGAACATAGGCATCGCGTCCGTGTCAAGTAGACCGACTCCTGCCTGCATCTACTACTATTACTCCACACATCGACCATTATCCAGCATGCATCTAGAGTATTAAGTTTATAAAGAATGTAGTAACGCATTAAGCAACATGACATGATGTGGAGGAACTAACTCAAGCAATATGATGAAAACCCCATCTTCTTATCCTCGATGGCAACAATACAATACGTGCCTTGATGCCCCTACTATCACTGGGAAAGGACACCCCAAGATTGAACCCAAAGCTAAGCACTTCTCCCATTGCAACAAATATCAATCTAGTAGGCCAAACTAAACCGATAATTCGAAGAGACTTGCAAAGATATCAAATCATGCATATAAGAATTCAGAGAAGAACCAAATAATATTCACAGATAAACTTGGTCATAAATCCACAATTCATCGGATCTCGGCAAACACACTGCAAAAGAATATTACATCGAATAGATCTCCAAGAACATCAAGGAGAACATGGTATTGAGAATCAAACAGAGAGAAGAAGCATCTAACTAATAACTATGGACCCGAAGGTCTGTGGTACACTACTCACGCTTCATCAGATAGGTAATGGTGTTGATGTAGAAGCCCTCCATGATCGAATCCCCCTCCGGCAGGATGCCAGAAAAGGCCCCTAGATGGGATCTCATAGGTACAGAAGGGTGCACCGGTGGAAAATTGGTTTTATGGCTCTCCTGGATGTTTTTAGGGTATAAGAGTATATATAGACGAAGGAACTAGGTCAAGGGAGCCACGAGGGGCCCACAAGGGTGGGGGCGCACCCTACCCCCTGGGCGCGCCCTCCTACCTCGTGGCTTCCTCATTGCGTCACCGACTTCATCTCCAAGTCTTATTGTTAGCTTTCGGTCCAAGAAAGATCATCGCGAAGGTTTCATACTCGTTTGGTATTCTTTTTCTGCAAAAACTCTAAAATAGGCAAAAAAATAGAAACTGGCACTGGGCCCTCGGTTAATAGGTTAGTCCCAAAAATAATATAAAATAGCATATAAATGCCTATGAAACATCCAAAACAGATAATATAATAGCATGGAACAATAAAAGATTATTGATACGTTGGAGACGTATCAACCGAAAACTTGATACATGTCTGGATACATAGACAAAACCCCGTGTCCCTAGTAAGCCTCTACTAGACTAGCTCGTTAGTCAAAGATGGTTAAGTTTCCTAACCATAAACATGTATTGTCATTTGATGAACGGGATCACATCATTAGAGAATGATGTGATGGACAAGACCCATCTGTTAGCTTATTAAATGATCATTCAGTTTTATTGCTATTGCTTTCTTCATGTCAAATACATATTCCTCTTACTATGAGATTATGCAACTCTCGGATACCGGAGGAATGCCTTGTGTGATATCAAACGTCACAACGTAACTGGGTGATTATAAAGATGCTCTACAGGTATTTCTGAAGGTGTATGTTGGGTTGGCAAAGTATGCCATGCTGTGTACCAAACCTGTTGTGTACCTTGCCATGAGTTTGGCAAGGGGTACAATAGTGATCCAGGAGTAGGTCACTGGACAACGGTAAAAATTATCCTTAGTTACCTTAAAAAAGACCAAGGAAATGTTTCTCGGTTATGGAGGTGATAAAGAGTTACGTCGATGCAAGCTTTGGCACTGATCTAGATGACTCTAAGTCTCAATCTAGATACGTACTGAACGTGGGAGCAATTAGCTACAGTAGCTCCATGCAGAGCATTGCAGACATAGAAATTTTCAAAATATATACGGATCTGAATGTGGCAGACCCGTTGACTAAACTTCTCTCACAAGCAAAACATGATCACACCTTAGTACTCTTTGGGTGTTAATCATATAGCAATGTGAATTAGATTACTGAATATAGTAAACCCTTTGCGTGTTGGTCTCTTGGCGATGTGAACTATGGGTGTTAATCACATGGTGATGTGAACTATGAGTGTTAATCACATGGCGATGTGAAGTATTGGTGTTAAATCACATGGCGATGTGAACTAGATTATTGACTGTAGTGCAAGTGGGAGACTGAAGGAAATATGCCCTAGAGGCAATAACAAAGTTGTTATTTTATATTTCCTTATTTCATGATAAATGTTTATTATTCATGCTGGAATTGTATTAACCGGAAACTTGATACATGTGTGGATACATAGACAAAACTCCGTGTCCCTAGTAAACCTCTACTGGACTAGCTCGTTAATCAAAGATGGTTAAGTTTCCTAACCATAGACATGTGTTTTCATTTGATGAATGGGATCACATCACTAGAGAATGATATGGTGGACAAGACCCATCCGTTAGCTTAGCATAATTGTTGTTCAGTTTTATTGCTGTTGCTTTCTTCATGCACTAGTGCAATGAGGTGCTATACAAACGGTTTGTAACCCCTTTCCGCGATGGCGCTCGAAACCGTCACCTAGTGAGTGTGGGCGATAGGGGGGTCCTTCCCACATGACCCGGAAACCATCGGGGATATGCCCTCCTGGCACACACGCTCGACAAAATGATGTCGTGTGCGACCGGCGAGTGAGAAAATACGGTTATACGTACAGTAGTGCTAATAAATGTACAATTATACAAGCGAAATCATTTCCGGTCGTAAGTACATCCCACACAGTCAGTCCCCGTGAAACATTTCCGTTTGTGTATACATCCCACACAGTCGCTGCAAGGAAAACATTTCCGTTTGTAGGTACATCACACAGAATTTTCCCCGTTAAATCGTTTGTGATAGTGTTCTCATCGCACACAATATTAAGAATTTTACCGTTTGCGTTATTGAATGCATCACACATGGTGCATAGAAGAAACTGTGTGGCAAAGGCTGTCCATCACACACAGTTTTTATGCGGTAAACGTTTGCGCAAGGTGGCCTCACGCAAACAGTTTTGAAGAGAATGTCGTGTGATTGTTCATCGATCCAACACGGTTTATTCCTAGAAACTGTGTGCGTTGCCTTAGGTCATCGCCCACGGCATTTTCTCAATAACCATTTGCAATAGCAAAAACTAATTAGCAGGCTAATTCTCCATTAGCGGGCTAATTACCCTATTATTAATAATCCATTTATTAATCTAATTGACATTCATATTAAACACATAATATATTTCATTCCCATATTAAGGAAGCAGGATTTCATAATTGAAATACATCAGGGTGCAACATGATATAGCTTCAGAACTCAGCTACCCCATTACACAGCTGCACAAGCACCAAGTTTCACATGCAACATCCAGAACCTTTCAAAATTAGCATCGTAGACGGTACATAGACATATGCATCTCATCGGGAAAACTAATGAAGCAGAAGGCGAATATTGAGCCTTCATTGATGTTGAAGGTCTTTGCAACTTTAGGCAAGTGCCTGTGGATGATTGATCGTCCATCCTTCGTCCTCTTCCGGAACACTTCAATATTGAACCATGGGTGTTGTATGAAAACCTTCCTCGCCTCCTGACCATAGAGGTAGTTTGAGAGGTAATCATTAGTGAACTGCTTTGGAAAGGCCTGAAAACAAGGATGTGCATAAATATCTTCTCTGTATTGGAAATGGAGCAAACGAATAAAAAGACAAGGTATAATAGTTAGTACCATCTTGTAGTGAACTGATGTCTTCTTCATTGTGTAGACAAAGATCTTGTTGGTTTTTGTCGCTAGTTTCTTTATCCTAACAATCTTTCTCAGTTTCTTGACTTGATTGATATTCATGGACAACTCATTTCCCCATATGCAAAAAGGGTCAAACAGTGGTGTCGGTGTCAAAACCGGCAGATTTGGGGTAGGGGGGGCCAAGCTGTACGTATGGGGATTAATGGTGACTATGGACAAAGGACACAGTATTTTACCCAGGTTCGGACCCTCTTAATGGAGGTAAAACCCTACTCATGCTTGATTATATTTGAGGGTATAGGGGTTACAAGAGTTGATCTACCTCGAGATCTATTCGGCTAACCCCTAGATAGCTAGCCTAGCAATGTTGTAATCCTGCCTCTAATCTACCCTCTGGTTTATATAGACACCAGAGGGGCTTAGGGTTGTACGAAGTCGGTTTTATAGAAAGGAATAACATATCCAGACACCTATACTTGCCATCCACGCATATGAGAGTCCCCTTCGGACATGAGAGATAATCTTCTGTCTTATATTTTGACAGCCCATCAGTCCGGCCCACATCAGTAGACCGGACGCCCAAGGACCCCCTAGTCCAGGACTCCCATAGTAGCCCCTGAACCAGTCTTCAAAGATGATATATTCGGTGCTCAGGTTGTCTTCGACATTGCAAGGCGGCTTCCTTGAAGAATACACATCGGCTTTCCTCTATAAATGAATTGTATTTGGCTTCAACACAACCCTTAGCCGCGAAGGCATGACAAAAAATGTCTTTTAGTGACAACTTTTTTGACTAAGCGTCAGACTTGACCCTTCGGCTTTTTAAACCGTTGTTAGACCCCGTGCTCCGTGTTTCGAGGCCACGCCTCGTTGGCACGTCCTGTCAAAACAGATATCATGCCCACTTAATACGAGATTGCACATCAATGGTATTTGGGTAATCCAACCGACCGCAGTGCATACCCACATTGGGAACATGAGAAGTTTTAAGGCTAGGGGGCGGTTTCTTGGCATTCATGGCCTACATAAGCGGATAGAGATCCATCTTTTTCACCCCACTCCTTCTTCCTTTCTCAGCCTTCCCATCTCCGAGCTCTAGCGCCCAAGCTTCGATCTTCCCCACTGCCACCAACCTCTCCAGCCATGTCCGGATCCAGCTCTCAAGGCAAGTGGTGGCCTCCTCCATGACAGTGAAGGACATCAAGGAGCTCTGGGAGGTGGGGTACCTGGGTGCGGACAATGCGCACTGGATCCCGGCCAAGAAGCAGGTCATCCCCACTCTGGAGCCCGGCGAAAGGGTGGTATTTATCTCCCACTTCCTCCGTGGACTAGGGTTTCGACTTCACCCTTTTGTCCATGGCCTCGTGTTCTATTACAGGCTAGATTTCCATGATCTAGCCCCAAACTCCTTCCTCCACATCTCAGCATTTATCATCGTGTGCGAGGCGCTCCTCCGCATTCCCCCCCCCCCCCACTTTGGTTTATGGCTCAAAGTCTTCAACGTGAAGCCGAAGGTGGTTGACGGGAAGCACGTAAATTGCGGAGGTGCGATGGTGAGCAAACTCCTGAATGTCAGCTACCCAAAAGGGGCCTTTGTGGAAACTGTCAAGATATGGCAACAGGAGTGGTTCTATATCACCGAACCCCACGGCGCCAACTGGGTAGCCCCTCCTGAGTTCAATTCTGGACCCCCAATGCGGCTCGCGTCGTGGATCAACAAGGGTCTGGAATGGAGGTCAACCGACGAGGTGTTTATGCTAAAAAAGTGCATAAAAATAATATAGAAAAGAACACCAGTCTTACTGATGTGGTCCAGGTGATGCTATTCCGCCGGACCCTTCCTTGCCGCCACCGCCTCTCCATATGTGGGAGTTCAATCCGGAAGGGTCGCGGACCCTGCAGCGATACTTCGAGCACGGCGCACGAAGAGATCTAGAAGCTACTTTTCAAGGCCTCGATTGCGATCACCCAGCCTTCCTGGTAAGTTTTTTTAGTTTCTGAACATATCTTAGTTCGGAAATCAGAGGGGTATGCTGAGACTTCCATCCTTGATCAGGGCTGGGCGAAGAAAGTGGAGCGGATCAAGTGTCCGGCTCCACTGCTCGAAACCCCGCTAATCCTTTGCTGACGAGGATGCTGGTCCCGGCGCCATACTAGGCACCAGAGAAGAGGGCCAAGAAGAAGGGCAAGGAGGCAAAAGGTGGCCCCCGCCGTAAAGGTACTCCAGATGCGGTGTCCAGTGATACCAAAGCTCTCTCCTCCCACGGCGGGGATGAAGACGAAAAGGAGGACGAGGGAGAGAGCGATTCTCCCCTTAAGGGGAGTAAGAAGAAAAGAGCGGCCTCCGAAGACCCAGAGGCGGAGGCGTCCAATAGGGGGAAGATATCCCTCTTGGATGACTCAGATTCGGATGCCGAAGTTATCCCCGAGCTGCACCCCAGGTCGAAGCCCCTGGGCGATTCGTAAGTATCCAAGGATGCCTTATATTATCGGCATTTATGATTGTAGTTTTTAATACATTATATTGTATGCTTTAGTCCGGCCCGCGATCTCCCCCAACTATCATCATCTCTGAGCAACTCGCGGGAGCCGGGGATGGTGGAGAGCGAGACACCTCCGCGGGCCTCTCCACCAACCGCTATAGATAACACCGAAGTCTTGTCCCGAAGAGCCTCTCCAGGCCATGGATAGGTGCAGGAGGCCGTAAAGACGGTGCCAGAGGGTAACGCCTCGGCTGCCGAAGACATGGGAGGACCAACCTCCGTGGAGACTGATGACGGGGGCCATGACCAATCCGACCCCTAGCCGAACACTATTTCAGAGACCCATACGGCTTCGGAATCGGGCGAGCGACCCCCTTTGAAAGAGGGGGGAGCATCGACTCCACCGTCGATCTCCATCAATCCGGAGGCGCCGGATACTTTGGCAGAAGCACTTCGCCGTGCTTCCATCATGGAGGAGCACCGTACCCTGATGGGTATGGTGGTTGAGAAGATTCAGTCCGCCAAAACCGGGCTGAACGAATATGGATGTGTATAGATAGTAGCGCCTGAGACTCTGTCTGGCTCGGGGGAAGCCGGAAAGAGGATCACATAGTGTTCGGAAGAGGTGACATATTACTCTATTGTACAACAGTCTTCCTTGCTGGTGGCACGCGCCCAGGCCGCCGAAGTTTCTGAACTCACTCGGGAACTGCGGCTGGCCGATAAAGAAGTAGTCCGCATCAACAAGCGGTTTGAGGAGACACAAGGTATGAGTGCATTGAGGAGTTTGATCATATATCTCCAATGGTGTATCCGGAAATTGTCTATATGTTAGTCGTTTTAAACAGACTAAAAATGTTACAAATATACTCGCAGTTGGCACCGACGAGGTCGAGTCCCTCAAGAGCGCCCTCGCCAAAGACAAGAAGGAGGTGGAGGCGAGCAAGGCGGCCGCGGACAAAGCGACACAAATTTTGGAGGAGGAGCAGACCACCCGCCGACGACATGAGCTCCGGGTGGGCGAGGTCGAAAAAGAGCTCAAGGACGCGATCGCTAAATGTGAATTCTTGGAGCAAAAGAGTTCGGAGCAGGCCTCCGAGCACACTAAATCTCACGAGAGCATGAAGGAAGCCTGGGTTGATGCCCAGGGTGCTCGCCAGGAGATCCAAGAGGTGAGGCGGATTGCGGCTGGTAAGGCCTTTATCATGCAGAGTAGATACACTAGTAGGAGATATATTTTACTAACCCGAGTTCGGAGTTCTCCAGGCCCCTTTGCGGATCTGCCAAGGAGTATTGCGGATGCCGCCGCATTCTTCCGAGCCGAAGAGGGGAGCTCCATGGAGAAATTTTTCTGGTCGCAGTGCCTTGTGCCAGAGCTTCCAGTGCCCCTGAGTGACCAGCTGAAGGAGATGTCCGAGCTGCATAGGGTGGCCGGACTGGCGATGAAGGACGTAATAGTCCATCTATGGCTGGTCGAGCCCGTACCTAGTAGCCACTTCAGACTCGTGAAGAGGCTGGTCGAGGTGCCTCCTCGAATCGATGCCCTTAAGCGGTCGTCCTGTATTGAAGGTGCTCGGATGGCCTTCGCCCGCGTCAAGGTGCAGTGGGCGAAGATGAAGCGAAGATGAAGGCCACGGAGAATGCCACCATAGGGCCACCTGAGGGCGAAGATGAAGGCCACCGAGATTGCCACCGGCAGCCGGAGAGGTACTTCGACGAGGTCCTCGAGGGAGCTCGTATTGTAGAAGGCCAGTAGCTGAGTCCGGTTTGTAAGAGTCATGATGTATAATAGCTATGCTTATGCTTTATGATTAGTTTATCCTCCTATTATGCTTTTTATATATCTGAAAATTTACCAGTCGTCGCCTTCAGCCCCCATGTAAATATTACAGGGGTGTTCTGAAACGTATGGCCGCACTTTCTCCAACGTCTTGGCTGATGTAGGAGGTGGCTTGAGAGGTGAACTAGGCAATCGAACTATGTGGTTTTAGTACTTTCACTTAGCCATAAGAGTCCATTGGTGGCACTAAGTACTAGCCCCTTGTTGCGTGAACGACAATCCAGAGTGCGGCGCCTTTGCAGCGTGGCTGGTCGAAAACCCAACCCCTCGTATAACACGGCATAAATCACGAACGACTCGTAGTATAAAACTAAGTCACCGGATCGCTGGACCACTCTCGCTTATCATGATAGTCAGCTTTCGACTTTCTCTACTGAGGTACTTGACCGGACGAACTGGAAATACAATCGCAGTAGTTCTCCCTTTACTACCTTAGCCGAACTTGCAAAACGTAAGGTGGCAAACACACGAGCCGTGCAACCCAACTATAGACCAAAGACATGATTCGGAACCAATGCATATAATGCCATATCCGGGAGGCCGAAGAGTTCCCTATAGGTGTTCGGACTTAGGAATTTTGCGGGCCCGAATACAGCCCCTGGTATGGTAGCCGTGTCGAACCACATGTGTCAGTCGAACGTAAGGGGGAGCACGGATGACAAGGAAGAAAAACCAAGACCCAACCAAGAAGGTGATAATCATCTACGTCCCTTATATATTTTTTTATACATCGATGACAGTAATGCCGTTCAATATTAAGGTCATATTACATGCCCAAAGAGAAAAATAAAATTTTTTACATAAGGGAAAGTCTAACACAAGGCCTAAAAAATCATAGTTCGGGAAAGGAACTCCACTGATGCACTACCGCACGTCTGCGCCTTTCCTCCTTAGTAGTAAGTCCTTTGAGAGAAATGTTTGATGGTTGGGATGTGCCAGCCTTAAAAGGATCTCCTGCGACAACCATCTTGTAAGTAGGGCTCTCGATGGACCGGCGTTAAAAGGAAAAGGAGACATGCGGTCCAATTATGGTCAAGCCGTGTAATGGATTTATTCCGCAATGTGCATCCGGCGCCACCCAAGGTATTTTTAGTGCGTAATTATGTACGCGCGGTACATAAGCCGCGACCTGGTGGGGCGATCGACGGAGGCCGAACTGCTAATTAAGGTCCGGATCTGTTGACTTATCGCTATTATGCGCGGACCGGACTCGTTTCGATACTTCGTTGGCTTTATTGGCCGGTGAACTGTTCAACTTGATAACGCCGCCATATAATTCAGCTGCAACAGCCGCGGTGTGCTCTTCAGTACGGAGTGAGCGCTCCATATTACCATTGAATGTAATAACGCCGTGAGGTCCCGACATCTTAAGCTTCAAGTAAGCGTACCGCGGCACTGCATTGAAGCAGGCGAATGAGGTTCGTCCCAGTAGTGCATGGTTGTAACGCCCCGGATTCGATGCACCAGGTGTCTTCCAGTTATTCGCCGTAGTTGCCATGTCATTTGCTTGCGCGTTGCATTTTTCCATGTCATCATCTGCATTTCCTCTGCATGTTTTTCAAAACTTGCATCCGTTCGGGTTTCCCTGGTTCTCTCCGTTGTCCGTTCTGAGCACAGCCACACTCGCACGCCCCCATCGCCCCTCCCAGTCCTTGTTTTGTGAGCCGCCGAAAAACGTTCTCGGAATGGACCAAGATTTTCCGAGTGGCCTTGGTATATCACTAGTAGACCGCCCGTCAAATTTTGTTCCATTTGGAGGTCGTTTGATGCCCCAACGGTTAACCGAGCTAACCGAGACCCTCCTTATCTTTGAAGCCCAAAACCTCTTCACACAGGCTACCTAGCCCATCTAACTCCTCTCCATGCTCTCCTCCATTCGATCACGATCGCGTGGGCGAAAACTGGTCCTCATTTGGACTCTCCTAGCTCCCTCTACCTATATAAACACCCCCTCGCTCGAATTTTTCGGATCAATTTCACCCCTAACCCTAGCTCCACCCTCCTCTGCGCCGCCGGACACGTCCGTCCCGCGCCGGACAAAAACCCACCGCCGCGCCCAGCCACTCCGGAGCTGCCACGTCTCCCAAGGCCACCGACCAGCAGCTGCCGCGGGGCCCGAGAGCCAGATCCGGCCCTCATGGCCCATCTCCGCCGCCGCCCAGCCCGAACCCCGCGCCATGGGCGCCGTAGCCCGCCGCCTCCAGCCGGCGCTGCCGCGCCGCTGCCACACACGCTGCCGCCCTCGCTCCACACCGGCAGACCCCGCCGCCCTCACGCGCCTCCCCGCGCCGCGCCGGACCCGCGCTCCTCAGAGCTGCGGCTGGCCCGCCTCCTCCTCTACCCCGCCAGCCCCTTCTCCTCCGGCCACATTCCGGCAAGTCCTCGTTTTCCGCGCCGTTCCCGATCCGGATCTGGATCTGAGGTTGACCCCGAAAATCATAACACCATGCATACTGCTCCATTTCGTGCGTGTGGTATATCGAAATGTTCATCATAAGATGCTCATAAATTTGTTCCATTGTGCCATGCTTTTTTGAATCCATCTTGATGCTCTAATCATCGTTGCAAGAGTGCTATATGATGTAATCTCCTGTCTGTTAACAGAACTTGGTGATTTGTCTTTTTCATTGCATTTTGTGTGTGCATCCTATGAGCTTGATGTCTACATGAGTTTTGAGCTATATCATGCCATATTTACATTGGTGCCATCCATGTTTTTTTGTGAGTCTTGTACTGAGTGTATCAAGCTCGTGAAGTAGGGTACTTGTTGTTACTGTTTTGCTAGTCTGAATCTGCTATATCATGATGCTATGTATACCTTCTTCTACAAGTCATTCTATGCATAATCTGGCGATCTTCACTAAGGAGGTTTTGTTATAAATGTCATGCTCTATCCATCCATGCCCCTGGTTGCATATAAAACCTGCAGTAGCTTGTTGTAATCTTGCTCTCAAGTTGATAAATAATGTTGCTGTCAGCCTGTTAACATTAAGTTCAATTTTGCCATTAGCTTTGCTAGTGATCCATGCACCCTATGACCTTGCTATTGCCATGCTTAGCTCCGTAAACATGTCTTATTACTGTTGGTCACTTTTTCATGCCATGTGTTGCTCTTTTGTGAGTGGTACAAGCTCACCAACATGCCCACTTATTGTTGTTCGTGCCATGTCTGAATCTGTCATATCATTTGCCATGTTTGCATGGATGCTACCATCTTTTCTGTTGATCTTTGGAATTAGTTCAGTAAGGTAGTTTTGTTCTTTTTCTTGAGTATTAGCATGCCATGCCTATTTTTTCCATGTTAAGTTCCTGTAACGTGTTGTTTGATAGCTCTAAACATTGCAACCTGATGTTATTTCTGTCAAGTCTGAAACTGTTATTATTTGCAATCTTGCCATGTCCTTTTGAGCATGTTCTAGTGATTTGTGAAGATAACTCAGTGTTCATGTTTTGTCATGCTTTACCTGTACTTCATGCCCATGGCTTTTGTTTTCACGTTGAGATGCTGTAGCATATTGTTTTGATGCTTGCCAGATGCCTAGTTGCTGTTTTGGACAGCTTGTCCTTTAAACTTGTAGTGTGTATGCGTTGAACCGTTGCTCCGTTTTGAGCATGTTCTATATGAAACTTGCTTAGTTTTGCATGTAGTTTCATATTATCATTTTGCATCCATATTTTGGAGTGTGTGCTTGATGTTTGAATGCCTTTTGCATCAATGCCATGTTTAACTTGTTTTGCTCATATCTTCTAGGCCGTAGCTCCGAACTAAATGAACTTTATATGCAACTTGACTAGAATTTCATGTAGATATTATTGGTGCATCTTAACTTCCTGTTTAATAACTTGAACATAAGGTTTATTCAGATCTGGACCAATTTCGAAATTTGCATAGGAGGACTTACCAGATTAGTTATATGTTGTTTCCGGCCTCTTTAAACTTGCTTTGATGTGTTGTTCTCGTATGCATCATCTCTTGCCATAAGTAGCATCTTATAGCCTTTGTCATGCATCATACTTGGTTGTGCATCATGCCATGTCTATGTGTTGTGTGTTTACCATGTTGTTTGCTTCTTTCCGGTTGTGCTTCTTTCCGGTTCCTGTTTCGTTGCGATGTTCGACTACGCTTGATTCGTCGTCGCCCGTTCGTCTTCTTCATGGACTCGTTCTTCTTCCTTGCGGGATTTCAGGCAAGATGACCGCTACCCTGGATCTCACTACTATCATTGCTATGCTAGTTGCTTAGCTCTATCGCTATGCTGCGCTACCTATCACTTGTTCTTCAAGCCTCCCAATTTGCCATGTCAGCCTCTAACCTTTTTCACCCTTCCTAGCAAACCGTTGTTTGGCTATGTTACCGCTTTGCTCAGCCCCTCTTATAGCGTTGTTAGTTGCAGGTGAAGTTGAAGATTGCTCCATGATGGACATGATTATGTTGGGATATCACAATATCTTTTTTTAATTAATGCATCTATACACTTGGTGGAAGGCCCGGCCTTATGCCCTAGTTTCCGTCATATCGGTGTTATATTCCTTGATTTTGCGTTCCTTACGCGGTTGGGTGATTTATGGGACCGCCTTGACAGTTTGCTTTGAATAAAACTCCTCGCAAGGCCTAACCTTGGTTTTAGCATTTTCCTACCTAAGCTTTATTCCCTTGGGTTTCCGGAGCCCGAGTGACGGAGTCCTGGATTAGGGGGTGTCTGGATAGCCGAACTATCACCGTTGGCCGGACTCCTGGATTATGAAGATACAAGATTGAAGACTACGTCCCGTGTCCGGATGGGTCTTTCCTTGGCGTGGAAGGCAAGCTTGGCGATACGGATAGGTAGATTTCCTACCATTGTAACCGACTCTGTGTAACCCTAACCCTATTCGGTGTCTATATAAACCGAAGGGTTTTAGTCCGTAGGACAAACAACAATCATACCATAGGCTAGCTTCTAGGGTTTAGCCTCTCTGATCTCGTGGTAGATCTACTCTTGTACTACCCATATCATCAATATTAATCAAGCAGGAGTAGGGTATTACCTCCATCAAGAGGGCCCGAACCTGGGTAAAACATCGTGTCCCTTGTCTCCTCGTTACCATCCGCCTAGACGCACAGTTCGGGACCCCCACCCGAGATCCGCCGGTTTTGACACGAGACATTGACGCTTTCATTGAGAGTTCCTCTGTCCGTCACCTATAGGCCCGATGGCTCCTTCAATCATCAGCAACGACGCAGTCCAGGGTGAGACTTTTCTCCCCGGACAGATCTTCGTATTCAGCGGCTTTGCACTGCGAGCCAATTCGCTAGGCCATCTGGAGCAGATTGAAAGCTACGCCCCTGGCCATCAGGTCAGATTTGGAAGCTTGAACTATACGGCCGATGTCCGCGGAGACTTGATCTTCGACGGATTCGAGCCACAGCCGAGCGTGCTGCACTTTGTCTCGATGGGTACGATCTAGCTCTGCCGCGAGGTGCCCTGGAGGCCGCACCAGTGCCCGCTCCGACCCTTAATACGGAGCCGGTTTCGCTGATCGAGGACGGTTGGTTGGACACCGCCTCGGGGGCTGAAATCTCTACAGTGATTGAGCCGAACACCATCCCTGTCCTTTGCGAAGCTCGTGACTCCCATGTGCCAGACTCCTTTCTGGACTCCGAACCTCCCGCGCCTCTACCAGTCGAATCCGACTGGGCGCCGGTTATGGAGTTCACCGCCACGGACATCTTTTCAAAGCACTCGCCCTTTGGCGATATCCTGAACTCATTAAAGTCTCTCTCTTTGTCAGGGGAGCCCTGGCCGAACTATGGTCAGGAAGGTTGGGATTCGGACGACGAAGAAATTCAATGCCCACCCACCACCCACTTTGTAGCCACTGTCGATGATTTAACCGACATGCTCGACTTCGACTCCGAAGACATCGACAGTATGGACGACGGTGCCGGAGACGATCAAGAGCCAGCGCCACAGGGTACCGGAAGGCCACCTCGTCATATGACATATACATGGTGGACATCCCAAAAGATGGGAATGGCGATGGAATGGCGGAGGATGACCCCTCCAAGAAACAACCCAAGCGCCGACGTCAGCGGCGCCGCTCTAAATCCCGCCACAGTAAAAACGGCGATTCCGGCACAGGAGACAATAATACCCCGGACAAGGTGCGAAGATGACCCCTCCGGCGGGACTCGGTGCAGGAGGAGGGAGAAGCAAGTTCGCATGACGGTGCGGCGCAGAAAGAGATGTAGAGGACGATAATTATCGCCCCTCCGAAGACGAGGCAAGCCTCGACGGCATTTAATTCGTCGTGCGAGGACCCGTCGAACAAGAGCTGCTTTTAAACGCAGGCTCATGGCCACGCAAGCATCCTCAAGAAAAGCAGCAACAGCTTAGAGCTGACCAAGACCTGCTAGTCGACAAATGGACCAAGTCCTTGCAGCCAAGAGTATGAACTCGGCGCCCTCCAAAAGCTACCACAAACGCAGGCCGTTGCCTCGATCAGAGGAGGAAGCACCCACATCACCAACGCATGACATGGCAGACCGGCCACCCCGTGGCAGCGATAGAGAAGCCTCTCGGCCCTCCGCTCAAGCCACGCCCCGACGCCGCTCAAAAAGTACCAAGGCACGGGAAAACGCGCCGGACTTGCGAGATATATTGGCGGATAAGGCAAAGCATACAAGATCAATCTACAGATCGCGTGGGCGCCCAACGACTCTGGGATGATCACCGTCACGCCGGATACAACAAACCCGGCCGGGCCGAACACAGTAGACAAAGCTCATATGAGCTACGTCGTGATATAGCCCAATACAGAGGCGCCAAGACACCCACTGTGCTTCACAGATGAAGTAATGGATCATCAAATCCCTGAGGGCTTCAAACCCATAAACATCGAATCATACGATGGTACCACAGATCATGCGGTATGGATCGAGGAATATCTCCTCCATATCCACATGGCCCGCGGTGATGATCTACATGCCATCAAATACCTCCCACTCAAGCTTAAAGGACTAGCTCAGCATTGGCTCAACAGCTTGCCAGTAGAGTCAATCGGTTGTTGGGAGGACCTGGAAGCCACATTCCTTGATAACTTCCAGGGCACATATGTGCGACCACAAGACAATTCTGGACGCGGTTCCAAACAAAGAAAATCAGATCGTCGACTGTCCGGATGCAGAGGCGCTAGCAGCCTTCAAACACAACATCCGCGACGAGTCGCTAGCCCGGCACCTAGGATAGGAAAAGCTGAAATCCATGGCAGCCCTCACCACACTCATGACCCGCTTTTGCGCGGGAGAGGACAGCTGGCTAGCTCGAAGCAACAACTTGGCCAAACACCCTGGTAGTTCGGATAAGAAGGACAGCAATGGCAGGTCGCGTCGCAACAAGCATAAACGCCGCATTAACGGTGATAATGCTGAAGATACGATAGTAAATGCCGGATTCAGAGGCTCTAAACCCGGTCAGCGGAAGAAGCCATTCAAAAGAAATACCTGGGCCTGGCCCAACTTGGACCGAATACTCGATCGCTTGTACCAGATACATGGCACCCCCGAAAAACCAGCCAACCACACCAACAGGGATTGTTAGGTGTTCAAGCAAGCAGGCAAGCTAAGCGCCGAAAACAATGACAAGGGGCTGCATAGCAATGACGAGGAAGAGCCCCGGCCGCCGAACAATAGAGGACAGAAGGGCTTTCCCACACAAGTGCGGACGGTAAACATGATATACGCAACCCACATACCCAAAATGGAGCGGAAGCGTGCACTAAGGGACGTATATGCGATGGAGCCAGTCGCCCCAATGTTCAACCCATGGTCCTCCTGCCCGATCACCTTTGATTGAAGGGACCACCCCACTAGCATCCGTCACGGCGGGTTCGCCGCATTGGTTCTTGACCCAATCATCGACGGATTTCACCTCACTAGAGTCCTGATTGACGGCGGTTGCAGCCTGAACCTGCTTTATCAGGATACAATGCACAAAATGGGCATAGACCCCTCAAGGATTAAACCCACAAAGACGACCTTTAAAGGCGTCATACCAGGTGTAGAGGCCAATTGTACAGGCTCAGTTAGACTCGAAGTGGTCTTTGGATCCCCGGATAACTTCCGAAGCGAAGAGTTAATCTTCGACATAGTCCTGCTCATGGCGGCTATCATGCACTGCTTGGACGAACCGCATTTGCAAAGTTCAATGCGGTGCCGCACTACGCATACCTCAAGCTCAAGATGCCAGGCCCTCGAGGAGTAATCACGGTCAATGGAAACACCGAACGCTCTCTCCGAACGGAGGAGCACACCGCGGCCCTCGCGGCGGAAGTGCAGAACAGCCTCTTAAGGCAATTCTCCAGTCCGGCCAATAAACAATCGGACACTGTCAAGCGCGCCCGGAGTAACCTACAGCAAGACCGCCTGGCACGTTCCGAACAAGCGTAGTAATGCAGCCCCAACCCCAGCCCTCGCGAACTCGCGAAGCCAGTACTACACGCACGTAATTGCGCTCTGAAGCACCATGGGCATAGGGGACTGAAAGTGCGTTATATCGACTAGAGGGGGGGTTAATAGGCGATTTTTATGAATTCTTCACTGAGGAATTTGCCGGTGAGGAAATTCCTTAGTGAAGAAATACTTGCAGCAGAATAAGTACTCAGAAGTAAGCATAAGAGAATGCGGGCATGGTCATCATGATGAAATGAAGACAAACAAAGAGTACAGGAAGCGTAAACACAGGATAGCTCAAGATGAAGACAAACAGATCAAGAAAGTGAACTGAGGAAATTGAGAAAGTCTTCAGTCAAAGTCTTCAAACACAGATATGAACAAACACTCAACACAATAATGAGGAAATGAAAGGGTTGAGGAAATAGAACTAGTTAGGTTGGTGAAGACAATGATTTGGTAGACCAGTTCCAACTGTTGTCTCAGTTGTACGTCTGGTTGGAGCGGCTGAGTATTTAAACTCGAGGACACATAGTCCCGGACACCCAAATACCGAGCATGCAGCTCAGGACACCAAGTCCTCACCATATTCTCCTTGAACTAAGGTCACACAGACCTCGTCCAATCACTCGTGGTAAGTCTTCAGGCGACTTCCAAACCTTCACAGACTCGGTCACTCGGCAATCCACAATTCCTCTTGGATGCTCTAGACCATGACGTCTAACCGTCTGGAAGAAGCACAATCTTCAAAGGTAACAAGCGTCGGATTCACGCAGGATCAATTTCTTCAGTGATGCTCAATCACTTTGGGTTTGTAGGGGTTTAGTTTTTGGGTTTTTCCTCACTCGATGATTTTCGCTCAAAGTCCTCGGAGGATGGGTTGCGCTCAAATGACAAGTGTCAAGTTCTCTCGGAGCAGCCAACCAGCTAGTGGTTGTGGGGTGCGGCTATTTATAGCCTAGGGAGCAGCCCGACATGATAAGACATAAATGCCCTTCAATGATATGACCGTTTGGTGGATAAGATATTTTGGGACAGCTGGCGCGCAGCACAGCAACGGTCGGAAATTTGAATCTCAAATTCCTCAGGGCTCTCATGTTCCTCACTGTGTAGGCAATCCGCACGGGCGAATTCCTAACTCCTCAGTCAGAACAAATTCCTCAGCGACCAGAAGAACTTTGTCTCTGTCACTTAAGAAATTGACTGAACTCTATGAGATTTCTAAAGGCTTCACTCGAAGGGATTGGTAGGTGTAGGATTTTGAGTTCAGCATCACATGGAAATTTTTCCTTAGTATTTCCTCGACCCCCTTTAATAGTACGGTGTTTCCTATGACTCAAGAAAGAGAAAAATGAAACTACGAAAACGAAAGTCTTCACGCTTCATGTTCCTCAAATGAATACCAAGTCTTCAAGGTCACACCAATTTCTTCACTTTCAAAGTCTTCAGAAAGTCTTCAAAATATCAAAGTCTTCAGACGAAGAACTTCATTTTTAGGGGTCGACTTTCTCTGTAAATATCAAACTCCTCATAGACTTATAGACCTGTGTACACTCACAAACGCATTAGTTCCTTAACCTATAAGTCTTCAATACACCAAAATCGCTAAGGGGCACTAGATGCACTTACGATCTCCCCCTTTTTGGTGATTGATGACAATATAGGTTAAGTTTTCAACGGGGATAAACATATGAAGTGTAAATACTGATATTGAGGAATTTGATTGCAAGATATAGAAGAACTCCCCCTGAAGATGTGCACAGTGAGGAATTTGCTTTTTGAGGCAATGCACATTTGAAGAGTTGAATCATGGAGATCTCCCCCTATATCTTGTAATTCATACACGCATTTGACTAATAATATGAAGAATTTGAAATGCATGATGAAATATGGTGCTTGATGTAATTCAGCATGCGTGCGATAGCATTAATGAGGAAAAAGCATGCAAAATAATGCATCAAGAGTATCAGAGCTCAAGAAGCTCAAGAGAATCAGAGCATAGTGCAAGAGCACAGTGCATCAAAAGTATCAAAGCACCATCAGGTTTTAAGATTACAACTCGATCCAATAAAAGTTTCAGAAGAACGAGAGTTGTAACTTAACAAAAATAAATTGCCCATATAATAGACCCGCTTGAAGACTAACTCAAATTTCTCCCCCTTTGTCATCGAATGACCAAAAGGATCGAACCGAGGACTAACGCTCAAGAATTTCAAGTTGAGGAAGGAGCGCCAGCATTGTTGGGGTCGATTGTTGTAGTAGGGCCTGCCGCAGTGTCGGACAAGTCTTCATTTTCATCAGTGTCGCGCGATGAAGAATAGGAGCTGGCCACCAAGGAAGGAACTTTGACTTTCTTGTATTTCTTCGGAGGAGGTGCAGACCAGTCAAATTCTTCCTTGAGTCCCATTGCAGTCAGTTCTTCCGCACTGTAGACATTTGAAAGAATAGCCCAGGTGCGTTTGAAGGTTTCATGGAGGTAGTAGTGGTTTTTCTTCACTGCATTGTGTGTTGAGGTCATGTTGTGAAGAATTGAACCAAACTGACGCTTGACCCATTTATGATTGCGATCAACCTTCTGATGAAGACTGAGGAGTAACTCACGATCAGTCATCACCCTGGGTGCTGTGGCTTGACGACTTTGCTTGACTGAGGTATTTGCGGCAGAGTCATGTGTGGCAGAGTCATCATTGGTGGAGTAGGATGCTGCTTTGCCGCCATCCAATGGACGAATGCCTTCATCGATCACAGCAGTAGCCTTGCCCTTGTCATCAGCTGAGGTATATGTCCGTTTGAGGACTTCAATCGGGGGCAAGTAGCTGCAGTGGTTCAGAATGTCAGCTTTGTAATTGAGTGAAGACCTTGTCCTGATGAATCTCATAATCCAAGGCGCATAAGGCTTCAGCTCAAATGGTGACATAGCAATGTTTGCCAGAGTCCTCATGAAGAAATCATGGAAGTTGACGGGAACGCCATGGATGATATTGAAAAGCATATTCTTCATGATGCCAACCACTTCTTCATCATTTGAGTCGTGGCCTTTGATAGGACTCATTGTCTTCGTCAAAATCCGATAGATAGTCCGAGGCACGTACAATAATTCCTTGACGAGGAATTTGGTTCTTGGGGCCTGCCTTGGCTTCAAAGGCTTCATCAACACTTGCATATAGTGATTTGAAAGTTCTGGTTCGTTGTATATACAACGAGCACCATCAAGTGGAGGATCGAGTGGTAGAGCACGAAGCAATTCGATTCTTGGTGCCTTGTAGTGAGTATTTTCAGACATCCAGTCTAATACCCATGAGTTCACGTCTTCAGCGTCTCCGGTGATGTGCAGCGTTGCATAGAATTGAAGAATAAGTTCTTCATTCCAGTCACAGATATCAGTGCAGAAATTCAGAAGTCCTGCGTCGTGAAGAACACTGAGGACTGGCTCGAAGCTAGGCAGAGACTCCATGTCCACATGAGGAATATGAGCATGATCGAAGACTTTATCTTTGTTGAAGAGCACTGAGGAATAGAAATTGGCTTGACCGGCAGTCGTAAACGCCTCTTCCTTATGCGAGCAGAATCATATGGATTGTAATCAGTGAAGAATACGTGCTCGCTGAAGAAGTCATCAGCCTTGAACTTTTGCTTTGTTGAGAAGGGATCCTTTGGTTTTGGCAGTGGAGTGTCAGTGAGTTGCATCACGACCTCAGGAATCGCAATCTCAGGTTCTTCAGGCTGAGGAATTTCTTGTTCCTCAACAGGTTCGATCGAGGATCAAGAAGAAGAGTTCATCAGCGCTAGTGGCTGGAATTTCTTCAGGGACAGATGAAGTGGGATGAGTTTCTTCAGAGCCCATTTGAACAGTTGGAGCAGGGGACTGAGGTATCTGTTGGATTGGGGTGAAGAGTGGCGAATTTGGATGCTGACTTTCCCAAAAGTCATCATTCATCATAGGCGTTGTGCTTCCAATATCCACATCTTCTTCAAGTTCCTCAACACCGGCCTCTTCAGCTGTGAACTGAGGCATAGGCGAGGAAATGATTGGGGTTGAAGGGATTGCTTCCACTTCAATTTCTTCATCAATCTGCTCTGACGAAGCAGCAGAATGATTTTCTTCATCAGATCCGCTTGGGATCACATAATCTTCATCAAAAGGAACACGGTCCTTTGATGGAATTGAGGAAATTAGAACAACATCAATTGGATTTTCAAAGGAGCTGGTCATTGGCTTCATTTTCTTCGCAGCCGAAGAATTTGACGCAACTGATGCTTTCCGTTTCTTCACAGCAGCTCGTTCTGCAGCCTTGGTCTTCTTCACATCAGAGGCAGATGGAAGAATTGGAGTTGGTGTTGGCGCAGGAGGAGCTGAGGAATCTGGATGAATTTCCTCAGGCGCAACTGATGCAGTTGCCCTGACTTGTTCAGTTTCTTCAGGCGCACCACTAGTGGATGCCCTGGCAATTTCTTCAGCGGCTGGAATGGGATCATCAGCCCTGGAACTGGCATTTTCTTCAGCAGCCTGAACTTCATCAGTGGTGCTGGCATGTTCTTCAGTCTGCTGAGCTGAGGCTCCAGCCTGAGGAATTTCATGTTGCGTTGGGGCAGCAACATTGGTGAATTTCTTCGTCAGGTTGACGAATCTGACCTTGGCTCCTTGCCAATCAGCATAATAAGCATCGAAGTTTTTGCTGAGGGCTTGGATTTCATTTTGGACCTTGAGAAGTTCCTCAGGTGTCATTCTGACAACGTTTTTCTTGAGAACTTCTCTTTACGTATTGAGCTTTCTTGATCTCTCTTGCCTTTTCAAACTTTCATTTATCTTCGATGATGAAATGGGTCAACATATGACTTTGTCCAGGTCGATGAAAATCAGGCATAGGGGTGTTTGGATCCTTGTGCCAGAGATCAATGTAATCGAGGATTTTCCTCGGATCCAACAGCAGTGGCATAGATGTGCCTTTCGCTCTAGCGGCCCTTTCTTGGCGGTCTCTGATGATTTCCGCAAGTTCATCATCATCAGCCTCATCATCTTCAGGTGGCTCTTGGAAGGCGACCTGTTTCTTCTTGGGACTTGGCCGAGGACCTCGTCCAGCTGTGGCCTTAGTCTTCAGCAGAGTCGGGCCAGATGAAGACTTTGGTGCAGCTGAGGAACTTGCTGAGACACCAGAGGCAATGGAGAAGCATGCAGTCCTTTGGCATGTGGCCAGATGCACAGGTGCTGAGGACTTTGTCGGAACTGCTGAGGACTTGGGAGGAGCCGCTGAGGACTTTGAAGGAACTGAGGATTTTGGAGGAGCAGGGGCAGCATGAGGAATTTGCCGAGAGGGCACTGCTGAGGAACTTGGCCGTGAGGGCACTATTGGTGAAGCACCTGGCTTGTGAGCGGGCTTCTTTGCCATAGATTTTCTTGGCTTGACAGAGACCTCAGGGGCAGGGGTAGTAGCGGAGTCCTCATTGAATTTCCTTACTGCCTCATTGGCTTGTCTTGCCAAATTGGCATGGCGCTTGGCCCATTCTTCAGGAAAGTCCTCACCACGCTTGATGCTGGTGGGGTCAGCTTCTTGGCCAGGTGCCAATGGAGCTCTTGGGCATGGAGTATTGAGTGTGAATTTCTTCATGTACTTTGGAGTTACATATCTGTACTCCCTCCATTCCCGTGCCCATCTCCGTTCACTCCTTTGGATGCGCACCTTGCGCTGATTTTTGTTCTCTTTGCCGAACTCGGCTTCATCAGGTGTGCAATAATCAGCATATATTTCCTCGGGGATTTCAAACGCGGTCATGACCTCAGGTCTCTTTCCTCCTTTCGGTGGCTTCTTTCCTTCTGCCATATTCTTCAGCTGAGGAATTTGAACAAACGAATTCTCTGAAGAAGTATGCAACTTTTCTTCGAGGAACGGTGCAAATGAGTTAAGTTGATGAGAACCTAGTGATTCAGCAGCGGACATGAGTACCTGTGAACAGAGTATAGTTGCGAGGAATTTGGAGAGGTCATATGCGTTCTCAGAAGGTTTTTCAAAAAAGAACAAGTTTTGAGGTTTTTGACCAGATGAGCCTTGAAGAATTTCACTAAGCGTTCTTTGTCTTAGGTTCCAGAGTTGTACAGATCGAGGATCCACACAATTGAGGAATCTTGAAGAAAAAATGATTGCTTAGAGAAACGAATCAAGAGCATATAACTAGTGATGTGTTTGTGTGTGAGGATTTGAAGAATGAAACACCTTTGAAGATTTTTAGTGTAAAATTTGGATCAACGAGGGTAGTAAAAGTAACTTTTAATTACCCTAAATGAAGAACACGACGAACTGGGTGTTGTTCCTTTGTTGTAGGGAAAAATTAGCTTTATGCAAAACTGTAACCGTAGAGCTTTACCACCAGCCATATATGCATGTAGTATAGGCTTATTCCTTCATTACTCTCTATGTGTTACATTGCCAAAGATATTCCATGTCTTTGACCCGTTTTCGGGCTGCAACTTTCATGTTGCAGACTTTTCGAACGACAGTAAGGTGTTAGGTCGTGGTTCTATACTCGGTGATGCCGATGGAGTTGATGGACTCACTTATCTTCCAAGCCTTCCGCTGTTATTATTAGATGGCCTTAAGCCATATTATTGTAATAAGTTCCCTTGTGGACAACGTTGTAATAAGTGTGTGATTGCTACTCTGCTATAAATCCTTGAAGTCTTGTGTGGTGTCAGCATTACTGATCCAGGGATGACACCTGAGCACAGAGACTTGATCCATTCGGGTCCGGTCGCTACAGAGATGGTATCAGAGCACACGCTGACTGTAGGACACGACCACGAAGTTAAAGCCATAGATCACTACTCTCTTCCCATTTTCTAACTCCTCATCTTTTCTACTATTTTAGGATGAAGGACGCGAAGATCAAGTACGCCCAACCAGATGAAGGAACACCTTTTGGATTTCACGAAGGAAGTCACCAAGTACACGAACATTGGATTACCAAGCTTCACCGGACTTTCAACGCCACTCTGCACGAAGAGGAACATTTGGAAGATTCAAGCTCACGTTCGGAAGGACTTTCGCCCCAATCACCAAACCTATAGATAGTGTTTTGATTGCACCAACTTGGAGTGCAGGAAAGAGCATGGTAGCTCATATCACCATGGGACGCATTGGAGAAGTTTATCAAGAAGACCTCAAAGACACTATCTACCAGATTTATGACGCCGAGATGAACAATGGGACATAGTCGGCACCAAGAAGGATAGATCCATTGCAGCTTTCATCCAGGAGTTAAACCAGCACATTCGACGCCAGGAGAACCAGATGTGCAATGATATGTTGGAGTTGCGGAATGCAAAGGGAAGGATCATCGAACTTGAAGAAGAACTAAAGACTACACGCAAGGACTACATGGACGAGATCGTAGCTCTAGCGAGACACAATAACGATCTTAAGTACGAGATCGAAGAACTCAAGAAGAAGTTGGCGCTCAGGAATGAAGACAAACACGTCAGCTGTCCAAGCGACTACATCATCATCGACGACACCGATTCGGATCCATGTGAACCCGACTTTGAAGACGAAGCTGGAGCAGACATCATGGAGTCTTCCACCGGTTCAAATTAGTAGAAGTCCCCCACATATTAGTAGTATTACCTCCATGTAAACATTATAGTACACGCACTTTTGCGATAGTTAGATCGTTGTAAGCCCTTTGTTTGATTGAATGAAGTGATTTTGTGTGCATTTGCTCATGTGCATTTGGGTAGTGATTCCCCATAGACCTCATTCTATTCTTAATTTCTCGTCTTTTCTAAAACCCATCAGATGCCTCCGAGACGCGACCCCGGGTTTGTTTTCCCGCCAGAGATCACCCAATTGATTCAGCAGCAGAACACCTTGATTCAAACATTGGTGCAGAACCAGGGCAACAACAACAACAACAACCCACCACCACCACCACCTGCGGATCACTTGACTCGTTTCCTTAGACTGAATCCGCCGGTGTATTCCAGTAGCACCGAGCCGATTGTAGCAGATGATTGGCTCCGCAAGATAGGAAGGGAGTTGACCACTGCAGGATGCACAGATGGAGAAAGAGTGAAGTTTGCAGCACACCAGCTTGAAGGACCCACAGCAGCATGGTGGGAAAATTTTACAGCCACTTACCCGGTAGACACTGTCACATGGGATCAGTTTCAGCAAGCATGGGAGGCGCGACGGTTGACGGAATTAAGTGATGTTACATCCGCGCGCCGGCATGGCATGCAAACAGGCACACTACTGGAATCTGCCATCTGCCATGGCAGATGGCAAAGGCATGGTCGGCAGATGGCAAAGGCTTTGCCATCTGCCAGCAGATGGCAAACAGTTTGTCTCAAACCCTGCCGGTAAAGGCTTCTTTGCCATCTGCTGGCTGATGGCAAAGAGCATGTGCCTTTTGCCATCAGCTGGCAGATGGCAAAGCCTCTTAACGGGGTAGCCCGTTAGAAGGTTAACGGCATACTTTACCGTGCCGCCAACAGATGGCAAGGCTGCATGCTTTGCCTCGCCAAATAGATGGCAAAGAGCTTTGCCATCTGGCCGCAGATGGCAAAGAGCCCAAATAGGCCAGCCCAAATTTTACATGTAGATGACACGTGGCCTCTCCGCCATCTCGCCACCGATGGCAAAGTTTTGCCATCCGCCAAATAGATGGCAAAGTGACTATATTGCCCCATTTAATTTTGTTTTTTCTTATATCAATTCATTTTCATAGAAAATCAAACACAAATATATTTATATGACCAATATAGCATATTCAACACATATTACCAATAGTCATGAACACATATATCCAATACATGTTACCAATAGTAGCAAGTTTCATCCGTACATATACATAGTTTCATCAATATTACACAGTTTCATCCATAGGTAGCAAGTTTCACAAGGTCAAAACAAAAACTAAATACAATCACTCCATCAACCCAAGCTTCCGTGATCTTAAGCAAATCTGTAAAATGGGAAAGAAGCAAGTTAGAAGAAGACTAGTAGAATGTGTATATATACAATGTGTAGTTCTTTTGATATAGTTATTGAAGCATGGACTATCTTCATCATATTGCATAGAAGAATAATTTTGTAAGCATTAGTCATCGAAGGTTCTTGCTTTGTCTATGAGAATTGAGTTCTAAAATCTACTCCCTCCGTTCCTAAATATAAGTCCGTCTAGAGATTCCAATACGAACACATACAGATGTATATATACATATTTTAGAATTTAGATTCACTCATTTTGCTTCGTATGTAGTCTCTGTTGGAACCTTTAAAAAGATCTATATTTAGGAACGGAGGGAGTATTTGGTATTAGTACATAATTGATGCGGACATGTCATTTTGTAGCACATGGGTGTTCCATTTTGTACACTGTCGTAATCTGTGTTTCCTGATACTTCCCCCATCCCAAATAATTTGTCGCTCAAATGGATGTATCTAACACTAAAAAAATCCAGACGAAGGGAGTAATATTGTTTAATTATTTCTTGTTCTTTCTCTTGACTAAGCTACTATGGAAATTCCTTTATTTTGTAGTTTTTAAGTACGTGTATATATACAATGTGAAGATTATATCTAACAGAGACGAAGGGAGTAATATATTGTTTAATTAGTTCTTGTTCTTTCTCTTGTCTAAGCTACTATGGAAATTCCTTTATTTTGTACTTTTTAAATGCGTGTATATATACAATATGAAGATTATATCTAACAGATCTTATACGTAAAAAACAATTATAGCAATACATCAAGAAGCTAACGAATTTTCCCCATATATAAATTCGTGAATCATCATGCCTGGTTAAAATTGAGGAAGTAATCTTGTTTAGTATTCAAGTAGGCAAATGAATAGACAATGTTGTTGTTTTATTGTACTTCTAACTTGGAATAGAATGCCTAATATTATCATTTCCAAGTTTGGTAGGGTTGGCTGTTGGATGGTGGGTCATCAGCCTTTCTTCCTCTCTCTCCCTCCCAAATAAAATTAAGCTCAAGGATAATATAGCAAACTTCATAAAAAGGGCCAAAAAGGATCATACTCTATGAAACTGGAAATAGAGTAGGCCACAGCTTCAGGAGTTAAGTTAGTCATGGTAGGAGTTCAATGTGCTAACAACATGCAGCAGCATGGGTGTGTCATGGACAGGAAGTTAGTGACATGATGGATGATTTCCTTGAGGACTAAAGTGTGTTAGCACATAATACATATACACGTTGGAACCTGTTGCCACTTAGATTGAAATATATTTTTCCCAATGCACACTGGTAGGACCCATTAAAGCCAAAAAAAAAGTAAAACCAAAGCCTGGAAATAATATATACTCCTACTTAGAAATCATAAGTTGTTTCACCTTCCTTCCACATTGAATGTCATTGCTAACTGATTTGAAATGAACATATAAATGAAGCTAGCAAAGAACACAAAATCCAATCACCCTGTTACCATGTCGTTGACTTCCATCAAGTCACTTTCCATGTGTACTCTGGAACATCACTTTAGCCTTGGTATGTCCCAGAGCATGCTCCATCAACTAAGCATATTGCACTGAGAGAAACCACTGTTCTCATCATCTAGTCTATAATGCTTATTTTTGTTTCTTCTTTCTCTGCACATGAACCATAAAGAAAATAAGCTCAAGAAGGAAAGGCCGACTAATCTTTTTCTATACTATATGGGAGTATGGAATTTGTAATACCTTGTTTCCATGTCAATCCATGTCTCATATTTTCAGTTGTTGGTAGCAAGCAAGTAATCCCTAGTCCATAGTGCCTCTTTCTCTGTCCTGGGATGGCGTTCACATATTTTCTGTAGTAGCATTATCAACAGGTAACAATAGTCCACAACATATATAAGATATATTTTGATGCAAATGTACCCAGCTAAAATCTCCATGAGCGTACAAAATAGAGACTAAAGGTTCGTCAACATAGTTTGAGAATCTGGCTAACAATGTGAAAAATTTGGGGTTTTCACACTGAAAACAAAAAATACTGGTAGCACATCACGCGGAGGAAGCTCCCATGGCCTATATCAGCGGCGCAGCACGCGGAGGAAGCTCCCATGGTGACCGACCTGGATCTGGCATTGGGAGGGAAAGAAGCAGCCTTCCGCGACCTGGATCTGGTAGGAAGAGAAGCAACCTTTCCTCTGGCATGGCGGCGGTCTCGATCTGGGAGCGTGAGACGGTGAGTACTACTAGTAGAGGGAGATAGGGAAGGGAAGAATGGCGGAACCAATAGATTGAACTCACCAGGGTCGGACCTTGAGGAGCAGCTCCATGGCATCAGTCTCCTTGACGAAGAGCAGGCCATGGTCCTCCTGTCCCCGAGCGGATCTCGCCGCCGCCATGGCCTGCGTGCAGGATCTCCCTCTCCTCTCGTCTCATCTCCTCTCCTCTCCTTGTGACGGGAGGGGAGTGGAGGGGAGGGGAGGGGAGGAGGGAGTCATCTGGCCGTCGGCGCCGCCATGGCCTGCCCAGGGGAGTAGGGGTTTCAGTAGCGAGGGAGGAGGAGGGCGGATCTGCTGCCAGGAGGGAGGGAGGCGGGGTGTTGGGTGGGCGGCGGGGTCTTTGGGTCTTGGCGGGTGGTGGGGCGGCGGTGGTGCGGGCGCGGGCGGCGGGGTAGTGGGGCGACGGGGTGCTTGGGCGACGGCAGGTGAGATGCGTGGGAGGGAGGGAGAGGAGGGGAGAGAGGGAGGGGATAACCCCACAGTTGTTTTTTACCTGGAAAAAATAACCCCCATCTCTTTGCCATCTGCCAGCAGATGGCAAAGAATCTTTGCCGTCTACTGGCAGATGGCAAAGAGGTGGGGCTGGTACGCCGTTACACGTTCGGCGGCCACATGATTTGCCAACCTCTTTGCCATCTGCTGGCAGATGGCAAAGATTATTTTCCATCTACTAGTAGATGGCAAAGAATTGGCTGATGGCAACCATGTACTTTGCCGTCTGTCAGTTCTTTGCCATCTGTTTTTTATAAGAAGATGGCAAAGACATTCTTTGCCATCAGCTGGCAGATGGCAAAGAGCTGACTGATGGCAAATTCCCTGTTTCCAGTAGTGGCAGAAGCTATACCGTCAGGACTATGATATGGGTCTAGTAGACATGACATCTAGTGGGTCCCGCATAGTTCTTGAGAACTCTTTGGGGGCTTGCAACCATTTATCCACTGGGCAAGCCAGCAACCCCACGCCGTTCGCACGCCCTACTCGTCCCCATCTTCTACCTTACAACAGTTCGCTCCCAGTCTGTGACGCCCGGATAATTAAGCTACAATAATCTCCCACTAATGGTGCCATGTCATCACATTACTGTTGCTAATCCATGCTTGATCGAAATATTAGTTCAAACTCAAATTCAAATTAAAGCTCAAAATTCAAATTTCTCAAACATGCAAAATAATATGTTCAAAGTGTGGCAAATATTCCCTAACTAATTGTAGTGGTGAACCAACATTTTTATAAAGTGGTTTAATGCACTAAAGTAATTAAAACAATGGTTTAAATAATTATTTAAATGCATTTCAAATAAGAAATAAATGCAAACTATTTTAAAAAAAAGTACCAAGTTATTTGTGGCAGTGTCCTAATTGCTAATTCTAATTTAGGGACTTAGACCATATTTTATAAAACCTAAAATAAAATAAAACTAATTAGAAAACAGAAATGTTTTAGAAGGTTAAAGAGAAAACAAAAGATAAAAAAACGCATAAAGAAAAAATAGATAAGGCCCTGCCTTTTCCCCTGGGCCAAGCCCACATGGCCGGCCTAGCTCCCCCACACCAGGTGCTCCCCTCCCCTGTTCCTCAGGCGCACCCGACCACGCCCATGGTCGCCGCCGCACCCTCTCGTCGGTAGCGCCGGGAGAGGATAAGTGTGCCACGCCCCGACTCCACGATCCCATCCCCCACTCGCTCACTACTCCCCTCGCTCTATCCGCCTCTCGCCTCCTCCAGATCCGCCTCTTGCCGACGCGCCCAACACCGTCCGCCTCACTCCGCCGCGGCCACCGGACACCTCCCGCCCCGCTGTCGTGTCCACGAAGGTCATCTCCATCCGCGACGTCCTCCACACCGACGCACTGGAGCCGAGGGCCGCTACGATGCTGCCCCGAGTCGTCTTCCTCCTCTGTACCTCGATGCCGTCTCCGTCGGTGCCGGTCGCCTCTGCCCTCCCGTTCACTCACCGGGCCCCCATGCGCCCCCACTGTGAGCTCTTCTTCCCCTCCGTTTTCCATATGTCGCGCCGTAGGCCGCCATCTTCGTCGAGCCCAAATCCTCGCGTGAGCGTCACGTGCGCGCTTCACATCCTTGTTGCCCGTGCTGCCTTGTGACAACGACCCCCTCTTCTCTCCGGTAGACCCCAAGACTGCCGCTGATGCCGCTGTGATCAACTACGTCGACAACGACCCCTTCTTGTCTGACCAACCAGGCAAGCCCCCCTTTGATCATCTCGATATCGCCCATTCTATACTCTCATGCTTGCATTAGATTTTGCTACTATTATTGTTTGCTCCTATTCTGTGCATAGCCTGCTTTCGTAACCTGCTGTTGTACCTTACCTGCTTATCCTAAACTTCTTAGTATAGGTTGGTTAGTGATCCATCAGTGACCCCCACTTGTCCTTGTTGCCTCTGCTTCATCATCGATGCCTCGATCGACGTGATCGACGACCAGAGTCCGACACCTCACATGACATCACGCCCCTTTAGTTGCTCGACTCTGCAGAGCTACTATCGAGTGCCGAGGGTGATCCCTCATAACGCACTCCGGATGATAATTCTGTAGTGTAGCTATTCGGTCGTGGTCATCGAGGGTGAATTCCTATTTCACCATTCCCGATACGGCTCTGTCGTTCAACACCTCAAGTGTGAACTTCGAGGGTGGTCCCTCTTACGTTCACCTTGATGATTACATTAAGTGGAATCCACCAGGGGTGATTCCTCGGATTTTTCCCTTGATGTATGGACACAAAGTTACCTTGACTTTACTAGAGACCGTTGTGAAAGCCAGGCGGGCCCAGAGAGCACCCGTGCGATGTGACAGTGGTGGCTGGCTGTTTAGCGGTATCACCCGGGAGGGGGTGATAGCTCCGGACTTGTCCCGACAGCCGTCACTCCTTTTAATAATGCACTAACAGGTTTGGGTATTTGTTCTGAGTTGGCCTTTGGCCTTTACGCACTAACCACCACGCGAGAATAGTTATGGGCCTCGACGTCGCAGTATCAGCCGAAGCTTTGTCAGACGTCCAGTTCAGCATTGTGGCACGGTCGGATCGTGCTGGCCATCCGAGGCGGTGCTGGTATCCACCCTGCACACAACGACCCGGAGTGCTGCGGGCGATGGGCCCAAGACCCCGGAGTGCTTAGGATGTAGACCGGCGGGGACCTCTCTGCTGAGCCTAGGTCGGGCTGCGACGTGTTGATCTTCCGAGGGCGGGCATTGACCCCAGAAAGGTGTGTCCGGCCAGAGTGATCGAGCGTGTTGGGTAACGTGGTGCACCCCTGCAGGGAAGATCTTTATTCGAATAGAGTGCCCTCGGTAATGGATGTTCAGACTTGTATCCTGATCTTACACAACTAGAAATGTATACTTGATATGTGATGGATATGTGGCTCCGGGATTGCTTTCTCGCAGGGAGTCGAGGAAGGATCTCTGGGCGTTAATGCTACAACATGCTTGTTAATTATAAACTGCTATTTTGTACTCTTCTACATGCTGCAAGATGCTCGGAGCTGCGTGAAGATGCTAGTCTTCGATAGGCTAGGCTTTCCCCCTCTATTCTGGCATTCTGCAGTTCAGTCCACAGATACAACCCTTCCATTTGATACAAATGCATACTTAGTATAGATCTGATGCTTGCGAGTACTTTGGATGAGTACTCACGGTTGCTTTGCTACCCCTTTTCCCCCTTCTTTCTTCTTTTCGGTTGATGCAACCAGATGGTGGATCCTTGGAGCCAGATGCCACCGCCGACTGATACTACTACATGGAGGCCGCCGAAGACCAGGAGTAGTTAGGAGGTCCCAGGCAGGAGGCCTTGCCTCTTCGATCGTGTTGCTTTTGTGCTAGCCTCTTAAGGCATCCTTGTTTAACTTATGTCTGTACTCAGACATTGTTGCTTCCGCTGACTCTTGTTTATTGAGCTTTTTGTATTCGAGCCCTCGAGGCCCTGGCTTGTAATATAAAGCTTGTATTCTTTTATTTGTGTTTAGAGTTGTGTTGTGATATCTTCTCGTGAGTCCCTGATCTTGATCGTACACGTTTGCGTGGATGATTAGTGTACGGTCGAGTTGGGGGCGTCACACAGTCGTCCCGTCCTTTCACATTAGTTCGCTCCCAGTTTATTTTGCGGGGTACAATAGTTCAACTTCTCCTAACCCTCCTCCAAAATCCATGGCCTCCCAAATCACCATGGCCGCCGCTGAGTACCAGGTTAGAGCCATCACTGCTGATGAGTTCATCGTTATCTACAAACGTGGATTCGCGATGGTGAAAGCATGGCTTGCTCGCTTCCTATGCATGTTCAGCAGTTCAACGGATGAGTGGGTCGCTGGGTTAGAAGTTGAGTACACCACAGTCCTGGAAAGAGAGAAGATTCTAAAGGAGGCAGAGAGGAAGAAGCCCGCTGTGATCCAGGTTTGCGTACATAACGTTTTCTTGGTCTACCACATATGCCATGTCGACGTTGAGTGCCAGGATTTTAAGAACTTCCTCAAGGACAAAAGAGTGAAATTCGTTACTGTAGACTTTGGGAACGACGGGGATGTCCTGCGTCGGATAGGTCTAGTTATTGGCCAGCCCTTCAATCTCCAGAAGGCAAGCCTGGTGTCCTCCTCTCAACCTTTAATACTGACCCTGGCAACAGCCATGATTGATCCTTCATACGCTAAACTGAAGAAACCTCATCACGAGTTTCATCATGCATGGGAGTCGAAGACATTAGATGAAGATCACATCCTGTACGCAGCAATGGATGCCTACCTTTGTTTAAATATCTACAAGGGTTGGATGAAGAAGCAGAGCCCGGTGTCCGGTTCAAGCAAAGAAGCGTCGGCGAAGAGGAAGAGGAAGAGGAACAACACTAGTAGAAAAAGGGTCAAATGTGAGACACATTAGTCCCGGTTTGTAACAGAACCGGCACTAATGTGGCCATTAGTGCCGGTTCCAACGGTTAGCCGGGAGGAGCTCTTTAGTACCGGTTCATGGCAAACCTTCCAGCACCTTAGTACTATTGAAAGTGGTGGCGGGATGTTGTCAGAATGGGGCCCTTCCAGCACCTTAGTACCGGTTCGTGGCACGAACCGGTACTAAACGTCGTCCTATATAAATCCTTCGTCCACCCGCACTCTGTTCTTCCCCCTTTCCCCTCTCCCTCTCCTCTGTTCTTCCCTTCTTCCTCTCGAGTTCATCTCAAAATGTGCCTCAAATTTGTCAAGATTTGCAGGCCCTCATCCATTCAAATGATCACCAAGGTTAGCAACTTTGTCCTTTCATCTCTCATTGCTAGATTAGTTGCATTTGTCAAGAGACGCATTGGTTTATATAGTGATTAATTGTGGGTTTTAGTAATTTGGGAGGAATTATATGTGGTAGTATTTGATTTATATGCAATTTGAGGTCAAAATAACACGTAGTTTGCATATGTAGGTGTGGTTTACTTAGTGCCTTCTAAATCTCTGTCGTAACCACCGTCGATCGCCTGCACCGTCCCGTCACGGCACCACCTTGTGGTGAGCCTCTTGTTCCATGAAATTTTATATAAAAAATTGATGTTTGTGTGATTTGAATATATAGTTACTCGTATAATAATTATCTTACCCGTACGTTGTTTGTTATACATAGTGCCATGGTTTTGATATCCGTCCCCGTCGGCCCTCGTCCTTGTTATGATTCGGATGTGGTATATTCTCTTTTAAAACTATTTTTTGCATTTCGTGTTTATGACAAATTATGCCCATCAAGTTGACATAGATATTTTTATCTAGGAGGTATATGAACCGGAAATTCCAACCGACCCTATTGTCGAGAGGTTAAATTTAGTTGAAAGAGAAAACGAGTACTTGAAAGAAAAATTGAAAAGAATTGAGGGGGAGAAGATGGAATTGGAGTTGCATGTTGCCGATGTCGTCGATGATCACAAGATCAAGATGGAGAAAATGCGCTTGAAGATTAGAAAGATTAGAAAATATGTCATCGATAGTGAGGCTTGGTATCATTATGTTGTTGGATCAATTGTTACCTTAGTTGCGATCTTGATCGCATTTGTTGTTGCATTTAAATGCTTTAGCTAGAGAGTTATTTGTTTGTTGCATTTAAGTGTTGTATGAAATTTATGTATGAACTTGTATTAATTTGGTCTATTCGGTGTTGTGTAATGAAGATGAGCCGACAATGGATGTACGATGACCGATGCTCTCCCCAGTTTGTTGAGGGCATGCATACTTTTCTGCTTGCGGCTGAGGCAAACAAGCGGGCGGATGGTTTTATGCCTTGTCCATGTGCTGGCTGTAAGAATGGTCACAATTACTCTACGTCAAGAACCATTCACGTCCACCTGTTTGAGTCCGGTTTCATGCCCCACTATAATGTTTGGACCAAGCATGGAGAAAGAGGGGTTATGATGGAAGACAATGAAGAAGAAGAGGACGACGACAGCTATCCTGTCCATGGGTTCCTGAATACGATGATACAACAATGGGGGAAGAAGCTGAGCCGGTAATGCGGAAGAAGCTGGGCCGGCAATGCGGGAAGAAGCTCAAGAAGAGGCATCGGATGAGCCTGTTGATGATCTAGGTCGGGCCATTGCCGATGCAAAGAGAAACTGCGCAAGTGATTTGGAGAAGAAGAAGTTGCAGCGCATGTTAGAGGATCACAAAAATTGTTGTACCTGAATTGCGTGAGGTGACAAGAAAAAGCTAGGCACCACAATCGGAATTGCTGCAATGGAAGGCGAGAGAATGGTGTATCGACAAGGGATTTGGAAAGTTGCTGGTAATGATAAAGGATATGCTTCCAAAGGACAACGAATTGTCCGAGAGTACGTACGCAGCAAAGAAGGCTGTCTGCCCTCTAGGGTTAGAGGTGCAGAAGATACATGCATGCCCTAATGATTGCATCCTCTATCGCGGTGAGTACGAGGATTTGAACGCTTGCCCGGTATGTGGTGCATTGCGCTATAAGATCAGCCGCGATGAGCATGGTGAGGTCGAGGGCGAGCGCCCCAGGAAGAAGATTCCTGCCAAGGTGATGTGGTATTCTCCTATAATACCACGGTCGAGACGTTTGTTCCAAAACAAAGAGCATTCCAAGGCGATGCGATGGCACAGAGAAGATCGTAAGAAAGACGGAAAGTTGAGAGTACCAGCTGACGGGTCGCAGTGGAGCAAAATCGAAAGAAAGTACGGGAAGGAGTTTGCAGATGATGCAAGGAGCGTATGGTTTGGTCTAAGCGCAGATGGCATTAATCCTTTTGGGGAGCAGAGCAGCAACCATAGCACCTGGCCCGTGTGACTCTATGTTTGTATAACCTTCCTCCTTGGTTGTGCATGAAGCGGAAGTTCATTATGATGCCAGTGCTCATCCAAGGCCCTAAGCAACCCGGCAATGACATTGATGTGTACCTAAGGCCATTAGTTGAAGAACTCTTACAACTATGGAAGGGAACAGGTGTACGTGCGTGGGATGAGCACATGGGGGAAGAATTTGACCTAAAGGCGTTGTTGTTCGTGACCATCAATGATTGGCCTGCTCTCAGTAACCTTTCAGGACAGACAAGCACGTGATACCGCGGATGCACGCACTATTTGGATGATACCGACAGTATATATTTGAATAGTTGTATGAAGAATGTGTACCTGGGACATCGCCGATTTCTTCCGAGCAGGCATCCCGGAAGAAAGAAAGGCAAGCATTTCAAAGGTGAGGCGGATCACCGGACGAAGCATCGCCACCGTACTGGTGCTGATGTACATGATATGGTCACGGATATGAAGGTGATATTTGGAAAGGGTCCTGGCGGATGACCTGTTCCAAAGGACGCTGACGGACGCGCACCCATGTGGAAGAAGAAATCTATATTTTGGGACCTGCCACATTGGAAAGACCTAGGGGTCCGCTCTGCAATCGACGTGATGCATGTGATGAAGAATCTTTGCGTGACCCTGCTTGGCTTCTTGGGCTTGCATCATCTTTCGAAGGCCACCGACACCGCGTCATCCGACTCCTCGTCGAAGTCCGCCACCGAGTCAGCAGTCTCCCGCTCCTGCAAGTCCACCAAGTCCGGCAAAGTGTCAGGCCACTCCTCATCCAAGTCCGGCAAAGTGTCAGGCCACCTCCTCCTCCAAGTCCGCCACAGCGTCGGACATCCACTCCTCCTCCAAGTCTGGCACAACCTCGAGCCACTCCTCCTCCAAGTCCGCACAGCTTCAGGTGGCTACTCCTCCTCGTCCAACTCAGCCTCGGCCAGGCGTCTCCGCCGTCGGCAATCGCAGAAGAGACACCCGCAGCTATGGTGCGAGCGTGATGCACGAGTCTAGGTAGTACAGAAATGCAAAGCGGAGGCAAGCGATATAAATATGGTCCAAGCCTAACGCCTCTTCCGCAGAGGTCTTATGACAGGTCCGAGGAGGAAATCGCAGCCATATCGAAGTCCGAGGTGGAAGCCCATTTTGCACCGAAACCGCCACCGCCGCCAAGGGAGAAAGTGCACGAGGAAGCGATTGACCACTTCATTCGTATGGCTCAACCACCAGCTCCCAAGCCTGTTGACACAGACTATGAGCGCCACATCGGGAAGTTAAATCGAGCACGTCTACGTAAGGAGGCGAGCTCGGGATCGAAAAAACAAGAAGCAGCTGTCAAAAATGCGGAAAACCATTCCCAAATTGGGAGAACAGTAGGCGAATCGATCCCTCGCTTGTTGTGCCAACAACACGCGACAAAGACGCTGGCCCAATATTATTGTGGGCAAACAGTTTACGTTCTCGAGGTGGGCAATGTGGTAATAACGGAGGACCATATAATGCAGGCTGAAGTTCTCAAAATCACTGTTGGACAAGTCCTCGAGATCGAGCCCATGCCTCGTGCTTAGAGAGGATGAAATAAAGCGGAAATATGTCCGGGGCCAACCTTTGGTCGAGCAGGACAAGGTCAAGAACCTCCCAACGAGAATGTATGAATTGCATCAATGGTACATGAACATTACCAAGATTTCCGATCGATTGTCCCTCATGGTGAATGTCAAGGAGGAGCATTACTTCCATGAGAAAGCTGTGTCCGTTGAGTATTCTGAACTGTTTCAGTTATAGAATCAAGACGCACTCGACAAAACTATCGTCAGTTGCTATTGTCTGTAAGTGATTTCTTTCTGTAATTTAAGTCTCAAGCTAGATGTACTGATCCTTTTGATCAAACATTACCAGTAATTATCCTCACTATATTCTTTTCTGTGGTATTATATGCAGGATGAAGATATATGAAATGAGAAAAGGTGGACGCTTTGGCATTGGGTTCATTGACCCAAACACCGTTAATGAATACACATGGAAACTAAACCCACGTTATCAAAAGGACGTAGAGGACAACATTCTAGAGTTCTTGAAGCGCCTCAAATACAATGAAGATATACTACTTCCTTACAACTTCCAGTGAGTCACACTGTCTTGTACTACAAATTCTCTGTTTTTGCCTACTAGCTAGCTACATGTTTTTGCTTTACATATTCCCGCTTAATTAAGACATGCAAACGTGTGTGCATGCAGATTTCACTGGGTCTTGTGTATCACTAAAGTTGACGCCGGAACAGTTGAAATACTGGACTCACTACTCAAAGAAAAAACTGACTTTAACATCTTGTTTGGGATAATCAACAGGTAATTTCAATCATTATTAACTATATATCTCGGCCTATTTAGTTCGTCATTTTTCATGATATGAACTATTTAATAACCCCTTTATTCATTTTCTTTGTCATGGCAGGGCTTGGGCAAGGTTCATCAACAGTGACCCTGGAGAATGGAAACAAAAGCTTAAATGGTTTCGACCCAAGGTAAGTAATTAAGTAGTACAAGCTAGCTAGCTAGCTCCCATCTCTTTAATTATCATGCTTGATTAATTATTATCTGATCAAATTCCATTCTCGTAAAGGCCACAAGCAAGCGCTAGGGACTGATCTGTGTGCATTCTGCGTTTGCGAGAACATTCGCATGATGGCGTCCGAAAGGAGCACATCTCAAAGACAGGAATGGGTACGCTTGTCAAAACACTATTCACAATTTTTACACCATTATCGATATCTAGTCACACAACTAATACACATGCATATTGATCTCCTTCTTAACAGTTCAGAGAGGTGCGGGAGAAGCTCCTAGAAACGGAGCGCATAGAAGCACTTCAAGAGGAAATAGCGGGATTTTTGCTCGACCAGGTCATAAATCCAAAGGGAGAATACTATTACCCGCTACCGCCCCCATCATGCTCCGAAGGCACCAATTAGGCTAATGCCACTAGCTCCGAAGGCAACATGCATATGTAGGAGAAATTGTATATAGCTATACATGTGTGTATGTGTGAATTAATTAATATGATGGTTTGTGAGACATTGATGATATATATATATATGCATGATTGGTTCTACTAGAAATTCTATTTATATATGCATAACGTGTACAATGTGTAGTATCGTAAAATACCAGCAAACGAAAAGGAATTAAATTGATAACACAAATTTAATTGAAAAATAAAAAATAAAACAAAAACCCACAAACATTTAGTACCGGTTGGTGTTACCAACCGGTACTAAAGGGCTCCCGGCCCCCGGAGCTGCCTCGTGCCACGTGGTTGGCCTTTAGCACCGGTTCGTGCTGAACCGGTACTAAAGGGGGGGGGGGCTTTAGTGACCACACTTTAGTGCCGGTTGTGCAACCGGCATTAAAGGGCCTTACGAACCGGTGCTATTACCCGGTTCTGCACTAGTGCAAGGACGAAGTCGAGGACGTGGACTCGGACTCCGAGAAGGTGGCAGTGCCGTCGCTCATGCTGGTTCTACTGCAGTGTCAAGCGGACTAATTTCCTAGTTTATTTTCAAGGGTGTGTTTGCTGAGGCCCTAGCAGAACTATGTTTATGTTCTTTCTTGTTACTTGAACTCTTTAGTACGCACAGTAGTACTAGTACTATGTCTAACTACTGTTCTTCTTGCAGTTTGTACTACTGCTCGTATCTTCATGTTCCTACTGTAGTTAATACGTTCTACTAGTAGTATAATTTGGGTCAGTCGATTTGTGAAAGAAGGATCGATGGAGCGAAGGAAGAATACGGAAGAAGAGGTGGAAGAAGCAATTCTAGCCATCCATGTTGCATCAAACGGCTCACAAGAGTCGACTGACCCAAATTGCTCCTTCAGATTGCAGGATCCATGTGGCATTCAAGGTCTCGAAGGTAGATTCCGCGTCCGCACCCGGTTTGCGGGCTCAACGCGCACGCGACCGGCTTCTGCCGCGACAGCCACCATGCGCGCTTCCTCCGCACAGGTGGAGACGACAATGACACGCTAGTTCCTCCTCGCCAGCATGCTGGAGCACGCGCTTGTCCTCCTCTTCGTACGCTGCATGCATAGACGCGGATCCACCAGTTGCTGGCGTGCTTGGCAGCGCGGCGGTATCGCGAGGAGGGATGGTAGACGACGTGAGCGGGCGAGCCTTCGGCTTCATGGCACAGGGATGGCGGCGACACGGCGGTGATGGGCGAGAAATTGTTGGCCGGAGCAGGCGGGCGCCAAAGATGCTAACGGGCGGCGGCGGCATATTGATGAGTGCGCGTATGGGAGCTTACTTTAGTTTTAAATAAGGTTGGCCAAACTTAAAAGAAAACCGTACTAGTACACGTAAACATTAGACTTAGGAAGCACTTTTATTAGTTAATACCACAGCCACGATATGGAATCATGTGCAAGCGCGTGAACCGCGGCCGCGCGGTCGATCGAACGGTGCGTCACCGTGTCGCGCTCGAAGTACATCCACCGAACTTTTTTGTATGTGTGAAAACAATCCCCGAATATTACTCAACTTTTTTCCTGAAAAAGTTCTTGACGCTGCAATATTTCCATATATTTGAATTTAGCTCCAGTTCATGTTAATTTGGATTTGGACGTTTTAGGTGTGCCCTAGTTTTTTTTAATACTGATTTTGTGTGTGTGACTGAGAGAGAACGTGTGTATGTGTCCATATGTGTGTTGTGGCGGAAGGGCAATGTGGAGACGGTGTGCATGTGATATAGACAGAGAGGTGTGAATGTGCAAATGATCATGCATGAGTGAGACATAGACAAATGCCGATACGTTGTGCATACATGAGAGAACGGTTTTCTAGTTTACCTGTGTGTGTGTGTGTGTGTGTGTGTGTCTGTGTGTGTGTGTGTGTGTGTGAGAGAGAGAGAGAGAGGAGCATCCGTAACACAAAAACCATCTATCTCGATTCGTCCGTCCCTCGCACAATCGCATGTAACACATGCATCAACGCGCACATTTTGACACCCTCACCCGGCCCCTGCCCACCTCAAGGCCCGCACCATCTCTTCGTGAATACCCATTTCTCTCCTTAGGTTTGTTTTCTCTCAATATCTGGCACACACACACACATACACACACACAGAGACACACAACACAGCACACACACACACCCTCCCCCGAGCACACAATTCATCCCCATCCAAGGTTATACGGAGACCACTCTCGCTTGTGCTTCTTTGCACCCCAACAGGCACCACACCTCAATGTTGAAAGAGGGCATCGGGGAGATCAAAGACGGCGACCACACCACGCTAGAGAACGCAGGGCCATTTGGAAGCAAGATGATGTGACGACGGCTGACTGACTCCTCCCCCCACCCTCTCTCTCTCTTGCACAAAATTACCAATCCCTCTCTCTCCCGCACAAAATTATCAATCCCTCAACCCACGAGATCCTTCCCCTCTCGTCCATGTTTTTCCAGCTCTCTCATCAAACATGTTGTCTCTTCTCCTTCTACGTATACAGAATCCGGATGCACACGCGTCTCACGTATATTACATGTCTCCATCTTTCTCATGGGCCTAACTTCTTCCTCTCTGTTTCTCTCTCTATCTCTCTCTCTGTCTCATTACGTTTGTCTCCTACTCTCTCGTCCACATACATACAATCTTTCCCGCCCTATCTGCTCCATCTTCACAAGCTTTCTCTGCACGTTTCATTCACACATTGGGATATGTTCAAAATGTTGCTTTTATAATGGTTGATGTAGAGTTATGGTTGGTTTTGTTGCATCCTTCAAAGTAATAACTATGAAATGCATTTAGATTCTCATTTGACTGGGATTATGTGAGTTTGAGCATGTTGTGAAGTATTATAGACCTTGTATACATCTTGGGATTTGAAATGATTGTAACTATTGAATTGTATAGACCATTACATTCGAAGTAAATAGCCTAATATATTAATTTCACAATTTAAACAAATTATTAGTTCACAACAAACTAAGAAAACAAATGTGTACTCCCTCCATTTTTACTTGAGTCCGTGTATTAGCATTGGTTAAAGTCAAGTTTTGTAAACTCTCAGAAAGCTTATAACAAAAAATATTAACATATACAATAACAAATAAATACCATTAGATTCATTATTGAATGTACTTTCACATCATACATATTTGTTATGGTAAATGTTTATATTTTTCTATAAACTTGGTCAAACTTTAGGAAGTTTGACTTCGGTCAAACCTAATATGCAGAGTTTACTAGTACTACTCGCTAGTTGCTTAGCCGAATCACTCAACACGCCACACGGGGACTTCAGTGTCACAAAATTTTGAGGTCGGCAGGAAAATCTCCCGCGACCCTGATTCGAGCAGTGGGAAGTTACCATCATAGCCTTCGGAACAGGCCTATGGATGACGCTTGGTCGGGGGCTGTTTTCGTAACTTCAGGTTCACCCTACCCAGCCAACCCCACCCCGGCACCCAAAGTAGTACACCTGAATACTCCCCATTTTCTATCCCCACCGCAAAATAGACTTATGTACGACACCGCAGCCTTCGTGCTCCTCCCCTTTACATCGGCGCACTCGTCCACCGCAGTGCATCTTCCTCATCGACAACCTCGTACACCGCACTGGAGCCGGTCCACCGTCGTCGTCGTACACGGAGCCTCATCCCCGGCATCATCTTCCACGGTCTCGGATCTGCTTCCCAGAAGCCGACGCCAAGCGCAGAAGCACCACCGTCATGGACAATGAACTGACTCCTGTTGCCGACCATGACTCACAGAGGCCGCCGCGACCATCGTTCTCCTCCTCGATTTTTAATGTGTGTATTCAATCACTTAGAAATACATGTGCAGTTCCAATTTTGTTCATACCAACCCTTCAAATTTCCTGGGTGCTATTGTTCCCGTAAAAGTAATTGATTAGAGCCTCCATTGTCCAACAGAATATCAGCTTGTAATTGTGCGTCGCTCCTGTATCGCGCTGTGCTTGGATAGGTTTTTCATCGCAACTAGTAGTGTGGCAAATGATGGAATGTTTTTTAGAACTAGCAAGATGCCCATGCGTTGCACGCATCAAGATGAATTTGTATGAGTAGTTTATCTTGTGGGAGAAAAGGATGAATGAGGGAAGGCCTTATTTGCAAATCTGGAGAGGGGTATGGGTATCTTTTTGCAAAATTACCATTGTTTCCTTCCTATCTGTCAGATATAAATCGGAAGACCTATATTGCAGGATGGCAGGCACACCATCATCACCAACTCTGCAGGATGGCAGGCACGTGGGGAAAGGATCGCGTGCGCGCGGGAAAAAGTGGCCGGGCGTGCGCTAGTTTTGGCGCGCGGCGTTCGACGCGCTTTATAAAATACAACGCCCTCCCACTGCTCTGTGCCTTGCCACCGCTCTCTCCCTGCTCTGTGCCTCGCCACCGCTCTCTCCCCGCTCTTTCCCGCCTCGCCGCCGCCGCGCCACCATGCCGCCGCGTCGTCAGGAAACCTGGGGATACCACGGCGTCCGCTCGCGCACCTCCGGCGGCTTCTCCGCCGTGATCCGGTTCTGTGGGACGCGCCTCGGCCTTGGCAATTTTGACACCGCCAACGAGGCCGCCCGCGCGTACGACGCGGCGGCGTGGCGCCTCGGTTCCCTCATAGAACATTGAACTTCCCCAACGTGCCGATGCGGGAGCGGGCGCAGGAGCTCGCGCCTCTTCCACGGCTTAGCACTGACGAGGATCGTCGCAACAACCGGAGGCGGGAGCACCATCTCGGCATCACAGAGATGGATGAGGAAGCCATGGCGCTGTGGCGCCAACACTTCCCGGAGGACATCATCAACGAGGACGAATTCTACGCGCAAAGGAGGGCATAGAGGGATAAGAGGAGGGCGGAGCGAACCGCCTATCACGAGGACAAGCGTAGGCGAAAAGCGGACGCTCAATTCAACATGAGGCTAGGAGCAGCGTCGCCCTGGGAATCCGAAGACGATCGGTATCTTCACGCCTACAGTCAGACGTTGGAGGAGGACATCACCGAGGAAGAGTTAGACGACAAGGAGTAGTCGAATTATCTATTTTTTATATCTATCAATGCTAAGAACTATCCTCTACTCTCTTGTCTCTCTACTTCTCGATCTCATCACTATAAATGATTTCTTCAAGCGCCGCGCATTGCGATTCTGTTGCAGATGCTCTAAGATGGTAGACGAGTGCTTTAATGTGGCCCACAAGATGCGCGAGTATTATGAGTGCGAACATGCTGAGTAGCAATGAAGACCAAACACGGGATATTGGGGACATCTTCAAGGAGCGTGGCAAGTTAAAGAGGAGTTGCACTGAACCTGTAAAACGAGCTTTGGTAAGTAACACCCTTTCAATTACTTTCGTTTAGCCTCGTGTTCTTCTATGTGTATATGTTGTAGTTTCTGTTTCTCTTAAGCCAGGTGTTCTTTGATGTGTAATAAGAAGAGTCTTAATCATCCTAATGCTTTCGTTTTTAGCTTGATGTAGGAAGTGGGTGTTCTCACCTTGTAGTCTGTTTTTTTTTCCTTCTGAATTCACTTCTCCGAAGTTACATTTATCGGCTTCTACTAAATGGATCCGGGTTGCTCACGAGTATTGATCTAAAAAGAAGTAACTTCATGTCAGGATGCAGTTCCTGCGAGGAGGGAAGTATGATCAACCTCGAGATCATGTTTCCAAAATGAGGCCGGATTACACACAAGGTGCCAGTTCCCTAATGATGCTGGATTACACACAAGGTGCAAATTCCCTGATGATGCTGTATTACACACAAGCCAGGTGGAGTCATCAGCTATTCGTGTCCTTGTGGCTCTTGTAAAGGCTGAAAGAAAGCATGTAGCAGCCCTTGAGAATGTAGGTGAGTTCCTGAAGAAGCGAAAAGAGCAATCAGATGCTCTCTTCACCCAAGCCAAAGAAGAGATGGAAGAAGCCAGAAATAAGCTAGCAGAGGCAGAGCAGGCTAGGTGTCTCCTGCTATCTAAAAATGTTGTCAATACAAAATTTCCTTCATCATAGCTAGGTTCAAATGTTTATCCAGTCAGCATGCCTGTTGTGATGTCCGTGCATCTACTGATGTGGCACCAAATATATTTTACGGGTCATGTAATAACAGCAATTAGTTTCCATACAATAACAGATGAAGCATTGGACATCGTATAGTTCACGCGCAAGCCTGACACTCCAAGTTCAACTTCCACATCAAATTCATGTTCACAGATATCTGCATATTCATACATAATGTCCACAACCATGATTCACTTCAAAGACAAAAAAAAGTGAGGAGAGTTATAAATAAAGAAAAACCTCTACTAGTTCCTGCTACCAGTGCGAGCACAACAAGTCAAGACCATCGGTAAATTTATTATATTTTAGTCATTTTTTGTGTTCTAAAATGCCTGCCGGCTCGCGGAAGGACGTGTTGCCGGCACACGCGCGGATTCAATGAAGGCAGGCGTGGCACTCTTAAGCTGGTTGCACGTGGCGAGGAGGCGTGCTCAGTCGGGCCTGCAGCGAGTGGGGCCCTTTTGGCCGGTACGCCGGTTCAATGCCTGTTCTATGAGAGGTCGCATCCGTATCAGGGCAATCACTCCCTCTAGTCTTTTTTGTTTGGGTATAACAAAATATCGTTTTCCATTCACATTTTACAAGTAAAATTCGTGGACAAACTTTAACCCAAAATAGGATGGGGACTAGTAAACCAGAATGGAGGTAGTAGTTTTTTTTAATCAAAGAAGGGTTTACCCTTTCGATTTTCATTATTGAAAACCAGCATCTAAATCTAAACCATAGTATTTGCCCTAGAACTACCAGGTTCAACATCTCGCAACATAAACCCATACAATCATACGCCAAGGAGGTACATAGTACTATGAATTCCATTTTCGCTCCATACCAATCGTTCTAGAAACTACTTAGTACTTATAACGCGCCATTGAAAATCGGAACTCTTAACCCCGCTAAAAATGATATTTTAAATGTGGTTGCTAGATCTGTGGCAACTGGCGAGCCACCGCCTCCAAGTCGTTCACCTGTGGTCCCAACCATCAACTCCTACAGATCAAATTATCACGCAAGCTGACTATTCCTACAAAGGTGCTCCACCATGTACCCGGTACCCGCGAATGAAGCAATCATGCACCTACGGTTTTAGGGATTATTTGTTAACATTGCTTTTACGTAACACTCATGTGTGCGAGACAATGAGAGGTCGATCAAGGCGTGCGCCTCTTCTCTTCGTATATGTACTCCACCGTTTGTCTGGTGTCCAAAAAATTATAATAACTACTAGCAATGTGCTAATGCGTTGCCACACGATCAAAGTAGATTAATACATATTCACCGATTTGATAGGAAAAAAACTCTAGTTTTGAAATACGTATATCACTAAAAATATGTTATGTTTCACTCAAAAGATATTCCTTTGGCGGTTTTGATGAAATAAGGGAGGAATGTTGTTGGTTTCAAGATTCGAGAATGGTATATGTCTAATTTCTACTCTTACTAGCAAGATGCCCGTGCGTTGCACGGAACATCAAGATCTTGTGGGAGAAAAGGACGAACGAGGGAAGGTCTTATCTGCAAATGTGGTGAGGAGTGTGGGTAAATTGCCATATTTTCCTTCCTATCTGTCAGATATAAATCGGACGACCTACATTGCAAGATGGCAGGCCCACCATCATCACCAACTCTGTTTTTTATCCCTACTCTTATAAAAAGCATTGTCGGTGATGATCGTGTGCCTGCCATCCTGCAATATAGGCCGTCCGATCTATATCTGACGGATAGGAAGGAAACTATGGCAATTTCATAAAGATACCCACACCCTCTCCACATTTGTATATAAGGCCTTCCCTCGTTCATCCTTTTCCCCCACAAGATAAACTACTCATACAAATGCATCTTGATGTTCCGGGCAACGCATGGGCATCTTGCTAGTTGTTGCAAAAAGCCCATGTGTGTGTGAGAGAGAGGGACAGTGGAGGAGGACAGAGTGCATGTGTGACAAAGACACAAGGAGTGTGTGTGCGATAGGTATCAGCTTAAAACGAGGCGATAGTGTGTGTGTGTGTGCACGATCGAGAGGGCGTGTCTCAAGAAGGGAAGAAAAATCTACATAGATACATGGAGCGGGAGAGAGACATGTATGCAATAGTGGAAGGACGAGCGTGCGGGTGTATAAACCTATCTAGAGGCTAGTCGATAAATGTTTGTGAGAGAAATACGAGTCGGGGTGCGAAAAAGAGAGTTTTGTGTGTGTGTGAGAGAGATTGTAGTCGAGAAGGGGAGTGGAAGCAAGAGTTGTGTGTGTGTGTGTGGTTGTTTGTGTCTGAGAGTGAGAGAGGGGGGGGGGGTTGTCTAATCGGTAAACAAATGAATAATGTGAATCTGGGATGGAGACGAAAAGGAGACCGCAACAAATGTTGTGTCTACAGGAGAGAGAGAGAGAGTAATTTTAGTGGTATTAGTCATATCTAGAGACATATACGGTGTGTGAGAGAATCCCATAGAGAGAAAAAAAAGTGAAAGACGAGTGGAGACTGTGTGTGTGGCGGTGAAAAATAAAGCTTAGGTACCGAGTGATACCAGAGAACAGTAGAGACGTGAGAGATAATGAAAACCGTTTAATGTTTAATGATAGGGAGAGTGTGACACTTCTCAAGAGAGACGTCGAGAGACCATGTTTGCGAGGATAGGAGAAACATGAAGTGAGCATGCGGGTGAGCTAGAGAAAAGAGAGTGATAGCTACATGAAGGAGCATCCGTGCGAGAGAGATGGGCGTGAAAGGAGTTAACATAAAAGGGATTCAAATATTTGAATTCGAGATGATGATACATGTAATCAATACTCGAACAAAAATTGATCTATCAAACATGCATACTCATATGAATTCACGCGCATATATGTGATTTAATATGTAGATATTACTGATCCGTACATTTGAGTAGAACATAATTTGGTTAATTTTTTTTAATTCAACCTTAAGATTTTGAGATCATTGTATTTGCAAATCATATTATACATATAAAGGAGCAGAATTCTTTGTTGTGCTTTTGAAAGTATATATAAAAAAATGATGTATATAGAATTTAATTCCAATTGAAAATTGATCAAGACCTAAAAATATAGAATACAAACGGGATTCGATTTGAGTTGTACGGTGGCGATGCACTCTACAAATTTGAACGAAGCAGGAAAGTCACAAAGAATCACCAAAACCAAAATCTGTGAGATGGAAATTACTACTGCCTATCCCTGCCACACAAAGCCTATCTGCTGGATTTCTATAGGTTTGGATAGGGGTAGGTTTGTAATTTCACCCAAACATGACGTAACCGCCTCTCACCCGGATTCATACACGGTGGGTGAGGGAGTCCTGGATAAGGGGGTATCCGTACAGCCGGACTATATGCTTTGGCCGGACTGTTGGACTGTGAAGATACAAGATAGAAGACTTCGTCCCGTGTCCGGATGGGACTCTCCTTGGCGTGGAAGGCAAGCTTGGCGATTCGGATGTAGATCTCCTCCTCTGTAAACCGACTCTGTGTAACCCTAGCCCCCTCCGGTGTCTATATAAACTGAAGGGTTTAGTCCGTAGGATACAACTACAATCATACCATAGGCTAGCTTCTAGGGTTTAGCCTCTCTGATCTCGTGGTAGATCAACTCTATAATACTCATATCATCAAGATCAATCAAGCATGAAGTAGGGTATTACCTCCATCGAGAGGGCCCGAACCTGGGTAAACATCGTGTCCCCAGGCTCCTGTTACCATTAGCCTTAGACGCACAGTTCGGGACCCCATACCCGAGATCCGCCGGTTTTGACACCGACATTGGTGATTTCATTGAGAGTTCCACTGTGTCATTGCGATAAGGCCTGATGGCTTGTCTCGTTGTCAAAGACAACATCACCTCCGGGGGAGCCCTGGCTTTAGGCCAAACTCTCCGGCTGGGCGGCTTCGTTATGACCGCCCGATCGGTTGTTGCGCCGATGATGACTTCTCAGGTCATTAAAAATAGCCTCCACGTTGATTCGGAATTTGCCGAACAGATGGACCCAATGGAGCTCTTCTCCCTCAATGAGCTCTTGGATCGCATTGCCGCCCTGGGCGTCGCTACGGACTATGACCGGATCGGGCTTAAACCTGATCAAAGGGAGATTCACTCTCCACCAGTCACCCACGAGATAGCGGTAGTGGAAGAGCATCATCCTAATTCTCCCTCCACTTCGAGGACGAGCTATGTCAGGACTTCCGAGCTCTCCGAGCCGGACACCCACTCACGGGAGGACATGACCCCGGTCCCGGACTTTGGATCGGGGGGCGGGCCGAAGAAATCAGGCAACACCCCAGAACCTGAGCCGTTAAGCTCGGAAGCTTCTTTGCCCCTAGGTCCCAGATCGGGTTAGGATTCGTATTCAAATCCAACCACCCACCCAGATTTATCCAATCTTTCCCATATCGGACAAGAGCCCCAAGAAACCGTACATCATTATTGGGCCAGATTCCTCCTTGTGATAAACAGTGTCAAGGACTGTCGCGAGGCAGACGCAATCTCCCTCTTTTGCAAAAATTGCACAGACAAAGGGATTCTCAACGCTATAAGTCGCCGTGAAATAGTACACTTCGCTGACTTGGCGGCCATAGTGCAAAAATACTGCGCGATGGAAAGCGCCTGGAAAATCCAAATAAGTTTTTGGGACAACCCGGCTCTAGCCAAACCCCCTGTCCGAACTAAAAGGGTAAACTCTCATAAGTCACCTGATTCAAGTACCAAAATAATAAAGCCCGCCACAAGGCACGGAACCGTATTGGAAGAATGTCTAAACGGGCTGTGCAAGATTCACAGCACACCAGATATTATGCCAACGCATAGCCTTAGAGCATGTTGGATACTACGACAGGTAGCAAAGAGCGGCGAGGATCTCCTCATAAAACATACAGCAGAGCAACATCCCGCCGGAGACAACAATACGGTATTTACAGTCTTCGAGACTTTCGCCTCAAATAAAAGGCGCAAGCGAGCTCAGCGCAGCCTCGCAGAAGTTTGCCACGTGGCAACAATAAACCCATGGAACGACACGGCTATAATTTACAGTGCCAGTGACGAACCTCAATTCCGAACAGTCCGAGCACCAGCCGCTTTGGTCCTTAGCCCAATTGTGGATGGCTTCAGGCTCACTAAAGTGCTCATGGACAGCGGAAGCGGACTAAACCTCATCTATGAGGAAACCCTTAACAAAATGGAAATTGACAAGAGCCGCATTGAACGAAGCAACACGACCTTCAGGGGAATCATCCCTAGTCGAGAGGCACAATGCGCAGGAAAAATCACACTGGATATGGTATTCGGCACGCCGGAGAACTACATGTCTGAAGAAATTACATTCCAAGTGGCCCCGTTCAGCAACGGATACCACGCCCTCTTGGGGCGGGACACATTCACAAGTTTTCGGGCTATACCTCATTACGGGTACATGAAGCTCAAAATGCCCGGGCCCATAGAATCATCACTCTGGCTAGCGATCCGGACGATGCACTCCGCGCCAAAAATAAAACCGCCACCCTCGCCCTGGAGGCATTATCAGAAGCCCTCGCGGCATAAGAACTGACAACACTGCGAGCAATAGTGGACAGAAACGACGTGATACTCGACAAGCGACCTAAATCCACCTCCTTCAAACCAGCGGACGAGATAGTCAAATTCCAGGTCCGCCCAACGGACCCTTCGAAGACTTCCATCGGAACACAGCTGAACCCCACAATAGACGCCGCACTGCGAGACTTCCTGCGTGAAAAATGGGATATTTTCGCCTGGCATCCTTCAGACATGCCGGGCATCCCACGCAGGCTGGCCGAACACAACCTCAATATACTAAAAGGATACAAGCCAGGCAAGCAGACTCTTAGACACTTCTCAGAGCCTAAGCGGCAAGCCATGGGGGTAGAGCTAGCCAAGCTACTCGAGGCCGGATTCATCAGAGACATCAAACATCCTGATTGGCTAGCAAACTTGGTAATGGTGCCAAAAAAGGACAAATCCTGGCGCTTGTGTGTCGATTTCAAAGACCTCAATAAAGCTTGCCCTAAGGATCCCTTCCCCTCCCCCGCATTGATCAAATAATCGATACCACCGCAGGACACGACTCATTGTGTTTCCTCGACGCATACTCCGGATACCATCAAATAAGATGGCGGAGTCCGATCAGGCCGCAACAGCCTTCATCACTCCATACGGCCCCTTCTGTTTCAACACCATGCCCTTCGGGATCAAAAATGCCGGCGCAACCTATCAACGCATGATTCAGACATGCCTGGAAAAACAAATCGGCAAGACAGTAGAGGCCTACGAAGACGACGTGGTCGTCAAAACAAGACACGTCGAAACTTTAATAGACGACTTCAGGCTTATGTTCGATAATCTCCGAACATACGACATCAAGCTCAACCCGGAGAAGTGTGTCTTCGGAGTACCCTCCGAAAAATTGCTCGGCTTCATCCTTTCCAATAGAGGAATTGAAGCCAATCCAGCAAATATCCGAGCTCTGTCACAGTTGGCTATCCCAACAGTCCTCAAGCAGATCCAGAAACTAACTGGATGTGTGGCTGCCTTAAGCCGCTTTATATCCCGCTTAGGAGAAAAGGCACTACCCCTGTATCGCCTTCTTCGACGCACTGAACACTTCGAGTGGACGGTTGCGGCCACGGCTGGACTAGAAGAAATAAAGGCACTCTTGGCCACCAACCTAGTCCTGACCGCACCAAACATTGGCCAACCCATGCTATTATACATAGCCGCAACAAACCAAGTTGTGAGTGCAGTGCTCGTCGTCGAACGAGAGGCAGACGGACACAAGTTCCCGCTCCAAAAGCTGGTATATTACGTATCCACGGTCCTCAGTCCATGCAAATCTCGGTACCCGCACTTCCAAAAGATAGCGTATGCAGTCTTCATGGCACCCGGAAACTACGACACTACTTTCAAGAGTGTTCGATCACGGTGGCCTCCGAAGTACCACCCAATGACATAATAAATAACCGCGACACAACAGGCCGAATTGCTAAATGGGCTATTGAGCTCCTTCCGTTCGACATAACATACAAACCACGGCGGGCCATTAAGTCACAAGTACTGGCTGACTTCGTCGCCAAATGGACAGAGTACGGCGCGTACTCAAATTGGATCATGCATTTCAACGGCTCTAAAATGCTGGCCAGATTGGGAGCAGGTGTCGTCTTGACATCCCCCACCGGAGATACGGTGCAGTACGTCCTCCAAATATTATACACATACTCCAATAATGCAGCCGAATAGGAGGCTCTATTGCATGGTTTTCAGATGGCAGTCTCCATGGGCATTCAACGCCTCGAAGTGCGTGGGGACTCGAACCTCGTAATATCTCAGGTAAATAGAGACTTTGACGCCAAGGACCCAAAAATGGCGGCTTATCGCAGTGCCGTCCTCAAAATATCAGCTCGGTTTGAGGGGCTCGAATTCCACCATGTGGTCAGAGAAAATAACCAAGCGGGCGATATCCTCGCCTGCATCGGTGCTAGACGCGACCCCGTCCCACCTAATATCTTCTTAGAAAGGTTGTTCAAGCCGTCCGTGGCATGGGAAGGGGAGTGCGGCACTACTAGTCTAGCTCCGAACACAACCCCAGATTCTGAACCTTCAGACGAAATCGGAGGCTCTGCCACCGAAATAACATCTTCGGCCAACGAAATAATGGCTTTCATCGCCCCGTGGACCGAGCCCTTCTTGGCCTACCTTAATAGGCAAGAGCTTCCCGAGGACCAAAATGAGGCACGTTGTATTGTGCGACGCTCTAAAGCCTACAAAGTCCATGAAGGAGAACTCTACAAGAAGGGCCCTACCAGAGTGCTCCGACGATGCATCTCTGAAGAGGAAGGGCGGCAGCTCTTAGCCGAAATCCATTCCGGACTAGGCGGGCACCACGCGGCAGCCTGAGCTCTCATGAGCAAGGCCTTTCGGACAGGATTCTACTGGCCGACAGCTCGGGCGGACGCACAGGACCTTGTCCAACATTGCGTTGATTGTCAACTATTTGCCAATCAGAGCCATATGCCCCCTACCGCTCTCCAAACGATCCCCATAACTTGGCCCTTCAGTGCAGGGGCTGGATATGGTGGGACCCCTTAAGTGGGGAAGCCATAAGAAAAAATACTTATTGGTCATGGTGGACAAGTTCACCAAATGGATAGAAGCCAAACCAGTTAAAATGGACGAATCCGGACCAGTGATAGACTTCATATAAGAGGTTGTACCGCTATGGTGTCCCCCACAGTATCATCACTGAAAATGGCTCCAATTTTACAGCCGAAGAGGTAAAAGCCTGGTGCGGCAATTTGGGCATTAAGCTCGACTACGCCTCTGTCTATCACCCCCAAACAAACGGTCAAGTTGAACGTGCAAATGGGCTTATCATGAGCGGCATCAAACCTAGACTAGTGCAATCCTTGAAGGAATCAGACACGCATTGGGTGGAGGAACTCGACTCCGTACTCTGGGGCTGCGGACCACGCCGAATCGCACCACCGGATACACACCATTTTTATGGTGTACGGTGCAGAAGCAGTGCTGCCCTGCGACATAATTCATGACTCACCTCGCGTGCGCATGTATGAAGAGAAGGAAGCCGAGCTAGACCGGCATGACAACCTAGATGCTTTGGAGGATGAGCGTGATGTCGCTAAAGCTCGTTCCGCATTCTATCAGCAACATGCTCGAAGGTATCAAAGCAGAGAAGTACGGGCCAAAACTTATAACATTGGTGAACTCGTTCTACGCCTACCTAAGAAGAAGAAGGACAAACTCAAACCCAAGTGGGAGGGTTCCTTCATCATTGATAAAGTTCTCACCGGAGGAGCGTACCGTCTGCGCAGCGCATCTGATAACAGACTCGAGCCGAACCCATGGAACGCGGCCAGACTCCGGAGATTCTCCGCCTAGCGCCGAACTCAGTGTTCGTCTCCTTCACTCCGCTTCTTAAATTATGTTCCCTTTCCTCCTTTCTCTCCCCTTTTCCTTTTTTCCTTTTTTTACAGCCTCAGAACTGTACGGATGCCCTGAGCATTCCGGCCGCATTACACATGCACACTATACCTGGGGGCTTCCTATTCGGAAGCTAAATATAACCACTTTTAACGGCTTCTTGCCAGCCACATATGCATTTTTCTTTCCATATATGTCTTTTCTTCACAATTATATGCATCGATATGACTTAAGTTTTGGCCATGCTGGGTTGCCTGGCTCTTGTATTTATGCCCTACGTTCCCGTTAATTCGGCTAGGGCATAAGGGGAGCACCTCTGCGATTGTTACTACCAGTTGAGCCGGATCTGTACCTCAGACTGGGTGAAGCCGAAAGCTAGCGTTATTAAGGGAATATTCGGTCGGTGAATAAAAGATGTCCTCATTCATAACAACTAAAAAATCCAGATGTTTTGTTTCATGTGCTTCTGTTCGCAGTTCGGACATGCACATCCATGCATGCGTACCTAGAGAAAGGAACCCCTAACGGAACTACTCTATCTGGAAGATGTTTCTTACTATCCATGTAATATAACATAACTAGTTGGGTACTTGTCTGTTCAAGCACTTATGACCCCTATGCATGGTTTCCATGCATACCCCGGTTTTACATAACTGTGTGGGTATTCGGACACACCCCGGAGTGTCGGATCTGGGGGCTGAAGCGAAAAGGTCCGCCATGACAAATGATTTTCAATCCGGCTAGGGAGTACATGAGCCCTCTTAAATTACATAATCATATCGACTGGCTGTACTCTTCCTCTATACCATCCAACAGGCTGTCTAACTTGCAATCCTGCTGGGAATACTTTGCAGCTAACGCTACTTGATCATACACCAAACTAACGGGTATCTCTTGTCCATCTGGCCCAGCCAGTCCAACTTCGGCCATATGATTCGGGTCAGCCTTTGCGTATCGCGTCTTCACCATGACCCAAGCTTCTCTCACACCTTGCCGGCAAGCTGATATCTTCAATAGTCGGAAGCGCCGCCGTGCTCCTTTGAGCATCTCTACAAGTTCGCTCATGCCACCTGGCAGGGAAGCGGACGGCCACAAAACCTGGGCAATACCCTGCATCACCTGCCGGGCTTGTTCGTGTAGTTGTGACAGCTTTTGCAGCTTATCGCCTGCGGAATCGGGCATCTCCTCTTCAGGGCGTCCCCTCAACATACCTGCAGACATAACTCTGTCAATACGCCTCCCCGCCGAACTATACCAAAGTTCGTTCAAGCACTTACTCGAAATGCCGCGTCGAAGCCTCCGGTTCTCCTTCACGGAGTCCGCGACCTGAGCCCGAACATCTTTCAATTCGACGCTCAGTTGGAGATTAGCATCTTGCAGCTTATTCCTCTCCTGAATAGACTGCGTCAGCACGCGTTCGCCCGCCTTCAGCTGACTTTGCGGATGCACCTCATTATCTCCCACAGTCTCCGGATTTCCTCCGGGATTATATGCCGAATATTTCGTCAGATTTATAAACCATGCCGAACACGCAAACTGGTAGAAGGAAATTATTACCAGAGGAAGCCTTCTTGGATTCTTCTTCTTCGGCTACATTGGCCTTCGTCTGGGCCTTACACTCCTCCAGCTCTTAAGACAACCGGGTATTCTTCTCTACAAGAACCTATGCATTTAATGATCCTTAAATCAGCTGTGTCAACAGTTTCAAGTCTCAGGGGCTACTACTACACATACTTATTAAATTATCTTACCCGTATATCCTTCACATACTGGTCCGTTGCTCTGGCAAGTCCATCTTGAGCAGCGCGGATATCGGCATGTCCGGAATAGAAGGCATTGAATGCCTCTTCGGAAAAAATACTACCGCGGAGTACGGCATGTCGGTGCCGGTGATTCATGGCGCTTTCCACTTCTGAATTTGTGGCCGAAAGCATATCCGTATCCTCCACAGGAGGACAGTTTGGCACTGTCCCCACATCAGCCTCCTCCTGTGAATCCGGTCCAGGAATCCGGCTGTGGGAGGGGTGGACAGTAGGGTCCCCGGACATAGTCCGGCGCTTCCTGACAGGACATAATTAAAGTCGTCACGCCTCGACAAATAGACCAAATAAACCACGGGGCAAGTTCAATGAATACATCTGCGCCTGCGTGCCGCTCCTAACCGCCTTCCTTTTAAGCCTACCTTGTCTAGGCGCCTCTTGCTGAGAGGCCCCCGTGGGTTCCACACGGCTTCCCGACCGCCGTTTCTATAAAAGTAGGGCATGTGAATATAAGGTATAACAAAGCGAAGGAATCCTTTCAGAAGGTTGGAACCCCAACATTACTTACATGCGACACGGGTAGCAGTCCGGGATAATCTGCGATGATTGCCACTAAAGAGCCGCCACTGCTTGCCTGATAGAAAGTCCCGTCGACGAATTCACCGACGACGACTTCTTCCCCGACCTCGGCAACCTCTTCCTCAACGACATGGGCGACAACCACAACGCCAACGGTGCTGCTCCCGTTGCACCGTATGTGTTTCTGTCCTTCCTATTCGAAATCGTGGTAGAATTCATGTTTCTACTGTATATCCTACTACTATGCTAGTCCACATGATTAGTTTCATCTCTGTTATAGCCGTCATGATTTATTTTGTGCTTATTCGGATTAAATCTTGTAGTAATGGCTCATATATTCAACTGGTGCAACGTCCCCTACAGGCACTCCCGTTTCATGGACGACCTGGTCGATGCCTCCAAAGAGCCCTTCGTCTACTCCTATGAGTGCCCGATGCCATTTTTGGGCTCGCCGGCGGACATGGTGCAACACCTCACGGATGCGTGCAGCGGTCACTACTGGCCCTTGGCGGAGAACATCAAGTACGAGACGTGTTACCCATTCACCATGCCAGAGTCGCTGGAGGATCACCACCGCCTGCTAGTCTCGGAGGAGGACGACAACGTCTTCTTCTTGATCGTGGGCACCGGGGAGGCCCGCGCAGGCCGCCGCCCTGTCTCTGTAGTGTGTGCGTCCAGGCGACGCCACGACGCCGACATCGACACGAGGCCGATGTACGGGCGCGTGCTCAGTGTTACTACCCCTTCAGGTCACGTGGGCGGCGACACCGGCTACATCAAACGGACTTGGACTCTGCGGAGCTGGGACTTTCCCGCCGATGTGGACTTGGAAAACCCATGGTCTTATTTACCCGCCAACGCGGTGCACAGGGACTCCAAGGAGGTTCACCTGGACATACGCATTATCAAGTTAAATGTTGATCATTAGTCTTCGCTCAAGTTAATCCGCTGTTTAAGCATGTGGAGACTTCCATGCATGATCTTGCTCTATTGGAGTATCGTGCATGAATAAAAGTGTATCCGTTTATTTTTTAGTCTACAATCTTTCATGTATGAACTTTAACTACAGTACTGGTGAAAGACTTACTATGAACCATTTATTACATCTCCTCTACCCCTTCCAAGTCTTCCTGATTTAATCCCTCCGTCTAGGTGTATAAGGGCATGGTTAATACATAATAGTATAGCCAACGGTTGACTACAAGAAAGTGCCATGTCATCTGTAGCCAACATGTGTAACAATCGATACTCAAAAACTAATTCTTAAAGCCAACAGTGCTGCTCCTGTTGCACCATATGTGTTTATGTCCTTCCTATTCGAAATCGTGGTAAAATTCATGTTTCTACTCTGTATCCTACTGATACGTCTCCAATGTATCTACTTTTCCAAACACTTTTGCCCTTGTTTTGGACTCTAACTTGCATGATTTGAATGAAACTAACCCGGACTGACGCTGTTTTCAGCAGAATTGCCATGATGTGTTTTCATGTGTAGAAAACAAAAGTTCTCAGAATGACCTGAAAATCCTCGGAGAAAAGTTTCAGAAAATATAAAAAATACTGGCAAAAGATGAAGACCAGGGGCCCACGCCCTTTTCACGACGGTGGGGGCGTGCCCACCCCCTCTGGGCGCGCCCCCTGTCTCGTGGGCCCCCTGAGGCTCCGCAGACCTCAACTCCAACTCCATATATTCCGTCTCACAGAGAAAAAAACAGAGAGAAAGTTTCATCATGTTTTACGATACGGAGCCGCCGCCAAGCCCTAGTCTCTCTCGGGAGGGCTGATCTGGAGTCCGTTCGGGGCTCCGGAGAGGGGGAATCATCGCCGTCATCATCATCAACCATCCTCCATCACCAATTTCATGATGCTTACCGCCGTGCGTGAGTAATTCCATCGTAGGCTTGCTGGACGGTGATGGGTTGGATGGGATTTACCATGTAATCAAGTTAGTTTTGTTAGGGTTTGATCCCTAGTATCCACTATGTTATGAGATTGATGTTGCTATGACTTTGCTATGCTTAATGCTTGTCACTAGGGCCCGAGTGCCATGATTTCAGATCTGAACCTATTATGTTTTCATGAATATATGTGTGTTCTTGATCCTATCTTGCAACTCTATAGTCACCTATTATGTGTTATGATCCGACAACCCCAAAGTAACAATAATCGGGATACTTCTCGGTGATGACCGTAGTTTGAGGAGTTTATGTATTCACTATGTGTTAATGCTTTGGTCCGGTTCTCTATTAGAAGGAAGCCTTAATATACCTTAGTTTCCACTAGGACCCCGCTGCCACGGAAGGGTAGGACAAAAGATACCATGCAAGTTCTTTTCCATAAGCACGTATGACTATATTCGGAATACATGCCTACAATACATTGATGAATTGGAGTTTGTTCCGTGTCACCCTATGTTATAGCTATTACATGAGGAATCGCATCCGACATAATTATCCATCACTGATCCATTTCCTACGAGTTTTTCACATCTTGCGCTTCGCTTATTTACTTTTCCGCTGCTATTGTTACTATTACTACAAAACCCCAAAACATTACTTTTCTACTGTTACCTTTACTATCATACTACTTTGCTACTAAACACTTTGCTGCAGATACAAAGTTATCCAGGTGTGGTTGAACTGACAACTCAACTGCTAATACTCAAGAATATTCTTTGGCTCCCCTTGTGTCGAATCAATAAATTTGGGTTGAATACTGTACCCTCGAAAGGTGTTGCGATCCCCTACACTTGTGGGTCATCAAGACTAATTTCTGGCGCCGTTGCCGAAGAACTTGAAAGACGCAAAAACTAAAATCTATCCCTCAACTACGAGGGGAGGTAAGGAACTGCCATCTAGCTCTGCACTAGATTCTCCTTCTGTTATGAATAAGTTTACGACACCTAAACCTTCTACTCCTATGAATTCTGATATGCCGCATGTTATTGATGATGCCACTTCTACTATTCATGATACTTATGATGAAACTACTTCTGTGCGTGATACTACTTTGCCATTAGGTGAATTTCTTGATGAACAACTTGCTAGGGCTAGAGAGAATGAAATTATTGAAGATGCTATTATTGATGATAGTGATGATGAAAGTTCTCCGAATGATTATGAATTGCATGTTGTTCCTGAGGGTTATGTTATGAATGAAGAAGCTGCTAGAGCTATCTTTGCTTGCAATGATAGATATGATCTTAAAAAGTTATTAGCTAAATGGAAGCAACAGTCTCTTAATGCTAGAATGAAACCTAACCCTGCTTTTGCTACTTCACCTATCTGTGTTACTGATAAGGACTATGAATTCTCTGTTGATCCTGAAATAATTACTTTGGTTGAATCTGATCCTTTTTATGGCCTTGAATCTGAAACTGTTGTGGCACATCTTACCAAGTTGAATGATATAGCCACCCTGTTTACTAATGATGATAAATCTCACTATTTCTATATCCTTAAGATATTTCCGTTCTCATTAAAGGGTGATGCTATGACTTGGTTTAATTCTCTTGCTCCTGGTTGTGTGTGTAGTCCCCAGGATATGATTTATTACTTCTCTGCTAAATATTTCCTTGCTCATAAGAAACAAGCTGCCTTGCGGGAAATATATAATTTTGTGCAAATCGAAGAAGAGAGGCTCCCACAAGCTTGGGGGAGGCTTCTCCGATTACTTAATGCTTTGCCTGATCATCCTCTCAAGATAAACGAAATACTTGATATCTTTTATAATGGACTAACCGATGCTTCCAAGGACTACTTGGATAGTTGTCCTGGTTGTGTTTTCAGGGAAAGAACAGTCGACGAAGCTGAATTACTATTGAATAATATGTTGACTAATGAAAATAATTGGACTCTTCCTGAACCAATTGAGCCATCTCCTGAGCCTATTCCTAAACCCACTCTGAAGAAGAGAGGTGTTCTATTTCTCAGTACTGAAGATATGCAAGAGGCAAATAAATGAATGAAAGAAAAAGGTATAAAAGCTGAAGACGTTAAGAATTTATCTCCTATTGAAGAAATACATGGTCTTAATATACCGCCTGTCGAAGAACCACATTGTCTTGATAACCCGACACAGGTAGTAAAGGTAAATTCTCTCTATAGATATGATAAAGTTGAAATTCCCTCTACTAAATTTCATAGCCCATGCTTAGATGAATTTGATGACTTTATGGCTAGAAAAGAAAGTTTTAATGCTTATGTTGGTAGAGAATTAAAGAATAATGCTTTCGAGATAGGACGCGTGAGCGATAATATGGCTAGACTTAAAGGTGAACTCAAACTCATTAGCAAATATGCTTCTATGGTTGCTACTCAAGCTGAGCAAGTACTTAAAGCTCAAAATGATTTGCTTGATGAATTAAATAATAAACATGACTTTGCTGTTAGAGTGGCTACTAGAACTGGTAAAATGACTCAGGAACCTTTGTATCCTGAAGGCCACCCTAAGAGAATCGAGCAAGATTCTCTGAGAAATAATTTAGAAGCACCTAGTTCTTCCAAAAAGAAGAAAAAGAAAGACGATAGGACTTTGCATGTTTCTAGTGAACCTAATGTAGAAACACCTGAGAATCCTAATAATACTTCTATTTATGATGCTGAAACACAGTTAGGTGATGAACATGAACCTAGTGATAATGCTAATAATGATGTTCATGTAGATGCTCAACCTAGTAATAATAATGATATAGAAATTGTACCTGCTATTGGTCTTGATAACCCACAATCAAGAAACCAACGTTATGATAAGAGAGATTTTGTTGCTAGGAAGCATGGTAGAGAATGAGAACCATGGGTTCATAAACCCATGCCCTTTCCACCTAAACCATCCAAGACAAAGGATGATGAGGATTTTGAGCGCTTTGCTGAAATGATTAGACCTATCTTCTTACGTATGCGCTTAACTGATATGCTTAAATTAAATCCTTATGCTAAGTATATGAAAGATATCATCACAAATAAGAGGAAAATACCTGAAGCTGAGATTACCACCATGCTTGCCAACTATACCGTTAAGGGTGGAATACCTAAGAAACTTGGTGATCCCGGAGTACCTACTATACCATGCTCCATAAAAACAAATTATGTTAAAACTGCTTTATGCTATTTAGGAGCTGGTGTTAGTGTTATGCCTCTTTCTTTGTACCGTAGACTTGAATTAAGTAAGTTGACACCAACTGAAATATCTTTGCAAATGGCTGATAAATCAACTGCTATACCTGTCGATAGTTGTGAGGATGTGCCTGTTATGGTTGCAAATGACACTATCTTAACGGACTTTGTTATTCTTGATATCCCCGAGGATGATAGTATGTTGATTATCCTTGGTAGACCCTTTTTGAATACTGCAGGGGCTGTTATTGATTGCAACAAAGGCAATGTCACTTTTCATGTTAATGGTAATGAGCATACGGTACACTTTCCAAGGAAACAACCTCAAGTTCATAGCATCAATTCTATTGAAAAAATTCCTACTATCATTATTGGAGGTTTTGAATTTCCTCTTCCTACTATCAAGAAAAAGTATGATATTCTTATTGTTGGGGATTTTCATATCCCCGTTGAGGTAACTTAGTGTCATTCGAAATTTCTACGGTTCCGTGTTATTCGGAATGAGTTTGTTAACAAGACTTGATCAACCTTCTTAGTGGATTCATTTTGATGATCATGAGATGGATGAAAGTAGAAGGCACAACCTTCTATACCATCTTTTTACTTTCTATTACTTAAATTAACTACAGCAAAAATAGTATTATCTGTCTGTTTTTTGAATTATTCGTGCAATGAAAATTTTCTCGAAAATAAAAGTGCTCCAAATGCCGTGCAAATTTAGTATGATTTTTATGGAATATTTGAGGATTTTAGGCACTGAAATCACTGCAGGAGGGGCAAGCACCAGGCAACGAGAGTGCAGGGCGCGCCCCCTGTCTCGTGGGCCCCTGGTGGCCCCCCTCCACTTATGCCAGCACCCACACACTCCATCTTCTAAAAAACACCCTTCCAGTTCAAGCACGAGTTCTAGCTCATTTTGTTGCGATTTTTTATCTCCTTGCTCAAAGCTCCATTCACGAAACTGCTTTGGGAGATTGTTGCTTGGTATGTGACTCCTCCATTGGTCCATATAGTTTTTGTTCTAGTGCTTTATTCATTGCATATTCTTGCTGCCTTTGTGACCCTGTTCTTGAGCTTGCATGTTAAATTTATGAGGTCCCAAGTAATTGTAATGCATGATATGCGCCCTAGGCACTTGTAGGAGTAGTTGCTACCAATCTTGTTTAGTTTTATTCATTTTTATTTTGAAGTTACTAAAATTTCAGAAATTTTCAGAAAATGTTAAAGAGATTTTTGAGGGGCTCTTCTAGCCAAGGCTCCCAAGAAAAACAAGCTAAAGAGAAGGAAAAGGCCAAGTATAATCTTCCTCGCATAGCGGAAGTACGGCCGTGTGAATGGCCATGCAAAGATTTCTTGGGAGAAGCTGGAATTTATGAAAAATTTTATTCCTTGATCGAGAATGCAGGCCTCACCAATTTTCTCCACGACCGGATCAATCAGTATCTCTTACTTACCAATACCTTCGTGCAAAACTTTTATTATTATCCTAAGAAGTCACCGCCTTCAGTATCATTTCATTTATATGATGAATTCAGGGAAATGTCTTTACATGATTTTTGCGTGGTATGTAGGATACCCTTTGATGGAAAATTAAAGGAACCACATCCTAGGGATGTGGATGGCTTTGTTAACACTATCACTGTAGGGGACCCAAAGAAGGGTTCCTATGCGAGAATCTCTAGCATCCACTTTCCCGTTTTACGCTACTTTGCCATATTTGCTAGTAGATGCTTGATTGGTCGTGGAAATATTGGAAACTTCAGTGTTCCAGATATTATTATTCTATTCCATCCCTTGTATGGTGATAATAGTTTTAGTATGGGTGCCGTTATTGCTAAATGTTTAAACCTGAATCGTACAAAGGGGCCCATCCTTGGAGGTATCTAGGTTGCACGTCTTGCTAAATACTTTGAGATACCTATTAGGCACCATGAGAAAGAGGAGACAATATTGCCTCCTTATATTTTAGATTATAGGAGCATGGTAGCACATGGGTTTATTGTTCATAATGATGATAAGATGCTCCTGTATAACATGAGATTTAATAAGAAACACAAAGAGACTATTAATCTGCCTGCACCTCTGTTGTTTGATTTGACTGCAGTTAATTATCTTGTCACGCCGGAAGCGATGTATTCTCATCAAGGCCAAGCATCCACTCCAGAGCCTGAGCCCGAGCCGGAACCTGGACTGGACCCTTATCGAGCATCATCTTACCAGTGGGATCCGGAGGAGACGGTCAGCTAGTGGTATCCTGATTACACCCCTCATTACACCGGGGAGAGTAGCCGCTATCCATGGCCATAGACCAACTTAGGCCAAAAGCCTAAGCTTGGGGGAGTACGTATTTCTCACCGACTTTACATTCATGTTCACACACTATTCTAGTCGTCGGTGCTCATACTCTTTCATTGTATTATCCATGCTAGTTTAATTTTCTTTTTCTAGTTTTCTTCTTGTGTGTTTGATAAACCTTAAGAAAAACAAAAAAAATTAGTTAGTTTAATTTCCATGCTTGTAGTAGAAATTAAAATGAAAACCCAAAAAGATTTCTCGTTCTTCTTTTACTTGTTGGAGCTTTCCCGTGTAAATAGTTCTATTTTCTTTTCTTTCCTTTGAGGGGTTGAGAGTAGAAGACCATATTGAAAATGTTTAGTGGCTCTCATATGCAGGATTGTTTATTTAACCTAGAGCCCATATTACTTTGTCTTCTCTCTTGAGTTCAATGCTTGCAGATTCCAGCTTAATCCAATGCACGAGCACTATCATTATTATACACATCGTTTGGTCGTGCAAGTGAAGGGCAATAATGACGATATATGATGGACTGATTGAGATGAGAGAAGCTGGTACGAACTCGACCTCTCTTGTTTCTGTAAATATGATGAGTTCGTCATTCCTGATTCAGCTTATTATGAAGTAAACATATTTGACATTTAGAGATTATAGTTGCTTGTGCCATGCTTGATTAGCTATGAGTTATAATGGTTTACCTTGCGTGCCAACATGCTATTAGAATGATTATGATGTGGTATGATGGGATGGTATCCTCCTATGAATGAATTGAGTGACTCGACTTGGCACATGTTCACGCATGTAGTTGAAATAAAATCAACATAGCCTTCACGATATTTATGTTCATGGTGGATTATATCCTACTCATGCTTGTACTCGGTGTGAATTAGTTTTAATGCATATTTATGACTGTTGTCGCTCTCTCAGTTGGTCGCTTCCCAGTCTTTTGCTAGCCCTCACCTGTACTAAGCGGGAATACTGCTTGTGCATCCAAACTCCTTAAACCCCAAAGTCGTTCCATATGAGTCCACCATACCTTCCTATATGCGGCATCTACCTGTCGTTCGAAGTAAATTTGTATGTGCCAAACTCCAAACCTTCAAATAAAATTCTTTTTTGTATGCTCGAGCAGCTCATGTTTCAACTAGGGCTGCCTATATCTTCCATTCTAGGTGGGTTATTCTCAAGAGGAGTGGACTCCGCTCCTCATTAATGAGAAAGGGCGTGCTTAGGGATGCCCGATCCCATGATCCAAAAAGATCAAAGAAAATCAATATAATTAAACAAAACTCCCCCAAGGCTGTTGTTAGTTGGAGGCACTCGTTGTTTCGACCAAGCCATGGATTGATGCTTGTTGGTGGTGGGGGGAGTATAAACTTTTACCATTCTGCGTGGGAACTGCCTATAATGCATGTAGTTTGGAAGATACAACCATCTCATAGTTGTTGCGTTGACAGTGAAAATATGCCGCCCAAAATGTTATTCAGTCTCTATTTTAAAATCGATCTCTGGCACCTCTACAAATCCCTTCTTCCCTTTGCGAAGGGCCTATCTATTTACTTTTATGTTGAGTCATCACCTCCTTAAGAAAAAACGCCCACTTGAGAGCACACTGTCATTTGCATTCATTATTATTGGTTTATATTGGGTATGACTTGACTGGATCTCTTTTACCATGAATTACAATGTTTATTCAGTCCTTGATCTTTAAGGGTTCTCTGCATTTATGTTTTGCGGTCTCAGAAAGGGCTAGCGAGATACCATTTTTTTATAACATGTTATGATTGTTTTGAGAAAGTGTTGTCATCCGAGTTTTATTATCATGGCTTGCTAGCTGATTATGCTATTGATATGAGTAATTGTGAGACCGAGGTGTTATTGTGAGTATGGTTAGTTCATAATATTTGCTGAAACCTGAATGCTGGCTTTGCATGTTTACAACAACAAGATCAAACAGAGTTTGTAAAAGTTTTTCTTTATCACTTTCAGTTTATCAACTGAATTGCTTGAGGACAAGCAAAGGTTTAAGGTTGGGGGAGTTGATACGTCTCCAACGTATCTACTTTTCCAAACACTTTTGCCCTTGTTTTGGACTCTAACTTGCATGATTTGAATGAAACTAACCCGGACACATGTTGTTTTCAGCAGAATTACCATGATGTTGTTTCATGTGTAGAAAACAAAAGTTCTCGGAATGACCTGAAAATCCTAGGAGACAAGTTTCAGAAAATATAAAAAATACTGGCAAAAGATGAAGACCAGGGGGCCCACACCCTCTCCACAAGGGTGGGGGGCGCGCCCCCCTGTCTTGTGGGCCCCCTGAGGCTTCGCCGACCTCAACTCCAACTCCATATATTCCGTCTCGTGGAGAAAAAATCAGAGAGAAAGTTTCGTCGCGTTTTTGATACGGAGCCGCCACAAAGCCCTAATCTCTCTTGGGAGGGCTTATCTGGAGTCCGTTCGGGGCTACGGAGAGGGGGATTCATCGCCGTCGTCATCGTCAACCATCCTCCATCACCAATTTCGTGATGCTCACCGCCGTGCGTGAGTAATTACATCGTAGGCTTGCTGTACGGTGATGGATTGGATGATATTTACCATGTAATCAAGTTAGTTTTGTTAGGGTTTCATCCCTAGTATCCACTATGTTCTGAGATTGATGTTGATATGACTTTGATATGCTTAATGCTTGTCACTAGGGCCCGAGTGCCATGATTTCAGATCTGAACCTATTATGTTTTCATGAATATATGTGTGTTCTTGATCCTATCTTGCAAGTCTATAGTCACCTATTATGTGTTATGATCCAACAACCCCGAAGTGATAATAATCGGGATACTTCTCGGTGATGACCGTAGCTTGGGGAGTTCATGTATTCACTATGTGTTAATGCTTTGGTCCGGTTCTCTATTAAAAGTTGGCCTTAATATCCCTTAGTTTCCACTAGGACCCCGCTGCCGCGGGAGGATAGGACAAAAGATGTCATGCAAGTTCTTTTCCATAAGCATGTACGACTATATTCGGAATACATGCCTACATTACATTAATGAATTGGAGCTAGTTCTGTGTCACCCTATGTTATAGCTATTACATGAGGAATCGCATCTGACATAATTATCCATCACTGATCCATTGCCTACGTGCTTTTCACATCTTGTGCTTCGCTTATTTACTTTTCCGTTGCTATTGTTACAGTTACTACAAAACCCAAAAACATTACTTTTGCTACTGTTACCTTTACTGTCATACTAATTTGCTGCAGATAGTAAGTTATCCACGTGTGGTTGAACTGACAACTCAACTGCTAATACTCAAGAATATTCTTTGGCTCCCCTTCTGTCGAATCAATAAATTTGGGTTGAATACTCTACCCTCGAAAGCTATTGCGATCCCCTACACTTGTGGGTCATCACCTACTACTATGCTAGTCCGCATGATTAGTTTCATCTCTGTTATAGCCGTCATGATTTATTTTGTGCTTATTCGGATTAAATCTCGTAGTAACTTGCTCATATATTCAAGCGGGCGCATAGCGTCCCCTCTGATCCTCCTGTTTCATGGACGGCCTGGTCGATGCCTGCAAGGAGCCCTTCGTCTACTACGATGAGTGCCCGATGCCGTCTTGGGGTCGCCAGTGGACATGGTGCATCACCTCACGGATGCGTGCAGCCGTCACTACTGGCCCTTGGCGGAGAACATCAAGTACGAGACGTGCTACCCGTTCACCATGCCGGAGTCGCTGGAGGATCACCGCCGCCTGCTAGTCTCGGAGGAGGACGGCAGCGTCTTCCTCTTGATCGTGGGCACCGGCGAGGCCCGTGCAGGCTGTCGCCCCGTCTCTGTAGTGTGCATCAGGGGCGACGCCGCTGATTCTGACATTGACATGAGGCCGATGTATGGGTGCGTTCTCACTGTTACTACCCCTCAGAGGTACGTGGGCGGTGACACTGGCTCCATCATGCTGACTAGGACTGTGCAGAGCTGAGACCTTCCCGCCAATGTGGACCTAGAAGATGCATGGTATGATTTACCCCACAACACGATGCACAGGGACTCCAAGGAGGTTCACCTGGACATATGCATTACCAAGTTAAATCTTGATCATTAGTCTTCGCTCAATGAAATCCGCTGTCTAAGCATGTGGAGACTTCCATGCATGCTCTTGATCTATTGGAGTATCACGCATGTATAAAAGTGTACACATTTATGGTTTAGTCTAGAATCTTCCATGTATGAATTTTTACTACAGTACTGGTGAAAGACTTATGATGAACCATTTCTTACATCTCCTCTGCCCCCTTCCAAGTCATCCTGATTTAATCCCTCCGTCTAGGTGTATAAGGGCATGGTTAATACTTAATAGTATAGACAAATGTTGACTATAAGAAAGTGCCATGTCATCTGTAGCCAACATGTATAGCAATCGATACTCAAAAACTAATTCTTAAATATCATTTCTTGCAAAGCACAATAAGTGTTATTTCTTCACAAGTTTTGGATGCAGGTTGAAAAGTTGAACACTTTTGTTTGCAAAACATACCTTTTTATCTATTTCACCCAGATGTTTGTGAGCTCTAGAGATGAAATAATATCCGAAGAAACCTATCGATACCCGTTACACATGAGATGACCCCCACATCCTTTGTCAAAATAAACAACTCCCGGATCAATGCATTTAACTCTTCGGTGCAACGCTCGGGCACCTTACTACTATAGATTAGTACGACCAAAAATTGAACTAATTATATATAGTACGATAAATGCTGATGCATGTCACCTAAAATTATATCATTCCAAACTATGTTCAAATATGAATCCAACGATATAGGTTTTGTTGACATGCACTAACATTTTGTCAGTTAAATCTTCAGTGAAATTCAATGGGGGACTAATAAACCACGACCGATGTAGTACAAGTGTAGAGGGCGGCGCTGCACGGGAGTCTCACCCCGCTTGTGGCGCGGCAGTAAAGCCGTCATATCACAAAACCCAACCACTGCCAGTAATAAGTGTCCTAGTAAAATAAACGGACAAGCAACCATCACATCCCTCCATCTTTTTTGCATTCCATCTCTCTGCATTTACTTTCCCCGGTTCATCTCGCACACTCGATCCCTAGCTACTACTCCTAGTATCCCTAGCTACTACTATGAGGAAACATCATTAATATTTGTCTCGATTACTGTTGGTGGCCTTGTATAGATGCAAAATGTATTTTTATAGTGGCCTTGTATACAAAAATGGAGGGAGTACCTCCGTCCTGGTTTATTCGTCACCATTGTAATTTGTGGTAAATTGTGAACAAAGATTTAACTGATAAAATATTAGTGCATGTGACATCACAAACATTTCATTAGTTAAATTTATGATCAAAATTTGACACAGATTACAATGGGGACCAATAAACCAGGACGAAGCTAGTAGTAAAGGGATTACTACTAATCTAGAAGCCTAAACGAACTGGCCCCCTGGTACTCCTACTAGTAGTACTAGTACTCAAGTTGGAATTCCAATTGCACGACACAACTTGTTAGGCAAAAAATTGGATACAGGGTGTAGGAAGCGGTTTGGGAATTTGCATGCCTTTCCGACCAGTGAGATACTCCGTACAAAGTACGACGGAGAAATAACCACGGAGAAGGAAGCTAAAAGTAAACAATCAAACGAGCATTTTTGCATTTGTTTTGCATTGAATCATTTCACAAGCTTGGCTAGTGCTGTTTTTCTACTTTTACAAAAACCGCATCGTAATGTTAAAATGTGCATTTTCCCGTACATAAGTAATAGTAGTACTCCCTCCGTCTAGGTGTATAAAGTCTTCCTTTCTACTTGGTCACGGTGCACAACCAAAGATGACTTATTCACACAGGCCGGAGGAGTAGCACAGTCTGCAATCATATATAGAGAGAGACGTGTAGTGTGATAGTATATAGTACTAAAGTTTGTGCTCTATGCACCTACTTACAAAATGCGTACGGATACACAAGGTTTCCAAACTTTCCCTCTTACATACTTAATTAAGGATGCTAATAATTCCCGAACGTTCAGGATTTATCATTTGCGTCCCAATACTAATGAAATCACCTTACGAAACTAAATTATACTCCCTACTAAAAGCCACGGCGCTCGCAGGAGCGCTTGTGGCGCGCCACGAGTGCCCTGGTGCGCGGCCGTTTCCCAGCGCGCCGACACTACGCCTCTTCCTCAGCCTCACAACTCGCGAGGTGCTGATTGGCGGCTTGCCGGCGGGCGAGCGCGATCTCGCCGGTGTGGTGATCCGGCGCCAGCAGGTACTCCTCCTTGCTCGAAGCGTGCACCCGGTCCACGTACCGCCAAGCGTAGATGGGGCGCTTGGGCCCGACTGCACTCAGGGATTTGGCACGGGAGTCCTCCGCCACCCTCATGGCCCTTGCACGAGCCTTCTGCCAAAGATCCAATTGCCTGACTCTCTCGGACGCGACATAGACCTGCCATGCAGCTTGCCCCATGGCGCGCTTCTCTTCCTCGGTCTTCTTCTTCGCCTCTATTTCGGCATGCTCTGCCGGTGGGCGGCACGGCATTCTTCTCATAGCAGGAGGCACGACACTCTTCTCGTAGCAGGGAGCCGACGCGTCCTCCGATGCGCGTGCTGGCGAGATTGGGAACGCCGACGCGTCCACCTCGACGCGTCGTGGCGAGGAGTGTAACGCGGACGCATCCTCCTCAACTAGTGGCGCCGAGGAACGGAATGGCGACGCATGACCATCCGGGCGGTGCAGCGAGGGGCGCTTAGGGCTTGGGAGGGGCGATGCCATGGTGGTCGACGAGAGAGAGAGGGGAAGGAGATAGCGATGAACGTGAGCATTCTTCTGAATGTCATGGGAGGCGCAGTATTTATAGCGAGCAATGGCACACCTACGTGAGATATGGACTGAGCTGCACTGACTTAACTGCAGGTCCAGTTGCATCACTGACATGTGGGCCAGACCCTTGTTGGGCCCATATGTTAGTGACCGAATGCACCTGCAGTTAAGTAACTGAAGTAGCGTCCCGGAAGATATGTTGCGTGATTAATGTAATAGCTACGTGGGCATATTTGTTGGAGTAAATTACGGGGGAGGGAAGGGGTGGAAATATTGCTGGTCACAACGGATTGGACAAGCGCGGGGGGAGGAGAGTCATGCATGTAGATTTTTTCCACACGGGGTGGAGCGGTGGGACCACCGGAGGGAGAAGAAGAGTCTGGCAGGCATAGTGTTTCCACACATGGAGAGGTAAAGATTTGGAGACGAACGGGCCTCCTCCAGGTATGGGGAACGGTGCATAATAAGTCATCTTGCATGTCGGGCTAGGTATAATCTCAAGTCATTAAAAACATACACGCCAGACACATGTTGATATTTCAAGGTGCACTAAATTATTGCATGCGATGACTAAGGCTGGCCATAATGGTGGTATCTTAGCTAGTATCATGCACACGGGAATAGCAAACATGGTGATGTGGCAAAGAATTAAAGAAGAGGGAGTTCTGAGTAACTAGTGTTCATGCATGCATTGGTAAACACATTTTTTGTGATGAGCGACAACATTAGTTGAGTACTTTTGCAGACTTCAAAACTATTCCACCGCCTCTACTATCTTGCTAAGAGTAGCTGAAATTTTTGAATCGAGCCCTTTAAACTAGAAGGGAGGTAGTAGTACTCTAATATCTAACCTTGTTGTGATGACAAGATAGGACATGGCATGCACCTCGACGGAGGAACTAGTCTGCATTGTGCATTTAAGTTTTGTCTGAAGTCAATGTACCTCTACTTGGATCAAACTTATAGAAAAATGTATCAACATTCACAATGTCAAATCAATATTTTTACACTCATTATAAAACGTAGTTCTTATACTCATTATAATCAGTATTGTAGATATTGATATTTTTAGTATAAATTTGGTCAAACACTTTGCAAACGGTTGGCGGGAGTAAAAAGGACCAGAGGGAGTATCATGCATGTGGAGTAGGTAAAAAATTGCTCATTTATAGCCGGTCGAAGTTTCAAAGGGCGCGATCGGCGAGAAGCGAAAGGTCGTGGGAGGCGCGACGGTTGCGGAATTAAGTGATGTTACATCCGCGCACCGGCATGGCATGCAAACAGGCAGAAGCTATACCGTCAGGACTACGATATGGGTCTAGTAGACATGACATCTAGTGGGTCCCGCATAGTTCTCGAGAACTCTTTGGGGGCTTGCAGCCATTTATCCACTGGGAATGCCAGCAACCCCACACCGTTCGCACGCCCTACTCGTCCCCATCTTCTACCTTACAATAGTTTGCTCCCAGTCATCCAGCCCTTTCACATTAGTTCGCTCCCAGTTTTTTTTGCAGGGTACAACAGTTCAACTTCTCCTAACCCTCCTCCAAAATCCATGGCCTCCCAAATCTCCATGGTCGCTGCTGAGTACCAGGTTAGAGCCATCACCAGTGATGAGTTCATCGTCATCTACACACGTGGATTCGCGATGGTGAAAGCATGGTTTGCTCGCTTCCTACGCATGTTCAACAGTTCAACCGATGAGTGGGTCACTGGGCTAGATGTTGAGTACACCACAGTCCCGGAAAGATGCTGGGTCACTGAGGGAGTCCTGGATTAGGGGGTGTCCGGATAGCCGAACTATCACCGTTGGCCGGACTCCTGGACTATGAAGATACAAGATTGAAGACTTAGTCCCGTGTCCGGATGGGACTTTCCTTGGCGTGGAAGGCAAGCTTGGCGATACGGATATGTAGATCTCCTACCGTTGTAACCGAACCTGTGTAACCCTAACCCTAACCGGTGTCTATATAAACCGGAGGGTTTTAGTCCGTAGGACGAACAACAATCATACCATAGGCTAGCTTCTAGGGTTTAGCCTTTCTGATCTCGTGGTAGATCCACTCTTGTACTACCCATATCATCAATATTAATCAAGCAGGAGTAGGGTTTTACCTCCATCGAGAGGGCCCGAACCTGGGTAAAAACATCGTGTCCCTTGTCTCCTGTTACCATCCGCCTAGGCGCCTGATTCGGGACCCCCTACCGAGATCCGCGGTTTTGACAACGACATTGGTGCTTTCATTGAGAGTTCCTACGTGTCGTCATCCTTAGGCCCGATGGCTCCTTCGATCATCAACAACGGCGGTCCAGGGTGAGACTTTTCTCCCGGACAGATCTTCGTATTCGGCGGCTTTGCTGCGGGCAATTCACATGGCCATCTGGAAGCGGATCGAAAGCTACGCCTGGCCATCAGGTCAGATTTGGGAGTTTGAACTACACGGCCGACATCCGCGGAGACTTGATCTTCGATGGATTCGAGCCACAGCCAAGCGCGCCGCACTGTCTCGATGTGCACGATCTAGCTCTGCCGCCGAACAGTGCCCTGGAGGCCGCACCAGCGTCCGCTCCGGCCCTTAGCTCGAAGCCGACTCCGCCGATCGAGGATGAGTGGCTGGACACTGCCTCAGGGGCTACAATCTCTACAGCGATTAAGCCGAAATCCATCCCTGTCCTTTGCGAAGACTGTGACTCCAAGGTGCCAGACTCCTCTCCGGACTCCGAACCATCCGCGCCCCTGCCAATCGAATCCAATTGGGCGCCGGTTATGGAGTTCACTTCTGCGGACATCTTTCAGCACTCGCCCTTTGGCGACATCCCGAATTCACTAAAGTCTCTCTCTTTATCAGGAGAGACCTGGCTGGACTAAGGTCAGGAAGGTTGGGATGCGGACGACGAAGAAATTCAACGCCCACCCACGACCCTCTTTGTAGCCACTTTCGATGATTTAACCGAAATGCTCGACTTCGACTCCGAAGACATCGACGGTACGGATGACGATGCTGGAGACGAACAAGAATCAGCGCCTACAGGGCACTGGAAGGCCACCTCGTCATACGACATATACATGGTGGACATCCCAAAAGATGGGAACAGCGATGGAACAACAGAGGATGACCCCTCCAAGAAACAGCCCAAGCGCTAGCGTCAGCGGCGCCGCTCTAAATCCCGCCATAGCAAAAACGGTGATTCCGGCACGGGAGATAATAACACCCCGGACTGTGCCGAAGACAACCTCCTCCAGCAGGATACAGCATAGGAGGAGGGAGGAGCCAGCCCTCATGATACAGTGGCAGACAGGGAGGTGGAGGACGATAATTATATGGCTCCCTCCGAAGATGAGGCAAGCCTCGACGGCGATGAATTTGTCGTGCCTGAGGATCCCGCCGAGCAGGAGCATTTCAAACGCAGGCTTATGGCCACGGCAAGCAGCCTCAAGAAAAAGCAGCAGCAGCTTAGAGCTGACCAAGACTTGCTAGCTGACAGATGGACTGAAGTCCTTGCAGCCGAAGAGTACGAACTTGAACGCCCCTCCAAGAGATACCCAAAACGCAGGCTGCTACCCCAATTAGATGAGGAAGCACCCAAACCACATCACCAGCGCATGATGCGGCTGAACGGCCACCACGTGGCCGCGACAGAGAGGCCTCTAGGCCCTCCATTCAAGCCGCACCCCGGCGTCGCTCGAAAAGTAACAAGGCACGGGGAAACGCGCCAGACCTGCGAGACATATTGGAGGACAAGGCAAGGCAAACAAGATCGATCTAAGGATCGCGTGGGTGCCCCACGACACGTGATGATAACCTTCACGCCGGATACAGCAATTCCGGCCGGGCCGAACATAGTAGACAAAGCTCATTTGAGCTGCGTCATGATATAGCTCAATACAGAGGCGCCGCACACCCACTATGCTTCACGCACGGCGAAGTGATGGATCATCAAATCCCCGAGGGTTTCAAACCCGTAAACATCGAACCATACGATCGCACAACAGATCCGGCGGTTTGGATCGAGGACTACCTCCTCCATATCCACATGGCCCGCGGTGATGATCTAAACGCCATCAAATACCTCCCACTCAAGCTTAAAGGACCAGCTCGGCATTGGCTTAACAGCTTGCCAGCAGAATCAATTGGTTGTTGGGAGGACCTGGAAGCCACATTCCTTGATAACTTCCAGGGCACATATGTGCGACCACCAGACACCGATGACCTCAGCCACATAATTCAGCAGCTAGAAGAATCGGCCAGACAATTCTGGACATGGTTCCTAACCAAGAAAAATCAAATCGTTGATTTTCCGGATGCAGAGGCCCTTGCATCCTTCAAACATAACATCCGCAACGAGTGGCTTGCCCGGCACCTAAGACAGGAAAAGACAAAATCCATGGCAGCCCTCACAACACTCATGACCCGCTTTTGCGCGGAGAGGACAGCTAGCTGGCTCGTAGTAACAACTTGACCAAAAACCACGGTAGTTCGGATACCAAGGACAGCAATGGCAGGTCGGCGTCGCCAGCAAGCACAAAGCGCCGCGTGCGGCAATAATGGTGAAGATACGGCAGTTAATTCCGGGTTCAAAGGCTCTAAACCCGGTCAGCGGAAAAAGCCATTCAAAAGAAATACTCAGGGCCCGTCCAATCTGGACCGAATACTCGATTGCTCGTGCCAAATACATGGCACCCCCGAAAAACCAGCCAACCACACCAACAGGGATTGTTGGGTCTTCAAACAGGCAGGCAAGTTAAATGCCGAACTCAATGACAAGGGGCTACATAGCAATGACGAGGAGGAGCTCCGGCTGCCGAACAATAGAGGACAGAAGGGCTTCCCCCCACAAGTGCGGACGGTGAACATGATATACGCAACCCACATACCCAAAAGGGAGCGGAAGCGTGCACTAAGGGACGTATATGCGATGGAGCCAGTCGCCCCAAAGTTCAACCCATGGTCCTCCTACCCGATCACCTTTGATCGAAGGGACCACTCCACTATCATCCGCCACGGCGGATTCGCCGCACTGGTTCTTGACCCAATTGTCGGGGAGGCTGGTCGGACCCACGAACACCTATGGGACCGGCGGACCGAGTCCCTTTTGGTTCGGAGGGGGGCGGAGATCGCACGAAGAGCGGATCGAGGCGAAGCACACGAGCAGTTTACCCAGCTTCGGAGCTCTCGGAGAGATAATACTCCTACTACTGCTTGTCTGATTGTATTGTGTTCTTGCTAGGGAGCGCTGAGAGCTACAGGACCTAGCGTGAGAGTGTTCGAACCTGGAGGGAACTGGTCGACTGACCAACCCCCTCTACGTTGCGCATGGGCCTCCTTTTATATGTACAAAGGGGCTCCGACAGGTGGCAACGTAGATGGGGGTACAAATGGAAAAACAGTAGTTGGTACACCTACTTGAACAGTGTACAGTGTACTCTACCTAACCCTGACGGCAAGGGACAAAAGCATTAATTACCCGTCCCTGTCGCCTAAACAATCTGTGAGGGACCGTCAAGGCGCCACCGTTGGCCCACGATGGCAAGCTTGTCGGCGCCGCTTATCGCTGCTCCCGCTGGCTGCCTGACCTCTTGACACGCGGCGCATGGAATCGTCCCATGGCGACACATTGGTGGATGAAATTTGGGCGGAGATGAAGAGGTTACTGCCGCGGCAAGTGCCTTGCCGCGGCTGAATCCTGTCGCGTCCGGAGGCTTGTCGCTCTCCGAGCCTTCCGGCAAGCTCCTCTTGCGGGTCTTGTCTTCTGCGTGCCTTGAGTGGCCTTCCGGCAAGCTCCTCTTGTCGGGGCCTTGTCTTCTTGGTTAAATACTTTGTTCTTGAATGGCTCCAAAGGAACCACGAAGGATCTTGGCGGTGACCAGGCAAGCCTTGCCGCGGGGTGCTGCAACTGCCCGTGCACGAGTTCGGGATACTAGGGTACCCCTACTCTACTACACCGATAGGAGCCCCGAACTGAGCCACACCACGGTGCGGCGCTGTTGGGCCAGGCCCAAAGCAGTCTGCAGTCACACGGCCTTGATCACGCCGTAACTTGCTCTGGACCCACCACGTCCCCCACGAACATACCCAGCGTCGAATGTGGCGTCGTGGGAGAGATCGTGGGGGTTTCTTTATTAGGAAAAGCGGGCGTCCGCCCCTCTCCCTCCTTATAAACAGGGGAAACAGGGGCAGGTCGCCCACCTCGCCATTGTTGTCTCGTCTCGAAAACCACCGCCGCTCCCCCCTTCTTCTCTAGTGCGAAGAGAGCAGCGCTCCGCCCACTTTCGCCACAGCGCCATCAATGCCGTCGGTCTCCTCCACCGCCTCCGCTATGGCTCCGAAAGCCGACAAGGGGAAGGGCGTGAAGTCGGCCGAGGCGTAGCGGCTCGCGGCGCTGCGAAAGGAGCGGGCCATCTTCTCCCCCCAGCTCCACGCAAAGGAGCTGAGGGAGGGTTACTACCTCTTCTGGTCGACGGAGACGCGTGCGCATCCACGCACGAAGGTACTCCCGGCCACCGCTTCGGAACTAGCCCCAACTGGGTACCCTTTCTTTGCGCTTTTCTTCTATTGCGGGCTCTGCCCACCCTTTTCTGAATTCTTCTGCGACATTATGAACACCTACGGGTTCCGCCTCCTTGATTTCACCCCCAACGCCGTTCTGACCATGGCAGTTTTCGCACACCTTTGCGAAAACTTTGTGAGATCCACCCAAGCGTAGCCCTCTTCCGCCACTTCTTCATGCCCAGCGTTGAGAGAGGGAGCCACTTCTTTGGAGGGATTGCTTGGGTCTCGAAGTCGGCAAGAAGGAGGCCTATCTGGAGGAGAGCTCCACAGCAAATGGGAGGAGTGGAGAGCCAATTGGTGTTGGATCGTTGAGGAGAACCCGCAGCCCTTCAACGCCTGCGCCCAAGCCCCAATAGTCTTGTGAGCGATTGGAGCAACTTGGCGCGGAAGATGCTAGGTTGAAGATTGCTGTGACCGGATCTTGCGCCTCGAGCTTGCCGGACTCACCGTAGGCGCGGTTGGCGCATGAATTTCCTTCGCCAGCGGCATCGCTCCCTTGCAGGAGAGGAGGAGACCTGCTTGGGAGTTCCAAAAGCATAGCGGACATCATGAGGCTGCGCTTGGGGCCTCAAGCTGGAATTTCCTTTGTCTTGGAGTTGGATGCGATCTTGCTAGAGCTGTTCAAGCATGACCCCGATCACCCCGAGTGGTTTAGGTTGCCGAGGGGGGTCGTCCCATTGTGTAACAACTCTTCCCTCGACCGCATCCGTGCCATGATGCCGTTGTGCGATTCTCATGGGATCGTCCCAACCTGGCAAGAGCCTTCCGACGACATCGTGCAGCAGTTCTTCGACAGCTTGGAAGAAGTGCCGATCTGCCCCGACGAGCGGAAGAAGCTCACCGCGACACCACCGGCGAAGAGATGGTGCGCATAGCCACAAGGTTGGAGGAGGCGGCAGCTGCCGCTAAGCGTCTTCGGGTACACCATGGAGGAGGCAGATGCAGAGGCGGCAAGCCTTGCGGCGAAGGGAGTTCGCGGTGAGGAAGAGCTTGCGAACCCGAGGCCGAAGTCGAAGCGAACGAGGAGGCGCTTCTTCCCCACCATCCAGCGGCTTGCCACAAGCGGAGCCAGCGGCTCGCCAAAGAGGCGTCTCCAAAGGCGGAGAGCGAGGCAAGACGGGCGGCAGACGGGCCAACAACCGCCAGCGCCCAGGCGGCGGCTCTACCGCGGCAAGCAATGTTGCCGCGGGAGCACCCCACACTGCTGCGACAACTGGGGCGGGATCCTCCCAGGCCACCGCCGACACCTCCGCCAAGTGGTCAAGAGAGCCCACCCCACCGCCTCGTCGCACTGGAGGCGAGCCGGAGTTTGATCTCTCCGCGCTCAGCTCCGACGAGGAAGAAGAAGAGTAAGCTTCAATATTGTGCTTGTATTTCTTCAATTTTGTTGCTTCATCTTGAATCTGATTTGCCGTTAGAACTCTTTCCTTTTCAGGACGCTGGCCCGTAGAGCATCGAGAGAGCCAAGACCACAGTGGTCGTCGTTGAGGACGATCCACCCGTGTAACAGGAGGCGCGTCTGAGACCCCTTGCGGACCAGCGACCCTTCCTCAAAGCAGCCCCGGCACAGCCCCGAGTAAGTATGCGGTTTTCTCCTTCTTGTTAGGTGTGCATGGGTGCTCCTTCTTCATTGAAATCTGGTATTGTTGGTTTGTGTATGAGCAGAGCAGCCTCATACCTTGACTACGCCGCCAAGGGTGGATTCCCGGCAAGAGGCGCTCCCGTAAGGGAACCTTCTCCGTGAGGAACCTTCTCCCAAGGGAGCCTTCTCGGGCAAGGGGCAGCTCTCCGGCAAGGGACGACACCAGTGATCCCTTGGCGGCGGAGACCATGACCGCAGCCCCCGGCGCAGGTAACCTTCTTGCCTGAAAATTTCCCTTGGGCTCGTTTTCTTCTGTTTTTGTTTGGATATCTGCTTGACTTTCTTCATCTGTGCACCACAGAGCCGATGGAGACCGAGGTCACCGGCGAGGAGGACTGGCAACAACAGTAAACGCCGCCGTGGAAGAAGAAGTCGGCACGAGCCTGCCGGCGAAGAGGCCACCGAGGCTGCCGCAGGCCGGCGAGGGTCTGGCGATCGTGACCGACGGCCCCGAGGCCGCAGGACCCCAGCGCTACACCGACCGCCGATTCCCCGCCCGCTTCTTGCAGCGTCGGGATCGAGGACCCAACCGGCGCCTACTTGAAGGCGGCGGCGGCGTCTTCATCAAGCTCCCATGGGAGTCGAGCTCGAGGCGTCGGCGAAGGAGAAACCTTCGACGAGCTGCTCGCCTCGGCTGAGCTGTCGCCCGATGGGCCGCGTAAGCAGCGATGTGGCGAGTCACGAGGAGGAGCAGTTCTTTGAAGAAGCTGTTGTCGCTCTACCGCGCCCGACAAGCCAAGTTGGAGTCCGGGAAGCACTTGTCACGAGGGCGGGAGCAGACATGGAGAAGCTGCGAGAAGAGCTCCGGGCGCCAACCAAGAAACTCTCGAAGCGTAGCGAGAAGAGCGGGGCGACTTCTTTGAAGAGCGCATAGCCTTCATCCTTGAGAAGGCTGAGGTCGAGGAGCAGCAAAGGCTTGCCGCCGAGAAGCTATCTGCATGAGAAGGAGAGTTGGCGCAGCGGAAGATCAATCTTGACAGCTATGAGGAAGAGCTTGTCGCGCGCGAGGAGTCACTTGGCGGGGCTCTTAAGGAAGCGAAGGATCTTGCCGACGCCGAGGCCGCCAAGAAAGAGTTGGAGGCGAAGGTGGCATTGGAGGCCGATCTCGGAAGAGCGGCGAGGAGCTTGCTGCGCTCAAGCACGAGCGCGAGAAGGACACCTACACTCTTGGAGAGCTGCAGGGCCATCTCGCCGATAGGAGCAAGGAGCTCGACGCCGCCAAGGATTCCAAGGCAGATCTTGAGCTGAAGGCCGACCACTCGATCTGCAGGTATTTGGGCCAGGCGCCAAGGAGGCGGAGGCGGGCCTGTTGGAGAAGATCAAGGCCAGCGAGGAGATCTTTGGCGAATCTTGTTGCCACCAGGCGCCTTGAGGGAGAGTGTGGAGCCTTTGGACCGAAGGTCTCGTGGATACTCTTGCCGCCATCCTGGCAGTGATGGAGGCTGGGGATGGTGGATCTCGGATACTCCTCCGACGAGCACCTCCAACCCAGCGCCAAGCTTAGCTTATTCTTCAAGGCGTGGTGGCGGGTCTCCAGCGACTCGGGAAGAGATCCCAAAGCAGCTGGCCGAGGAATCGCGCAGAGATCTGTCTGAGAGCCCTCCGGAAGGTGTTGATGAAGGTGGCCTTCCGCAATCCAGGCCTCAACCTCAGCGGCGTCCTCGAGATCCTTGCCGCCCGAGATGCCGATGTGGAGGCGCTCAAAGCCCTTGTCGCACCCATTGTGGACAAGGTGGGCAAGATCAAGCGGATTGATGGTGACCGCGTAGACTAGGCCGCCAATTTTATCTTTCTCTTGTCGCTGCTGATCATGTTTAGAACAATTTATTAGATCTACGACAAGCTATTTTCTAATATAACTCTATCTTAGGCGATGATTGCAATGCTATTTCCTTTACTTGATTCCTTCCTTTGTACGTTTTTTCCCTACGCTTTTAGGGAACTTGTCCGTCTGAGCACCTTTGCCTTGGCTGAGTCTTGAACGTCGGCAGCCTTCTTTGGCGGTGCCGCCTCCGACAAACAACCTTGTCGCGACTAGCTGCAGCTCACTTAAGTTGTTGGCGGACTCGAAACAAAGTAAAGGCGCGACTAACAGCGAGTTGGTTCCTCGGTATACAGGTTTTCCATACAAAGTACTATCATTCGAGGAAGATAACTTAAAATTTAAGAACTGATTGCTCAAACTTGGGCAACTTAGCTTTTCTGTCGTTTGCTTCCCGATAAAGGCGAAACTTCCTCGAGCAACGCTTGGTCCATAGTATTATCTTCTCCTTCCCCTGGTTAACTTGTGCGCGAGGAACCTTCCTTTCTTTGAGAAAGAGAAAGAAGAGAAAATAAAGTTATGGAGCCCAATGACTCGATATTGCTTACGGGTGTGGGTGCTGCACAAAGTGTTTGCCAAAACATGCAATAAAATGATGAAAGCATGAATTTGACAAGTTGTGCGCAACACATGAGCTTTACTTATACCGCAGGATCTGCGCCCGTCTTTGTACAAAGGATTACATGCAACATCGGCAAGACTTGTACAAAAGGTGGTTCTTAGGAACAGGTTCCGGCAACGCGCTCTGAGTAAAACTTACGAAGATGCTCAATGTTCCAGGAGTTGCTCACGGAATGCCATCTTCGGTCTCAAAGCCAGACGATGCGAGCCTAGTATTTCGTTTCACCCGATAAGGGCCTTCGATTCGGTGTCAACTTGTTTGAATTCTTGGCGGACTGAACACGCCCGAAGAACAAGGTCGCCTTCCTCGAGGCTTCGGCACTAACTTTGCGGCTATGGTAGCGGCGCAAAAGCTTGCTGATAACGAGCAACTCGCTGGCGGCTGAAGGCGGTCTTCCTCAAGGAAGCGGTAGCGTCATCTTGTCGCAGCTGCTCTTGCTCAAACTCATCATAGCGAGTACTCGAGGTGACCCAGATATCTGAGTTCCACAGGGAGAACTGCCTCTGCTCCATAGACTAGAGCAAAAGGTGTACGGCGGTGGCTCGATTTGGCGTCGTCCTGACCGACCAAAGAACCACGGCAGCTCCTCAATCCAGTTTCTTCCGCACTTGTGCAGCCTGTCGAAAGTTCTGGTCTTGAGCCAGCGCATCACTTCAGCATTTGCCCTCTCCGCTTGACCGTTGCTTCTCGGATGAGCAACGAAGCGGCGGAACCTTGGTGCCAAGATCTTGGGCGTATTGCATGAAGGTGCGGCTTGTGAACTGTGTGCCGTTGTCGGTGATGATCCTGTTAGGGATTCGAAGCGGCAAACAATCAACTGAAGAACTTGTTGCCGATTGTCTTTGTCACCTTCCTCACTGCTTCCACTTCCGGCCACTTTGTGAACTTGTCGATTACAGCGTACAAGTACTCAAAGCCCCGACAACTTCGGGGAAGGGGCCGAGGATGTCGAGCCCCGGACGAAAATGGCCTGGATAAAGGGATCGTCTGGAGAGCTTGAGCTGGCTGGTGTATGCGCTTGGAATGGGCCAGCACGCTTCACACTTGGTTACTTGTGCAGTTGCATCCTGGAGGGCTGTCGGCGAAAAGAAACCTTGCCGGAACGCTTTGCCGGCAAGTGCTCTAGCGCCAATGTGGTGGCCACATATGCCTCCATGTATCTCTGCCAACAGCTTTTTCCCATCTTCCCGATGAATACACTTCAATTTCACGCCGTTGAGTCTCCTTCTGTACAGTGTGCTATCGACAAACTGGTACATACTTGACTGCCGGGCTACTCTTTTAGCTTCTTCTTGCTCTTCGAGAAGTTCTCCTGTCTGAAGGAAATGGACAATCTGCTGCGCCCATGCTGGAGCTTGCGGCTCGACAACAAGGACTAAAGTCACATCTGCTGCTGCATGAACATCAGCTTCCACGGCAAGAACCTGCGGCTCGGCCGAGCTTGGCGTTCCCGGCAAGCTTGCCGGAGCAAAACTGTCGGGAGCGTGCAGCTTCAACGAAACAAACCACAGGGCTTATGCCGGGCAGACTGCCCCTCATTTCGATTGGTGTCGATCTTGGGGACCTTCTTGGCGGCGGCAGGGAAGCTCTGCCGGAAAGTAGTCACCGAGATCAACTTCCTCTTCTTGTTCTGTCCAGTTGATGGTGTTACGGTTGGTTGAGTTAGCTTGATCACAAAAATCCCTGGTTCCACGAGGCAACTTAAGTAGCGCACTTTGGCGAACCATCGGCATCATTACGAGCTCTTGGAACATGTTCCATTTGTAGGCCGTCAAAGTGTTCTTCTAGCTTACTCACTTCATCAACGTAGGCTTCCAAAAATGGACTCGATAATCTTTGTTCACTTGGCGGACGACAAGTTGTGAGTCACCACTGACAATAAGCTTCTTAATCCCAAGGTCTACTGCAATCCTGAGACCGGCAAGCAAACCTTCATACTCTGCTGTATTGTTTGTTGCTTGCTCCTTGGGATAATGCATCTGGACTACGTACTTGAGGTGCTCTCCGGTTGGGTGCGACAAGCACGCGGCACCAGCTCCTTGCAGCGAACGCACCATCAAAGTACATCAGCCACTCTTTGCTTGCTTCCTTGACGGGAATGCTCGTCTCTGGAATTTCTTCATCTGGTGTTGGCGTCCATTCCGCTATGAACTCTGCCAATGCTCTGCTTTGGATAGTTGATGTGCTTTCAAACTTGAGGCCAAAGCTTGACAGTTCCAGTGCCCACTCGACAATCCTGCCTGTTGCCTCTGGATTTTGCGGTATCCTCTTGTGGAAAGCGGTGACAAGCTGTGATCTCATGTGCACGAAAGTAATGGCGCAGCTTTCGAGGCCATGAGGAGGCAGCAATTTCTCACAGAGTACCTTGACCTAGCCCCTGCGAAAGGGCCCGACAAAGTAAACTGGGCGCTGCACCATCCTTTTTCGCATCTGCTCATGTGTCTGCGTAGATTAGTCCTTGTCGGGACGAGCTTGCCGTGAAGCCCCACCTTGTCATTTGGATGTGTCTGCCGTGGTTGCTAGCTTATCATCTGCCTCCCTCTCCTCTACTAACGCAGCACTAACCACTTGATTGGTTGCCGCTATATATAGCAGCAACTTCTCTTGTGGCTTAGGTGCGACAAGTATTGGAGTGGAGGACAGGTACCTCTTTAAGTCCTGCGGCGCAGCCTCCGCCGGAGTCCATTTCATTGGACCTGCCTTTTTCAAAATCTTGAAAAATGGCGAGGCGCGTTCAGCAGAACTTAGAGATAAACTTCTTTGAGAGCAGCCACGCAAGCCGGCAAGTCTTCGTACATACTTGGCGCGCTTTGGTGCTTCAATCTGCTCAATGGCCTTGATCTTGTCGGGATTGGCTTCAATTCCCATTGAGACACGAAGAACCGAGAAGCTTGCCGGAAGGGACTCCAAACACGCACTTCTTGGGATTGAGCTTGAGGTTGATCTTGCGCAGATTTGCAAAGGTCTCATCCAAATCTTGAACCAGAGTTGCTTTGTCCTTGCTTTTGACCACTATGTCATCCATGTAGGCTTCTACATTTCTGTGCATTTGCGGCTCAAAATCGTCATGGACTACTCTTGCAAACGTTCAACCAGCATTCTTCAAACCGAAAGGCATCCGTATGAAACAGTATGTGCCACATGGAGTAATGAATGCGGTTTTCTCCTCATCCTCTTACGCCATGAAGATCGATGATATCCTGAGTATGCATCAAGAAATGAAAGCAAATCACATCCAGCCGTGGAGTCAACAATCTGGCCGATGCGCCGCAAAGGAAATGGATCTTTGGGACAAGCTTTATTGACATCTGTAAAGTCGATACAAAGTCTCCATTTCCCGTTAGCCTTGCGCACAACTTCTGAGGATTGGCCAACCACGTGGGATGGAGCACTCCTCGACAAGGCCTGCCGCTTCCGGTTTCTTGATTTCTTCCGCGATGAACATTGACGCTCCACTTTGCTTGCTTCGACTTTACGCTTGGCGGGCGCGCGCATGAGGACAAGCGGCAAGGCGGTGCTCAATTGCTTTCACAGGAACACGGGGATGTTAGGCGGTTGCCACGCAAACACGTCGGCGTTCGCCCGCGAGAAAACAAGCGCCGCCTTCCTATTTAGGATCGAGAGAGAGCGATGGTGAAGGTACCACCAGTGCTGTCCTCATGGCGGACACCTTCTTGGTCTTTGGCGGAGCTGCCGCCGTCTTCTTGCACTTGCGGTGGAGCTCGATGGTGCGTCCTCGGCGGTAGCGCAGCACTCGAAGAGGTGCGCTTGCGGAGTGGGCATCGAGCTCTTGTCGGACTTGGTCTTCTTCCTCCGGGAGCTTCAGCGGCAAGTGTTTTGCTTTACATTTGCAGTGATGCTTCCCGGTAGATCTTGTCGGCACAGATAAGAGCATCCTTCTTGTCGCCATGGACAGAGATGATGCTTATCGGGCCTGGCATCTTCAGTAAGATGTATGCATAATGAGAGGCTGCCATGAACTTAGCGAGTGCTGGACGGCCAAGTATCCCATTGTAAGGCAATGGGAAATCAGCAACGTCGAATGTGACCCTCTCAGTCCTAAAGTTCAGCTCGCTGCCAAATGATACCGGCAACGAGATCTTCCCCTTGACTTGCTCCTTCCGGATTGATTCCTTGGAATGTGCGGTCTCTTGAGCTACATTGTCGGGGATCTGAAGCTTACGGAGCACCTTGGAGGAGATCAGGTTTAAACCGGCCCGCCATCAACTAGCTTCTTGGTGACCTTGAGGTTGCGGATAGTTGGTGAGACCAACATCGGCAAGCACCGACCAGATTATCGCGATCGAGGTTGTCCTCAATATCAAAGATGATAGGCGTCTTTGGACCACTTTAGGGGCTTGCGTGACTCTACGGATGGTTCGGCTGCATTAGCTTCCGCATCCTTTGCTTGAGTTGGCGGTGGGAAGTATGCGAGGAAGCACCTCCGTCAACGCAGAGGACCTCTGTAGCTTTCTGAAACTCCTGCTCATCGCTCTCGTCGTCTTCCATATCTTCATCGTCTTCGTCATCTTCATCCTTGTCGCGGCGGCGGGGAGGTCTGTCTCCTTGCCGCTGCTTGGACTTGCCGCGGCGTCCTCCCCGGCCGGGTCGCTTCTTGCTAACTCCCCCAGCACCTTCCTGGGCCTTCTCCTTGTCGTGTCGCTCGTACTCAGCCTATACCTGTTCAACAAGCTGCTCGACCTTCTTGCAACTCTGGAGGTCATGGCGCTTGGTGCGGTGGATCTTGCGATCTTGCTTGCGGAGCCGTCACGCTTGTCGGCGGCCGCCACACGCTAGTGGTTGGTGCCAGCGGCAACCTCCTTGCCGGAGCTACCAGCCTTGGCGTTCTTGTCGCCACCTCCGTTGCCGGACTGCTCGACGACTAGCACATCTCTGCCTTTCTTTTTCCTGTTGCCCCACCGCCGGCTCTTCTTTGCCGGGGCGGTCTCCTCACTGTCAGATCCTCCTGCTTCGGTATTCTCTCCGGGGAGTCTCCTCCCCTCCTCATGCAATGCACACTTGTCGGCCAGGCGTATAGCTCAGCGGCGTCTACGATCTTGCACATCGCCATCTCCTCCGCATCCTGCGTTTCGCGTTCTCGATGGAGCGTCTTGATCCTGTGGTAGGGTGGACATCTGGGATGTTGTGCTGTACACGGCTGAATCTCTGAATATACTTGCGCAGGGGCTCTCCTTCCTTCTGGGCGAGCAAATGAAGGTCACTTTCTTGGCCATGAGGCTTGTGGCCGCCTGTGAAGGCGCCAATAAACTGATGGCATAGATCTGCCCAAGAAGATATGGAGTTGTCCGGCAAGTGCATGAGCCAGGACCTGACGTTGGGCTTGAGTACCAGCAGGAAGTAGTTGGCGAGGATCTTGTCGTCTCGTCCCCCCGCAGCCTGCACCGCGATGGTGTAGATGCTGAGGAACTCCGACGGATGCGTCTTGCCATCGTACTTCTCCGGTACGTCTCGTTTGAAGTTCTTCTTGCTGGGCCACTGGACTTGCCGTAGCTCACGAGTGAGCAGGGGCAACCTACAGCGTGGGGCAAGTCGCTGGTTCCTCACGGTGCGTGCATGTCAACAGAGGGCCCAGCGCGCTTGTCGGATTGACGTCGCGCTTCTCTTCGGCGCTCGATGCGAGTTCGAGCGTCCTCTTGCTGTCGATCGTGTAGCATTTGGCGCTGAGCACGATGAGCTCGTGGATCCAATGACGCAGTAGAGTCGCTGTCGAGGTGGATCCGGCGAGTAGGTGATCTTGGCCTTCGGGGTGGAGACAGCATGGTGGTTGCACCCCCACCGGTCTCGTCGCCACCAGCTCGCGTTTGGCGTTCCTGCCGCGGCAGTGACGCACTCGGTTGCCGCGGAGCGTCGCCGTTGGCGAAGCCGATGAGACTCTTGATGGTGGCCCTCCATTCGTCAACCGTGTCGGCTGTTGGAGGGTAGTCGAGGAGCAGTCTAGCTCTCGCCAAAGCTTCCGCTGGAGTGGTGGGTGGCAATGGTGAACGGTGCGAGGAGCGGGATATGCTCGGACTTCTAACTATGTTAGAAGTAGCAGCATCCCATCCAGGCGACCGTATCTCGCTTCGTGCCCGGCATGTTGGCGTGGCACGCTGGTCTTGAGGCCCTCGAGATCCTCGGCTCGGTCTTGATCCAACGGCGTATGGTATTGTGAATACCATGGCGCTGTTGGTCCCGCAACTCTGAGATGGGCGCGGGACATGTCTGAACGCCGAGGTTTGCGCGGCCCTGTTCTTGGACTTGGCAGCGTCGAACTCCTTCGCCGGCGCCCGTTCTTCCGCGGCGTCTGTTCCACCACCCGTTTGCCCGGTGATGGTGGGTTCGACGCAGAGCGGCTCCGCTGCCGCCCGAAGCATTCTTCTTCGGTGGCATGTTGATGAAGATGTTTAATATGATGAAGATCTTGCTCGTGTGAGCGCCGGATCAGGTTCACACAGCCTCGGCCCTACAGCGCGCCAAAGATGTCGGGAGGCTGATCGGACCCACGAACACCTATGGGACGGCGGACCGAGTCCCTTTGGTTCGGAGGGGGCGGAGATCGCCACGAACAGCGGATCAAGGCGAAGCACCACGAGCAGTTACCCAGCCGGAGCTCTCCGGAGATAATACTCCTCTTGCTGCTTATGCGATTGTATTGTGTTCTTGCTAGGGAGCGGCGAGAGCTACAGGACCTAAGCGTGAGTGTTGAACACGGAGGGAATTGGTCGTGACCAACCCCTCTCGTTGCGCATGGGCCTCCTTTTATATGTACAAAGGGGCTCCGACGGTGGCAGCGTAGATGGGGGTACAAATGGAAAAACAGTGGTTGGTACACCTACTTGAGCGGTGTCTGATGTACTCTACCTAACCACGACGGCCAGGGACAAAAGCATTAAATGCCCGTCCACATCGCCTAAACGATCTGTGAGGGACCGTCAGGAGCGCCACCGTTCGCCACGATGGGAAGCTTGTCAGCGCCGCTTATCGCTGCTCTCCGCTGGATGCACAGCCTCTTGACACATGCGCATGGAATGGTCCCATGGCGACACGTTGGTGGATGAGCTCGAGCGGAGATGAAGAGAGGTTGCCTGCCGCGGCAAGTGCCTTGCCGCGGCTGAATCCTTGTCGCGTCCGGGAGGCTTGTCGCTCTGCGATCCGTCCCGGCTAGCTCCTCTTGCTGGGGTCTTGTGTTGTGCGTGCCTTGAGTGGCCTTCCCGGTAAGCTCCTCTTGCCGGGGCCTTGTCTTCTTGGTTAAATACTTCGTTCTTGAATGGCTCCAAAGGAACCACGGAGGATCTTGGCGGTGACCAGGCAAGCCTTGCCGGCGGGTGCTGCAACTGCCCGTGCACGAGTTCGGGATACTAGGGTACCCCTACTCTAGTACACCGACACCAATCATCGACGGATTTCACCTCAATAGAGTCTTGATGGACAGCGGTAGCAGCCTGAACCTGCTCTATCAGGATACAGTGTGCAAAATGGGCATAGACCCCTCAAGGATTAAACCCACAAAGACGACCTTTAAAGGCGTCATACCAGGTGTAGAGGGCAATTGTACAGGCTCAGTTACAATCGAAGTGGTCTTCGGACCCCCGGATAACTTCTGAAGCGAAGAGTTAATCTTCGACATAGTCCCATTCCGCAGCAGCTATCACGCACTCATTGGATGAACCGCATTTGCAAAGTTCAATGCGGTGCCGCACTACGCATACCTCAAGCTCAAGATGCCAGGCCCTCGAGGAGTAATCACGGTCAATGGAAACACCGAATGCTCTCTCCGAACGGAGGAGCATCTGGCTGACCCTCGCGGCGGAGGTGCAAAGCAGCCTCTCACAGCAATTCTTGAGTCCGGCTACTAAACGTCTGGACACCGTCAAGCGCGCCCGGAGTAACCTACAACAAGACCGCCTGGCACGATCCGAGCATGTGTAGCAATCCGGCCCCAACCCCAGCCCTCGCGAAATTGCGAAGCCCGATTACTCTGGCGTACGTGTCACGCTCTAGAGATACCATGGGCATAAGGGGAGGGGCACGACCACGGCACGCCCAGAATGCGGCTCAACCGCACCAGGGGCTCCTGATTGTGTCATTCTTTTTCTTTCTTCTTTTCTCTTACTTTCAGGACTCCGTTCTCCAGAAGCCCTGTCCGGCACTAGAATTGCCGAACTCACGATGGAACAGCGAGGGGAAGCGAAAGCTACGTCGAGTGTTCAGGTGGTCTCTACTACGAGCATTATACCTGTTTTACATACCATCCCGCAGCTTACCCCTGGAGGGGGACATGTTAAATAGTCACATCCCTTGCTTATCGCACTATTTGTATCGTTCTGCTTTCATTGCAGTACCTTTTTGAATAAACAATACATAGCTTTTGCCTATTATTGCACTCCTTTCTTTATCTATATATATGTTCATTCATGACACGTTGCACCCGTACACTTTGGTACGACCAATACGCCAGGGGCTTAGGTACCCCAAAACTATGGTGTGATAAGTCCGAACACTTCCACAAGTGCGGCACCCCGAACTTATAGCATTATATGCATCGGCTCTGAATCATGTCTTGGTTCAATAGTTGGGTTTTTCCGGCTCCCATGTTTTGGTACCTTACGTTCCGTTATATCGGCTAAGGTAGCGCTGGGAGAACCACTAAAATTGTGCCCCGGTTGAGCTAGGTTGAGCACCTCAGTGGAGAAAGCTAAAACTGACCGTCATGATAGGGCGAGAGCCTGTCGCTGTTCGAGAGGTTTTTTTGGGTCCCTAAAGACTTATGCCGCTTAGAGCGAGGAGTCGGCATTGTCCGGCCAAGGCGTGGATAGCGCCCCGAAGTGGTCTTCCGAATACTAGGGGCTTCGTTGAAATTGAAAATTATAGAATTCTATGGCTAAGTGAGAGTGTTCAAGCACTATAGTCCGGTTGCCTTGTTCGTTGCGTTGAGCTCCTCCTCGAAGGACCCAAGAATGGGAACAAGAGCGCTCAAGTTTATCCGAACACCCGACACTTTCGTGGCATGGGGGCTGAAGCCAACGACTTGCCATCTCCCAAATTTGATAAGCGGCCGCCTGAGAAGGTAATATTTTAAATTCACAAGTGTTGCTTAAGCGCATATGAACAAGTTTTCAAGCGTACATGATAACAAATGCGAGTCTATTCAAAATTACATCTTTGGAGCATTCACCGCTATAAAGCGGGCACCCTTGAGACGCCCTCATAGTACATTTCGGGCTTGCGATGCTCCTTGCCCGACGGTGGCCCGTCCGTCACAAGCTTCTCGGCATCCATCTTGCCCCGGTGCACTTTAGCACGGGCAAGGGCCAACAGGCACCTTCAATGCAGACGGGCGCTTGATGACTTCAATCCATGGACAGGCGTCCACCAGCCGCCGCACTAGCCCGAAGTAGCTCCCAGGCATGGCTTCCGTAGGCCATAGCCGAACTATGAGGCCCTTCATGGCCTGTTCGGCGACCTTGTGGAGCTCGACCAGCTGATTCAGCTGGTCGCTCAAGGGCACCGGATGTCCGGCCTCAGCATACTGAGACCAGAACACCTTTTCCGTCGAGCTCCCCTCCTCGGCTCGGTAGAAACCTTGACAGCATCGGACACACTACGGGTAGATCTGCGAATGCTCTGGAGAGCTCCGTATTGGGTAAGTAATAGATAATTCACTTTCACATGCTTGCTTTGCATAAAGAATGCCTTACCCGCCGCTATCTTCTTTAATGATTCAATTTCTGAGGGGGCTTTTTGGGCTTGGCCTTAGCGGCTTAGGCACTATCAAGAGGCGAGGCGAGCTCGGACTCTCGAGTCTTCGAGTCACGCTCCAAACTCTCGTGTTTTTCCACGAGAGCCTGGAGCTCTTGCCGCACCTCCACCACCCGCGCCTCCTGTTTCTCTCGCTCGGTGCGCTCCGTGGCCCCTTTGCTTTGTTCCGTGGACACCGCTTCCTTCAAGGTCGCCACCTCGTTCGTGGCCCCTACAATACCCACGTTAGTCCTGTCATTTTTGTAACCAAATCCTTTCTATAAGGTATTATTTTAATAAGGTATTACTTATGTTCCTTGTCCTCGAGCTACTTCTTGGCAAGGCCGAGCTCGTTCTCGGACCGCTCGAGGCTCTGCTTCAATGCATTGACCTCCATGATCGGTCAAGGCGGAGAGTCAGCTGACAGACCTGCATTCCCATATTGACATACTTAGGTTAGACTCCTCATTATATCTTTTAGACGCTCAGTCCGGCTTTTCTTTCCGAACACTGAACTAAGCATCAGGGGCTACTGTCTATGTGGTAATATTTTTACATATTCTAAACTTACCTCAAAGCCTGTTAGAAGGCTGGTACAGGCTTCAGTCAGCCCGCTCTTGGCGGACTGAACTTTCTAGATCACCACACTCATAACAGTGCGGTGCTCCTCGTCGATGGAGGCGCCGTTAAGCGCCTCCAGCAAGCTATCCGGTGCCTCCAGATGGACGGAGGTCACCGGCGTCGCAGTCTTGCCCTTCTTACGAAGGGGCCGCTTGCCGGACTTCGGAACCATTAATGGTTCCAGTGCGGAGTCCGGCACAGGGCCGGACTTAGAGCCCTCTGGGGTTTCGCCCCCTTTGCGCCCGGAGTCCGGGAAGTCGCCTTGTGGCGCCTCCAGGACCACCTCCTCCTGGCTGGGCCCCTTTTGGGACTCCACCGCGGTGTCGTCTGCGTCACGAGGAGAGGAAGCGGTCGGAAGTGAAGTGCTATTCACATCCGACGAATCGAGGAGCCGCTTCGATGAAGCGGCGAGCCTGCCCTTGGGCAGGCTACATGGTTATATTGGCGTTAGAAGACACTGTCACGACAAATAAAAAGTCATGAGCTATTCCGGAGTCCGGACACTTACGATCTCGCCAGGGGCTTGGCCCTTGGTGGCCACTCCTCCTCATCGTTGTCGGCGTTGGTGGAGAAGTCCGGAGGAAGGGTCCTTCCTTTCTTGGACCCTCCGGCCTCCCCAGTCGGGGCAACCTTCCTTTTCTTCTCCCCCCCACTGGGGGAGAGGCTTATTTTTCCTCCTCCCCGTCCACAGGGGAGGATTCCGCCTCAGGGTCGTCGGACGATGAGTCCGACAACGCCTGGCGTCGGGCGCTCCTTCGAGTCCCCGTGGCCTTCTTCTTGGCCTTCTTCTCCGGCACCACGTGAGGTGCCGGAGCCAGCAGCCCCGTCAAGCAGGCGTCCGCTGGGTGTTCTGGCAAGGGAGTCGGACAGTTAACCTGCCCGGACGCGTTACGCCAGTCCTGTCAAAGGTAAGGGAGTTTAGATCCCACATAGAGTCAAAGTATGAAAAACAAGAGTCCCGTCAAGGGTAAAATAGCTTACCTCGGTAGCTTGGAGCTGCGAGCTGAATCCGCGATCTTCGGTAGCGGGTGTGGGAGCCTCAGCACCCTTGACCAGCACCTTCCAGGCATCTTCGTACGTACTGTCGAAGAGCCTTTTCAGAGTTTGGTGATGTGCCAGATCGAACTCCCACAGTTTGAAGGCCCGTTGTTGGCATGGGAGGATCCGGCGGATGAGCTGCCCCTTGTTGGGGAGCCGACACGCGATGTCGCCGGACAAGTATCCGGCTTTCTGCAGCTTTTTTGATGTGCCCCTCCGTGACGGAGGAGGCCATCCACTTGCCTCCCACTCCGGACATGGTTGGAGAAGGTTGAGGTGGGATGTGCGGACTTGGGCGCTGGAGCTCGAAAAGTGTGAAATGGATGAACAAAGGAGGAAGAAGGCGTAGGTTAAAAGGTGGATCCTTATCCCCTTATATGGACGGACGAAGCTATGTGTCCCCCGCCAGCCTGGTAAAACTCGCTTATCTCCCAAGCGCTATAATCAATGGCGCGGTTGGGTCACCCACGTCCGTATTGATGGGAATCCCGGAATAAGGGGGCACAATCTCCGCTCTGATAAGACATGCCAAGGAAACCGCTTCACTAAAGCGCCATTGAGGTGGAAACGATAAAGCGATTAAGTATAAAGGCACGGCCGTGGTGTGATGTCACGCCGCGGAATACGTCAGCAGATCTGTGCAAAGGTTATTCTTTCTACGGTGGTATGTGGAACTTGTTTTGCAGAGCCGAACACGATCCTTGTGTTCAAAATCTTCTATGAAGTATTCGCAGGAGGAACCCTCCTTGCAATGCCGAAGACAATATACGCGCCGGACTCGTCGTCATTGAAGCCTGGTTCAGGGGAGCTCTTGAGGAGTCTGGATTAGGGGTGTCACGGATAGCGAACTATCACTGTTGGCGGACTCACGGACTATGAAGATACAAGATTGAAGACTTCGTCCGTGTCCGGATGGGACTTTCCTTGGCGTGGAAGGCAAGCTTGGCGATACGGATATGTAGATCTCCTACCGTTGTAACCGACTGTGTAACCCTAACCCTATCCGGTGTCTATATAAACCGGAGGGTTTTAGTCCGTAGGACGAACAACAATCATACCATAGGCTAGCTTCTAGGGTTTAGCCTTTCTGATCTCGTGGTAGATCCACTCTTATACTACCCATACCGGTGCGCCATTAGTAGCACGCCATTAGAATTTTTTACTAATGGCGCACCACTGGTGCGCCATTAGTATCTGGTATACTAATGGCGCACCTCGCAGTGCGCCATTAGTATGTAACTCCATGCGCCATTATTATGCCTCCCGGGGGGCCATATGTAACCATGTGCTTTGTCACACTAATGGCGCACTCTGCCTTGATGCGCCATTAGTATCCTTTGGCATACTAATGGCGCACTCTGCCTTGATGCGCCATTAGTATGAATATTTGTTTTTTTTTTGCTTTTCTGATTTTTGCACAGGTTACAAAATATATTATTGGACAGAATATAGACAGCAGCACACAGCAACATCAGATTCATCGAATACAATAGAAGATTAGTCTCCGAATACAATTCATCATATTAGTCTCCGAATTCAAAAGACCAAACAAAGATAAAACATTACAAGTCTCAAGACTGCGAGTATCGAGTTTGTCTTCACATTACAAGTCGATATCGATCATCTAAACTACCATCACATAAAAGAGAGTTGTGGTCATCACGATGAGCATCATCGCGATCAAACTGGTCCTCATTCGGTTCCTCCAACGCTCCCTCCTCTCTCCCGCTAGATAGCGGGCATATAGATTCGGCCGCCGCCCTAGTGGTGTACCCTTTGTAACTGTTACCACTGAAATGGTGAACCTGTCTCCGACACTCCTCCGAGTCGTCGTAGACTCCAGGAACCTTACCCTTGTACTTGAGTGAATTCCTCCTTGACGGTGCGGAGCACATTCGGACGCCGGTCCTTCCTTTGCTTCTTCGATTGGCTGCCATCTGTGTGTGCGCCGCCATCATCAGTGGTTGGCATCCTCGGCGGCACCATTAGTGGTGTCATCCCCGACGCCACTAGGGGTTGTGTAATCAGGATCGGTGTCTTCCGCGGCGTCCTCATAGCGGTGAGGTTTCTCCTCCATCTCCTGGGACAGCTCCCAGAATTGCTTGCCGCCCGAACCACCGGCCTCATCGTTGTGGGCCATCTTTCGCTCTAAATAGGAAAAAAGTTTGGTCAAAAAGGTGGTTATTGTCAAGGAACAAGATCATGGTCTCATCATTTAGGGTTTGTCGACACCGAGGCACCCTAAAAGCCTAAGCTTTCATCATTTAGGGTTTGTCGACGCCGAGGCACCCTAAAAGCCTAAGCGTACATCATTTAGGTTCTCATCGACACCGAGGCATCCGGGGCAGCCAAGTTAAGTTTTCATCATTTAGGGTTTATCGATGCCGAGGCACCCTAGGTTGGGCCTAATCACTTGGCACTAATCACTTGGCTCTATTGCCACCTATGTTGGGTTTATCATCTAGGGTTTATCGATGCTAAGGAGAATTCTAAGTTGGGCCTAATCACTTGGCTCTATTTCCACCTATGGTTTAATATAGCAAGAATGGCGGGGCAGTTGAACCTACTTAACTAACTACTAAGATACCCCGGCCCATGCATTAGTCGCAAGTACTCCATATGTCCTATTTTTAGCAAAGTCATGCTGAAATTCACGGAAAATTTCAGCATGACCTTTGCTGAAAATAGGACATATAAATACCGAATTTGCCGAACGGAAGTTAATCAACATTCCGACAAACTCAAGGGCCTCTCGGGTACCTGCAAATTCATCATGACACGATGGTCGGAGACATGACCTTTGCAAAATGGTCGGAGACACGATGGTCTTTCTCAATGTGATCAATTGATGGATCAACACATAAAACATGTCCAATAAGTATGATTTATAGAGTCAACATCGGTATGAATATATATAAAGTTTTTCTTCATCAGCCAGGGCCATGCAAGTAACTGCATCCAGCAACTATTTACGCTACTCTGTAACTAACTACACTCTGTATTTATAGATTCATTTCAGATGAGATCAGATTGAGCTCCAAGCTGTAGCTGCAATGAGGGATCCATGAGCCATCATGCCAGCCAGCCAGGAAATAAACTTTACTTTCCAAAGGAAATAAAAATACAATGCATACATACATACTTAAGCGGGTAGATAGATAGATAGATAGATAGATAGATAGATGAGCATGTTCAGTTTACAAGAATGAATATAAACAAGCAAAGAATGCATGCAACTTTAAAGTAAAAGCGTTTCAATTAATGCAAGTACTCCTCTTGCTCTCTACTTTCTCTCTTCTCTTCTTCAGTTAATTAACTGAATTTTACTGATGTTGTTGTTAACTGAATTTTACTAGTTAAACACATTATAACTGAATTTTACCACGTCTCCCCTCCTGGACGTTTCAGAAACAGGAGGGCCCACGTCTCCCCTCTAGAGTTTTCGAGGGCCCACGTCTCCCCTCCAAAGGGCAGGACGTTTGAGTTTTCGAGGCAACTCCCCACGTCTCCCCTCCACTGGCAACTCCCCACGATGCAGAGGGGGTTTTCTTCCCACGTCCAGGTAACTCCCCTCCTATTCCATTGCCGCTCCATCTTCCTCCCTCTGCCTCCCTCCTCATTCCATTGCCGCTCCATCTTCCTCCCTCTGCCTCCCTCCTCATTCCATTGCCGCTCCATCTTCCTCCCTCTACCTCCCTCTGCCTCCAGCATGAAGCAACTTCCCTCTGCCTCCACCATCGCTTGCCAGGAGGGCAATGGCGGAGGAATCGTGGAGCAACTCCCCTCCGTCTGCCAAGAGAATGGCGGAGGCATCGTGGAGCAACTCCCCTCCGTCTGCCAAGCATCACCGTGGTGAGGCGTCTAGCAAGGAGCCACTGGTGGTCGACGACAACGTTCCGGTCCCAGGCGAAGCGGGACTACACCGTGCGCTCAAGGTTGATATCCACTGAAGGAGCCGCTGGATGTCGTATGCACCGACAATCCGGCGAAGCCGACAAGATGATCCGCAAGATGAGGAGGAGGCTCGGCGGCATGCTTTCTCGGAATATCGGCGTTGATGTCAAGTATACCGGGAAGACAAACCTCCGCAAATTGCTGCAGTTCTGCGATTATGCGTGGAGGATCTCATCTGGTATACCACATCACTTGACAACCAAATGGTAAAAACATCCAGTTTACGAAGTAGTTTTTGGTGATCATACAGAATGTTGTCTACAAGTTTTTGTGATCATTTAGTAGATGTTATGAATGTTGTCTTGTAATGCAAAAGATTGCAAAAAAATACATCATTGAGATGTTATGCTTGCTTTGTTTTGATCATCTGAGAATGTTGTCTTGTAGTTGTTGTGATCATTTAGTAGTTGTTGTGATCATCTGTTTTAACTGAATTTTGGTCAGAACCGAAGATGCTATTTTAACTGAATTTTGCTTCAACTGAACCCATTTTAATTCTGTAGTTTATGAAGTTTTTGAAGTAGATGAATTTGAATGCTAAAGATTATTTTGATGCAGGCCCAAGGAACTCCGCCCGCTCCTGCAGGAGAAGAAGCTGTACACCTTTGTTGGCTTCTGCATTGGAGGCGACAAGGAGAAGCTGAAGTTGTCTGGTTTGGAGATCAACCCCGACAAGTACGTCGACTTGCAGCGCAAATGGAGAGTTCCAAACAATGGAAAGAAGTGGCAGTCTTTGGCTGAGTTTGCAGCCAGCCTCATCCACCCATCCTACTAAAAAATGGAGCAGAAGATCGACAGGAATTCGGACCACCTACTATGGGGGACAGCCCACTGCCAAACAAGCTCACCGAGTACGCCGCGAAAGATGTGTACGTCACCTACGAGGCATGGAAGAAAATCAAAATCACCAAAGAAGGTTTCGAGCTCTGGCAAGAGGCGGAGGATCATTGGGATGACCCCTACTACTGGGGATATTGAGTTGTTTGTGGTATTGGGATGACCCCTACCATCGTGTCTCAGTTTGTAGTTATGTGGTTGAAGAAGTTTGCTGTTGTTATGTTGAACAAGTTTGCTTTTGTTATGTTGAACAAGTTTGCTTTTGTAATGATGAACAAGTTTGCTTTGGTTGTCAGTTGACATCATCTCATCGCTGAGCATGGTTTAGTTTTACATTTATCTATTTATTATTTAGGCAGAGCTATTCAGGAATGGAAGATATAATCATCCTTATGGTGAGGATCGCAATGTTTTTAGCTTCCAAGTTTATAATGACACATGATCTTTCAAACCACATAACTTAACTACAAACATTTCCCCTGTAGTTACACATTCCAACCAATACCTGCAGGTTGTAATTTCATACTGAATGACCATCAATGACTAAGTGAAGCAAATAATTGTTATGCATTTCTTGGCACGCGAGAAGGAAGAGGGGAGAGGAGGCGGAGCTCACCGGGAGGCGCAAGGAGGCCTACTGCTTAGTAGCAACAGAGGTGGCGAAGTTGAGGAAGACAATGACCCGAGGAAGAAGAGGTGGAGGGTGGAGGGTCGGCGCCGTCGCGCCCTGGTTCCATGACTCGCCGGCCAGTGTTGAAGTAGATTCTGCCTGCCGCCTTGCCTGTCGCCTCGCACGGTGGAGCTCGAGGGCTGGGAAGGCGAGGGAGGGGGTGGGTGGGTGCGGTGAAGGCGAGGGAGGGGGTGGATTGGGAGCGGACGGTGATGGGGGGCAAGGCAGGGGATGACTTGGGGCGGCGACGGAGACGGAGGCGCGGGTCGGCGGCAGCGTGGGTCGGGGCAGCGCGCGGGTGGATCTGGTGGCGAGGGAGAGAGGGTCGAAGGGGATCTGGCGAGAGGGAGGGAGGATAGCTAGGGGAGGGTTCTAATGGCGCACTGTCCAGTCGTGCGCCATAAGTATGACTATTCTAATGGCGGACCACCCCTCGGTGCTCCATTAGAATTTTGTTTTAATCTAGCCCACTAACCATATCTAGAACCTAACCCTATCTACAACAGAACCCACCCACTAGCCCGACTAGTCAGCATGCAGCACACACACCAGGAGGTCCTGGGTTCGATTCCCAGGCTCCCCAATATTTTTTTTATGCATGTTAAATGCTGTTTTTTTTATTTATTTGTGTTTAAATATGTTCAAACTTGTTTAAATCATAACAATAATATTTTTTTCTAAAAACAGTAATAATTTTTTAAAAAATATGTTCAAATTTCTTACTTGAAAAATATCATCGGCGGCGGCGGTGGAGCAGGGGGGAGGTCTTGAGGGATCGAGATCGAGATGGAGGGGGAATCGAGATCGAGATGGAGGATCGAGATCAAGTGTCCTCATGAATTCAAAAAGTGCCCATGAAATTAAAAAATATTCATGTTATCAAAAAGTGCCCATGAAATACAATCGAGAAATGAAGACTACGATTTAAATACAATCGATCTTAGCTAGCTATCTGTTCACAATCTTCTTGCCCTTCTTTTTTCGCAAAATGGAGTTCTTACGTGGAGCAGACGTCCTTTATGTAGGGTGGTCCTTCTTCTTCTTGTGGTGTGTGCTGCTACTTCATCATCGTCGTCATGTTCGATCTTCGGGTCGCCGTACTTGTCGAAGTCTTGCTCATTGGCTACTCCATCCATTCCGATGATCTTCCTTTTGCCTCTCTTCACGACAACACGACTGGGCTTTGGCGGGTCGGTAATGAAGAAGCATTGGTCCACTTGGGAAGCCAGTACCCATTGCTCATTTTTCACGGTGACGTTTATACGCCATGATCTTGGATTTGGCTTCGGGTATAAACACGACTGGGCTTTGGCAAAGTGCGCCATTAGTATGTTTGCAAAAAAGTAAAAAAATATATATACTAATGGCGCACTGTCATGGTCATGCACCATTACTAGTTCTAACTAGTAATGGCGCACTTTGGCATCCCTGCGCCATTAGTTTGTATTGAAAAATGGGAAAAAATCAATAGTAGTGGCGCACCCTGAGCACGGTGCGCCATTAGTGTCTTCCACACTAATGGCGCACGAGCAACTTGTGCGCCATTAGTATATAGTAGTGGCGCACTACTTACCTGGTGCGCCATTAGAATCAGTCCTATCTATAGCCCTTTTCCTAGTAGTGGAGGCCCTAGCAGAACTATGTTTATGTTCTTTCTTGTTATTTGAACTCTTTGAAATGCGTGCAGTAGTACTAGTACTATGTCTTACTACTATTCTTCTTGCAGTTGGTACTACTGCTCGTATCTTCGTGTTCCTACTGTACTTAATACGTTCATGCTAGTAGTATAATTTGGTTAAGTCGATTTGTGAAAGAAGATCGACGGAGCGAAGGAAGAAGATGGCAGAAGAGGTGGAAGAAGCCCATCTAGCCATCCATGTTGCATCAAACGGCTCACAAGAGTCGACTGACCCAAATTGCTCCTTCATATTGCAGGATCCATGTGGCATTCAAGGTCTCGAAGGTAGATTACGTGTCCGCACCCGGTTTGCGTGCTCGACGCGCGCGCGATCGGCTTCCGCCGTGACAGCCACCATGCGTGCTTCCTCCGCGCAGGCGGAGACGACAATGACACGCTAGTTCCTCCTCGCCGGCGTGCTAGAGCACGCGCTTGTCCTCCTCTTCGTACGCTGCGTGCATAGACGCAGCTCCACTAGCTGCTCGCGTGCTTGGCAGCGCGGCGGTATCGCAAGGAGGGACTGTATACAACGTGAGCGGGCGAGCCTTCGGCTTCATGGCACAGGGATGGTGGTGACATGGCGGTGATGGGCGAAAAATTGTTGGCCGGAGCAGGCGGGCGCCGGCATGCGCAACGGCGGCGGCGGCATATTGATGAGTGCGCGTATGGGAGCTTACTTTAGTTTTATATAAGGTTGGCCAAACTTAAAAGAAAACCATACTAGTACACGTAAACATTAGACTTAGGCAGCGCTTTTATTAGCTAGTACCACAACCACGATATGGAATCCTGTGCAAGCGCGTGAACTGCGGCCGCGCGGTCGATCGAACTATGCGTCACCATGTCGCGCTCGAAGGGCATCCACCGAAACTTTTTGTGTGTGTGAAAACAATCCCCGAAGATTACTCAACTTTTTTTCCTGAAAAAGTTCTTGACGCTGCAATATTTCCATATATTTGAATTTAGCTCCAGTTCGTGTTTATTTGGATTTGGACGTTTTAGGTGTGCCCTAGTTTTTTAATACTGATTTTGTGTGTGTGACTGAGAGAGAACGTGTGTATGTGTCCATATGTGTGTTGTGGAGAAAGGGCAATGTGGAGACGGTGTGCGTGTGATATAGACATAGAGAGGTGTGAACATGCAAATGATCATGCATGAGTGAGACATAGACAGATGCCGATACATTGTGCATACATGAGAGAACGGTCTTCTAGTTTACCTATGTGTGTACGTGTTTGTGTGTGTGAGAGAGGGAGAGAGAGGATCATCCGTAACACAACAACCATCTATCTCGATTCGTCCATCCCTCGCACAATCGCATGTAACACATGCATCAACATGCACATTTTGACACCCTCACCCGGCCCCTGCCCACCTCAAGGCCCGCACAATCTCTTAGTGAATACCCATTTCTCTCCTTAGGTTTGTTTTCTCTCAATATCTGACACACACACACACACACGTACACAGACACACATAGCACAACAAACACACACACCCTCCCCCGAGCACACAATTCATCCCCATCCAAGGTTATACGGCGACCACTCTCGCTTGTGCTTCTTTGCACCCCAACATGCACAACAACTCAATCTTCAAAGAGGGCATTGGGGAGATCGAAGACGACGACCACACCACGCTAGAGAATGCGGGGCCATTTGGAAGCAGGATGATGTGACGACGGCTCACTGACTCCTCCCCCCACCCTCTCTCTCTCACACAAAATTACCAATCCCTCTCTCTCCCGCATGAAATTATGAATCCCTCAACCCATGAGATCCTTCCCCTCTCGTCCATGTTTTTTCAGCTCTCTCATCAAACATGTTGTCTCTTCTCCTTCCACGTATACAGAATCCGGATGCACACGCATCTCACGTATATTACATGTCTCCATCTTTCTCACGAACCTAACTTCTTCCTCTCTCTCTCTCTCTTTCTCTCTCTCTCTCTCTCTATGTGTGTCTCCCTAGGTTTGTCTCCTACTCTCTCGTCCACATGCATACAATCTTTTCCGCCCTATCTGCTCCATCTTTCCAAGCTCTCTCTGCATGTTTCATTCACACATTGGGATATTTTCAAAATGTTGCTTCTATAATGGCTGATGTAGAGTTATGGTTGGTTTTGTTGCATCCTACAAAGTAATAACTATGAAACGCATTTAGATTCCCATTTGACAGGGATTATCTGAGTTTGAGCATGTTGTGAAGTACTATAGACCTTGTATACATCTTGGGATTCGACAATGATTGTAACTATTGAATTGTATAGACTATTACGTTCGAAGTCAATAGCCTAATATATTAATTTCACAATTTCAACAAATAATTAGTTCACTACAAACTATGAAAACAAATGTGTACTCCCTCCATTTTTACTTAAGTCCGCGTATTAGCATTGGTCAAAGTAAAGTTTTGTAAACTCTTAGAAAGCTTATAACAAAAAATATTAACACATACAATAACAAATAAATACCATTAGATTCATTACTGAATGTACTTTCACATCATACATATTTTTTATGGTAAATGTTTATATTTTTCTATAAACTTGGTCAAAGTTTAGGAAGCTTGACTTCGGTCAAACCTAATATGCGGAGTTTACTAGTACTACTCGCTAGTTGCTTAGCCGAATCACTCAACAGGCCACACGGGGAGTTCAGTGTCACAAAATTTTGAGGTCGGCGGGAAAATCTCCCGCGACCCTGATTTGAGTAGTGGGAAGTTACCATCATAGCCTTCAGAACAGGCCTATGGATGACGCTTGGTCGGGGGCTGTTTTCGTAACTTTAGGTTCACCCTACCCAGCCAACCCCACCCCGGCACCCAGAGTAGTACACCTGAATACTCCCCATTTTCTATCCCCACCACAAAATAGACTTCGCCACGGCACCGCAGCCTTCGTGCTCCTCCCCTTTACATCGGCGCACTCGTCCACCGCAGCGCATCTGCCTCGTCAACAACCTCGTACGCCGCACTGAAGCTGGTCCACCGTCGTCGTCGTACACGGAGCCTCATCCCCGGCATCGTCTTCCACGGTCTCGGATCTGCTTCCCAGAAGCCAACGCCAAGCGCAGAAGCACCACCGTCGTGGACAATGAACTGACTCCCGTTGCCGACCATGACTCACAGAGGCTGCCGCGACCATCGTTCTCCTCCTCGATTGGTAATGTGTGTATTGAATCACTTAGCAATACATGTGCAGTTCCAATTTTGTTCATACCAACCCGTCAAATTTCCTGGGTGCTATTGTTCCCGTAAAAGTAAGTGGACAGAATATCAGCTTGTATTGTGCATCGCTCTTGTATCGCGCTGTGCTTGGGTAGGTTTTTCATCCGCAACCAGTAGTGTGGCAAATGATGGAAAGTTTTTTAGAACTAGCAAGATGCCCATGCGTTGCACACATCAAGATGCATTTGTATGAGTAGTTTATCTTGTGGGAGAAAAGGATGAACGAGGGAAGGCCTTATTTGCAAATCTGGAGAGGGGTATGGGTATCTTTTTGGAAAATTCCCATTGTTTCCTTCCTATCATCGAGATAAATCGTCGGACGACCTATATTGCAGGATGGCAGGCACACCATCATTACCAACTCTGCAGGATGGCAGGATGGCAGGCACGTCGGGAAAGGATCGCGTGCGCGTGGGAAAAAGCGGCCGGGCGAGCGCTAGTTTTGGCGCGCCGCGTCCGACGCGCTTTATAAAATCCAACACCCTCCCACTGCTCTGTGCCTTGCCACCTCTCTCTCCCTGCTCTGTACCTCGCCACCGCTCTCTCCCTGCTCTTTCTCGCCTCGCCGCCGCCGCGCCACCATGCCGCCGCGTCGTTGGGAAACTTGGGGATACCGCGGCGTCCGCGCGCGCCCCTCCGGTGGCTTCTCCGCAGAGATCCGGTTCCGCGGGATGCGCCTCGGCCTCGGCAATTTCGACACCGCCAACGAGGCCGCCCACGCGTATGACGCGGCGGCATGGCGCCCCCGGTGGCCTCATAGAACATTGAACTTCCCCAACGTGCCGACATGGGAGTGGGCGCTGGAGCTCGCGCCTCTACCACGGCTTAGCACCAACGAGGATCGTCGCAACAACCAGAGGCGAGAGCACCGTCTCGGCATCACAGAGATTGATGAGGAAGCCATGGCGCTGTGGCGTCAACACTTCCCGCAGGACATCATCAACGAGCACGAGTTCTACGCGCAAAGGAGGGCGTAGAGGGATAAGAGGAGGGCAGAGCGAGCCAGCAATCGCGAGGACAAGCGTAGGAGAAAAGCGGACGCTCAATTCAGCATGAGGCTAGGAGCAGCGTCACCCTGGGAATCCGACGACGATCGGTATCTTCACGCCTACAGTAAGACATTGGAGGAGGACATCACCGAGGAAGAGTCAGACGACGAGGAATAGTTGAATTATCTATTTTTTGTATCTATCAATGCTAAGAACTATCCTCTACTCTCTAGTCCCTCTACTTCTTGATCTCTTCACTATAAATGCTTTCATAAAACGCCGAACGTTGCGATTCTGTTGGAGATGCTCTAAGATGGGAGACGAGTGCTATAATGTTGCCCACAAGATGCGCAAGTATTACGAGTGCGAACATGCTGAGTAGCAATGAAGACCAATCACGGGATATTGGGGACATCTTCAAGGAGCGTGGCAAGTTAACGAGGAGTTGCACCGAACCTGTAAAACGAGCTTTGGTAAGTAACACCCTTTCAATTACTTTTGTTTAGCCTCATGTTCTTCGATGTGTATATGTTGTAATTTCTGTTTCTCTTAACCCTGGTGATCTTCGATGTGTAATAAGAAGGGTCTTAACCGTCCTAATGCTTTCGTTTTTAGCTTGATGTAGGAAGTGGGCGTTCTCACCTTGTAGTCTGTTTTTATATTTTTTTTCCCTTCCCCCTAATCCTGGAGCTTGTGTGTCGATTTCAAAGACCTCAATAAAGCTTGCCCTAAGGATCCCTTCCCCCTCCCCCGCATTGATCAAATAATCGATGCCACCGCAGGACATGACTCATTGTGTTTCCTCGACGCATACTCCGGATACCATCAAATAAAGATGGCGGAGTCCGACCATTCTGCAAAAGCCTTCATCACTCCGTACGGCCCCTTCTGTTTCAAAACCATGCCCTTCGTGCTCAAAAACGCTGGCGCAACCTATCAACGCATAATTCGACATGCACGGAAAAACAAATCGGCAAGGCGGTAGAGAGGCCTCACGTGACGGCGTGGTCGTCAAAACAAGACATGTCAAAACTTTAATAGACGACTTGAGGCTTACGTTCGATAATCTCCGAACATACGACATCAAGCTCAACCCGGAGAAGTGTGTCTTCGGAGTACCCTCCGGAAAATTGCTCGGCTTCATCGTTTCCAATAGAGGAATTGAAGCCAATCCGGCAAAAACCCAAGCTCTGTCACAGTTGGCTATCCCAACAGATCTCAAGCAGATCCAGAAACTAACTGGATGTGTGGCTGCCTTAAGACGCTTTATCTCCCGCTTAGGAGAAAATGCACTACCCCTGTATCGCCTTCTTCGACGCACCGAACACTTTGCGTGGATGGATGCGGCCACGGCCGTACTGGAAGAAATAAAGGCACTCTTGGCCACCAACCCAGTCCTGACCGCGCCAAACATTGGCGAACCCATGCTATTATAAATAGCCGCAACAAACCAAGTTGTGGCGCGATGCTCGTGCGTCAAGCGAGAGGCGGGGCGGACACAAGTTCCCGCTCCAAAAGCCGGTATATTGCATGTCCATGGTCCTCACTCCATGCAAATCTCGGTACCCGCACTATCAAAAGATAGCGTATGCGGTCTTCATGGCATCCCGGAAACTATGACACTACTTTCAAGAGTGTTCGATCACGGTGGCCTCCGAAGTACCAATCAATGACATAATAAATTACCGCGACGCAACTGGCTGAATTGCTAAATGGGCTATTGAGCTCCTTCCGTTCGACATAACATACAAACCACGGCGGGCCATTAAGTCACAAGTACTGGCTGACTTCATCACCGAATGGACAGAGGCCGATCTCCCTAAAGAGTACGGAGCGTACTCAAATTGGATCATGCATTTCGACGGCTCTAAAATGCTGGCCAAATTGGGAGCAGGTGTCGTCCTGACATCCCCCACGGGAGATATGGTGTAGTACGTGTCGGCATTCTGGGAACGGGGGTACCCAGACTTGCCTGCCTGCAGCCTGCAGCGTGGCTCAAGGAGTGGCCCAGTACTGCCCATCTTTGTCCACACAAGCTCAAGACCCTCACGAGGGGCCAAACCTCACTGGGCGGACGACAGGAAGCTTCCTCAGGTGCAGCCTCCTCAGGCTGGCTCGCGAGGAGGCGGAGAGATCAAGGCGGGGTACCTCACGAGGTGCCCATGACGCAAGCCATGAAGACCGAAGCCAGGCGGGCGCCCGGCCTCTTGATGTCCTTGTTTCCTCTTTGGTGCAAAGGGGCAAGCGCGAGCCAAGGTATCAAGCAAAGGCTACCATTTGATTAATGAGACCAAGACCAGCAGAATGACAGGATGGAGGTCATCGTCGAGCCCAAGCCGGCGTCATCATCAGAGCCTTTGGCAGGCGAGGACCAACTTTAGTCAGGATAAGTGTACTAGATGTTCCCCTTCAAAATGGCCGATTGTTGGCGCCCTTCCCGCTCAATATTTAGGAAGAGGACCAGGGCCTCGCTCTATAAATAGGGCTAGCCATCGCAGTAGAGAGCATCATCTGATCCATCGATAAGAACACCCCTCGCGAGGCTGTTCTTCCCTTGTATTGTTCATCATCAGCCCCTGAGGCAATCCACCACACCACACACCTTTGGGTAGGGTATTACACCACAATGGTGGCCTGAACCAGTATAAATCTTACGTCCCTTGTGTTGTTCTTCGTGTAGCTTAGATCCTTTGCGAGGCGACGAGACGTGAGTTGGTAGAAGAGTGATCTCCGCGCGCACCCTAGAGTTCGAACCTTAAGGGTCTGCCGGAACCCGAAATCCGGCATTTGGCGTGCCAGGTAGGGGTGCGGCGAAGCTCTCCCTTCCGCCGGCCCATTCTCTGCCGACATCGTGTTTCGCCCACATGACGGACAATGCGCCGCACGCTCTGGCAGCTGATGCCGGTGCTGGGCCCTAGTGGCTCCGGGCCTTGGCCCCCGCCTTGCGGCAGGCACAGTGGCCACGCACGTTCAAGCCGGAGATGCCGCCGCGCTACAACGGCGCGACGGACCCGCTGGCTTTCCTGCTAGCGTACGAGGAAGCCGTCCTCAAGGCAGGAGGCGACGACAGGGTGATGGCCAACTGGTTTCCCATGGCCCTCGATGGCGTTGCTCGCATGTGGCTGCTCCACCTACCGGGGGCTTCCATGACCTCCTGGGGGGAACTGCGCGGCCTTTTCCTTGCCTGTTACGCCACGCCAGTGCCCCCGGTCGTCGCGGCTCTCCTGGGAGGCTCACATGCACCACCCTCGAGCCGCCACATCAAGCCATTCACCCGCCAGATCGGCGCTGCCTCCAAGTGCCAAGAGACCCCCCCCCGGGCTGGGTGGCTCCCAAGGCCGATCTGACCTTCAGCTCGGATGATCACCCCTTCAACCCAGCCTGCTCGGGCGCGCTCCCAATGCTGTGCACCCCCACCATCTGTCATGTGGACGTCACCAGGACACTAATCGACGGTGGTGCTGGCCTCAGCATGCTCTCGGTGGAAGCCTTCAGCCTCCTCCATGTGCCGCCGGAGCGGCTTCAGCCCACCAGGCCCTTCTCGAGCGTCGGAGGCGGTTCCACCGGCTCCCTGGGGAAGATCCGCCTCCCGATGACCTTTGGCACCTATGATAACTTCCGCACGGAGCTGATCGACTTCAACATCGCCCCCATCGGCCTCCTGTACAACGCCATCCTCGGCTACCCAGCCCTGGCTTGGCTCATGGCCGCAACTCACCCGACGTACAACCTCATGAAGATGCCCGGGAGAAACGGCGTCCTTACCGTGTCCGGAGACACCGGGGATGCGTTGCAAGCGCTCAAGCTTGCCTTCAAGACTGCCAAGAGGGCTGCACCAGTCAAAAAGAAGCAGCTATTCAGCCAAGACAAGGCGGAGACCAAGCAGGTACCGGACGACGAGGACGAACCCATCGGTGCTACCTTCACGATAGGCACAAACCTCGAGCCTAAGTAGGAGAAGGCCCTGGTCAGTTTCCTACGCATGAACAGGAAGGTTTTTGCATGGGAACCTCATCAGCTAGCGGGAGTCCCGAGGGATGTGATGTAGCACCATCTCAATGTGTGCCCCAACGTGCGCCCTCTGAAGCAGAAGGCAAGGAGGCAGTCCACTGAAAAGCAGGCCTTCATCGTCCAAGAGACCCGCAAGTTAGCGGCAGCAGGGGTCATTCGCGAGGTCCACTACCTTGATTGGCTGGCCAACCCTATTGTTGTGCCAAAAAAGGGAGGGAAGGAACGCATGTGTGTCGATTTTACCAACCTAAAGAAGGCCTGCCCACAGGATCCGTTCCCGCTCCCTCGCATCGACCAGATTGTTGACTCTACCGCTGAGTGTGACCTACTGTGCTTCCTGGATGCCTTCTCAGGCTATCATCAGATCAAGATGGCAGTGGAGGACGTGGAGAAAACGGCCTTCCTGACCCCATGCAGGGTATACTGCTACACCTGCATGCCGTTAGGGTTGCGCAATGCAGGCATGACCTTGCAGCGATTGATGCACATCGCTCTGGGACGACAGCTCGGGAGGAACGCTGAAGCTTACGTTGATGACATTGTGGTGAAGTCTCCGGAGGCTAAAACCCTGATACAGGACTTGGAAGAAACCTTCGCGAGCCTCAGCGAAGTGGACCTGCGGCTCAACCCAGAGAAGTGTGTGTTTGGGGTACCCTCGGGCAAGCTCCTGGGCTTCCACGTATCTCACAGGGGCATTGAGGCTAACCCAGAGAAGGTCAAGGCAGTCGAAGACATGAGCCCGCCGAAGACCCTCAGGGAAATGCAGAAGCTCACCGGGCGTGTAACCGCTCTAGGGTGTTTCATCTCCAAGCTGGGAGAGCGAACGCTGCCCTTCTTCAAGCTGCTGAAGAAGAAAGGCCCCTTCGAATGGACAGAAGAGGCCGACAAAGCATTCCAAGACCTCAAGAGATACCTTACCAGCCCCCCGGTGATGGTGGCTCTGCGCCCTCGGGAGCACCTGGTGCTCTACCTTGCGGCCACCCCTTACTCCGCTTCATGAAGCCACAGTGGCAGTTAGAAAGGAGCGCCAGGCCTCGGCCGCAGCCGCACCCTCGGCCAAGGTAGAGCAAGGCCAAGAAGGCCTCGCGAAGACCACAACCACGGCAAAAGAGGATCAGCCTCATCAGGGGAACGCACCCGGAGCGGAGGAGGCCCCCTCAAGTGACCACGGACCGAGGGCCACGCCGCCTCAGGAGGCACCTCAACCCCCGGAGGACGCGGGCTGCGCCAGCACCCTCAACCTCATCGAGCACACTGGTGTGGCCAAAGACGGCAGTGCTGGGACGCGAAGGCACGGTACCCAATGCCCCAAAAGCTCATCCTCGCGCTATTAGTGGCCTCGCGCAAGCTGCAGCACAACTTTCAAGGCCATCCCATCAAGGTCGTCTCAGCCTACCCCGTGGAAAGGGTACTCAGGAGCCCCAATACAGTGGGAAGGGTTACCGAATGGAACATCGAGCTGCAAGTGTTCCAACTAGAATTCAGCACTACCAGGGTCATCAAGGGGCTGTGCTTGCAGATTTCATGGCAGAATGGACAGAGGCGCCAGGGCTCAAAATGGGCGAAGACCGGTCACTCTCCCCAGGGAGCGAAGCGCCGGACAGTTGGGTAATGTACTGCGACAGAGCATTCGCGCGGCAGGGCGCAGGGGCTGGCGCAGTGCTCATATCCCCCACTCAGGACAAGCTTTACTATACCGTGCAGCTATGCTTCCAGCATGGGGAGAAGGTCTCCAACAACATAGCAGAGTACGAGGGCCTGATAGTAGGCTTGAAGGCAGCCGTCGCCTTCGGAGTAAAACGAATCACCGTCAAGGGCGAGTCGCAACTCCTCGTCAACTTCACCAACAAGGTGTACGAGCCAAAGGACGAGCACATGGATGCATACCTCGCGGAGGTCCGCAAGATGGAGAAACAATTTTGGGGGTTGGAGTTGCAGCATATGACCCACGGTACTAATCAAGAGGCTGACGACATCGCCAAGAGGGCATCCAGGCGGCTGCCTCAGGAGCCTGGCATCTTTGAGGAGTGATACGTCTCCAACGTATCTATAACTTTTGATTACTCCATGCTACTTTGTCTACTGTTTGGGACTATATTGCGCTTTATTTTCCACTTCTATATTATTTTTGGGACTAACCTATTAACCGGAGGCCCAGCCCAGAATTGCTGTTTTTTGCCTATTTCACTATTTCGAAGAAACAGAATATCGAACGGAGTCCAAACGGAATAAAACATTCAGGAACATGATTTCCTCACTGAACGTGATCGAGGAGACTTGGACCCTACTCCAAGAAGTGCCAGAGGCGGTCATGAGGGTGAAGGGCGCCCCCTGGGCGCGCCCCCTGCCTCGTGGGCCCCCTGTTGCTCCACCGACGTACTCCTTCCTCCTATATATACCTACGTACCCCCGTCAGATCAGAACAAGGAGCCAAAAACCTAATTCCACTGCCGCAACCTTCTGTATCCATGAGATCCCATCTTGGGGCCTGTTAGGAGCTCACGGAGAGGGCATCTACCACGGAGGGCTTCTACATCAACACCATAGCCTCTCCGATGAAGTGTGAGTAGTTTACTTCACACCTTGGGTCCATAGTTATTAGCCGATGGCTTCTTCTCTTTTTGGATCTCAATACAATGTTCTCCCCCTCTCTTGTGGAGATCTATTCGACGTAATCTTCTTTTTGCGGTGTGTTTGTTGAGACCGATGAATTGTGGGTTTATGATCCAGCTTATCTATGAACAATATTTGATTCTTCTCTGAATTCATTTACGTATGATTGAGTTATCTTTGCAAGTCTCTTCGAATTATCCGTTTGGTTTGGCCAACTAGATTGGTAGTTCTTGCAATGGGAGAAGTGTTTAGCTTTGGGTTCGATCTTGCGGTGTCCTTACCCAGTGACAGAAAGGGTTGCAAGGCACGTATTGTATTGTTGCCATCGAGGATAACAAGATGCGTTTTTTATCATATTGCATGAATTTATCCCTCTACATCATGTCATCTTGCATGAATTTATCCCTCTACATCATGTTCCACCGTGCGCCATTACTAGTTTAAACTAGTAATGGCGCCTTTATCAAACGATCTTGCTCGATAGTATGTTTTTTTTGCAAAACTACTAATGGCGCTTTCCTGAAAGGTGCGCCATTAGTAACCTGGATTACTAATGGCGCATTTAGAAATAGTGCGCCATTAGTAAGTGGGCAACAACAAGATATTTTGGACAGCCTCTCCTACCCACACTCACTTTCTCCCCACTTCATTCTCTCCACCTCCTCCTTGTCTCGGTGCCTCCTCTTTTTCACCTCATTTCCACCATAGATTCATTCAAATTAAGTGGTTAAATTACCTTGTTTTGATAGGTAAGTAAGGGGGGAATCTATATTTATGTTGTTCTCCCTACAACAATGTGCACATGCACTTTTTATGTCCTAGCTAGATCTATGTATGTTCGTGGTTTTGCATATGTTTGTGGTGTTGCATATGTTTTTGTGTTTGGAGGTGTCTTTGGTATTTGAAATGCGATAGTTGCCAATATTTTGCGGAATGTTGATTCATTTCCGTTTGGCGTAGAATTTTGGCATTAAGCATTCTTTTTGGTCCTATTTTTAGGGAAAGTCATGCCAAATTTTTTCTGGTTCTAAAATATCGCTTTTGCTCTACCCCTTGACGACCATGGTCATACGATGACCGAAGGCATCGTGAATAGGTTTTGAGGTCCGCGAAGGCCGAGATGCTTCAAAAGAACGAGACGTAGATAAGATGTACGTGTCGAAGATGCAAACCGAAGAGCCTTATTGCGGACCCGGATTCCGGGCAGGTGCGGGACCACCTGCTCTTGCGTGGTTTCATGGATGGCTATCGGTGGCAAGGTGATGAAGATGACTACAAAGTCGTCCATGGGGGCCGGGCAAGAAATGAGGAAGGGCAGCAAGACAACCACCGCGGCTCGGGCGGGCGAGAGGACGAAGAATCCCCAGGAGATGATCACGACGATGATGCTGTACACAGTCATCATGTAGAAGATGCAGGACATGATGATGAGGAAGATGCGGAGCGCATTTACGGGCATGATCATGAAGATGATGATGCGGTGGAGCGACGACGCTGGACCATCGATGGGCTGGGTGCAGGACCCTCATATTCAAGAGCTGCTTCTCAAGCGGGGCCGGATAACGCAAGAGCTGCCGCCCGAGAGAAAGCCAAGATGGATCAACTTGAGTTAGACGCGGTTACTCCATTGTATGAAGGATGCAGGCCGAGGATACCCTTTGAAAGTAATGCTCATGGCTCTGGAGATGAAGGTAAAACACAAAATGACCGACGCGTAGCTCGACGAGAACATGTCATTACAGCACGAACGTCTTCCCAAGGGGAACAAGTGCCCGACCAGTTTGGAGGAGGCTAAGAAAATCGTGTGTCCTTCGGATTTACCGCACGTGAAATACCATGTGTGCATGAACAATTGCATCATTTATCGGGACGATCATGCGGAGTCTACCATATGTCCGGTGTGCGGCGTCACTTGATACAAGAAGAGGAAGAAAGCTCCTCGAAAAGTGGTGTGGTACTTTCCGATCACTCCTCGTCTGCAGCGGTATTTCGCGGACCATAAGGTAGCAAAGCTCCTGCGTTGGCACGCGGATAGGGAGGAGAAGAAGCGAGAAGATGATGCAAATGATCCGGAGATAGATAACAAAGACAAGATGCTGAGTCACCCTAAGGATGCGAGCCAGTGGCAAGCGTTGAACTTCGAAGACCCAAAATTTGGGAAGGATCCAAGGAACATCGTGCTGGGCGCGAGCACCGATGGAGTCAATCCGTTTGGCAGCCAGAGAAGCACACATAGCACCTGTCCGGTGTTTGTGTGGATGTACAACCTTCCCCTGTTGTGCATGAAGAGGAAGTACATTCACATGAGTATGCTAATTGAAGGGCTGAAACAACAAGGAACGACATCAATGCATGTATCTGGGGCTCTTTGAAGAGGAGCTTGACACGTTGTGGAAAACGCCAGCCAATACGTGGGACGCCGCAGAGAAAGAATATTTCCCTATGAGAGCCGCACTGCTCACGACGGTGCACGAGTATCTCGGTTACGGATATCTCGTGGGGCAGGTAGTCCATAGATTTTCTGGATGCGTAAGGTGCATGGATGACACAACGTATCACCAGCTAGATAGAGATCCCGGGTCTTTGAACCGTGTTCATGGGACATCGAAGGTGGCTTCGCGACGATGACCCGTGGAGGAAACGCAAGGATCTGTTCGATGGTGAAACCGAACCCCGAAAACGCCCGTGTACGAGGAGCAGCGAGGAAATAGACAAGCTGTTGAAAAATTGGAAAGACTGCCCACTGCCGGGAAAGAAGCAAAAGGCGCCAGAGCCGGGAAAGAAGCGAAAGGCGCCAGAGCTGCTGAAGGTATGGAAAACGAGGTCTGCATTTTACGGGACTTGCCGTCTTGGAAGATCCACCGTGTGCCTCACAGCCTTGATGTCATGCATATCACGAAGAACGTGTGCGAGAGTCTGATTGGTACCCTGCTCAACATGCGGAGAGGACCAAAGATGGGCCGAAAGCAAGGGCAGACTTGAAATCAATGGGCATCGTGCAGAGCTTCACGCTAATGATGATGATGATGATGATGATGATGATGATGATGATGATGATGAGGCGAAGCAGGACCACGATGAAGTCGTCGCAAAGGCAAAAGGCCAAGAAGACCGGAAATGACTACCCTCCGCGTGCTTCACTCTAAGTAAGGAGGAGATCGAGCAGTTTTCACCTGCCTCCTAGGAGTAAAACTTCCTTATGGTTACGTGGGGAAGATAAGCAGATACCTAGACCCAGTGAAGCAGAAGTTGATGGGATGAAGGCTCACAAGCATCACGTCTTGATGACGCAGATACTTCGATTGCAATCCATTGGGATCATGGACGCGCACGTCCGTGAAACGCTATTTGGCCTATGCAACTTTTTCGGCGTCATCTCTCGGAAGTCGATTGGCGTGAGGCAACTCGAAGGCTACGAGGAAGAGATCGTGGTGATACTATGCGAGCTTGAGATGTACTTCCGCCCGCATTCTTCGACATTATGGTACATCTGCTGGTCCATATAGTGGAGGATATCATCCAACTCGGGCGGCGTTCCTACACAGCATGATCTTGTTGAAAGGATGAATGGTGTCATCAACGGATACGTTCGCAACATGTCACGTCCGGAGGGAAGTATAGCCGGGGCTTTCGATCGAAGAGTGCATCTCCTCTTGCACGAATTATCTAGGCATCGAGAACCCGTTGGTCTTCCGTCAACAGGCACCTCGGCAGGCTCGCTGGATGGGGTCACCGTGAGGGTCGCTGCGAAATGCATGTCGACTTAGAGGGTCGACTCGCCGACTTTGAAAGAGCAAACCTAGTCGCGCTACAACACATAGACGTGGTTGATCCTTGGGTGGTAGAGCACAAAACCTTTATTAAGAAGACATACAATGGCCGAGGCCAGCGGAGGCAGACGGAGATATAATCAAAGAGCACAACTCATGTTTCACGCGTTGGTTCAAGCAGAAGCTTCGCCGTACCCTTTACATGAGGATTCTTCCGGAAGAACAACTCATATTCGCCTTGTCACGCGAGCGCCGAGCACAACCTGATGACCTATGAGGCGTCACGATATCAATGGCTACACATTCTACACGAGGCCAAGGACATGAAGAGCGATGGTTATCAGAACTCCGGGGTAACGATGGAATCCTACACGGTAATGACAAGGACAGATACTACGGAAGGATCGAGGAGATCTGGGAGCTGAGCTCTGTTGGAGAGAAGGTCCTGATGTTCCATGTCGGATGGGCGAAGAGCGTCCTAAAAGAAGACCGGTATTTCACCACCATGGTTATACGAAGCCAAATCCAAGATCAGCGGTATAAGCGTCACCACGAAAAATGAGCCATGGGTACTGGCTTCCCAAGTTGACCGATGCTTCTTCATTACCGACCCGTCAAAGCCCGGTCGTGTTGTCATGAGGAGAGGCAAAAGGAAGATCATCGAGAATGGATGGAGTAGCCAATGAGCAAGACTTCGACAAGTCTGGCGACCCGAGGATCGAACATGACGACGATGATGAAGTAGCAACATACAGCACAAGAAGAAGCAGGACCACCCTACCTAAAGGACGTCCGTTCCACAGAAGAACTCCATTCGCGAAAAAGGAGGGCAAGAAGATTGTGAACAGATAGCTAGCTAAGATCGATTGTATTTAAATCGTAGACTTGATTTCTCGATTGTATTTCATGGGCACTTTTTGAACTATCATGAGTTTTTTAAATTTCATGGACACTCGATCTCGATCCCCCTCCATCTCGATCGCTATCCCACCTCGCCAGATCCGGTCCCCCTCATCGCCGAGCACCCCCTGGTCCACCGGCCGCCGCCGACCCCCGCACCCTCGATTCCCCTACTCAACCGCCGCCGCCGACCCCCCGCACCCCTCCCCTACTCAACCGCCGCCGCCGACCCCCCGCACCCCCCGCACCCTCCCCCGCTCCACCGGCATTACTGTTTGATGATATTTAAAAAAAAATATTACTGTCTTATAAAAAAATATTACTGTTATGATTTAAACAAGTTTGAACATATTTAAACACAAATAAGTATCAAACAAAATTTTAAATGCAGAAAAAAATTGTGGAGCCTGGGAATCGACCCCCGGCCCTCCTTGGGTGAGAACTGGCTGCTGACCAGTCGAGCTAGTAGAGGGACCTTGATGTGGAGCAGGTCAGGTGGTAGATAACCTGTTGGCTCGAGCAGAAATCAAAAAATACTAATGGCGCACCAGTGAGGTGCGCCATTAGTATGGATGTACTTATAGGCGCACCGAGGTGTGGTGCGCCATTAGTATTGTGCCGCCCCCATCCATATTTCCTCCCGGCCCAAACATATCCCTCTCTCTCCTCGCCCTCGCCTCGATCCCCTTCCCTCTCCTCTCCAGCGCCCACTGCCCGCCCGCCTCGGCGCCGCCGACGCCGCCTCCTCGCCGCCCCTGCCTCGTCGCGGGCTCGCCACACCGCAGCTCGGCCTCCGCTCCAGCCACCGCCATCCCCGCGGCGTCTTGCTGACCGTCGCCGCCGCCGCGTCGCCGGACGTCGAGAAGGAGCCCTCTCCTCTGCAGCAAGCGGCCCCTCCGTCAACTGCAAGCCCGCCGTTGGAGTTGCATCGACATTAGCCGAGCTCGAAGCCATCATCACCGTAACTAATTAAGACTCTCTCGGCAGAGGACTTCATCTCCTTGCCTTTGTTGGGCATCCACGACGCCCTACATGTTTTCGCAGGGCGCGGCCGACGTTCCGTGCACTCTCACGCGCCGTGAACAACGAGTTGGTCGATGTCGCCAAGGGCAAAATCGTTCAACCAGCAACCCCTTTTTCCACGGTACCGGATGCCACCCAACTTGTTTAGGGTTCAACTGGTTGGTCTTTGCCAGCTCTGACGAGTTGTTACCTCCAATTCGACCCGTCGGGGCCCACGATGATGACATGATGACCCTCAGCGCCTGCCTGAGCTGGCCCCTGCTTTCGCCGAAGAGCCAGATTCGTTTGGGGGCGGGGGACACCACCCCAAAGACAACACCGCCTTGATCGTGCCGGCGCCAAGTCGGCCCCATGGCAAGACCGCCGCAACGGTGTCGGACATCCCTATGCCACTGGATCCAAACATGCATATGGCACAGGATCAGAACGACGACGACGATGATACATTTGGCAACGTCGATCAGTACTTTGCCGATCATGGGTACGGTGGCGACTTCATGGGGCCTCCTTCTCAAGAACCCAACCCAACAAAAGACGCGCGCGATCTAGCTGGTACCGTGGGGAAGCCAAGTTGCAACAAGCGTGCGTCTGCCGTTCAGCTCTTAGGAGGCGCCTCCAGCTGCCGACTTCACCGAGCCTCGGATAGGCGAGGTGCGAAAATATCAGCCCCAACACACTCAAGAAGGCGGTGCGTGAGCAGAACTCGGTCCCATTACAGGGAGAAGAAGAAGGCACGCAAAAGAAAGACTAACAAGGGTGCGGGCCAGCCGCACCGAGTACGATCCGTGCTCGGGGCCGGGCCACCTTCACACGAGGATATCTCGAGGATGGTGCATGTGGCGGGTAGGCGATGCTACCGACAAATATGCTCAATGCTGCAACCGGTGCTATGCGGAGTGCGCATGACGGTGTTCTTTCTTTGGAGAAGCGGCATCTCGAGAGAGAAGGATGTGGCATACCGGTTTTCGCGGCCAAGGTGCGGAGGGCAAGAGCTTTGTGGATAACTCCATCAGGCGTATGATCGTCCTGCGGTTTGATGACATCCATGCTATGTTGAACCTTCATCCGCTGCACTACACCTTCGTTCGGCTATTTATTTGAGTATGGAGATGCGGATCATTCGCGACAAGACCCCGGACATCGTGATAGTCGACCCCTTCTACATGCATGCCAAGATCTTGGGCAGCGCTGGGGACCGGCAAGTCGCGAGTTCTTACCTCGAAGGCGTCATTCTGGCAAACCAAGATAAGTTTAACTTCCTCGAGCCTTACTTTCCCGAGTAAGTCCTCCCCTCAACCGGCCCGTAACATATGAATTCTTAGATTTCGATCGTTTTTCTTTTAACATTCCATGTTTTCTGCAGTGACACACATTGCACGCTCATCCTCCTAAGCCCCAAATATTCCATGGCCACGTATTTCGACCCGGACCGTCGATTGAGCGTAGACTACACAAATGTCAAGAAGGTTCTTGATGATGTTCTCCCCGGCTATGCCAAATCTGGAGGCACCTTCACCAGGCCTATTCGTAAGTATGGCAAGCACGTGTTCTCCCACAATACGATGTTCTGCTGCGTCAAGCAGCCGCCTGGTGGTCAGAAGGGTGCCTACTACGCCATCTATCACATGCGGGCGATCGTACGGGACCATCATCAACTTCGCTACCGAGTAAACTCAAAGATTGGGCGCGGCGTGTCGGCAATCCGGGGCGGACATCGGACAAGAATTCTTTCGCATCCGATCGGAGTTTGCGGAAATCATCCATCAAGATGTCCTTCGTACCTCGGGGCAGTTCTACCTCGAGAAATCAACCGCCAGCGGTGACATCGACACAATGCTACAAATGCAGGCTGACAACGCCCGTTATTTCATGACTCCCACGGTGAGCGGCGGCTTCATCCACGCCGGTCCCTTGAGTCGAGTCGAAGCGGTGATCTTGTGTCTAGTTACGAAACATCGATTGGCTCATGTTGTAATTAAACTTTTATGAAATTGTATTATGTCTCTTTGGTTTCGAGAGTCTTTCAAATTAGTTTTAATTGATGCTATTAATGTCTTGCTTTTCTCTTCGATTGTTACATTTGCATACTTATATATTGCTTATGTATTATGCGTGAATTGGTACTAACATTTCGTTTGGCTAGTGCATAGCGATGCCGTCGTATGTCATGTACAAGGGTAAGGTTCCCGGAGTCTCTGACGGTGGGAGGAGTGTCGAGAGAGACAGGTTCACCGATTCAGCGGTAACAGTTACAAAGGGTACACCACTAGGGCCGAGGCCGAATCTAGATACGCCCGCTATCTAGTGGGAGAGGGAGCGTTGGAGGAACCGGATGAAGACGAGTTTCATCGTGATGATGCTCATCGTGATGACCGCAGCTCTCTTCTATGTGATGGTAGTTTAGATGATCGATACCGACTTGTAATGTGAAGACAAACTCGCTACTCGCGGTCTCGAGACTTGTAATATAATGTTCTATCTTTGTTCGGTCTTTTCAAGGACTAATATGATGAATTGTATTCGTTGACTAATATGATGAATTGTATTGAGAGACTAATCTTCTATTTGTATTTGATGAATCTGTTGTTGATGTGTGCTGTCTATATTTTGTCCAATTATACATTTTGTAACCTGTGCAAAAAACAGAAAATAAAAAAATAAAAAAAACTAATATTCATACTAATGGCGCATCACATCACAGTGCGCCATTAGTATGCCAAAGGATACTAATGGCGCATCATTAAACAGTGCGCCATTAGTATGCTGAAGTTACTAATGGCGCATCTTGTTGTTGTGCGCCATTAGTATGCCAAAGCACCTGGGTATACATGGCCCCACAGGAGGCATACTAATGGCGCCTTTATTGTATATACTAATGGCGCATCTGAGGTCCGCCATTAGTATACCAGATACTAATGGCGCACCAGTGGTGCGCCATTAGTAAAATATACTAATGGCGTGGCACTAATGGCGCACTACTAATGCGCCATTAATGGCCAAATTAGGTGCGCCGATAGTAGGCCTTTTCCTAGTAGTGCCCTGAGCGACCAGGTGAAGCAGCTGGTCGAGCTCCACAAGGTCGCCGAACAGGCCATGAAGGGCCTCATAATTCGGCTGTGGCCATTGGAAGCCATGCCAGGGAGCTACTTCGGGCTAGTGCAGCGACTGGTGAACGCCTGTCCTTGGATTGAAGTCATCAAGCGCTCCGTCTGCATTGAAGGTGCCCGTCGGGCCCTAGCCCATGCTAAAGTGCACTGGGGCAAGATGGATGCTGAGAAGCTTGTGACGGACGGGCCACCGAAGGGCAAGGAGCATCACAAGCCCAAAATGTACTATGAGGGCGTCCTGAAGGGTGCCCGCCTTATAGCGGGTGAATGCTCCAAAGATGTAATTTTTGAATAGACTCGACTCACATTTGTTATCCTGTACGCTGAAAACTTGTTAATATGCGCTAATCACCGCTTGTGAATTTAAAATATTACCTTATGTGCGGCCGTTTATCAAATTTGAGAGATGGCAAGTCGTTGGCTTCAGCCCCCATGCCACGAGTGCTGGGGTGTTCGGGATAAACTTGAGCTCTTGTTCCCATTCTTGGGGTCCTTCGAGGAGGCGCTCAGCATAGCGAACAAGGCAACTAGACTATAGTGATTGAACACTCTCACTTAGCCATAGAATTCTATAATTTTAAATTTCGGTGAAGCCCCTAGTACTCGGAAGACCGAGTCCGGGGCGCTATCCACGCCTTGGCCGGACAATGCCGACTCCTCGCTCTAAGCGGCTTAAGTATTTAGGGACCCGAATAAACGTCTCGAACAGCGACCGGCTCTCGCCCTATCATGACGGTCATTTTTAGCTTTCTCCACTGAGGTGCTCAACCCAGCTCAACCGGGGCACAATCGCAGTGGTTCTCCCAGCGCTACCTTAGCCGATATAACGGGCGTAAGGTACCAAAACATGGGAGCCGGGCAAACCCAACTATTGACCCAAGACATGATTCAGAGTCGATGCATATAATGCTATAAGTTCGGGGTGCCGCACTTGTGAAAGTGTTCGGACTTATCACACCATATTTTTGGGGAACTTAAGCCCTTGGTGTATTGGCCGTACCAAAGTGTCTGGTGCAACGTGTCATGAATGAACATATATATAGATAAAGAAAGGAGTGCAATAATAGGCAAAAGCTATGTATTGTTTATTCAAAAAGGTACTGCAATGAAAGCAGAACGATACAAATAGTGCGATAGTATGTCCCCCTCCAGGGGTAAGCTGCGGGATGGTATGTAAAATGGGTATAATGCTCGTAGTAGAGACCACCTGGACACTCGACGTAGCTTTCTGCTTCCCTGGCTGTTGCATCGTGAGTTCGGCAATTCTAGAGCCGGACAGGGCTTTTGGAAATCGGAGTCCTGAAAGTAAGAGAAAAGAAGAAATAAAAAGAATGACACAATCGGGAGCCCCTGGTGTGGTTGAGCTGCATCCTGGGCGTGCCCCTCCCCTTATGCCCATGGTATCTCCAGAGCGTAGTTATGTGCGCGTAGTACTGGTTTCGCAATTTCGCGAGGGCTGGGGTTGGGGACGGTTGCTACGCGTGCTCGGATCGTGCCAGGCGGTCTTGTTGTAGATTACTCTGGGCGCGCTTGACGGTGTCCGGACGTTTAGTAGCCGGACTCGAGAATTGCTGTGAGAGGCTGCTTTGTACCTCCGCCGTGAGGGCCGCCGTATGCTCCTCCGTTCGGAGGGAGCGTTCGGTGTTTCCATAGACCATGATTACTCCTCGAGGGCCTGGCATCTTGAGCTTGAGGTATGCGTAGTGCGGCACCGCATTGAACTTTGCAAATGCGGTTCATCCAAGCAGTGTGTGACAGCCGCTGCGGAACGGGACTATGTCGAAGATTAACTCTTCGCTTCGGAAGTTATCCGGGGATCCGAAGACCACTTCGAGTGTAACTGAGCCTGTACAATTGGCCTCTACACCAAGTATGACGCCTTTAAAGGTCGTCTTTGTGGGTTTAATCCTTCAGGGGTCTATGCCCATTTTGCGCACTGTATCCTAATAGAGCAGGTTCAGGCTACTACCGCCGTCCATCAGGACTCTAGTGAGGTGAAATCCGTTGATGATTGGGTCAAGAACCAATGGGGCGAATCCGCCGTGGCGGATGCTAGTGGCTTGGTCCCTTCGATCAAAGGTGATCGGGCAGGAGGACCATGGGTTGAACTTTGGGGCGACTGGCTCCATCGCATATACGTCCCTTAGTGCACGCTTCCGCTCCCTTTTGGGTATGTGGGTTGCGTATATCATGTTCACCGTCCACACTTGTGGGGGAAGCCCTTCTGTCCTCTATTATTCGGCGGCCGGGGCTTCTCCTCGTCATCGCTATGCAGCCCCTTTGTAATTGAGTTCGGCATTTAACTTGCCTGCCTGTTTGAAGACCCAACAATCCCTGTTGGTGTGGTTGGCTGTCTTTCGGGGGTGCCATGTATTTGGCACGAGTGATTGATTATTCGGTCCAGATCGGACGGGCCCTCAGTATTTCTTTTGAACGGCTTTTTCCGCTGACTGGGTTTAGAGCCTCTGAATCCGGCATTGACTGCCGTATCTTCAGCATTATCGCCGTTAACGCGGCGCTTTGTGCTTGTTGCACGACACCGCCATTGCTGTCCTTGGTATCCGAACTACCAGGGTCTTTGGTCAAGTTGTTACTACGAGCTAGCCAGCTGTCCTCTCCCGCGCAAAAGCGGGTCATGAGTGTTGTGAGGGCTGCCATGGATTTCGGCTTTCCCTGTCCTAGGTGCCGGGCAAGCCACTCGCCGCGGATGTTATGTTCGAAGGCTGCAAGAGCCTCTGCATCGGGACAGTCAAGGATTTGATTTTTTTTGGTTAGGAACCGTGTCCAGAATTGTCTGGCCGATTCTTCTGGCTACTGAATTATGTGGCTGAGGTCATCGGCGTCTGGTGGTCGCACATATGTGCCCTGGAAGTTATCAAGGAATGCGGCTTCCAGGTCCTCCCAACAAACAATTGATTCTGTTGGCAAGCTGGTCCTTTAAGCTTCAGTGGGAGGTATTTGATGGCGTGTAGATCATCACCGCGGGACATGTGGATATGGAGGAGGTAGTCCTCGATCCAAACTGCAGGATCTGTTGTGCCATCGTATGATTCAATGTTTACGGGTTTGAAACCCTCGGGGATTTGATGATCCATCACTTCTACTGCGAAGCATAGTGGGTGTGCGGCGCATCTGTATTGTGCTATATCACGACGCAGCTCAAATGAGCTTTGTCTACTGTGTTCGGCCCGGCTGGAATTGCTGTATCCGGCGTGACGATTATCATCACGTGTCGTGGGGCGCCCACGCGATCCGTAGATCCAACTTGTTTGCCTTGCCTTATCCTCCAATATGTCTCGCAGGCCTGGCGCGTTTCCCCGTGCCTTGGTACTTTTCGAGCGACGCCGGGGTGCGGCTTGAATGGAGGGTCTAGAGGCGTCTCTGTCGCGGCCACGTGGTGGTCGGTCGGCCGCATCATGCGCTGGTGATGTAGGTTTGGGTGCTGCTTCCTCTAATTGGGGTAGCAGCCTGCGTTTTGGGTATCTCTTGGAGGGGCGTTCGAGTTCATACTCTTCGGCTACAAGGACTTCAGTCCATCTGTCATCTAGCAAGTCTTGTTCAGCTCTAAGCCGCTGCTGCTTTTTCTTGAGGCTGCTTGCCGTGGCCATAAGCCTGCGTTTGAAACGCTCCTGTTCGGTGGGATCCTCAGGCACGACAATTTCATCGTCGACGAGGCTTGCCTCGTCTTCGGAGGGAGGCATATAATTATCGTCCTCCACCTCCCTGTCTGCCGCTCTATCATGAGGGCTGGCTTCTCCCTCCTCCTGTGCTGAATCCTGCTGGAGGAGGTTGTCTTCGACACTGTCCGGGGTGTTATTATCTCCCGTGCCGGAATCACCGTTTTTGCTGTGGCGGGATTTAGAGCGGCGCCGCTGACGCCGGCGCTTGGGCTATTTCTTGGAGGGGTCATCCTCCGCTGTTCCCTCGATGTTCCCATCTTTTGGGATGTCCACCATGTATATGTCGTATGACGAGGTGGCCTTCCAGTGCCCTGTAGGTGCTGGTTCTTGGTCGTCTCCATACCTTCGATGTCTTCGGAGTCGAAGTCGAGCATGTCGGTTAAATCATCGACAGTGGCTACAAAGTGGGTGGTTGGTGGGCGTTGAATTTCTTCGTCGTCCGCATCCCAACCTTCTGACCATAGTCGGCCAGGGCTCTCCTGATAAACAGAGAGACTTTAGTGAATTCAGGATGTCGCCAAAGGGCGAGTGCTGAAAGATGTCCGTGGCAGTGAACTCCATAACCGGCGCCCAATTGGATTCAATTGGCAGGGCGCGGAGGGTTCGGAGTCCGGAGAGGAGTCCGACACCTTGGAGTCATGGTCTTTGCAAAGGACAGGGATGGAGTTCGGCTTAACCGCCGTAGAGATCGTAGCCCCCGAGGCGGTGTCCAGTCACTCGTCCTCGATCGGCGGAGTCGGCTTCGAGCTAAGGGTCGGAGCGGACGATGGTGTGGCCTCCAGGGCACTGTTCGGCGGCAGATCTAGATCATGCCCATCGAGACAGTGCGGCGCGCTTGGCTGTGGCTCGAATCCGTGTAGTTCAAACTCCCAAATCTGACATGATGGCCAGGGGCGTAGCTTTCGATCTGCTCCAGATGGCCAAGCGAATTGGCCCGTAGTGCAAAGCCGCCGAATACGAAGATCTGTCCGGGGAGAAAAGTCTCACCCTGGACCGCGTCGTTGTTGATGATCAAAGGAGCCATCGGGCCTAAGGATGACGACACAGAGGAGCTCTCAATGAAAGAACCAATGTCGGTGTCAAAACTGGCGGATCTCGGGTAGGGGGTCCCGAACTATGCGTCTAGGCAGATGGTAACAAGAGACAAGGGACACAATGTTTTTACCCAGGTTCGGGCCCTCTCGATGGAGGTAAAACCCTACTCCTGCTTGATTAATATTGATGATATGGGTAGTACAAGAGTGGATCTACCACGAGACTGGAGAGGCTAAACCCTAGAAGCTAGCCTATGGTATGATTGTTGTTCGTCCTACGGACTAAAACCCTCCGGTTTATATAGACACCGGATAGGGTTAGGGTTACACCAGTCGGTTACAATGGTAGGAGATCTACATATCCGTATCGCCAAGCTTGCCTTCCACGCCAAGGAAAGTCCCATCCGGACACGGGACAAAGTCTTCAATCTTGTATCTTCATAGTCAAGGAGTCCGGCCAACGGTGATGGTTCGGCTATCCAGACACCCCCTAATCCAGGACTCCCTCAGTAACGGTTGCGCGAGTCCATGGAGGGCTCCACCCAAAAGGGTCCACGAAGAAGCAACCTTGTCTATCCCACCATGGCCGTCGCCCACGAAGGACTTGCCTCACTAGAGGTAGATCTTCACGAAGTAGGCGATCTCCTTGCCCTTACAAACTCCTTGGTTCAACTCCACAATCTTGTCGGAGGCTCCCAAGTGACACCTAGCCAATCTAGGAGACACCACTCTCCAAGAAGTAACAAATGGTGTGTTGATGATGAACTCCTTGCTCTTGTGCTTCAAATGATAGTCTCCCCAACACTCAACTCTCTCTCACAGGATTTGGATCTGATGGAAAGACGATTTGAGTGGAAAGCAACTTGGGGAAGGCTAGAGATCAAGATTCATATGGTAGGAATGGAATATCTTGGCCTCAACATATGAGTAGGTAGTTCTCTCTCAGAAATGGTAAGTTGGAAGTGTAGGTTTGTTCTGATGGCTCTCTCCATGAAGGAAGAGGAGGTGGAGGGGTATATATAGCCTCCACACAAAATCTAACCGTTACACACAATTTACCAATCTCGGTGGGACCGGATCATCAAACTCGGTCGGACCGATTCAGTAAATATTGTGACCGTTAGGGTTTTCGGTGGGACCGATATGGTTAGGGTTAGGGCATAACGTAATCTCGGTGAGACTGATTACACAAACTCGGTGAGACCGATTTTGGTAATTAGCTAACCAGAGAGTTGGCCAGGCAAACTCGGTGGGACCGATTACTCAAACTCGGTGAGACCGATTTGGGTAATAAGTTAACTAGAGAGTTTGCATTGTAATCTCGGTAGTACCGATTTCTCAAACTCGGTGAGACCGATTTTGATAATGGACATACACAGAGAGATTACAATCCCATCTCGGTGAGCCCGAGATCCCTATTGGTGAGACCGATATGCCTAGGGTTTGTGGTGGTGGCTATGACATCTGAACTCGGTTGCGCCGGATAGAAAGAATCGGTGGGGCCGAGTTAGACTTTTGGTTTAGGACAGGTGTGTGGATGTGGAAAAGTAGTTGAGTGTTTTGGAGCATATCACTAAGCACTGTGGAGCAAGAAAATCATTAAGCAACACCTCATCCCTTCTTGAAAGTATTTGCTTTTCCTATAGACTCAATGTGATCTTGGATCGCTAAAATACAAAATGAAGAGTCTTGAGCTTGAAGCTTGAGCCAATCCTTTGTCCTTAGCATCTTGAAGGAGTTCCACATCCTTTAGTCCATGCCACTCCATTGTTGAACTTGTCTGAAATATACTAGATAAAAGTGTTAGTCCAACAAGAGATATGTTGACATTAATTACCAAAACCACCTAGGGAGCACTTGTGCTTTCACGTTGAGTGCCAAGATTTTAAGAACTTTCTCAAGGACAAAAGAGTGAAATTCGTTACTGTAGACTTTAGGAACGACAGGGATGTCCTGCGTCGGATATGTCTCGTTGTAGGCCAGCCCTTCAATCTCCAGAAGGCAAGCCCGGTGTCCTCCTCTCAACCTTCAATGCTGACCCCGGCAACAGCCATGATTGCATCCTTCATACGCTAAACTGAAGAAACCTCATCACGAGTTTCATCATGCATAGGAGTCGAAGACATTAGATGAGGATCACATCCTATACGCAGCAATGGATGCCTACCTTTGTTTAAATATCTACAAGAGTTGGATGAAGAAGCAGAGCCCAGTGTCCGATTCAAGCAAATAAGCGTCGGCGAAGAGGAAGAGTAAGAGGAACGAGGACGAAGTCGAGGACGTGGACTCGGACTCCGAGTAGGTGGCAGTGCCGTCACTCAAGCTGGTTCTACTGCAGTGTCAAGCGGACTAGTTTCTTAGTTTATTTTCAAGGGTGTGTTGTCTTTGAGGCCCTAAGCAGAACTATGTTTATGTTCTTTCTCGTTATTTGAACTCTTTAATACGTGCAGTAGTACTAGTACTATGTCTTACTACTGTTCTTCTTGCGATTGGTACTCTTGCTTTCGTATCTTCGTGTTCCTACTGTACTTAATACGTTCGTACTAGTAGTATAATTTGGGTCAGTCGATTTGTGAAAGAAGATCGACGGAGCGAAGGAAGAAGACGGAAGAAGAGGTGGAAGAAGCCCTTCTAGCCATCCATGTTGCATCAAACGGCTCACAAGAGTCGACTAACCCAAATTGCTCCTTCAGATTGCAGGATCCATGTGGCATTCAAGGTCTCGAAGGTAGATTCCGCGTCCGCACCCGGTTTGCGGGCTCGACGCGCGCGCGACCGTCTTCTGCCGCGACAGCCACCATGTGTGCTTCCTCCGTGCAGGCAGAGACGACAATGACACGCTAGTTCCTCCTCGCCGGCATGCTGGAGCACGCGCTTGTCCTCCTCTTCATATGCTGCGTGCATAGACGCGGCTCCACCAGTTGCTCGCGTGCTTGGCAGCGCGGCGGTATCGCGAGGAGGGACTGTAGACGACGTGAGCGGGCGAGCCTTCGGCTTCATGGCATAGGGATGGCGGTGACATGGTGGTGATGGGCGAGAAATTGTTGGCCGGAGAAGGTGGGCATCGGCATGCGCAACGGCGGCAGCGGCATATTGATGAGTGCGCGTATGGGAGCTTACTTTAGTTTTATATAAGGTTGGCCAAACTTAAAAGAAAACCGTACTAGTACACGTAAACATTAGACTTAGGCAGCGCTTTATTCGTTAGTACCACATCCACGATATGGAATCCTGTGCAAGCGCGTGAACCGCGGCCGCGTGGTCGATTGAACAGTGTGTCACCGTGTCGCGCTCGAAGTACATCCACCAAACCTTTTTGTGTGTGTGAAAACAATCCCCGAATATTACTCAACTTTTTTTCCTGAAAAAGTTCTTGACGCTGCAATATTTCCATATATTTGAATTTAGCTCCAGTTCGTGTTTATTTGGATTTGGACGTTTTAGGTGTGCCCTAGTTTCTTTTAATACTAATTTTGTGTGTGTGACTGAGAGAGAACGTGTGTATGTGTCCATATGTGTGTTGTGACGGAAGGGTAATGTGGAGACGGTGTGCGTGTGATATAGACATAGAGAGGTGTGAATGTGCAAATGATCATGCATGAGTGAGACATAAGCAGATGCCGATACGTTGTGCATACATGAGAGAACGGTCTTCTAGTTTACCTATGTGTGTGAGAGAGAGAGAGAGAGAGAGAGAGAGGAGCATCCGTAACACAACAACCATCTATCTCTATTCGTCCGTCCCTTGCACAATCGCATGTAACACATGCATCAACGCGCACATTTTGACACCCTCACCCGGCCCCTGGCCACCTCAAGGCCCGCACAATCTATTCGTGAATACCCATTTCTCTCCTTAGGTTTGTTTTCTCTCATATCTGACACACACACACACACACATCACACATCACAACACACACACACACCCTCCCCCGAGCACACAATTCATCCCTATCCAAGGTTTTACGGCGACCGCTCTCGCTTGTGCTTCTTTGCACCCCAACATGCACAACTCCTCAATCTTCAAAGAGGGCATCGGGGAGATCGAAGACGGCGACCACACCACGCTAGAGAATGCGGGGCCATTTGGAAGCAGGATGAAGTGACGACGGCTGACTGACTCCTCCCCCCACCCTCTCTCTCTCTTTCACAAAATTACCAATCCCTCTCTCTCCCGCACAAAATTATCAATCCCTCAACCCACGAGATCCTTCTCCTCTCGTCCATGTTTTTCCAGCTCTCTCATCAAACATGTTGTCTCTTCTCCTTCCACGTATACAGAATCCAGATGCACACGCGTCTCACGTATATTACATGACTCCATCTTTCTCACGGACCTAACTTCTTCCTCTCTGTTTATCTCTCTATCTCTCTCTCTGTCTCATTAGGTTTGTCTCCTACTCTCTCGTCCACATACATACAATCTTTCCCGCCCTATCTGCTCCATCTTCGCAAGCTCTCTCTGCACGTTTCATTCACACATTGGGATATGTTCAAAATGTTGCTTCTATAATGGCTGATGTAGAGTTATGGTTGGTTTTGTTGCATCCTATAAAGTAATGACTATGAAACACATTTAGATTCTCATTTGACTGGGATTATGTGAGTTTGAGCATGTTGTGAAGTACTATAGATCTTGTATACATCTCGGGATTCGACAATGATTGTAACTATTGAATTGTATAGACCATTACATTCGAAGTCAATAGCCTAATATATTAATTTCACAATTTCAACAAATGATTAGTTCACTACAAACTAAGAAAACAAATGTGTACTCCCTCCATTTTTACTTAAGTCCACGTATTAGCATTGGTCAAAGTCAAGTTTTGTAAACTCTCAGAAAGCTTATAACAAAAAATATTAACATATACAATAACAAAAAAATATCATTAGATTTATTATTGAATGTACTTTCACATCATACATATTTGTTATGGTAAATGTTTATATTTTTCTATAAACTTGGTCAAACTTTAGGAAGTTTGACTTCGTCAAACCTAATATGCAGAGTTTACTAGTACTACTCGCTAGTTGCTTAGCCGAATCACTCAACACGCCACACAAGGAGTTTAGTGTCACAAAATTTTAAGGTCGGCGGGAAAATCTCCCGCGACCCTGATTCGAGAAGTGGGAAGTTACCATCATAGCCTTCAGAACATGCCTATGGATGACGCTTCGTCGAGGGCTGTTTTCGTAACTTCAGGTTCACCCTACCCAGCCAACCCCACCCCGGCACCCAGAGTAGTACACTTGAATACTCCCCGTTTTCAATCCCCACCGCAAAATAGACTTCTCCACGGCACCGCAGCCTTCGTGCTCCTGCCCTTTACATCGGTGCACTCGTCCACCGCAGTGTATCTGCCTCATCGACGACCTCGTATGCCGCACTAGAGACGGTCCACCGTCATCGTCGTACATAGAACCTCATCCCCGGCATCGTCTTCCACGGTCTCGGATCTGCTTCCCAGAAGCCGACGCCAAGCGCAGAAGCACCACCGTCGTGGACAATAACTGACTCTCGTTGCCGACCATGACTCACAGAGGCTGCCGCGACCATTGTTCTCCTCATCGATTGGTAATGTGTGTATTGAATCACTTAGCAATACATGTGCAGTTCCAGTTTTGTTCATACCTACCCTTAAAATTTCCTGGGTGCTAAGAATATCAGCTTGTAATTGTGTGTCCCTCCTGTATCACGCTGTGCTTGGGTAGGTTTTTCATCTGCAACCAGTAGTGTGGCAAATGATGGGAAGTTTTTTAGAACTAGCAAGATGTCCATGTGTTGCACGCATCAAGATGCATTTGTATGAGTAGTTTATCTTGTGGGAGAAAAGGATGAACGAGGGAAGGCCTTATTTGCAAATCTAGAGAGGGGTATGGGTATCTTTTTGCAAAACTCCCATTGTTTCCTTCCTATCTGTTAGATATAAATCGGATGGCCCATATTGCGGGATGGCAGGCACACCATCATCACCAACTCCGTAGGATGGCAGGATGGCAGGCATGTCGGGAAAGGATCGCGTGCGCGCGGGAAAAAGCAGTCGGGCGTGCGCTAATTTTGGCGCGCGGCGTCCGACGCGCTTTATAAAATCCAACGCCTGCTCTGTGCCTTGGCACTGCTCTTTCCCCGCTCTGTGCCTCGCCACCGCTCTTTCTCGAATCGCCGCCGCCGCGCCACCATGCCGCCGCGTCGTCCGGAAACTTGGGGATACCGCGGTGTCCGCGTGCGCCCCTCCGGCGGCTTCTCCGCTGAGATCCAGTTCCGCGGGATGCGCCTCGGCCTCGGCAATTTCGACACCGCCAACGAGGCCACCCGCACGTACGACATGGCGGCGTGGCGCTCCCGCTGGCCTCATAGAAGATTGACCTTCCCCAACGTGCCGACGCGGGAGCGGGCGCAGGAGCTCGTGCCTCTGCCACGGCTTAGCACCGACGAGGATCGTCGCAACAACCGGAGGCGGGAGCACCGTCTCGGCATCACAGAAATGGATGAGGAAGCCATGGCGCTATGGCGCCCACACTTCCCGCAGGACATCATCAAGGAGCACGAGTTCTACGCGCAAAGGAGGGCGTAGAGGGATAAGAGGAGTGCGGAGCGAGCTGCTTATCACGAGGACAAGCGTAGGTGAAAAGCGGACGCCCAATTCAACATGAGGCTACGAGCAGCGTTGCCCTGGGAATCCGATGACGATCGGTATCTTCACGCCTACAGTCAAGCATTGGAGGAGGACATCACTGAGGAAGAGTCAGACATCGAGGAGTAGTTGAATTATCTATTTTTTATATCTATCAATGCTGAGAACTATCCTCTACTCTCTAGTCTCTTTACTTCTCGATCTCAGCACTATAAATGCTTTCTTAAAGCGCTGCACGTTGCGATTCTGTTGGACATGCTCTAACATGGCAGACGAGTGCTTTAATGTTTCCCACAAGATGCGCGAGTATTACGAGTGCGAACATGATGAGTAGCAATGAAGACCAAACACGGGATATTGGGGACATCTTCAAGGAGCGTGGCAAGTTAAAGAGGAGTTGCACCGAACCTGTAAAATGAGATTTGGTAAGTAACACCCTTTCAATTACTTTCTTTTAGCCTCGTGTTCTTCGATGTGTATATGTTGTAGTTTCTGTTTCTCTTAAGCCTGGTGTTCTTCGATGTTTAATAAGAAGAGTCTTAATCGTCCTAATGCTTTCGTTTTAGCTTGATGTAGGAATTGGGTGTTCTCACCTTGTAGTCTATTTTTATATTTTTCCCCTTTTGAATTCACTTCTCCGAGTTCTGTTTATCTAACTTCTACTAAATGGATCTGGGTTGCTCTGAGTATTGATCTAAAAAAGAAGTAACTTCATGTCAGGATGCAGTTCCTACGAGGAGGGAAGTATGGTCAACCTCGAGATCATGTTTCCAAAATGAGGCTGGATTACACACAAGGTGCCAGTTTCCTAATGATGTTGGATTACACACAAGGTGCAAATTCCCAGATGATGCTGGATTACACACAAGCCAGGTGGAGTCATCAGCTATGTCCTTGTGGCACTAGTAAAGGCTGAAAGAAAGCATGCAGCAGCCCTTGAGAATGTAGCTGAGTTCCTGAAGAAGCGAAAAGAGCAATCAGATGCTCTCTTCACCCAAGCCAAAGAAGAGATGGAAGAAGCCAGAAATAAGCTAGCAGAGGCAGAGCAGGCTAGGCGTCTCCTGCTATCTAAAACTGTTATCAATACAAAATTTCCTTCATCATAGCTAGGTTCAAATGTTTATCCAGTCAGCATGCTTGTTGTGATGTCCGTGCATCTACTGATGTGGCACAAAATATTTTTTTCGGGTCATGTAATAACAGCAATTACTTTCAAAACAATAATAGACGAAGCATTGGACATCGTATAGTTCACGCGCAAGCCCGACATTGCAAGTTCAACTTCCACATCAAATTCATGTTCACAGATATCTGCACATTCATACATAATGTCCACAACCATGATTCACTTCAAAGCCAAAAAGAATGTGAGGAGAGTTATAAATAAAGAAAAACCTCTACTAGTTCACGCTACCGGTCTTGAGCACAACAAGTCAAGACCATGGGTAAATTAATTATATTTTAGTCATTTTTGTGTTCAAAATGCCTGCCGCTCATGGGAAGGATGTGTTGCCGGCACACGTGCGGATTCAGTGAAGGAAGGAGGGGAAGTCTTAGCTGGTTGCACGCGGCGAGGGGGCGTGCTCAGCCAGGCCTGCAGCGAGTGGGGCCCTCTTGGCCGGCGCGCCGGTTCAATGCCTGCGCTATGAGAGGTCGCGCCTGTGTCAGCGCAATCACTCCCTCCAGTCCTTTTTTGTTTGGGTATAACAAAATCTCGTTTTCCATTCACATTTTACAAGTAAAATTCATGGACAAACTTTGACCCAAAATACGATGGGGACTAGTAAACCAGAATGGAGGTAGTAGTTTTTTTAATCGAAGAAGGGTTTCCCCTTCCGATTTTCATTACTGAAAACCAGCATCAAGATCTAAACCATAGTATTTACCCTAGAACTACCAGGTTCAACATCTCGCAACATAAACCCATACAACCATACGCCAAGGAGGTACGTAGTACTATGAATTCCATTTTCGCTCTGTACCAATCGTTCTAAAAACTACTTAGTACTTATAACGCGCCATTGAAAATCGGAACTCTTAACCCTGCTAAAAATGATATTTTAAATGTGGCTACTCGACCTGTGGCAACTGGCGAGCCACCGCCTCCAAGTCGTTCACCTGTGGTCCCGACCATCAACTCCTACAGATCAAATTATAACGCGAGCTGACTATTCCTACAAAGGTGCTCAACCACGTACCCGGTACCCGTGAATGCAGCAATCGTGCACCTAGGGTTTTAGGGTTTATTTGTTAATGTTGCTTTTACGTAACACTCATGTGTGCGAGACAGCGTGAGGTCGACTGTGCGCGTGCGCCTCTTCTCTTCGTATATGTACTCCATCGTTTGTCTGGTGTCCAAAAAATAATAATAACTACTAGCAATGTGCCAATGCGTTGCCACACGATCAAAGTAGATTAATACATATTCACCGATTTGATATAAAAACAAGTCTAGTTTTGAAATACGTATATCACTAAAAATATGTTATGTTTCACTCAAAAGATATTCCTTTGGCGGTTTTGATGAAATAAGGGAGGAATGTTGTTGGTTTCAAGATTCGAGAATGGTATATGTCTAATTTCTACTCTTACTAGCAAGATGGTCGTGCGTTGCACGGAACATCATGATCCTGTGGGAGAAAAGGATGAACGAGGGAAGGCCTTATCTGCAAATGTGGTGAGGAGTGCGGGTAAATTGCCATATTTTCCTTCCTATCCGTCAGATATAAATCAGACGACCTACATTGCAGGATGGCAGGCCACCATCATCACCAACTCTATTTTTATCCCTACTCTTATAAAAAGCATTGTCGGTGATGATCGTGGTGCCTGCCATCCTGCAATATAGGTCGTCCGATCTATATCCTGACGGATAGGAAGGAAACTATGGCAATTTTGCAAAAGATACCCACACCCCTCTCCACATTTGTAAATAAGGCCTTCCTCGCTCATCCTTTTCCCCACAAGATAAACTACTCATACAAATGCATCTTGATGTTCCGGGCAACACATGGGCATCTTGCTAGTTGTTGCAAAAAGCCCATGTGTGTGTGAGAGAGAGGGAGAGTGGAGGATGACAGAGTGCATGTGCGACAAAGACACAAGGAGTGTGTGTGCGATAGGTATCAGCTTAAAACGAGGCGATAGTGTGTGTTTGTGTGCACGATCGAGAGGGCGTGTCTCAAGAAGGGAAGAAAAATCTCCATAGATACAAGGAGCGGGAGAGAGACATGTATGCGATAGTGGAAGGACGAGTGTGCGGGTGTATAAACCTATCTAGAGGCTAGTCGATAGATGTTTGTGAGAGAAATACGAGTCGGTATGCGAAAGCGAGAGTTTTGTGTGTGTGTGAGAGAGAGAAGGTAGTCGAGAAGGGGAGTGGAAGCAAGAGTTGTGTGTGTGTGTGTGTGTGTTTGAGAGAGAGAGGGGGGGGTTGTCTGATTGGTAAACAAATGAATAATGTCAGTCTGGGATGGAGACGAAAAGGAGACCGCAACAATGTTGTGTCTACAGGAGAGAGAGAGTAATTTTAGTGGTATTAGTCATATCTAGAGACATATAGGGTGTATGAGAGAATCCCATAGAGAGAAAGAAAAAGTGAAAGACGAGTGGAGACTGTGTGTGTGGTGGTGAAAAAGAAAGCTTAGGTACCGAGTGATACCAGAGAACAGTAGAGACGTGAGAGATAATGAAAACCGTTTAATGTATAATGATAGGGAGAGTGTGACACTTCTCAAGAGAGACATCGAGAGACCATGTTTACGAGGATAGGAGAAACATGAAGTGAGCTTGCGGGTGAGCTGGAGAAAAGAGAGTGATAGATACATGAAGGAGCATGCATGTGAGAGAGATGGGCATGAAAAGAGTTAACATAAAAGGGATTCAAATATTTGAATTCAAGATGATGATACATGTAATCCATACTCGAACCAAAATTGATCTATCAAACATGCATACTCATATGAATTCACGCGCATCTATGTTATTTAATATGTAGATATTTCTTATCCATAAATTTTAGTAGAACATAATTTGGTTAAATTTTTTCAAATTCAACGTTAGGATTTTGAGATCATTATATTTGTAAATCATATTATACATATAAAGGAGCAGAATTCTTTGTTGTGCTTTTGAAAGTATATATAAGAAATGATGTATATAGAATTTAATTCCAATTGAAAATGGATCCTGCCCGAAAAAATAGAATACAAACGGGATTCGAATTGAGCTGGCACGGTAAACGTGCACTCTACAAAAATTGAACGAAGCGGGGAAAGTCACAAGAATCACGAAACCAAAATCTGCGAGATGGAAATTACTACTGCCTATCCCTGCCACGCAAAGCCTATCTGCTGATTTCTATAGGTTTCGATAGGGGTAGGTTTGTAATTTCACCCAGACGTGATGTAACGGCCTCTTACCTGGATTCATACACGGTGGGTGAGGGAGTCCTGGATAAGGGGGTATCCAGACAGCCGGACTGTATGCTTTGGCCGGACTGTTGGACTATGAAGATACAAGATATAAGACTTCGTCCCATGTCCGGATGGGACTCTCCTTGGCGTGGAAGGCAAGCTTGGCGATTCGGATGTAGATCTCCTCCTCTGTAAACCGACTCTGTGTAACCCTAGCCCCTCCGGTGTCTATATAAACCGAAGGGTTTAGTCCGTAGGATACAACTACAACCATACCATAGGCTAGCTTCTAGGGTTTAGCCTCTCTGATCTCGTGGTAGATCAACTCTTGTAATACTCATATCATGGAGATCAATCAAGGAGGAAGTAGGGTATTACCTCTATCGAGAGGGCCCGAACCTGGGTAAACATCGTGTCCCCAGCCTCCTGTTACCATTAGCCTTAAGACGCACAGTTCGGGACCCCCTACCCGAGATCCGCCGGTTTTGACACAGACATTGGTGCTTTCATTGAGAGTTCCACTGTGTCGTCGCGGTAAGTCCTGATGGCTCGTCTCGTTGTCAAAGACAACATCACCTCCGGGGGAGCCCTGGCTTTAGGCAAAACTCTCCGGCTGGGCGGCTTCGTTATGATCGCCCGATCGGATTTTGCGCCGAGGATGACTTCTCAGGTCATGAAAAATAGCCTCCATGTTGATTAAGAATTTGCCGAACAGATGGACCCAATGGAGCTCTTCTCCCTCAATGAGATCTTGGATCGCATCGCCGCCCCGGGCGTCGCTATGGACTATGACCGGATCAGGCTTAAACCTGATCAAAGGGAGATTCACTCTCCACCGGCACCCACGAGATAGCGGTAGTGGAAGAGCATCATCCTAATTCTCCGTCCACTTTGAGGATGAACTATGTACGGATTTCCGAGCTCTCCGAGCCAGACACCACTCGCGAGAGAATATGACCCCGGTCTCGGAGTCAGGATCGGGGGGCGGGCCAAAGAAATCGGGCAACGCCCCAGAACCCGAGTCATTAAGCTTAGAAGCTTCTTTGCCCCTCGGTCCCAGATCAGGTGAGGATTCGGATTCAAATCCAACCACCCACCCAGATTTATCCAATCTTTCCCATATCAAACAAGAGCCCCAAGAAACAGTACATCATTACTGGGCCAGATTCCTCCTTGTGATAAACAGGGTCAAGGACTGTCGCGAGGCAGACGCAATCTCCCTCTTTTGCAAAAATTGCACGGACAAAGGGATTCTCAACGCTATAAGTCGCCGTGAAATAGTACACTTCACTGACTTAGCGGCCATAGTGCAAAAATACTGCGCGATGGAAAGCTCCTGGAAAACCCAAACAAGTTTTTGGGACAATCCGGCTCTAGCCAAACCCCCTGTCCGAACTAAAAGGGTAAACTCTCGTAAGTCAGTCGATTCAAGTACCCAAAAAAAGGCCGTCGCAAGGCGTGGAACCGTATTGGACAAATGGCTAAACGGGTCGTGCAAGATTAACAGCACACCGGATACTATGCCGACGCATAGCCTTAGAGCATGTTGGATACTCGGGCAGGTAGAAAAGAGCGGCGAGGATCTCCTCATAAAACATACAGCAGAGCAACGTCCCGCCGGAGACAAAAATACGGTATTTACAGTCTTCAAGACATTCCCCTCAAATAAAAATCACAAGCGAGCTCAGCGCAGCCTCGCAGAAGTTTGCCACGTGGCAACAATAAACCCATGTAATGACACGGCTATAACTTACAGTGCTAGTGACGGACCTCAATTCCGAACAGTCCGAGCACTAGCCGCTTTGGTCCTTAGCCCAATTGTGGATGGCTTCAGGCTCCCTAAAGTGCTCATGGACGACGGAAGCGGAATAAACCTCATCTATGAGGAAACCCTTAACAAAATGGAAATTGACAAGAGCCACATTGAACGAAGCAGCATGACCTTCAGGGGAATCATCCCTAGTCGAGAGGCACATTGCGCGGGAAAAATCACACTGGATGTGGTATTCGGCACGCCGAAGAACTACAGGTACGAAGAAATTACATTCCAAGTGGCCCCGTTCAGCAGCGGATAGCACGCCCTCTTGGGGCGGGACACATTCACAAGTTTTCAGGCTATACCCCATTACGGGTACATGAAGCTCAAAATGCCCGGGCCCAGTGGAGTCATCACTCTGGCTAGCGATCTGGACGTCGCACTCCGCGCCGAAAATAAAACCGCCGCCCTCGCCCTGGAGGCATTATCAGAAGCCCTCGCGGCTGAAGAACTGATAACACTGCGAGCAACAGTGGAAAGAGACGACGTGATACTCGACAAGCGACCTAAATCCACCTCCTTCAAACCAGTGGACGAGATAGTTAAATTCCAGGTTCACCCAACAGACCCTTCGAAGACAGCTTCCATTGGAACACAGCTGAACCCCATAATAGACGCTGGACTGTGAGACTTCCTGCATGAAAATTGGGATATTTTCGCCTGGCATCCTTCAGACATGCCGGGCATCCCACGCAGGCTGGCCGGACACAACCTCAATATAATAAAAGGATACAAGCCAGTCAAGCATACTCTTAGACGCTTCTCAGAGCATAAACAACAAGCCATGGGGGAAGAGCTAGACAAGCTACTCGAGGCCGGATTCATCAAAGACATCAAACATCCGGATTGGCTAGCAAACTTGGTAATGGAAACAAAAAAGGACAAATCCTGGCGCTTGTGTGTCGATTTCAAAGACTTCAATAAAGCTTGCCCCAAGGATCCCTTTCCCCTCCCCCGTATTGATCAAATAATCGATGCCACCGCAGGACATCACTCATTGTGTTTCCTCGACGCATACTCCGGATACCATCAAATAAAGATAGCGGAGTCCGACCAGGCTGCAACAGCCTTCATCACTCCATACAGCCCCTTATGTTTCAACACCATGCCCTTCGGGCTCAAATATGCCGGCGCAACCTATCAATGCATGATTCAGACATGCCTGGAAAAACAAATCGGCAAGACAGTAGAGGCCTACGTAGACGACGTGGTCGTCAAAACAAGACATGTCGAAACTTTAATAGACGACTTGAGGCTTACGTTCGATAATCTCCGAACATACGACATCAAGCTCAACCCGGAGAAGTGTGTCTTCGGAGTACCCTCCGGAAAATTGCTCGACTTCATTGTTTCCAATGGAGGAATTGAAGCCAATCCGGCAAAAATCCGAGCTCTATCACAGTTGGCTATCCCAACAGACCTCAAGCAAATCCAGAAACTAACTGGATGTGTGACTGCCTTAAGCCGCTTTATCTCCCTCTTAGGAAAAAAGGCACTACCCCTGTATCACCTTCTTCGATGCAATCAACACTTGAGTAGAGCGGATGCGTCCACGGCCGGACTGGAAGAAATAAAGGCACTCTTGGCCACCAACCCAGTCTGATCACGCGCCAAACATTGGCGAACCCATGCTATTATACATAGCCGCAACAAACCAAGTTGTGAGCGCAGTGCTCGTCGTCGAACGAGAGGCGGACGGACACAAGTTCCCGCTCCAAAAGCCGGTATATTACGTGTCCACGGTCCTCACTCCATGCAAATCTCAGTACCCGCACTATCAAAAGATAGCGTATGCGGTCTTCATGGCATCCTGGAAACTACGACACTACTTTTAAGAGTGTTCGATCACGGTGGCCTCCGAAGTAGCATTCAATGACATAATAAATAACCGCGACGCAACAGGCCGAATTGCTAAATGGGCTATTGAGCTCCTTCCGTTCGACATAACATACAAACCAGGGCGGGCCATTAAGTCATAATCTTGGCTGACTTCGCCCGAATGAATGAGGCGAACTCCCTAAAGAGTACGGCGCATACTCAAATTGGATCATGCATTTCGACGGCTCTAAAATGCTGGCCGGATTGGGAGCAGGTGTCGTCCTGACATCCCCCACCGGAGATACGGTGTAGTGCGTCCTCCAAATATTATACACAGACTCAAATAATGCAGCCGAATACGAGGCTCTATTGCATGGTCTTCGGATGGAAGTCTCCATGGGCATTCAACGCCTCGAAGTGCGCGGGGACTCGAACCTCGCAATATCTTAGGTAAATGGAGACTTTGATGCCAAGGACCCGAAAATGGTGGCTTATCGCAAAGCCGTCCTCAAAATGTCAGCTCGGTTCGAGGGGCTCGAATTCCACCATGTGGTCAGAGAAAATAACCAAGCGGCCGATATCCTCGCCTCGCATCGGCGCTAGACGCCAATTCGGCCCCACCTAATATCTTCTTAGAAAGGTTGTTCAAGCCGTCCGTGGCATGGGGAGGAGTCGGCACTATTATTCGGCCCGAACACAACCCCAGATTCTGAACCTTCAGACGTAATCGAAGGCTCTGTCACCGAAATAACATCTTCGGCCCATGAAATAATGGCTGTCATCGCCCCGTGGACCGAGCCCTTCTTGGCCTACCTTAATAGGCAAGAGCTCCCCGAGGACCAAAATGAGGCACGTTGTATTGTGCGATGCTCTAAAGCCTACAAAGTCCATGAAGGAGAACTCTACAAGAAGAGCCCTACCGGAGTGCTCCAACGATGCATCTCCGAAGAGGAAGGGCGGCAGCTCTTAGCCGAAATCCATTCTGGACTAGGCGGGCACCATGCGGCAGCCCGAGCTCTCATGAGCAAGGCCTTTCGGACAGGATTCTACTGGCCGACAGCGCGGGCGGATGCACAGGACCTTGTCCAACATTGCATTGTTTGTCAACTATTTGCCAATCAGAGCCATATGCCCCCTACCGCTCTCCAAACGATCCCCATAACTTCTCCCTTCGCGGTCTGGGGGCTGGATATGGTGGGACCCCTTAAGGGGGGAAGCCATAAGAAAAAATACTTATTGGTCATGGTGGACAAGTTCACCAAATGGATAGAAGCCAAACCAGTTAAAACGGCCTAATCTGGACCAGTGATAGACTTCATATCGGAGGTTGTACACCGCTACGGTGTCCCCCACAGTATCATCACTGACAATGGCTCCAATTTTACAGCCGAAGAGGTAAAAGCCTGGTGCAGCAAAATGGGCATTTAGCTCGACTACGCCTCTGTCTATCACCCCCAAACAAACGGTCAAGTTGAACGTGCAAATGGTCTTATCATAAGCGGCATCAAACCTAGACTAGTGCGATCCTTGAAGGAATCAGACACGCATTGGGTCGAGGAACTCGACTCCGTACTCTGGGGGCTGCGGAACACGCCGAATGGCACCACCGGATACACAACATTTTTTATGGTGTACGGCGCAGAAGCAGTGCTGCCCTGCGACATAATTCATGACTCACCTCGCGTGCACATGTATGAAGAGAAGGAGGCCGAGCTAGACCGGCAGGACAACTCAGATGCTTTGGAGGAGGAGCGTGATGTCGCTAAAGCCTGTTCTGCATTCTATCAGCAACAGTCTCGAAGGTATCAAAGCAGAGAAGTACGGGCCAAAACATATAACATTGGTGAACTTGTTCTACCCCTACCTGATAAGAAGAAGGACAAACTCAAACCCAAGTGGGAGGGTCCCTTCATCATTGATAAAGTTCTCACCGGAGGAGCTGCATCAGAGCGCAGAGCGATCTCGATAATGACTCGAGCCGAACCCATGGAACGCGGCCAGACTCCGAAGATTCTACGCCTAGCGCCGAACTCAGTGTTCGTCTCCTTCACTCCGCTTCTTCAATTATGTTCCCTTTCCTCCTTTCTCTCCCCTTTTCCTTTTTCCTTTTTTCTATAGCCTGAGAACTGTACGGATGCCCTGAGCATTCCGGACGCATTACGCGTGCACAGTATACCTGGGGGCTTTCTATTCGGAAGCTAAATATAACCACTTTTAATGCCTTCTTGCCGGCCACATATGCATTTTTCTTTCCATATGTGCCTTTTCTTCACCATTATATGCATCGATATGACTTAAGTTTTGGCCATGCTGGGTTGCCCAGCTCTTGTATTTATGCCCTACGTTCCCGTTAATTCGGCTAGGGCATAAGGGGAGCACCTCTGTGATTGTTACTGCCGGTTGAGCCGGATGTGTACCTCGGACTGGGTGAAGCCGAAAGCTAGCGTTCTTAAGGGATTATTCGGTCGGTGAATAAAAGATGTCCTCGTTCGTAACAACGAAAAAACCTAGATGTTTTGTTTCATGCGCTTCTGTTCGCAGTTCGGACATGCACATCGATGCATGCGTACCTAGAGGAAGGAACCCCTAACGGAACTATTCTCTCTGGAAGATTTTTCTTACTATCCATGTAATATAACATAACTAGTTGGGTACTTGTCTGTTGAAGCACTTATGACCCCTACGCCTGGTTTCCATGCATACCCCGATTTTTCGTAACTGTGTGGGTATTCGGACACACCCCGGACTGTCGGATCCGGGGGCTGAAGCGAAAAGGTCCGCCATGACAAATAATTTTCAATCCGGCTAGGGAGTACATGAGCCTTTTTAAATTACATAATCATATCGACTGGCCGTACTCTTCCTCTGTACCATCCAACAGGCTGTCTAACTTGCAATCCTGCTGGGAATACTTTGCAACTAATGCTACTTGGTCATACACCAAACTAACGGGTATCTCTTGTCCATCTGGCCCAGCCGGTCCAACTTCGGCCATATGGTTCGGGTCAGCCTTGGCGTATTGCGTCTTCACCATGGCCCAAGCTTCTCGCACCTTGCCGGCAAGCTGATATCTTCCATACTTGGAAGCTCCGCCGTGCTCCTTTGAGCATCTCTACAAGTTCGCTCATGCCACCTGGCAGGGAAGCGGACGGCCACAAAGCCTGGACATTACCCTGCATCACCTGCCGAGCTCGTTCGTGCAGGCCAGACAGCTCTTGCAGCATATCGCTGCGGAACCGGGCATCTCCTCTTGGGGCATCCCGTCAACATACCTCTGAGACATAACTCTGTCATCAATCGCCTCCCATGAACTATACCACAGTTTGTTCAAGCACTTACTATAAATGCCACATCGAAGCCTCCGGTTCTCCTTCACGGAGTCCGTGAGCTGAGCCCGAACATCTTTCAATCCAACGCTCAGTTGGAGATTAGAATCTTGCATCTTATCCTCTCCTGAATAGACTGCGTCAGCACGCGTTCGCCCGCCTTCAGCTGAACTCGCAGATGCAGCTCATTATCTCCCACAGTCTCCGGATTTCCTTCGGGATTATCTGCTGAATATTTCGTCAGATTTATGAACCATGGTTAACACGCAAACTGGTAGAAGGAAATTATTACCAGAGGAAGCCTTTTTGGATTCTGCTTGTTCGGCTACATCGGCCTTCATCTGGGCCTTACACTCCTCGAGCTCTTGAGACAAATGGGTATTCTTCTCTACAAGAACCTATGCATTTAATGATCCTTAAATAAGTTGTGTCAACTGTTTCAAGTCTCAGGGGCTACTACTACACATACTTATTAAATTCTCTTACCCATATATCCTTCACATACTGGTCCGTTGCTCTGGCAAGTCCATCTTGAGCAGCACAGATATAGGTGTGTCCCGAATTGAAGGCATTGAACGCATCTTCAGAAAAAATACTACCGCGAAGTACGGCCAGTCGGCGCCAGTGATTCATGGCGCTTTCCACTTCTGAATTGTGGCGGAAAGCAAATCTGTATCCTCCGCAGGAGGACAGTTTGGCACTGTCCCTACATCAGCCTCCGCTTGTGAATCCGGTCCAGGAATCCGGCTGCTGGAGGCGTAGTCGGTAGGGTCCCCAGACATAGTCCGGCGCTTCCTGACAGGACATAATTAAAGCCGTCACGCCTCGACAAATAGACCAAATAAACCACGGGGCAAGTTCAATGAATACCTCTACGCCTGCGTGCCGCTCCTAACCGCATTCCTTTTAAGCCTACCTTGTCTAGGCGCCTCTTGCTGAGAGGCCCCCGCGGGTTCCACACGGTGTCCCGACCGCCGTTTCTATAAAAGTACGGCATGTGATTATAAGGTATGACGAAGCGAAGGAATCCTTTCGGAAGGTTAGAACCCCAACATTACTTACATGCGACACGGGTAGCAGTCCGGGATAATCCGCGATGATGGCCACTAAAGAGCCGCCACTGCTTGCCTGATAGAAATTCCCGTCGACGAATTCCACGGATATGTCCGGATCTTCTTCAAATCGGGGTCAAGAGCCCGGTCGGGATCCTTTGGCTGCGGAGAGGGGCTGTTGAACTCTTTCATGGCCTTCCTTAGTCCCTGTTTTGAAACTGCAAGGTAAATAATTGTGTCAAAGAATGTAAGAACGAATAGAGTTGAGTAAAAGATTACAAATTACCTAGCTTCGGGGGTTGTACATGGATAGTCCATCCCGCGGTTTAATGCGGAGGAACTCCTCTTCTTCTCCCTTGTACAATTCGGATAGTATCCTCGCCAAAGATGTGGTGGAGTCCGGACCTTTGCGACCGCAGCGGGAGGCATCGTCTTCTCCATTGAAATGCCACATGGGTTTTCCCCTATATTGAAGTTGCTGCACTCCTCTTATTATGCATATTGACATAACTTCGATTATTGTCAATCCTGATTTAGCCAGGGTTTGTATCGGGCTCATCAGATAGAAGACTTCCCTGTTTTTTTTCCTCCTGGGTGCTCCGAGGGCGCCAGCTTTGGCGTTTCTTCAACGGAGTATTGGTATACTCAGGAAGGCCCGTCCGGACTGGGTCTGGAAGGGGAACGTCATCAACATAAAACCACTCCGAGGGCCTGTCTTCGGACGCCTTCTTGGGAGTACCGGATAGGTATTCGGTCTCCGCGATTCGCCATATTTCGGCTCCGCCCACTTGATAAATAGATCCCTCCTGGTTGCGGGGGACGAGGCAAAACAACCTCTTCCATAGCTCGAAATGAGCTTCGCAGCTCAGGAACAGCTCGCAGAGGGCAACGTAGCCCGCAATGTGCAGTATGGAGGCTGGAGTAAGATTATGCAACTTGAGACCATAGAACTCCAGGAATCCGCGGAGGAATGGGTGGTTTGGAAACCCGACGCCTCTTAGCAGATATGGGACAAGGCATAACCGCTCCCCCCGAGATGGGTCAGGGAATCTCTCCGCTTGCTCCCCGCCATTATAGGTGGCTAGTCCGGATCCGATGGGAACCATGTATGCGGGCGGAAGGAACCCTTTGGTCTGCAGCTCTATTAGGCGGCTGTGAGGGATGGAACACTTTTCCCAATCCCCTGGCTTCGAGCTAGGGGAGCGGCGAGCAGGGCTGCGGCGACTGGTCATGATGGGATGGCCTCTTTTGGGCGCGCTCTGCAGAATGCTTGCTTGGGGGAAGATGGTGTGATTTGGATCTGAAGATCCCCGTCTCCTTAAATAGACAACTCACCTATGGGATTAGGGTGGCAAATGCAAAAATGCCCCAGCCCCTCGTCTTCGATCGACACGTGGAGATGGCCATTATGGAAGCACAGAAGCCGAGGAGTACAACCTTACTGGGAGGCCGGACACTGTTCGCTACGGCGAGTGCACCGGATTTGGAGAAGAACCCGCCTTGCAATGCCGAAGACAATCTGCGCGCCGGACTCATCGTCACTGAAGCCTGGTTCGGGGGCTACTGAGGGAGTCCTGGATAAGGGGGTATCCGGACAACCGGACTATATGCTTTGGCCGGACTGTTGGACTGTGAAGATAAAAGATAGAAGACTTCGTCCCGTGTCCGGATGGGACTCTCCTTGGCGTGGAAGGCAAGCTTGGCGATTCAGATGTAGATCTCCTCCTCTGTAAACCGACTCTGTGTAACCCTAGCCCCCTCCGGTGTCTATATAAAACAGAGGGTTTAGTCCATAGGATACAACTACAATCATACCATAGGCTAGCTTCTAGGGTTTATTCTCTCTGATCTCGTGGTAGATCAACTCTTGTAATACTCATATCATCAAGATCAATCAAGCAGGAAGTAGGGTATTACCTCCATCGAGAGGGCCCGAACCTGGGTAAACATCGTATCCCCAGCCTCCTGTTACCATTAGCCTTAGACGCATAGTTCGGTACCCCCTACCCCGAGATCTGCCGGTTTTGACACTGACAGTGGGCGCCAAAACACAGTGTGTCCTCGGCCGAAATCAACTCCCTCCCCGATTCATATTCATACACGGTGGGCGCCGAAAACAAACTCTCGTCGGCAAATATTTGGTGTATGCGAGATTACCATCCTATCCCCAACCGACTAATATTGATGTGATGTAGGAAATTTGAAACGGGGGCTAAGTTTGTAAATTTCCTCGCATTTGAGACAAGCGCACCCTGAATACATGGTTCCCCCTTCCTCTCTACCTGCCTTTTCCCCATTCGTACTCTGTGGGCGCCAAAACACCCTCTCCACCCTAGCCTCCTCCGTCCGCTGCCGTCCGCCACCCCATCCACTGCCCTCCTCCTCCACCATGCCGGTGCTGATACCCCGACGCCGCCGTCCATTACAAGAGATCGACCTCTCTCATCCACGGCTTTGGACCGGGGTCCTTGCATCCTGTCCTCTCGCTTCATTCCCGCTGTCGTCCACCTTACCGGTGCCGCTCCTACGACCGTCTCGTCCCCCACGCCCTGCCGCCACCGTCTCCCCTCCTAGATCTGCTTCCACGCCGCCGATAGCCATCACTACTGCAACACCGTCAAATTCTCACCAGATGCATCCACGGCACCGCACCAGAGGTGGTACTCTATCGTATCTGCTCAACTTATTTATCGTAGCAAGAAAATAGATCGCCACTGTTTTACTATGATTTCTTGTCTTGGTTGCAAAGTTGCCTTTGTCTGGTTTGCACCTTCACATCCGCCATGGCACTCTCAACACTATACTCCCAATGCTTATGGTTTTCCCCTTTTATATTCCAGACTAGTTAAATCACTTGTAGACTAAATTTCAAAATTGGGTCACTCAATTTTTGAGCTCGCCGGAGTTCGCGGTCTTGACGAAGGGGCTCGGGTGGATGTGGGGCCTCGCCGAGCAGAAGAAAACTTCGGCGGGTGGGGGGGGGGGGGGGCGGAGGAACACAGGCGGTGGGGGCCGGTGGTCCGGCCGGCGGCCCGTGTGGTGTTCTGTATGGGAAGAATCAAAGACGAGGAAGAAGAACGGTTAGGAGACGTAGGATCTTCATGCAACCGCCTGAAATGGCCGAGAGACAGCTGGGAGTTGCATTTTTAATGCGCTCTGGTTCATCATGTGTGGGCACTACGCAACCAACATTTTATTATCCAAAATTTGCTTGCTCTTCTTTACCATGTTCCTCTTCCGTTCTTCTTTAATATGTACTCTCTCCGTTCCTAAATACAAGTATTTGCTAAGATTCAACCATGGAATACATATCGAGCAAAATGAGTGAATCTACACTCTAAAATGTATTTGGATACATCTGTATGTGATCCATAGTGGAAATCTCTACCAAGACTTATATTTTGGAACAGAGGGAGTATGATAGTAGTACAGTACGTTCCTTGTACTGAAGATGAGCAGGGACATTTGTACTGTAGAGGTCTATACGGTTGGTTGTGATGGAAACTTTGAGCCTCTTTGATTCGTAGGATTTTGTAAACATAGGAATAGTATTTGTAGTGACCTGCCCACTTGAATCCTATAAGAAGAGCAATTAAATGCAGAGAGCTGTGTCGCCTTTGAGAGTTACACTGATATTAAGAGTACCGCACCTTTAGTTGAAGAGAACTGGTATCCGAAGCCTTTCTAGCTGTACCGACAATACTTATATTCCAGCAAGTTCTACTTTTCTGATTTTACTCTGATGCTTACGGTTTTCCCCATTATATCTACACTATGATCTGTGTAGCTTCTTTGTGTCACACTAGCAGCAGTCCACTCTTGAAGCTAAATAGCGCAATGACTTACAAAATTGGCACCAAGGCATTGAGTACCATTCTGGATGCAATGAAACTCATACGCTCCCCACCTGTTGATTCTTGTTCAGAATATGATGCTAATGACTATTCTAACCTCGAGGAGTCAAAGGCAGATGGCCTGTCCTGTTCACCCATCAAGGAGCCTGTTCTAATTTGGCAAGGTTTTACTGATTGCGTGTATCTTGCATATGTTGTCTTACATTTCTTCTACTTTGTTGCACCGCCATCTGCTTAGTTTACTCATCATATATGTCGAGATGACATGCCCATCCATTATCAATACATATTCCATCTGTCATCATACCATGTTTTTCCACTCAAAAGATGTTCTTGTGCATCAGACATCAAAAAGGAAGAGGGTGATTGCCGAACCTGAAGGAGCACCAGCAAACTCCTTGAAAAACGTGGTGGTGCCAGAGAAATCAGACATCACCCCACTTATATTGGATGTACAACCTGTGACACAAAACGTAGGACCGACTCCAGCAGACTGTACCCATACTTCACTGGCCACACCACTAGCCCCACCACACAGGACCTGCACACCAGCAAAAGGTATACTGATTTCATTTTCCATAGCACCAGCCGTACCACAGAAAAATCCCACTCCAGCAAAAAGTACAACAATTCCACCGGCCGAAGACCTATCCCAACTATAGAGACGGCCAATTCATGCAGATTGGAACCCCATTCCATTTATTCCCAGTTTAAAAGACAATGCTTTCAATGTTGTCAGGGACTACGTGCATATATTCCCAGCATGGGAAGATTATAGTGAAGACAAACACCATTTTCACATCTTCCTGTCCAACTTACGGGTAAGTGCTATTATTCATGGTTATTATTTTCCTGTTTTACATTGGTGAACACATCAATGATTTACATTACATTGTTGTAACTAGGCGAGGGTCAATCTGGATAGTCATGATGAGCAAAGCTTGCTTGTGCTTTTCAAGGAAGCATTGCAGCGATGTCGGTGTTACACGAGGAAAACACACTTTGATGGCAAGTCTATAAACGAATTTACGGTGAAGTCTCCTATGCTAAATTTAGAAGACATTGAATGGAAAAACCTTGTTATGCACTGGTCTCGTTCCCAGGATGAGGTATTGTCTAAGAAATCACATGCCAATTTGAACTTTTGCTTTTCCGCATGTCCCTTACGGATCTTTTTTGCAGGAAATCTCCTCGAAGAAGTGTCACAGCCCCAGATCAACCCTAGAGCTTGCTTGTAACTAGTAGCATTGCATCCCTGCATCATGTTTAATTTCCATGAAAATTGAAATGGGGAAGGCAGGAAACCCCAGAACACCCCCTTAAAACAACTAGGGTTTACTAAAATTTATTTCAATGAACCTGAAATGCCCTTCAAAATGTTCATCCTCTTTACTTTGGTTAAGAACCCATGTCAAAGGAGATGTACCATTTTCTAGGTCATCTAAGGGTTCTAGAATTAATCCACAAGTTTTTGAAATGAGCATTTTAAATTATATAAAATATTTTAAATGTTCAAAAATTACCAAACCAAAATGTTTCATGTTAGGAATATTCTAACAAGTGACCAGGAGCATTTTGGTGATTTTTAAAATAGTTTTGGTATTTTTAAAAACCCCACAAAGTTGCAGGAAAATTAGAAAAGACTAAAAGGAGGAAAAACTTACAGCGTGAACCGCCCAGTTTCTCTCCCCTCCCCTCGCTGGCCAGGCCCAGCCACGCCCAGCCCGCTCATCGTCTTCCTCTGCCGGAAAAGGCGAGGCGAGGCGTGTGGCCGCGATCTTGACCACCTCACGCTTGTTGGCGGCCTCCCGACCTTCTCGCGACGCCTGGAACAGCCACGCGCCCCCCCTGGACTCTCTCACTCTCCCTCGGACGCCTCCCTCTCCTCTGCTCTCTCTCTCTCGCCCGAACGCGGCCGCCGACGCCGATCGCCGTACCCGCGGCCACCGCCATCCCCTCTCCTCCCCGACATGCCCCGAGCTCCGCCTAGCCCTCTCCTCCTCCTCACCGATCCACGTGACCGGAAGGGCCCCAAAGCGCCGCCCGTCGTTCTTCCCCTCTGCGGACCCGCGGTGCGCCGTCGGCAGATAAATCGGCTCCGGGCCGTCCCGACCCGCCGTTGTCGCTACAGACCAGCGGTGAGCTCCCGTGCAGAACCCCTTCCTTTCCCCTCGCGTTTGCGAGCTCTGAAACCATAGCTCCGTCGCGGTAAGCGGCTCCTCACCGCCCGGCCATGGCGCCCGCCACAGCCACCGCTCGCGTCGGGCGTGTCAGCGTGCTTTCGAGACCCCAGAGCCTAACCCGCACATCCACTTGCCCTCCCGTGCATCGTAGCGCCAACCCCGCACTTACGAACTCCGGCGCCGCCGCGAAACTCACTTCCGCGAGCTCCGACCACCCGCGACCTCCCACCTGCTCCGTTGGATGCGGACGAGCAAAAGCTATGCCCGGTGCCCTCGGTAGCGCTAATCCGGCGCCCCTAAGCGCAAGTCCGGCGTGCCACCGCGCTCGGTTGGTCGCCGCCCGGCCTAACTCCGGCGAGCCGGCGTGGCCTCGTCATTAGCACTAATCCTGCCAGCTAACCCCCTTAGACGCGGCGGCGGGCCCGCGGCGTGTCAAAGCCCGAGTCAGCGGGATTAGCGCCTCATCACTGACCGATGGACCCCGCAGGTCAGGGTTTGACCTGGGGCGCCCTGTTGACCGCTGACGTCACACTGACGTCGGTGGTATAATAATTAGGTTTCTAGATTTAATTTAATTCAGTAAATTCGGAAAATACTCTAAACTTCTAAAAATCATATAAATTCAACCGTAACTTCGGATGGAAATAATTTATATATGAAAAATGATCAGAAAAATATGAAGAATCTGTTTATGCCATGATCATGCATGTTTAAACAAGTTAACCTCACTGAATAGGATGAATCATGATTAGGGTAATTTATGAAATAGCATTTGGAGTTGGAGTTCAACCTTGTTTGAATTCCACTTCAACTAACTTGGATTATTATTGCATTAGGTGAATTCAGTACCTTAACATGATCATGCATCATATATGTGCATTGCATTGATTGTGTTCTCTCTTGTTTGCTTGGTAATTGTCCCTCCGGTGAGCGATGTACCAAGCGATGAGTTCGATGACACCGATGAAGAACTATATTATCTTCAGAAGTGCCAGGCAAGCAAAACCCCCTTGTTCATTCCGATATAATCCCACTCTCTCGCTCCTGCTCTATGTTACTGCATTAGGACAAAAACGACTCATGTTTTACTTGCTGCGGTAGCTGAACCCCTTGATCCTTTGCATGACTTTGTCATTCCACGATAATTAGATGAAACCCACTAGCATGAGTAGGAATTGTTTGAGCCATGTTGTGCCTACTCATTTATGCTTTTTTGTCATGCATGCTACTGCATAGAGTTGAGTCGGGTCTGATTCATCGGGAATGAATTGGAATGGGTGTGTGAACATGTCGTATTGTGTGTGAGCTAAGTGTGTGAACACGATTTGGTAAAGGTAGCGGTGAGAGGCCACGTAGGTGTACATGGTGGGTTGTCTCATTGAAGTCGTCCTCGGGAACTGAGATCTGTGTTTCTGATCCATGGAAAGCTACTACCATGCATTGGGCCCGAAACTAATGGACCCTCTCGGCTTCTTAACCACCCTTGTTCCTGGTCCGGAGTTGCAAGTAGTTTACGTGTTTGTAGTATCTTTGGGGCCGCATAGCGCTGACCTCGGGGTGGGTTGTGTTGCGGTAGGCACCGTGGCAGTGTACCGAAAGTGCCGTTTGGTATCTCGGGAACCCTGCACACATCGTTCGGGGCTGTATGGGAAACCTCGGCGGACTCCTGCGGATGGAACCCGAATAGGCGATAAACCTGGACTAGGGACTTGAGTGTTTAGGTAGGTCGTGGCCGACACCCACGTTGGGCTTCCGCTTGAAGGTTGCCGAGTACATGTCGTGTAAACGGCGGTAAGTGGTGAGAGCGTGTGTGAAGAAGTACACCCCTGCAGGGTTAAATATGATCTATTCGAATAGCCGTGTCCACGGAAAAGGACTTCTGGGTTGCCTACAACAGATCATAGACAAGTGAAAGTGGATACTCTAAAATGCGCAAGATAAGTGTGAGTGCTATGGATGGCGTTCTCGTAGGGAGGCGGAGGCGGGTCCATAGTGGTGTATTGACATGGTGAATATGTGGACTCGTGTGCGCCACTTCAAAAGAGTTACTTGCGATCGTAGTTCAGGATAGCCACCGAGTCAAAGCTGGCTTGCTTCTTGATCAAACTCCACCACCCCTTTTGATAATGATGCATATGTAGCTAGTTACGATGTAAGTCTTGCTGAGTACGTTTGTACTCACGTTTGCCTATTTTATGTTTTGCGGAGAGACTTTAGTCTCGCTAGTAGTTCCGCTTGGACTTGACGGTTAGCTTGATACCTCGGCTACGATCTTGTGCCTTGGCGGGATCTGGTAGATAGTCGGGCTTCTCAGCCCTTTTCATTTATAGTTATGCGTACTCGAGACATGATTAGCTTCCGCTTGTGCTTTGACTTGTATGCTCACGGGTGTTGGGTCATGAGACCCATGTTTGTAATATCTCGCTCTTGAGCCTAATGAATAATATTTTGAGTCGTAGAGTTATGTTGTGATGCCATGTTGTATCTCGCATATTGAGCATAATGTGTGTATGTTTGAAATGCTTGGTATGTGTGGGATCCGACAAACTAGTTGTTTATCCTTGGCAGCCTCTCATATGGGGAAATGTAGTCTCGTGATTACGAGCGATAGTAGTCCGCTACAGCCCGGTTCACCGGAGTCCTCGCTAGCCGGCACTACTGCTTGGACACTTGGTGGCGGCATGTGTTTCACTTCGTTCCTATATACATTCCTTCGGGAAATGTCACGCGGTGTTATTCGAGTCCTGCCTAGCCTGCTACAGCCGGGATACGAGTCCTGTTAGCCCGGTGCTACAGCCCGAATACATACGTTGATGACCGACATGCTCGATGTGATTCATGTATACTGTCCCCATGGGTTAAGCGCTGCTTTGGGTTCACGACTAGCCATGTCGGCCGGGTTCTTTGTCATATGGATACTAGCGACACTATCATATCGTGAGCCAAAAGACGTAAACGGTCCCGGCCATGGTAAGGCGACTCCATTAGGAATACCGTGCGTGAGGCCGCAAAGTGATATGATGTGTTACATGCTAGATCGGTGTGACGTGGGATCGGGGTCTGACGACAGCGTTGGTATCGAGCTGACTGCTGTAGGATTACCAAGCCAAACTGGTGAAGTTGTGTCTAGAAGTGCTTTAGTTATGTAAGGAATTGATTGTGGAAGGGAGCGTAAGGCTCTTTTTACTCCTTATACCTCATGGCCTTACGATCCGAGTCATCCTCTTCTCTTCTACGGGGTTTAAGAACTAGGCTTCTCATCATCTATTAGGATGACGTGTTACTAATCCATAGACTTATAAGATTGTTGGTTTTAATCCCGGTTCAGTTCCTACTACTCTGTATGATAACTGTTGATTTCAGAATCTTGTTATGATGTTGTTGAGTGGTTATACCACCATTTTTGCAGGATGCCTCAAATCATTTTGAGCGATTACAGCCGTTATGCTGTCCGAGTCATCCCAGGTCTCTAAATAGTGCTGATGCATTTGCAAATTCTTTCCTTAAGTTGACGATGATCTTTTGGTCAGAATAAACACACCAATCAGTAAGTTGAGGTACTCTGTTGCCTCAACACATATGTTGGAACTATTATTATGACCCTAGATGCTTAGGAGGTCACCTAGCAATTTAGCAATGCTTTTATATCCCAGTGTGATGATTACGGCCATCATTTTCGAAAGCATCCCGTGATGCCATTTAGTAGTAGGTATTCTACTTCTGGGTTGTTGAACCCGATATTCATCCTACTTCATGTTGTTAGTATTTGCTAGTGCCTTTAGGATATTAGTAACCTTGCGATAGTCCTCGAAGTCCGTGGTATTCTCTTTCTTCCAAATACCATGAACCGCTTATGGCAGAAGTTCTTTTGAGCCAAAAGATCACAATAAGAGTGCTCTTGAGGAGTTCTCCATTCATAATTGTGACTCTGCCAGTTCTACCTTCTCTGCATGGATTATCCGGAAGAAATATTGAGCTTCGTTCGACATACTAATCTGTGCATCCACAACTCAGAAAATTATATGTTCCTCGAGTTGCTCTCTTGATTGCATTCCGATCTTCGTCTATCAATTGATAGTCGGGAATAGGCGTGCACTTTCGTCATTAATGCATTTTATCCTTGTGGTCCGTCAAGCCATTACATTGCGGAATGACTAGGAGAAACAAACTCGATTACCTCACCTATTTCGAGGATTGGGTCAGCGGTTGTATTCCGCAGATCAAAATGTCAATCCAGCTTTGATTCTGCTCTACCTTGGAGTGTTACCATCTTTATGTCAAGAATGTCATGGGAATTGCACAACCTCTTAGGAATTCTTGACTAGTGATACTCTCGCTATCATTATTCATTCCTCGGTTCCGTGTTGTTGTAACCGGAATGCCGGCAAGTGAATTGTGATGTGCGAAATCAATACTCGAGCCACTCGTTGCTTGGTAGTTAATGGACAATATCCTCATTTTTAGCGTGTTGATTATTGAATCATCATCCTAAGATTGATCGTGCTACCTAGTCCTTATTTACGGTGCACACTTCGATTGACGAGTTGGGATCTTGTCAAGTCCTCACTCAATTGATAATATCATCTTGTCTTGAAAAGCAAGATTGTTCTCGAGCTTAGTAACATACCGGTGGTTCGTGACTTTCCAAATATCTTCTTGGAAGTGTTACCGGGTTGTTCCCTGACTGTTATGTTGAGCTCGTGGTCAAGTTGGTTTTCCTGTGAACCACCCTTCTCCAAGAATCTGTGTTGGATATCCACGAACTAGTTGGTTGAGCTAGACAACAACTTGGAGAGTTGGAAGATAAAAGTTTGCCTAACTTAGCGCATTCCAAAGGGATATTCTTGTGTAGTGTGTGTTGAAGAAAGATGATATCTTCATTGATCGTTCCTCGTGATCAGTTGTTGGATCTATCGTCCTACCAATTCTTTGATTTGAGTATGGGCCATTGTCAAGTCAAATCAGAACCAACGATATTCGTAATGTTGTCTTACTCGTGGTTGATCCCTCGAGCATACACCATTACATCTTTTGGTGCGACCAATGCTATCACCGTGTTCACATGATGGTGGAAGTCCATTGATATGGAAATTACGATGAGTTCTTTGTTGAGCCCATCGGTAGCATTTTGTCTCCCCCATGAGCCATGTTGAGCATCAACCTAGTATTGGAAACTTGTGTAAGCATTTCTTCGTGTTTTGTTCATGAAGCATATGTTTGGATGAAAGTAGTGACTTCCTCTAGTTCATGTGCATCTGATGTAAGTTGCCGCCATGAATTGAAAAAGGTTTGTTTTGTTCCTCTGGAATCATTCCAAGCCAGTCATGCACGTGCGAAGTATTCTATGGTTTGATAGACTGATCATCTTCATTCCATATGTATCCCTAGCACACCAAGCCACTGATTGATTTGTTCAAGGAAAAGGAGTTCTTTCATAAGAGCTAATCATGACTTATGTTAAACTCCGATATCCTCGATGATGGTTCCCAACCTGAACTCGGTAGTGTTTTATTATAAGACTACCATGTGGTCATGCTTGTCTAGGACAATGTGTTCACAGGTTTGTAGCAGAACCAGCTCATGTTTTGGAGCTTGCTATCGTAGTTCATATCCCGAGAATCTCGCAACACCATCGCGTCAAATTGTGTTGCCACTTTTCCTTTTCGGGCATCTGAGTCTGAAATATCCTAACCCCAACCAGATCTGAATCTCGGCAGATATGATGGTTGGAACATTCAACAGTTGCATTTCGTTCCCAGCTTGCACCGTCCTTGTGCTATCTCGCTATAGACTGTCTCCTTAGTAATTCTTGTCCAGGTTTAATTACAAAAGTGGACTTACCATGGGTTCCCCTCCCCACCTTCGATGATAAGCACAATCATCCATTGCGTTGTCTTCAACAAGGTAGTCCACATAATCTATTCTAGTCCGGGTGTACCACTCCTTTGCATTCCACCACATGATCGTTTGTGATTTGCCTTAGGTTGGTATGGAGAGTCTCAATGATCTCTAATTCAAAAGTAATTCTTTTTGCCACTTAAGGGAATAGTTCTTTGCGTCACCTTTTTCGAGGTGCCCGTTCACGGGATCATGGTAAATATTTCCTCACCACCATGACACCATCCACCATCTCTCTAAGCGTGGGATTGTTGCCACCAATCAAACCCCGTTGTTGTTCTCCCATCTCTCTCGATGTATTTGGTGCCTCAACTCGAGATGTGTCACCACTTCAGTCCGTGAGTTGATCATGTTTACTTGATCTTCGTGAAGATCGAATCATGCAGGGTTTTCCCTTTCCTACATTGTCGTGTCAAGTGAAGACCTCGAAAGCCAGGACGTCGAGACCAAGATGATGGAGTAACCCAACATATTCGAGAAGGGCAAACAGATCATGAAGAATGTGATAGTTTGCGACTCCCTTTTCCTCTTGCCTCACGTCTAGAATCTCGGGGCGAGATTCTTGTTTAGTGGGGTGAGTTATCCTGACCCAGATCAACCCTAGAGCTTGCTTGTAACTAGTAGCATTGCATCCTGCATCATGTTTAATTTCCATGAAAATTGAAATGGGGAAGGCAGAAACCCAGAACACCCCCTTAAAACAACTAGGGTTTACTAAAATTTATTTCAATGAACCTGAAATGCCCTTCAAAATGTTCATCCTCTTTACTTTGGTTCGTAACCCATGTCAAAGGAGATGTACCATTTTCTAGGTCATCTAAGGGTTCTAGAATTAATCCACAAGTTTTTGAAATGAGCATTTTAAATTATATAAAATATTTTAAATGTTCAAAAATTACCAAACCAAAATGTTTCATGTTAGGAATATTCTAACAAGTGACCAGGAGCATTTTGGTGATTTTTAAAATAGTTTTGGTATTTTTAAAAACCCCACAAAGTTGCAGGAAAATTAGAAAAGACTAAAAGGAGGAAAAACTTACCTGGCGCCGAACCGGCCCGGTTTCTCTCCCTCCCTCGCTGGCCAAAGTGCCCAGCCCACCAGCCCACCGCTCATCGTCTTCCTCTGCCCGGAAAGGCGAGGCGTGGCGAAGGCCCAGCGATGCTGGCCACCTCCTGCTTCTTGGCGGCCTCCCGACCTTCTCGCGACGCTGGAACAGCCACGCGCCCCCTGGACTCTCTCACTCTCCCTCGGACGCCTCCCTCTCCTCTGCTCTCTCTCTCTCGAACGCGGCCGCCGACGCCCGATCGCCGTACCCGCGGCCACCGCCATCCCCTCTCCTCCCCGACATGCCCCGAGCTCCGCCTAGCCCCTCTCCTCCCTCCTCACCGATCCACGTGACCGGAAGGGCCCCAAGGCGCCGCCCCGTCGTTCTTCCCCTCTGCGGACCCGCCGGTCGCCGTCGGCAGGTCGTCGGCTCCGGGCCGTCCCGACCCGCCGTTGTCGCTACAGACCAGCGGTGAGCTCCCGTGCAGAACCCCTTCCTTTCCCCTCGCGTTTGCGAGCTCCCAAACCATAGCTCCGTCGCCGCAGCGGCTCCTCACCGCCCGGCCATGGCGCCGCCATGCCACAGCCACCGCTTCGCGTCGGGCGTGTCAGCGTGCTTTCGAGAGACCCCAGAGCCTAACCGCACATCCACTTGCCCTCCCGTGCATCGTAGCGCCAACCCGCACTTACCGAACTCCGGCGCCGCCGTGAAGCTCACTTCCGGCGACTCCGACCACCGCGACCTCCCACTGCTCCGTTGGATGCGGACGAGCAAAACTATGCCCGGTGCCCTCAGCGCTTAATCCGACGCCCTAAGCGCAAGTCCGGCGTGCCACCGCCCGCTCGGTTGGTCGCCGCCGGCCTAACTCCGGCGAGAGCCGGCGTGGCCTCGTCATTAGCACTAATCCTCGCCAGCTAACCCCCCTTAGACGCGGGCCGGGCCTTGGCGTGTCAAAGCCCGAGTCAACGCGGGATTAAGCGCCTGTCATCGACGATGGACCCCGCAGGTCGAGGGTTTGACCTGGGCGCCCTGTTGACCGCTGACGTCACTGCTGACGTCGGTGACGCATAATAATTAGGTTTCTAGATTTAATTTAATTCAGTAAATTTAAGAAAATACTCTAAACTTCTAAAAATCATATAAATTCAACCGTAACTCGGATGGAAATAATTTATATATGAAAAATGATCAGAAAAATATGAAGAATCTGTTTATGCCATGATCATGCATGTTTAAACAAGTTAACCTCACTGAATAGGATGAATCATGATTAGGGTAATTTATGAAATAGCATTTGGAGTTGGAGTTCAACCTTGTTTGAATTCCACTTCAACTAACTTGGATTATTATTGCATTAGGTGAATTCAGTACCTTAACATGATCATGCATCATATATGTGCATTGCATTGATTGTGTTCTCTCTTGTTTGCCGGTAATTGTCCCCTCCCGGTAGACGATGTACCGACGATGAGTTCGATGACACCGATGAAGAACTATATTATCTTCAGAAGTGCCAGGCAAGCAAAACCCCCTTGTTCATTCCGATATAATCCCACTCTCTCGCTCCTGCTCTATGTTACTGCATTAGGACAAAAACGACTCATGTTTTACTTGCTGCGGTAGCTGAACCCCTTGATCCTTTGCATGACCTGTCATTCCACGATAATTAGATGAAACCCACTAGCATGAGTAGGAATTGTTTGAGCCATGTTGTGCCTACTCATTTATGCTTGTTTGTCATGCCTGCTACTGCCTAGAGTTGAGTCGGGTCTGATTCATCGGGAATGAATTGGAATGGTTGTGTGAACATGTCCTATTGTGTGTGAGCTAAGTGTGTGAACACGATTTGGTAAAGGTAGCGGTGAGAGGCCATGTAGGAGTACATGGTGGGTTGTCTCATTGAAACCGTCCTCAGGAACTGAGATCTGTGTTTGTGATCCATGAAACAGTTACTACCACGCATTGGGCCCGAAACCAATGGACCCTCTCGGCTTCTTAACCACCCTTGTTCCTGGTCCGGGAGTTGCAAGTAGTTTCTGGTGTTTGTAGTATCTTTGGGGGCACGCATAGCGCTGACCTCAGGGTGGGTTGTGTTGCGGTAGGCACCGGTGTTGATGTACCGAGTGCCCGTTTGGTATCTCGGGAACCCTGCACACATCGTTCGGGGCTGTATGGGAAACCTCGGCGGACTCCTGCGGATGGAACCCGAATAGGCGATAAACCTGGACTAGGGACTTGAGTGTTTAGGTAGGTCGTGGCCGACACCCACGTTGGGCTTCCGCTTGAAGGTTGCCGAGTACATGTCGTGTAAACGGCGGTAAGTGGTGAGAGCGTGTGTGAAGAAGTACACCCTGCAGGTTAAATATGATCTATTCGAATAGCCGTGTCCACGGAAAAGGACTGGGGTTGCCTACATCAGTTCATAGACAAGTGAAAGTGGATACTCTAAAATGCGCAAGATAAGTGTGAGTGCTATGGATGGCGTTCTCGTAGGGAGGCGGGAGGCGGGTCCATAGTGGTGTATTGACATGGTGAATATGTGGACTCGTGTGCGCCACTTCAAAAGAGTTACTTGCAGTCGTAGTTCAGGATAGCCACCGAGTCAAAGCTGGCTTGCTGCAGTCAAACTCCACCACCCCTTTTGATAATGATGCATATGTAGCTAGTTACGATGTAAGTCTTGCTGAAATACGTTTGTACTCATGTTTGCCTATTTTATGTTTTGCAGAGAGACTTTAGTCTCGCTAGTAGTTCCGCTTGGACTTCGACGGTTAGCTTGATACCTCAGCTACGATCTTGTGCCTTCGGCAGGATCTGGTAGATAGTCAGGCTTCTCAGCCCTTTTCATTTATAGTTATGCAGATTTCGGACATGATTAGCTTCCGCTTGTGCTTTGACTTGTATGCTCTGGGTGTTGGGTCATGAGACCCATGTTTGTAATATCTCGCTCTTCGGAGCCTAATGAATAATATTTTGAGTCGTAGAGTTATGTTGTGATGCCATGTTGTATCTACGCATATTGAGCATAATGTGTGTATGTTTGAAATGCTTGGTATGTGTGGGATCCGACAAACTAGTTGTTTATCCTTGGCAGCCTCTCATATGGGGAAATGTAGTCTCGTGATTACGGCGATAGTAGTCCGCTTCAGCCCGGTTCACCGGAGTCCTGCTAGCCCAAAGCACTACTGCTTGGACACTTGACTGGCGGCATGTGTTTCACTTCGTTCCTATATGCATTCCTTCGGGAAATGTCACGCGGTGTTATTCGAGTCCTGCCTAGCCTGCTACAGCCCGGGATACCGGAGTCCTGTTAGCCAGTGCTACAGCCCGAATACATACGTTGATGACCGACATGCTCGATGTGATTCATGTATGCCTGTCCCCATGGGTTAGCGCCGCTTTGGGTTCACGACTAGCCATGTCGGCCGGGTTCTTTGTCATATGGATACTAGCGACACTATCATATCGTGAGCCAAAAGACGCAAACGGTCCCGGCCATGGTAAGGCGACTCCGTGGGAATACCGTGCGTGAGGCCGCAAAGTGATATGATGTGTTACATGCTAGATCGGTGTGACGTAGGATCGGGGTCCTGACAAGAAGAATTCCGGTTTGAAAGAACGACAGGATATCGCAAATATGATGCCCGCTGCTTTGCTCTTGTTAGTACCTGTTGTCCTGTATCACTGTACTTTCATACATACATTGTTCATTATGTGACAGCAGTATGCATGATAGCTTGCTTATCAATTGTTCGCTTCAAATTATCTGATCTGTATGAATGGTTACATTAGTGTAGAATATATCCAATGCCAATGAATTTTTTTAGCTCTGCATTGTTCTGTAAGTACATGTTGTCCTTTATCAGTGTACTTATATTGACAGGTACTTGTTCATGTACCATCACTCTGCAGCTTATTTTCCTTTGCCCTCCATTTTGTACACATCAGATCTATATTTACTCTTACCATAAGGTTGGTACTGAAGAAGTTTAGTTGTGCATTGATCTTGGCTGTACCTTTTGCTGTGTCGCTGCACTTACATTTATAGCTTCTTGGTTATGTAGCATCACTCTTCATCTTATCTTAAATATTCTCCATTTTTCGTATATTATCACATCTATATTTACTCTTAACAAAATGTAGAATAAAGGCAATGCTTATGAAGAAGATTATGTGGTAAACTTCTTGAATTGCCCCCCCCCCCATCAGCATGGACAAGGGCTTTATAGAGCCTGTCTTCACCAATAATGTAAGTTCGTCCTTCTCAAGACTTCAAACTTTCTTGTGTATATTTGGTTAGGGTTAGGCATGACTGCAACAGCTGTTTATTTTTAGTGTTTGCATCAAGTTGCATGTTTATAGTTTATTATGTAGTTCATAAACAAAAGTTTGTCCTTCTCTATTTAAGTTTTCAGTTGTACTACCAAGTTCCTTCTTCATACCATGTAAATTAAACTATACAGAGCAAGTGATCTTCTTTTGCACTGCATGTATGCTTACATTCATCATCCGTAATCCGGTGGTGTGGTTAACCTACCCACTACTGACAATGTCATATTCTGCAATGTCTTAACTATGAACAATGTCATATCATTCTACTATTATTTAAACTGTCTCTTTATTTTCCAATCTCAAATGGGATAAATTAACATCACACTAACCATAGTCATTCAAGTCTGGTACAAGTCCCTCCATTAAATGAACAACCACCCCCTCGTAAAATTGTGAACAAGCCCACGACTAAAATTAGTGGAAAAGTGGGTTGCCCCAACATTCAATATTATTTATATTTTCTACTCCCTCCGTTCCTTAATATAATTCTTTTTTATTAGCCACACCGAATGCAAGAATTTTTTTATTAGCAGTGAACCCCAAATGTCAGAGACACAAAAATTGTGGAAAGATTCCCTTAGGCAAGCCAAAGTGTGTCTAACAATTTGAGCAACTCAAGTTAGGCAAGTGTGGGAAAAATAATGTGGCAACATAAGACAAACATAGTCACAATCCAAACAACCCCGTAATTTTCTGTGACATGCATGAAATTTTGGTTAGTTAAATTTATAGTCAAAATTTGGCAAGGTGCATCAAATCAACACATGCAAGTATCAAAAGGAAAGTCACGGAATGCATGCATGTGTTGTACTCCCTCCGTTTCCAAATATAAGTCTTTTTAGAGATTGCAACAAGTGACTACATACGAAGCAGAATATGTCTACATACATCCGTATGTTGTAGTCCAATTGAAATGTGTAAAAAGACTTATATCGAGTGCAGTGCTTTGATGTGTCGCGTCAACTCGTACAAGACCGAGAAGTTTGATTACTACAACACCCTCTCCCTCACAGACTGAGCTCTAGTGCCTTAACTGCACCTGCATGCCTTTAGCTGCATGACAGGTGGGTCAACCACCTGTTGGGCCCACCTGTCATAGACGCAAAGGCAGGAGTAGTATAAGTCAATGAAGTTGCGTCCCTCCCTCGCGCATGAGCGTGGTGGCTGGCGGGACTAGTAGAAGCTTTCGCTACACACTATCCCTCCCGCACGAGGTGGATGGACATTTAGCAGTGGATTCGATATAGTAGAAGTAGGAGTAACATCATTGTTCGTCTTCTCGAAGAGGCGAAGAGCCAAGCGCAACCCGAACGTGGCAGTTGCGAACGCTCGCGTGGTGCGGTGCCTTGGAGCACGCATATAGTAGCCAGGCTCTTGCATGAGACAAAATTGCTATTTGAGCCCACTATTGTAGTAGTACTAGTACTTGCTACTCCCTCTGTCTAGGTGAGTAAGTCATTAAATTTGTAGCTAAGCTTCCCTCATTTAATTGTTTAACAATTAAACTCCATCATCCATTGGTTGATAGTCATTCTGCATAGGTCCACGCGCTTAGCACCATTTCCTCCTGGGGTCACCAATGTTTATTTTCTAATTAATAGCATTGCATGCAATGAACTAGCCACTGCAGGTCGTGTTTGGTAGTCTCAAGTCATTAAAAGCATGCACACCTCTCATCTCTTATTGGTTGATATGTCAAGAAACAATAAACAAGGTAGAAGTTAATGCACCGTGCCTAAGTGTTTTGGGATTATTTGGTTTTCGTAAGATGACTTACACACCTAGACGGAGGGAGTAGTATAGCCTCAGAACCGGAAAGGAGTATTTGCCTTTCTAGAGATTTCAACAAGTGACTAGACTACACAGCGTGCGATACTCCCTCCTTCCGGTTTATAGGGCTCAAATCTCAAATCTCATGAACCAAGGCATTTTGTGATTGGAGGAATGTATCTCGTACTTTACAAAACTACCCTAATTAAACTCATGCATTAATTACATAGTTCTCTTGTTTTCCTCTCCGCCTTGGTCACGGTGCACAATATTAAACCCACACGTCAGTGAAAGGAGTGGGACATGAACAGCGTGGTAGAGCCCAGCGCAAAAAAATAGCATGGTAGAGCGTCTCCACTTCTTCCACTTCTCGGTTGAAGACCACACGTAGTAGTACTTAGTGGTATGAACGATACAACGTGCGACCTGGAGAGAAAGACACGTCTAGTTGGAAGGTCTCGGGGCATACACATAAAAAAATATAAAAGTTAATATGTGCCTCCAACTAATATAGTAGTAGTAGAGTACTTAGGCACGTACTCCATAACATCACCATGCATTGCACGTACAACATTTAGTGGTAGTACGTAGTAAGAGACAAATGCCGCCCAAGAGTTTCATTCTCGACCCACTTTTGGGTGTTTGGTAGAGTGTATGGAGGGTGCATGAGTCAACACTAGTTTAGCACAAATACACCAGAACCATGCATGAAGATAGCATGCAAGAAGAGGGGTGTTGAGTTGAGCATGCATGAAGAGGGAACAACTATGCTGAGACGAGAACGCAACCAAACACACCCTATATGCCACGCATGTTCATACCATTTGTGTCTTTCTACTTCACTTACTGTGCTACATTACTCAGGTTCATACGTCCACTCCTGGGTACATGTCCATCTCGTAGTTCCTGTCCCACGTGTTCTTCATATAGATGGAACGATCCTTGCATGACACGTGACCTTGATGCTAGATGTCTCGCGTGTTGGAAAAAGGATGAACAAAGCTCACGTAAAAAAATTGAGTGGAAGAACATAGATTCCCGACGACCGAGAAGGAGCAAAGAACCTCGTGGTGGAGCGTCTGCACTCATAATATTTAATATTATTCAGCGATATAAAATCAACCAATCATCTCCAAAGTGGACTGGAAGAGTACGAAACACGACAGCCTAGTGTAGTTACATCATATTAGTACATGACTAACCCACGTTGTCACCATATTTCTTGGCTTCCGTGCGACACCTATCTCTAGTAATCCAGCAGCCTGTATTGCTTCTCCCTCCTCGTCTCTATCAAAGTGCCGCGGGCTGGCGTTTTTGTCGTCTATTGATGTCGGTTAACTCATCACATGTTAGCGACATGCCAAGAGCATTCTAAAAAAATTCCTTTCACGTTCCGTTTTCAAAAAGAAAAAAATCCTTTCACGTACGAATTTGACTGTATGCTTTGAGCAACTTGCATGTCCTATACTGCTCCTCTTTGGATACTCTAACTTAGCTAGAGGTTAGACTAACTCCTGACTAACCCTGAACTAACTGCAGCCAAATAGGTGTTTCAGTGACAGGGTTAGATTGACAATAAATGCACTTGATGGAGAGAGAAACGTGATTTTTCAGTGGTCCCAATGAGAACTATCTCCAGTTAGCACGTCTTGGGCGGGATAGTTTTTTTTGTGGGTTCGGTGCAACTTGCTCCAATTTAAATCCTCATGCTTGGATACTTTAGGTCTATTTGAGCCCCAACTAGTTCCAACTAACTCTAACCCATGGATCCAAACAGGGCCTATGGCCAGCCTCGACGCGAAGCAGTCGCGTGCACCGGGAAGCGGCACTCTCTCGGTCGTCGCGCCACTTCAAAGCCGGCGCCAGTGAGAGGTCGCCTCCGCTCTGGCCGGGCATTAATGTGGCACTGACGCTCCAGGGTGATGCTGACCATTTCACGCGGGAAGCGCGCGCTTTCAAGGGAGTATATGTTTTGAACCGTTTCAGATGTAGTACTGGTAGTTTGCAAAACTACTCAATTATTGCACTCAATTTCCTAAGAAAATATGGTAAGAAACGTTACTCCACAGCCCGCTTCCCTTCTCCTTCCTTTTCCACCGCCTGCGCACGTCCGCGGGAAGCGACCGGTCAACCCTTATATAGGAGTGCTAGCACAAAAAGATGCATGCATGACCACTAAAATTTCCATATTAAAGCGTCGCTCCGGCGGGAGTAAGGCGTATGTTGTTACCTTCGGTCGGGCCATGGCTACCGGGCGACGGTGACCAGAGAAGAGGCGGCGTGAGGGGAATGAATGCAACTACTGTTTGGGTTCGCCGTCTGGCTTAAATAAATGCGCAACATCACGTGTTCCCACGGGTGCACAAATTGTAACATACATGTCTGCTTAAGTGGGTGTCACGTAACTGGTGTGTGTGTGTGTCTGTGTGTGTGTGTGATATTCTGAGAGATAGAGTGTGTGTGTGTGTGGATCTCCTCTTCGGACATGTACTCAACCTTTTGCATCGGGATATAACTATAATGGTATTTACTTTAGCTAGTGATTTACGTGGCCATGTTAACGTGGTTGTGTAAAAAAATGTCACTTCCTGCTCGTGATTTGCGTTATATAATTACAAGCAAGATGCTTGTGCATTGCACGGAACATCAATATGCATTTTTTTTACAAAGCACCTGTTGTGATTGACCCATGCAGGAGTAATCCCATGTGTAAAAACTAATGATATCTCGAGAATTTTATCGGAAACTGGTATCTCAAGAATTTCATCGAAAAAATGAAAGATGAGAGATAAGGTGAGGAGGAGTGGAGCGTGGTGGTGACTGGTGGTCGGAACGGGCGGAGGCATGGGGATGGACAGCGCCGGCAGGCGGCAGTGGCCACCATGCTAGATTGTTCCAGAGACTTCCTTTTTTAATTGCTGAGCAATGAGGTTGTGGGAGATAAGGATGTGGAGAGAGGTGCGGGTATCTTTTGTAAAATTATCATAGTTTGCTTTCTATTCGTCAGATATAGATCAGATGATCTATATTACAAGATGGCAGGCACACCATCATCACCAACTTGTTTTTTATAAGGGTATAGATGATAAGTTTGCTGACTACTAAGGCAAAGTGGAATTTCTCCATGTTATACAAGTAAATTAAGGTGATTGTTTATCATACGGGTAAGGTTGGATGAAGGGTGGTAGGAATAAATGCTCCGCCTAGAGCATGTGTGTGAGATGGAGTCTTAGTGTGTGTGGGGTGTGTGTGTGTTTGTGTGTGTGAGTGTGTGTGTGTGTGAGAGAGAGAGAGAGAGATGGAGTCTTAGTGTGTGTGTGAGAGAGAGAGAGAGAGAGAGATGGAGTCCTAGTGTGTGTGTGTGTGTGTGGGTGGGTGCGTGTGTGTGTGTGTGTGTTTTGTGTGTGTGTGTGTGTGTCGCAGGGGCCACCAACGATGGGGTGCGAGAGAGAAAATGCGTGCGCGTGAGAGGAGTCGATATCGAGAGAACGTGTTTGTTCAAGAAACACCGAGGAAGACTACTATATGTCGATGGTGCATGTAGGCGAGAATTAAACAAAGGGGATGGTCTTATTGGTTTCGGGGATACAGGGGAAGAGTGAGGGGGGTAGCTAGAAGCAGATTGTTAAGTGTGAGTGTGTGTTTTACCCATCCAAGCGGAAGTTATGTGCACACAAGAAGAGAACGATTCGATGAGGCGTTAGGGTTGAGGGTAATTAACTATGTATGGAGACATAGAGACCTTGAACGTGCATGTGTGAGAGGTATACATGTATATGTGGGATGTGTGTGTGTGCGCGCGCATGATCGAGATAAAAGAAAGAAGACATAAGTCATAAGATCAACGATATGGGAGAAACGGATCGGTATGACAATATGCATGGATGTGAGAACGCAGAAGAAGGCCCGATGATACGTCTCCAACATATCTACTTTTCCAAACACTTTTGCCCTTGTTTTGGACTCTAACTTGCATGATTTGAAAGAAACTAAACCGGACTGACGCTATTTTCAGCAGAACTGCCATGATGTTGTTTTATGTGTAGAAAAGAAAAGTTCTCGGAATGACCTGCAAATCCACGGAGGCACTTTTTGGAATTAACAAGAATTTCTGGGCGAAAGAAATACACCAGGGGGCCCAGGGCCTGTCCACGAGACAGGGGGGCGCCCCCTGTAGGGCGCACCCCCTATCTCGTGGGCCCCCTGGACCTCCACCGACCTCAACTCCAACTCTATATCTTCCGTCTCGCGGAGAAAAAAATCAGGGAGAAAGTTTCATCGTGTTTTACGACACGGAGCCGCCGCCAAGCCCTAATCTCTCTCGGGAGGGCTGATCTGGAGTCCGTTCGAGGCTCCGGAGAGGGGGATTCGTCGCCGTCGTCATCATCAACCATCGTCCATCACCTATTTCATGATGCTCACCACCGTGCGTGAGTAATTCCATCTTAGGCTTGCTGGACGGTGATGGGTTGGATGAGATTTACCATGTAATCAAGTTAGTTTTGTTAGGGTTTGATCCCTAGTATCCACTATGTTCTGAGATTGATGTTGTTATGACTTTGCTATGCTTAATGCTTGTTACTAGGGCCTGAGTGCCATGATTTCAGATCTGAACCTATTATGTTTTCATGAATATATGTGTGTTCTTGATCCTATCTTGCAAGTCTATAGTCACCTATTATGTGTTATGATCCGACAACCCCGAAGTGACAATAATCAGGACACTTCTCGGTGATGACCGTAGTTTGAGGAGCTCATGTATTCATCATGTGTTAATGCTTTGGTCCGGTTCTCTATTAAAAGGAGGCTTTAATATCCCTTAGTTTCCACTAGGACCCCGCTGCCACGGGAGGGCAGGACAAAAGATGTCATGCAAGTTCTTTTCCATAAGCACGTATGACTATTTACGGAATACATGCCTACATTACATTGATGAACTGGAGCTAGTTCTATATCACCCTATGTTATAACTATTGCATGAGGAATCGCATCCGGCATAATTATCCATCATTGATCCATTGCCTACGAGCTTTTCATATATTGGTTTTCGCTTATTTACTTTTCCATTGCTCAAGTTACAACTACTACAAAAACCCAAAACATTTATCTTTCTTGTTACTCTGTTACCATTATTATCATACCACTTTTGCTACTAAATATTTTGCTGCAGATACTAAGTTATCCAGGTGTGGTTGAATTGACAACTCAACTGCTAACACTCAAGAATATTCTTTGGCTCCCCTTGTGTCGATCAATAAATTTGGGTTGAATACTCTACCCTCGAAAGTTGTTGCGATCCCCTATACTTGTGGGTTATCAAGACTAATTTCTGGCACCGTTGCCGGGGAGCATAGCTCTATTCTCTGAGTCACTTGGGATTTATATCTCTTGATCACTATGAAGAACTTGAAAGATGCTAAGACCAAGATTTTTCCCTCAACTACGAGGGAGGTAAGGAAGCGCCATCTAGCTCTGCACTAGATTCTCCTTCCGTTATTAGTAGGCTTGCGACACCTAAACCTGCTACTGCTATGAATTCTAATATGTCGCATGTTATTGATGATGCCACTTTCTGCTATGCATGATGAAACTACTTCTGTGCGTGATAATACTTTGCCATTAGGTGAATTGCTAGATGAACAACTTGCTAGAGTTAGGGGGAATGAAAATATTGAAGAATCTATTATTGATGATAGTGATGATGAACGTTCCCCCAATGATTACGTATTACCTGTTGTTCCTAAGGGTTATGTTATGCATGAAGCAGCTGCTATGGAAATTCTTGCTTGCAATGATAGAAATGATCTCAAGAAATTATTAGCTAAATGGAAGCAGCAGTCTCTTAATGCTAGAATGAAACCTGATCCTACTTTTGCTACTTCATATATTTGTGTTACTGATAAGGATTATGAATTCTCTGTTGATCCTGATATTATTACTTTAGTTGAATCTGATCCTTTTTATGGCCTTGAATCTGAAACTGTTGTGGCACATCTTACCAAGTTGAATGATATAGCCACCCTGTTTACTCATGACGAGAAGTCTCGCTATTTATATATCCTTAAGATATTCCCGTTCTCATTAAAGGGTGATGCTAAGACTTGGTATAATTCTCTTGCTCCTGGTTGTGTGCGTAGTCCCCAGGATATGATTTATTACTTCTACGCTAAATATTTCCCTGGCGATAAGAAACAAGCTGCCTTATGGAAATATATAATTTTGTGCAAATCAAAGAAGAGAGTCTCCCACAAGCTTGGGGGAGGCTTCTCCGGTTACTTAATGCTTTGCCTGATCATCCTCTTAAGAAAAATGAAATACTTGATATCTTTTATAATGGACTAACCGATGCTTCCAAGGACCACTTGGATAGTTGTTCTAGTTGTGTTTTCAGGGAAAGAACAGTCGACGAAGCTAAAATATTATTGAATAATATGTTGACTAATGAAAATAATTGGACTCTTCCCGAGCATGTTCCTGAAGTAATTCCTGAACCAATTGAGCCAACTCCTGAGCCTATTCCTAAACCCACTCCGAAGAAGAGAGATGTTTTATTTCTCAGTCCTGAAGATATGCAAGAGGCAAATAAATGAATGAAAGAAAAAGGTATTAAAGCTGAGGATGTTAAGAATTTACCACCTATTGAAGATATACATGGTCTTAATTTACCTCCTGAAGAACCACATTGTCTTGATAACCCGACACAGGTAGTAAAGGTAAATTCTCTCTGTAGATATGAAAAAGTTGAAATACCCTCTACTAAATTTCATAGCCCATGCTTGGATGAATTTGATGATTTTATGGCTAGACAAGAAAGTTTTAATGCTTATGTTGGTAGAGAGTTAAAGAATAATGCTTTCGAGATAAGACGCGTAGGTGATAATCTGGCTAGAGTTAAAGATGAACTTCACCGCGTTAGCAAATATGCTTCTATGGTTGCTACTCAAGCTGAGCAAGTACTCAAAGCTCAAAATGATTTGCTTGATTAGTTGAATAATAAAAATGACTTTGCCGTTAGGGTGGCTACTAGAACTGGTAGAATGACTCAGGAACCTTTGTATCCTAAAGGCCACCCTAAAAGAATTGAACAAGATTCTCAGAATAATAATCTATATGTTCCTAGCTCTTTTAAGAAGAAGAAAAAGAAGAATGATATGACTTTGCAAACTTCTAGTGAACCTAATGTAGAAACACTTGAGAATCCCAATGATACTTCCATCTCTGATGCTGAAACACAATCCGGAGATGAACATGAACCTGATGATAATGCTAATGTTCATGTAGATGCTCAACATAGTAATAACAATGATGTAGAGATTGAACCTGCTGTTAATCTTGATAACCCACAATCAAAGAATCAACGTTATGATAAGAGAGATTTTGTTGCTAGGAAGCACGTTAAAGAAAGAGAACCATGGGTTCAGAAACCCATGCCCTTTCCTCCTAAACCATCCAAGTCAAAGGATGATGAGGATTTTGAGCGCTTTCTTTGAAATGATTAGACCTATTTTCTTACGTATGCGCTTAACTGATATGCTTAAAGTAAATCCTTATGCTAAGTATGTGAAGGATATCATCACAAATAAAAGAAAGATAGCGGAAGCTGAAATTTCCACCATGATTGCTAATTACACTTTTAAGGGTGGAATACCAAAGAAACTTGGAGATCCGGGTGTGCCAACTATACCATGCTCCATTAAAAGAAATTATGTTAGAACTGCTTAATGTGATCTTGGAGCCGGTGTTAGTGTTATGCCTCTCTCTTTATATCGTAGAATTGAATTGAATAAGTTGACACCTACTGAAATATCTTTGCAAATGGCTGATAAATCAACTGCTATACTTGTCGGTATTTGTGAGGATGTGCATGTTGTGGTTGCAAATGTCACTATCTTAACGGACTTTGTTATTTTTGATATTCCTGAGGACGATGGTATGTCTATTATCCTTGGTAGACCTTTTCTTAATACTGCAGGGGCTGTTATTGATTGCAACAAAGGCAATGTCACTTTTCATGTTAATGGAAATGAGCATACGGTACACTTTCCGAGGAAACAATCTCAAGTTCATAGCATCAATTATATTGAAAAAGTTCCAACTATCATTTTTGGAGATTTTGAATTTCCTCTCCCTACTGTCAAGAAAAAGTATGATATTCTTATTGTTGGGGATTTTCATATCCCCGTTGAGGTAACTTAGTGTTATTCGAAATTTCTCCGGTTCCGTGTTATTCGGAATGAGTTTGTTAACAAGAATTGATCAACCTTGTTAGTGGGTTCATTTTGATGACCACGAGATGGACGAAACTAGAAGGCACAACCTTCTGTACCCTCTTTTTACTTTCTGTTTTTAGAATAAATAAAGCAAAAATAGTATTATCCGTCTATTTTCTGAATTATCCATGCATTAAAAAATAGTCCGAAAATAAAAGTGCTCCAAATGCCCTGCAAATTTAGTATGATCTTTTCTGGAATATTTGAGGATTTTAGGCACCGAAAACACTGCAGGAGGGGCAAGCACCAGGCAACGAGAGAGGAGGGCGCCCCCCCCCCTGTAGGGCGCGCCCCCCTGTCTCGTGGGCCCCGGGTGGCTCCCCACATATGCCAGCACCCACACACGCCATCTTCTACCCAAAAAAAGACCCATCCAGCTCAAGCACGAGTTCTAGCTCGTTTTGCTGTAATTCGATCTCTTAGCTCAAAGCTCCATTCACAAAACTGCTTTGGGAGATTGTTGCCTGGTATGTGACTCCTCCATTGGTCCAATTAGTTTTTGTTCTAGTGCTTTATTCATTGCAAATTTTTGCTGCTTAGGTGACCATGTTCTTGAGCTTGCATGTTAAATTTTTGAGGTTCCAAGTAATTCTAATTTATGATATGGGCTCTAGGCACTTGTAGGAGTAGTTGCTATCAATCTTGTGTTTGGTTTTATGCACTTTTATTTTGATGTTACTAAAATTTCAGAAATTTTTAGAAAAAGAAATATGCCTAGGGGAACGTACCAAGGTGGTTCCTCGGCAAAGAAAGGGCCAAGGATTGCTATACGTGAGCAAGACGTTGAATTGCCAAGGAATGCATATGTACGGGCTTTTAAGTGGCCATCCGATGATTTTATGGTTGAAGTAGGCTTCAAGGAGGAATTTGACGCGTATGTGCGTAATGCTGAGCTGGAGGACTTCTTACAAGATAAGTGTCCTCAGTACTATCAATTGACTGATTCCTTTGTGCGGAGGTTTATATATAACTGTACGCATAATTCTCCTAGTGTCCTATTTGATATTTATGATACATCTTACACCATGGACTTAGAGGATTTTACAACTGCTTGCAAACTCCCGCAGTGGGGTAATATTAATGATCCTCACAAATCTGAATTTAGAGATTTTCTTGCTAGTATTACTGTGGGAGAATCTAGGGACATAGCACGAGCTACCATAGGGAGCATTCATTTTCCTGCTATACATTATTTTGCTCTCTTTATTGGTAGATGTATTAACGGCAAGGATGAAGCATGTCACATGTGTGTACCTGATCTAAGTATCCTCAAGAGTGCGGTGTTCGGCTTTAAAGGTTATAACTTGGGGGCAATAGTTGCACGTAGGTTGCAGAATAATAGTAGAAAGGGAAATTTCTTTGGAGGAATTTATGCGACCCATGTGGCTAATTTTCTTGGTATAGCCCCACGAGAAGGAGATATGATAATACCTCCTGTTTATTTGGATAAAGAAGCTATGTTTAGTCATCATTTTCTTGAGAGGAATGAACAATTCCTCCATTATCGACTAATCTATGACAGACGCAACGCCTTCCCTGTTACTCTTCTTGCTCCCTACCTTTTTGATTATCAGGCAAAATGTAACATCCCAAAATTCTAAATTTTGGAATGTTATAAACAAAGAGATAGATTTGATTGATTGCTTGATGGATTGACTGAAAGTGAGTGATTTCGAAACTTTTTGAAAGTTAGATGAGAGGGAATAAAAGGACTTTCCCAAACTTTCATTCTGCTTTCATGATCTTAGGGAATTCAAATACTCTTCATCACAAAACCCTGGAGAGAAGATGACATGACTTCTTCCATTTATTTAAATGAAAAGGGGTGTTGAAAATATTTGAATTTCATTTGAGAATATTTCCAATTCTGAAACTTTATGCAACTCAATGATTTTCACGAGCGAAGATAAAATGACTTCTTCAAATTATACGAAATATGAGTTGGGAGTTTTCAAAGAATTAAAAATTCAAAGTTCTTTTGAATTTATTTTTCAATTTGGAGTTATTGGAGTTTTATTCAAATTATTTTTCTCCAAAAATAAAATATATGGAAAATAGGGTAACATGATTCCCTACATCAGAAAAATTGGAGAGAAATTAATTTGAAGTCATTTTGGTATTTTAAAAATGATTTTGTTGGATTTTATTAGAGCAATAGCACTCTTTGCTTTATTTGAATTTGTGTGGATTTTATTTGAAGCTAGAATAATGTTCATCATGTAGGAAATCTTTTTCTGAAAATTTTGATATATTATATGCCTATATAATATATTTATTTATTTGGTTTTATTATTTCTCTTTCGTGGAAAATTTAAAAAAAGGAGCGCTTGGCCTTGGGCCAAAGGCCCAAGCCGCCACACAAGCCACCGGCCGGCCGAAGGCCACAAGGCCAACGCACCACGCACCTAGGGGAGCCAGGGAGCCCCAAGTTTCCTATTCTTTTACGATTCCTAGTAGAATTTGACCCCGTTTTGTTATTCCGTTTTTTATTCCTAGGATTCCTAATCCTAATCTATTTCTTGTCCCCTACCCCAAGCCAAACCCTCCCTCCCCAATATAAATACCCAAGCACCCCCCCTCCAACACATCAAATCAACTCTCCTTTCCTAGCCTCCGCAACAGTCGCAGCAGCTGTGCAGCCGCCAGAGCCGCGCCGCCGCCGCCCTACGCCGCCGCCATAGCCGCCGCGCCCCTCACCGCCGCCGCCACTTGCTGCCGCCGCCCTACGCCGTCGCCGAGCCCTCGCCTCTTCGAGGTACTAGCCCCGCGCCGCGTCACGTTTTCTAGATCGGTTTTCTAGATCGATTTCCGTTTCGTTTTCTAGATCGGTTTTCTAGATCGATTTCCGTTCCGATTTCTAGAACGGTTTTTCGTCGGTTTTATTTCCGAAACCAAGATCGGTTTTCTACGGTTTTTCTTTCCGATTTTGTTTAGCGGCGTTAAGCTCGATAGATTTTTCTTTTTATTTTTAATTTTCGTCATGGACCTATCCGTAGTCCCTAATGTTCAAACGTTCATAACTTTTTACTCGTAAGTCAGAATCCAACGAAACCAACGCCCTCTTCTTCGTTACGATCTCCTCTATCCAGTAATCCAACTCAAACATGTTTTTGAAATTTTAAAATTTGAATTAGATCAGATTTGAATTCAAACTTCGTTTGATCATAACTTGAGTTTCGTAACTCCGATTTAGTTGATTCTTTTTGCAAATCGAAGCTCTTGACCTAAACTTTCTGATAAGGCCAAATACACATAGTTTTGGTACTGTTAGAAATTTTTTTATGCTGCAAGAGTTATTAGATTTGGTTTTGACGTTTTCCGAATTGTTTCTTCGATCCTTCCGATCTTTTGAGTGATTGCTTATGTGTGGTTACTATTGCTTGATTACGATAGATTGACCGGAGTGTGACGAGTAGATTTATCAAGAGTTTTGAGTGCGAATCATCTTCATCAACTTTGCAGGCAAGTAACACTTTGATCATACTCTTCTCATACCTTGTTTTTATGCATTAGATCTATTCCTCAACCACTTGCATGATTAGGATCTAATTAAATTGTGGGATGGGAAGTAGTTTGAGGTAGTACCTATTACCTGTTTTATTATCAAACCCTTGGGAGTTACTTCTACGTTTGCTTATTACGCCATGCTATGCTCAGAGACGTGGATTGGGTTTGAGTGAATATCCATGATAGATGTGAGATTGATAATTAATGGTTTATCTAAGGTGGCAACTTAAACACACATCTAGGTGGATTGAGGCACTGGCTATTCAGGACTTGCTGTCAAGGCACACAGGTAGACAGGATTTGCACTGTATTTCTTGGACCGCCACCCAGGCCCAAAGGGATCATGAGATTATTCAAACTAGAAACTTCCGTGTGCAGCCACAAGCCATTATGGGCTCTGGCATAGTAGACTAAGTTGTGCGAACTCTTACGGGTAGGCTAGCTGATGTAAGGGATGTAGGTTGGTACGGTCTACCCACATGTAAGGTGCTAGCGCTTCTGAAAGACTATGTCTCGGTCATCCGTTTCTCAAACACCATGTAGTGCGAGAAACCAAACGGAGGCGATCGAGTCTTGTGGGGAAAAGTGCGCAAACCTCTGCAGAGTGTATAAACTAATCATGATTAGCCGTGTCCCCGGTTATGGACAATTTTGAGTATCTAGTATCTGGATATCCTGTTGATCTCATCACGTTACTTAATATAATTTGTTTGGGTTTAAAGAGTACTTTTAATTGGGATTGAGGATGCTGTCAAGCATTCTCAATGTTTAACAACCACCATGATAGTTAAATAAATTTATTCCTTTGCAGTAGGGAAAAATTGGCTTTTCGCAAAACCTTATAACCATAGAGCTTTTCCACCAGCCGTATATGCATGTAGTATAGGCTTATTCTTTCATTACTCTCTATGTGTTACATTGCGGCATATTCCATGTCTTGACCCGTTTCGGGCTGCAACTTATCATGTTGCAGACTTCTCAGACGACGAGTAAGTGATACGTTAGGGTTACGATTTCCTATACTCAACTTGCCGTTGGTGTTGATGGGAATCCACAACCTTGTTGCTTCCGCTATATTTGGATCGAGGTAATAGTATTTACGTTACTTTATACATGTGATTTACCTCTGTTATAAATCCTTCGAGTACTGTGTGTGTCAGCATACCGATCTAGGGATGACACGAAAGCACAGAGACTTGATCCATTCGGGTCGGGTCGCTACACAAAAGGAAGATATGTTGTCACCAGAGAGGAAGCAGCTGAATACAAGAGGGTAGTGGAGGCAGCTCGTCAACACGCTGTAGCTCAGGAGGCGGTTGCCGCTGCATCTCAGCACAACCCTGGTTTCACTTATGGATATCATCCAGGCGATCCTTGGTATTAAACAAACTTAGGCCAAAAACCTAAGCTTGGGGGAGTACGTATTTCTCACCGACTTTACATTCATGATCACACACTAGTCGTCGGTGCTCATACTCTTTCATTGTATTATCCATGCTAGTTTAAATTCCTTTTTTCTAGCTTTCTTCTTGTGTGCTCGATAAACCTTGAGAAAAACCAAAAAAAAATTGTTAGTTTAATTTCCATGCTTGTAGTAGAAATTAAAATGAAAATCCAAAAAATTTCTAGTTCTTCTTCTTACTTGTTGGGAGCTTTCCCGTGTAAATAGTTTTATTTTCTTTTCTTTCCTTTGGGAGTCGAGAAGACCATATTGAAAATGTTTAGTGGCTCTCATATGCATGATTGTTTATTTAACTTAGAGTCCATATTACTTTTCTTCTCTTTTGAGTTGAATGCTTGCAGATTCCAGCTTAGTCCAATGCACATGCACTCTTATTATTATACACACCATTCGGTCGTGCGAGTGAAAGGCAATAATGACGATATATGATGGACTTATTGGGATGAGAAAAGCTGGTATGAACTCGACCTCTCTTGTTTTTGTAAATATGATGAGTTCATCGTTCCTGAGTCAGCTATTATGAAGTACACATATTTGCAATGACATTTAGAGATTATAGTTACTTGTGCCATGCTTGATTAGCTATGAGTTATAATGGTTTACCTTGCGTGCCAACATGCTATTAGAATGATTATGATGTGGTATGATGCGATGGTATCCTCCTTTGAATGAATCGAGTGACTCGACTTGGCACATGTTCACGCATGTAGTTGAATCAAATCAACACAACCTTCACGATATTTATGTTCATGGTGGATTATATCCTACTGATGCTTATGCTCGGTGTGAATTAATTTTAATGCATGCTTACAAATGTTGTCGCTCTCTCAGTTGGTCGCTTCCCAGTCTTTTGCTAGCCCTCACCTGTACTAAGCAGGAATACTGCTTGTGCATTCAAACTCCTTAAACCCCAAAGTTGTTCCATATGAGTCCACTATACCTACCTATATGCGGTATCTACCTGCCGTTCCAGGTAAATTTGTATGTGCCAAACTCCAAACCTTCAAATGAAATTCTGTTTTGTATGCTCGAGCAGCTCATGTTACAACTAGGGCTGCCTATATCTTCCATGCTAGGTGGGTTATTCTCAAGAGGAGTGGACTCCGCTCCTCATTCACGAGAACGGGCCGGTAACCGGGATGCCCAGTCCCATGATCCAAAAAGATCAAAGAAAATCAAAAAAATTAAACAAAACTCCCCTAGGGCTGTTGTATGTTGGAGGCACTTGTTGTTTCGAGCAAGCCATGGATTGATGCTTGTTGGTGGTTGGGGGAGTATAAACCTTTACCATTCTGTTTGGGAACTGCCTATAATGCATTTAGTATGGAAGATACATCCATCTCATAGGTGTTGCGTTGACAGCAAAAGTATACCGCTCAAAATGTTATTCAATCTCTGTTTTAAAATCGAGCTCTGGCACCTCTACAAATCCCTGCTTCCCTCTGCGAAGGGCCTATCTATTTACTTTTATGTTGAGTCATCATCCTTCTTATTAAAAGCACCCATTGAGAGCACTGCTTGTCATTTGCGTTCATTACTATTGGTTCATATTGTCTATGACTTGACTGGATCTCTTTTACCATGAATTACCATGTTTAGTCAGTCCTTGATCTTTAAAGGTTCTCTGCATTTATGTTTTGCGGTCTCAGAAAGGGCTAGCGAAATACCATTTTGTTATATTATGTTATGATTGTTTTGAGAAAGTGTTGTCATCCGAGTTTTATTATTGTTGCTCGCTAGCTGATTATGCTATTGATATGAGTAATTGTGAGACCCAAGTGTTATTGTTAGTATGGTTAGTTCATAATATTTGCTGAAACTTGAATGCTGGCTTTTCAAGTTTACAACAACAAGACCAAACAGAGTTTGTAAAAGTTTTTCTTTATCACTTTCAGTTTATCAACTGAATTGCTTGAGGACAAGCAAAGGTTTAAGATTGGGGGAGTTGATACGTCTCCAACGTATCTACTTTTCCAAACACTTTTGCCGTTGTTTTGGACTCTAAATTGCATGATTTGAATGAAACTAACCCGGACTGACGCTCTTTTCAGCAGAACTGCCATCATGTTGTTTTATGTGTAGAAAAGAAAATTTCTCGGAATGACCTGCAAATCCACGGAGGCACTTTTTGGAATTAATAAGAATTTTTGGGCGAAAGAAATACACCAGGGGGCCCAGGGCCTGTCCACGAGACAGGGGGGCGCGCCCCCCTGTAGGGCATGACCCCCTATCTCGTGGGCCCCCTGGACCTCCACCGACCTCAACTCCAACTCTATATCTTCCGTCTCGCAGAGAAAAAAATTAGGGAGAAAGTTTCATCGCGTTTTACGACACGGAGCCGCCGCCAAGCCCTAATCTCTCTCGGGAGGGCTGATCTGGAGTCCGTTCGGGGCTCCGGAGAGGGGGATTCGTCGCCGTCGTCATCATCAACCATCCTCCGTCACCAATTTCATGATGCTCACCGCCGTGCGTGAGTAATTCCATCGTAGGCTTGCTGGACGGTGATGGGTTGGATGAGATTTACCATGTAATCAAGTTATTTTGTTAGGGTTTGATCCCTAGTATCCACTATGTTCTGAGATAGATGTTGTTATGACTTTGCTATGCTTAATGCTTGTCACTAGGGCCCGAGTGCCATGATTTCAGATCTGAACCTATTATGTTTTCATGAATATATGTGTGCTCTTGATCCTATCTTGCAAGTCTAGTCACCTATTATGTGTTATGATCCGACAACCCCGAAGTGACAATAATCAGGAGACTTCTCGGTGATGACCGTAGTTTGAGGAGTTCATGTATTCATCATGTGTTAATGCTTTGGTCCGGTTCTCTATTAAAAGGAGGCCTTAATATCCCTTAGTTTCCACTAGGACCCCGCTGCCACGGGAGGGTAGGACAAAAGATGTCATCCAAGTTCTTTTCCATAAGCACGTATGACTATTTATGAAATACATGCCTACATTACATTGATGAAATAGAGCTAGTTCTATATCACCCTATGTTATAACTATTGCATGAGGAATTGCGTCCGGCATAATTATCCATCACTGATCCATTGCCTACTAGCTTTTCATATATTGTTCTTCGCTTATTTACTTTTCCGTTGCTATTGTTACAACTACTACAAAAACCAAAAACATTTATCTTTCTTGTTGCTCTGTTACCATTATTATCATACCACTTTTGCTACTAAATACTTTGCTGCAGATACTAAGTTATCAAGGTGTGGTTGAATTGACAACTCAACTGCTAATACTCAAGAATATTCTTTGGCTCCCCTTGTGTCGAATCAATAAATTTGGGTTGAATACTCTACCCTCGAAAGCTGTTGTGATCCCCTATACTTGTGGGTTATCACCTGACAATTGACCATGTGTTTTTATATTTAAGAGATAGTGGTGTGGGCTGGATGAGTGACACCTGTGCCAACGGGGAGCTGACACGTGTTTCCTCTAGCCAATGATGATTTTACACGTCGAAAATCCCCGTTGGTCCGGGCTATTAATGAGTTATCGGATCCAAAACCGGACCCGATAGCTTAACGGCGTTCTGTTACGGTGGATGCCACGTGTCGGTCACCCTTGACAAAAGCACTTCTGTGACGCGTGATTTATCGTCATGGAAGTGGACACTTCTGTGATGATAATTTTGGTAATGTCATGGAACCCTAGTACGACAGCACAGGTATGACTATCTTGATTCTGTCATAAAATCGTCATGGATGTACATTCATGACAAAAAACGCGACCTACTATGACAAACACGTATCATCACGGAAGTGTATTTTTTGTAGTGTAGGAAGCAAGACTCCGTGCAAGAAAGAAATGTTGACGGACAAATTACCGATAGATACAGAGATGGAGATGCTAGCTAGAGGGTAATCCGCTAGTTTGAGTGTTGGAGATGACCGCCGGGTGGTTCAGAGGGTGAAGTTATATATGTGTGTGTGTGAGAGAAAGATAAAAAGAGGGCACTTGACTGCATGTAGAGAGAAACATATGTAGTGTGCGTGATAAGAAGAAAGAGTGAGGGCGAGAAAGAAGGTTGATGGATAAACAGATAAATAGAAAGATAAAGATGCTAGCTAGTGTGCGTTAGAGATAGGAGTCGAGTGGATCAGAAGGCTGAGTTATGTGTGTGGGTGTGAGAGATAGAGAGAGGGTGCATGTGAGTCACATACAAACAAATATCAGAGAGAAATGAGATCCCGAGAGACGGAGTTTTGTGTTTGTGAGAGAGAAAGATATTTCACAACGAGAGTGATAGCTAGAGAGACATATGAGGGAACGCAAGATGTCTCTAGGGAGAGAGAGAGAGTGTGTGAGTGACATACAAGAGAACAGTGGAGAAATATGAGACCATGGGAGACAGAGTTTGTGTTTGTGTGTGAGAAAGAGATATTTAAGAGGAAGAGTCGTAGGTTCTCGTATCTAAGGAGCGAAAGACATATCTGTATGAGGGGTGTGCGAGTGGCACACAGGGGAATAGTAGAGAGAAATGAGACCCCGGGAGACAAAGTTTTGTGTTTGTGTGAGAGAAAGAGATTCCACATGGAGAATCATAGTTAGAGACACATAGCAGGAGCGAGATATACTTAGAGAGATAGAGTGATGAAGGTCGAGGGAGAGAGTACCGTCGGTGTGTTACGAAGATAAAAGATCATTGTCGACATACAGTAGGTCTTAACGATACCGAGAGACGATGAACGCGTATAGGTCTAAAGAGATAGTCCTATATAAGCATGAGTGATAGCTATATGAGACGAATATCTGGATTAATGGGGATTCAAATATTTAAACTGGAGATCACGACATCGATAATATCATAACGCAAATTGGTGTATCAAACCTGCATATTCATTTGAATTTGGGCACACGTGTAATGTTATATAGTTTATCAATATTGGTGATCCATGGACTCTTTAATTACAAACAATGCATGGTTTATATGCAATTAATGTCTAAACGGGATTACACTATATGTTGTGTGTGTGAAACACATTATACATGTTTGAGAAGTAAAAAAACCCCGCTTGAAACACACATTAATTGGAGACAATTAGCAAGGAATGCATACATTGGATTTCAACATAAAGTGGTTTCAAATATTTGAAAATCTAAATTGATGGATACAACCTTATGAATCTGAGATCATGCCATTTGTAAACCATATTTATGTATAAATGGTGTTGTCCTTTCGAAAGTATACATATATTTAATGTTGTATATAGAATTTAATTCCAATCCAAAATGGATCCCGCCCGAAAAAATAGAATACAAACGCGATTCGAATTGAGTTGGCACGGTAAACGTGCACTTGGCTAAATTTGAACGAAGCGGGGAAAGTCGCAGTAACCGCCCGAAACCAAAATCTGCGAGATGGAATTACTCCTGCCTATCCCTGCCACGCAAAGCCTATCTGCTGGATTTCTGTAGGTTTCGATAGGGGTAGGTTTGTAATTTCACCCAAACGTGAGATAACCACCTCTCACCCGGATTCATACACGGTGGGTGCCAAAACACAGTGTGTCCTCGGCTGAAATCGACTCCCTCCCCGATTCATACACGGTGGGAGCCAAAAACAAACTCTCGTCGGTAAATATTCGGTGTATGCGAGATTACCATCCTATCCCCAACCGACTAATATTGATGTGATGTAACAAATTTGAAACGGGGGCTAAGTTTGTAAATATCCTCGCATTTGAGACAAGCGCGCCCTGAATACATGGTTCCCCCCTTCCTCTCTACCTCCCTTTTCCCCATTCGTACTCCGTGGGCGCCAAAACACCCTCTCCACCCCAGCCTCCTCCGTCCGCCGCCCCATCCACCGCCGTCCTCCTCCACTGTCCATTACAAGAGATCGACCTCTCTCATCCACGGTTTCGGACCGGGATCCTTGCATCCTATCCTCTCGCTTCATCCCCAGCGTCGTCCACCTTGTCGGCGCCACTCCTACGACCGTCTTGTCCACCGCGCCCTGCCGCCACCATCTATCCTCCAAGATCTGCATCCACGCTACCGACAGCCATTGCTACTGCAGCACCGTCAAATTCTCAGCAGATGCATACACGACGCCGCACCATAGGTGGTACTTTCGTATCTTCTCAACTTATTTATCACAGCAAGAAAATAGATTGCCACTGTTTTACTCTGATTTCTTGTCTTGGTTGCGAAGTTGCCTTTGTCCGGTTTGCAACTTCAGATCCGCCATGGCACGCTCAACACTATACTCCCAATGTTTATGGTTTTCCCGTTTTATAATCCACACTAGTTAAATCACAGTAGACTAAATTTCAAAATTGGGTCAGTCGATTTTGAGCTTAGGAGTTCGCGGTCTTGACGAAGGGGCTCGGGTGGCTGTGGGGGGGCGGTGGTGGGGCCTCACCGAACGAAGAGAACTTGACGCGGGTGGGGGCGGGGGTGGGGGTGGGGGTGGTGGAGGAACACAGACGGTGGGGGCCGGTGGTCCGGCCGGCGGCCCGTGCGGTGTTCTGTATGGGAAGAATCAAAGACGAGGAAGAAGAAGGGTTAGGAGTCATAGGATCTTCATCCAACCGCCTGAAATGGTCGAGAGACAGCTGGGAGTTGCATTCTTAATGCGCTCTGGTTCATCATGTGTGGGCACTGCGCAACCAACATTTTATTATCCAAAATCTGTTTGCTCTTCTTTACCATATTCCTCTTCCGTTCTTCTTTAATAAGTACTCTCTCCGTTCCTAAATACAAGTCTTTGTATAAATTCCAACATGGACTACATATGGAGCAAAATGAGTGAATCTACACCCTAAAATGTATCTGGATACATCTGTATGTAATCCATAGTGGAAATCTCTACCAAGACTTATATTTTGGAACGGATGGAGTATGATAGTAGTACAGTATGTTCCTTGTACTGAAGATGAGCAGGGACATTTGCAGTGTAGAGGTCTATACGGTCGGTTGTGATGGACAATTTGAACTCTTCGGGCCTCTTTGATTCGTAGGATTTTGTAAACATGGGAATCCTGATTTGTAGTGGCCTGCCCACTTGAATCCTATAAGAATAGCATGGAAATGCGGGGAGTTGTGTCGCCTTTGAGAGTTACACTGATATCAACATTCAGCACCTTCACTTGAAGAGAGATGGTATCTGAAGCCTTTCTAGCCGTACCGGCAATACTAGCACATATATTCCAGCAAGTTCCACTTTGCTGATTTTACTCTCATGCTTAAGGTTTTCCCGTTATATCTACACTATGATCTGTAGCTGCTTTGTGTCGCACTAGCAGCAGTCCACTCTTGAAGGTAAACACTGCAATGACTTACAAAATTGGTACCACGGCATTGAGTGACATTCTGGATGCAATGAAACTCATACGCTCCCCACCTGTAGATTCTTGTTCAGAATATGATCCTAATAACTATTCTAACCTCGAGGAGTCAAAGGCTTATGAACTTTCATGTTCACCCATCAAGGTGCCTATTATAATTTGGCAAGGTTTTATTGATTGTGCATATCTTGCATATGTTGTATTGCATTTCTTCTACTTTGTTGCACCGCCATCTGCTTAGTTTACTCATCATATATGTCGAGATGCCATGCCCATCAATTATCAATACATATTCCATCTCTCATCATACCATGTTTTTCCACTCAAATGTTGTTCTTGTGCATCAGACATCAAAAAGGAAGAGGGTGATTGCCGAACCTAAAGGAGCACCAGCAAAGTCCATGAAAAACGTGATTGTGTCGGAGAAATCAGACAGCACCCCACTTATATTGGCTGTACAACCAGTGACACAAAGCATAGGACCGTGTAGCGACGGGACCCGAATGGATCAAGTCTCTGTGCTCAGGTGTCATCCCTGGATCAGTAATGCTGACACCACACAGTACTTCGAAGGATTTATAGCAGAGTAGCAATCACACACTTATTACAACGTTGTCCACAAGGGAACATATTACAATAATATGGCTTAAGGCCATCTAATAATAACAATGAAGGCTTGGAAGATAAGTGAGTCCATCAACTCCATCGGCATCACTTGAGTATAGAACCACGACCTAACACCTTACTCGTTTGAAAAGTCTGCAACATGAAAGTTGCAGCCCGAAACGAAGTCGACACATGGAATATCTTTGGCAATGTAACATGAGAGAGTAATGAAGGAATAAGCCTATACTACATGCATATATGGCTGGTGGTAAAGCTCTCTGATTCTGCTTTTGCATAAAGCTAATTTTTCCCTACAACAAAGGAATAATTTTGTTTAACTATCATGGTGGTTGTTAAACATTGAGAATGGTTGACAGCATCCTCAATCCCAATTAAAAGGTACTCATCAAAACCCAATAACCTTTATTAGAAGTAACATGTTGAGATTCACATGATATTTAAGTACTAGATACTCAAAACGTCCATAACCGGGGACACGGCTAATCATTATTAGTTTATACACTCTGCAGAGGTTTATGCACTTTTCCCCACAAGACTCGATCGCCTCCGTTTGGTTCTCGTGACTACATGGTGTTTGAGAGAGCGGATGATCGAGACACAGTTTTTGAAGCACTAGCACCTTACATGTGGGTAGACCGTACCAACCTACATCCCCTACATCAGCTAGCCTACCCGTAAGAGTTCGCACAACTTACTCAACTATGCCAGAGCCCATATTGGCTTGTGGCTGCACATGGAAGTTTCTAGTTAAATAATCTCATGATCCCTTAGAGCCTGGGTGGCGGTCCGAAGAAATACAAGCAAGTCCTGATAGAAACCAGGTGCCTCAATCCACCCAGATGTGTGTTTAGGTTGCCACCTTAGATAACCATTAATTTAGAATCTCACATCTGTCATGGATATTCACTCACCCAATCCACGTCTACTAGCATAGCATGGCATAATAAGCAAACGTAGAAGTAACTCCCAAGGTTTCATAAGTAAACAGGTAATAGGTACTACCTCAATCTACTTCCCATCCCACAATTTAAGTTGATCCTAAACATGCAAGTGGCGGCGGCAAGTGGCGGCGGGTTTTCAGGCGGCGGCGGCTCGGGTTGGGGCGGCGACGGCTGAGGTGAGGAGGAGAGAGGGGGGCTCGGTTATAAAGGGGTAGGGAGGGTGCCTTGGGGAGGGGGCAACGGCGGCGAGGCGGGCCGAGCCGGACTCGATCGGCGGCGGCGTGGACTCCTCCCATGCAGCGAGGGGGAGGTGGGTCATGGCGGTGGGCTGGGCCCTTGGCCCAAAGTGAGCGCTGCTTTTTTAACAAAACTAAACGAATTAAAAATAAAACCAAACGAACTCCAAATTAAATAAAATTAATTTTCCCCGACTCCTAAAAATGAGTCGAACAAAATGAACTTCTTAAAACGGGGCAAAATGCATATTTTTTTAAAAATACTCATTTTTCCCTAAAGCAAATAAACTTTCAAAAACCAAAATAGATTTATTTATTAAATCTTCATTTTTCCTAAATGTTGGGAAAGTCATATTATTCCCTCGCTTAATTTTTTTATTGGAAAAATATTTGAAGATAAATAAATAAATCCAAATGATCCTATTTTCAAAATTTGAGAAATCCCAAATATGAAAATAATGAAACCTCCAACTCTCTCCGAGGGTCCTTGAGTTGCGTGAAATTTTCTAGGATCGGAAAATGCGAGAAAATATGATATGCATGATGACTTAATGTATAACATTCCAAATTGAAAATTTGGGATGTTACAAACCTACCTCTTAACATGAATCTAGCCCTCGAGATTCGGGTTGGCTAGAAAATAGGTGAGGGTGGTCCTTGAGCAAAACTTCCTCTCTTTCCTGTGTGGCTTCATCTTCGATGTGGTGGCTCCATTGAACTTTGCAAAACTTGATAACCTTGCTGCGAGTAACTCTGCTGGCATAATCGAGAATCTTAACCGGTTTTCCTCATATGTTAAATCATCCTTCAACTGAATTGCTTCGGTGGCACTTGTGTCTCTTAACGGTATCTCTGCTATCTCGGGGTGACATTTCTTCAGCTGAGAAACATGGAATACATCATGAACTGCTGACAGTCCTTCTGGCAATTCCAGCTTATAAGCAACTTCTCCTATGCATTGCAAAATCTTATACGGTCCAACGAAACGGGGTGCTAATTTTCCTTTAACTCCAAAACGCTTAACTCCTCGAAGCGGGGATACTCTAAGATATACCCTGTCTCCAACTTCATATTCAATCGCTTTGCGCTTTGAATCTGCATAGCTCTTCTGTCTGGACTGGGCTACCTTGAGCCTATCTCGAATCAATTTAACCTTCTGCTCAGACTCCTTAATCAAATCTGGTCCAAACAACCGGCGATCTCTGGTTTAGTCCCATGACAACGATGTCCTGCATCTCCTTCCATACTGAGCCTCGAAAGGTGCCATCTTCAAGCTGGTTTGGTAGCTGTTGTTATAAGAAAATTCTGCATCTGACAAATTATCATCCCAACTAGATCCATAATCTAGTGCACAAGCTCTCAAAGATATCCTCCAAAATCTGATTCACTCTCTCGGTCATCCATCGATTACGTGGGTGGAAAGTCATCTTGAATTCAGTCTGGTTCCCAATGTCTCGTGCAACTGGTTCCAAAATTTTGAGGTAAATTGGGTTACTCTATCGTCTGATACTCCTCGGAACTCCGTGTAAACACACAATTCTGGTCATGTATATCTTTGCCAACTTAGCACTGCTATAGGTAGTCTTGACTGGAATGAAATGAGCTACCTTCGTCAAGCGGTCGACTATAACCCAAATCGAGTCATATCCTAAACGAGTCTTTGGCAAACCTGTGATGAAATCCATGCCTAGTTTATCCCACTTCCATTCGGGTATCGGCAATGGTTGTAACAATCCTGCTGGCTTCTGATGTTCTGCCTTTACTCTCTGACATACATACTCCGCAATATCTTTCTTCATTCCGGTCCACCAGAAAGTATTCTTCAAATCCAAATACAACTTGGTATTTCCTGGGTGAATCGAATAGGGTGAATCATGGGCTTCTTGCAAAATCAACTTCCTGATCTCCGGGTTATTTGGTACATAAACACGGTTATCAAACCATAGGGTTTCGTGCTCATCTTCACGAAATCCTTTTGCTTTTCCTTTGCTCATTTTCTCCCTTATAGAGGCAACTTCCTTATCTGCCTTTTGGGTTTCTCGATTTTGTCCATTAGTGTTGTTGAATCTCCAATGCTGCTACATAGCCTCTCGGAACTATTTCCAAACATAGCTCTCGAAGGTCCTCGGCTAACTCATTTGGTATCCCTCCCATCATTAGGGTATTGACGTGGCTCTTACGGGTCAATGCGTCTGCTATGACATTAGCCTTTCCGGGGTGATAATGCAATCTCATATCATAATCCTTGATAAGTTCTAACCATCTCCTCTGTCTGAGATTTAATTCATACGTGTGAAAATGTATTTCAAACTCTTATGATCCGTATATACTTCACAATGATTTCCAATGAGAAAATGTCTCCATGTCTTCAAGGCATGCATTAACGGCTGCCAACTCGAAATCATGTGTGGCATAATTTAACTCGTGAGGCTTAAGTTGTCGTGAAGCATACTGAAACAACCCTTCCTTCCTGCATAAGCACTGCTCCAAGTCCTCGGCGTGAAGCGCCGCAATACACCGATAATCCTTGGTCCGATCCGCAATATTAAAACTGGTGAGGTAACCAATCTTTTCTTCAACTCCTGAAAACTTGCCTCACAGTCCTCGGTCCATATGAATTTGTTATCCTTCTTCAACAATTCTGTCATAGGCTTTGCAATCCTTGAGAAATTCTCAATGAATCTTGGTAGTATCCTGCGAGTCCAAGGAAACTCTGAATCTCTCAAGCTGTCGTTGGTGCTTCCCATTTGGTTACGGTTTCAACCTTTGTGGGGTCAACTGCTATTCCTTCTCCGGATATAACATGTCCAAGAAATCCAACTTCCTTTAGCCAAAACTCACATTTGCTGAACTTGGCATACAACCGGTGTTCCTCAGTTTCTCCAAAACCAATCGCAAATGTTCCTTATGTTCTTCTTCATTCTTCGAGAAAATCAAAATATCATCAATGAACACCACGACGAACTTATCCAAAAACTCCATAAACAATGTGTTCATCAGGTTCATGAAATAGGCTGGTGCGTTAGTCGGTCAAATGACATAACGGTATACTCATACAGTCCATATCTCGTGGTAAATGCTGTCTTAGGTATGTCCCGCTCCCTAATCTTCAATCGATGGTACCACGATCGCAAGTCGATCTTGGAAAACACTTTAGCTCCTTGCAAGCGATCAAACAGATCATTTATCATTGGTAGTGGGTACTTTTTCTTGATTGTTACTTCATTCAATCCACGATAATCAACAACCATTCTCAAAGATCCATCCTTCTTTTCCACTAACAGTACGGGTGATCCCCAAGGTGAAGAACTTGGGCGTATAAAACCTTTATCCAATAGTTCCTTAATCGCTTCTTGATTTCTGCCAAATCACATGCGGGCATCCTGCATTTCGCCGATATCGGGCCTGTTCCTGGCAACAACTCAATCAAAAACTCAATGTTTCTATCCGGTGGCATTCCTGGCAACTCTTCCGGAAATACATCAGGAAAATCCTTCACCACTGGTACTTCTTCCTGCACCACTCCTGATAGGCAATTTGCTTGCACTCTCCTCGGCTCGTGCCGTGATACATACTTGATCCTTCTTCCTTCTGGAGTGGTGAGCAAAATTGATCTAGTGGAGCAATCAATGTTCCCTCCATACTTTGATAACCAATCCATACCTAATATCACATCCAATCCTTGGGATTCCAGAACTATTAGGTCCGATGGGAAAACATAGTGTCCAATCCTCAATGGCGATCGATCACACCATTTACTAGCCATGTATTCGCCTCGGGTGAGGTTACTAGCATGGGTGACCTAAGGGCTTGGGTCGGTAATTTGTACTTATCCACAAATCCCCTTGATATGTATGAATGCGATGCACCAGTATCGAAAAGAACAACTGTAGTAAATGACTTACCGATTACTGCATCGGGCTGATCTTCAACCTCCTCCACATCAATGTGATTCACCTGTCCCCTGTTGAAAGGGTTGGGCTTCTTTCCAGAGCTTCCATTGCCATTTCCGTTCTGGCCTTCTCGAGTCATTTGCATAATGCCCAGTCTTGCGGCACTTAAAGCAAGTGATGTGACTCAGGTCTACCTTGGATGGTGTTGACTGGTTGGTGCGTTTATGTCCATTGCTTCCTCCATTCCGTTCCCATTCTTAGTGCCATTATGGTTATGCGAATTACCTCCTCCATGGGTATCCGAAACTGAATTCCTGATTTAGGGTATAACGAGGCTTCTGCTGGGCTCCAGAGTTATACTTCCCTTGTCCATACTTCCGCTTGCGGTTCTCAATTTGCTGCTGCTTTCCTTCAATCATGAGAGCTCGGTCTACCAACTCCTGGTAGTTGTTGAAACTTGCTACCATCAACGGCATGCTGAACTCATCATTCAGTCCTTCTAGAAACTTCTCCTGTTTAGCTGCATCTGTAGCAACGTCATCCGGGGCATAACGTGCTAACTTACTAAAATCATCTACGTCTTGCCAACAGTCCTTCCTCCTTGGCGTAAGTTCTTGAAACTCACGCTTCTTCATGGCCATAGCTCCTGCTTTGAAACATGGGCGGTCTTGAAAAGCTTGTGGCTCGATCCCATGTGACAGTGTCTACCGGGTAAGTGGTCAGAAATTTTCCCACCATGCTGCGGGTCCTTCAAGCTGGTGTGCTGCAAACTTCACTCTTTCTCCATCATGCATCCCGCAGTGGTCAACTCCCTTCCTATCTTGCGGAGCCAATCATACTGCTACAATCGGCTCGGTGCTCTTTGGAATACACCGGATTCAGTCTAAGGAAACGAGTCAAGTGATCCGCAGGTGGTGGTGGTGGTGGTGGGTTGTTGTTGTTGTTGTTGCCCTGGTTCTGCACCAATGTTTGAATCAAGGTGTTCTGCTGCTGAATCAATTGGGTGATCTCTGGCGGGAAAACAAACCCGGGGTCGCGTCTCGGAGGCATCTGATGGGTTTTAGAAAAGACGAGAAATTAAGAATAGAATGAGGTCTATGGGGAATCACTACCCAAATGCACATGAGCAAATGCACACAAAATCACTTCATTCAATCAAACAAAGGGCTTACAACGATCTAACTATCGCAAAAGTGCTTGTACTATAATGTTTACATGGAGGTAATACTACTAATATGTGGGGACTTCTACTAATTTGAACCGGTGGAAGACTCCATGATGTCCGCTCGCCTTCGTCTTCAAAGTCGGGTTCACTTGGATCCGAATCGGTGTCGTCGATGATGATGTAGTCGCTCGGACAGCCGACGTGTTTGTCTTCATTCCTGAGCACCAACTTCTTCTTGAGTTCTTCGATCTCGTACTTAAGATCGTTATTGTGTCTTGCTCGAGCTACGATCTCGTCCATGTAGTCCTTGCGTGTAGTCTTTAGTTCTTCTTCAAGTTCGATGATCCTTCCCTTTGCATTCTGCAACTCCAACATATCATTGCACATCTGGTTCTCCTGGCGTCGAATGTGCTGGTTTAACTCCTGGATGGAAGCTGCAATGGATCTATCCTTCTTGGTGCTGACTATGTCCCATTGTTCATCTCGGCGTCCGCAAATCTGGTAGATAGTGTCTTTGAGGTCTTCTTGATAAACTTCTCCAATGCGTCCCATGGTGATATGAGCTGCCATGCTCTTTCCCAGACTCCAAGTTGGTGCACTGAAAACACTATCTATAGGTTTGGTGATTGGGGCGAAAGTCCTTCCCGAAACGTGAGCTTGAATCTTCCAGCGCTCCTCTTCAGGCAGAGTGGCGTTGAAAGTCCCGGTGAAGCTTGGTAATCCAATGTTCAGGTACTTGGTGACTTCCTTCGTGAAATCCAAAAGGTGTGCCTTCATCTGGTTGGGCGTACTTGATCTTCGCGTCCTTCATCCTAAAAGAGCAGAAAAGATGAGGAGTTAGAAAATGGGAAGAGAGTAGTGATATATGGCTTTAACTTAGTGGTCGTGTCCTACAGTCAGCGTGTGCTCTGATACCATCTCTGTAGCGACGGGACCCGAATGGATCAAGTCTCTGTGCTCAGGTGTCATCCCTGGATCAAGAATGTTGACACCACACAAGATTGAAGGATTTATAGCGAGTAGCAATCACACACTTATTACAACGTTGTCGACAAGGGAACATATTACAATAATATGGCTTAAGGCCATCTAATAATAACAGGAAGGCTTGGAAGATAAGTGAGTCCATCAACTCCATCGGCATCATCGAGTATAGAACCACGACCTAACACCTTACTCGTAAATGCGAAAAGTCCGCAACATGAAAGTTGCAGCCCGAAAACGGGTCAAAGACATGGAATATCCGGCAATGTAACACATAGAGAGTAATGAAGGAATAAGCCTATACTACATGCATATATGGCTGGTGGTAAAGCTCTCTGATTACGCTTTTGCATAAAGCTAATTTTTCCCTACAACAAAGGAATAATTTTGTTTAACTATCATGGTGGTTGTTAAACATTGAGAATGGTTAACAGCATCCTCAATCCCAATTAAAAGGTACTCATCAAAACCCAATAACCTTTATTAGAAGTAACATGTTGAGATTCACATGATATTTAAGTACTAGATACTCAAAACGTCCATAACCGGGGACACGGCTAATCATTATTAGTTTATACACTCTGCAGAGGTTTGCGCACTTTTCCCCACAAGACTCGATCGCCTCCGTTTGGTTCTCGCACTACATGGTGTTTGAGAGACGGATGATCGAGACACAGTTTTTCAGAAGCACTAGCACCTTACATGTGGGTAGACCGTACCAACCTACATCCCCTACATCAGCTAGCCTACCTGTAAGAGTTCGCACAACTTACTCAACTATGCCAGAGCCCATATTGGCTTGTGGCTGCACACGGAAGTTTCTAGTTTAAATAATCTCATGATCCCTTAGAGCCAGGTGGCGGTCCAGAAGAAATACAGGCAAGTCTGATAGAAACCAGGTGCCTCAATCCACCCAGATGTGTGTTTAGGTTGCCACCTTAGAAAACCATTAATTAACAATCTCACATCTGTCATGGATATTCACTCACCCAATCCACGTCTACTAGCATAGCATGGCATAATAAGCAAACGTAGAAGTAACTCCCAAGGTTTCATAAGTAAACAGGTAATAGGTACTACCTCAATCTACTTCCCATCCCACAATTTAAGTTGATCCTAAACATGCAAGTGTTTGAGGAATAGGGCTAATGCATAAAACTGGGTAGTAGAAAAGGTATGATCAAGTGTTACTTGCCTTGCTGATGATCCGCGAGACCTAGAGATTCAAACTAACAAACGGCGCACTCCGGGTGATCTAACGCAGACAAACAACAAGCATTCAATAAGTACTCATCCAATGCACAGGGAAATCTCGAATAAAAGATCTAACCAGAGAGTTCAACTTAAGAACCCTGGTTGCAAAAGAATCGAATCAAATAAAGCATCAAAAGTCGAAAGTCGAGAGAAAACAACTCGGTTTTGGCAATTTGAAACTAGGTCAAATTTACAGTAGCCAAACTTGGTTTAAGTAGGTTAGTCGGAACGGCGGTTTCGAAACGAAACTCCAGGCGCTTGAATCACCTGATTCCGATAAACGAGCGAGAAAATAAACAGATTTGAAAATTGGATCGGAAATCGAATTCGGAAAATAACGGATTAAATCCGATTAAAAGAAAAACGACGAACGGTTAAAACGACGGACGTTCGTTAGCAGAAACTAACCGACGAACACGTTCATTAAAACGAACGGGTCGGTGAACGTTTACTAACTAATAAAACCGAAAAAAAATAAACCAAACTAGGTTTTTTTTTTAAAAAACCGATTAACGAAAAAAACAGGATCGGTTTTTAAAGCAAAAACCGGATCGGGGCGTGGCGGCTACCTCTCCGGCGAAGTCGCCGGTAGGGTCTCGCCTCCGGGTCGGGCGACGGGCGGTGGGTGGAGGCGGGTCGGGTTGGCGAGGGGCGGCGACGGCGGCGGCGGGGCGGCGGGCAAGGGCGGCTCGGGTTGGGGCGGCAAGGGGTGAGGAGGAGAGAGGGGGCTCCGGTTATAAAGGGGAGGAGGGTGCCTTGGGGAGGGGGGCAACGGCGGCGAGGCGGGCCGAGCCTGACTCGATCGGCGGCGGCGGCGGGACTCCTCCATGCGAGGGGGAGGTGGGAGGGAGGTGGGTCACAAGGTGTGGCTGGGCCCTTGGCCCAAAGGCGGGCGTTTTTTTTAAACAAAACTAAGCTTAATTAAAAATAAAACCAAACGGACTCCAAATTAAATAAAATTAATTTTCCCGACTCCTAAAAATGAGTCTAACAAAATGAACTTTTTAAAATGGGGCAAAATGCATTTTTTTTAAAATACTCATTTTTCCCTAAAGCAAATAAACTTTCAAAAACCAAAATAGATTTATTTATTAAATCTTCATTTTTCCTAAATGTTGGGAAAGTCATGTTATTCCCTCTCTTAATTTTTTTATTTGAAAAATATTTGAAGATAAATAAATAAATCCAAATGATCCTATTTTCAAAATTTGAGAAATCCCAAATATGAAAATAATGAAACCTCCAACTCTCTCCGAGGGTCCTTGAGTTGCGTGAAATTTTCTAGGATCGGAAAATGCGAGAAAATATGATATGCATGATGACTTAATGTATAACATTCCAAATTGAAAATTTGGGATGTTACAGACCGACTCCAGCAGACTGTACCCATACTTCACTGGCCACACCACTAGCCCCACCACACAGGACTTGTACTCCATCAAAAGGTATGCTGATTTCGGTTGCCATCGCACCAGCCGTACCACAGAAAAATCCCACTCCAGCAAAAAGTACAGCAAGTCCACCGGCCGAAGACCTATCCCAACTGCAGAGACGGCCAATTCCTGCAGATTGGAAACCCATTCCAGTTATTCCAAGTTAAAACACAATGCTTAAAATGTTTTTAGGGACTACATGGATATATTCCCATCATGGGAAGATTATAGTGAAGACAAACACCATTTTCACATCTTCCTCTCCCACTTATGTGTAAGTGCTATTATTCATGGTGATTATTTTCCTATTTTCTGTTGATTGAGCACATCAATGATTTACATTACATTGTTGTAAGTAGGCGAGGGTCATGACGAGCAAAGCTTGCTTGCGCTTTTCAAGGAAGCATTGCAGCAGTATCGGTGTTACCTGAGGAAATCACACTTTGATGGCAAGTCTATAAACGAATTTCTGGTGAAGTCTCATGTGCTAAATTTAGAAGACATTGAATGGAACAACCTTGTTATGCACTGGTCACGTTCCGAGGATGAGATACTGTCTATGATATCGCATGACAATTGGAACTTCTACTTTTCCGCATGTGCCTTACGGATCTTTTTTGCAGGAAATCTGCTCGAAAAAGAATTCCGGTTTGAAAAGAACGACAGGATATCGCAAATATGCCGCCCGCTGCTTTGCTCTTGTTAGTACCTGTTGTCCTGTATCACTGTACTAGCATACATACCTGGTTCATTATGTGACATCAGTATGCATGATAGCTTGCTTATCAATTGTTCGCTCCAAATTATCTGATATGTATGAATGGTTACATTAGTGTAGAATAAATCGAATGCCAATCTAATTTTTTAGCTCTACATTGTTCTTGTAAGTACCTGCAGTCCTTTATCAGTGTACTTATATTGACAGGTAGTTGTTCATGTACCATCACTCTGCAGCTTATTTTCCTTTGCCCTCCATTTTCTACACATCAGATCTATATTTACTCTTACCATAAGGTTGGATAACACCGATGGTATAGAAGAAGTTTAGCTCTGCATTGTTCTTGGCTGTACCTTTTGCCTGTATCGCTGTACTTACATTTATAGCTACTTGGTTATGTAGCATCACTCTTCATCTTATCTTAAATATTCTCCTTTTTTCTTATATTGTCACATCTATATTTACTGTTAACAAAATGTAGAATAAAGGCAATGCTTATGAAGAAGATTCTGTGGTAAACTTCTGGAATTGCCCCCCCCCCATCAGAATGGAGATGGGCTTTATAGAGCCTCCCTTCACCAATAATGTAAGTTTTTCCTTCTCAAGCCTTCAAACTTTGTTGTGTATATTTGGTTAGGCATGACTGCAACAGCTGTTTATTTTGGTGTTTGCATCAAATTGCATGTTTGAAGTTTATTATGTAGTTCATAAACAAAAGTTTGTCCTTCTCAATTTAAGTTTTCAGTTGTACAACCAAGTTCCTTCTTCATGCCATGTAAATTAAACTATACAGAGCAAGTGATCTTATTTTGCCAATCTGAAATGGGTAAATTGACAGCACACTAACCATTGATATTTATGAGTTGTTGATGTGTAATTCAGTGGTATCGTGAAGCTGCCAACTCCTTCACAATGTCATTTCCTGCCATGTCTTGACCTGAACGATACCATATTATGTTAATGCTATTTTAAACTGTGTCACTTTATTCGTCAGTAAGAAATGTGATGAATTGTCAGCACTCATACTTATATGTGCAAAACCTATCATCTGTCTGCTTGTTTATCTTTCAGAGTTAGGAGGATATAAGTGTTAAACAAGTGCAGTCTCATCATCTTTCCTAGCTGCTTGCGCTGCAGCTCCCGAGCAGGGATAACCTTTCTTGAACTCTATTTAAGTGTTGTCGGTTTTGTATATTATTTTGTCAGCGTGTTTAAGTGCACTGGTGGCGATCTTTGATGCCCAGTGTATGTAATCTGCTATCTGCTAGTGCTTTATTATCACAGTGGCGAACTTTGATGCCCAGTGGATGTAATATGCCGTAATTTCCTTATTGTCTAGTCTAGGTTATTTTCTTCTTCAGGATGCTGTAGTTATTTTAATGTATATCTGTCCTGTCTTCGCAGTAAACCAGCCAAACCGTAAAATGACGGTACATAATCGGGCCGTCATGGATATCACTATGTATGATCCGCATCATGGGCCCCGTCATCTTGGTCCGTTAACATGCCTAAATGTAAACTGGCCCTCTAGTAGATTCGGGCCTTTAATAGGCCGAGCAAACCGCCGGCCCTATTTTCCCAAGAAAACTCAATGGGCTTTTAGGAGGCCGAAAAGTAGGTTGGCCCTAAAACGTGCCGAACAGCTCACGGGCTGGCAGCAGGCCGAAATAGACCCCGGCCCATGATTGTGCCAATAGAATCATGGGCTTATAACAGGCCAAAATCGTCTTGGTCCTTGTTTGGTCCAATCAGATTATCGGCTGTGAGCAGGCCGGATGCAAACGGGTCCGCAGTTAGGCCCAACTATATGACGAGCTTTTAACAGGCCGAAATATATATAGGGCCGAAATGTTAAACGGGCCTTTAACAGGCTGAAACTAATACCAGGCCAAATTACTAAATGGCCCTTTATCAAGTGGGCCCAAAAGCATAGCGTCCACTTGACGGGCCGAATTAGATATGGGCCATAATTTAGCCCAAAGTCTCTCAAAGGGTCGGACCTGATCTGGGTCGTAATTTTGCCCAGAAGATGGGAGGCTTTTAACGGGCCGGATCACATATGGGACTTTATTAGGCCCGGAACGTGGCTGGCTTTTAATGGACCGGACCAAATATGGGCCAACATTTGGCCGAAAACATGGCAGCATGTTAATGGGCCGGCCTACTAGTGTCATCAAAATCTTTTGGGCCTTCAGCTGGGCCGGCACATTATGGGCGGCAGAATCTCGTGGGCCTTTAGCTGGGCCAGCCCATTATGGCCCGCAAAATCACGCGGGCCTTTACTGGGCCAGCACATTATGGCCCGCAAAAACCTGTGGGCCTTTAGCTGGGCCGCCCCATTATGGCCTGCAAAATCTCGTGGGCCTTTTGTTGGGCCGGCCCATTATGGACCGCAAAATCTTGTGGGCCTTTAGTTGGGCCGGCCCATTTAAACTTCATGGGCCATTTTTGGGCCGGTCCACGTGTCAACATTCCATAAGCGCATCTCGCCCATTGGATGAGTGACACCTGTGCCAACAGGGAGCTGACACGTGTTTCCTCCAGCCAATGATGATTTTACACGTGGAAAATCCCCATTGGTCCGTGCTGTTAATGGGTTATCGGATAAAAAACCAGACCCGATAGCTTAACGGTGTTCCGTTACGGTGGATGCCACATGTCGGTCACCCTTGACAAATGCACTTCTATGACGCGCGATTTATCATCATGGAAGTGGACACTTCCGTGATGATAATTTTGGTAATGTCATGGAACACTACTACTTCATCATAGGTATGACTATCTTGATTCTGTCATAAAATCGTCATGGATGTACATGCATGACAAAAAACGCGACCTACTGTGACAAACACGTATCATCACGGAAATGTATTTTTTTGTAGTGTAGGAAGCCAGACTCCGTGAAAGAAAGAAATGTCGACGGAGAAACTACAGATAGATACATAGATGGAGATGCTAGCTAGAGGAAGATCCACTAGTTTGAGTGTTGGAGATGACCGCCGGATAGTTCAGAGGGTGAAGCTACATATGTGTGTGAGAGAGAAAGATAAAAAGAGGGCATTTGAATGCATGTAGAGAGAAACATATGTAGTGTGCGTGATAAGAAGCAAGAGTGAGGGCGAGAAAGAAGGTTGATGGAGAAACAGATAAATAGAAAGATAAAGATACTTGCTAGTGTGCGTTGGAGATAGGAGTCGAGTGGATTAGAAGGCTGAGTTATGTGTGTGGGTGGGAGAGAGATAGAGAGAGGGTGCATGTGAGTCACATACAAACAAATATCAGAGAGAAATGAGATCCCGAGAGACGGAGTTTTGTGTTGGCGAGAGAGAAAGATATTTCACAACGAGAGTGATAGCTAGAGAGACATATGAGGGAACACAAGATATCTCTAGGGAGAGAGAGTGTGTGTGAGCGACATACAAGAGAATAGTGGAGAAATATGAGACCCTGGGAGACAGAGTTTGTGTTTGTGTGTGAGAAAGAGATGTTTAAGAGGAAGATTCATAGGTTCTCATATCTAAGGAGCGAAAGACATCTCTGTATGAGGGGTGTGCGAGTGGCACACAGAGGAATAGTAGAGAGAAATGATACCTCGGGAGACAAAGTTTTGTGTTTGTGTGAGAGAAAGAGATTCCACATGGAGAATCATAGTTAGAAACACATAGCAAGGAGCGAGATATACTTAGAGAGAAATAGAGTTATGAAGGTCGAGGGAGAGAGTACCGTGTGTTACGAAGATAAAAGATCATTTTCGACATACAGGTAGCACAAGAGATACCTAAGAGACGATGAACGCATATAGGTCCAGAGAGATAGTCCTATATAAGCATGAGTTATGGCTATATGAGACGAATATATGAATTAAAGGGGATTCAAATATTTAAACTGGAGATCACGACATCGATAATATCATAATGCAAATTGGTGTATCAAACATGCATATTCATTTGAATTTGGGCACACGTGTAATGTTATATAGTTTATCTGTCAGATATCGGGTTCTGGCAAAACCCTTAAGGTTCGAACTCTGGGGTGCGCACGAAGATCTCCTCCCTACCGAAACACGCCTCAAATTTCGCCATGATCCCTAAGCTAGATCGATGAACAACACAAGAGAGACAAGATTTATACTGGTTCGGGCCACCGTTGTGGTGTAATACCCTAATCAAGTGTGTGGTGTGGTGGATTGCCTCTTGGGCTGATGATGAACAATATATAGGAAGAACATCGTCACAAGGAGAGGTGTTCTTGGGCTGGTGTGGTGTGCGGATGAACTTAAATTCTTCTTTTTCTACTGTGGTGGCTAGCCCTATATATAGAGGCCCTGGTCCTCTTCCCAAATATTGAGCGGCAAGGGATCCAACAACGCCCATTTCGAAGGGGGACAACTAGTACAAGCTATCCTGACTAAAGGTGGTCTTCGCCTGCCAAAGGTGCTAGAGATGTCGCTGTCTTGGGCTCCACGGTAACCTCCGTCCTGCCACTCTGCTGGTCTTGGTCTTGTTGCACCGATATGGAAACCTTTGCCTGATGCCTCGGTACTCCGTGCCTACGCTTGCCTCCTTTGCACCAAAGAGGAAACGAGGACACTGCGCAGGATGGCGCCCGCCTAGCACCTACCTAGTCTTGATCGTCATGGCTTGCGTCACGGGCACCTTGCGAGGTACCCCTTGCCTTGATCTTTCCGCCTCCTCGCGAGCCTGCCTAGCAAGGCCACTCCTGAGGAGGCCTTGTGTCATCTGCCCAGCGAGGCTTGGCCCCTCGCGAGAGTCTTGAGCTTTGGTTGATGAAGACGGGTCGTACTGGGCCACCAATTGAGCCACATAGCAGGCTGCAGGCAGGCAAGTCTGGGGACCCCCGTTCCCAGAACGCCGATAGTAGCCCCCGGGCCCAAGGCGCGCTCGGTCTTGGCTCAGCGGCGAACCCAAAGGACAAGTGTGGAGCGCCACGGGCCCCAACTGCATGTGGCCTCGGTTGCCGCATGGCGACTGATTGGACGTGGGCGTCTCCGCTTCCCCACGCCGCCTCGGCAATTGCCCGAATTGACGAGTCCCTGCTGCATGCAAAAAGAGCCATCATTACCTGTATCGTGGAGGTCGACGGTTGGCCTCCCCTGGACTACAAATGGGGAGGGGCGCAAGCCCCCGTTGCCCATCTCCTCTTGCTCCGCCTGCTTCTTCTCCCTCCTCGCTCCTGTTGCGTGCAGCACCCCATGGCACCCCTGAATAGGTTCTTGGCCGCGGAGAAGGGGAAGGCTCGCAAGGAAGGGCCTGGCTCTCCTCCGCCCAAGCGCGGCCGCGGTCGTCCTCACAAGCATTCCGCTACCCCTACCATGGCTTCCCGTGGTCGCGGCAGTGTCCCTTAAGGCGGCAGTGGCCACCCATGTCGAGCAAGCCAAGTTGGTGCGGGAAGGCGTGTCGTGGTTGCGTGCCCCCCCCCCCCCCGGCCGCGCTTCCATTCGTTAGAGGTGCTGTCGGACTTCGTTGTGTGGTCGGACAACTAGGCCGGCAACTGGCTCCAGCTCCCTCGCTTCTTCGCCGGTGAACTGTCGGCCGCTCGCCCCGGCGAGCTCTGGTTGTAGGAAGACGGCTGCTGTAGCAGGGCCTCCTGGGTCGCGGTGGAGATCTTCGTTGCTGGCAATGTAGCCTTGACGCGGGGCTGGCAGACGTGTGCCCGCGCGCTGGCCTTGGCAGGCGATGCACCCTCCACTTCAAGTATGACGGCGACGTGACCCTCTACGTGAGGGTGTTCGGAGAAGATGGCCGCTGTGTTGGGTGCTGCCCTGAAGACGATGATGGCGACGAGGTGCTCGGCCTTGGCGATGGCCGTGATGAGGGCGAAGGCGGACCTGCTCCCGGCGGTGACCGCAACTCGTCAAGCTTCAGCGGCTCCTCCTCCGGCGACAGCTCCTCCAGCGGTGGCCGCGATCAGCCACCACACCGCCGCGCCCGCTTCGAGGGTGGTAGCGGGTCGTACCATCACAGTGCTTCGGTGAAGCGTGAGGCGGAGTCTGATTGAGCTTGGAAGGACGACGCAGATCCCTCCTCGCGAGCTGTTGCAAGGCGCGTGCTGCTTTTATTTTGTTTTCCTCCTTTTCTTGCATCGAGAGAGAGAAGTATGGGGCCCCGTGGTGGCGTGCAATAGACTATGATCCCCTAATTATCGTATAGCATTTATTGTTCCTGTGTTGTGTTATGGTGTTGTTGTTATGTGTCTGCGCGTAGGAACAACTTAGCTCGGGACGTTTGCAGTAGTTTCCGCCTCGCGAGGTGCCTGCCTGAGACCTCGCCGGGAACCTTAAGAGCTGCAAAAAAATCTGTTGGGAGAATCATTTCTGAACCTTGGTCGCGTGGGTTGCCGGCCATGGCCCGGTGCTTTGTGTCGCGATGCCCGAGGGGCATGGACTGGGAGGGGTGCTCCTGCTGCGAACTCGAACGAGAGAGCCTCGCAAAAATTAAGAGAGGAAGGGTTCACGAGGGCGCCCGCGCAGCCCCCTCGCGAGGTTTGCAAGAGAGAGAGAACGAGTCAAGCAAAATCTGAAAACAGAGAACAGGGGCAGAAGACGGCAAATAACACTAGAAGCAACTTCAATAAAGGTTCAAACAAGGGAGAACAAGCCAACTGCGGAAAGCAAATGAAAAGCCGCGTCTGGCACCTAGTCTAGTCTTCGACGTCTTCTCACCAGCTCAGAGCTAAGTGCTGCCACTGGGCATGGGCGGGAGCCCCCGAGACCCGAGGGTGGCACTCCGGAGACTCCGGGGCGTGTACAGCCCCAACTCATTATTACGTGAGAGTGTCACAGGCGGCGAGATTCACAGGCACAGGGCCTTCTTCACAGTGCACTGGCCTTTCTTCTAAGCGGCGAGCTTCACAGGCACCGGGCCTTCTTCACAGGCACTGGGCCTTTCTTCAGGGGTAAAACTTCCGAAGATGCTGGATGTTCGAGGCGCTTGGGATGGGTACCCACTCCTGAGTCTCTAGGCGCGCGGCGCCAGGCCTGGAAACATGGACAACCTTGAACGGGCCCTCCCACATGGGCGAGAGCTTATGTAGCCCTTCTTTGGAGAGCACCTGCCTGAGTACGAGGTCACCTACCTCAAGAGTCCTAGGCGGATGTTGCGACAATGATACCGCCGCAGCGCTTGCTGGTATCTTGCTGCTCGTAGTGTGGCTTCACGACGGCGCTCCTCCCCCAGCGCGAGGTCCATCCCCTGCATGGCGTCCTATTGCTCCTCATCAAATTCTAGGACCCACGCAGAGCCACGCCTAACCTCGTGAGGGAGGACTGCCTCTGCTCCGTAGACGAGGAAGAACGGGGTCTCGCCAGTTGGCTTGGTGGCGGTATTGCGGATGGACCACATCACGGACTGGAGCTCATCGTACCAGCCCCTGTCGTAGGCCTCCAGCTTCTTCTTTAAGGTCCTAGTCTTGAGGCTCCTCAGGACCTCCACGTTGGCGCGTTCGGCCTGGCCGTTACTCCGTGGGTGCGCCACCGAACTGTAGCATATTTGCGTTCCAAGGTTAGCACAATATGTTTTGAAGAGATTGCTGGTGAACTGCAAACCGTTCTCGGTGATGATGCGATTAGGGACCCCGAACTGGCTCACGAGGCCATTGATGAACTTGACTGCAGAACCGGCTGGGATGGAGCGGACGGCTTCCACCTCTGCCCACTTGGTGAACTTGTCGATGGCGACGTAGAGGTAGCAGTAGCCCCCAGGCGCTCGAGGAAACGGGCCCAAGATATCCAGCCCCCAGACCGCCAATGGCCATGAGAGAGGGACGGTCTGCAGGCCCTGAGCTGGCTGATGAATCTGCTTGGCATGGAATTGGCAGGCTTTGCAGGACTTCACCAGCTCGATCGCGTCGTTGAGTGCCGTAGGCCAGTAGAACCCGCTGCGAAATGCCTTGCCGATGAGGGTCCGTGATGATGAGTGGTGTCCGCAATCTCCACCATGTATGTCAGCCAGCAATTCCTTCCCATGTTCCCTGGAGATGCAACGTAGGGAAACGTCATTTGGTCGCTTTCGTTATAGCTCACCGTCTTGGATGCAGTAGGCCATGGCCTGCCGGGCCACGTGTTCCGCGTCCTCCTCCTTCTCTGGCAGCGTCCCTTGCATCAGGTAGTCCTTGAATTCCGTGGTCCAGCATCGCTCCTGAGGCTCCCGCGCCAAGAGTAAGCGTGCTCCCGAGGTCGGGCCATAGGCGAGGGCTCCTATGGCAGGTGGCTGAGGGAGTTCCTCCCGAGGCTGTGTTGTGCTTGAAAGTGACGGTGCCGCCGAAGGCTTGAAGAGCCGTTCCTCGAAAACGCCAGGCTCCTGAGGTAGCCGCCTGGACGCCCTTTTGGCGATACCATCAGCCTCTTGGTTGGTGTCGCGGGGCACATGCTACAACTCCGGCCCCCAAAACTGCTTCTCCATCCTGCGTACTTCCGCAAGATACGCCTCCATGTGCTCGTCCCTTGGCTCGTACACCTTGTTGGAGAAGTTGACGAGGAGTTGTGAATCGCCCTTGATGACGAGGCACTTCACTCCCAATGCTGCTGCAGCTTTCAGGCCTGCTATGTGGCCCTCATATTCAGCTATGTTGTTGGAGACCTTCTCGCCCTACTGGAAATGGAGCTGTATGACGTAGTAGAGCTTGTCCTGAGTGGGGGATATAAGCACTGCACCAGCCCCCGCACCCTGCCGTGCAAATGCTCCATCGAAGTACATGACCCAGCCATCTGGTGCCTCACTTCCTGGGGAGAGAGACCGATCCTCGCCCGCCTTGAGCCCTGGCGCCTCTATCCATTCTACCACAAAATCAGCAAGTGCGGCTCCCTTGACGACTCTGGTTGTGCTGAACTCCAACTGAAACTCTTGCAGCTCGATGTTCCACTCGGTGACCCTTCCAGCGGAGTTGGGGCTCCTGAGTACCCTTTCCAGTGGGTAGGCTGAGACGACGTTGATGGGGTGACCTTGAAAGTAGTGCCACAGCTTACACGAGGCCACCAAGAGCGCGAGTAAGAGCTTCTGAGGCATGGGGTATCGTGCCCTTGCATCCCGCAACACCGTGCTGACGAAGTACACCGGATGGTCGATAAGGGTGGGTGTGTTGACGAAGTCGGTGTCCTCCGGAGGTTGAGGTGCCTCCCGAGACGATGGAGCCCCAGCGCCCGGTCGCTTGGTGCGGCCTCTTCAGCCCTGGGGGCGTCTTCATGTTGAGACTGGTCTCCGGCTACCGAGGTCGTGGTCCTCGCGAGGCCTTCTTGGTCTTGTGTTGCCACGGTTGAGGCTATGGCTGGGCGTGATGCGTCCTTAGCCTGGGGTTCCTCCCGAACCACCACCAGGGCTGCGCTGGAGGAGTAGGGAGTGGCAGCAAGGTAGAGCACCAAGGACTCGAGAGGGCGCGGTGCCACCATCACCGGAGGGCTGGTCAGATATTTCTTGAGGTCTTGAAACGCTTGGTCGGCCTCCTGTGTCCACTCAAATGGGCCCTTCTTCTTCATCAGCTTGAAGAACAGTGGGGCACGCTCCCCCAGTTTGGAGATAAAGCGTCCTAACGTAGTCATGCGACCGGCGACCTTCTGCATTTCTCTGAGGGTTTGCGGTGGACTCATGTCTTCGATTGCCTTCACCTTCTCTGGGTTGGCCTCGATCCCCCTGTGGGACACGAGGAAGCCCAACAGCTTGCCTGAAGGGACACCAAACACACACTTCTCCGGGTTGAGTCGCAGGTCCACCTGGCGAAGGCTCGCGAAGGTTTCCTCCAAATCCTGGATCAAGGTCCTTCCTCCTGAGATTTCACCACAATGTCGTCGATGTAAGCCTCAGCGTTTTTCCCGAGTAGCCGGCCTAAGGCAATGTGCATCAGCCACTGGAAGGTCATGCCCGCGTTGCGCAATCCGAACGGCATGCAGGTGTAGCAGTACACTCTACATGGGGTCAGGAAGGCCGTCTTCTCCACGTCTTCTACCGCCATCTTGATTTGGTGATAACCCGAAAACGCATCTAGGAAACACAACATGTCGCACTCGGCTGTGGAGTCGATAATCTGGTCGATGCGGGGGAGCGGGAACGGATCTTGAGGGCAGGCCTTGTTGAGGTTGGTGAAGTCGTCGCACATGCGCTCCTTTCCTCCTTTTGTTGGCACGACGACGGGGTTTGCCAGCCATTCAGGGTAGCGAACCTCGCGAATAACTCCTGCTGCCTCTAGCTTGCGGGTCTCCTAGACGATGAAGGCCTGCTTCTCGGTGGATTGCCGCCTGGCTTTCTGCTTCACGGGGAGTACATTGGGGCACACATTCAGGTGATGCTCAATCACCTGCCTTGGGACCCCCGCTAGCTTCTTGGGTGCCCATGCTAACACCTCCTTGTTCGAGCGCAAAACTTCAGAGCGCCTCTTCTTGGTCGGGGTCGAGGTGGGCACCTATGGTGAAGGTGGCTCCTGAGGACCTGTCTTCCTCAACTAGCACCTGCTTGGCCTCCGCCTTGTCCTGAGTGAACAACTGCTTCTTCTTGGTCGGTGCAGCCCCCTTGGCCTTGGAGGTGTCCGTGCAGGCGGGGTGTGCCACCGCGGCGGTCTTGAGGGCGAGCTTGAGCCCCAACAGAGCCTCCTTGGTGTCTCCAGTAATGGTGAGGACGTCGCTGCTCTCGGGCATCTTCATGAGGTTGTAGGTCGGATGGGTCGCTACCATGAACTGAGCCAAGGCAGGGTATCCGAGGATGGCATTGTACGGGAGGCTGATGTGGTCGATGTCGAAGTCGATCAGCTCTGTGCTATAGTTGTCTTGGGTGCCAAAGGTCACAGGAAGGCGGATCTACCCCAGGGAGCTGGAGGATCCGCCTCCGACGCCCGAGAAGGGCTTGCTGGGTCGGAGCTCTTCCAGCGGTACATGGAGGAGGCTGAAAGCCTCCATCGAGAGCATGTTGAGGCCGGCGCCATCGTCGATGAGGCTCTTGGTGACGGCAACCTGGCAGATGGTGGGCGTGCAGACCATTGGGAGCGCGCCCGAGCAGGAGGTGTTGACGGGGTGATCGTCCGAGTTGAAGGTCAGGTCGGCCTTGGGTGCCGCCCAACCCGGAGGAGCTCCTTGTCGCGCGAGGGTGTCGCCGATCTGGCGAAAGAACGGCTTGGCGTGGAAATATGAGGGTGGCGCCTGCGAGCTGCCTAGGAGAGCTGCGACGACCGGGGGCGCCGGCGCCGCGTAGTGGGTGAGGAAGAGGTCGCGCAGCTCCTCCCAGGAGGCCACAGAAGATGCCGGTAGGTTGAGCAGCCAAGTACGTGGGACGCCAGTGAGGGCCATGGGGAACCAGTTGGCCATGACCTTGTTGTCGCCTCCGGCCTTTCGGACGGCCTCCTCATACGCCAGCAGGAAAGCAGTAGGTCTGCCGTGCCGTCGTAGCGCGGCGGCATCTCTGGCTTGAACTTGTGCGGCCATTGCACCTGCCGTAAGGCGGGGGCCAAGGCTCGGAGCCCCCTGGCCCCAGCGGTGGCACTGGCCGCCGGAGCCGAAGGCGCGTTGTCCGCCATCAGGGTGAAGCGCAGTGCTGATGGAGAGCGGGTCGACGGAAGGAAGAGCTTCGGCGCACCCCTACCTGGCGCGTCAAATGTCGGATATCGGGTTCCGGCAAAACCCTTAATGTTTGAACTCTGGGGTGTGCACGATGATCTCCTCCCTACCAAAACACACCCTCAACCTCGCCGCGATCCCTACGCTAGATCGATGAACAACACAAGAGACACAAGATTTAAACTAGTTCGGGCCATCGTTGTGGTGTAATACCCTAATCCAGTGTGTGGTGTCGTGGATTGCCTCTTGGGCTGATGATGAACAGTACAGAGGAAGGACAGCCTCGCAAGGAGAGGTGTTCTTGGGCTGGTGTGGTGTGCGGATGAACTTAAATTCTTCCTCTTCTACTGTGGTGGCTAGCCCTATATATAGAGGCCCTGGTCCTCTTCCCAAATATTGAGCGGCAAGGGATCCAACAACGGCCATTTTGAAGGGGGACAGCTAGTACAAGCTATCCTGACTAAAGGTGGTCTTCGCCTGCCAGAGGTGCTGGAGATGACGCTGTCTTGGGCTCCACGGTTACCTCCATCCTACCGCTCTACTGGTCTTTGTCTCGTTGCATCGATATGGAAACCTTTGCCTGATGCCTCAGTACTCCGCGCCTGCGCTTGCCTCCTTCGCACCAAATAGGAAACGAGGACACTGCGCAGGCTGGCGCCCGCCTGGTCTTGATTGTCATGGCTTGTGTCACGGACACCTCGTGAGGTACCCCTTGCCTTGATCTCTCCGCCTCCTCGCGATCCTGCCTGGTGAGGCCACTCTTGAGGAGGTCTTGTGTCATTCGCCCCGCGAGGCTTGGCCCCTCGCGAGGGTCTTGAGCTTTGGTTGATAAAGACGGGCCGTACTGGTCCACCAGTTGAGCCACGCAGCAGGCCGCAGGCAGGCAAGTCTCGGGACCCCCGTTCCCAGAACACCGACATTATCAATATTGCTGATCCATATATTCTTTAATTACAAACAATGCATGGTTTATATGCAATTAATATCTAAACGGGATTACACTATATGTTGCGTGTGTGAAACACATTATACATGTTTGAGAAGTAAAAAAACCCGCATGAAACACACATTAATTGGAGACAGTTAGCGAGGAATGCATACATTGGATTTCAACATAAAAGTGGTTTCAAATATTTGAAAATGCAAATTGATGGATACAACCTTATGAATCTATGATCATGCCATTTGTAAACCATATTTATGTATAAATGGTGTTGTGCTTTTGAAAGTATACATATAAAATGATGTATGTAGAATTTAACTCCGATCGAAAATGGATCCCGCCGGAAAAAAATAGAATAAAAACGGGATTCGAATTGAGTTGGCATGGTAAACGTGCACTGCAAAATTTGAAAGAAGCGGGGAAAGTCGCAGTAACCGCCCGAAACCAAAATCTGCGATATGGAAATTACTACTGCCTATCCCTGCCACGCAAAGCCTATCTACTGGATTTCTGTAGGTTTCAATAGGGGTAGGTTTGTAATTTCACCCAAACGTGACATAACCTCCTCTCACTCGGATTCATACACGGTGGGCGCCAAAACACGGTGTCTCCTCGGCCGAAATTGACTCCCTCCCCTATTCATACATGGTGGGCGCCAAAAACAAACTCTCGTCGACAAATATTCGGTTTATGCGAGATTACCGTCCTATCCCCAACCGACTAATATTGCTTTTGTGATGTAGGAAATTTGAAACGAGAGCTAAGTTTGTAAATTTCCTCGCATTTGAGACAAGCGCGCCCTGAATACATGGTTCCCCCTTCCTCTCTACCTCCATTTTCCCCATTCGTACTCCATGGGCGCCAAAACACCCTCTCCACCCCAGCCTCCTCCGTCCGCCACCCGATCCACCGCCGTCCTCCTCCACCATGCCGGAGCTTATACCCCGACGTTGCCGTCCATTACAAGAGATCGACCTCTCTCATCCACGGCTTTGGATCGGGATCCTTGCATCCTGTCCTCTCGCTTCATCCCCGCCGTCGTCCACCTTGCCGGCGCTGCTCCTACGACCGTCTCGTCCACCACGCCCCGCCGCCACCGTCTACCCTCCTAGATCTGCTTCCACACCGCCGACAGCCATCGCTACCGCATCACCGTCAAATTCTCAGCAGATGCATACATGGCGCCGCACCAGAGGCGGTACTCTTTCGTATCTGCTCAACTTATTTATCGCAGCAAGAAAATAGATCGTCACTGCTTTACTCTGATTTCTTGTCTTGGTTTCAAAGTTGCCTTTGTTCGGTTTGCACCTTCAGATCCGCCATGGCACGCTCAACACTATACTCCCAATGCTTATGGTTTTCCCCTTTTATATTCCACACTAGTTAAATCACAGTAGACTAAATTTCAAAATTAGGTCACCGATTTTTCAGAGCTCGACGGAGTTCGGCGTAACAAAGGGGCTCGGTGGTTGTGGGGGCGGTGGTGGGGCCTTGCCGAAAAAAAACTCAATGCGGTTGGGCGCGGGGGTGGGGTGGGGGTGGCGGAGGAACACATGCGGTTGGGGCCGGTTGTCCGGCCGGCGGCCCGTGCGGTGTTTTGTATGGGGAGAATCAGAGACGAGGAAGAGGAATAATTAGGAGACGTAGGATCTTCATCCAACCGCCTGAAATGGTCGAGAGACAGCTGGGAGTTGCATTCTTAATGCACTCTGGTTTATCATGTGTGGGCACTGCGCAACCAACATTGTATTATCCAAAATCTGCTTGCTCTTCTTTACCATGTTCCTCTTCCGTTCTTCTTTAATAAGTACTCTCTCCGTTCCTAAATACAAGTCTTTGTATAGATTCCACCATGGACTACATATGGAGCAAAATGAGTGAATCTAGACTCTAAAATGTATCTGGATACATCTATATGTGATCCATAGTGGAGATCTCTACCAAGTCTTACATTTTGGAATGGAGGGAGTATTATAGTTGTATAGTATGTTCCTTGTACTTAAGATGAGTAGGGACATTTACAGTGTAGAGGTCTATACGGTCAGTTGTGATGGACACTTTGAAGTCTTTGGGCCTCTTTGATTTGTAGGATTTTGTAAACATGGGAATAGGCTTTGTAGTGGCCTGCCCACTTGAATCCTATAAGAATAGCAAGGAAATGCGGGGAGCTGTGTCGCCCTTGAGAGTTACATTGATATTAACAGAACCGCACCTTCACTTGAAGAGAGCTGGTATCCGAAGCCTATCTAGTCGTACTGGTAATACTAGCACATATATTCCAGCAAGTTCCACTTTGTTGATTTTACTCTCATGCTAAAGCTTTTCCCGTTATATCTACACTATGATATGTGTAGCTGCTTTGTGTCGCACTAGCAGCAGTCCACTCTTGAAGCTAAGCACTGCAATGCCTTACAAAATTGGCACCAAGGCATTGAGTGCCATTCTGGATGTAATGAAACTCATACGCTACCCACCTTTAGATTCTTGTTTATAATATGATCCTAATGACTATTCTAACCTCGAGGAGTCAAAGGCAGATGACCTGTCATGTTCACCCATCAAGGTGCCTGTTATAATTTGGCAAGGTTTTATTGATTGCACATATCTTGCATATATTGTCCTGCATTTCTTCTAGTTTGTTGCACCGCCATCTCCTTAGTTTACTCATCATATATGTCGAGATGCCATGCCCATCAATTATCAATACATATTCCATCTGTCATCATACCATGTTTTTCCACTCAAATGATGTTCTTGTGCATCCGACATCAAAAAGGAAGAGGGTGATTGCCGAACACGAAGGAGCACCAAGAAAGTCCTTGAAAACGTGGTTGTGCCGAGAAATCAGACATCACCCCACTTATATTGGTTGTACAACCAGTGACACAAAACGTAGGACCGACTCCAGCAGACTGTACCCATACTTCACTGGCCACACCACTAGCCCCACCACACAGGACCTACACTCCAGCAAAAGTTATGCCAATTTCAGTTGCCATAGCACCAGCCGTACAACAGAAAAATACCGCTCCAGCAAAACGTACAGCAAGTCCATCGGCCGAAGACCTATCCCAACTGCAGAGACGACCAATTCCTGCAGATTGGAACCCCATTCCAGTTATTCCCAGTTTAAAAGACAATGCTTTCAATGTTGTTAGGTACTACGTGCATATATTCCCATCATGGGAAGATTATCGTGAAGACAAACACCATTTTCACATCTTCCTGTCCCACTTATGTGTAAGTGCTATTATTCATGGTGATTATTTTCCTGTTTTCTGCTGATTGAACTCATCAATGATTTACATTACATTGTTGTAAGTAGGCAAGGGTCAATCTGGATGGTCATGACGAGCAAAGCTTGCTTGCGCTTTTCAAGGAAGCATTGCAGCAGTATCAGTGTTACTTGAGGAAATCACACTTTGATGTCAAGTCTATAAACGAATTTCCGGTGAAGCCTCCTGTGCTAAATTTAGAAGACATTGAATGGAAAAACCTTGTTATGCACTGTCCTTTTTCCGAGGATGAGGTACTGTCTATGATATCGCATGACAATTTGAACTTCTACTTTTCCGCATGTGCCTTACGGATCTTTTTTGCAGGAAATCTTCTCGAAAAAGAATTCCGGTTTGAAAAGAATGACAGGATATCGTAAATATATTGGCCGCCGCTTTACTCTAGTTAGTACATGTTGTTCTGTATCACTGTACTTGCATACATACCTGGCTCATTATGTGACAACGGTATGCATGATAGCTTTCTTATCAATTGTTCGCTCCAAATTATCTTATCTGTATGAATGGTTACATTAGTGTAGAATATATCCAATGCCAATGAAATTTTTTAGCTCTTCACTGTTCTTCTAAGTACCTGATGTCCTTTACCAGTGTATTTATATTGACAGGTAGTTGTTCATGTACCATCACTCTGCAGCTTATTTTCCTTTGCCCTCCATTTTCTACACATCAGATCTATATTTACTCTTACCATAAGGTTGGATAACACCAATGGTAATGAAGAAGTTTAGCTCTGCATTGTTCTTGGCTGTACCTTTTGCCTGTGTCGATGTACTTACATTTATAGCTACTTGGTTACGTAGCATCACCCTTCATCTTATCTTAAATATTCTCCTTTTTTTCTTATATTGTCACATCTATATTTACTCTTATCAAAATGTAGAATAAAGGCAATGCTTATGAAGAAGATTCTGTGGTAAACTTCTTGAATTGCCCCCCCCCCCATCAGAATGGACAAGGGATTTATAGAGCCTGCCTTCACCAATAATGTAAGTTTGTCCTTCTAAAGCCTTCAAACTTTGTTGTGTATATTTGGTTAGGCATGACTGCAACAGCTGTTTATTTTTGGTGTTTGCATCAAATTGCTTGTTTAAAGTTTAATATGTAGTTCATAAACAAAAGTTTGTCCTTCTCAATTTAAGTTTACAGTTGTACAACCAAGTTCCTTCTTCATGCCATGTAAATTAAACTATACAGAGCAAGTGATCTTATTTTGCTAATCTGAAATGGGTAAATTGACAACACACTAACCATTGATACTTATGAGTTCTTGATCTGTAATCTAGTGGTGTCGTGAAGCTGCCAACTCCTTCACAATGTCATTTCCTACCATGTCTTGACCTGAACAATACCATATTGTGTTAATGCTATTTCAAACTTTGTCACTTTATTCGTTAGTAAGAAATGGGATGAATTGTCAGCAGTAATACTTATATGTGCAAAACCTATCATCTGTCTGCTTGTTTATCTTTCAGAGTTAGGAGGATATAAGTGTCAAACAAGTGCAGTCTCATCAACTTGCTTAGCTGGTTGCGTTGTAGCTCCCAATAAGGGGTAACCTTTCTTGAACTCTATTAAAGTGCTGTCGGTTTTGTATATTATTTTGTCGGCGTGTTTAATTGCACTGGTGGCGATCTTTGATGCCCGGTGTATGTAATCTGCTGTCTGCTTGTGCTTTATTATCATAGTGGCGAACTTTGATGCCCAGTGGATGTAATATGCCGTAATTTATTTATTGTATAGTCTAGGTTTTTTTTCTTATTCACGATTCTGCAGTTATTTTACTGTATATATATCCTGTCTTCGCAGTAAACCAGCCAAACCGTAAAATTATGGTACATAATCGGGCCGTCATGCAAATCACTATGTATGATCCGCATCATGGGCCCCGTCATCTTGGTCTGTTAACAGGCCTAAATTTAAACTGGCCTTCTAATAGATTCGGTCCTTTAATAGGCCGAGTAAATTGCCTGCCCTATTCTCCCAAGAAAACTCAATGGGCTTTTAGGAGGCCGAAAAGTAGGTTGGGCCTGAAACGTGTCGAACAGCTCACGGGCCGGCAGCAGGCCGAAATAGACCCCGACCCATGATTGTGCCAATCAAATCATGGGCTTATAACAGGCCAAAATTGTCTCAGTCCTTGTTCGGCCCAATCAGATTATCGGCTGTGAGCAGGCCGGATGCAAACGGGGCCGTAGTTAGGCGCAACTATATGACGGGCTTTTAACAGGACGAAATATATATATGGCGTAAATGTTAAACGGGCCTTTAACAGGCCAAAACTAATATCAGGCTGAATTACTAAATGGCCCTTTATCAACTGGGCCCAAAAGCATAGCGTCCAGTTGACGGGCCGAATCTAATATGGGCCATAATTTAGCCCAAAGCATCTCAAAGGGTCGGACCTGATCTGGGCCGTAATTTTGCCCAGATGGTGGGAGGCTTTTAACAGGCCAGATCTCATATGGGCCTTTATTAGACCCGGAAGGTGGCAGGCTATTAATGGACTTGATCAAATATGGGCCGGAATTTGGCCCAAAACATGGCAGCCTGTTAATGGGCCGGCCTACTAGTGTCATCAAAATCTTTTGGGCCTTCAGCTAGGCCGGCCCCATTATGGGCGGCGAAATCTCATGGGCCTTTAGCTGGGCCGGCCCATTATGGTCCGCAATGTCTTGGGGGCCTTTAGCTGGGTCGGCCCATTATGGCCCGCAAAAACTCGCGGGCCTTTAGCTGGGCCAGCCCATTATGGCCCGCAAAAACTTGTCGGCCTTTAGCTGGGCCGCCCCATTATGGCCCGCAAAATCTCGTGGGCCTTTTGCTGGGTTGGCCCATTATGGACCGCAAAATCTTGTGAGCCTTTTGTTGGGCCGGTCCATTTAAACTTTATGGGCCATTTTTGGGCCGGTCCACGTGTAAACATTTGAAAAGCGCATCTCGCCCATTGGATGAGTGACACATGTGCCAACGGGGAGCTGACATGTGTGTCCATGAACCAATGATGATTTTACACGTGGAAAATCCCCATTGGTTCGGGCTGTTAACGGGTTATCGGATCCAAAACCGGACCCGATAGCTTAATGGCATTCCGTTACGGTGGATGCCACGTGTCGGTCACCCTTGACGAAAGCACTTCAGTGACGCGCTATTTATCATCATGGAAGTGGACACTTCCGTGATGATAATTTTGGTAATGTCATGGAACACTTCTACGACAACACAGGTATGACTATCTTGATTCTGTCATAAAATCGTCAAGGATGTACATGCGTGACAAAAAACGTGACCTACTGTGACAAACACGTATCATAATGGAAGTGTATTTTTTTGTAGTGACGATGCGCATCGGGAATGGTTCCAAGGTCGATGTGATTGCCATCGGCACGCTACCTCTACATCCACCTACGGGATTAGTTTTAAACCTTACTAATTGTTATTTAGTACCAGCTTTGAGCATGAACATTGTATCTAGATCTCGTTTAATGCGAGATGGCTACTCATTTAAATCCGAGAATAATGGTTGTTCTATTTATATGGGAGATATGTTTTATGGTCATGCCCCGCTGGTCAATGGTTTGTTTTTATTGAATCTCGAATGTGATGTTACACATATTCATAGTATTAATGCCAAAAGATGTAAGGTTGATAATGACAGTCCCACATACTAGTGGCACTGTCGCCTTGGTCACATTGGTGTCAAACGCATGAAGAAACTCCATGTAGATGGACTGTTGGAGTCTCTTGATTATTAATCATTTGACACGTGCGAACCATGCCTCATGGGCAAAATGACCAAGACTCCGTTCTCTGGAACAATGGAGCGAGCAACCAACTTATTGGAAATAAAACATATTGATGTATGTGGTCCAATGAGCATTGAGGCTCGTGATGGCTATCGTTATGTTCTCACCCTCACTGATAACTTAAGTATATATGGGTATGTCTACTTAATGAAACACAAGTCTGAGACCTTTGAAAAGTTCAAGGAATTTCAGAGCGAGGTAGAGAATCAACGTGACAGGAAACTAAAGTTCTTACGATCATATTGATAGTGCAACTATCCCTAGGTGGTTTTGGTAATTCGTAACAACATATAGCTCATTGAGCTAACATCATTCCAAGATGAGCATTTCAGGAAAATCTCAATGAATGGCATGGCATGGATGAGGAAAGTGGATCCCTCAAAATACTAAGGATAAAAGGATTGGCTCAAGATCAAAAGCTCAAGACTCTACATTTTACATTTTAGTGATCCAAGATCACATTGAGTCTATAGGAAAAGCCAATACTATCAAGGAGGGATGAGGTGTTGTTTAATGAGTTTCTTGCTCCACAATGCCTAGTGATACGCTCAAAAATTCTCAACTACTTTCTCATATCCACACATGACCTAAACCTAAAGTCAAAATCGGCCCCACCGATTCTTTCTATCCGGCGCCACCGAGTTCAGATGTCATAGCCACTGCCACAAACCTAGGCAAATCGGTCTCACTGATAGGGATCTCGGTCTCACCGAGATGGGATTGTAATCTCTCTGTTTCCCTTTGTAACGTTTCGGTACCACCGAGATGAGCGATCGGTCCCACCAAGATTGCAATGTAAACTCTCTGTTTCCTTTTCGTAACGTTTCGGTCCCACCAAAATGAGCGAACCGGTCCCATCGAGTTTACCCGACCAACTCTCCGGTTAGCTTATTACCAAAATCGGTCTCACCGAGTTTGTGTAATCGGTCTCACCGAGATTACGTTATGCCCTAACCCTAACCATATCGGTCCTACCGAGTTGCATGTCAGTCCCACCGAAAATCCTAACGGTCACAAGGTTTACTAAATCGGTCTGACCGAGTTTGTTGATTCGGTCCCACTGTGGTAAATTGTGTGTAACGGTTAGATTTTGTGTGGAGGCTATATATACCCCTCCACCTCCTCTTCATTCGTGGAGAGAGCTATCAGAACGAACCTACACTTCCAACTTACCATTTCTGAGAGAGAACCACCTACTCATGTGTTGAGGCCAAGATATTCCATTCCTACCATATGAATCTTGATCTCTAGCCTTCCCCAAGTTGCTTTCCACTCAAATCTTCTTTACACCAAATCCAAATCCTCTGAGAGAGAGTTGAGTGTTGGGGAGACTATCATTTGAAGCACAAGAGCAAGGAATTCATCATCAACACACCATTTGTTACTTCTTGGAGAGTGGTGTCTCCTAGATTGGCTAGGTGTCACTTGGGAGCCTCCGACAAGATTGTGGAGTTGAACCAAGGAGTTTGTAAGGGCAAGGACATCGCCTACTTCGTGATGATCTACCGCTAGTGAGGCAAGTCCTTCGTGGGCGACGACCATGGTGGGATAGACAAGGTTGCTTCTTCGTGGACCCTTCGTGGGTGGAGCCCTCCGTGGACTCGCGCAACCGTTACCCTTCGTGGGTTGAAGTCTCCATCAACATGGATGTACGATAGCACCACCTATCGGAACCACGACAAAAACATCCGTGTCTCCAATTGCGTTTGAATTCTCCAAACGCTTCCCCTTTACATTCTTGCAAGTTGCATGCTTTACTTTCCGCTGCTCATATACTCTATGCATGCTTGCTTGAATTGTGTGAAGATCGCTTGACTTGTGCTAAGATAGCTAAAATCTGCCAAAGACTAAAATTGGGAAAAGGATAAGTTTTTATTTGGTCAAGTAGTCTAATCACCCCCCTCTAGACATACTTCCGATCCTACAAGTGGTATCGGAGCTTTGGTCTCCATTTTCTTTGATTTCCATAGCTTTTGGTGGTCATAGCCTTGGTTTCACAACCTAGGAGAGTATGGCGTCTAGCAAGGGAAATTATCACCGTAGAGGTCCTTACTTTGATGGTATGAATTTTGCTAGTTGGAAGCATAAGATGAAAATGCATATTCTCGGACATAACCCCGTCGTTTGGGCTATTGTGTGTATTGGATTGCAAGGTGAATTCTTTGATGGGAGAGAACCGAACCGTGAAGCTAGCGCGGAAGAGTTTAAGATGCTGCAATACAACACTCAAGATTGTGATATCCTCTTCAACGAATTGTGCCCTGAAGAATTCAACAAAATCAGCCGTCTTGAGAATGCAAAGGAAATTTGGGATACTTTGATTGATATGCATGAAGGTACCGAATCCATCAAGGAATCCAAGTTGGATGGGCTCCAAAGTCAACTTGACAAGTTCAAAATGAAGGATGGTGAAGGTGTCGCTGAAATGTACTCTAGGCTTGCTCTTATCACAAACGAGATTGCGGGCTTAGGAAGTGAAGAAATGACCGCCAAATTCATCATCAAGAAGATCCTAAGAGCATTGGATGGAAAATATGATACCATGTGCACATTGATCTAAATGATGCCCAATTACAAGAATCTCAAGCCAACGGAAGTCATTGGAAGAATTGTTGCTCATGAGATGTCACTCAAGGATAAGGAGGAACTTCACAACAAGTCAAGTGGTGCTTACGAAGCCTCATGTGAAGCCCCTAGATCAACAAGTGAGACAAACCTTTAATGAAGAATTGAGCTTAATGGTGAAGAACTTCAACAAATTCTACAAGAGAGAAGCTCCAAGTCAAGGTCCTGCAACGACAAAAGATCTTCCAGTCGAGAGCGCAATTGCTACAATTGTGGGAGACCCGGACACTATTCCAATGAGTGTACGGCACCCCACAAAGGAAGAGAAGAATCACCCAAGAGAAGAAGTAGAAGAGAAGAATCACTACCAAGAGAGAGGAGGAGTAGAGATGATCGTTATGAACGAAGAACATCCCGTAGAAGCAAGGATTTGGAAAGGAAGGACAAGTCATCAAGGAGCTACACAAAACGAAGACATCAAGCTCATGTTGGTGAATGGGTATCCGGCTCCGACTCCGACAATAACTCCGAGAGAAGCTATCACTCCGACTCCGAACATACTCAAGATGAAGGTGCTGCCGGTCTAGCACTTGTGTCAACCAACTCCTACGACATATTAGATTGACCAAATGAAGGACTTGGAAGATGCTTCATGGCTAAAGGCCCTAAGGTAACACACCCCGAGTATGTTGATTTCAATAGTGATGAAGATGACTTGTTAGGTGATGATGTTTTACTAGTTGACAACTCTAGTGATGAATACTATGATGAAATGTCAATTAATCATGCTAATCAAGATAAAACGAATGACAATGATAAGGAGAAGATTGAGCTTCTTACTAAAGAACTAAACACTCTTAAGTTAGCTCATGAAACTATCTTAGAAGATCATCGAGAACTTTTAAGGACTCATGAGAAATTACACTTTGAAAAGCTCAACCTTGAGCTAGAGCATGAGTTCTTAAAGACAATCAATGATGATCTCCATAAGAGAAGTTCTTCTTACATTGCCAAGCGTTTACTCTTTTCTACTTACATGCCTCAAGTCAAGTCCATTAACAAAAACAAGATGGATTCTTCCTCTAGTAGTAATGATAATCATGCTAAATCCAATACTGTTGCTTCTGGTAGTTCTCTTGACTCCACTAATGATTCTCTCAGCCAAGTTACACTTGAGCAAGAAAATAGCTTATTGAAGGGAATTATAGAGAAAGGTGTTTACAAGAGCCTTGCCGGGAGTAAGAAATTCGAGGAAATTGTACGCAAGCAAGGAAGGCACCGGAAGAACCAAGGTGTTGGTTTTGAACGAAAGTTCAATGCCAATGGAGTTGAGTGGGAAGAAGATCAATATCCCAAGACGAAGTTTTTTCCTCAACAAGAGAAGTACGGCCCTACTTCCTTCAAGGGGAAACAAGCTCAAGACAATCTTCCACCACAAGACCACAAGAAAAAAAGCAAGGACAAGCTTCAAGAGGAGATTGATGCATTTGAAGAAGCTCCTAAGGCCTTGGTCAAGTGGGTTCCCAAGACTACGTCAAGTTCTACTTCATCAAGTACGACTACAACTCCAAGGATTCCCATCAAGATGATGTGGATCCCAAAGAAGAAGAACTAGAGAGTTCCTGAGGGTGACTCCGCCAACATACTTCACTCGTATCTTTTTGGCAACAACAAGTGCAATCAACTTCCACATCTTGCACTAGTTCAAGGAGTCACAAACCCTCATGTTGGTAAGACAAGGGACAAGGTAACCTAATGCTTTCATGGACATCATCTTGTGTGTGCATCACTCTATGTATATGGATATACTTGTTTGTTCCTTGTGGGACTAACCCGTGTAGGTATTGAAAGTGCAACTCACTCCAAAGGATAGCTCCAAATGATGTTCATCAACATTGAGCATCCACATCTTCAACACCTACATGAAGTCATCATCGACAAAACCCAAGGTTAGTTCATCCCTCTAAGGGGGGATCTCACATCTAGGGGGAGCTTAACTCTAAGAATTGAGTCAAGGCAACTCTAATGGTGTGAACACATCAATGCATTATGTAAAAGTGGTAACCCCACTTGAGCTTAAACGATGAGTATGACCTATGATCAAATGTTCTCATTTGACTCCTAAGTCAATATACTCATATATTGATGACCTAGTCATCACAAATTGTTTGATAGATGCTAGAATTGGTTGTGCGTGCTTTGCCACATATTTCATTTGCCATCTTATTGTGTGAGCATGTTGGTTGAATATTTAACTCATTCGAGGACATCCACTTGTTGCTTTGATTGATTGGCTTCTTTTTCTTTTGCCAAGTGGATGAACAAGAATGCCTAAGAACCTTCTCTAGCTATCTATGCTTTTGTTGTCTCAAACTCTATTCATGCTACATCAAAAAATTTGATCAAGTCAGATTCGAACCACTCTGTGTGAGGAGCACTCGGAGTCCCCGATTCATCATAGACTTAAACTTCCAAAACTTCTTTGTGTGTTTCGGTCTGACCAATTATTCCATTTCGGTCATACCGAGATCACTAAGTCGAACTAGGTTTTCAATCTCGGTGCAACCGATTTGAACATTTTGGTCTCACCGAGTTGTCATGTATCAGCGATTATGCATCTCGGTGCCACGGATGTTCCACTCGGTCACACCGACAGGATCGGGCTATATATACTCACGGGCAAAAATTTGGAAACTTTCTCCAAACACCTTCGTCCGCGCATAGCTCGCTCTGCCTCCAGGGTCTCCGGATCATCGTCCTCATCGCCAGCCGCCTCCAGTCGCTGGTCTCCGCCACCGTCAATGGAATTCAACCCCGCCGTTGCTGCCGTAGCAAGTTCATCGCCAAACTAGGGTATGGACTCGATCACAGTGCTATCCCCGTCCAATTCCTAGCACATTGTGTTCATGATGATTCTTGCCACCATTGAAATGATTCTATCCAGTCAAAACAATCCATAGATTAGATGTGAATTGAAAATTTAGGGTTAGGTTTCCGCCGAAACCATCTAGGACCCACCGAGTTGTAGAACTCGGTTCCACCGATTCGGCTAAAGCCATTGCACAAGTGATTCTCGGTCTGACCGAGAATTGCAAATCGGTGTGACCGAGTTCAGGACTTTGTGAAACCCTAGCAGTCTCGGTGCCACCAAACCGTAACTCGGTCTGACTGAGTTCACTAGTTTAGGTTCCAAAAGCTGCTTCGGTATCACCGAGTTCACAAATCGTTTGATCCGAAATGCTTTCTGTGTAAAACTAAAACTAAGTTTTTGAATCATTCTTTTGCAAAAACCTCTGTATTTTGTGGTGCTTATCCATTCTATCTCATCTACATCTATTCACAGGGTCAGCAGTCAGTGCTTGCAGCATGTCTGATCAAAGTGACAGCCAGAACCAGCCAGAGGAGCAGATTCACATGAGTGAGGGCACTAGTCCCTCAAGCACCTTAGATGAAGGCAGCAGGAGCACCCCAAGCAACTTGCCCAAAGCTGCCACCAGGGCTAGAAAGAAGAGAACCTCAGACTCTAAGGATGAAGACTATGTGGCAGTTGAGGATGAGGCCACTTCCAAGTAGAAAGTGCTCAAGAAAGAATTTGACATAGCTGCAGCCACCAAGCCAGGACTAAACAGGAAGGTCCCTGCCAAGAGGACACCTATGCTGAAAGTCAGAGCTTCAACTCAAGTACCTGAGAAATCCGATCCCAAAGAGGCTGCTGCAGAAGGGAAGAAGAGGAAAGGGTGAAGAAGACCATGGCCAGAGTTGTTGGACAGCCTTCCATGATGGAAGAGGAAGAGGAAGAAGAGGCTGCTGCTCCAGCACCCAAGGCTCAAAAGCTTATGGGTGATGCTATTAGGTCAGGGGCTGCATCATCAAAGCCCAAAGAAGCACCCAAAGCTGCCTCCAAGCCCAAGACTGCACCTAAGAGGAATACCAGAAACATACCAGCTGCTGAGAAGAACAAGGCCCCAGTGCCTAAAGTTGTTGCTGAAGAGGAAGATGATGAAGAACATATCTTGAGAAAGTTGAAGCCAAAGATTCCAGACCACAATGATGCTCATCCTGTGGCTGAGAACATGAAGCTAAGGAAGGATGCTGGACTCAGACAGTGGAGGATGTCTGATCCTTATGCAATCAGGAGAAGGACCGCTGTTGACTACAGGTTCCACACTAAGGAACATCAGGATTTCTATGAGACTGTGCTGCTGGACAAGAAACCTATAGTTTGTGACATGAGGTGGGTGGACTGGAAATACATGAAGGAGAATGAGGAACACTACTCAGGTGTGTTTAACAGCTTCAAGGGTTGTGGAGTTGATGACTTTGTTGGACATAAGTTCACAAAGTGGAATGATGAGCTCATAATGCAATTCTACTCCACAGCTCACTTTTATCCTGATGGCAGAATAGATTGGATGTCTGAAGGAACAAGGAACCAGTCCACAATTGAAGAATGGGCAAATCTGATCAATGCACCAGAGGAGAAAGAAGATGACTTGGATGTCTATGCCAAGAAGAAAATGGATCACAACTCAATGGCACACATGTACAAGGATATACCAGATGATGCTCTTGAGACTCACAAGTTTGGGTCTGTCCATTTCCTTCTGTCAGGACTGCCAAGGATCAACTGGATCCTTAGGCACACACTCTTGCCCAAGTCAGGTGACCACAACATGATCATAGGCCATGCAATAAACTTGCTACACATATTTCATGTGCCACAGAAGTTCAAGGTCATGAGCCTCATAGTTGAGACTATCAAGAGGACAGTAGCAGACCAGAAGAGAAGTTGTGGGTATGCCCCACAGATCCAGGAGCTGATAAACTCCAAGATGGGCACAGACACTTACTTGTTGGACAAGGAACACATGCCTATCTATCCATACTTTGAGGACAACCAAGTGGTCATGAATGAAAATGAACCATCTTCAGTGCAAGCACAAGAGAAGAAGGAGAAGGCAAAGAAGGAGAAGGCTGCCAAGATGCCAACAATTGATGAGGCATCTGAGTACTTTCTGAAGAGCAAACAGGACCAACTTGGTTACTTGATAGCATCCACCCTGAGGATTGAGAAAGGGTTGGCCACCCTAACTCAAAACCAGGAGAGCCTGGAAAGAATCATGGAACAAAAGTTCTATGACTTAGATGTGAAAGTAACTGAGATCCAGTCTGTTGTGGAGCAGCTTCAGGATGATATGCAGGAGAGGAAGGGCAAGACAACCACTGATGCATTTGCCAGAGTGCCTAGAGCTTAGAGATCAGTTGCAGTGCTTGTGATAGACACCAGAGCCACTTCATCTGCACCAGCTACAGCTCCAGTGCAACCAGCTCCAGCACCTACTCCTCCAGCTCCATCCACATCAACTAAAGTCTTCGTCCAAGGAGCCATCTCTACACCACCACCTGAAGATCAAGACTGAGAGTTGTTCTAGTACTATGCATTTTCTATGAACTTTTTGGTAACTTGTTGCCAAAGGGGGACAAAAATGTATAGATCATAAGCTTCGAGAGAGAGAGTGTTGCTTTTTCTTCTCTCTTGTCTTTGTGGTTGAACTTTATTTGCTTTTGCTTGCTTGAGATACTACCTTATTGCCTGTGTGATATAATGATGATCATGTGTTTGATCATATGCTACATTTATGCTTGTTGGATGACATTATCCTATTTATCTCTATATGATCATTCACTTTGCTTGGTGATGAGTGCATGTATTCAATCTTTATTATTTTGAGCGCTCCACCAAGATATCTGTGACATGGAAGAGTAACCCATGAGCCTAACTCCTCGTGCATTTATAGTCCAAAGAAAATCTTAAACTATGCACAAATTTAGAGGGAGCTCTTGCTTATCACATACTTCTCAAAGCGACAATGTTTTTCACTCTTATTATTATTTGTCGAAGCTTTGATCTATATGTTGTCATCAATTATCAAAAAGGGGGATATTGATAGTGCAACTATCCCTAGGTGGTTTTGGTAATTCCTAACAACATATAGCTCATTGAGCTAACATTATTCCAAGATGAACATTTCAGGAAAAGCTCAATGAATGGCATGGCATGGATGAGGAAAGGGGATCTCTCAAAATACTAAGGATAAAAGGATTGGCTCAAGCTCAAAAGCTCAAGACTCTACATTTTACATTTTAGTGATCCAAGATCACAATGAGTCTATAGGAAAAGCCAATACTATCAAGCAGGGATCAGGTGTTGTTTAATGAGTTTCTTGCTCCAAAGTGCTTAGTGATATGCTCAAAAACCCTCAACTACTTTCTCATATCCCATATGACCTAAACCTAAAGTCAAACTCGGCCCCACCGATTCTTTCTATCCAGCGCCACCGAGTTCAGATGTCATAGACACTGCCACAAACCCTAGGCAAATCGGTCTCACCGATAGGGATCTCGGTCTCACCGAGATGGGATTGTAATCTCTCTGTTTCCCTTCGTAACGTTTCGGTACCACCGAGATGAGCGATCGGTCCCACCGAGATTGCAATGTAAACTATTTGTTTCCTTTCCGTAACGTTTCGGTGCCACAGAAATGAGCGAACCGGTCCCACCGAGTTTACCTGACCAACTCTCTGGTTAGCTTATTACCAAAATCGGTCTCACCGAGTTTGTGTAATCGGACTCACCGAGATAACGTTATGCCCTAACCCTAACCATATCGGTCCTACCGAGTTGCATGTCGGTCCCACCGAAAATCCTAACGGTCACTAGGTTTACTAAATCGGTCTGACCGAGTTTGTTGATTCGGTCCCACCAAGATTGGTAAACTGTGTGTAATGGTTAGATTTTGTGTGGAGGCTATATATACCCCTCCACCTCCTCTTCATTTGTGGAGAGAGCCATCAGAACGAACCTACACTTCCAACTTACCATTTCTGAGAGAGAACCACCTACTCATGTGTTGAGGCTAAGATATTCCATTCCTACCATATGAATCTTGATCTCTAGCCTTCCCCAAGTTGCTTTCCACTCAAATCTTCTTTCCACCAAATCCAAATCCTCTGAGAGAGAGTTGAGTGTTGGGGAGACTATCATTTGAAGCACAAGAGCAAGGAGTTCATCATCAACACACCATTTGTTACTTCTTGGAGAGTGGTGTCTCCTAGATTGTCTAGGTGTCACTTGGGAGCCTCCGACAAGATTGTGGAGTTGAACCAAGGAGTTTGTAAGGGCAAGGAGATCGCCTACTTCATGAAGATCTACCACTAGTGAGGCAAGTCCTTCGTGGGTGACGGCCATGGTGGGATAGACAAGGTTGCTTCTTCGTGGACCCTTCGTGGGTGGAGCCCTTCGTGCACTTGCGCTACCGTTACCCTTCATGGGTTGAAGTCTCCATCAACGTGGATGTACGATGGCACCACCTATCGGAACAACGACAAAAACATCCATGTCACCAATTGCGTTTGAATTCTCCAAACCCTTCCCCTTTACATTCTTGCAAGTTGCATGCTTTACTTTCCGCTGCTCATATACTCTTTGCATGCTTGCTTGAATTGTGTGAAGATTGCTTGACTTGTGCTAAGATAGCTAAAATCTTCTAAAGACTAAAATTGGGAAAAGGATAAGCTTTTATTTGGTCAAGTAGTCTAATCACCCCCCCCCCTCTAGACATACTTCCGATCCTACACATATCATGGAGGAGGATATTTTAGTCACGAGTTTGGCACACACTTAAGGAAATTTGGAATTGTTTAATAACTCACGCCGCCTGAAACACCTTAGCGAAATGGTGTGTTCGAACATCGTAATCGCACTCTTTTGGATATGGTGCGATCTATGATGTCTCTTACCGGTCTACCACCATCATTTTGGGGTTAGGGTTTAGATACTGCCGCATTCACTTTAAATAGGGAACCGCCTAAATCCATTGAGACGACAACATATGAATTATGGTTTGGGAAGAAACCTGAGTTGACGTTTATGAAAGTTTGGGGATGCGATGCTTATGTCAAGAAACTTCAACCTGAAAAGCTCGAACCCAAGTCGGAAAAATGTGTCTTCCTATGATACCCTAAGGAAACTATTGGGTATACCTTCTACCTTAGATCCGAGGGCAAGATCTTTGTTGCCAAGAATGGATCCTTTCTGGAGAAAGAGTTTCTCTCGAAAGAAGTAAGTGGGAGGAAAGTAGAACTTGATGAAGTACCCCCTCTTGAACCGGGAAGTAGCACAGCTCAGAAAGATGTTTCTGTGGTGCCTGCACCGACTGGAGAAGAAGTTCATGATGATGATCATGAAACTTCAGATCAAGTTGCTATGGAACTTTGTAGGTCCACGAGGACACGTTCCACACCAGAATGGTATGGCAACCCTATCCTTGAAATCATGTTGTTAGACAAAGGTGAACCTTCGAACTATGAAGAAGCGATGGAGGGCCCGGATTCCAACAAATGGCTTGAAGCCATGAAATCTGAGATAGGATCCATGTATGAGAACAAAGTATGGACTTTGGTGGACTTGCCCGATGATCGGTGAGGCATAGAAAATAAGTGGATCTTTAAGAAGAAGACTCACGTGGATGGTAATGTGACTGTCTATAAGGCTCGGCTTGTCGCTAAGGGTTGTCAACAAGTTCAAGGAGTTGACTACGATGAGACCTTCTCACCCGTAGCGAAGCTGAAGTCCGTCTGAGTCATGTTAGCAATTGCCTCATTCTATGATTATGAGATCTGGCAAATGGATGTCAAAACAGCATTCCTTAACGGTTTCCTTAAGGAAGAATTGTATATGATGTAGCTGGAAGGTTTTGTCGATCCTAAGAATGCTGACAAGGTATGCAAGCTCCAGCGCTCCATCTATGGGCCAGCGCAAGCATCTTGGAGTTGGAACATTCGCTTTGATGAAATGATCAAAGCGTTTGGCTTTATACAGATTTATGGAGAAGCCTGTGTTTACAAGAAAAGTGAGTGGGAACTCTGTAGATTTTCTCATATTATATGTGGATGACACACTATGTAACAGCCTGGATTTTGGCCCTTTTTTTGATTTATTTGGTTTTTGCTCCGTTTTTCTTTTTGTAGTGGTTCTGTGGCCTTGACACCTGGGAAATCATCCTCATTTCCCCTCCCAAGAGGCTCATCATTCTCAAAACCTTGCCACGATCATGTCACTTCACTTCTTGACCAAACCCTAAAATCATTTTCTAGGGAATATTCCTATCTGCCCTAGGTTGTGAAGCAACCTATATTTCTGTCCATCCAAACATCCTCAAATTATTATCATAATTCCTTTGGGTCATATATATATATATATATATATATATATATATATATATATATATATATATATATATATATATCTCAAATATGCCCAAACATTTCCTTGGCCAGTTCAAAAATAATTCCCCAATATTCCTTTTTCTATTCTGCCCTGAATGGCACTTTGTGAAGGAAGTGTCATTTATATTTTTCCTAGTGGCTCACAACCCTTTTGGGCATTCTTATATGTCCAAATAATTGCCTCATGCACAAGTTCAACTTTATTTGCCTAGCCAATCTTCCTCAGTGAATTTTCAAAGTTTCTGTCAGACAGAAGGCTTTGTGAAGGAAGTACTATCTAGGAGTATCCAAATGAGTTTAACTTCTGCACACTCCTTAATGTGCTCATATTAACCCCGTCCACCCATTTGCAGCCCAATCCAATCATCTATGTGAACTCAGGACCAAATCTTTGATTCTGGCAATATTTTCAGGTTGTGAAGCAAGTGCATTTTGTATTGCTTAAAACATCCTGATAAATTACCAGATCATTGTTATACCCATAAAATATCTCTACACCCGATTTGGCATCATTTAATTAATCCATTTGATCACGAAAATTATTCCAAGTTTTTGGACAGAAATGGTGTTTGTGAAGCAAGTGCCATTTTGGTTTGTCCATTTAGCATGAGCTTTTTACAGCATCTTTATATGTCCATATCATGAGGATTTGCCAAGTTGCATCCCATTCCATCACACCATGTGAGTGCATCATCCAAATCACCATTTCTGGCCATTATGGCACTTTCTACAGCAACCCTCATCTAAACTCCTTCTCTTAGCCTGCTTTCTGGTTATCAGCATTACCTTAGTGTGTGATCATCACCAGACAAAGATTTTACCATGTTACCAAGCTGGGGTAACCACACCAAGTTACAAACACCTTCATGTTGATTTACTTTGGAGCTAAGTGCAAATCTATTCTTTGCCCCTCGACCGATTTATTTCGTCATTTTGACTAAGGGCACGACAGTTTATTTACTGGATATGTTCGGCCCGGCCAGAATGCGCCATTTGCACCAGTGCCTGTGGTGATCACGCTGGCGTCACGCACAATGCATGCTTTGGCTAGTTCTTGCCCCTGTGCTCGCCTCGTCTCGATGTCCAACCGTGTCCTGGTGCTCCCATGTGATGCCCTGCGTCCCCATGCGTCGATGGCTTGTAGTGGTTCTCCATAAATGAGTTGTAAAGGCCATGCCCGTGCGATGCCCAGCCACTGTCCACCATTAAAGCCATGTTGGAGCTCGCTTGTGATGCTCGAGAGGCTTCCCCTCGGCTATATAAGCGTGCCCGAGGTCCTCCCGCAGCTCCCAAGCCTCTCCTGCGCCTCATTTTCCCTATGGAGTCGCCCAATCTCACCGGAGTTTGCCTCTGTCTGCCATGGCCGCCGCGGTTCCTCCTTGGTCCCGGCAAGCCTAATCCCTCTCATTTCCTCCCTAGTTGTCCACCGCATTCCCCTCTCCTCCGCGGTTCACCCCACCCCCTTTCCCCTCGCCGGAGTGCACCGTGGTCGCGGCCTCCATGTTTGGCTGCCGCCACCGCCTCTCGGCCGCCTCTCCATCTCGGCCAACCGGAGCCCCTCTCTCCCTCCCATCGCCACCAGAGCCTCCCCCTCGTCCCCGCAAGCCGCCCCGACCCCTCCGATCCCACCGGAGCGCCCTGCTCCGACGACCACCACCACCGCCGAACCGCCTCAGTTCCTCCATCGCCATGATCGTTCCGCTCCTCTCTGGCGCTTCCTCTGCCTGGGGATGGGTGCGGCGCTGACCCCCGATCCCGTCGGTGGTTGCCGCTCGGCCGGAGGTGGCTTGAGCCGGCCGCCACGTCGCCGGCAGCTCGGCCCCTCCCCTTCCTCTTCTGTCCTGTGTTGGGGAGCAGCGAGGAGGAAGACGACGACGGTCGGCCCCCCTCCAGCTGCCTGATGGGCCCCGCGGGCCCCGCAGGTCAGCCTCTTAGGCGTTGACCTTTGCCATCCCACGTGGATAAGTGACGGGCCCCACAGCCCGTTGGACCCGCACGTCAGCGACCCCAAGCCTGGCCCCGCCACTGTTCGACTGGATAAGTGAAAGCGTATTTCCCTAATGGCGCTTTCAGTTTTTCTGTTTTGGCCCAGTCTGTAAAAATTTCTATTACAGATAGGTCCCTCGCAGAAAAACAGCTATATCTTTTTACCCGTAGCTCCAAATCAGGTGATTCCAAAGCCTACTTCTTTGTTTCGCCGAGCCTGTTTTGTTGGTTTCATTTTCAATATGGTTTGACACTGTGAAAATGACCATTTTGCCCCTGCCCTTATTCAGCCCCCTCCGAGAGAGTACATTTTCTGGCGATTCGTTCTGCGAGTTTCTCACACTTTGTCCCGGTGATTTCTTCCACCCCAGGCAAGCCACACCCTCCATTTGCATCACTGTAATGAAGTGAAATGGTTTAATCTATTTGAACTTGTTTAAAATATTGCTTTAGCTACATGACTCTGTGCATGGCATTTTCTCGGGGTATCATTTTGATCTTGTTGTTTCCATGCTATTGTTTGGATTACTAGGAGTCATGTTTGTAGTTCATGATTATCATGTTGTCATTGGAGTATTAGTGGTTGATATTATGATTGTTTCATGATGGTATATGTTATTATATTTTGGAGTATTACTTTGGATGTCATGCTACCTTTGGATTATTAGTGGTTAGTATGGTTATTTTCATGATGCTAGTTGATGTTCTGTTGCCTGGAGTATTATTTTCGGAGATGGTGTTTACTTGTGGATCTTAGCCGAATAGTTGTATTCTTGTTATTGGAGCAGTAGGATTATGGTTTTCAAATTCATCATGATAGTAGTGTTGTGCTACCCTTGGAGTATTTTGAGATGATGATATTATGCTTGGATTATTTGTTGGATACTGTTATGACTTGGACTATAGTTTGATAGTTTATATCGGAGTATCAGTCATCACAGTTATATATTTGGGGTTAAATTCCGTCATTAAGTTGGCCAGGTGCCACCGAACCGGGATTTTTCCAGTGCAAGCACATTTGCCTTTTATGGGAACGCCCTAATGCGGTCTATTGTCATGCCTCTCGCCGGTGCCTCCAACGAGGGAAGGTTATGGGCGTGCGGTACCCTGGCCCGGTAAGTAGACATAACCTTGTGTGCCCATAGTTGTTGTTAGGCTCCTTTTTTTGTCCCCGTTTGGGACTATTTTTGTTTTGCCACGATGGTGGCCGTTGGTGCCTTTGGTAGGCACGGGGCCACCCAGGACTGAACCCAAAAGGGTGTGTTGGTCGGAGTCGCTGGAAGAGTGCCATGGCAGTAGATCGGTTTTCTCAGAACGCCGTTGATCCACCCGAATGGGAGTGCGAGGCCATGGGTTCCGTGGTGTGGGTACAGTGCCCTACCTCTGCAGAGTGTGTGTGTGTTTAATCTATCGATAGCCGCGTCCTCGGTCATGGGCATAAGTTCGTACTAGGTCACACCGTTCGATCAACACTCACATGACGGAATGACTTATAGGTGATGTATATGTTGATATTGTGAGCTATAACAGTTTGGCAAGATGATGATGATGATGATGATGATGTTGGGATCATCTTGAGAAGGATCATTCCGTTTGTGATGTGGTCACGAGGTGATCATGTGGATGTTCCGTTTGTGATCCGTGAGTGATCACCGTTTTGTTTTGATCACGAGGTGATCGAGATAGTATACTGCTTGGCCGGTTAGACAAGTGTGAGATGGTTCATGTGGTACTTGAGATCTGAGATGATGGATTATCAGTATTCTAGTAGTTCATATCATGATTATTAGCTGTTGTCATCATGGTAGTTGTTAATTAATTAACTTGTTTAATGCTATGTTAATTGTCTTGCCTTGATGCTCTTGGTTGTTGTGAGCTTGCAAGTACATTCAGTGTACCGACCTGGCGTGTCATGCCAGATTGCAGGTGATGTCATGATTTCTTGATTGCTTGTCGTGTTTTCCGTTCGTGCGAGCTAGATTGTGTCCTAGCCAGAGTCCCTGAGAAGTGGAGTTCACTACCTTCGTCGTTATTCCGCTGCTAGAAGATTTTCGCTGCTATGAGTTGTTCCGCTGCTAGCATAGAGCAAGTGTAGTATCGCAGGCGTAGTGTCACCATGCTGATGTGATCCTTTGTAACATCAGACCTTTGTATTTATCCTTTGTAATAAGAGTTGATTTGTTCTATGTCAAGCAGTGTCGTATTCCAGAAGACTTCATCTCGAACTCTGGGCTGGAATACGGGGCGTTCCAGTTTCTCTGCGCCGGGGAAGCCATGCTCGGTATCAGAGCAGGTCTGGCTTTAGGACGCCCTAGTCAGCGGGAGCGGTAGAAACCGGTAGAAATCGGATTGGTAGTATAGAGTCTGGCTTGTTTATTGCATTTGGTTGCTGCATTTGTTTGTTGCATAGCATGCATATATAATTATTATTTGTTGCTCACGGTTTATATGGTGAGTGTAGCTAGCATTGGTTCGGATCCACTACAGCTCAACCTTTGCATTCGTCCAGTTCCTTTTTCTTTCGGTGTTTCATATCATTTATGTCCCAGCAGAGTGATGCCAAGTAATCACGACACTATTTGCAAAAATGGTGCTCAGGTATCGCACCGATGTTTTTCTTTCAGTCCCTTCTATCGTTTCGGTGATGGACATGCTTCTATCCCGGATCGTTCTTTTATTTCTGTCATGTTGGGAACCCTTAATGATCCTAGTTATCCAGAAAGGGCAATGTCAGCAGCCTCAGTTTTTCCCCGCAATCCTATTTCTTGGACGAGTACGGTTCTTTTTCTGTCCGCTTGATAATAATGTGGTTGTGACCTTCGTGTCCCACTGCATGATTACCGAGTACGTCCTCACCTCCGAGCTATTTCAGGTTGCCACCTTACTAAGCTATGACTTGGTGTAGCGCTGTTTACACCAATTCTTCCACACATTTCGTCACAGCATGCTAGATCGTACAACCGGAGATCCCGCGAGATTTGTGTGCTTAAGTAAGCATGCATATTGTGTGACTAGCAGTAATATGTGACATTGATTGTGTGTGACTTGATTGTTGATTGTGTGCTTTTGCTTAGTTGAGTTTTCTTTTGCTTTTTTCTTTTGGGCCCCGATGTTACATTATTTTCCCCTATAAAGAGTTGCTCATCAACCGACACTGGACTTGAAGAAGCAATAAGGATTTCAAATACTTGGAAGAAGCTCAGCTAAACATTTTGGTCTACCCAGTCCACTGCATTGTGACATTAACATCTGCTCAGAATACCAATGGTATATTGGATTGCCTATCGGCATCGAGTCTACATCAGTACCAAATCCTCATAGAAGTTATGATCTGGCCAGCAGAAAGACAAGTCAGCTGAAAGACCAACGGTATATTTTCAGACAGAGGTATGGATCATGTACAAAGCTTTGGCTCAGCAATGCATGATGCTTGAAATATGTTATCATCTGAAATAAAAGTCAGAATGTGATATGCACAAGGAAGATAGTCAAACCATTTTACTCATACAAATAATCCGCCTCAAAATATTATGGGCATGTGTATGGATTTTAGTCTACATATCAGTACGAAGTTTTGGATATAAGAAACTCATTCTTCTTCCACATGCTATCGGAGGAAATTTATGCTGCAAGGCTCCTCAATTTTCCTCAGCATAATATGCGAACAATTTACGGCCGATGATACCCGGTCTTTCTCAGTAAGATACCTCGGTAAAAGCTTCTGACAGGCGGAAATGAATTTTTCTCAACAAGCAAACCCGAGGAGAAGCTTCTCAAGTAAGGAACTCAGGCTTCTCCAGCACAATACTCAGTACAAGCTTCGTGTGTAAGCTATAGAGCCTTCTTCGGCACGATACGCAGATAAAAGATTTGGGCAGAAGTTAGCAAGTCTTCCACAGCAAGCTACTCGGATGGCTTTTCTCGTAAGCCACTCAGGCTGCATCAATACCACAATATTGCACCATCCTCAGAGGTTATGTGGTGAGTTGCCAATGTATGGCAGCATTGCTCAAGAACCAGACTTGCAATAATTTTGTCAGAGGTAAAATTCAGTCAAAATATATGCCTACCGCAAGGACCGAGTGATCGGTGGCATATCCTTCTTATATATGGTGAGCATACATCCCCCATCATATCAGCCACCCATATGAGATGCGACAATGATCAAGCAGATGTACCGAAGGAAAGTAAGGATCCCACAACCTCGCCAGTCAGGAAAAGGAAAATAAAGATGAGCAGGAATACATATCATGAATTACAAGGATCGACAATATTTGGAGATGACATCACCGAATTAACAGTCTTGACAATGGTCATCAAGGTCATTATTCCCGCAACTGACAAGGTGATATCATGAAATCATGTCACCTTCTTGTATGATTAGCCTTAGCAATGAGATCCGTACCGCTACAAACCCTGGGTATATGTCATATGTGTGCGGACCCAGGTCAGAAAACAAGCACAAGGACTAATGTCAAAAATATTGCACTAATCGCATCCATGGTTATACAAACAATCAAGGACACGTGTAACCAAGTTATTTCAGTAAGGTATCCTGACAAAGAAAACCATGACTGTAAAAAGGATGAGACTGACAGCAAAAGGATTTTCATATCCCGCTGACCCGCTTGACATGGTTAGTGTGGAATATCCAAGTCTGTTCTGTCAGATCCAAGAATTCTTTGCAAGCTCAGCAGTGTGACTTCAGTGGCAGCATGAAAGCATATCACAGCCTATTACCACAGATGGGTATATCAACCACATGAGAAAAATCAAAAGCCGAACAATCAGCTCAGTCCCGGTATACTCACCAACTAAATCAAGTACATGGTCAGTCTGTCAGGAAAAGCATTTTTCCGTCAACCCCCTGTCGGGGCAATCTCAAGATGTAAATATTTGAGGCATGACACAGTTAAAACTTCATACACCATTATATTTCTCACGACAGAAGGCAGTCAAATCTTTGGTACATATCCCATGCTCGAGCCAAAGAAATAAATCAAGATAAATCAGTGCCACCTGTGAGCAGTCAGATCCCATAACAAGGATGGCCATGATTATCAACATTTATGGAACCCCGAAGGCATGCATTTATTTGGAGCAACCCCATGGCAGAAGTAAAAAGGTTTTCATGACCAAAGGAAAAATTTATGCTCGGGTCCATTGGATATCACCACAGATATGAGAAAATTCACGTCAGTAAAAGGATTTGGTATGTGAGCAAAAACCCGTTAGAATTTGGAGAAAGGTGAAGCAAGACCACCCCAGAGCAAGGTAAGTTGATCATCTGAAATTATTGGGGGAACAATAAAGGAAAAAAGGATACCCGAGCTGGAAACGTTGTCCTCAGGTCATACTTGTTCCCAGAGCAACTAAATCTCGAGGACGAGATTTCTTTAAGGGGGTAAGGATTGTAACAGCCTGGATTTTGGCCCTTTTATTTTTCTTTTGATTTATTTGGTTTTTGCTCTGTTTTCCTTTTTGGAGTGGTTCTATGGACTTGCCACCTGGGAAATCATCCTCACTTCTACTCCCAAGAGGCTCATCATTCTCAAAACCTTGCCAAGATCATGTCACTTCACTTCTTGACCAAACCCTAAAATCTTTTTCTAGGGAATATTCCTATCTGCCCTAGGTTGTGAAGCAACCTATATTTATGTCCATCCAAGCATCCCCAAATAATTCTCATAATTCCTTTGGGTCATATATACCTCAAATATTCCCAAACATTTCCTTGGTCAGTTCAAAAATAACTCCCCAATATTCCTTTTTCTATTCTGCCCTGAATGGCACTTTGTGAAGGAGGTGTCATTTCTATTTTTCCTAGTGGCTCCCAACCTTTTTGGAGATTCTTATATGTCCAAATAATTGCCTCATGCACAAGTTCAACTTTATTTGCCTAGCCAATCTTCCTCAGTGAATTTTCAAAGTTTCTGTCAAACAGAAGGCTTTGTGAAGGAAGTACTAACTAGGAGTACCCAAATGAGTTGAACTTTTGCACACTCCTTAATGTGCTCATATTAACCCCCTCCGCCCATTTGTAGCCCTATCCAATCATATATGTGAACTCAGGACCAAATCTTTGATTCTGGCAATATTTTCAGGTTGTGAAGCAAGTGCATTTTATATTGCTCAAAAATCCTGATAAATTACCAGATCATTGTTATACCCATAAAACATATCTCCCCCCAATTTGGCATCATTTCAATGATCCATTTGATCACCAAAATTATTCCACGTTTCTCGACAGAAATGATGTCTGTGAAGCAAGTGCCATTTTGGTTTGTCCATTTAGCATGAGCTTTTTACAGCATCTTTATATGTCCATATCATGAGGATTTGCCAAGTTGCATCCCATTACATCACACCATGTGAGGGCATCATCAAAATCACCATTTCTAGCCGTTATGGCACTTTCTACAGCAACCCTCATCCAAACTCCTTCTCTTAGCCTGCTTTTTGGTTATCAACATTACCTTAGTGTGTGATCATCACCGGACAAAGCTTTTACCACGTTACCAAGCTGGGGTAACCACAGAAAGTTACAAACACCTTCCTGTTGATTTACTTTGGAGCTAAGTGCAAATCTCTCACTACAAAAAAAGACACATCTGTGACATTTTGGGCCGAACGAATTTTTTTTGTCATACTTATGACACTTCTATGATGATAATTGTGACAAAACCCGGTATCGTCATAGATGTGGTGGGATCCTACTTCCATGACTAAAAATCATGATAGAAAATGGGCTTTTCGTCCTGGGCGGGCCGGAGACGCAGCTGGAGGACATTCTTTGGGCCGTCCATGACGAAAAAACCGTGCTAGAAGTGAGGGCGAGGAAAATTTCGGCGAGTTCCGGGTTACGGTGGGTGGTTGGGGGCCGAGCAATGCGCGTTTCTCTCGTACACATACGCGCGTGTGTGCAAGGCGTTGGGCTCTAACTGAACCCGAGTGAGGCGTCACCTAACTGAACCCGAGCGATTGCACTGCAGGCTACGCGTTACTGAACCCGAGCGATTGATCGATGACTGTTAGCTAAACCCGATCGAGCGATTCCTTCTGTACTGCTCCTAACTGAAGCCAATCGATGCTGCCTCTGGATGAACAGTGAGCGTTATGGGGGGGTTGGATGAACAGTGAGCGTGGGGTGAATGAACAGGACCCCGTGGTGTTGCCTCTGGATGAACAGGACCCCGATCGATCGAGCCGGTTGGGGCTGGATGAACAGGACCCCGTGGAGGGCTGGATGAACAGGACGACCCCGTGTAGGGCTGGATGAACAGTAGCCCGTGGAGGGTGGTTGAAGAGGAGCCCGTGGAGAGGGGTGGTTGAACAGTAGCCGGTGGAGTAGCGCGCGGTGGAGGCTGGATGAACAGGAGCCCGTGGATGAGCGATCGCGGTGGAGGCTGGATGAGGTCGACGGTGGATGAACAGAGCCCGTGGAGGCTGGAGGAGGTCGACGGTGGAGATGACCGGTATCCCGTGGAGTCCGTTTTGCGCACGCCACACCCCTCCCAATGAACAGGACCCCTGTTTCGACCGTAGCGCTCCAACACAAGTCCGTTTCGTCCGTTTTCTGGTACGCCACACCCCTCCCGATCAACAGGACCCCGTTTCGACCGTAGAAGGTCCAACACAAGTCCGTTTCCTCCATTTTGCGGTACGCCAGACCCCTCCCGATGAACAAGATCATGTTTCGAACATAGCCGGTCGAACACATGGCCGTTTCCTCCGTTCTGTGGTACGCCAGGCCTCGTTTCCATCGCCTGTTCTGTCCAAGCCCTCCCGATGAACACGATGACGCATTCCGTTCCGACCCAGCCGGTTGGCTCCCCATGAACACGATGGCGACGATGTTTCTCCGTTCCGACCTAGCCATGTACACGAGCCTTGGCCGTACATATGCACGAGTAGGCGTTCGAGACCCCGCCCGTATGTAGACGTATGTGGCCGTATTTTCTTGCTTGCACACTGGTCGTTGTACGTACGTGTACACGCTACGTGCGCGCCTCTGCTACGACACGTGCACACCTCTACTACGACCAGTATCTACGTACACGTTCGCGACCAGAATGACAATGCTACATATGCTTCGACCAGGTGGCTCCCGACTGTCAGGCACTTCCTTGCGAGCGAGATGTAGCTGGTGGGTCCCAGCAGTCAGGGGGCGAATCATTTTTTTTGCCTGGACGCACTTCCTTGCGTGCGAAGATGTAGCTGGTGCGTCCCAGCAGTCAGGGGGGATATGTTTTTTTTCGCGAAATACAATGGCCCATCCGATGGGTCCTGCTGTCAGGTGGAGGTATCATTATTTTTCACGTAATAAGGAGGCACTTCCTTGCTGTGGTCATGGACCTAGCTGTCAACCTCTCCACATAAAGTCCACATCCGATGGAAGTCGTTCCTTGACGACGTTGACCACGCTGCGTTGAGAGCACCACGGAGGTGGACGACGGCGAGGCCTAGGAAGGGGAAGATGCGGAGTTGGGGAAGACGCGGCAGTGGATGCCCACACGGAGAGGAGTACAAGGGTTCACCAGTTCAGCTGCGGTGTGAGGCTGCCGTCGCCGCAGAATAACAGGGGGTGTGGGTGAGTAGAGAGATGGCCTGGCCAGCGGTGGGAGTAGTATGGGGGCGGTGAGGCCTCCGTGGCAGCACAGCCGGCCACGAGAGGCAAGAGCAGGCGGCACGACTGACGCTGCTTTGTGCGGCTGGAGCAAGAAGACCAGAGGTTGAAGAAGCACTATGGCCGTTGGATGGACATCATACGATCACTTGAGTATTGACTAAGTTGACAAAGCCCTCTGTCCCCGTCAACTTAGTAGGCCAACAATTCAACCACCCACTATGGTGGGTCCCAGCTAGCAGTGGGTAATCATTTTTTGTGCGTAATAAGGAGACACTTCCTTGCGTGCGAAGATATAGCTGGTGGGTCCAACCTGTCAGTGGGGGGAACATTTTTTTCACGAAATACAGAGGCCCTTCTGGTGGGTCCCAGATGTCAGCTGGAGGAATCATTATTTTGCGCATTATAAGGAGGCATTTCCTCGTGTGCGGCCGTGGACCCAGCTGTCATCCTCTCCACGTACAGTCCATGTCCGATGGAAGTCGTTCCATGACCACGTTGACCTCGCCGCGCCGAGAGCACCAGGGCGGTGGACGACGGCGAGGCCTAGGAAGGGGACGACGTGGAGCCGGGGAAGATGCGTCAGTGTATGCCCACGCGGAGAGATTTACGGGAGTTCACTGGTTCGGCTGCGGTGTGAGGCTATCGTCGTTGCAGGGCCTGGCTAGTGGTGGGAGTCGTAGGGGGCGGTGAGGCCTCAACGCAGCACAGCCGGCCACTGGAGCCAGGATCAGGCGGTCTCGCCGGCGCTGGTTTGGGCGGCTGGTGCAAGAAGAGCATTACTTGAAGAAGTAGCAGGACCGTTCGATTCAAATCCAACGGTTACTGCTGCTACAATAGTTTGTTGACTAAGTTGACAAGCCCTGCGTAAGCGTCAACTTAGTAGGCCCACAGGTCAGCCTCCCAACCGGTCCACCCCAGATGTGAGTGGGAGAAATCATTTTTTTCGCGTAATATGGAGCCAGTTGATTGCGTGCGGCCAGGCCAGCGGAGGGAGTAGGCTGGGCCGGGGAAGCCTGCGCGGCATCACAACGGGCCACAAGAGGAGGGAGCAGGCAGTCCCGCCGGCGCTAGTTTAGGCGGCTGGAGCAGGAAGATTAGAGATTGAAGAAGCACGTCGGCCGTTGGATGGACATCCAACAGTCACTGCTGCTAGAATCGTGTGTTCACTGACAAAGCCTTGCGTAAACAAGTTAGCCTCGAAATCTGTGGCGTGGACAGCCCATTTGCTATTATTTTTATAATTTTTACTCATTTTCTAGTTCATATGGAAATTATTGCAGCCCGTTTTCCATTTTTAGAATTGCTGCCCATTTTCTGTTCAGTACCAGGGTTAAAAAAATTAACTAAATATGTGCAAAATTTTGAAAATTCGCAAATTTTGGCTGGGGAACAAAATATTCTTAAACCAAAAATTGGTAGCCATACAAAAACAAATTTAATAATAAATTAGTACTATGTCATGTTAAATCCAATGAAATGCTATAAAATATCAGTGAAGACCAAAAACAAAAAAAGAAACTAATATCCCATTTGCTACATTTTTTTTTGGAATTTTCAACCCCTTTGATATTACTTTTAACAGACACTGACCATACTCTTTGGCCAGGCCGGAAAGCATCCCTCCTCGTCTTGAAAGATTTGCAGCCCAGTAATTCGAAGAAAATAAATAGGCCTAGCTTGGGTATTCTTCAAAAAGAAATACTGGGCTACCTATTTTCCCAAAGAAAAACCTACTGGGCTCGTCATGTTGTTAGACGGGCCACAAAGACCGCACAACCCAGTTTATAGCCTGCTCCTCCGAATTACTACTCAAAAAAAAGTTGTGCAATTCTATCGTTAATTGACTATACGTTAAAAATGATGTGGGTCCCGGATATCAGCATGGTGGCTTAGAGTAAAAAAACGAGGGGTGCATCTGAGTAGTAAAAGAGGCGCTTGCTTGTGCTCTGAAGTGGACCTGGTGGGTCCGTACTGTCATACTCACAACTACAATTCTCTCCCGATTCACTATGTTCACAGGGACCGTTTTGAAAAAAACTATGTTGAAAGGGCCAGACGGCGGCGCCGCGGTGAGCGCACCAAGGCAGAGGATAAAGTGTTGTCGCCAATGTGCTGGGCTGGGTTGGACATTCTTATTGAAAAATAAAAATGGACCGGAACTATTTATAACGTTGACTAGGATTTGCATGGGTCCGCTGGTTGCAGGAAGAAAATGCTGGGAGAAAGAAGACTGGTCGCTATCTTTGCCTACGAATAATATCGACTGAATGTAACGACACTATCATAGGAAATAATATCCTCCTGTTAAATCATGAATTTAAAGAACTGGTGCATGATCATTTAGCTTTATTTATTTACTTATTTATGTTTATGGGACCATGAGCATGTACCTGGGCCGGATTCATGTGAGAGCCTCCCTTCCAGTTAATTATGGGCTCCTCTATTGGGCCTTCATCAGTGGGCTGCATGTTATCAACAAGTGGAAAATGTGTTCCATACGAAAAATAGTATGCGTTACGTACGGTACGGGGCACAAAGGATCGAATCGTGCAACGACTTCCAAAACATTGTGTTTATCACTCTAAAAACACATTTATTCAACCAATAGACGAAATATACTACTGATTATACATTGAAAACAAAGAATAAAGAACTGTGGCTGGGGTGCAAAAGCTGTAAGAAGCAGGCCAAAAGTGTGAACACGCAGCTCTCTCTTCCAAACCAAAAATCAGCCACTATTACAAAAAGGATACCAAAAAAGAACAAGTGTATGCATCAAACTAAATAAAGATCCTACTACACCAAGTGTACGCTCCTAACTAACTAGATCAATTAGATGTTACTATTTATTAAGCTATGCAGATTGGGTGACGACTTAAACCAGATGTGTGCCTGACGGGGGAAACTCCAGCTAGCAGGTCCAAGTCTGATACTTGCGACCCTCTCTCCTACTTTGGGCTGCAGAGCGTGGTGGCACATATCAGGGTATGGTGCATGCAGAGACGCATGGTACGCTGTGTATACACAGTTTTTCCTGATGAACGAAACCGTGCTACCATCATGATCCTTGCCGTCGGTTATCTCCTGGTTAATCGGATAATTCAGTCCGACAAACAGAGAGCGTGTACCAAGGCTACTTACCAGCCTCCAGCCAAAAAATCCTGAAGGCCCAGAGAAGCTGGGATCCTGCTCAAAGACCTTGCAGTGACTGTGATTGTATTCCGCGAAACAACACGTCCGGTACGTGCGAACGATCATCAATCGTTCGCTGACGTCTGATCGAGCCAGGAACCACCTGCAACTATCATGCCGCTTTTCTTTGAAAGGTTCTGCGATTAGGAAGGGTAGGGACACCTGGCGGCCTACAACATCATATCAAGTTGGAGTCAAGTAGAAAAGGGCTCTTGATGTAGTCAATCTTAAGAACAGCATGTTATGAGCATGAATATTTTTTCAGTAAATGTTGACATTAATATAAGCAAGACATCATGATATCATAGGAAAGTAACATACTGCTATAACAGCCGATTGTAGTGATGACTGGAGTAGGCCAGCAATATGTCCAGCCATAGAAGGAGTCGACAGTGTAAATGAAGCCCTTGTGTACAATGGCATCAGAGAACCATGGAGGATGTATGATCCTGCGATGGACGTGCATATTTATCCACTTACCGCAGTGACCTGTCAGATAGGCGAGGCTGCGGTTGAAGAACGCAATTAGCCTGAAGTCTTTATAATTCGCAGACCTTGTGGGCACTTGGCAGATTACAACCTTGCGCAAATCAAACTTGGTATCATGTTGGCTACTATAAGTTTCCGAGTATTCTAGGCCGCGGTGCCAAAGCAGTGCAGTGTTAATCGAAGGAACGGGGATCAATCGCCGGGTGTAGACCTCCACGAGCATCCAGCTGTCGCGACCGTTTACGAGCACCATCCAAGACGTGTTCATGCCGAGCCAGTACATACCGTTAATGAAGTTGAGGGTGACGGGGATCGGATCGCAGTCAAGGGGGTTGATGCTCGCCACCCTATGATCTTTATGTTGCGTGACATGCCGTTTCTGAAGATCAGACGGCATCAGCAAGCGGCATAGCCCCGACAAGCACGCAGCGAGCGGCATGGTACTGAGATTTTCCACACGTGAAACAATGAGCTTGATTACCTCTGTAGGGAGCGAATTACAGCCACTCTTTTGGCGGACGCTGCTCGGTTCTACCCTTGTTAGTGCTTGGGTTTCGAACGAGGGGGGGAGGCGCCTTAGCGGGGATGGAAGATTGGACGAGATTATGTGCGGACAAAGATGGAGAAGCGAATATGTGCTACGGGAAGTGGATAGATGATGATGACTACAGCATGCCGCTTGACTTATGAGGCACATACCAGCAACGTAGGGTCATATCGATGCCAGACAACTTGCTTGAGTGATCACAGTACTGGTACTCCCTACAGTACCTACTACTATGCCCTAACTTTCTTGACTAGAGTAGTAAACTAGGACTCTGCTCTACTACTAGCACCGGAGGAGTAGTATATTCCAATCTAAAATAGTTACAAACTTCAATGCCCGAGCGTGGAACGACTATGAACCGTGCTCAAAGACCGTGTCTACATGGTGTTTGGAATTATATGCCAAAAAAATAGCAAGATGCCCGTGCATTGCATGACACACCATCATCACCAACTCGGTTTTTTCTCTACTCCTACTCCTATAAAAGACTCAGTTGGTGATGATGGAGGCGAGGAGGCGTGTTCAGCCGGGCGCGCAGCGGACAGCGTAGTACTATTCGATTTGTTATAAAAAACAAAGAAGAGTAGTAGAGATAGAGATAAGAGTAGAGATAGGGACTTAGGGAGCAGCACGAGGTTGTGGGAGATAAGGATGAACGAGGCAATGCCTTATCTGTAAATGTGGAGAGAGGTGCGGCTATCTTTTGTAAAATTGTCATAGTTGGCTTTCTATCCGTCAGATATAAATCGGACGGTCTATATTACAAGATGGCAGGCACACCATCATCACCAACTCGGTTTTCTATAAGAGTAGATAGATAGAGACTAGGGAGTACTAGTAAGGACACCATCTACTGCTTCGTGTGCTACTCCTCTGCTCCATTCGGCGGCCGCAACGTCCCCTACAGCCACTCCCTCCTGCGCTCCATTCGGCGGGCGCTGTTGAAATTTGGGGAGCACACTCTCGCGACTGCTGGCAGCCACGACTTCACCGATGACAACTTCTTCACCGACCTCGGCAACCTCTTCCTCAACGACATCGGCGACAACCTCAACGCCAACGACGTTGCTCCCGTTGCACCGTATGTGTTTCTGTCCTTCCTGTTCGAAATCATGGTACAATTCATGTTTTGACTCTGTATCCTACTACTATGCTAGTCCACATGATTAGTTTTATCTCTGTTATAGCCGCCATGATTTATTTTGTGCTTATTCAGAATAAATCTCGTAGTAACTTGGTCATATATTCAATTTGCGCAACGTCCCCTACAGGCACTCATGTTTCATGGACGACCTGGTCAATGCCTCCAATGAGCCCTTCATCTACTGCTATGAGGGCCCGATGCCATTTTGGGGCTCACCGGCGGACATGGTGCATCACCACACGGATGCGTGCAGCGGTCAATACTGGCGCTTGGCGGAGAACACCAAGTACGATACGTGCTACCCGTTCACCATGCCGGAGTCGCTGGAGGATCACTGCCGCCTGCTAGTCTCGGAGGAGGACGACGGTGTCTTCCTCTTGATCGTGGGCACCGGCGAGGCCCGCGCAGGCCGCCGCCCCGTCTCTGTAGTGTGCGTCAGGGGCGACGCCGCTGACGCTGACACTAACACGAGGCCGATGTACGGGTGCGTGCTTAGTGTTACTACCCCTCCGTTCACGTGGGTGGTGACACTAGCTACATCAAACGGACTTGGACTCTACGGAGCTGGGACTTCCCCGCCGATGTGGACTTGGAAAACCCATGGTCTTATTTACCCGCCGACGCGGTGCACGGGGAGTCCAAGGAGGTTCACCTGGACATACGCATTTTCAAGTTAAATGTTGATCATTAGTGTTCGCTCAATGTAATCCATTGTTTAAGCATGTGGAGACTTCCATGCATGATCTTGCTCTATTGGAGTATCACGCATTAATAAAAGTGTATCCGTTTATGGTTTAGTCTAGAATCTTCTATGTTTTAACTTTTACAACAGTACTGGTGAAACACTTACTATGAACCATTTCTTACATCTCCTCTGCCCCTTCCAAGTCATCCTGATTTAATCCCTCCATCTAGGTGTATAAGGGCATGGTTAATACTTAACAACATAGCCAATGGTTGACTACAAGAAAGTGTCATGTCATCGTTAGCCAACTTGTACAACAATCGATACTTAAAAACTAATTCTTAAAGCCAATGGTGCTGCTCCCGTTGCACCGTATGTGTTTCTGTCCTTCCTGTTCGAAATCGTGGTAGAATTCATGTTTCTACTCTGTCATGATTTATTTTGACCTTATTCGGATTAAATCTCGTAGTAACTTCCTCATATATTCAACTTGCGCAACGTCCCTTACAGCCACTCCCGTTTCATGGACGGCATGGTCGATGCCTCCAAGGAGCCCTTCGTCTACTGCTATGAGTGCCCGATGTCGTTTTGGGGCTCGCCGGCGGACATGGTGCATCACCTCACAGATGCATTTAACGGTCACTACTGGCACTTGGCGGAGAACATCAAGTATGAGACGTGCTACCCGTTCACCATGCCGGAGTCGCTGGCGGATCACCGCCGCCTGCTAGTCTCGGAGGAGGACGACAACGTCTTCCTCTTGACCATGGGCACCGGCGAGGCCCGCGCAGGCCGCCGCCCCGTCTCTGTAGTGTGCATCAGGGTCGACGTCGCTGATGCTGACACTGACACGAGACCTATGTACATGTGCGTGCTCAGTGTTACTACCCCTCCGGGTCACGTGGGAGGCGACACCGGCTACATCGAAAGGACTTGGACTCTGCAGAGCTGGGACTTTCCCGCTGATGTGGACTTGGAAAACTATGGTCTTATTTACCCGCCAACGATGTGCACGTGGAGTCCAAGGGTCACCTGGACATACGCATTATCAAGTGAAATGTTGATCATTAGTCTTCGCTCAATGTAATCCCTTGTTTAAGCATGTGGAGACTTCCATGCATGATCTTGTTCTATTGGAGTATCACGCATGAATAAAAGTGTATCCATTTATGGTTTAGTCTAGAATCTTCCATGTATGAACTTTTACTACAGTACTGGTGAAAGACTTACTATGGACCATTTCTTACATCTCCTCTGCCCCTTCCAAGTCATCCTGATTTAATCCCTCCGTCTAGGAGTATAAGGGCATGGTTAATACTTAATAGTATTGCCAACGGTTGACTACAAGAAAGTGCCATGTCATCTGTAGCCAACATGTATAACAATCGATACTAAAAAACTATTTCTTAAAGCCAACGGTGCTGCTCGCGTTGCACCGTATGTGTTTCTGTAGTTCCTGTTTGAAATCGTGGTAGAATTCATGTTTCTACTATGTATCCTACTACTATGCTAGTCCACATGATTAGTTTCATCTCTGTTATAGCCGTCATGATTTATTTTGTGCTTATTCGGATTAAATCTCGTTGTAACTTGCTCATATATTCAACTGGCGCAACGTCCCCTACAGCCACTCCCGTTTCATGGACGGCCTGGTCGATGCCTCCAATGAGCCCTTCGTCTACTGCTATGAGTGCCCGATGCTGTTTTGGGGCTCGCCGGTGGACATGGTGCATCACCTCACGGATGCGTGCAGCGGTCACTACTGGCCCTTGGCGGAGAACATCAAGTACGAGACGTGCTACCCGTTCACCATGCCAGAGTCGCTCGAGGATCACCGCCGCCTGCTAGTCTCGGACGAGAACAACAACGTCTTCCTCTTGATCGTGGGCACCAGCGAGGTCCGTGCAGGCCGCCGCCCCGTCTCTGTAGTGTGCGTCAGGGGCGACGCTGCTGACGTTGACACTGACATGAGGCCGATGTACGGATGCGTGCTCAGTGTTTCTACCCCTCCGGGCCACGTGGGCGGCGACACTGGCTACAACGGATGGAAATGGACTCTGCGGAGCTGGGACTTTCCCGCCGATGTGGACTACGAAAACCCGTTGTCTTATTTACCCGCCAATGCAGTGCACCGGGAGTCCAATGAGGTTCACCTGGACATACGCATTATCAAGTTAAATGTTGATCATTAGTCTTCACTCAATGTAATCCGTTGTTTATGCATGTGGAGACTTCCATGCATGATCTTGCTCTATTGGAGTATCGTGCATGAATAAAAGTGTATCCGTTTATGGTTTAGTCTAGAATCTTATATGTATGAACTTTTACTACAGTACTAGTGAAAGACTTACTATGAACCATTTCTTACATCTCCTCTGCCCCTTCCAAGTCATCCTGATTTAATCCCTCCGTCTAGGTGTATAAGGTCATGGTTAATACTTAAAAGTATTGCCAACGGTTGACTAAAAGAAAGTGCCATGTCATCTGTAGCCAGCATGTATAACAATCGATACTAAAACACTAATTCTTAAAGCCAACGGTGCTGCTCCCGTTGCACCGTATGTGTTTCTGTCGTTCCTTTTTGAAATCATGGTAGAATTCATGTTTCTACTCTGTATCCTACTACTATGCTAGTCCACATGATTAGTTTCATCTCTGTTATAGCCGTCATGATTTATTTTGTGCTTATTCGGATTAAATCTCGTAGTAACTTGCTCATATATTCAATTGGCGCAACGTCCCCTACAGCCACTCCCATTTCATGGACGGCCTGGTCGATGCCTCCAAGGAGCCCTTCGTCTACTGCTATGAGTGCCCGATGCCGTTTTGGGGCTCGCCGGTGGACATGGTGCATCACCTCATGGATGCGTGCAACAGTCACTACTGGCCCTTGGCGCAGAACATCAAGTACGAGACGTGCTACCCGTTCACCATGCCAGAGTCACTGGAGGATCACCGCCGCCTGCTAGTATCGGACGAGGACAACATCATCATCCTATTGATCGTGGGCACCAGCGAGGCCCGTGCAGGCCGCCGCCCCGTCTCTGTAGTGTGTGTCAGGGGCAACACTGCTGATGTTGACACTGACATGAGGCCGATGTACGGGTGCGTGCTCACTGTTACTACCCCTCAGAGGTACGTGGGCGGCGACACCGGCTACATCATGCTGACTAGGACTGTGCAGAGCTGGTACCTTCCCGCTGATGTGGACTTGGAAGACGCGGGGTATGATTTACCCCGCAACGCGGTGCACAGGGACTCCAAGGAGGTTCACCTGGACATATGCATTACGAAGTTAAATGTTTATCATTAGTCTTCTCTCAATGAAATCCGTTGTCTAAGCATGTGGAGAATTCCATGCATGATCTTGCTCTATTGGAGTATCGCGGATGAATAAAAGTGTATCCATTTATGGTTTAGTCTAGAATCTTCCATGTATGAATTTTTACTACATTACTGGTGGAAGACTTACGATGAACCATTTCTTACATTTCCTTTGCCCCCTTCCAAGTCATCCTCATTGAATCCCTCCGTCTAGGTGTATAAGGGCATGGTTAATACTTACTAGTATAGACAACTATTGACTATAAGAAAGTGCCATGTCATCTGTAGCCAACATGTATAACAATCGATACTCAAAAACTAATTCTTAAAGATCATTTCTTGTAAAGCACAATAAGTGTTATTTCTTCACAAGTTTTGGATGCAGGTTGAATAGTTGAACGCTTTTGTTTGCAAAAGATATCTTTTTATCTATTTCACCCGGATGTTTGTGAGCTCTAGAGATGAAATAATATCCGAAGAAACCTATCGATACCCGTTACACATGAGATGACCCACACATCCTTTGTCAAAATAAACAACTCCCTGATCAATGCATTTCACTCTTGATTGCAACGACATGTGCACCTTACTACTATAGATTAGTATGACCAAAAATTGAACTAACATTATATATAGTACGATAAATGCTGATGCATGTCGCCTAAAATTATATCATTCAAAACTATGTTCAAATATGAATCCAACGATATAGTTTCTGTTGACATGCACTAACATTTTGTCAGTTAAATCTTCTGTCAAATTCAATGGGGGACTAATAAACCATGACCGATGTAGTACAAGTGTAGAGGGCGGCGCTGCACGGGAGTCTCACCCCGATTGTGGCATGGCAGTAAAGCCCTCATATCACAAAACCAAACCACTTCCAGTAATAAGTGGCCTGGTAAAATAAACGGACATCACATCCCTCCGTCTTTTTTGCATTTCATCTCTGTGCATTTACTTTCTCCGGTTCATCTCGCACACTCGATCCCTAGCTACTACTCCTAGTATCCCTAGCTACTACTCCTAGGGCCAATTCTTTTGGCGGCTTAAAAAATAAGCCGTCTCTTCCCCAGCTTTTCCCATAAGACTAGTCACAGTGGAGAGTAACATTAAGGTGCCTCACTCATTTATTTGGGCTTCTAAACTACTACTAGTACTCCCTTCATTTTTATATACAAGGCCACAAACTCAAATTACAGGTACCAAGATAAAAATCAATGTGTGCTTTACAACTCAATTTATTTTCTCGTTTACCAGGTTAATTAATAGGGTGCATGCACATTAGAAGAAATTGAGTGGCTGTGAGAGAGGACGTAGATGAGTTTGTCATTATCATCCACTACATACATGCTAGTAATTAAGCCATGGGTTACTAGTACGAGGAAACATCATTAATATATGTCTTGATTACTTTTGGTGGCCTTGTATAGATGCAAAATGTATTTTTTATAGTGGCCTTGCATACAAAAATGGAGGGAGTACCTCCGTCCTGGTTTATTCGTCACCATTGTAATTTATGGTAAATTTTGACCAAAGATTTAACTGATAAGATGTTAGTTCATGTGACATAGCAAACATTTCATTAGTTAAATTTATGATAAAAATTTGACACATATTACAATGGGGACCAATAAACCAAGACGGAGCTAGTAGTAAAGGGATTACTACTAATATGGAAGCCTAAACGAACTGGCCCCTGGTACTCCTACTAGTAGTACTAGTACTCAAGTTGGAATTCCAATTGCACAGCAATTTGTTAGGCAAAAAATTTGATACAAGGTGTAGGAAGCGGTTTGGGAATTTGCATGCCTTTCCCACCAGTGAGATACTCCGTACAAAGTACGACGGAGAAATAATCACAGAGAAGGAAGCTAAAATTAAACAATCAAACAAGCATTTTTGCATTTGTTTTGCATTGAATCATTTCACAAGCTTGACTAGTGATGTTTTTCTACTTTTACAAAAACCACATCATAATGTTAAAACGTGCATTTGCCCATACATAAGTAAAAGTAGTACTCCCTCCGTCTAGGTGTATAAAGTCTTCCCTCATACTTGGTCACGGTGCACAAACAAAGATGACTTATTCACGTGGACGGAGGGAGTAGCACAGTCTGCAAACATATATAGAGAGAGACGTGTAGTGTTATTACTAAAGTTTGTGTTGTATGCACCTACTTACAAAATGCGTACGGATACACAAGGTTTCCAAACTTTACCTCTTACATACTTAATTAAGGATGCTAATAATTCCCGAACGTTCGGGATTTATCATTTGCGTCCAAAAACTAATGAGATCACCTTACGAAAGTAAATTATACTCCCTACTAAAAGCCACGACGCTCGCAGGAGCGCTTGCGGCGCGCCACGAGTGCCCTGGTGCGCGGCCGTTTCCCAGCACGCCGAGACAACGCCTCTTCGTCAGCCTCGCAACTCGCGTGGTGCTGATTGGCGGCTTGCCGACGGGCGAGCGTGATCTCACCAGTGTGGTGATCCAGCGCCAGTAGGTACTCCTCCTTGCTGGAAGCATGCACCCGGTCCACGTACTACCAAGCGTAGATGGGGCACTTGGGCCCGACTGCACTCAGGGCTTTGGCACGGGCGTCCTCCGCCACCCTCATGGCCCTTGCATGAGCCTTCTGCCAAAGAGCCAATTGCCTGACTTTCTCGGACGCGACATAGACCTGCCAGGCAGCTTGCCCCGCGGCAAGCTTCTCTTCCTCGGTATTCTTCTCCGCCTCTATTTTGGCGTGCTCTGCCGGCGGCAAAGCCTCCCACATGGCGACATCCATTTCTTTCCAAAGCTCCTCAAGGCTGGGGGGGGGGGGCTCGGCGGGTGGCACGCCATTCTCCTCGTAGCGGGGAGCCGACGCATCCTCCGACGTGCGTGCTGGCAAGATTGGGAACGCTAATGCGTCCACATTGACGCGTCGCGGCGAGGAGTGGAACGCTGACGCGTCCTCCTTGACTAGTGGCAGCGAGGAACAGAACGGCGACGCATGACCGTCCGGGCGGTGCAGTGAGGGGTGCTTAGGGCTTGGGAGGGGCGATGCCATGGTGGTCGACGAGAGAGGGAGGGGAGGAGATAGCGATGAACGTGAGCGTTCTTCCGACTGCCGTGGGAGGCGCAGTATTTATACCGAGCAATGGCACACCTACGTAAGATATGGACTAAGCTGCACTAACTGCGCAGGTCGGTTGCGCCAGCGACATGTGGGCCAGACCCCTGTTGGGCCCATATGTCAGTGACCCAATGCACCTGCAGTTAAGTAACTGAAGCAGCATCCCGGAAGATATGTTGCGTGATTAACGTAACAGCTACGTGGGCATATTTGTTGGAGTAAATTACGGGGGAGGGAAGGGGTGGAAATATTGCTGGTCACAACGGATTGGACGAGCGTGGGGGGAGGGGAGTCATGCATGCAGATTTTTTTTCACACGGGGTGGAGTGGTGGGACCATCGGAGGGAGAAGGAGATTCTGGCAGGCATATTGTTTCCACACATGGAGAGGAAAAGATTTGAAGACGAACGGGCCTCCTGCTGGTATGTGGAACAGTGCATAATAAGTCATCTTGCATGTCGGGCTAGGTATAGTCTCAAGTCATTAAAAACATACACGCCCACACATGTTCATATTTCAAGGTGCACTAAATTATTGCATGCGACGATTAAGGCTGGCCATAATGGTGGTATCTTAGCTGGTATCATGCACACGGAATAGCAAACATGCTGATGTGGCAAAGAATTAAAGAAGAGAGGGGGTTAGAGTAACTAGTGTTCATGCATGCATTGGTACACACATTTTTTTGTGAAGAACGACAACATTAGTTGAGTACTTTTGCAGACTTCAAAAACTATTCCACCGCCTCTACTATCTTGCTAAGAGTAGGTGAAAATTTTGAATCGAGCCCTTTGAACTAGAAGGGAGGTAGTAGTACTCTAATATCTAACCTTGTTGTGATGACAAGATAGGACATGGCACGCACCTGTACGGAGGAACTACTCTGCATTGTGCATTTAAGTTTTGTCTGAAGTCAATGTACCTCTACTTTGACCAAACTTATAGAAAAATGTATGAACATTCACAATGTCAAATCAATATTTTTACACTCATTATAAAACATTAGTCTTATACTCATTATAATCAGTATTGTAGATATTGATATTTTTAGTATAAATTTGGTCAAACACTTTGCAAACGGTTGGCGGGAGTAAAAAGGACCAGAGGGAGTATCATGCATGCGGAGTAAGCAAAAAAAATTGCTCATTTATAGCCGGTCGAAGTTTCAAAGGGTGCGACCGTGCGAGGGAGGTGAAGGTCGTGGGAGGCGCGACGGTTGACGGAATTAAGTGAAGTTAGATCCACGCGCCGGCATGGTGTGCGAACAGGCAGAAGCTATACCGTCAGGCCTACGATATGGGTCTAGTAGACATGACATCTAGTGGGTCCCGCATAGTTATCGAGAACTCTTTGGGGTCTTGCAGCCATTTATCTACCGGGAAAGTCATCAACTCCACACCGTTCACACGCCCTACTCGTTCCCGTCTTCTACCTTACAACACTTCGCTCCCAGTCGCCCCATCCTTTCACATTAGTTTGCTCCCAGTTTTTTTTGCAGGGTAAAACAGTTCAACTTCTCCTAACCCTCCTCCAAAATCCATGGCCTCCCAAATCTCCATGGTTGCCGCTGAGTACCAGGTTAGAGCCATCACCGGTGATGAGCTCATCGTCATCTACACACGTGGATTCGCGATGGTGAAAGCATGGATTGCACGCTTCCTATGCATGTTCAACAGTTCAACGGATGAGTGGGTCGCTGGGCTAGATGTTGAGTACACCACAGTCCTAGAAAGAGAGAAGATACTAAAGGAGGCAGAGAGGAAGAAGCCTGACGTGATCTAGGTTTGCTACATAATGTTTGCTTGGTCTACCACATATGCCATGCCGATGTTGAGTGCCAGGATTTTAAGAACTTCCTCAAGGACAAAAGAGTGAAATTCGTTACTGTAGACTTTAGGAATGACAGAGATGTCCTGCGAGGGATAGGTCTTGTTGTAGGCCAGCCCTTTGATCTGCAGAAGGCAAGCTTGGTGTCCTCCTCTCAACCTTCAATGCTGACCCTGGCAACAGCCATGATTGATCCTTCATACGCTAAACTGAAGAAACCTCATCATGAGTTTCATCATGCATGGGAGTCGAAGACATTAGATGAAGATCACATCACATGACGCAGCAATGGATGCCTACCTCTGTTTAAATATCTACATGCGTTGGAGGAAGAAGTAGAGCCCAGTCTCTTGTTCAAGCAAAGAAGCGTCGGCGAAGAGGAAGAGGAAGAGGGGCGAGGACGAAGTCGAGGGCGTGGACTCGAACTACGAGTAGGTGGCGATCTTGTCGCTCATCTTTGGTTCTACCGGTGTCAAACAGACTAGTTGCTTAGTTTATTTTCAAGGGTGTGTTGTGCTAAGGCCTCAGCAGAACTATGTTTATGTTCTTTCTCGTTATTTGAACTCTTTAGTACGTACAGTAGTACTAGTACTATGTCTTACTACTGTTCTTCTTGCAGTTGGTACTACTGCTCGTATCTTCATGTTCCTACTGTACTTAATACGTTCGTACTAGTAGTATTTGGGTCGGTCGATTTGTGAAAGAAGTTCGACAGAGCGAAGGAACAAGACGGCAGAAGAGGTGGAAAAATCCCTTCTAGCCATCCATGTTGCATCAAATGGCTCACAAGAGTCGACTGACCAAAATTGCTCCTTCAGATTGCAGGATCCACGTGGCATTCAAGGTCTCGAAGGTAGATTCCGCTTCTGCACCCGATTTGCGGGCTCGACGCGCACGCGACCGGCTTTTGCCACGACAACCACCATGCACGCTTCCTCCGCGCGGGCAGAGACGACAATGACACGCTAGTTCCTCCTCGCCGGGGTGCTAGAGCATGTGCTCGTCCTCCTCTTCGTATGTTGCATGCATAGACGCGGCTCCACCAGCTGCTCGCGTGCTTTGCACAACACAGACACACACACACACACAGCACAACACACACACACACACACACACAGAGACAGACAGACACACACAGCACAACACACACACACCCTCCCTCGAGCACACAATTCATCCCCATCAAAGGTTATACGGCGACCACTCTCGCTTGTGCTTCTTTGCACCCCAACATGCACAACAACTCAATCTTCAAAGAGGGCATCGAGGAGATCGAAGACGGCGACCACACCACGCTAGAGAATGCGGGGCCATTTGGAAGCAGGATGATGTGATGACGGCTGACTGACTCCTCCCTCACCCTCTCTCTCTCTCGCGCACAAAATTACCAATCCCTCTCTCCCCTGCACAAAATTATCAATCCCTCAACCCACGAGATCATTCCCCTCTCGTCCATGTTTTTCCATCTCTCTCATCAAACATGTTGTCTCTTCTCCTTCCACGTATACAGGATCCGGATGCACACCCGTCTCACGTATATTACATGTCTCCATCTTTCTCACAGACCTAACTTCTTCATCTCTCTTTCTCTCTCTATCTCTCTCTGTGTCTTTTTAGGTTTGTCTCCTACTCTCTCGTCCACATACATACAATCTTTCCCGCCCTATCTGCTATATCTTCGCAAGCTCTCTCTGCATGTTTCATTCACACATAGGGATATGTTCAAAATGTTGCTTCTATAATGGCTGATGTAGAGTTATGGTTAGTTTTGTTGCATCCTACAAAGTAATAACTATGAAATGCATTTAGATTCTCATTTATTTGGGATTATGTGAGTTTGAGCATGTTGTGAAGTACTATAGACCTTGTATACATCTTGGGATTCGACAATGATTGTAACTATTGAATTGTATAGACCATTACATTCGAACTCAATAGCCTAATATATTTATTTCACAATTTCAACAAATGATTAGTTCACTACAAACTAAGAAAACAAATGTGTACTCCCTCCGTTTTTATTTAAGTCTGCGTATTACCATTGGTCAAAGTCAAGTTTTGTAAACTCTCAGAAGCTTATAACAAAAAATATTAACATATAGAATAACAAATAAATACCATTAGATTTATTATTGAATGTACTTTCACATCATACATATTTGTTATGGTAAATGTTTACATTTTTCTATAAACTTGGTCAAACTTTAGGAAGTTTGACTTCGGTCAAACCTAATATGCAGAGTTTACTAGTACTACTCACTAGTTGCTTAGCCAAATCACTCAACACGCCACACGGGGAGTTCAGTGTCACAAAATTTTGAGGTCGTCGGGAAGATCTCCCGCGACCCTAATTCGACCATTCTGAAGTTACCATCATAGCCTTCAGAACAGGCCTATGGATGACGCTTGGTAGGGGATGTTTTCGTAACTTCAGGTTCACCCTACCCAACCAACCCCACCCCGGCACCCAGAGTAGTACACCTGAATACTCCCCATTTTCTATCCCCACCGCAAAATAGACTTCTCCACGACACCGCATCCTTCGTGCTCCTCCCCTTTACATCAGCGTACTCATCCACTGCAGTGCATCTGCCTCATCGACGACCTCGTACACCGCACTAGAGCCGGTCCACCGTCGTCGTAGTACACGGAGCCTCTTACGCGGCATCGTCTTCCAAGGTCTCGGATCTGCTTCCCAGAAGCCGATGCCAAGCGGAGAAGCACCACCGTCGTGGACAATGAACTGACTCCTGTTGCCGACCATGACTCATAGAGGCCGTCGCGACCATCGTTCTCCTCCTTGATTGGTAATGTGTGTATTGAATCACTTAGCAGTACATGTGCAGTTCCAATTTTGTTCATACCTACCCTTCAAATTTCCTGGGTACTATTGTTCCCGTAAAAGTAATTGGTTATAGCCTCCATTGTCCAACAGAATATCAGCTTGTAATTTTGCGTCGCTCCTATATCGCGCTGTGCTTGGGTAGGTTTTTATATCTGCAACCAGTAGTGTGCCAAATGATGGAAAGTTTTTTAGAACTAGCAAGATGCCCATGCGTTGCACTCATCAAGATGCATTTGTATGAGTAGTTTATCTTATGGGAGAAAAGGATGAATGAGGGAAGGCCTTATTTGCAAATCTGGAGAGGGGTATGGGTATCTTTTTGCAAAATTCCCATTGTTTCCTTCCTATCTGTCAGATATAAATCGGACGGCCTATATTGCAGGATGGCAGGCACACCATCATCACAACTCCGTCTTTTAATAAGAAAAAAAGTATAGATAACAAAAAGTAGACAGTAGAGAAGTAGAGATAAATATTAAATATAAAATGAATATAACAGTAGAGAAGAGAGTAGAGATAGCAGAGACGTCGGGAAAGGATCGCGCGCGCGTGGGAAAAAGCGGCCGGGCGTGTGCTAGTTTTGGCGCGCGGCGTCCGGCGCGCTTTATAAAATCCAACGCCCTCCCACCGCTCTGTGCCTTGCCACTGCTCTCTCCCTGCTCTGTGCCTCGCCACCGCTCTCTCCCCGCGCTTTTTCGCCTCGCCGCCGCCGCGCCACCATGCCGCCGCGTCGTCGGGAAACTTGGGGATACCGCGGCGTCCGTGCGCGCCCCTCCCGCGGCTTCTCCGCCGAGATCTGGTTCCGCGGGATACGCCTCGGCCTTGGCAATTTCGACATCGCCAACGAGGCCGCCCGCGCATACAACGCGGCGACATGGCGCCCCCGGTGGCCTCATAGAACATTGAACTTCCCCAACGTGCCGACGTGGGAGCGGGCGCAGGAGCTCACGCCTCTGCCGCGGCTTAGCGCCGACGAGGATCGTCGCAACAACTGGAGGCGGGAGCACCATCTCGGCATCGCCGAGATGGAAGAGGAAGCCATGGCATTGTGGCGCCAACACTTCCCGCAGGACATCATCAACGAGCATGAGTTCTACGCGCAAAGGAGGGCGGAGAGGGATAAGAGGAGGGCGGAGCGAGCCGCCTATCATGAGGACAAGCGTAGGCGAAAAGCGGATGCTCGATTCAACATGTGGCTAGGAGCAGTGTCGCCTTGGGAATCCGATGATGATCGGTATCTTCACGCCTACAGTCAGACGTCGGAGGAGGACATCACCGAGGAGGAGTCGGACGACGAGGAGTAGTTGAATTATCTATTTTTTTATATCTATCAATGTTGAGAACTATCCACTACTCTCTAGTCTCTCTACTTCTTGATCTCAGCACTGTAAACGCTTTTTTAAAGCGCCGCGCGTTGCGATTCTAGTGGAGATGCTCTAAGATGGCATACGAGTGCTTTAATGTTGCCCAGAAGATGCACGAGTATTACTAGTAGTATATTTTTCTTGTCATGTTGAGATTTTAAAACCGCGAGTGCGAACATGCAGAGTAGCAATGAAGACCAAACACGGGATATTGGGGACATCTTCAAGGAGCGTGGCAAGTTAAAGAGGAGCTGCGCCGAACCTGTAAAACGTGCTTTGGTAAGTAACACCCTTTCAATTACTTTCGTTTAGCCTCATGTTCTTCGATGTATATGTTGTTGTTTCTTTTTCTCTCAAGCCTGGTGTTCTTTGATGTGTAATAAGAAGAGTCTTAATCATCCTAATGCTTTCGTTTTTAGCTTGATGTAGGAAGTGGGTGTTCTCATCTTGTAGTATGTTTATATATATTTTTCCTTTTGAATTCACTTCTCCGAGTTCTGTTTATCTGGCTTCTACTAAATGGATGCAGGTTGCTCGAGTATTGATCTAAAAAGAAGTAACTTCATGTCAGGGTGCAGTTCCTGCAAGGAGGGAAGTATGGTCAACCTCGAGATCATGTTTCCAAAATGAGGCTGGATTACACACAAGGTGCTAGTTCCCTAATGATGCTGGATTAGACACAAGGTGCAAATTCCTAGATGATGCTGGATTACACACAAGCCAGGTGGAGTCGTCAGCTATTCGTGTCCTCGTGGCTCTAGTAAAGGCTGAAAGAAAGCATGTAGCAGCCCTTGAGAATGTAGGTGAGTTCCTGAAGAAGCGAAAAGAGCAATCAGATGCTCTCTTCACCCAAGCCAAAGAAGAGATGGAAGAAGCCAGAAATAAGCTAGCAGATGCAGAGCAGGCTAGGCGTCTCCTGCTATCTAAAACTGTTGTCAATACAAAATTTCCTTCATAATAGCTAGGTTCAAATGTTTATCCAGTCAGCATGCCTGTTGTGATGTCCGTGCATCTACTGATGTGGCACAAAATATTATTTTCGGGTCATGTAATAACAACAATTACTTTCCAAACAATAATAGTCGAAGCATTGGACATGGTATAGTTCATGCGCAAGCCCGACATTCCAAGCTCAACTTCCACATCAAACTCATGTTCACAGATCTCTGCACATTCATACATAATGTCCACAACCATGATTCACTTCAAAGCCAAAAAAATGTGAGGAGAGTTATAAATAAAGAAAAACCTCTACTAGTTCCTACTACCAAAGGCGAAAGCACAACAAGTCAAGACCATGCGTAAATTAATTATATTTTAGTCATTTTTTGTGTTCTAAAATGCCTGCCGGCTCGTGGAAGGACGTGTTGCCGGCACACGCACGGATTCAATAAGGCAGGCGGGGCAGTCTTAAGGTGGTTGCATGCAGCGAGGAGGCGTGCTTAGCCGGGCCTACAGCGAGTGGGGCCCTCTTGGCCGGCGCGTCGGTTCAATGTCTGCACTATGAGAGGTCCCGTTTGTGTCAGAGCAATAACTCCCTCCAGTCCTTTTTAGTTTGGGTATAACAAAGTCTCGTTTTCACATTTTACAAGTAAAATTTGTGGACAAACTTTGACCCAAAATATGATGGGGACTAGTAAACCAGAATGGAGGTAGTAGTTTTTTTAATCAAAGAAGGGTTTTCCCTTCCGATTTTCATTACTGAAAACCAGCATTTAAATCTAAACCATAGTATTTGCACTAGAACTACCAGGTTCAACATCTCGCAACAGAAACCCATACAACCATACGCCAAGGAGGTACATAGTACTGTGAATTCCATTTTTGCTCCGTCCCACTCATTCTAAAAACTACTTAGTACTTCTAACGCGCCATTGAAAATTGGAACTCTTAACCCTGCTAAAAAATGATATTTTAAACGTGGTTACTCGATCTGTGGCAACTGGCTAGCCACTGCCTCCAAGTCGTTCACCTGTGGTCCCGACCATCAACTCCTACGGATCAAATTATCACGCGAGCTGACTATTCCTACAAAGGTGCTCCACCATGTACCCGGTAACCGTGAATGCAGCAATCGTGCACCTAGGGTTTTAGGGTTTATTTGTTAACATCGCCTTTACGTAACACTCATGTGTGCGAGACAGCGAGAAGCCGACTGCATGCGTGCACCTCTTCTCTTCGTATATGTACTCCACCATTTGTCTGGTGTCCAAAAAATTATAATAACTACTAGCAATGTGCCAATGTGTTGCCACATGATCAAAGTAGATTAATACATATTCATCGATTTGATAGAAAAAAAGTCTAGTTTTGAAATACGTATATCACTAAAAATATGTTATGTTTCACTGAAGAGATATTCCTTTGGTGGTTTTGATGAGATAAGGGAGGAATGTTGTTGGTTTCAAGATTCGAGAAGTGATATATGTCTAATTTCTACTCTTACTAGCAAGATGCATGTGCGTTGCACGGAACATCAAGATCTTGTGGGAGAAAAGGATGAACAAGGGAAGGCCTTATCTGCAAATGTGGTGAGGAGTGCGGGTAAATTGCCATATTTTCCTTCCTATCCGCCAGATATAAATTGGACGACCTACATTGCAGGATGGCAGGCCCACCATCATCACCAAGTGTGATTTTTTGTCCCTACTCTTATAAAAAGCATTGTCGGTGATGATCGTGTGCCTGCCATCTTGCAATATAGGTCGTCCGATCTATATATGACGGATAGGAAGGAAACTATAGCAATTTTGCAAAAAGATACCACACCCCTCTCCACATTTGCAAATAAGGCCTTCCCTCGTTCATCCTTTTCCCCCACAAGATAAACTACTCATACAAATGCATCTTGATGTTCCGTGCAACGCATGGGCATCTTGCTAGTTGTTGTAGAAAGCCCATGTGTGTGTGTGAGAGAGAGAGGGAGAGTGGAGGAGGACGGAGTGCATGTGTGACAAAGACACAAGGAGTGTGTGTGTGATAGGTATCAGCTTAAAACGAGTCGATAGTGTGTGTGTGTGTGTGTGTGTGTGTGTGTGTGTGTGCACGATCGAGAGGGTGTGTCTCAAGAAGGGAAGAAAAATATACATAGATACAAGGAGCGCGAGAGAGACATGTATGCGATAGTGGAAGGACGAGTGTGCGGGTGTATAAACCTATCTAGAGGCTAGTCGATAAATGTTTGTGAGAGAAATACGAGTCGGGGTGCGAAAGCGAGAGTTTTGTGTGTGTGAGAGAGAGACGGTAGTCGGGAAGGGGAGTGGAAGCAAGAGTTGTGTGTGTGTGTGTGTCTGTGAGGGAGAGAGAGGGGGGTTGTATGATCGGTAAACAAATGAATAATGTCAGTCTGGGATGGAGATGAAAAGGAGACCGCAACAAATGTTGTGTCTACAGGAGAGAGAGAGAGAGAGTAATTTTAGTGGTATGAGTCATATCTAGAGACATATAGGGTCTGTGAGAGAATCCCATAGAGAGAAAGACAAAGTGAAAGATGCGTGGAGACTGTGTGTGTGGTTGTGAAAAAGAAAGCTTAGGTACCGAGTGATACCAGAGAACAGTAGAGACGTGAGAGATAATGAAAACCGTGTAATGTATAATGATAGGGAGAGTGTGACACTTCTCAAGGGAGACGTCGAGAGACCATGTTTACGAGGATAGGGGAAACATGAAGTGAGCATGCGGGTGAGCTGGAGAAAAGAGAGTGATAGCTACATGAAGGAGCATGCATGCGAGAGAGATGGGCGTGAAAGGGTGAACATAAAAGGAATTCAAATATTTGAATTCGAGATGATGACACATGTAATCCATACTCGAACCAAAATTGATCTATCAAACATGCATACTCATATGAATTCACGCGCATCTAGGTTATTTAATATGTAGATATTACTGATCCATACATTTTAGTAGAACATAATTTGGTTAATTTTTTTGAATTCAACCTTAAGATTTTGAGATCATTGTATTTGTAAATCATATTATACATATAAAGGAGCAGAATTCTTTGTTGTGCTTTTGAAAGTATATATAAAAAATGATGTATATATAATATAATTCCAATTGAAAATGGATCCCACCTGAAAAAATAGAATACAAACGGGATTCGAATTGAGTTGGCATGGTAAATGTGCACTCTGCGAAATTTGAACGAAGCGGGGAAAGTCGCAGTAACCTCCCGAAACTAAAATCCGCGAGATGGAAATTACTACTGCCTATCCTTGCCACGCAAAGCCTATCTGTTGGATTTCTGTAGGTTTCGATAGGGGTAGGTTTGTAATTTCACCCAAACATGACGTAACCGCCTCTCACCCAGATTCATACACGGTGGGCGCCAAAACATAGTGTGTCCTTGGCCGAAATCGACTCCCCCCCCCCCGATTCATATTCATACAGGGTGGGCGCCGAAAACAAACTCTCGTCGGCAAATATTTGGTGTATGCAAGATTACCGTCCTATCCCCAACTGACTAATATTGCTGTGATGTAGGAAATTTGAAACGGGGGCTAAGTTTGTAAATTTCCTCGCATTTGAGACAAGCGCGCCATAAATACATGGTTCCCCCCTTCCTCTCTACCTCCCTTTTCCCCATACGTACTCCGTGGGCGCCAAAACACCCTTCCACCCTAGCCTTCTCCATTCGCTGCCGTCCGCCACCCCATCCACCGCCGTCCTCCTCCACCAAGCTGGAACTGATACCCCGATGCCGCCGTCCATTACAAGAGATCGAACTCTCTCATCCACGGCCTCGGACTAGGATCCTTGCATCCTGTCCTCTCTGTTCATCCCCGCCATTGTCCACCTTGCCGGTGCCGCTCCTATGACCGTCTCGTCCACCGCGCCACGCCGCCACCGTCTACCCTCCTAGATCTGCTTCCATGCCGCCGACAGCCATCACTACCGTAGCACTGTCAAATTCTCAGCAGATGCATACACGGAACCACACTAGAGGCGGTACTCTTTCGTATCAGCTCAACTTATTTATCGCAGCAAGAAAATAGATCGCCACTGCTTTACTCTGATTTCTTGTCTTGGTTGCGAAGTTGCCTTTGTCCGGTTTGCACCTTCAGATCCGCCATGGCACACTCAACACTATACTCCCAAGGGTTATGGTTTTCCCCTTTTATATTCCACACTAGTTAAATCACAGTAGACTAAATTTCAAAATTGGGTCAGTCAATTTTTCAAAGCTCGCCGTAGTTTGCCGGTGCGGACGAAGGGGCTCGGGTGGTTGTGGGGCCTCGCCGAATGAAGAAAACTCGACGCGGGTGGTGGTTGGGGTGGGGGGTGGGGTGGCGGAGGAACACAGGCGGTGGGGGCCGGTGGTCCGGCCGGCGGCCCGTGCGGTGTTCTGTATGGGAAGAATCAGAGACGAGGAAGAAGAAGGGTTAGGAGACATAGGATCTTCATCCAACCGCTTTGAGATGGTCGAGACAGTGGGAGTTGCATTCTTAATGCGCTCTGGTTCATCATGTGTGGGCACTGCGCAACCAACATTTTATTATGCAAAATCTGCTTGCTCTTCTTTACGATGTTCCTTTTCCGTTCTTCTTTAATATGTACTCTCTCTATTCCTAAATAGAAGTCTTTGTATAGATTCCACCATGGACTACATATGGAGCAAAATGAGTGAATCTACACTCTAAAATGTATCTGGATACATCTGTATGTGATCGATAGTGGAAATCTCTACCAAGACTTCTATTTTGGAACGGAGGGAGTATGATAGTAGTATGATATTTTCCTTGTCTTGAAGATGAGCAGGGACATTCATGATGTAGAGATCTATACGGTCGGTTGTGATGGACACTTTGAGCCTCTTTGATTCGTAGGATTTTGTAAACATAGGAATAGGATTTGTAGTGACCTGCCCACTTGAATCCTATAAGAATAGCAAGGAAATTCGGGGAGCTGTATCGCCTTTGAGAGTTACACTAATATTAACAGTACCGCACCTTCAGTTGAAGAGAACTGGTATATGAAGCCTTTCTAGCCGTACCAGCAGTACTAGCACATATATTCCAGCAAGCTCCACTTTGCTGATTTTACTCGGATGCTTACGGTTTTCCCCGTTATATCTACACTATGATGTGTGTAGCTGCTTTGTGTCGCACTAGCATCAGTCCACTCTTGAAGCTAAACACTGCAATGACTTACAAAATTGGCACCAAGGCATTGAGTGCCATTCTAGATGCATTGAAACTCATACGCTCCCCACCTGTTGATTCTTGTTCAGAATATGATCCTAATGACTATCAAGGTGCATGTTCTAATTTGGCAAGGTTTTATTGATTGCACGTATCTTGCATATGTTGTCTTGCATTTCTTCTACTTTGTTGCACCGCCATCTGCTTAGTTTACTCATCATATATGTTGAGATGCCATGCCCATCCATTATAATTACATATTCCATCATCATCATACCTTGTTTTTCCACTCAAATGATGTTCTTGTGCATCAGACATCAAAAAGGAAGAGGGTGATTGCCGAACCTGAAGGAGCACCAGCAAAGTCCTTGAAAAACGTGGTGGTGCCAGAGAAATTAGACAACACCCCACTTATATTGGCTGTACAACCGGTGACACAAAACGTAGGACCGACTCCAGCAGACTGTACCAATATTTCACTGGCCACACCACTAGCCCCACCACACAGGACCTGCACTCCAGCAAAAGGTATACCGATTTCATTTGCAAAAGCACCAGCCGTAGCACAGAAAAATCCCACTGCAGCAAAAAGTACAACAATTCCACCAGCCGAAGACCTATCCCAACTGCAGAGACGGCCAATTCCTGCAGATTGGAACCCCATTCCATTTATTCCCAAGTTAAAAGACAATGCTTTAAATGTTTTTAGGGACTACGTGCATATTTTCCCGTCATGGGAAGATTATAGTGAAGACAAACACCATTTTCACATCTTCCTGTCCAACTTACATGTAAGTGCTATTATTGATGGTTATTATTTTCCTTTTTTCTGCTGATTGAACACATCAATGATTTACATTACATTGTTGTAACTAGGCGAGGGTCAATCTGGATAGTCATGACGGGCAAAGCTTGCTTGTGCTTTTCAAGGAAGCATTACAGCAGTATCGGTGTTACCTGAGGAAATCACACTTTGATGGCAAGTCTATAAACGTATTTCCGGTGAAGTCTCCTGTGCTAAATTTAGAAGACATTGAATGGAAAAACCTTGTTATGCACTGGTCTCGTTCCCAGGATGAGGTACTGTCTATGAAATCACATGACAATTAGGACTTCTACTTTTCCGCATGTGCCTTACGGATCTTTTTTGCAAGAAATCTTCTCAAAGAAAAATTCCGATTTGAAAAGAACGACAGGGTCTGGCAAGGCGCCATGTCTTGCTAGGGCATGCGGTCGAAGTAGATCTGAAGATTTCGGAGGTAGGAAGGAAGGGCGCTAGAGAGGGGATCTGGGCAACAACTTGAGGATGCAAGGGAAGCAAAGCCTACACAGATGCCGCTCTTTTGTCGATTCACGCAGTTGCTAGGTCACCCGCGACCAACCAACCGCCACGCGGCGCCCGAGGCTGCAGGCTGTTAGGGCCGGTGACGCTTCACACTTACCCCTTCACTTCTCCGCTCAGCCAAGTCCGGGCGCGCCTTGGGCCCGGGGGCTTATGTCGGCGTTCTGGGAACGGGTGTCCCCAGACTTGCCTGCCTGCGGCCTACGGCGTGGCTCAAGGGGCAGCCCAGCACGGCCCGTCTTCATCACCACGAGCTCAAGACCCTCGCTAGTGGCCAAGCCTCGCGGGGTGGACGACAGGAAGCTTCCTCAGGCATGGCCTCGTCAAGCTAGCTCGCGAGGACGCGGAGAGATCAAGTCGGGGTACCTCACGAGGTGCCCATGACGCAAGCCATGACGACCAAGGCCAGGTGGGCGCCAGGCGGGCGCCGGCCTGCGCAGAGTCCTTGTTTCCTCTTTGGTGCAAAGGGAGCAAGCACAGGTGAGAGCATCAAGTAAAGGCATCCGTTTCGGTGCAACAAGACCAAGACCGTCGCAACGGCAGCAAGGAAGTCATCGTGGAGCCCAGGGAGGCGTCATCGTCCGAGCCTTTGACAGGCGAGGACCAACTTTTTTCAGGATAAGTGTACTAGATCTTCCCCTTCAAAATGGCCAATTGTTGGCGCCCTTCCCGCTCAATATTTGGGAAGAGGCCCAGGGCCTTTGCCTATAAATAGGACTAGCCACCCCAAAGATAGAGAGGCATCTAGAGGATCGAGTAGAAGACCGATCAGAGAGAAAGAGAGAAGCCACTGAGCTAACCCGAGCAGTTCATCGCACCAGCTTAAGAGCAGACCCTCGCGAGGCTGTTCTGCCTTGTATTGTTCATCAACAGCCCAAGAGGCAATCCACACACCACACACTGGAGTAGGGTATTACACCACAATGGTGGCCTGAACCAGTATAAACCTTGTGTCTCTTGTGTTGTTCTTTTCATAGCTTAGACCCTAGCGAGGCGGCGTGGTGCAGGTAGGTAGAGGGCGAGATATCCGCGCGCACCCCAGTGTTCGAACCTTGAGGGTCTGCCGGAACCCGAAATCCGACATTCGGCACGCCAGGTAGGGGTGCGCTGGAATTCTTCTTCCGCCGCCCTGTTCTTCACCAACCATCGCATCCATGTCAGACGCTCGTCGGGTCCGCGCCGAGCGCCGAGCCGCTCTCGCTTCCTGTGTCGCCCAGACGGCCCCCGTCGGCAGCCGCCCCCACCGTTCCCCGTCGCCTGCCGTCAACCACTACTGGAATCAGCTACTTTGCCATCTGCCAGCTCTTTGCCGTCTGCTAGCGGACGGCAAATAAGCTCTTTGCCATCAGCTACCCAAAAAGCGGACGGCAAAGAACTGGCTGATGGCAAAGACCAAATTACCATCAGCGATTCTTTGCCGTCCGCTTCGTGACGGCAAGATCGTTACCGTCGGCTAGCGGACGGCAAAGAGGGAGGGCCCCACCGACGAAGTTGCCAAAAAAAACCTAACGGGGCCCTCTTTGCCGTCCGCTAGCGGACGGCAAAGAGCAAGAAGCGGGCGGCAAAAGGTGGCGGGCGGCAAGAGGAGGCCCCGCATGCGCGTTAGCAGGGCGCGCCCCCCCCTCTCTCTCTCTTTCTCTCCACCTCGCCACCCCTTCGCACCACCCGCCGCCCGCCCTTGGCGCCCCGCCCGTCGCCCCACCACCACCGCCGCCACCCAGCGCACCCCGCCCGCTTGCCCGCCACCGTGCAGGTGCCGCCACGCCCGGCGCCAAGACATCCGCGCCCGCCGCCCAGCCGCCCGCCCCCCTCCTCCGCCGCCCAGCACCGCCCCCTCCTCCACCTGCTGCCACCCAGCGCCCCCCGCCCGCTACCCCGCCGCCACACCGTTTAGGCGTCGCCTTGGCGCCCGGCACCTCCGCGCCGCCGCCCGCCGGCCGGCGCCGCCCAGCCGCCCGCCCCCTCCTCCGCCGCCCAGGCCGCACCGCCCCCTCCTCCACCCTCGCTGCAGGTGAGTCTCTTCTTCCTTTTGTCCTTTTTTCTGTTTTTTAGTTTTAGGTTTATGTTTAGTTTTAGGTTTATAGGTTTAGTTTTAGTTTAGTATTAGGTTTAGTTTTAGTTTAGTATTAGGTTTAGATTTAGAAGAGGAAGAAGAAGAAGAAAAGAGAGGAGAGGAGGAGAAGAAGAAGAGGAAAAGGAAAGGAGGAAGAAGAAGAAGAAGAAGAAGAAGAAGAAGAAGAAGAAGAAGAAGAAGACGAAGAAGAAGAAGAAGAAGAAGGAAAAAAGGAAGAAAACGAAAAGGAGGAAGAAGAAGAAAAGGAAAAAAAGGAAGAAAAGGAAAAGGAAGAAGAAGAAGAAGACACCTCGACCCCGACCCCCCGACCCCCCGAGCCTGACCCAACACCCCGACCCCGAGCCTGACCCGACACCCGGACCCCGACACCACACCCCGACCCCGAAACAACACCCCGACACCGACACGGCACTACCCCGACACCCCGACCCCGAAACAACTCCTCCTCCCCCATTAATTGTTTGATCTATTCCGATGAAACTTGATAGCTAGCTATATATGTGTCTTGAATCATCAGTATGCGTAACCAATATGTGTCTCCCGTTCGAAAGCGTCATAGTTATAAATATGCATGCATTTGCATATTTATAACCTTGATTCTTCAATTGTCCAACGCTATCCATGGACAGCCCGAGTATGTGTAGATTGGGTTCGTTTTCCCATATGCTTTGCTCCGGATCCGACGCATATATTTCGTCAGTGTCTCCCCTGTTATTCTCCGGGTACACATCCTCTCTGTTTATTGTAGAGACGTGTATCAGGAGAACAGCGGGGAGGTGCTGCCGAAATTTTGCGTCGGATCTGGAGCATAGCATGGGAAAATAAACCCAATCTACACATACACGGGTGGGATTAGGACCTATCATTACCTATTAGAGTGTAGGTTGCATGGACGTAATAAAATTGACAAAGTAGATCAAGCGATGAATATATACATGGTGAATTACATATATAATTGTTGTGTGTCCGGTAGCTCGAAAGTCAAGATGAGTGACCGTGCTTGGATGTATACGGTCACACTGGTCGTAACAAATGGAGCGCTAAATGGTTCACAAAAACTAAGGGGTTTGTGCAAGCCGCATTTGCAAATGGCCAAAAGAAAACCTGGTGCCCCTGTTTCCGGTGCGGCAATTGGGAAAAGAAGACAGAGGCTGAAATGGGCAAATACCTGCAGAAGAGTGGTTTTACGCCCGATTATATGGTGTGGACATTTCATGGTGAGTCTGCCCAACATGACCGAGCTGAGGTGGATCGTCGTCGCACCGACGAGCATGGTACCGGATGGAAAACATGGTGCAAGGCTATGATGATGCTCGGGATTCGGACGAGGAGATGGAGGAATCTGCAAAGGCCTTCAATGAAATGTTGGAGTCTTCGAAACGTCCGCTCCACGAGCACAATGAGCTTTGTCAGTTGGATGTCATCTCACAAGTAATGGCTCTGAAGGCTCAGTTCAACTAGCGAAGAGAAAGCTATGACGCAATAATGACAAAGATTTGGACGCTTTCTACCCAAAGGCCATGTAATGCCCGCAAACCTGTACCAGTCGGACAAAATCCTCCGTGCAATCAAGATGCCCTATGAGAAGATACATGCACGTGAGAAAGGATGTGCCTTATTTAGGCTTGACTATGCGGACTTGAACTATTGTCCCATTTACAAGTCTTCCGGTATATTGTGGTAGACAACGGTATGGGTGAGAAGACACAGACCAAAATCCCGTTAGTGTTCTTCGGTATATGCCAATCGTACCAAGACTTCAACATCTTTTCATGGTGAAGAGACGGCAGACGGATGACATGGCACAAAACAGGCAAAAGAACCGAACTAGATACGAGATGGGAATCGATGATGGTACACACATCGGATGGTGTTGCGTGGAAAAAGTTTGATGAATTACATGTCGACAAAGCGGCAGATCCGAGGCATCCTCGAGTCGGCATCAAGACGGATGGGTTCAGTGTGTTTGGTATGACGGCAGCCCAATACAGTTGTTGGCCCGTGTTGTCTTTCCACTCAATCTCCCCGGACAGATTATGCAAAGAAAGAACATTTTCCTGACGTTGATAATTCCAGGACCCAACTATCCGGGCAAAAATATGAATGTGTACATGCAGCCGCTTACGGACGAATTGCAAGAAGCCTGGGATATTGGGTTCAAGATGAACGACGCCTTTAGCAAACGGAACTTCATAATGCGTGTCTGGTACATGTACTCGACGCATGACTTGCCGGCGTATGCGCTATTCGTTGGCTGGTGTGTGCATGGAAGGTTCCCGTGCCCCACATGCAAGGGAGCTCTTGAGTTTCGTTGGCTTCAGGCGGTCGCAAGTTTTCTTGCTTCCACATGCATAGACAGTTCTCGGATCCTCGCCATAAGTTCAGGAAAGACAAGAAGAACTTCATCAGGGTAGAGTTGTCAAAACTACGCACCACCTGCATTGACAGCCAGCAGACCACTGGATCGGTTAAACGCTCTCGAGCCAGATCCACAACGCCCGTGGTACTTCAAGGGGTATAATACTAAGCACGCGTGGACTCACAAAACATGCTTATGGGATCTGCCTTACTTCAAAGACCTCCTTTGCCGACACAACATCGACGTGATGCACACTGAGAAGAATATCGTCGAGGCACTTTTTGGTACATTGTTCGGCATAGATGGGAAGTCAAAGGATAATACTAAGGCTAGAGTCGATCTGGAGGCGCTATGTGATAGGCCGTTACAAAACATGAAACAACCGAAAGGAAAGCAGAACTGGACGAAGCCAGAGGCATGGTTCAATCTTGGAAGGCCAGCTATGAGGGAAATTCTCTTGTGGGTGCAACAGATTGATGTTCCCGATGGGTATGCAGCTAATCTAAAGAGGGGAGCGAATCTTGATAAGCGAAGATATTTGGTCTCAAGAGTCATGATTGGCACATATGGATTGAGCGGGTAATGCGGTGATGTTGCGTGGCTTCATCCACGAGGATGAATGGCTAATCTTGGCAGAACTCAGCTATTTCTTCCGTGTTCTTTGTGCGAAAGAACTATCGCTGGCGTGCTAGAAGAAATGGAAGAGTTGGCGCGGAGTTGATCTGCAAGTTATCGAACATCATTCCCCCGGGCTTCTTTAATCCAATGCAGCATTTGATTTTGCCTCCCCCGACCGAGGCAAGATTGGGGGGGGGGGCGTGCAAAATCGTTGGTGCTACCCAACTGAGAGGATGCAAAAGACGCTTCAAGAAATATTAAAAATAAACGTAGAATTGAAGCGTCGATGGCTGAGGCATTCATCACTGAGGAGGCGACAAACTTCGTAATAGACTCTGAAGCCAAAAATCGTCATTTGCATAATCCGAAGCCTCGGTACAATCTTGTGAGCCTAAAAGGGTGGATCCAACCTCAGCCTATTCAAAGGGAATCTCGCACCAGCTAGTGTTTCACATCCGGTATCTTTGAATAACGAAGAATGGCGGACCATTTCGTTGTATATTTTCAACAACCTCGATAGAAGTGCGGCCGTACATCGAGTAATTTCTCGGTACATTGTTTACGCAACTTCTATTTCCTTTGAACTACTCTTATTCTGGATATGTCATACGGTCGATACGTCGCCATATTCTCGTATGGAGCGGAGATCCAAAAGGATTCCGTCGAAGAGTATGAGCTTCTCGCAAAGCAAGGAGGTGGCTATCGGTTTCATCTCTTGGTTCAAACAAACAGTAATTTCTATTAGACAATTTCATTTCATTCGCTAATTTGTGCATAATGCAACAATCCTTTCATATTAAACTTGTAGGCTAATTCAGAGTCTATGGACGCGAATTCAGACAAGTCGCTAATTGTTTTGACTATAAGGTCCGTTCATTTGACAAGTACGACATCAACGGGTATCGCTTCCGTACCTATGGCAAAGAGCTATCTATGGCCGACCGAAAGTCTACAAATTGTTGTGTATCTGCTATCGGCGAAGGAGGTACCGAGTATTATGGGAGAGTTGAAGCAATTTATGAACTTCAGTTCTATGGTGAAAACCCACCAAATGTCGTAGTCTTCAAATGTTATTGGTTTCAGCCGAAGGAGACTAGAAGGACTCATGAACATGTAGGGCTAGTTGAAATCAACCAAAGCACTCATTTAGATGTTCCTGATGTCTATATTATGGCTCAACAGGCGACCCAAGTATTCTATCTACCGTGGGCCTGCCAAACTAATACAAATCTGAAAGGTTGGGATGTCGTTTATGAAGTGCCGCCACGTGCTAGACTTTCTCCCCAAAGGAAGAGGATTATGAACCTCACATTAACGAGACACATATGAAGGAGAATTCTTCCAAGAGACACGTCTTTCCAAAAAGCGTTTCAAGAACCGCTATACTTCACCCCAAAACATTGAAGTAGACAGCGACAATGAATCCGACATCACCCGGAGGAGGAACAAGAAGAGCCGGAACAAGAAGAGGGTCTTGCTATGCGGATGACCTGTCAATGCTTGACCGATTACGTCAAGGTGGCCTTGCACATGTTGATGCCAATGAACCCTATGAGCCCGTCATTGATTATAGTGATGATGATGATTATGCATTTATTGATGATACTGATCGAGATTATTAGTAGTGTCAGGTATTACATTTTTTTATGTTGTACTTGATGATGATACACTTAAGTGATACACATATTATTATTCATGTCGGTCTTTTTTATGTTGTACTAATTTCGTTTACTGTTTGTCATGGCAGGTGTTGAAAGATGGTGGGCGCTGGTCGGGAGCGTGGTCTGAGGTCTTCCATTCCAGACGCACCTCCGGTCCACGGGTCTTGGGCCTCGAGTTCGGCCCACGTGACCCCGGAGGAGCACACGTCCGGATGGGGTACCTGGCCGGATCAGCCCGAGGAGCCGAGTGGCCATGCTGATGATGGCGGGGAGCCGACTGATCTTGAGGAGGAGGGGGCACCGTCTACCAGGTGCTACACGGCTCCCGTCCGTCTGGGTGACCCGCGGCGTAGGTGGTTGATTTTCCACGATGGGGAGAGGTGCGTAAGTGCATTTAATATTTTTGTACCTTGTGCATTCATGTTTTTCAAATAACTAATGCGTTGGCCTTGTCATCTTTGCAGAGGTTGGGACCACCATCATAGTGTCCGCGGCCCAACTCCGTCCTTGGAGTTCTTTGCTTGCAAAACTTCCCGAGGTTTGTCACGTTGCACGGTGAGGGTCGGCTTCGAGCTTGGATTGAGCTGGGAGCACTACGTGGCTGCCCGGCCCCTGGATGAGATTATCGGCGGTGTATGGTAATGCGACCACGAGGCGGTTATGGTGATCGAGAAAGTTACGGTAATTTCTCCTTTACACATTTAAAAATCTTCAACTAGCTAGTTATTAATTGTACTAATCAATATTGTCTCATTTGATTGCAGACATTCTACAGGTGTGAGGAGGGATACGAGGAGGACGCGGCACATGTTATCGAGAACGCTCATAGCGCCTTACTCCAGAACTTACGGCACGAGGCTCGGAGTGCAAAAGGCTGTTCGAGACTACTACGCCTTGCATGGTATCAAGAAGACCAAGCCGGCGTGCGCGATAAGTTCTGAGTAAGGAGCAGTACATGAAGGTAATTCTTAAGGCCTTCTCTACTTAAGTTCCTTCATTTAGTAATTCTTAGCCGTAGCGCTCAAGTTTCTATTTGCTAACTTAGGCGCCTCCGAGATGTTGTGCGGATTGGATGGATTGTTGGGAGGTGTTGGTCGATGAGTTTCTATTTGCTACAGACACGAGCCACCCCGCTCCTACACCTCCTGGATCTTGGTAAGTTTATCTAGTGTTTTGCTTAACACATGCATAAACACCTAGACTTAGCTTTATTTCCTCCAATGCTTACCATAATGACCTAGACTTAGCTTCTTCTCCTCCAAAATGACTTAATAAGCTTCGACCTCCAAAACCATCCATTTTACCTAAGTTAGCTCTAAAGCGATCTGTACTTAGCTTACTTATGTCAAAAATTGCATAATTAGCTTAGTTAGCTCATAGGCGATCCATTTTACCTAAGTTAGCTCTAAAATGACCCATTTTACCTAGGTTAGCTTATAAATGATCCGAGTTCATCCAAGTTAGCTAAAAATGACCCATTTCACCTAAATTAGCTCTTAAATGATCCATTTCACCAAGTTAGCTACAAAGCGATCCATTTCACCTAAATTAGCTCTTAAATGATCCATTTCACCTAAGTTAGCTCAAAAGATCCATTTCAACTAAATTAGCTCAAAAAGCGATCCATTTCAACTAAGTTAGCTCATAAAAGATCCATTTCAACTAAATTAGCTCATAAATGATCCATTTCAACTAAGTTAGCTCATAAATGATCCATTTCACCTTAGCTAGCTCATAAGCGACCCATTTCAACTTAGTTAGCTCATAAATGATCCATTTCACTTTAGCTAGCTCATAAGCGACCCATTTCAACTTAGTTAGCTCAAATATGATCCATTTCACGTAAGTTAGCTCATAAATGGCATACTCTTCTTGTTCTAGTCTTCTTCTTGTTCTACTCTTCTTGTTCTAGTCTTCTTCTTGTTCTACTCTTCTTGTTCTAACTTTCTTATTTTTCATTTTGCAGATTTCATTCACTTGACTAAAGCTTGCATAGATGGAGTGCTCCTTATCCCTTTCTCTGCTTTCTTTTGTATCGTTGAACTATGCATGTATCGTTGGATGAAACTATTGTAATATATATGGTTGGATGCCTCTATGTTGAACTTGTTATGTATGATGGAACTATGCATGTAATATATATGTTTGGATGATGAAGTTATGTGTTGGATATCTTATATGTTTGCTCTGTAATGGCCTTTTGAAATATATCTATATATGTCATATATATTTGTGATGAAAATTGTTGGATTTAGTAGAAAACAGATAAAAGAGCCAATATGCAGGCTCTTTGCCGTCTGCCACCGGCAACAGCAGCGCTCTTTGCCGTCTTCGCGGACGGCAAAGAAGACACGTGGCATCTAGCTGTGCTTCACGGAAGCTGACCCATTTGGTCACTTTGCCATCGATGGCGTACGGCAAAGAACCTGCACTTTGCCATCCGTGGAACGGCAAAGAACCTGCACTTTGCCATCAATGGCGTACGGTAAAGACACTAGAAATTTTGCCGTCGGTGGCGGACGGCAAAAGGCCTGCCGTTAGACACTTAACGGACCGACGGCGCAATTATTGCCGTCCGCGCTCTCTTTGCCGTCCGTCGCGGACGGCAAAGGGCCTTTGCCGTCGACCGCCAGAAGCGGACGGCAAAGTAGCTGTTTACCGTAGCCTACGTTGCCGGAGCCTGTTGCCGTCTGCGGCTGACGGCAAAGGATTTTGCCGTCCGCCATTCATGCCTTTGCCGTCCGCCATGGCAGACGGCAAAGTAGCTGATTCCTGTAGTGAACGCCGCCACCGGCCCGGCGGGGAACGAGCAGCAAGCATCGTTCCAACATCCGTCCATGAGGCGAGACGGTCGCAGTGCTACTCCCTCACTCGCCCCAGCTGGTTCTTCGTCCCGCGCACCCCGCACGGCCATGGAGGCTCGAGCTGCGCTCATCGCGGCAAACGAGCTCCTGCGCTACTGCCCGGTCGACGACGTCTATGAAGAGTGGCTCGACCGCGTCGCCGAGCTCGTTCTCGCCGCAGGGGCTCGCCTGCGCCGTCCATCTTGCTGCACCGCGCCTCGCCCCGCGCGGGCGATGGAGCTCCGAGGGCGCCTCAGCCGCCTCCCCCTCAACAAGGCGCCCTGGCCCCAAGGCGCGTGGCCCCTGGGCTGTACCCTCTCCGTCCGGCGCTAGCGCAGCAAGAGCGGAGTTGCCAAGAGGTCCCTCTCCCCCAAGAAGCTGCCCGAGTGCTCCCTGCTCCGGCTCGTCACGACCACGCTCCTGTTCCAGCACGCCAAGATCCAGCGCTGCTCCCAGCCGTAGCGCAGGGACACCCGCAAGGCCAAGCTCTTCGTCACCCAAGGCCTCCCATGGCCACAGCAGGCTGCCTCGCCTTCACTACCGAACTGCGCAGTGTCGCGTGGCGCTGCAAGTTCAAGCCAGACCTGCCTCCTCACTACGATGGCACGGCAGACCCAGCGGAGTTCCTCCAGCTCTATGAGCTGGGCATCGAAGCCACCAACGGGGACGAGAAGGTCATGGCGAACTGGTTTCCCATGGCACTCAAGGACGGGGCCTGCACCTGGCTCCTGGCCCGATCTCCTCCTGGGACGAGATGTGCACCCGTTTCATCGCCAACTTCCAAGGTACTCACGACCGGCCACCTGCCGTGAGCGACATGCGCCGCATCAAGCAGCATCCAGGGGAGACCCTGCAGAAGTACATCCAGCACTTCAACAACGCACGTCTCAAGATTCCCAAGGCGACCGAGGAGGCCATCATCTCGGCCTTCTCCGACGGTGTGCGTGACGTCAAGATGAAGGAGGAGCTGGCGATGCATGAAGATCTGTGCACTTCCTTGGAGCTGTTGAACCTGGCGACCAAGTGCGCCAGGGCTAAGGAAGGCCGCCTTTCCCTCCTCGAGCTGCCAGCCGCAGACCCAGAAGAGAAGAAATCCAAGACCAAGGACGTGAAGTGCAAGGGGGCTGCCATGCTCGCGGCAGAACCAGACACCAAGCAGGGCAGAGATCAACCCGAGTCTTTCAAGGGCAGTCGGTCCTGTGTGTACCACGACCTCCACACCCACAACACCAACGAATGTCAAGAGCTCCGAGCAGTGCGAGAAGGGAGGATCGACCGACGCCCCGACCGCAAGGATCGAGGCTACGGCTGAGGAGGAGGAAGAAACACGGGGCGCTGGGAAGATCGCGGCCTTCGCCAAGGGTGGCGCGACCGACCTCGCGACGATCGCTGGCAGGGGCAGCCTCGCGAGGGAGACTGGAGGGATCAGCCTCGCGAGGATCGACCGCAAGGAAACGCAGGCCTCCCTCCACTGCCGCCGCAGCCAAGGAGAAACAAGGACCATCATCGGGGCCGAGGGGCTGGGGCTTCCGGGGAGCCAGCGATCGCATGCATCCTGGGTGGAGCTCAAGCCCCAGCCTCTCAACGCATCTTCAAGCAGTTCGCCCGCGAAGTGAACACAGTCCTCCCCAAACTCAAAGCCACGCGGCCCCTCAGGTGGTCGGCGTGCGCCATCACGTTCAGCTCAGCGGATCAGCTCAAGTGCGCGGCCACAGCCGGAGTCCTCCCGATGCTCTGCTCCCCAGTCATCAGCAACGTGCAAGTCACCAGAACCCTCATCGACGGCAGGGCAGGGCTCAACGTCCTGTCCGTAGAGACATTCAACAATCTCCAAGTGCCTTACGATCAGCTTCAGCCAACCAAGCCTTTCTCCGGAGTCACCGATAGCTCCACGGTTCCGATTGGGCAGGTCCGCCTCCCCGTCACCTTCGGGCGCGCAATAACTACCGCACCGAGCTCATTGACTTCGACGTCACCCACATTCTCCTGCCATACAATGCCATCCTCGGGTACCCACTCTCGCCAAGTTCATGGCCGTGACTCATCATGGCTACAACGTCCTTAAGATGCCAGGAAAAGGTGGAGTCATCACGGTGCCTTGTGAAGAAAGAGATGCAGTGTGTTCCCTGGAACGAGCTTTTCAGGCCGCATCACTTGAAGACTGAGAGCGGGGGAGCGGGAGGCTCCCAGAGACCGCTCCCAAGAAGAAGAAGACATCACCAAGACCGACCCCTCAGGAGGCAGGCCCCTCAGGGTCTGCGCCTGCTCAGGGGGCACCTCCTTCTATCGCATAGGAAGGCGCGCCCAGCGCCCTCCTCGAGCAGGGCTCGGGGGCTCCCCCTAGAGGGCCACCGACCTTGCTAATGTCACGAGGGAGGCGCTTGGGCACCACTTGGAGGCGTGTTTCGAATCATGCTTCGCTCAGGAAGGAACAAGGCAAGGAGGGCCAAACCCTTAGGAGTTCGTCAGTCAGATCACGCGAGAGTTACAGGAGGCGAGAGTCATGAGTGGCAGCCGCAGCTTACCCGCCGCAGCTCCCCATCCAGGCGAGGATGGCAGGCTGCGCGTCTGCATCGACATCCCAGGGCTCAACTGAGCCGCCTCTTAGGAGCACTTCTGGCCCTCTCGCGCGGGGAGCTGCGAAGGCCCACCCCACAGCTACGTTCGCATGCCCTACAGCCTGCCGAACGCGGCCGCCACGTACCAACGCCTCATGAGGAGCATCCTGGAGGCTCAGGAGGCCAGGCGTTCTGCAGCCCTGGCGGAGATGGAAATGGTCCATGAGGAGCCACCAGCGCCTCCAGAGCCTCCCGAGGCTCCTGGGCCTGGGGGCTCGTGAGGATCCGCTTCCGCAGCCCACGACGTCCACTACTTCAGCACCCCTTCATCTTCAACGCTATCAGGTGACATCCTTCAAGTTTCGCTTCCAGCTGGGAGCGCCCCGAGGGCTGCATTATTCCCAGGCCGCGTGGGTCTGTCCCTGCGGCATGTATCCTCTTCTTACTTTATGTTCCTAGCTTACTTTGTTGGGGGCGCCCCTCGGGCTACATCATCCCCAAGTCGCTCGGGTCAGACCCAGCGGCATGTACCTCTTCTTCCATCATGTCGGCCGCTTGCGCGTTAAAGGGGGGGGGTACCTGAGCATCACGACTCCGGGCTCCTACTGGCTCTCCAGCCCTCACCCTATGGCTTTGTCCACGGCATCGCGACCTGTCAAGCCAGCGACGGCTGAGACCCGCTCGAGAGCCGGGACCCGAGGACGTAGAGCGTCGGCATCTAACCAAGCTTGCGCGTTAAAGGGGGGGTACCTGAGCATCGCGACTCAGGGCTCCTACTAGCTCTCCAGCCCTCACCCTCTGGCTTTGTCCACGGCATCGCGACCTAGCAAGCCAGCGACGGCTGAGACCCGCTCGAGAGCCGGGACCCGAGGACGTAGAGCGTCGGCATCTGGCCAAATTTGCAGGAACATGTCACAAGTTAAGGCCTAGTGCCAGGCGCAACCCGCCCTGAGGTAGGGACCCGTGAGTCCCGTGCTGGCTCACGGGTGCCCTGATACACCTCGTCATGCCCTACCATGCCAGCCACGTGTCAGGGCAGGGCTGTACACGCCCCGGGGGCTCCTCCCGGAGGGGAGCCCCCTCCCACGCACCAGTGGAAGCACCATGCTCTGCGCTGGCTGACGACACTGCCGAGGAGCGGCTATGCCCGTACACATACGGAAGCGCTATGCTCCACGCTGGTGATAAGCAACTGAGGGTGGCCCTCGGCCGCAACAAACTCAGGGAGCCTAGAGCTCAGTGTCTGGCCTCATCGCTACGCCTCCCCTCGGGAGTCCCGCGCGAGGGGGCTGGGCACGGGGGCTGCGCCTGGGTCACGCCCAGACGCACGCCACCCAGCCAGGCCCCCCGGGCCTGGTTCGTCGCGCGTCTCTCCCCGAGCGGAGCCAAGGTACGAAGGCCGTTTGAGCGTCAAGGGGGACTCCTGAGCATCGCGACTCAGGAGCCTAACTGGACACGTAGCCCCTCACTCCTTAGTTCCGAAAGGCTAACGGCGGTTGAGGTATGCGCGGGGCCGGGCCCGGCAGACGTAGAATGGTAGATTCACCCACACATATCAACTCCCTACTTGTTGTTCGTGCGCTAAGGGGGACTCCTGAGCATCGCGACTCAGGAGCCTAACTTGTCACGTAGCCCCTCACTCCTTGGTCCCGTCCTGGTTTCCGGTCGGGGCTAACGGCGGCTGAGGTATGCGCGGGGCGGGGCCCTGCGGCGTAGAACATAAGCAAGTAGGAAGGAAAAGCGCAAATCTCAAGGAATTCAAAAGCAAATATTTCATTCCATAACTGTTATCACAACACCAAACACAAGTTTAAGTGCCTCCCAAGGCATGATGCGTGTTGCAGGAGCTGAAAGCAGAACAGGAGCCACAACGGAGTCATTTGTTGGCGGCGGAGCTGTGCGGAGCGGGTTAGCCTTGTGGAGCTGCAGGACCAGCAGCGCCTCGCTTCGGCCTAGTGCTGAAGGCCCGGAACTTCGCCAGCAGAGCCTCCGCACGACCCTTCACGGCTTCAGCAGCGGCAGCGGCAAGCTCGCCGCTCGCTAGCTCCAGCAGGCTGTCGAGGTCGACGTTGGGATCGCGACGGTAGACATGGGTAAGGACCCGCGTCAGCGCTGCAGAAGACAGGACATGCACCTCGGCCTCAGCCGTAGGGCCAAGGCCAAGAGTGACATCTTCAAGAGCACGGACCAAGAAGGGGAGCAGCTTGGCGGGGCCGTCCTCCGCGCCGGCCAGCGGGCTTTCCAGGCCGCTGTCGTAAAGCGTCCTCAACAAGGAGCGAGCCTTCACCTCCATCTCCATGAAAGCCTTGCGGCCCTCGGCGAGGACCCGCGCCTTGCCGTCCATCTCGACCTTCCTCGCCTCCAACTCCTGCTCCAGTGCGCCCAGGCGGTCGGGGCGCTTGTTAAGCTTAGCGCCTCGGTCCTTGACGGCCGCCTCGCGAGCCTTCATGTCTTCCTCCTTCTCTTGGCGAATGCTGGCCTCCTCGGCTAGCTGGTCCCGCAGGCCCTGCAGCTCGCCCTCCAGCGCCTTGCAGCGACCTTGGGCATCAGCCACCTCCCTCAATGCGGCGTCGCGAGCAGCCTTCGCATCAAGGACGGCTAGCTTCTCCTCGCCGCAAGCCATCGAGGCCTGAACCAGCGCCGCTCTAATCGAAGCGTCAGAACGGATCTAGCCAGAAGCCAGCTCCAAGCGCCCGGCCAGCAAGCGAGGGTCGGTGCCTAGAAGATCTTGCCGCAGCCGGTCCAGTTCAGCAGCAGCACGATCCAGGATAGTGGAAGGAGTCGGGGAGACAGCAGTTGGTGGAGTAGGAGGAGAGGACGGCAGCGTAACCTCAGTATCCTAAGGCGGAACCTGTTGCGCCCCAACAGCTGTGGCGGTGGCATCAGGCCAGGATACCTCAGGAGTCACATGGGCCATGGGGGCTGAGCTCACCCCAGCCAGCTCCACCAGGCCTCGCGAGGACGACTCGGCAGGAGAGGCCCTCGACTTGCAGTCACCTTCTTTTGTGAGCAGAGGCGCTGCCCAAGACGGACCCTCAGGAGTCCCCTTCAGCTTCTTCGCCGCAGGCACCACCCTAGCCAAAAGATACAGACATCAAGCCCCAACGACAAGACAAGGAATAAAACAAGAATCAAGCACTTACTGGCCATCGCTTGCGAGCTCGAGCAACCTCCGGCCATACTTGAAGCCCGAGAGCCGGCTGCTGGGATCAGCCTCGAGCGGCCCGGGAGCAGGAGGCGTGTCTGCGGGTCGCCTCAGAGCCGGGACGGACCCGCGGGGGACCAGCCCAGTCATGTCCTTCTTCAAGATCGGGGGCAAGCTCTCGCCGCCCCGCTCGTCGCCATCCTCATCATCGTCACTCGGCGGGAGGTGGAGAGCGCGGGACCTGCGGCGGGGGAGGGGCGCTCTCGAGTCCCCGTCGGTAGCCTCAGAGTCAGACCCTTCTTCCTGCTCCTCTCCTTCCTCCTCTTGGCTGGAGTCGCCGGAGGACACGTTCACCAGGGCCTCCAGGTCCTCGGGAACCTCCGTGGGCACGGGCCCGTCCCCATTGAAGGCAGGCATGGAATCCACCACCCGCTCCCAATCATCTCGAAGGAACAGGGGTACAGGGGACTCCTCCAGCCTCGCCACGTCTCCCCCGACCAAAGATTGGAGGACCGCGACCAGATCTTCATCAGCCAAGCCTGCGGAGCTCGGGCGGAGCCTCCACAGCGGAAGCGAGTACTTACGTAGCGGGGCCACCAGGTGCTCCAGGAACTCCCTCAAGGGCGACGCACCAGTTAGCTTTGCTGCCGCCATGTTGCCCGGCCTCAGATCCGCGTCCATCTTCTCCAACACCGGCTTCGCGCGGTGGTCCACGAGTTCCGCGCGAGACCAATCATCAGAGCTCATGGGCTGCTCCGTGGGAAGAATCAACCGAGGGTGGATGCGCCCAACATCTACCATGACCCACTTGCTCCTGAAGCCCTCAATCCTCTTCCCGGGCTTCGAGATGGCGTTGGAGCCGCCATACACGACAAAGCTCGCGCACGCGGAGATAGTACTTCGAGAGGGCCGGAGGGAGATGTAGTGGCGCAGCAGGGCCACCGAGGGTTGCACCCCGACGTGAGCCTCACAATAGTAGGCGAAGATCGCCAGAAGAAGAACAAAGTTGGGGTGGAGGTGCAGAGCTTGCAGGTTGTAATGGCGGAGGACAGAAAGGAAAATCTCAGAAAAGGAGGCACCAGACCGGCAGCAATGGCGCTTGCGAAGAGTGGATAGAAGGTGCTCCCTGGGCCCTCGGGAAGAGCGGGGCCAGCCTTGAACACCTTTGCCCCGTCCATGCCTTGCACCGCCAGCATCCGGCGCATCCGGGCAAGGCTTGCCTCCGACACGTTCGGCGAGTCCAAGGCGGGCGAGTACCAAGCTTCGGCCGGGGTCTGGCGAGGCGTCATGTCTTTTTAGGGCGCGCGGTCGAAGTAGATCTGAAGATTTCGGAGGCAGGAAGGAAGGGCGCAAGAAACGTGATATGGGCAATGACTGGAGGATGCAAGGGAAGCAAAGCCTACATAGATGCCGCTCTTTTGTCGATTCACGCAGTTGCTTGGGCACCCGCGACCAACCAACCGCCACGCGGCGCCCGAGGCCGCAGGCTGTTAGGGCCCGTGACGCTTCAGACTTTCCCCTTCGTTTCTCCGCTCAGCCAAGTCCGGGCGGGCCTTGGGCCCGGGGCTCTTGTCGTCGTTACGGGAGCAGGGGTCCCAGACTTGCACTGCTGCGGCTGCGGCATGGCTCAAGGGGCAGCCCAGCACGGCCCGTCTTAATCAGCACGAGGTCAAGACCCTCGCGAGGCGCCAAGCCTCGCGGGGCGGACGACAGGAAGCTTCCTCAGGCACGGCCTCGTCAGGCTGGCTCGCGAGGAGGCGGAGAGATCAAGGCGGGGTACCTCACGAGGTGCCCATGACGCAAGCCATGACGACCAAGGCCAGGCGGGCGCCAGGCGGGCGCCGGCCTGCGCAGAGTCCTTGTTTCCTCTTTGGTGCAAAGGGAGCAAGCGCAGGCGAGAGCATCAAGCAAAGGCATCCGTTTCGGTGCAACAAGACCAAGACCGTCGCAACGGCAGGAAGGAAGTCATCGTGGAGCCCAGGGAGGCGTCATCGTCAGAGCCTTTGACAGGCGAGGACCAACTTTAGTCAGGATAAGTGTACTAGATGTTCCCCTTCAAAATGGCCAATTGTTGGCGCCCTTCCCGCTCAATATTTTGGAAGAGGCCTAGGGCCTTTGCCTATAAATAGGACTAGCCACCCCAAAGATAGAGAGGCATCTAGAGGATCAAGAAGAAGATCAATCAGAGAGAAAGAGAGAAGCGACTGAGCTCACCTGAGCAGTTCATCGCACCAGCTTAAGAGGAGACCCTCGCGAGGCTGTTCTACCTTGTATTGTTCATCAGCAGCCCAAGAGGCAATCCACACACCACACACTGGAGTAGGGTATTACACCACAATGGTGGCCTGAACCAGTATAAACCTTGTGTCTCTTGTGTTGTTCTTTTCATAGCTTAGACCCTAGCGAGGCGGCGAGGTGCAGGTAGGTAGAGGGTGAGATCTCCGCGCGCACCCCATTATTCGAACCTTGAGGGTATGCCGGAACCCGAAATCCGACAACTTACATTTATAGCTACTTGGTTATGTAGCATCACTCTTCATCTTATCTTAAATATTCTCCATTTTTTCTTATATTATCACATCTATATTTACTCTTAACAAAATGTAGAACAAAGGCAATGCTTATGAAGAAGATTATGTGGTAAACTTCTTGAATTGCCGCCCCCCCATCAGCATGGACAAGGGCTTTATAGAGCATGTCTTCACCAATAATGTAAGTTTGTCCTTCTCAAGACTTCAAACTTTGTTGTGTATATTTGGTTAGGCATGACTGCAACAGCTGTTTATTTTTGGTGTTTGCATCAAATTGCATGTTTAAAGTTTATTATGTAGTTCGTAAACAAAAGTTTGTCCTTCTCAATTTAAGTTTTCAGTTGTACAACCAAGTTCCTTCTTCATACCATGTAAATTAAACTATACAGAGCAAGTGATCTTCTTTTGCACTACATGTATGCTTCTGTTCGTCATCCGTAGTCCAATGGTGTGGTGAACCTACCCACTACAGCACAATGTCATATTCTGCAATGTCTTAACTATGAACAATGTCATATCATTCTACTATTATCTAAACCGTCTCTTTATTTGCCAATCTGAAATGGGATAAATTGACAGCACACTAACCATTGATATTATGAGTTCTTGATCTGTAATCCAGTGGTGTCATGAAGCTGACAACTCCTTCACAATGTCATTTCCTGCCATGTCTTGACCTGAACAATACCATATTGTGTTAATGCAATTTTAAATTGTGTCACTTTATTCGTCAGTAAGAAATGTGATGAATTGTCAGCACTGATACTTTTATGTGAAAAACCTGCCATCTGTCTGCTTGGTTATCTTTCAGAGTGAGGTAGATATAAGTGTTGAACAAGCGCAGTCTCATCTGCTTGCTCAGCTGCTTGCGCTGCAGCTCCCCAGCAGGGCTAACCTTTCTTGCACTCTATTGAAGTTCTATCGGTTTTGTATATTATTTTGTCGGCGTGTTTACTTGCATTGGTGGTGATCTTTGATGCCCAGTGTATGTAATCTGTTGTCTGCTTGTGCTTTATTATCATAGTGGCGAACTTTGATGCCCAGTGGATGTAATATGACGTAATTTCTTTATTGTATAGTCTAGGTTTTTTCTTATTCACGATGCTGCAGTTATTTTACTGTATATATATATATATATATATATATATATATATATATATATATATATATCCTGTCTTCGCAGTAAACCGGCCAAACCGTAAAATTACGGTACATAATCGGCCATCATGCAATCACAATGTATGATCCGCATCATGGGCCCCGTCATCTTGGTCCGTTATAAGGCCAAAAGTAAACTGGCCCACTAGTAGATTCGGGCCTTTAATAGGTCGAATAAACCGCCGGCCCTATTTTCCCAAGAAAACTCAATGTGCTTTTAGGAGGCTGAGAAGTAGGTTGGGCCTGAAACGTGCCGAACAGCTCACGGGCCGGCAGCAGCCCGAAATGGACCCCGACCCATGATTGTGTGAATCAAATCACGGGCTTTTAACAGGCCAAAATTGTCTCGATCCTTGTTTGGCCCAATCAGATATCGGCTGCGAGCAGGCCGGATGCAAACCGGGCCGTAGTTAGGCCCAACTATATGACGGGCTTTTAACAGGCCAAAATGTTAAGCGGTCCCTTAACAGGCCGAAACTAATATCAGGCCGAATTACTAAATGGACCTTAAGCAAGCGGGCCCAAAAGCATAGCGTCCAGTTGACGGGCCGAATCTGATATGGGCCATAATTTAGCACAAAGCCTCTTAAAGGGTCGGATCTGGGCGGTAATTTGGCCCAGGACGTGGTAGGCTTTTAACGGGCCGGATGTCATATGGGCCATTATTAGGCCCGGAACGTGGTAGGCCATTAATGGACCAGATCAAATATGGGTCGTCATTTGGCCCAAAACATGGCAGCCAGTTAATGGGCCGGCCTACTAGGGTCCTCAAAATCTTGTGGGCCTATAGTTGGGCCGGCCCATTAATGTCGGCGGAATCTCATGGGCCTTTAGCTGGGCCGGACCATTATGACCCGCAAGAATCTTGCGGGCCTTTACCTGGGCTGGCCCATTATGGCACACAAAAATCTTGTGGGCCTTTACCTGGGCCGGCCATTATGGCCCGCAAAATCTTGTGGGCCTTTAGCTGGGCCAGCCCATTATGGTTCGCAAAATCTCGTGGGCCTTAGGTTGGGCCGGGCCATTATGGTCCGCAAAATCTTGTGGGCCTATAGTTGGGCCGACCAATTTAAACTTGATGGGCCGGTCCATGTGTCAACATATCATAGGCGCGTGTCGCCCATTGGATGAGTGACACCTGTGCCAACGCGGAGCTGACATGTGTCTCCTCCAGCAAATGATGATTTTACACGTGGAAAATCCCCATTGGTCCGGGCTGTTAACGGGTTATCGGATCCAAAACCGGACCCCATAGCTTAACGTCATTCCGTTACGGTGGATGCCACGTGTCGGTCACCCTTGACGAAAGCACTTCTGTGACGCGCGATTTATCGTTATGGAAGTGGACACTTCCGTGATGATAATTTTGGTAATGTCATGGAACACTTCTACGACAACACATGTATGACTATCCTGATTCTTTCATAAAATCGTCATGGATGTACATGCATGACAAAAAACGCGACCTACTGTGACAAACATGTATCATCACGGAAATGTATTTTTTTGTAGTGTCTTCTTTGCCCCTGGACCGATTTATTTCCTCATTTTGAGTAAGGGCACGATAGTCTATCTACTGGACATGGTCAGCCCGGCCAGAACGCGCCATTTGCACTAGTGCCCGTGGTGATCACGCTGGCGTCACGCACATTGCGTGCTCTGGCTGGTTCTTGCCCCTGTGCTCGTCTCCTCCCTCCTCGTCTCGACGTCCAACCGTGTCTTGGAGCTCCCCCGTCATACCCTGCATCTCCCTGCATCGATGGCTCGTCGTGGTTCGCCATAAATGAGCCGCAAAGGTCATGCCCGTGCGATGCCCAGCCACTGTCCACCATTACAGCCATGTTGGAGCTCGCTTGTGATGCTCGAGAGGCTTCCCCTCGGCTATATACGCGTTCCCGAGGTCCTCCCACAGCTCCCAAGCCCCTCCCACGCCTCATTTTCCCTATGGAGTCGCCCAATCTCACCGGAGTTTTCCTCTGTCCGCCATGGCCGCCGCGGTTCCTCCTTGGTCCCAGCAAGCCTAATCCCTCTCCACTCCTCAGTAGTTGTCCACCGCATTCCCCTCTCCTCCGGGGTTCGCCCCACCCCCTATCCCCTCGACGGAGTGCACCATGGCCGCAGCCTCCATGTTCGGCCGTCGCCTCTCGGCCGCCTCTCCACCTTGGCCAACCGGAGCCCTTCTCTCTGTAAGTGCATCTAGTGCCCCTTAGTGATTTTGGTGGATTGAAGACTTATAGGTTAAGGAACTAATGCGTTTGTGAGTGTACACAGGTCTATAAGTCTATGAGGAGTTTGATATTTACAGAGAAAGTCGACCCCTAAAAATGAAGTTCTTCGTCTGAAGACTTTGAAAGTGAAGAAATTGGTGTGACCTTGAAGACTTGGTATTCATTTGAGGAACATGAAGCGCGAAGACTTTTGTTTTCGTAGTTTCATTTTCTCTTTCTTGAGTTATAGGAAACACCGTACTGTTAAAGAGGGTCGAGGAAATACTAAAGAAAAATTTCCATGTGATGCTCAACTCAAAATCCTACACCTACTAATCCCTTCGAGTGAAGCCTTTGGAAATCTCATACAGTTCAGTCAATTTCTTGGATGTGAGACGAAGTTCTTACAGTCATTGAGGAATTTGTTCGGACCGAGGAGTTAGGAATTCGCCAAAGGCGGACTGCCTACAGTGAGGAACATGATAGCCCCGAGGAATTTGATATTCAAATTTCCGACCGTTCTGTCTTCTTGGCGCCACCTGTCCCAAAATATCTTATCCACCTAACGGTCATATCATTGAAGGGCATTTATGTCTTATCATGTCGGGCTGCTCCCTAGGCTATAAATAGCCGCCCCCTACAACCACTAGCTGGTTGGCTGCTCCGAGAGAACTTGACACTTGTCATTTGAGAGCAACCCATCCTCCGAGGACTTTGAGCGAAAATCATCAAGTGAGGAAAAACCCAAACACCAAACCCCTACAATCCCAAAGTGATTGAGCATCACTGAAGAGATTGATCCTGCGTGGATCCGACGCTTGTTACCTTTGAAGAATGTGCTTCTTCCAGACGGTTAGGAGTCATGGTCTAGAGCATCCAAGAGGAATTGTGGATCGCCGAGTGACCAAGTCTGTAAAGGTTTGGAAGTCGCCTGAAGACTTACCACGAGTGATTGGACAAGGTCGGTGTGACCTTTGTTCAAGGAGAATACGTTGAGGACTTGGTGTCCTGAGCTGCGTGCTCAGCGACTGGGTGTCCGGGACTGTGTGTCCTCGAGTTTAAATACTCAGCCGCTCCAACCAGACGTACAACTGAGACAACAGTTGGAACTGGTCTACCAAATCATTGTCTTCACCAACCTAACTGGTTCTATTTCCTCGACCCGTTCATTTCCTCATTACTGTGTTGAGTGTTTGTTCATATCTGTGTTTGAAGACTTTGACTGAAGACTTCCTCAATTTCCTCAGTTTAATTTCTTCAGTCTGTTTGTCTTCATCTTGTGTTATCCTGTGATTACGCTTTCTGTACTCTGTGCTAGTCTTCATTTCATCATGATGACCATGCATGCATTCTGTTATGCTTACTTCTGAGTACTTATTCCGCTGCAAGTAGTTCTTCGCTAAGGAATTTCCTCACCGGCAAATTCCTCAGTGAAGAATTCATAAAAATCGCCTATTCACCCCCCCCTATAGTCGATATAACGCACTTTCAATTGGTATCAGAGCAATGTACTCCCTTGTTCTGTGTGATTTTGGTTTAAACACCTGGTGTTTTAGTTATGTCGACCGCAGGTATGATCAAGGTCTCAGCAGGGTGTCCTACCTTTGATGGGACGGACTACCCATACTGGAAGAACAAGATGCGAATGCATCTTGAAGCAATTGACAATGATCTCTGGTATGTTGTGGAAAATGGTGTTCCCTCAGTCACACCTTCTCTGAATGCTGCTGATGTGAAGAGATTCAAGCAACTCGATTCTCAAGCGAAGAATATCATATGTGGCCATCTGAGCAAAGGTCAGTATGGAAGAGTGAGTGCTTTGGAAACTGCTAAGCTTATCTGGGATAGGCTGTCCAAAGTGAATGAAGGAGTCTCAACTCAGCGTGACTAGAGTTGATGTTCTTGGAATATCTTCAATCGCTTCAAAAGACTCGACAATGAAAATGTTCAACAAACCTTCAATCGCCTCAATCGACATCTCAAATGAGCTTCAAGCACTTGGCGCCATCGACATCACCGACCATGAGGTGGTGAAGAAATTGTTGAGATCGCTTGATTCCTCATTTGATACTATGGCACGATGATACAAGAGCGTCTTGACTACAAGTCACTTGATCCGGTGATATCCTCGAGAGGCTAAATACTCATGAGTTTCAGCTTTCAAAAAAGAGAGATCTCTATGGTTCTAGCTATGGAAAACACGTGCCTCGAAAGCCAAGGTTGTGTCTGAATCTGAGTGTGAAGACTCGGGAGTAGCCTTGGAGATCTGAAGAATTAGGCCAGGAGCTAGCACTGCTCGTGAAGAAATTCGAAGTTCTCAAGACGTGGTCGCTTTGGAAAATCCTCAAGAAGCGTGATTCCTCATCCAGTGACTATAAGAGAAGACTTTGTCACAAATGCAAGAAACCTGGTCACTACATCCAAGATTGTCCTCAGTGGGAAAAGGAATTAAAGAAGAAGAAACACAAGGATTACAGTTCTGATGACGCGAAGAAGAAGAAGAAATCATCAAAATCTTCATCATCAAAATCCTCAAAGCCTTCCTCTCACAAGAAGAGCAGCTCCAAAAAGGCTCGGGCATTCATTGGCAAGGAAATGGACTCTGAAGCTGAATCTGAGGAACATGAGGAAGAGGAGGCATCAGAAGAATCTGAGTCTGGTTTGGCGAGTCTAGCTCTCGCTACTGCTTTCGTCAGCAAGTCCATCTTCAATTCTGAAGAAAATGACCTCATCAACAAAGCTGATGAAGACAGTGATGACTACGCTCCCACCTATTGCTTCATGGCAAAGGGTGTCAAGGTACTCAAATATACCTCCTCTGAATCTAGTGAAAATGAATCTGATGATCTAAAGCCCGATTACTCAAAACTTGCTAAGATTGCTGTAAAACAACAAAGGGCTTTGGAAAAGGTTCAAAACATGCTAGATAAGAGTGATGATATGTTAGGTGAAGAAATGGATCGCAATAAAGCCCTGACTGAAAATCTACAAAGACTTCAGTCTAGGTTTGACAGCCGTCAAGGTCATCATAACACTCTCTTATCTGATCATGAGAAACTTTCTTATGAATTTCTTCAAAGAAAGCAAGACCTTGAGAAGCTAAGAGTGAGTTATGAAGATCTTCAGAAGGAGCGCGATTCATTACTTGCTCAACAAATCAGCGCTTCTCAGGAAGAATTTGTTCCTCCATGCTTAAGTTGCATTGAACGTGAATCTGCTAATTCTTCACTTGAATGTTCAAATACTTCAACTGTTACAAATTCTTCACCTGCCTCTGCTATCACTAATTCCTCATCTGAGGACATTGCTAGTATAACTGACGATGCAGGGCTAAAGGAATTATATATGATAGGCATGTACAAAAGCCTCAAAGGGCATCAGACTCTTTGTGATGTGCTTAAAAAGAAGATCCTCAAGAGGAACCCTAGGAAAGAGGGTATCGCCTTTGAGAGGAAACTCAATGCTGATGGAACATATTGGAAGCCTGAGCAGTATCCCAAAACCTCATGGGTTGCTGCAAAGGGACGTCCAGTTGATCCATCTAACTTATCTGGCTTTACATGCGAATCTCCTCATTCTTCTGATGAGTCATTTGACTCCAACTATAAACTGTTCAAAAATCAGAATGGTGAAGTATTTGCTAGATATATTGGCGCTAACTACAGGAACGGTTTCCCTGTGAAGAAAATCTGGGTTCCCAAGAAGTGCCTTGAAAGTCTTCAGGTGAATGTCCTCATGACACCACCTGTGAAGAATAGGAACCCCAGATCGAATTCTTCATATGGACCAAATTCTTCATATGGATCCAAGTCCTCATACGGACCAAATTCCTCACGTGGATCAAACTCCTCAAAAGGATCAAAGTCCTCATATGATTATCATCGTGCTAACAACTCTGTTTGTGAGGTAGAGCTAAGGGCTATGAATATGTGCATTATTCTTCAAACCAATATGTTCATAAGTCCTTGAAGAATTTCTCTGCTTATTCATATGCTTATCCTAACCCCTCTTATGTGAAACGAAATGGATTGGCCTTTATGCCACCATTCTCGTATGGTGCTCGCAGAGTGATGAACTCTTTGCCACCCCTTCAGATGTGAGTGGTGAAGAAAAAGAACTAATCTCTTCTGCAGGGTCTGGTCTCCAGACATGCCTTAACGTCTGAAGAATTTCTTTGGGGACTGACAAAATTGCTGAAAGGACGCAGGCTAATCATGATGAAATGAACTTTCATTTCACAGGTCCTCATACTGCTTATCTGTTAATACTGACTGATGAAATTCATCTGATGAACTTGATATCATATTCTTCACTGATGAAGTCTATCAGATCGTAAGTTGTACTAATTCATCCGCAGGATCATCAACCCAAAGCCACCGAGTGGGTTCTCGATAGTGGATGTACAAATCACATGACTGGTGACAAGAATCTATTGATGGATGCTCCCTTATCACCGTCACATCTGAAGCATATCATCTTTGCTGACAAAGGCAAAAGTTAGGTATTGGGTCTTGGTAAGGTTGCGATCTCTAAGGACATACACATGGACAAAGTCATGCTTGTTGAGTCCTTAGGATACAACCTCATGTCAGTCTCAATGCTTTGTGATCTTGATATGGTTGTTATCTTTGGCAAGTATCGTTGTGTTGTGATTATGGAAGCTGACAATTCCAAAGTCTTAGAAGGCTTTAGGAGAGGAGACTTGTATATTGTTGACTTCTCTGAGGACCACAACCAGCCGTGTGTCTACTTGCAAAAAGCTTCGAAGGCTGGCTATGGCATCGACGACTTGGTCACGCAGGCATGAGGAATTTACTGCACGCTTGCGAAGAAGAAGCATGTCATTGGCATTGAGAATGTCAAATTCCTCAAGGATCACTTATGCGGAACTGTGAAGCTGGAAAAATGACCAAGGCCAAGCATCCGGTAAGACTATCATGACCACTACTCGTCCCTTGAATTGCTTCACATGGACCTCTTTGGTCCCAATCATTACTCATTTGTCGTTAATGATGCATCCCCATATGGCTTTGTTATTGTTGATGATTACTCTCGCTACACATGGGTACACATTGTTACTTACAAAAATCAAGTGCGTGAAGTCTTCAAACGATTTTCCTCGAGGGCTTCAACTAACTTTGGTGTGAAGATCAAACACATCAGAGTGACAATGGAACTGAGTTCAAGAATTCGGTCTTGATGCCTATCTTGATGAACTTGGTATTACTCATGAGTTATCTGCTCCTTATACTCCTCAGCAAAATGGCGTCGTGGAGCGCAAGAACAGAACTCTTGTTGAGATGGCTCGCACTATGCTTGATGAATACAAAATGCCTAGTCGTTTTTGGATTGATGCAATTGATACTGCATGCCACGTCATCAACAGAGTATATCTTCACAAATTCTTCAAGAAGACTGCCTATGAACTCCTCACTGACAAGAAACCCAATGTAAGTTATTTCAAAGTCTTTGGTGCTAAATGCTGGATTAGAGATCCTCATCACAATTCTAAATTTGCACCGAAAGCACATGAAGGTTTTATGCTTGGTTACGGAAAGGACTCGCACACCTACAAAGTCTTCAACATCGCTCTTCACAAGATTGTTGACACTATAGATGTGCTGTTCGATGAAACTAATGGCTCGCAAAGAGAGCACCTACCTTCTGTGTTAGATGAACCAACACCTGAGGATTCAATCAAGTTCAAGGCAACTGAGGATGTCATTCCGACTGAAGAATCTTTGAAGAATTCATTCCTCAGACGCAAAGAACGTCGAGCTGATGCACGAAGATAATCTTTGAAGACAATGGTGCTGAGGAAAATGATCAAATTCCTCGATGACAACCAGCTCATCCTCGTGTTGCAAAAGAAGTGCAAGTTGACAAGATCATCGATGACATTAAAGCGCCAGGTCCTCTCACATGCTCAAAAGCTTCACATTTATCTAACTTTTGTGGGCACTATGCTTTTGTCTCTATCACAGAGCCCACTAAGGTAGATGAAGCATTTCTGGAGCCGGAATGGATTCAGGCTATGCAAGAAGAATTACATAAGTTCGAGCTCAACAATGTCTGGGAACTGGTCAAATGTCTAGATCCTCGCAAGCATAATATCATTGGCACAAAGTGGATCTACCGCAACAAGCAAGATGAAAATGGTCTTGTGGTGAGGAATAAGGCACGACTAGTAGCTCAAGGCTACACACAGGTTGAAGGAATTGATTTTGATGAAACTTTTGCAGCTGTTGCTAGACTTGAGTCTATTCGCATATTACTTGCCTATGCTAACCATCACAATATCACTATATCAAATGGATGTGAAAAGTGCGTTCCTCAATGGTAAGCTTGAGGAAGAAGTATATGTTGCTCAACCCCCAGGTTTTGAAGATCCAAAGAATCCTGACAAAGTCTTCAGACTTAATAAGGCCCTCTATGGTCTCAAACAAGCGCCACGGGCGTGGTATGATACATTGAAGGAATTCTTTGTGGGAAGAATGGCTTCACACCAGGTTCACTCGACCCTACTCTCTTTACTAAATCTTATGATGGTGAACTGTTTGTATGCCAAATATATGTTCATGATATTATCTTTGGCTGTACTGACCAACGTTATAGTGATGAATTTGCCAATATGATGAGTGAAGAATATCAAATGTCTATGATGGGAGAGTTGAAATTCTTCGTAGGTCTTCAAATTCATCAACAACACAATGGCATATTCATATCTCAGGAGAAATACCTCAAAGATGTCCTGAAGAAATTCGGCATGCAAGACTGCAAAGGCGTCAAAATTCCTATGCCCACAAATGGCCATCTATGCACTGATGAAAATGGTATTGACTTCGATCACAAGGTATACCGCTCCATGATTGGTTCCTTTTTGTACTTATGTGCATCTAGGCCAGATATAATGCTTACTGTTTGCATGTGTGCCCGATTTCAAGCTACCAAGAAGGAATCACACCGTAAGGCTGTGAAGTATATTCTTTGATATCTAGCTCACACACCAACACTAGGATTATGGTACCCCAAGGGCTCCGCTTTTGATCTCATTGGATATTCTGACTCTGACTACGCTGGTGATCGTGTGGACCGCAAGTCAACTTCTGGCACTTGTCATTTCCTCGGACGTTCTTTGGTCTGTTGGTAATCGAAGAAACAGAACTGCATATCACTGTCTACTGCGGAAGCTGAATACATTGCTGCTGCCTCGTGTTGTGCTCAATTGCTGTGGATGAAGCAGACTCTCAAGGACTACGGCATCAACGTGAAGAATGTGCCTCTCTACTGTGACAATGAGAGTGCCATCAAGATTGCTCACAACCCAGTTCAGCACTCGAAGACACACATCCTAACACCTATGCAAAATTGATGACTTAGATGTGCAACACATGAAGAAACGATTTTCTTCAATCAATGAAGAATAACACTCTAAGTGTGAAGAAATTAATGAAGAATTTGATTCTCAGAACCCTACGACAATTGTACGCGCGTCTGAAATCATCATTCTTATACGGTGGGTCACGCCACCACCAAAGTTGAAAATCTTCAATTTGAGTTTTTCTCAGTTTTGAAATTCTTTAGTTTTTCAAATTCTTCAACTTTGCAAAAACTTCACTGTTTCCTTTTTTTTTCTTCATCGGCTATATATATATATATATATGGGTTTATGTCCTCTACAGCATTCACTTATGGCTATATCTTCAAGTTGCTTTTTCTGCTAAGTGAATGTGATCGGACCCTTCCCCCTCTATGCTATACTCAACCCAATCTATTCAAAAATTCTTCATGTGCGTTCTATTTGAAACTCGTTCAAAATCTTTAATGTGTCCTTGTCAGCTGAAGAAATTGCGAACAGAACTTTAAAACTGATCTTACCCAAATTTTCGGTTTTGCCGCTCAAACCGTTCCGCATCCCACGATGCATTATTTTATTCACCCACGATCGTACACGATCTCCACTACACAGTACGTGGGTGACACATGTCGTGAGAAGGAGAATGGTCAGGGGCACTTTCGTCCTAAATCTTCGGGCCAACAGTTTTTCACTGCCTCTATAAATACCCCTCTCTCCATCCTCACTACTTTTACTCCGCTCGACCTCTCTCTCCCGCTCGAGCTCCTCAAACCCTAGCGCCGCCGCTACTCCATAAATCCTTTGGTGAGGAAGAGCTTCGCTGCCTCGACCTCGTCGCCGACGTACTCGCGCTGACTGCAGAAATCCTCACTCCGCCACCGCCGTAGCTGTCTTCCTCCGCCAAGTTAGGGCGTGGAAGATCTGAACAGACGAGCTTCACATCTACAACACCCAGTTCGTCGTGTTCTTCATTTAGGGTAAATAAAAGTTACTTTTATTACTCTCTTTGATTCTCAAGCTTTCCTGAAAATCTTCAAAGGTGTTTATTATTCAAATCCTCACACACAAACACCTCACAAGCTATCTGCTCTTTATTCGTTTCTCTAAGCAATCATTTTCTTCAAGATTCCTCAATTGTGTGGATCCTCGATCTGTACAACTCTGGAAGCTAAGTCAAAGAACGCTTAGTGAAATTCTTCAAGGCTCATCTGGTCAAAATCCTCAAAACTTGTTCTTTTGAAAAACCTTACGAGAACGCATATGACCTCTCCAAATTCCTCGCAACTATACTCTGTTCACAGGTACACATGTCCGCTTTGAATCACTAGGTTCTCATCAACTTAACTCATTTGCAGCGTTCCTCGAAGAAAAACTGAATACTTCTTCAGAGAACTCAATTGTTCAATTTCCTCAACTCAAGAATATGGCAGACGGTAAGAAGCCACGAAAGGAGGAAAGAAACACGAGGTTATGACTGCTTTTGAGATCCCCGAGGAAATTTATGCTTTGACTATTGCACACCGATGAAGAAAACAAAAATCAGCGCAAGGTGCGATTCGGAAGATTGAACGGAGATGGGCAAGGGAATGGAGGGAATACAGATATGTGACTCCAAAGTACATGAAGAAATTCGCTCTCAATCCTCCATGCCCAAGAGCCCCATTGGCACCTGGCCAAGTAGCTGATCCCACAAGCATCAAGCGTGGTGAGGACTTTTCCTGAAGAATGGGCTAAGCGCCAAGCTAAATTGGCAAGGCAAGCCAAGGAGGCAGTGAAGAAATTCAATGAGGATTCTGCCACTGCTACTGCTACTGAGGCCTCGGTCAAACCGAGGAAATCCATGTCTAAGAAGCCTGCTCATAAGCCAAGTGCTTCACCATCAGCGCCCTCACGGCCAAGTTCCTCAGCAGCGCCCTCAAGGCAAATTCCTCACACTGCTACAGCTCCACCAAAGTCCTCAACAGCTCCTTCAAAGTCCTCAGTTCCTGTGCATCTGGCTACATGTCAAAGGACTTCTGGTTTCTCGAGTGCCTCTGGGGTTTCAGCAAGTTCCTCAGCAGCACCAATTTCATCATGCGGCCCGACTCTTCTGAAGACCAAAGCAACAGCTGGACGAGGTCCTCGGCCAAGTCCAAAGAAGAAACAGGTTGCATTCCATGTGCCTTCTGATGATGAAGCTTCTGATGATGAACTTGCGGAAATCATCAGAGATCGCCAAGAAAGAGCCGCTAGAGCCAAAGGCACATTTGTGCCACTGCTGTTGGATCCGAAGAAAATCCTCGATTATATTGATCTCTGGCACAAGGATCCAAACACCCCTATGCCTGATTTTCATCTGACCCCTGGAAAAAGTCATATGTTGACCCATTTCATCGCTGAAGAGAAATGGAAGTTTGAAAAGGCAAGAGAGATCAATAAGGCTCAATATAGAAAGGAGAAGTTCCTGAAGAAAAACGTTGTCAAAATGACACCTGAGGAACTTCTCAAGGTCCAGACTGAAATTCAAGACCTCAGCAAAAATTTCGATTCTTATTATGCTGATTGGCAAGGAGCCAAGGTCAGATTCGTCAATCTGACGAAGAAATTCACAAATGTTGCTGCCCCAACGCAACATGAAATTCCTCAGGCTGAAGCCTCAGCTCAGCCGACTGAAGAACATGCCAGCACCACTGATGACGTTCAGGCTGCTGATAAAAATGCTAGTTCCAGGGCTGATGATTCCATTCCAAATTACCGAAGAAATTGCTGTGGCATCCACTAGTGGTGCGCTGAAGAAATCGAACAAGTCAGGGCAATGCATCGATTGCTTTGAAGAAATTCAACCATATTCCTCAGCTCCTCCTGCGCCAACACCAACTCCAATTCTTCCATCTGCCCCTGATGTGAAGAGAACCAAGGCTGTAGAACGAGCTGCAGTGAAGAAAAGGAAGGCATCAGTTGTGTCAAATTCTTCGGCTGCGAAGAAAATGAAGCCAATGACCAGCTCCTTTGAAAATCCAATTGATGCTGTTCCGATTTCCTCCATGCCATCAAAGAACCTTGTTCCTTTTGGAGAATACTATGAGATCCCAATCGGATCTGATGAAGAACATCATTCTGCTGCTTCGTCAGAGCAGATTGATGAAGAAATTGTAGTGGACGCAATCCCTTCAACCCCAGTCATTTCCTCAACTATGCCTCAGTTCATAGCTGAAGAGGCTGGTGTTGAGGAAATTGAAGATGAAGATGTGGATATTGGGTGCACCACACTAGTGATGAATGATGACTTTCGGAAAGTGCATCCCAATACTCCTCTCTTCACCCCGCCGAACAGATTCCTCGGTCCCTCGCACAAATAGTCCAAATGGACTCAAGAAACTCAACCCACTTGCTCTGTGCATGAAGAAATTCCAGCCACTAGTGCGATGAACCTGCTGCTTCTTGATCCTCGATTGCACTGTTGAGGAACAAGAAATCCTCATTTGAAGAACCTGAACTTCGCGATTCTCGAGGTGGTGATGCAACTCACCGACACCCCTCCGCCCAAGCAAAAGAATCCGTTCTCAAGCAAACAAAAGTTCAAGGCTGAAGATTTCTTTGCCGAGCACGTATTCTTCACTAACTATAATCCATATGATTACGCCGCATAAGGAAGAGGCGTTTACGACTGCCACCAAGCCAACTTCTATTCCTCGGTGCTCTTCAACAAAGACAAAGTCTTCGATCATGCTCATATTCCTCATGTGGACATGGAGTCTCTGCCAGGCTTTGAGCCAGTCCTCAGTGTTCTTCACGACGCAGGACTTCTGAATTTCTGCACTGATATCTATGACTGGGATGAAGAACTCATTCTTCAATTCTATGCAACGCGGCACATCACCGGAGACGCTGAAGACGTGAACTCATGGGTATTAGACTGGATGTCTGAAAATACTCACTACAAGGCACCAGCAATTGAATTGCTTCGTGCTCTACCACTCGATCCTCCACTTGATGGTGCTCGTTGTATCTACAACGAACCAGAACTTTCAAATCACTATATGCAAGTACTGATGAAGCCTTTGAAGCCAAGGCAGTCCCCAAGAAACAAATTCCTCGTCAAGGAATTATTGTATGTGCCCCGGACTGTCTATCGGATTCTGATGAAGACAATGAGTCCTATCAAAGGCCACGACTCGAATGATGAAGTGGTCGTTGGCATCATGAAGAATACGCTTTTCAACATCATCCATGGTGTTCCCGCCAACTTCCATGATTTCTTCATGAGGACTCGCAAACATTGCTATGTCACCATATGAGTTTGAAGCCTTATGCGCCTTGGATAATGAGATTCATCGTGACAAGGTCTTCACTCAATTACAATGCTGATACTACGAACCACTGTAGCTACTTGCCCTCGATTGAAGTCCTCAAATGGACATTTACCTCAGCTGATGACAAGGGCAAGGCTGCTGCTGTGATAGATGAAGGCATTCATCCATTGGATGGACAGTTTCGCAAAGCAGCATCCTACTCCACCAATGATGACTCTGCCACACATGACTCTGCCGCAAATACCTCAGTCAAGGAAAGTCCTCAAGCCATCGCACTCTGTGGTGATGACTGATCGTGAGTTACTCCTCGCCTTCATCGGAAGGTTGATCGCAATCATAAATGGGTCAAGCATCGCTTTGGTTCAATTCTTCACAACATGACCTCAACACACAATGCATTGAAGAAAACCACTACTACCTCCATGAAACCTTCAAACGCACCTTGGCTGTTCTTTCACATGTCTACAGTGCGGAAGAACTAACGTCAATGGGACTCAAGGAAGAATTTGACTGGTTTGCACCTCCTCCGAAGAAATACAAGAAGGTCAAAGTTCCGTCCTTGGTGGCCAGCTCCTATTCTTCATCGCGCGACACTGATGAAAATGAAGACTTGGACGACACCACGGCAGGTCCTACTACAACAACCAACCCCAACAACGCTGGCGCTCCTTCTTTAACTTGAAATTCTTCAGGAGCGTTAGTCCTCAGTTTCGATCCTTTTGGTCATTCGATGACAAAGGGGGAGAAATTTGAGTTAGTCTTCAAGCGGGTCTATTTTATTGCCTATATACAACAGTTTATTTTTGTTAAGTTACAACTCTCGTTCTTCTGAAACTTTTATTGGATCGAGTTGTAATCTTAAACCCGATGGTGCTTTTATACTTTTGATGCATTATGCTCTTGCACTATGCTCTGATTCTCTTGAGCTTCTTGAAAATCTTCAAAGCGGATCTATTTGAGCACTGATACTCTTGATGCGTTATTTTGCATGCTTGTTACTCATTAATGTTATCGCATGCTTTGAATTACATCAAGCACCATATTTCATCATGCATTTCAAATTCTTCATATTATATGTCAAATGCGTGTATGCATTACAAGATATAGGGGGAGATCTCCATGATTCAACTCTTCAAATGTGCATTGCCTCAAAAGCAAATTCCTCACTATGCACATCTTCAGGGGAGTTCTTCTATATCTTGCAATCAAATTCCTCATTATCAGTATTTACACTTCATATGTTTATCCCGTTGAAAACTTAACATATATTGTCATCAATCACCAAAAGGGGAGATTGTAAGTGCATCTAGTGCCCCTTAGTGATTTTGGTGGATTGAAGACTTATAGGTTAAGGAACTAATGCGTTTGTGAGTGTACACAGGTCTATAAGTCTATGAGGAGTTTGATATTACAGAGAAAGTCGACCCCTAAAAATGAAGTTCTTCGACTGAAGACTTTGATATTCTCAAGACTTTGAAAGTGAAGAAATTGGTGTGACCTTGAAGACTTGGTATTCATTTGAGGAACATGAAGCATGAAGACTTTTGTTTTCGTAGTTTCATTTTCTCTTTCTTGAATCATAGGAAACACCGTACTGTTAAAGGGGGTCGAGGAATTACTAAGGAAAAATCATGTGATGCTCAACTCAAAATCCTACACCTACTAATCCCTTCGAGTGAAGCCTTTGGAAATCTCATACAGTTCAGTCAATTTCTTGATGTAGACAAAGTTCTTCCGGTCGCTAAGGAATTTGTTCTGATTGAGGAGTTAGGAATTCGCCAGTGCAGATTGCCTACACAGTGAGGAACATGATAGCCCTGAGGAATTTGATATTCGAATGTCCGACCGTTGCTGTGCTGCGCGCAAGCTGTCCCAAAATATCTTATCCACCTAACGGTCATATCATTGAAGGGAATTTATTTCTTATCATGTCGAGCTGCTCCCTAGGCTATAAATAGCCGCCCCCTACAACCACTAGCTGGTTGGCTGCTCCGAGAGAACTTGACACTTGTCATTTGAGAGCAACCCATCCTCCGAGGACTTTGAGCGAAAATCATAAAGTGAGGAAAAACCCAAACACCAAACCCCTACAAACCCAAAGTGATTGAGCATCACTGAAGAGATTGATCCTGCGTGGATCCGACGCTTGTTACCTTTGAAGACTCTGCTTCTTCCAGACGGTTAGGCGTCATGGTCTAGAGCATCCAAGAGGAATTGTGGATCGCCGAGTGACCAAGTCTGTGAAGGTTTGGAAGTCGCTGAAGACTTACCACGAGTGATTGGGCGAGGTCTGTGTGACCTTTGTTCAAGGAGAATACGGTGAGGACTTGGTGTCTGAGCTGCGTGCTTTCGACTGGGTGTCCGGGACTGTGTGTCCTCGAGTTTAAATACTCAGCCACTCCAACCAGACGTACAACTGAGACAGCAGTTGGAACTGGTCTACCAAATCATTGTCTTCACCAACCTAACTGGTTCTATTTCCTCAACCCTTTCATTTCCTCATTACTGTGTTGAGTGTTTGTTCATATCTGTGTTTGAAGACTTTGACTGAAGACTTTCTCAATTTCCTCAGTTCAATTTCTTCAGTCTGTTTGTATTCATCTTGTGTTATCCTATGATTACGCTTTCTGTACTCTGTGCTAGTCTTCATTTCATCATGATGAACATGCATGCATTCTGTTATGCTTACTTCTGAGTACTTATTCCGCTACAAGTAGTTCTTCGCTAAGGAATTTCCTCACCGGCAAATTCCTCAGTGAAGAATTCATAAAAATCGCCTATTCACCCCCCTCTAGTCGATATAATGCACTTTCACTCTCCCTCCAGTCGCCACCAGAGCCTCTCCCTCGTTCCCGCTAGCCGCCTCGACCCCTCAGACCCCACCAGAGCGCCCTGCTCCGACAACCACCACCACCACCGAACAGCCTCTGTTCTCCCATTGTTGTGGTCGTTCCGCCCCTCCCCGGCTCTCCCTCTGCCTGGTGATGGGTGTAGCGCGGTCCCCCGATCCCGCCGGTGTTTGCCGCTCGGTCGGAGGTGGCTTGAGCCGGCTGCTATGTCGCCGGCAGCTCGGCCCCTCCCCTGCCTATTCTATCCTGCGCGGGGGAGCAGCGAGGAGGAAGACGACAACGGCCGGCCCCCCTCCAGCTGACTGATGGGCCCCGCGGGCCCCGCTTGTCAGCCTCTTAGGCGTTGACCCGGCCAGCCCACGTGGATAAGTGACGGGCCCCACAGCCCATGGGACCCGCACGTCAGCGACCCCAAGCCCGGCCCCGCCACTGTTCGAGTGGATAAGTGAAAGCGTATATCCCTAAAGGCGCTTTCAGTTTTTCTGTTTTGGCCTAGTCTGTAAAAATTTCTATTACAGATAGGTCCCTAGCAGAAAAACATCAATATCTTTTTACCCGTAGCTCCAAATCTGGTGATTCCAAAGCCTACATCTTTGTTTCGTCATTCCCGTTCTATTGGTTTCATTTTCACTATGGTTTGAGACTGTGAAAATGACCATTTTGCCCCTGCCTTTATTCAGCCCCCTCCGAGAGAGTACATTTTCCGGCGATTCGTTCCGCGAGTTTCTCGGACTATCTCCCGGTGATTTCTTCCACCCCAGGCAAGCCACACCCTCCATTTGCATCACTGTAATGCAGTGACATGGTTTCATATATTTGAACTTGTTTAAAATATTGCTTTAGCTACATGACTCTGTGCATGGCATTTTCTCGGGGTATCATTTTGATCTTGTTGTTGCCATGCTATTGTTTGGATTACTAGGAGTCATGTTTGTAGTTGATGATTATAATGTTGTCATTGGAGTATTAGTGGTTGATATTATGATTGTTTCATGATGGTATCTGTTATTATATTTTGGAGTATTACTTTGGATGTCATGCTACCTTTGGATCATTAGTGGTTAGTATGATTATTTTCATGATGCTAGTTGATGTTCTCTTGCTTGGAGTATTATTTTCGGAGATGGTGCTTACTTGTGGATCTTAGCTGAATAGCTGTATTCTTGTTACTGGAGCAGTAGGATTATGGTTTTCGAATTCATCATGATAGTAGTGTTGTGCTAACCTTGGAGTATTTTGAGATGATGATATTATGCTTGGATTATTTGTTGGATATTGCTATGACTTGGATTATAGTTTGATAGTTTATATCGGAGTATCAGTCATCATAGTTATATTTTTGGGGTTAAATTCCGTCATTAAGTTGGTCAGGTGCCACCGAACCGGGCTTTTTCCAGTGCAACCACATTTGCCTTTTATGGGAAGGCCCTAATGCGGTCTATTGTCGTGCCTCTCGCCGGTGCCTCCAACGAGGGAAGGTTATGGGCGTGCGGTACCCTGGCCCGGTAAGCAGACATAACCTTGTGTGCCCGTAGTTGTTGTTATGCGCCTTTTTTTGTCCCCGTTTGGGCCGTTTTCATTTTTCCATGACGGTGGCTGTTGGTGCCTTTGGTAGGCACGGGGACACCCAGCACTGAACCCAAAATGAGGTGTTGGTCGGAGTGGCTGGGAGAGTGCGGTTTTGTCGGAACGCCGTTGGTCCACCCGAATGGGAGTGCGAGGCCATGGGTTCCGTGGTGTGGGTATAGTGCGCTACCTCTGCAGAGTGTGTGTGTTTATGCTATCGATAGCAGCGACCTTGGTCATGGGCATAAGTTCGTACTAGGTCACACCGTTCGTTCAACACTCACATGACGGAATGACTTATAGGTGATGTATATGTTGATATTGTGAGCTATAACTGTTTGGCAGGATGATGATGATGTTGGGATGATCTTGAGAAGGATCATTCAGTTTGTGATGTGGTCACGAGGTGATCATGTGGATGTTCCATTTGTGATCCGTGAGTGATCACCGTTTTGTTTTCATCACGAGGTGATCGAGATGGTATACTGCTTGGCCGCTTAGCCAAGTGTGAGATGGTTCATGTGGTACTTGAGATCTGAGATGATGGCTTATCAGTATTCTAGTAGTTCATATCGTGATTTTTAGCTGTTGTCATCATGGTAGTTGTTAATTAATTAACTTGTTCAATGCCATGTTAATTTTCTTGCCTTGATGTTTTTGGTTGTTGTGAGCTTGGAAGTACATTCAATATACCGACCTGTCGTGTCATGCCAGATTGCAGGTGATGTAATGATTGCTTGGTTGCTTGTCGTGGTTTCCGTTCGTGCGAGCTAGATCGTGTCCCAACCACAGTCCCTGCGGAGTGGAGTTCACTACCTTCATCGTTATTCTGTTGCTAGAAGATTTCTGCTGCCACGAGTTGTTCCGCTGCTAGCATAGAGCAAGTGTAGTATCGCAGGCGTAGTGTCGCTGTGCTGATGTATAGCTCGAAATGTGCGAGCTGGGTGTGGTCGACCCATAACCGGACTAGTTGTTATAGGTTTTATTTATGTACTTTCCTTCTGGGATTTGTATGCAGTCGTTGTCTTTGCAACTTTCTTTTGTTGGGCTGTGCTAAAAGACTTAACTGCTTTATGTGATGTCTGCTATGTGGGCATGCTGTTAAATCTGTAACTACTATGTTTGATGGATAATCGGTCTACTAGAAGTTGGCGTGTTATCTGTTGGAATGTCCGGGGTCTAAATTCTAATGACCGTCAGCATGTTGTTCGAAACAAGGTGGATGAAAGTATGGCTTTTGTTATCTGTCTGTAGGAGACGAAAATGGAGTGTATTGACTCCAAAACTGTCCGAAAATTTTGTCCTCGTCGGTTCGATTCGTTTGTTTACCGTCCTTCTGTTGGTGCTTCGGGCGGTATTGTTGTGCTGTGGAACTCTTCTATCCTTATAGGGAGATTACTTGAGGTTAAGCAATTTGGCATTGTTGTGCATTTTACTTCCAAACATAATAATGAGCATTGGACCTTGGTCAATGTTTATGGACCCTGTCGTGGCCAGTCTAGGGATGATTTTGTGGATTGGCTCTATAACTTATCCATCCCAGACTTTGATAATTGGCTCATTTTGGGAATTTTAACTTTATTAGATCAACTGAGAACAGAAATCTTCCTGGTGGGGATGCTAATGATATCTTCATTTTCAATGACATTATTGGGCACCTTGGTTTGCTGGAGTTACCTATTAAGGGGAGATCTTACACTTGGTCAAATATGCAGGATAATCCTCTTCTTGAGCAGCTTGATTGGTTTTTCACTTCTGCTAATTGGATCACATGCTACCCTTCCACCCAGGTGTTGCCCCTTGCCAGGACTACCTCAGATCATGTGCCTTGTGTAGTGGCTATTAACACTTCTATCCCTAAGTGTAATATTTTTCGCTTTGAGAATTACTTGGTGGAGTTGCAGGGTTTTATGGACTGTGTGTGTACTTCCTAGACTTCTGCTTCCAGCAAAGTACACATCACGGCTAAAATTGCTGATAAGTGTAAATCTTTGAGGAGAGATCTTAAATCTTAGCACATGAACATCTCCAAAATGAAAACCTTAATTGCTAAATGTAATAGGGTGGTTCTCATGTTGGACTGCTTGGAGGAGTTGAGGCCTCTTTATAGGCATTAGTTTAACTTTCGTAATGTGGTCAAGCTGCATGTGGAGCATCTTCTGCATCTTCAGTTTCTGTATTGGAAAAAGAGGTGTACTATCAGATCTATTAAAGTGGGTGAGGAGAACACTCAATTTTTTCATGCTTTGGCTTCTGAAAGATACAGGCATAATTCCATTGCTTCCTTGCGGCTGGATGATGGTACAATTGTTTCTGATCATGAGCAAATGGCTGCTGTTATCTGGCAGAATTCCAAAAACAGGATGGGCACTAGTCAAGGGATCGAAATGGCTTTTAATCTCTCTTCAATCCTGCACAGGGTGGAGGTCCTTGATTCCCTGACTAAAATGTTGTCCAAGGAGGAGATGGACAACACTGTAAAGTGCATGCCTATTGACAAGTCCCCTGGGCCTGATGGTTTTAATGGACTCTTTTTCAAAAAGTGTTGGCCCATAATCTGTAAGGATTTCTATGAGCTTGCCTATGCTTTTCATGAGGGGTCTGTCAATCTAGAGAACATCAATTATTCCTATATCACCCTAGTTCCCAAGAAAAGATCTCCTGAAACTGTTAATGATTTTAGACCTATTTCTCTTACTGGTATGGGAGTCAAATTTATTTCAAAGATGGCTGCAAATAGATTGCAGTTGGATATTATGAGATGTTTGCATAAAAACCAATATGGCTTCATCAAATCCAGAACTATTCAGGATTGTGTTGCTTGGACCTTAGAGTACCTACACCAATGTCATCCTTCCAAAAGGCCTATTGTGATTCTCAAGCTGGATTTTGGGAAAGCTTTTGATTCTATTGAACATGAGGCTATTTTTTAAATTTTGAGGCACAAGGGATTTAATGAGAAGTGGATTTTCTAGGTTAAGCAGTTCTTGGCTACTGGAACATCTTTTGTACTCCTTAATGGAGTACCTGGGAAGCAATTTGCTTGTAAGAAGGGCGTTAGGCAGGGTGACCCTATTTCACCTCTTCCGTTTGCCATTGCTGCAGATCTGCTGCAATCAGTTGTGAATGATATGCATCATAAAGGGCTCCTTCAACTTCCTATTCCCTGCCATCACAAGGATTTCTCAATTATCCAGTATGCTGATGACACCCTTATTATTCTACCTGCTGAGGAATCTCAATTGGTGTCCTTGAAGAAAATGTTTCTTTTGTTCTCTAAGTCCACTGGGTTGCAGGTTAACTATCACAAGTCATCTATGCTGCCTATTAATGTGGATTCAGGGGAGATTGCTAGGCTGGCTGCAGTCTTTGGTTGTGTGGTTGGCGCCTTCCTTTTACTTATATTGGGCTCCCTGTGGGAATTAACAAACCTAAGATCTTGGACCTAATGCCTCTGGATGATAGTATGGAGAGGAAGCTTTCTGTCAGCTCTTCTTTCCTTGCTCATGGAGGAAGGCTGCAGTATTTGATCTCTGCCCTCTCTTCTGTGCCAATTTTCTTCTTGTGTAGTCTGGACTTGCCACCTGGTATTCTAAAGCAGTTGGAGAGAATTCAGAGGTAGTGCCTTTGGAGGAAGTATGGGCAAGATTCTGTTTAGTCCTTGGCTGCTTGGAGTTTGGTTTGCAGGCCCAAAAACAAAGGTGGTCTGGGTATTTTGAATTTGAAGCTGCAGAATGAGGCCCTTCTTCTAAAACATGACAACAAGTTTTACAATAAAGTTGATGTGCCCTGGGTCCAACTCATTTGGAATACTTACTACCATGACAGAGTTCCTCATGCTACAATCATTTGTGGCTCCTTTTGGATGAGGGATATATGCAAGTTAATGGATAAATTCAGAATGGTGAGTGATGTACATGTTAATAAGGGTGATACTGTTTTGTTTTGGTCTGTTTCTTGGTCCTTGGCGGGCTCTAGTATCCTCTCGACCGAAGGTTTGCCAAGCTGTTCTCTTTTGCCATTGATCCTCTTGTCTCTGCTGCTGAGATTTTTGGCTTGACTGAGCTCACTTCCTTATTTCATTTACCTCTTTTTTGGAGAGCTTTTGGAGAGCTTCAGTCTTTGCAAAACCTGCTCCTGCATTCAAAGCATCACCTAGATTTGGATGATATTTGGGTGTGGAAAGAGGATGGCAAGGGTTATTCTACCAAGAAATTTTACTCCTCCTTACACAAGCACATTGTGTTCAACCCAATTTTATCTTGGATTTGGACTAGTTGTTGCACTATGAGAATGAAGTTCCTTGCTTGGATGATGATCATGGATAGGCTGAACACACAGGATATGCTGGAAAGAAGATACTGGAATGTATCTGATTCCAACCTTTGTGTGCTCTGTCCCACATGCACCAAGGAGGATAGAGATCATCTCTTCTTTCATTGCAATTTTAGTTGCAGGGTCTGGAATTATCTTCAAATCAATTGGTTGGCAGGAGATGATATGATTGCCATTGCTTATCATGCCAGAATGGATTTTGGCAAGCCTTTCTTCTCTGAAGTGGTTTTCCTGGCATGCTGGAACATTTGGAGTGTTAGGAATGACAGGGTTTTCAGAAATATTAGAACCTCTTTTCGTAGGTGGAGGTCTAACTTTATTTTAGACATTTCTCATTTGGTACATAGGATTAAGCCTAAGTTCAAAGAGGAATTGCTTAGATGGATTTCCTTTTTGCCACCTTGAGGTTAGCTTATCTTTTTTCCTCTTTTTTCCTTTTTGGGTCTCTTGGAACTTGTAAGTTCTGTACATATGTAACCTTTGTTTGAGATGAATAAAATTGCTGTGGGGTTCATTCCCTATAGTTTCAGGTCAAAAAAAACATCAAACCTTTGTATTTATCCTTTGTAATAAGAGCTGATTTGTTCTATGTCAAGCAGTGTCATATTCCAGAAGACTTCATCTCGATCTCTGGGCTGGAATACGGGGCGTTCTGGTTTGTCTGAGCCGGGGTGCCACATACTATTGATGGGAAATGATATAGACCATTTGGAAAGCATAAAGGCCTACTTGAATAAGTGTTTTTCTATGAAGGACCTTGGAGAAGCTACTTGCATATTAGGCATCAAGATCTATAGAGATAGACCGAGACGCCTCATTGGTCTTTCACAAAGCACATACCTTGACAAGATATTGAAGAAGTTCAATATGGATCAGTCCAAGAAGGGGTCCTTGCCTGTATTGCAAGGTGTGAGATTGAGCACAGCTCAACGCCCGACCTCGGTAGAAGAAAGAGAAAATATGAGTTTCATCCCCTATGCCTCGGCCGTAGGCTCTATTATGTATGCCATGCTGTGTACCAGACCTGATGTGAACCTTGCCATAAGTTTGGTAGGGAAGTACCAAAGTGATCCCAGTATGGAACACAAGACAACGGTCAAGAATATCCTGAAGTACCTGAAAAGGACTAAGGATATGTTTCTCGTTTATGGAGGTGCCAAAGAGCTCGTCGTAAAGGGTTACGTCGACGCTAGCTTTGACACAGATCTGGATGACTCCAAGTCACAAACCGGATACGTGTATATTTTGAATGGTGGGGCAGTCAGTTGGTGCAGTTGCAAGCAAAGCGTCGTGCCAGGATCTACATGTGAAACAAAGTACATAGCTGCTTCAGAAGCAGCGCAGGAAGGAGTCTGGTGAAGGAGTTCATCACCGACCTAGGAGTGATTCCCAATGTGTTGGGTCCGATGACTCTCTTCTGTGACAACACTGGAGCTATTGCCCTTGCCAAAGAGTCCAGGTTTCACAAGAAGACCAGGCACATCAAACATCGCTTCAACTCCATTCGTGAATATATTCAAGATGGAGACATAGATATTTGTAAAGTACATACGGATCTGAATGTTGAAGATCCGTTGACTAAACCTCTTCCACGAGCAAAACATGATCAACACCAGAACTCTATGGGTGTTCTATTCATCACAATGTAACTAGATTATTGACTCTAGTGCAAGTGGAGACTGTTGAAAATATGCCCTAGAGGCAATAATAAAATGGTTATTATTGTATTTTCTTGTTCATGATAATGGTCTATTGTTCATACTATAGTTGTATTAACCGGAAACCGTAATACATGTGTGAATACATAGATCACAACATGTACCTAGTGAGCCTGTAGTTGACTAGCTCGTTGATCAATGGATGGTTATAGTTTCCTGACCACGAACATTGGATGTCATTGATAACGAGATCACATCATTAGGAGAATGATGTGATGGACAAGACCCAATCCTAAGCATAGCACAAGATCATGTAGTTCGTTTGCTAGAGCTTTTCTAATGTCAAGTATCTTTCCTTAGACCACGAGATTGTGCAACTCCTGGATACCGTAGGAATGCTTTGGGTGTATCAAACGTCACAACATAACTGGGTGACCATAAAGGTGCACTACCGGTATCTCTAAAAGTTTCTGTTGGGTTGGCACGAATCGAGATTGGGATTTGTCACTCCGTATGATGGAGAGGTATCTCTGGCCCACTCGGTAATGCATCATCATAATGAGCTCAATGTGACTTAGGAGTTAGCCACGGGATCATGTGTTACCGAACGACTAAAGAGACTTGTCGGTAACTGATACGTCTCCAACGTATCTATAATTTTTGATTGCTCCATGCTACTTTATCTAATGTTTTGGACTATATTGGGCTTTATTTTCCACTTATATATTATTTTTGGGACTAACCTATTAACCGGAGGCCCAGCCCAGAATTGATGTTTTTTTGCCTATTTCAGTATTTCGAAGAAACAGAATATAAGATGGAGTCCAAACGGAATAAAACCTTCGGGAACGTGATTTTCTCACCGAACGTGATCCAGGAGACTTGGACCCAACTCCAAGAAGTGCCAGAGGAGGTCATGAGGGTGGAGGGCGCCCCCCTGGGCGCGCCCCCCTGCCTCGTGAGCCCCTGTTGCTCCACCGACGTACTCCTTCCTCCTATATATACCTACATACCCCCGTCAGATCAAATACGGAGCCAAAAACCTAATTCCACCGCCGCAACCTTCTGTATCCGTGAGATCCCATCTTGGGGCCTATTCCGGAGCTCCGTCGGAGAGGGCATCTACCACGGAGGGCTTCTACATCAACACCATAGCCTCTCCGATGAAGTGTGAGTAATTTACTTCAGACCTTCGGGTCCATAGTTAGTAGCTAGATGGCTTCTTCTCTCTTTTTGGATCTCAATACAATGTTCTCCCCCTCTCTTGTGGAGATCTATTCGACGTAATCTTCTTTTTGTGGTGTGTTTGTTGAGACCGATGAATTGTGGGTTTATGATCCAGCTTATCTATGAATAATATTTGAACCTTCTCTGAATTCTTTTATGTATGATTGAGTTATCTTTGCAAGTCTCTTCGAATTATCAGTTTGGTTTGGCCAACTAGATTGGTAGTTCTTGCAATGGGAGAAGTGTTTAGCTTTGGGTTCAATCTTGCGGTGTCCTTACCCAAAGGATGTAAAGGGTTGCAAGGCATGTATTGTATTGTTTCCATCGAGGATAACAAGATGGGGTTTTTATCATATTGCATGAATTTATCCCTCTACATCATGTCATATTGCTTAAGGCGTTACTCTGTTTTTAACTTAATACTCTAGATGCATGCTGGATAGCGGTCGATGAGTGGAGTAATAGTAGTACATGCAGAATCGTTTCGATCTACTTGTCTTGGACGTGATGCCAATATACATGAACATACCTAGATAACCTCATAATTATTCGCTTTTCTATCAATTGCTCAATAGTAATTTGTTCACCCACCGTAGAATACTTATGCTCTTGAGAGAAGCCACTAGTGAAATCTATGGCCCCCGGGTCTATTCTCATCATATCAATCTCCATTACTTTATTACTAGCTTTTCTTTTACTTTGCCTTTTACTTTTCACTTTGCATCTCTATATCAAAAATACCAAAAATATTATTTATCATCTCTATCATATCTCACCCTCGTAAGTGACCGTGAAGGGATTGACAACCCCTTATCGCGTTGGTTGCGAGTAGCTATCGTTTTGTGTAGGTACGAGGGACTCGTGCGCGATCTCCTACTGGATTGATACCTTGGTTCTCAAAAACTGAGGGAAATACTTACACTACTTTACTGCATCATCCTCTCCTCTTCGGGGAAATCCAACGTAGTTCTCAAGAGGTAGCAAGAAGAATTTCTGGCGCCGTTGCCGGGGAGTTTGCACAAAAGTCAACCATACCAAGTACCCATCACAATCCCTATCTCTCGCTTTACATTATTTGCCTCTCGTTTTCCTCTCCCCCACTTCACCCTTGCCGTTTTATTCGCCCTCTCTTTCCCAATCTCCTCCTCTCTTTCTCGTTTGCCTTTTTCCGTTGCCTTTTTGTTTACTCGTGTGTTAGTTTGCTTGCTTGTCGTCATGACTAGTCTCCTATCTTCTCCGCTATCTCCCGAGAATGAAGTTTTAAATTATAAACAAAGGGAGGGAGAAAATCTAAAAGACGCTTGGTATAGGATTTGCAATGCTCAAAATAGATCTACCAGGAAACAATCTACTTCTGTTCTCCTTCGTAATTTTTATGTAGGTGCTAATCCTTGGTTTAGATATATCCTTGATACCATTACCGGAGGGAACTTCTTGGGTAGCCATACTTTTGATTCTTACAATGCTTTAATAGATTTATTTGTCTCACCACCCCCTTTGGTTAATGGAACTATGTTAACTTTGGAGCATGTTATGCAAAGACTTGAAATTATGGAGAATATAGTTGCTACCATTGAATCAATTGAAAATCTTGATAAAAAGATCCACAATCAAAATACCCAATATGGATCTAAAGTAGGAACGACTTTAAAAAATATTAAAGAAAAAGAACCCATAGTTAACGAGAGAATAAATCTAGATTCCACAAGAATCGATAAACTACAGGGTATCATTACCAACTTGGGAACTGCTTTTTCTTCCATTCAAAACACTCCAAGTTCGTCCACTAAAAAACCTAAGCTTATTTATGTTCCTAAGAGTAAGGATGAATCATCTAGTAAGGAAATTGCGGATGTTAAATCTATAAGTGTTCATCCGAATCTTTTTGCCATCATTAAGGAACCCTTTGCTATGAAAGAATTTTTCGATCTTGTGCCCAAGAGTTTGATAATTACTAGAAAGAAAGAAATTTTTAAAAAATATAGATGCCTCATTGAATAATTTCCTACCAAAGATGGCAAAACCTAGATCTACTCTTGCTTTTATGCCTAGCTAAGGGCGTTAAACGATAGCGCTTGTTGGGAGGCAACCCAATTTTATTTTGTGTTTTTTGTTTTTGCTTCTGTTTAGGAATAAATAATCCATCTACTTTCTGTTTAGATGTGGTTTTATGTTTTAATTAGTGGTTGTGCCAAGTAGAACCTATAGGATAAGCTATGATGATAGTTGATTTGATTCTGCTGAAAAACAGAAACTTTGCGCCCACGAGAAAAAATTCAATAAATCACAGAAACGTGCTTTTGCATTGATTCTTTTTGCTGCTGATCAATAAACAAATTGTCCAGTACTTCCGATTTTGATAGAATTTATAGAGTTCCAGAAACTTTCGTTAGTTACAGATTTCTACAGACTGTTCTGTTTTTGACAGATTCTGTTTGTCGTGTGTTGTTTGCTTATTTCAACGCATCTAATGCTAATAAATTAGTTTATAAACCATAAGGACGTTGGAATAAAGTAGGTTTAACACCAATATAAATAAAGAATGAGTTCATTACAGTACCTTAAAGTAGTCTTTTGTTTTCTTTCACTAACGAAGCTCACGAGATTTCTATTGAGTTTTGTGTTGTGAAGTTTTCAAGTTTTGGGTGAATTCTTTTGATGGATTATGGAACAAAGAGTGGGAAGAGCCTAAGCTTGGGGATGCCCATGGCACCCCCAAGATAATCCAAGGACACTAAAAATTCAAAGCTTGGGGATGCCCCGGAAGGCATCCCCTCTTTCGTCTACTTCCATCGGTAATTTACTTGGAGCTATATTTTTATTCACCACATGTTATGTGTTTTGCTTGGAGCGTCTTGTATTATTTGCGTCTTTGCTTGTTATTTTACCACAATCATCCTTGCTGTACACACCTTTTGAGAGTGCCATACATGACTTAGAATTTGCTAGAATACTCTGTGTGCTTGACTTATATCTTTTGAGCTTGATAGTTTTGCTCATAGTGCTTCACTTAAACCTTTTTGAGCATAATAATTTTTGCTCTAGTGCTTCACTTAGATCTTTTAGAGCACGGTGGTGGATTTGTTTTAAATAAACTATTGATCTCTCATGCTTCACTTATATTATTTTGAGAGTTGTTAATAGCATGGTGATTTTCTTAAAGATAATGTACTTGGTATTCAAGATTTGTGAAACTTTCTTTTGAGTGCGTTGAATACTAAGATAAGTTTGATGCTTGATAATTGTTTTGAGATATGGAGGTGATAATATCAAAGCAATGCTAGTTGGGGTGATTATGAATTTAAAGAATGCTTGTGTTGAAGTTTGTGATTCCCGTAGCATGCCGCATTATGGTGAACCGCTTTGTGATAAAGTCAGAACACAATTTTATTTATTGATTGTCTTCCTTATGAGTGGCAGTTGGGGACGAGCGATGGTCTTTTCCTACCAATCTATCCCCCTAGGAGCATGCGTGTAGTGCTTTTGTTTTTGATGACTTCTAAATTTTTGCAATAAGTTCATGAGTTCTTTTGATTAATGTTGAGTCCATGGATTATACACACTCTCACCCTTCCACTATTGCTAGCCTCTCTAGTACCGCACACTTTTCACCGGTATCATACACCTACCATATACCTCCATCTAAACAGCCACCATACCTACCTATTATGGCATTTCCATAGCCATTCCGAGATATATTGCCATGCAACTTTCCACCGTTCCGTTCATATGACACACATTACATTTGTCATATTGCTTTTTGCATGAACATGTAGTTGACATTGTATTTGTGGCAAGGCCACCTTCATAATTTTCATACATGTCGCTCATGATTCATTGCACCATCCCGGTACACCGCCGGAAGCATTCATATAGAGTCATATTTTGTTCTAAGTATCGAGTTGTAATTGTTGAGTTGTAAGAAAAAAAGTGTGATGATCATCATTATTAGAGCATTGTCCCAGTGAGGAAAGGATGATGGAGACTATGATTCCCCTTAAGTCGGGATGAGACTCCGGACGAAAAAAAAGAGTGGCCATAAAAAAAGGAGAAAAGGCCCAAATAAAAAAGATGAGAGAAAAAGAGAGAAGGGACAATGCTACTATCCTTTTTCCACAATTGTGCTTTAAAATAGCACCATGATCTTCATGATAGAGAGTCTCATATGTTGTCACTTTTATATACTAGTGGGAATTTTTCATTATAGAACTTGGCTTGTATATTCCAATGATGGGCTTCCTCAAAAGTGCCCTAGGTCTTCGTGAGCAAGCAAGTTGGATGCACACCCACTTAGTTTCTTTTGTTGAGCTTTCATATACTTATAGTTCTAGTGCATCCGTTGCATGGCAATCCATACTCACTCACATTGATATCTATTGATGGGCATATCCATAGCCCGTTGATAAGCCTAGTTGATGTGAGACTATCTTCTCCTTTTTTGTCTTCTCCACAACCACCATTCTATTCCACCTATAGTGCTATGTCCATGGCTCACGCTCATGTATTGTGTGAAAGTTGAAAAAGTTTGAGATACTAAAGTATGAAACAATTGCTTGGCTCGTCATCGGGGTTTTGCATGATTAAATATTTTGTGTGATGAAGTTAGAGCTTAGCCAGACTATATGATTTTGTAGGGATAACTTTCTTTAACCATGCTATTTTGAGAAGACATGATTGCTTTAATTTATATGCTTGAAGTATTATTACCTTTATGTTAATATGAACTTTTGTCTTGAATCTTTCGGGTCTGAATATTCATGCCACAATTAAGAAGATTCACATTGAAATTATGCCAAAGTATCACTCCGCATAAAAAATTCTTTTTTATCATTTACCTACTCGAGGAAGAGCAGGAATTAAGCTTGGGGATGCTTGATACGTCTCCAACGTATCTATAATTTTTGATTGCTCCATGCTACTTTATCTACTGTTTTCGACTATATTGGGCTTCATTTTCCACTTTTATATTATTTTTGGGACTAACCTATTAACCGGAGGCCTAGCCCAGAATTGCTGTTTTTTGCCTATTTCAGTATTTCGAAGAAACAAAATATCAAACGGAGTCCAAATGGAATAAAACCTTCGGGAACGTGATTTTCTCACCAAACGTGATCCAGGAGACTTGGACCCTACTCCAAGAAGTGCCAGAGGAGGTCACAAGGGTGGAGGGCGCCCCCTGGGCGCGCCCCCTGCCTCATGGGCCCCCTGTTGCTCCACGGACGTACTCCTTCCTCCTATATATACCTAGGTACCCCCGTCAGATCAAATATAGAGCCGAAAAGCTAATTCCACCGCCACAACCTTCTGTATCCGCGAGATCCCATCTTGGGACCTATTCCGGAGCTCCGTCGGAGAGGGCATCTACCACGGAGGGCTTCTACATCAACACCATAGCCGCTCCGATGAAGTGTGAGTAGTTTACTTCAGACCTTCGGGTCCATAGTTAGTAGCTAGATGACTTCTTCTCTCTTTTTGGATCTCAATAACCCCCTCTCTTGTGGAGATCTATTCGATGCAATCTACTTTTTGCCGTGTGTTTGTTGAGATCGATGAATTGTGGGTTTATGATCCAGCTTATCTATGAATAATATTTGAATCTTCTCTGAATTCTTTTATGTATGATTGAGTTATCTTTGCAAGTCTCTTCGAATTATCCGTTTGGTTTGGCCAACTAGATTGGTAGTTCTTGCAATGGGAGAAGTGTTTAGGTTTGGGTTCAATCTTGCGGTGTCCTTACCCAGTAACAGAAAGGGTTGCAAGGCACGTATTGTATTGTTGCCATCGAGGATAACAAGATGGGGTTTTAATCATATTGCATGAATTTATCCCTCTACATCATGTCATCTTGCTTAAGGCGTTACTCTGTTTTTAACTTAATACTCTAGATGCATGTTGGATAGCGGTCGATGATTGGAGTAATAGTAGTAGATGCAGAATCATTTCGATCTTCTTGTCTCGGACGTGATGCCTATATACATGATCATACCTAGATAACCTCATAATTATTCGCTTTTCTATCAATTGCTCAACAGTAATTTGTTCACCCACCATAGAATACTTATGCTCTTGAGAGAAGCCACTAGTGAAATCTATGGCCCCCGGGTCTATTCTCATCATATCAATCTCCATTACTTTATTACTAGCTTTGTTTTTACTTTGCCTTTTACTTTTCACTTTGCATCTCTATATCAAAAATACCAAAAATATTATTTATCATCTCTATCAGATCTCACCCTCGTAAGGGACCGTGAAGGGATTGACAACCCCTTATCGCGTTGGTTGCGAGTAGGTATCGTTTTGTGTAGGTACGAGGGACTTGTGCGTGATCTCCTACTGTATTGATACCTTGGTTCTCAAAAACTGAGGGAAATACTTACGCTACTTTACTGCATCATCCTCTCCTCTTCGGGGAAACCCAACGCAGTGCTCCAGAGGTAGCAGTAATGAGATTGAACGAGGTATGGGGATACCAATGATCGAATCTCAGGCAAGTAACATACCGATGGACAAAGGGAACTATATATGGGATTGATTGAATCCCCGACATCGTGGTTCATCCGATGAGATCATCGTGGAACATGTGGGAGCCAATATGGATATCCATATCCCGCTATTGGTTATTGACCGGAGAGATGTCTCAGCCATGTCTGCATGGTTCTCGAACCCGTACGGTCTACACACTTATGGTTCGGTGACGCTAGAGTTGTAATGGGAAATTGTATGTGGTTACCGAAAGTTCTTCGGAGTCCCGGATGAGATCTCGGATGTCACGAGAAGTTCCGGAATGGTACAGAGGTGAAGTTTTATATATGGGAAGTCCAGTTTCAGTTGCCGGAAGGTTTCGGGGTTATCGGTATTGTACCGGGACCACCGAAAGGTGTCTGGGGGTCCACCCGATGGGGCCACCTACCCCGAGGGACCAAGTGGGCTGAATAAGGGTGGGAACCATCCCCCTAGTTTGCTGGTGCGCCCCCAAGGGCTCAAGGGCCCTAGGGTTGAAAACCCTAGGGGGTGGGGGTGTTAGTGTCAAAACCGGTGGATCTCGGGTAGGGGGTACCGAACTGTGCGTCTAAGGCTAATGGTAACAGGAGGCAGGGGACACGATGTTTTACCCAAGTTCGGGCCCTCTCGATGGAGGTAATATTCTACTTCCTGCTTGATTGATCTTGATGATATGAGTATTACAAGAGTTGATCTACCACGAGATCGTAGAGGCTAAACCCTAGAAGCTAGCCGATGATTATGATTGTCCTCCTCCTACGGACTAAACCCTCCGGTTTATATAGACACCGGCGGGGGCTAGGGTTACACAGAGTCGGTTACACAGAAGGAGATCTACATATCCGAACCACCAAGCTTGCCTTCCACGCAAAGGAGAGGGCAATCCGGACATGGTATGAAGTCTTCAATCTTGTATCTTCATAGTCCAACAGTCCGGCCAAAGTATATAATCCGACTGTCCAGATACCGATAATCCAGGACTCCCTCAGTAGCCCCTGAACCAGGCTTCAATGACGATGAGTCCGACGCGTAGATTGTCTTCGGCATTGCAAGGCGGGTTCCTTCTCTGAATTCTTCGTAAGAGATTAAGAACACAAGGATCGTGTCCGGCTCTGCAAAAAAAGTTCCACATTCCACCGTAGAGATTATAACATTCCACAAATCTAATCTGATGACAGCCTTCTATAGCATGACATCACGCCATGCTCCGGTCATCATCCGAACCGTTTTTCACAACCAGCCACCGCACATATCATGAAGCGGTTTTATCGGCACGTCTTGTCAAAGCAGAGATCATGTCCCCTTATCACGGGATCTTCATCAATCTAGACGTGGGTAGCCCAACCGTGCCATCAAACGTGGCGTTTGGGGAATAAGCAATTTTAGCGAGCAAGTGGGAGGCACAGGATATTTGCTGCCTTTATAAGGGGATGAGAATCTTCCCTTTCACCCACGCCCTTCTGAGGGAGTCCTGGATAAGGGGGTATCCGGACAGCCGGACTATATGCTTTGGCCGGACTGTTGGACTATGAAGATACAAGATAGAAGACTTCGTCCCTTGTCCAGATGGGACTCTCCTTGGCGTGGAAGGCAAGCTTGGCGATCCGGATTATAGATCTCCTTCTCTGTAACCGACTTTGTGTAACCCTAGCCCCCTCCGTTGTCTATATAAACCAGAGGGTTTAGTCCGTACGACAACAACAATCATACCATAGGCTAGCTTCTAGAGTTTAGCCTCTCTGATCTCGTGGTAGATCAGCTCTTGTAATACTCACATCATCAAGATCAATCAAGCAGGAAGTAGGGTATTACCTCTATCGAGAGGGCCCGAACCTGGGTAAACAACGTGTCGGGGGTTGGGTGCGACATTTGCCAAAGGATGGCTTATCATGGTGGGGGCGAGTAGAACGTCGCCGGTGCCTGGAAACGGGATGAGGCGAAGGCATGCACGCTAGTGAATCTTACCCAGCTTCAGGACTCTCCGTGGAGATAATACCCCTACTGCTGCTCTGCGGGGTCTCCGCATGATCACTATGGCAAAGTGGGTACAAGGTTGCTCCTTGAGCTGCTCGGGGTGAGGAAGGAGAAGGGCACGGCTAGCTCTCCTCTTCCCTCTATGAGTTTCTAAAACTATTAGGGTCCAACCTCTTGCATGGGTGCATTGGGGGATTTATATAGGCCTACCCCCCAGGGGTACAATGGTAATCCGGCTGGGCGCGGGTCCCAGCCTTCTGTCTCTCAGGTCGTCGTCTTCTCCGCCGACTGCTGGGGCCCGCTGACTAGTGGGCCCCACCGACGGGCCCGGCATGGGGCCGACAGTTTTGTCCGCCATGGTATGGTCTTGCTGCGACCATCAGAGTCAGCGCGCCTCTAATGACGCTGCTTGGTCATGGGGTCATGGCAATAGCGTTGCCGCCCGACGGGCGATCATCATGCCATTCTCGATCTTGTGCGGTTAATGGCGCGGGGCCCGTGGGAGGCCGGCCGACTCTGGGGCCGACTCCCAACGGGTCCGTCTTGAGGCGCTCGCCGTTTTTCGCACCCGCCGACAGGCGGGTCCCGCCGTCTCTGGGTCGTACAGACAGGTCGTCGTGGGCACAGGGATTTGCCCACGGGGCTGATGTCAGGGCCGGCATGGCAACAGTGTCGCGCCGGATGGAGATCTTCGTTGGTACGACGCACTGTGGCCATGCATGCCCTTTGTGAACGGGGCAGGGATGGGCCGCGCGGTGGCCGCACCCCGTCCCATCCATAGTCACGAAGGCAGGAGGTGGTTGGAGTCGCGGGCCGACTCCCCATCGCCGGCTCCTCTGGAAGCCGCCAGTTGGGAGTCGGCTTATCTCGAAGCCGTCCCTGGGTCTCGGCCGTGAGGGGCAGTCGGCGGCTCCGCCGACTCTTAGAAAGCGTCTCTTCGTCTTGGGGTCTTGAGGGGGGCAGCCTGCCTCGATGTGTTGAAAGGTCCGGGGGCTCGGGTTTGCCTACCCGTGGCTCATTACTCCGACAGTAGTCCCCGAAGTTGGTGAGGCATCGAGGGCGACATGTCGACGAGCATCAACAGTTTCATCCTTCTGGTGGTGGAATCTGGGCCTTGCTCGCCGTCTTCCTTAGGCCGACTAGGTGGAGCCCGACTCGCAGAAGGCCGTCTTGCCCCTTAGAGAGTTTGAAAGTCGTAGCGGGAACCAGGTAGTGTGCCTGATAAGCTTCCAGGCGGCGGCCCGTTGCGGGCCCGTCGCATGGCGCCACGCGGCAGGGTCAGTCTGCCCACCCACGCGCGTGACGAGACGGGCCGTCAGGCGGGACCCGCCACTACCGCGCCTCGGCACGCGAACGCATCCGTTGCGGCCGTGCGGCCGGTTAGTTCCCACGTCAGAATCGCGCGCGATAACCGTGGGTTAAATCGTGGGGGGCGTGTTGTCCTGGCTGCAGTTAATCCCGCGTCCGCCCCATCGGCTTCTCAGCCCATGAGGCTATAAGTAGGCGGGAGGAGGGGGGCGGCGAAGCACGCGCTCCCATCTCCCTGCTTCCCCCGCTTCCTCTTGCTTCTTCTTCCTCTTGCCGCCGCCGCGCCGAACCACGCCACGCCGCGGCGATGAGCTCTTCCTCCACCGCTGCACCTCCTACCGCACGCTCCGGCGTGTGGGACGGCTCCAAGGTGGACGACGACCACATCGAATTCCTCCGCCAGACGTGCCGCCTCCCCGACAAGAGCCTAGTGCGGGCCCGCGCAAGTGGAGAAATGTCGCCCGGCGCGGAGGAGGGCGGCGGGTCAGTATTCCGCCGCACCTCATGTGCGGCCTAGGGCTGCCGTGGCGAGCGGTTTCTTCCGCGCCTTCTTGGAGTTCAAGGGCTCGGCCGCACCACCTTACTCCGAATACGGTGGTGCTGCTGGCTGCCTTCGCCACCTTGTGCGAAGGCTTCCTCGGCATTCTCCCCACCATCGAGCTGTGGGGGGAGTTCTTCCAGTCCAAGCTCGGCACGCACGTCGCCGGCTTGCCGGCTCTGTGCGGCACCTTCATCTTGATGTGGAGATCGGTGGCCAACAACTCGTTTCCCACCATTCCGCTGATCAAGTCGGTGAAGATGTGGCAGCGATCCTATTTCTATGTGAAGAACGTCGCCCCAGAAGGCAACTGGGTCAATCTGCCGCCTTCTGGCCGGGCGTACTAGCGGGAGGCTCCCACCTGGTCCCACCGGCCAGACGCCGACTCCGCTGGTCCGCCGCCGTCAGCGACTCAAAGTCTTGTAGCGATCGGAGGGGCTTGACCGGGGCCGACATGCTGGCCGCCTTCATGGCGCGCCGAGTCATTCCGCTCCAAGGCCGACCTCATCTGATCTGTCAGATGAGCGGCCACCGGGACCCCAGTCGGCTGTGCTCCAAGGACATGCCCCACGCGGAGGTGGCGGACACGGTGAACTACATTGCGAACTGCAATCTCACAGCGGATTGGCAGTTCGGCAAGGAGCCGTACTCGCGCGCCAACCCCCCGCCTGTTGTAAGTCGTCTCTCTTCTTCTTCTGTTTTCTTTTTCAGCCGAATCCGACCTCTGATCTTTTTTGGTTTTTTCGAGTCAGAACCCCCTCATCCAGCCTTCAGCCGGCACCACGGGGCCGGCCCGTCAGTTCGTCCCCGACCGAGCGGAGAGCGACGTCGACGACCCTGACTTGGGGGCGGCGGCGATGGAGGCCGACGCCGAAGGAGGAGGAGGAGGAGCTGGCGACTTCAGGCCCTCGGCTACCTTTGCCGACTGGCCTGAAGATGACGGTGAGGGGGAAGTCTCCCCGCGCCACCAACCAAAGGTCGGCTAGCCGAGCGCGAGTTCCGCCACCGGCTTGGGTGGTCGAGGCGGCGCGAAGAAGCGCCGAGCCGGGCCGATCTTGCTTGGCGGCCAGTCAAAGAAGTTCAAGGGGGCGTCCGCCGCGACCAAGCGGGAAGAGGCGGTCGCAAAGGCCAACCGCTTCCGCAAGAAAGTGAAAAGGCCGCCACTGGTCTCCGCGTAAGTGCTTCCGCTTTTTGTCTTGTTTGCTTCCGGTGAATCTCGTCCAAATCTTTTACACGTCTTCCTCGCATCAGGGCTCCCCTTACTTTAGAGAGGGTTGCCGCCGCCTCCGTCTTGGGGTTGGCAGAGACGTCCGCAACTACTCGGCGGATTGACCCTGCCGCCGACCTCCAGGAAGCGACGGAGCGGAACGCGCAGGAGAAGCGCGATGAGGAAGAAGCTGCCCGCCTGGAGAAGGCGGAGGCCGAGAAGGCGCCGGCCTCCGCCGAAAGGAAGCTGGATGAAGCCGAAGCCGCCGTCGCGGCAAAGCGGCGAGCCGAGGAGGCCGAGCCCCTCCAATCGGCGTTGCTTGTCATCCCGCTGAGCTCCGCGCCGCCGCCCCCGGAGTTCACGGGGCAGACTGAGGGAGCCGGCGGCGAGCACCCCATCATGGAGAGGGAAGGCGGCGAGGCCTCCATGTCGGGCACGGCCGTGCCGCCACCGCCGCCTCCGCCGCCGTCTGGGAGCGCGCGAGGTAAACAGCAGGCGGACCCGCCGGTGTCGCCGACTTAAGACGAGGCCATGGCGAAGCTGCTCCTTCAAGTCACCTCGCCAGTGTGCCGCCGTCTTGAGAAGGCGATTTCGGCGCCACGCCCCTTGGAGAACGGCGCCGCCAGCTCGGCCATCCCAGACACCGAGGCGACAAGCGCCGCGCCCGTTGGGTGGGTGCGAGGAGGCGGCATGGGCCTGCTGAACCAGCGCTCGACGCTCAGCGCTGCGAGCCGAGGGCGACGCCATCCAGAACTGCACCAAGGCGCATCTGGCGTCGCGAGCCGCCGTTTGGGTATGCTTTCTTCTTTGAGTTTGTTTTTCTTGTTCTTCTCTATGGGGGCGTGCCAGCGCACCCACTGGGTGTTGTCCCCGAGTTTCGGGCCGGCTGCTGAGCAGGCGGCTCGAAACTCCATCTGGTGAATTCCAAATATTTACCTTTGTCTGAAATGCTTATCACAGGAGTATCACAACCTCCGCGTCACTTCCTTGAACCGCAATGTTGAGGAGCTGAGCAAGCGGACCGCCGACTTATCGAGAAGCCGGGGTGATTCTTCTTTCTTCTTTGCGGGGGCGCGTTGGCGCACCCGCGGGCTGTAGTCCCCGAGATTCGGGCCGACTGCTGAGTAGTCGGGCCGGATCTTCCCGGCGACCTTCTTAGTTGACGACTTAACGTCCTTTTTCTTTTTATTCTTCAGAGGCCAACGCCACTCTCCGACAGCAGCTGGGCGAGGCCGACACCGCCTTGCGGGCCAAGGGGGAGGAGTGCAGCAAGCTCGCCGCAGAGCGCGACCTGCTGGCTATGCAGCTGCCGGAGCAAAGGGAGCTGCTTAAGAAGGCGCAGGACGAGGCGGAGAAGAAAGAGGCTGCTCTCCTGGCCGAGTTTGAAAGCGAGCGCTCCTCCTAGACCGACAAGGAGGCACAGCTGACCTCCGGCTTCCATGAAATCGAGGACATCGTCTACGGTGAGTTTCTTTACTTTCTTTCTTTCAGCCGCTGACTATAAGTCGGGCTGACTCCTGATTTTTTGACTTGCTTCTTTTTCGTCTTGGCAGACTTCTTCCCCGGCCACACGCAGGCGGCCAATCAAGCCGTCGAGGCTTCTCGTGAGGCGCGGAGGGAAAATGGTGCGGAGATTGCTGCCAATGCCCCCCGGACCCTTGATGAGCAGCTTCTGAGCATCGAGCCTCGTCTGCGGTCGGTCCATCGGATGTTGCGCCGGCTTCAACGTGTCAGCGCCTAGGCGATTGCTGCCCTGTGGCCGGACATGCCTGTTCTGCGCACTCCCAGTCGGACTGCCGACTGGCTGGAGGTCGCGGCTGGCCTTCTTGAGGCCTAGAAGGGTTCCTCGGCCCGGGCTGGAGCGCGTCGGGCCTTGGAATTCGTCAAGGCGTGGTATCCAGGGCTGGATCTGGACCGGATGGCCGCGTTCCGGTCAGAGGCCCAGGCGGAGCTGCTGGCTGCGGAAGACGCCCTCATTTAGCATGCGGCAGCGATCGCCGGCTAAACGGATACCATCGTCTTCGTCCCTGAGCGGGCTGAAGACGGCGGGGAGGCGCCGCCGGAGTGGTTCCGGATGAACCCGGATTATGACAAGGACTCGGCGGAGGTGATCGGCTCCAGCGCCGAGGAGGAAGGCGAGGCGGAGGATGGAGGCGAGACGGAGGCGCCAGAAGACGGAGTGGGCAACCAACCTCAGCTCGACTGCGCCTCCAGCAACGAGCCGCGCCCGACTGGGCCGGCTGCCGCCGGAGATGATCAAGCCGAGATCGCCTTAGCCGGGCTGCCCCAAATACCGACACCGCCGTCTCCTCCGGCCCTCCAAACCCATCTGCCGCTTCCTAGGCTGCCGTCTTGCCTTTATTTTATCTGCTTTAATAGTGTTTGAAAAACTTGTTAATTCGCACAATTCCACCCGCGGGGGTGTATTTTGAACTTCTGCTTGAAGATTCGTCCAAGGGCCTATGATGTGTACATATTTATCCTAATTCTATCTTTCCTTGCTCATTGCTCCTATGGCTTTTTCATTTGCCGCCTTCCCTTAGTCGCCGCCTTGCCAGTCGGACAACCGCTCTGCGGACTGCCGTTTGGATCAAGTGCTTGGCTACTCTTGGGAAGGCAAGTATAACCATTTTTAGAGTCTTTTTAACAAGTTGGATAGAAAGCGGCAAGCCGACTACTCAAGAGTCGGCTTTGCGAAGAGAGGCTGGAAACCGGCTTAAGCTATGTTTATGCTTTGAGTCCTTAGCCATTTTCCATGTGGCGCCCATTCTTCCTTACTCCTGCCCACCAAACAGTCGCTCTGCGAGCTGCGGCTTCTAACAGGAGATTGCTTAGGCACCACACTCTACTTGTCCGACTGAAGGAAGCATTCCATAGAGCGAGGCAGCGAGTCCCCGGGCCGACTAGTCGAACCAGGTGCCAAGCGGCATAACAAAGAGTAACATACTCGAAGGCATAATTCTTATCATACAGATAACAAAAAAGGGCAGTCCCCGAGCTCGTCTCGGGGGGCCCGAAGTCTTGGTACTTTAATACAAAAGGTAGCGTGGTACATACTGCATCAACTGTAAAATCTTCGGAGAAGATTTGCATTCCATGGCCGTTCCGTCTCCTTGCCGGAGTCGTCCCTCTTGCGTGCTCGGGGCTTCTGAGCGTCGATCAGGTAGTAGGAGTCGTTGCCCAGCACTTTGCTGATAATGAAGGGGCCTTCCCAAGGCGCCGAAAGCTTGTGATGGCCGTCAGCTTGTGATCGCCCTCTTGGAAAGATCTCGGCCTGACCTTCCTGTTGTAGTAGCGGCGTAGGCTCTGCTGGTAGATGCTGGACCGGCTGAGTGCCAACAGCCGGCCCTCTTCCAGCAGATCGACGCCATCTGGACGTGCTTCTTCTGCTTCCTCCTCGGCGTACATGGTGACTCGCGGGGAGTCGAACTCTATGTCCGTTGGGATGATGGCTTCAGCACCGTAGACGAGGAAGAAAGGTGTGAAGCCGGTTGACTTGTTTGGAGTTGTGCGCAAACTCCATAGGACGGCTGGCAACTCATCAAGCCAACAGCCGGCCGAACTCTCCAGTCGTTCGACCAGTCGAGGCTTGATGCCAGACCGGATGAGGCCGTTTGCTCGCTCTACCTGGTCGTTTGACTGCAGATGGGCAACGGACGCTAAGTCCAGTCGGATGCCTCGTGTCACGCAGAAACGGGCCAGGGCGCCTTTGGCAAAATTTGTGCCATTGTCGGTGATGATGCTGTGTGGTACGCCGTATCGAGTCGTGATGTCGACGATGAAAGTCACTGCAGTTGGACCATTCAACTTCTTGATGGGCTTTACTTCTATCCACTTGGTGAACTTGTCCACCGCGACAAGTAAATGAGTTAGGCCACCTCGTGCTACTTTGAATGGTCCTACCATGTCCAGGCCCCAAACAGCAAAGGGCCAGGCGATGGGGATAGTCTTGAGTGCGGAAGCCAGCTTATACGGCTTGGAGCGGAACATCTGGCACCCCTTGCATTTTTGCACTAACTCCTTGGCCTCTTCTAGGGCCGTTGGCCAAAAGAAACCGTGTCGGAAGGCTTTGGCGACGAGGGGTCTTGAGGCCGCATGGTGGCCCTTTTCGCCTTGATGGATGTCTTGAGAATTGCTTGGCCTTGTTCTCGCTCGATGTAACGCTGGTAGACACCAAAGGACGCCGCACTGACCAGCTCTCTGCTGACTATGGTGTAGGCTGCCGTCATGCTGTACTTGCCGAGCCAAGATTTCATCGGTTGGTAGCTCTCTGCTTACTAGGAACTTCAGGATGGGCTGGGCCCATGAGGGTGCTGCTATTTCTTCAACTGCCAGTACTGCTACTTGGACGAGGGCGGCTGGGCTGGGAGGCGGCGGGCTGGAGTCTGCGGCCGCTTGCTGGATTGATGAAGTCCCCGGGCCGACTGGTGCAGTCCCCGGGCCGACTGGTGCAGTCCTCGGGCCGAGCTCTGGAGTCTTCACTATGGTCGCCGCAGTCCCCGGGCTGGGTTCTGAAGTCCCCGGGCCGACTTCGACTGCGGCATTCTTGGGGCCATCTGCAAGAATTCTCGTGCCGTCTGCTGAGGCTCTTGAGTTGGATCTGACTTCTTCAGGGGGAGCCGGCACAAAAATGGAGTCTGATTCTGGTGAAGGCTTAACAGATGGCTTGGGGAGGCGCTGAAGGGCGACGCCGGATGGTATTGCCTGGCGGGTGGAGCCGATTCATGCCAGGGTGTCTGCTTGGTCGTTGTCATTTCTTGGCACGTGAAGGAACTCGCACCCCTCAAAATATCCACTGAGTTGCTGTACAAGGAAACGGTAGCTCGCCATGTTTGCATCTTTGGCGTCCCAATCGCCAGATGACTGTTGGACCACCAATTCGGAGTCGCCATAACACAGGATCCGGCGAATGCCAAGTTCTTTGGCAAGCCGGAGCCCGTGAATGAGCGCCTCGTATTCGACGACGTTGTTGGAGGCGGCGAAATGGATCTGCAGCGGACATTTGAGCTTGTCACCTTTGGGGGAAGTGAGGACAACGCCGGCTCCCAAGCCGGTGCGCATCTTGGAGCCATCGAAATGCATCCGCCAATGGGTGGAGTCGCACCTTTGGCAGGTATCGGGTCTCGGCCCGGTCGACGAGGAAGTCGGCGGTGCTTGCGACTTGATGGCGGTGCGGGCTGGTAATAGATAGTGTAGGGGGCCAGCTCTATGGCCCATTTGGCCACTCGCCGAAGCATCTCGGCCGATGATCTCGGCTAGTGGGGCTGTGCAAACCACAGTGATTGGATGCTCTTGAAAGTAAGGCTTCAACTTCTTGGCGGCAAAGTGCACGCCGTAGCACATCTTCTAGTAGTGGGGGTAGTTGTTCTTGGAGGTTGACAGTACTTCGCTCAGGTAATATACCGGTCTCTGGACAGGTAGCGCCTTGCCTTCCTCCTTGCGCTCAACTACAATGACTGTGCTGACTACCCGGCTGGTGGCGGCAATGTACAGGAGCATGGGCTCTTTAGGAGTCTGGGCCGCCAGCACAGGGGGAGTAGTCAACATTTTCTTCAACTGGAGAAAAGCTTCATCCGCCTTGTGGTTCCATTCGAAGATGGTGGTCTTCTTCATGAGCTGGTATAAAGGGAGAGCTTTCCTGCCCAGCCAACTGATGAATCGGCTGATGGACGCCAAGCAGCCGGTCAACTTTTGCACATCTAGCAGTCGGCGGGGAACTTCCATCCTCTCGATGGCCTTGATCTTCACAGGGTTGCACTCTATGACGCGTTCAGAGACCAGGAAATCAAGGAGTTGGCCGGCTTGTACTCCGAAGACGCACTTCTCAGGGTTGAGCTTGATCTGGAATCGGCGCAGGTTCTCAAAGGTTTCCTTAAGGTCTTCCAGCAGTGTTCCACGTTTTTCCGTCTTCACCACCACATCGTCCACGTAGACGTGGGCGTTTCTGCCGAGTTGCTTGAGGAGGCACTTCTGCATGCAACGCTGAAAGGTGGCGCCGGCATTCCTTAAGCCGAACGTCATGGTCAGGTAGCAGAAGGCTCCAAACGGCATGATGAAGGCGGTCTTCAGTCTGTCAGCCGGGTTCAGCTTGATCTGGTGATATCCTGAATATGCATCTAAGAAGCTCAACAGCTCGCATCCGGCTGTGGAGTCTATCACCTGATCAATTCTCGGCAGAGCGAACGGGTCCTTGGGGCAAGCTTTGTTGAGGCTTGTGTAGTCAATACACATACGCCACTGCTTATTCTTCTTCAGTACCAGGACCGGGTTTGCTAACCATTCTGGAAAGAACACTTCCACAATGAAACCGGCTGCTAGGAGCCGGGCTATCTCTTCTCCAACAACTCTTCTCTTCTCTTCTTACAGGCGGCGCAAGGGCTGCCTGATGGGCTTCACATCAGATCGGACATGTAACTTGTGCTCGGCGAATTCCGTCGGTACACCTGGCATGTCTTTAGGGGACCATGCGAAGATGTCCCGATTCTCACGGAGGAAATCGACGAGCTCGCCTTGCTATTTGCTGTCAAGGTTTGCACCTATGACATGATACCTCTCTGGTGCTCCGGTCCAAGGGTATCTTCTTCGTTTCTTTGGCCGGCTTGAACGAGCCCTCAGCTTCCGACTCCTTGGGGTTGGGCGATATCTCGGGCTGCTTGCCGGCCATCGCCACAACCCGATCAAGAAGCCGCTTCTCAGCTGCGATCACCAGGGACTCGGCTAGCCGACTGCTTTCAGCCGCGCAAGCGGACGACTTTCTGTAGTCGCCGGCTACGGTCAGGATCCCCTTGGAACTCGGCATCTTCATCTTGAGGTAGGCGTAGTGGGGGACCGCCATGAACTTGGCCAAAGCAGGTCGGCCAAGCAGAGCGTGGTACGGACTTTCGAGGTCCACCACTTGAACCAAACTGCTCTCGGCGGAAATGATCTTTGTCCCCAAAGAGGACATCTATCAGGATCTTGCCGATCGGTGAGCAGGAAAGGCTGTACAATGCCGTGGAACACAGTCCCGCTGCTCAAGCTGTCTTTGCTTGATTCCTAACTTCTCCATGGTGTCCTTATGCAGGATGTTGATGCTATCGCCTCCGTCTATCAGCACTCGCGAGAAGCGAGCGGCCCGCCTATCCGCTGCAAGGGTGGCTCCCAAGACCAGGGCGTAGGAGCCCGGACTCGGCATCACCTCTGGGTGATCAGCTCTGCTCCAACTAATATGCCTTTCGGACCAGTGGATGAACTCTGGAGTATCTGATGCTACTGCATTCACCTCTTGCTGCTGCAGCCGCTTGCTGCGTCGATCGTCGGCCACACTGGTGAACACCACATAGGCTCCATGCTCTTCTGGGTACTCATCTTGCATCGCGCCGGCCCGAGAGCCGGCTCTTTGGGGGCGGTGGTGGAGGCGGCCCAGCGAAAGCGGGAGGCAGGAGGCCGTCTCCTTGGCGATCTGGTGAGCGATGGCACTTCCGGGTGGTGTGGTTTGACGGCTTCGCGCCGCTATGGAACTTGCAGGGACCATCTAGAGTCTGCTCGTAAGAGAAGGCCGGCAACCAGTTGGATTTGCCGCCTTTCTGTCGCTTGGCCGGAGGCTGCCCTTCCGGCTGCTGGTCTTCGACTGTCGCAACCTGCCGGCTGCTGGAAGCTGGCTGTGGGGCCTTGCGCTTGTGATCATTCTGTTGCTGTCGCCGACTGGTGTCTCCAGCCGGAGTTCTGGGAGCCTGAGGAGCCACTTTGTCGGTCGCACTGACTTGAATCTCCGCCTTCATGGAGGAGTCGGCTATGGCGTACTTATCTGCTATGATCAGCAGCTCGTCGAGGGTCTCCGGCTCGTCGCAGAAGAGCTTGTGCTTGAGGAGCACTACTAGAAAAAGTGCTATAGATGGGATTGACACTAATGGCGCACCAGACAAGCGGTGCGCCATTAGTATATACTAATGGCGCACCACCTTCTGATACGCCATTAGAGTTGAAACTACTAATGGCGCACCTGGGCCGAGGTGCGCCATTAGTATCAAATTTTTTTTTTGAACTAGTGCGCCTGTCCAAACATACTAATGGCGCATCCAGACTTAGTGCGCCATTACTAGTTGTAAGTAGTAATGGCGCACCTGTCGGAAAGTGCGCCACTAATGTTGTTTTTTAATTATATTTTTTATTCCTTTTTTGCAAAACTACTAATGGCGCACTGTCCCACAGTGCGCCATTACTAGTTTAAACTAGTAATGGCGCACTTTGGAAGAGTGCGCCATTAGTATGTTTTATTTTTGCAAAACTACTAATGGCGCACCACAAGAAGGTGCACCTTTAGTAACCTGGATTACTAATGGCGCATGTAGGGCTGGTGCGCCATTAGTAAGTGGGCAGCAACAAGATATTTTGGACAGCCTCTCCCCTACCCACACTCACTTTCTCCCCACTTCATTCTCTCCACCTCCTCCTTGTCTCGGGTGCCTCCTCTTTTTCACCTCATTTCCACCATAGATTCATTCAAATTAAGTGGTTAAATTACCTTGTTTTGATAGGTAAGTAAGGGGAAGCTATATTTATGTTGTTCTCCCTACAACAATGTGCACATGCACTTTTTATGGCCTAGCTAGATCTATGTATGTTCGTGGTGTTGCATATGTTTGTGGTGTTGCATATGTGTTTGTGTTTGGAGGTGTACCGGTATTTGAAATGCGATAGTTGCCAATATTTTGCCGGAATGTTGATTCATTTCTGTTTCGGCGAGAATTTTGGCATTAAGCATTCTTTTTGGTCCTATTTTAGGGAAAGTCATGCCAAATTTTTTCTTGGTTCTAAAATATCGTTTTTCTCTACCCCGCAGGCGACCATGGTCCGCACGATGACCGAAGGCATTGTGAATAGGTTTTTGAGGTCCGCGAAGGCCGAGATGCTTCAAAAGAACGAGACGTAGATAAGATGTCCGTGTCGAAGATGCAAGTCAAGAGCCTTATTGCGGACCCGGATTCCGGGCAGGTATGGGACCACCTGCTCTTGCGTGGTTTCATGGATGGCTATCGGTGGCAAGGTGATGAAGATGACTACGAAGTCGTCCATGGGGGCCGGGCAAGAAATGAGGAAGGGCAGTAAGACAACCACCGCGGGTCGGGGCGAGAAGACGAAGAATCCCTAGGAGATGATCACGACGGTGATCTTTGTACGATCATCATGTAGAAGATGCAGGACATGATGATGAGGAAGATGCCGCAGCAGACGACGGGCATGATCATGAAGATAATGATGCCGGCGGAGCAGACGACGCTGGACCATCGATGGGCTGCGTGCAGGACCCTCATATTCAAGAGCTGCTTCTCAAGCAGACGGATAACACAAGAGCTGCCGCCCGAGAGAAAGTCAAGATGGATCAACTTGAGTTAGACGCGGTTACTCCATTGTATGAAGGATGCAGGCCGAGGATACCCGCTGAAAGTAACGCTCATGGCTCGAGATGAAGGTAAAACACAAAATGACCGACGATGCTTCGACGAGAACATGTCATTCTGGCACAAACGTCTTCCCAAGGGGAACAAGTGCCCGACTAGTTTGGAGGAGGCTAAGAAAATCGTGTGTCCTCTGGATTTACCGCACGTGAAATACCATGTGTGCATGAACAATTGCATCATTTATCGAGACGAGCACCCAGAGTCTACCATATGTCCGGTTTGCGGCGTCACTTGATACAAGAAGAGGAAGAAAGCTCCTCGAAAAGTGGTGTGGTACTTTCCGATCACTCCTCGTCTGCAGTGGTATTTCGCGGACCCTAAGGTAGCAAAGCTCCTGCGTTGGCACGCGGATAGAGAGGAGAAGAAGCGAAGATGACGCAAATGATCCGGAGAGAGATAAAAGACAAGATCTGAGTCACCCTAAGGATGCGAGCGATGGCAAGCGTTGAACTTCAAGACCCAGAATTTGGGAAGGATCCAAGGAACATCGTCTTTGGGCGCGAGCACCGATGGAGTCAATCTGTTTGGCAGCCAGAGAAGCACACATAGAACCTGGCCTGTGTTTGTGTGGATGTACAACCTTCCCCCATGGTTGTGCATGAAGAGGAAGTACATTCACATGAGTATGCTAATTGAAGGGCTGAAACAACCAGGGAACGACATCAATCATTATCTGGGGCTGCAGAAAGAGGAGCTTGACACGCAGTTGAAAACGCCAGCCAATACGAGGGACGCCGCAGAAAGAATATTTCCCTATGAGAGCTGCCTGCTCACGACGGTGCACGACTATCTCGATTCTGAGATATCTCGCGGGCAGGTAGTCCACGGATTTTACGGATGCGTAAGGTGCATGGATGACACAATGTATCGCCAGCTAGATAGAGATCTCGGGTCTTCGAAAACCGTGTTCATGGGACATCGAAGGTGGCTTCGCGACGATGACCCGTGGAGGAAACGCAAGGATCTGTTCAATGGTGAAACCGAACCCCGAAAACGCCCGTGTACGAGGAGCGGCGAGGAAATAGACAAGCTGTTGAAAAATTGGAAAGATTGCCCACTGCCGGGAAAGAAGCAAAAGGCGCCAGAGTCGGGAAAGAAGCGAAAGGCGCCAGAGCCACTGCTGAAGGTATGGAAAACGAGGTCTGCATTTTACGGGACTTGCCGTCTTGGAAGATCCATCGTGTGCCTCACAGCCTTGATGTCATGCATATCACGAAGAACGTGTGCGAGAGTCTGCTTGGTACCCTGCTCAACATGCCGTAGAGGACCAAAGATGGGCCGAAAGCAAGGGCAGACTTGAAATCAATGGGCATCGAGCGGAGCTTCACGCTAATGATGATGATGATGATGATGATGATGATGATGATGATGATGATGATGAGGCGAAGCAGGACACGATGAAGTCGTCATAAAGGCAAAAAGGCCAAGAAGACCGGAAATGACTACCCTCCGCGTGCTTCACTCTAAGTCGAGGAGATCGAGCAGTTTTCACCTGCCTCCTAGGAGTAAAACTTCCTTACGATTCGCTGGGAAGATAAGTAGATACCTAGACCCAGCGAAGCAGAAGTTCAGTGGGATGAAGTCTCACGACTGTCACGTGCTGATGACGCAGATACTTCCAGTTGCAATCTGTGGGATCATGGACGCGCATGTCTGTAAAACGCTATTTGGCCTATGCAACTTTTTCGACGCGATCTCTTGGAAGTCGATTGGCGTGAGGCAACTCAGAAGGCTACAGGAAGAGATCGTGGTGATACTATGCGAGCTTGAGATGTACTTCCCGCCCGCATTCTTCGACGTTATGGTGCATCTGCTGGTCCATATAGTGGAGGATATCATCCAACTTGGGCCGACGTTCCTGCACAGCATGATGCCGTTCGAAAGGATGAATGGTGTCATCAAAGGATACGTTCGCAACATGTCACGTCCAGAGGGAAGTATAGCCAGGGGCTTTCTGACCGGAGAGTGCATCTCCTATTGCACGAATTATCTAGGCATTGAGAACCCCGTTGGTCTGCCCGTCAACAGGCACCTCGGCAGGATCGCTGGATGGGGTCACCGTGAGGGTGGGCGAAAGGACCAAAAGACCAGCTCGGAAAGCCAGGCGCACGAGGTTCAAGAACTCAAGGCACAGGTGGCGCAGATTCCGGAGATTGTCCAAGAGCAAGTGCAACAACAACTCGGAGCGACGATCACCGCCATTGTGTCTACCTTGATCGAGGGGTTGAGTGCGTGGATTGTGGGTGGCCAACAGGGGCCGCTCCCGATTCCTAGCTTCACGGCCAGCAACTCGCTGAATGCGATGGTGGGGCCATTGGTGTCTCTGGCGGAGGCGGCATTGGTGTCTCCGACGCTGGCACGGGAGCTTAATGCACCCGGGTGTACGCCGGCCGCCACCTCTACAAAGAAGCGGCCCCTCCGGTTAATCGCTACGCCCGCCATTGGCGGTGCCTCGACATTAGCCGAGCTCGACTCCATCATCATGGTAACTAATTAAGCCTCTCTCGGCCGAGGACTTCGCCTCCTTGCCTTTGACTGGGCATCCCTGACGCCCTACATGTTTTCGCAGGGCGCCGCCGACATTCCGTGCACTCTCCTGCACTTCGTGAACAACGAGTTGGTCGATGTCGCCAAGGGTAAAATCGTTCAACCGGGCAACCCCTTGTTCCACAGTACCCAGATGCCACCCAACTTGTTTAGGGTTCAACTGGTTCGGTGCTGCCGAGCTGCGACGAGTTGTTACCTCCGATTCGACCCGTCGGGGCCGACGATGATGACGTGATGACCCTCGGCGCCGCTGAGCTGGCCCTGCTTTGGCGTAAGAGTCGATTCGTTTGGGGCGGGGACACCACCCCAAAGACAACAACGCCCGCCGTGCGGCGCCAAGTCGGCCCCATGGCAAGGCCGCCATAGCGATGCGGACATCCCTATGCCATCGATCCAAACATGCATATGGCACAGGATCGAACGACGCATTTACGACGATACATTTGGCAACGCGTCGATCAGTACTTTGCCGATCATGGAGTACGGTGGCGACTTCATGGGGCCTCCTTCTCAAGAACCCAACCCAACAAAAGACGTGCGCGATCTAGCTGGTACCGCTGGAGAAGCCAAGTTGCAACAGGCGTCGTCTGGGGTTCAGCTCTCTGGAGACGCCTCCAGCTGGCGTCTTCACCGATCCTCAGATAGGCGAGGTGCGAAATATTATCAGCCCCAACACACTCAAGAAGGCGGTCTGTGAGCATAACTCGGTCCCATTACAAGAGAAGAAGAAGGCACGCAAAAGAAAGACTAACAAGGGTGCGGGTCAGCCGGCACCGAGTACGATCCGTGCTGGACGGGCCACCTTCACCTGAGGATATCTCGAGGAGGGTGCATGTGGCGGGTAGGGCGATGCTACCGACAAATATGCTCAATGCTGCAACCGGTGCTATGCGGAGTCTGCATGACAGTGTTCTTTCTTTGGAGAAGCGGCGTCTCGAGAGAGAGAAGGATGTGGCATACCCGGTTTCGTGGCCAAAGGTGCCAGAGGGCAAGGGCTTTGTGGATAACTCCATCGGGCGTACGATCGTCCTGCGGTTTCATGACATCCACGCTATGTTGAACCTTCATCCGCTGCACTACACCTTCGTTCGGCTGTTTTCGCTGAGTATGGAGATGCGGATCATTCGCGACAAGACCCCGGACGTCGTGATAGTCGACCCCTTCTACATGCGTGCCAAGATCTTGGGCGTGGCGGGGACCGGCAAGTCGCGAGTTCTTACCTCGAAGGCTCATTCTGGCAAACCAAGATAAGGATAACTTCCTCGTGCCTTACTTTCCCGAGTAAGTCCTCCCCTCAACTGGCCTGTAACATATGAATTCTTAGATTTCGATCGTTTTTCTTTTAACATTCCGTGTTTTCTGCAGTGACACACAATCCACGCTCATCCTCCTAAGCCCCAAATATTCCATGGCCACGTATTTCGACCCGGACCGTCAGTCGAACGTAGACTACACAAATGTCAAGAAGGTTCTTGATGATGTTCTCCCTGCCACGCCCAATCTGGAGGCACCTTCACCAGGCCTATTCGTAAGTACGGCAAGCACGTGTTCTCCCACAATACAACGTTCTGCTGCGTCAAGCAGCCGCCTGGCGGTCAGAAGGGTGCCTACTACGCCATCCATCACATGCGAGCGATTGTACGGGACCATCATCAACTTCTGCTACCGAGTAAACTCAAAGGTGGAGCGCGGCGTGTCGGCAATCCAGGACGCGGACATCAGACAAGAATTCTTTCGCATCCAGTCGGAGTTTGCGGAAATCATCCATCAAGATGTCCTTCGTACCTCGGGGCAGTTCTACCTCAGAAATCAACCTCCGGTCCCTTGAGTCGAGTCGAAAGCAGTGATGTTGTGTCTAGTTCTGAAATTTCGATTGGCTCATGTTGTAATTAAACTTTAATGAACTTGTAGTATGTCTCTTTGGTTTCGAGAGTCGTTCAACTTAGATGTAATCGATGCTATTAATGTCTTGCTTTTCTCTTCCGATCGTTACATTTGCATACTTATATACTGCTTATGTATTGTCGTGAATTGGTACTAACGTTTACGTTTGGCTAGTTCATAGCGATGCCATCGTATGTCGTGTACAAGGGTAAGGTTCCTGAGTCTCTGACGACTTGGAGGAGTGTCGGACACAGGTTCACCGATTCAGCGGTAACAGTTACAAAGGGTACACCACTAGGTCCAAGGCCGAATCTAGATACGCCCGCTATCTAGCGGGAGAGGGGAGGGAGCGTTGGAGGAACCGGATGAAGACGAGTTTCATCGTGATGATGCTCATTGTGATGACCGCAGCTCTCTTCTATGTGATGGTAGTTTAGATGATCGATATCGACTTGTAATGTGAACACAAACTTGCTACTCGCAGTCTCGAGACTTGTAATATAATGTTCTATCTTTGTTCGGTCTTTTCAATTCGGAGGCTAATATGATAAATTGTATTCGGAGACTAATATGATGAATTGTATTCAGAGACTAATCTTCTATTGTATTCGATGAATCTGTTGTTGATGTGTGTTGTCTATATTTTGTCCAATTATACATTTTGTAATCTGTGCAAAAAACAGAAAATAAAAAAATAAAAAAAACCTAATATTCATACTAATGGCGCATCACATCACAGTGCGCCATTAGTATGCCAATGGATACTAATGGCGCATCATTAAACAGTGCGCCATTAGTATGCCGAAGTTACTAATGGCGCATCTTGTTGTCGTGCGCCATTAGTATGCCGAAGCACCTGGGTATACATGGCCCCCTGGGAGGCATACTAATGTCGCACTGTTGTATATACTAATGGCGCATCTGGGGTGCGCCATTAGTATACCAGATAGTAATGGTGCACCAGCGGTGCGCCGTTAGTAAAATATACTAATGGCGTGGCACTAATGGCGCATCACTAATGCGCCATTAATGGCCAAATTAGGTGCGCCATTAGTAGGCCTTTTCCTAGTAGTGGAGGGTGCCTTCTCTGCACCCGGCGGTGAAGTACTCGATAGCTTGCACCTCGTGCACGCCCTCGCAGGAGTTCCGAAGCTCGGCCCAACGCGTGAGGTACTCGCGAGTTGACTCTTTGGGGCCTTGCACGCACAAGGAAAGCTGGCGAGGCTTGGGAGGTCGCTTGTACGTGCTTGTGAAGTTGCGGACGAAGGCTTCGGTGAAGTCGACCCAGCTGTTGATGCTGCGGGGCTTCAGGTTGTTCAACCATATCCGGGCCGTGCCCTGGAGCATGAGCGGAACATACTTTACGGCAACACGCTTGTTGCCGTTCGCTATGTTGACGGCCGTGGAGTAGTCGACCAGCCAGTCTTCCGGCTTTACGGAGCCGGTGTATTTGGGCGTATCTCGGGGGAGCGTGAACCCTCTGGGAAAGGGCTCGTCTCGGATGCGAGGTCCGAAACAGGGCGGACCCAACTCGTCTTCTTCTTCCAGCGCCAGGGATCGATGGAGTCGGTCGATCCGGTGGCGGGCGTCGTTTTCTCCGACTCCCTCTCGGCGGCCAAGGCGGTGGCCGAGAGTCGGATGCTCGACGGGTGGCGAGGAGACTCGCCTTTCTCTGCGAGGAGGAGGAGGCAGATAGTCGTCCCGCCGTTCCACTACTCTTGGGCGGCCGTCTTGGTCGCGCTCGATGGAGATGTGAGTCGGACTGTGGCTGCCAGCCGGATCCTTGTTTTTTCTTCCGCGGACACCGCCAGTCGGCATCGGAGACGTCGCACCTTGATCTCGGCGGGGAGGCAGGTCGTCGTTTTGCCGTTCGCGGCGCTCGTCTTGCGCCGGCCTGAATTCTGCGTGGCGGCTGCGTCGAGGGCTGCTTTCGACTTCGCTCCGTCATCGAGCTGCGCTCTTCACCCTCGAAGTTGTCCAGCTTCGTCGCCGCCGCGCTGGCGCGCGGATGTTCTCCGCAGGCGTGGCGTACACAGGGCGATTGGCCCCGAACAGGTTGGCGATGGCTACACCGCGCTGTTGGACCGCGCTGTTGGCAGGCTTCTGACAAGCGTCTCATGCTTGCCAGCTTCTTCGCGCGTTCGATGAGCTGAAGGCGGCGTGCCTCCAGCATCTCTGCGTCAGCGTCCTCCGGAATAGGCGCGGTCAGGTCTTGCAGAGCCGCGTCGAGAGGGTCCTGAGCTCCTTCGCCGGAATGCTCTATGACGGTGCTTCCGCTGCTCTCCGCGCGAGGGAGCGGCTCACCGTAGACCACCACGTTGGTGGGGAACGCGTCAAGCGACGCGGCATCGGAGTCGACCAGCATTGGGTCGGTGGAGCCTACGGACTCCAGGTCCATGGCAGGCTCGCCGGCGACGTGGAGTTGGTCGAGGAGGCCCGCGAGGAGGCTCTCGGGGCCACCCGTGACTGCGTCGGATGCAGGCTCGTCGGAGAGGCGAACCTCGCCGACAAGTTCGGCGAGGCAGCTGGCCACGCAGGCGATCGCAGCGCTGTGCAGCGTGTCGGCATGGACTCCGTCTGGCGTGCTAGGCTGGCTGCACTCGCTAGGGACGAAAAGGATTCCCGTCCAGAGCAGGTCTCCGGACGACGGTGCACCTAGCCCTATGGTGGGCGCCAAATGTCGGGGGTTGGGTGCGACATATGCCAAAGGATGGCTTATCATGGTGGGGGCGAGTAGAACGTCGCCGGTGCTGAGAAGCAGGATGAGGCGAAGGCATGCACGTCGGCGGATCTTACCCAGCTTCAGGGCTCTCCGTGGAGATAATACCCCTACTACTGCTCTACGGGGTCTCCGCATGATCACTATGGCAAAGTGGGTACAAGGTTGCTCCTTCAGCTGCTTGGGGTGAGGAAGGAGAAGGGCACGGCTAGGTCTCCTCTTCCCTCTATGTGTGTCTAAAACTATTAGGGTCCAACCTCTTGCATGGGTGCCCCGGGGGGTTTATATAGGCCTACCCCCCGGGGTACAATGGTAATCCGGTGGCGCGGGTCCCAGCCGTCTGTCTCTCAGTCGCCGTCTTCTCCGACTGTTGGGGCCCGCCGACTAGTGGGCCCCTTGGCCAGCATGGGCCGACAGGCCTTGTCACTTGTGGCGGGTCTTGCCGGCTGCGGATTACTGTAGCCGCGCCTCTAATGACGCTGGCTTGGTCATGGGGTCATGGCAACAGTGCCACCGCCCGACGGGCGATCACTGTTGCCCTTCTCAGTCTTGTCTGGTTAATGGCGTGCGGGGCCCGTGGGAGGGGCCGGCCGACTCCTGGGGGCCGACTCCCAACGGGTCCGTCTTGTGGCGCTCTCGCCGTCTTCTGCACCCCCGCCGACAGGCGGGTCCCGCCGTCTCTGGGTCGTACAGACAGGCCGTCGTGGGCACAGGGATCTGCCCACGGGGCTGATGTCAGGGCCGGCATGGCAACAGTGCCGCGCCGGATGGAGATCTTCGTTGGTACGACGCACTGTGGCCATGCATGCCCTTTGTGAACGGGGCAGGGATGGGCTGCGCGGTGGCCGCACCCCATCCCATCCATAGTCGCGAAGGCAGGAGGTGGTTGGAGTCACGGGCCGACTCCCCATAGCCGGCTCCTCTAGAAGCCGCCAGTTGGGAGTCGGCTTATCTCGAAGCCGTCCCTGGGTCTCGGCCGTGAGGGGCAGTCGGCGGCTCTGCCGCCGACTCTCAGAAAGCGGCTCTTCGTCTTGGGGTCTTGAGGGGCGCAGCCTGCCCCGATGTCTTGAAAGGTCCGGGGGCTCGGGTTTGCCTACCCGTGGCCCATTACTCCGACACATCGTGTCCCCAGCCTCCTGTTACCATTAGCCTTAGACGCACAGTTCGGGACCCCCTACCCGAGATCCGCGGTTTTGATACCGACATTGGTGCTTTCAATGAGAGTTCCTCTGTGTTGTCACTATAAGGCTTGATGGCTTCTCCAACCTTCAACCACGCCGTCCTGGGTGAGACCTTCCTCCTTGGACAGATCTTCGTGTCTGGCGGCTTCGCGCTGCGGGCCAACTCGCTTGGCCATCTGGAGCAGAGCGATAGCTACGCCCCTGGCCGTCAGGTCAGATTTGGAAACCAAAACTACGTTGCCGACATCCGCGGTGACTTGATCTTCGATGGATTCGAGCCCGTGTCAGGAGCGCCGAACGTTCACGACGTGCATGACCTAGATCTGGAACGATCTGGAACCGCCTCCCGCGGGGCGCTGGGCAGCCACTTCATCATATGACGTCTATATGGTGGACACGCCTAAAGAAGACAATGGTGACAAAAAGGACACAATGGAGAATAAACCCCCTGAAAAAAGCAAAAACGACGGCGCAGGCGCCGCTCTAAGTCCAGTCACAGAAAAAATAGCGATAACAACCCAAAACAAGATGACACTCCGGTTGACTCCAAATGCGACAATGACCATAGGGACCCAGCGATGGAGCAGGATAAGATAGGTCATGCCGAACACAGCTCGGAGCAGACGCCCGATCACAGCGATCCAGAGGGCCGAACTCATCATACTACCTCCAAAGAGGAGGACAGTCCGGTCGACGATGCATTCATCATCTCAGAAAAGCGTCGGGAGCAAGGTAATCTCCGCAGAAGGCTCCTGGCCACGACGAGGAGCTTGAAGAAACATAAGCAAAGGCTTAAAACCGCACAGGATACGCTCAACCGAAGATGGAATAAGGTGTTGCACACCAAGGGAAAATGTGGCGATGATTGCCACACAAAGTGCTACCCAGAGCGCAAACTGCTACCCAAATTCGACGACGAAGCCGCAACGCCCGTTCCTCCAAGAAACAATATGGCCACTCAGCCGGACCAACCACCTCATGGCTAAAATAGAACAACCACCGATACCGCACACGATTTACGAGAGCCCCTCGACAAGAAGGCCAATGCGGCCAGATCCATCTACGTGTCAAGAGGACATGCTCCGACACGGGATTATGGTCACCACAACGATCATAGTGATCGAATACCAGCCCGGAATCAACACTGGGAGCAACAACAGCCGACAGCATGTTGCGACACGGCCAGATACAGAGGAGCTGCGCACCCCTGTGCTTCACCGATGAGGTGCTGAATCATGAATTTCCACAGGGATTCAAACCCGTGAATATAGAGTCATACGACGGAACGACGGACCCTGGGGTCTGGATTGAAGATTTTATCCTTCACATACACACGGCTCGTGGGGATGGCCTTCATGCCATCAAATACCTCCCCCTCAAGTTAAAAGGACCAGCTCGTCATTTGCTGAAAAGCTTCCCCGAAAACTCAATTGGAAGTTGGGAGGAACTTGAGGATGCTTTCAGGGCCAACTTTCAAGGAACCTATGTCCGGCCTCCAGATGCTGCCTATTTAAGTCACATAATACAATAGCTCGGAGAGTCGGCCCGCAAGCTTTGGAACAGATTCCTCACTAAGAAGAATCAAATTGTCGACTGTCCGGATGCCGAAGCCTTAGCGGCCTTCAAACACAGTATCCGAGATGAGTGGCTTGCCAGACACCTCGGCCAAGAAAAGCCGAGAACGATGGCAGCGTTAACATGCCTCATGACCCGATTTTGTGCGGGCGAGGACAGCTGGTTGGCCCGTAGAGGCACCAGCGACCCAGGCACATCCAAAATTCGAGATGGCAACGGGAAGCCACGGCGCACTAAGCACAAACGTCGGAATAACGATAGTCCAGACAACACGGCGGTTAACACCGGATTCAGGGCCCCTCGACCTGGTCAAGCAAAGAAGCCATTTAAGGGCAGTAAAGAGGAACCATCCAGCCTGAAGAAAGTCCTGGACAGATTGTGCCAAATGACACTTCCGACAAACCTGCAAATCATACCCACAGAGAATGTTGGGTTTTCAAGCAGGCCGGCAAGTTAAACGCTGAACACAATGGAAGGGAAACACCAAGCGAAGACGAGGATGAGCCTCGCCAGCCTAACACCAGGGGTCAGAAAAAATTCCCACCGGAAGTCAAAATGGTAAACATGGTACACGTAACTCACACAGAGTTCGTAGCCCCCCAATTCAATCCCTGGGCGACTTGCTCGATCACTTTTGATCACAGGGACTACCCGGCCAGTATCCGGCACGGAGGGTCGGCTGCCTTGGTGCTCGACCCGATAATTGATTGATACCTTCTTACTTGCGTCCTAATGGATGGCGGGAGTAGTCTTAATCTGATATATCAAAACACCATCCGAAAGATGGGGATAGACCCATCCAGAATAAGTCAAAATAACACCACCTTCAATGGAGTGATTCCAGGTGTCATAGCCTACTGCTGGGGCTACCTCGTACTAGAAGTGACATTCGGTTCTCCCGACAACTTCAGAAGCGAGAACCTACTCTTCAACATCGCCCCCTTCAGTAGCGATTATCATGCATTGCTTGGACGAACGGCCTTCGCTTGCTTTAACGCAATACCGAACTACGCCTGCCTTAAACTCAAGATGCCCGGTCCACGCGGCGTCATAACGGTTAGCGAAAACACAGAGCAGTATGCAGCAGTTCCTGCTGCCGGACTCTAGGCGGCCTCTCCCACCGGAACGCATGCCCAGTCGTCAAGATCACGGACACGATTAGACGAGTCCAGTACACCATTTTTTTCACAATAGCTCGGATAAAGCTGAGCTAGGTGCTGTACATGTGTCCCCATAAACAATAAGAGGGGCTGCAAAACATGTAACAAAGCCCACAATTCGGTTCGCCTCATTAATAGGAAAATACCTCGAACATCCATTGAGCATAACTAACTCTTCGCACACTTACTCCTTTTTCTTTCATGAGTTTTCATTCCTGCAGACACTACCAGTGCAACACCCTTCCAGTATACGGCACAACAGAGACAAAGGTGTAGACGTGCAGCAGGGCCCCGCTCACAGGTTTCTCTTTAGATTAAGCCCCTACGTAAACCTTCTTACTATCTTTTTGCCATCCCATAGGTATTTCATACACCTATAAGTGATACTGGCGTTATAGGCTTTTTGCCACGATAGATCAATGCACGTACCTGGAATTACAGGGTCAAGGGTGTTATTCAGCCCAATATATGTTATAAAGTCCGAATACCTTCGGGAGTGTTCGGCGTCACGAGTTTGGCCTTATATGCATCAGCTCTGGATCATGTCTTTGGTCAAATGTTGGGTTAGCCCGGCTCCTGGGTTTGCTGCCTTAGGTTCCGTTCTATCGGCTAAGGCGGCCAAAGGAGAACTACTGCGATTGTGCCGTGGTTATTCCAGATGAGCACCTCAGTAGAGAAAGCCAAAAACTGACTGTCATGATACAGCGAGAGACTGGTCAACCACTCGAGGACTGATCGGAATCCATTAGATTCCTCCGCATTAACAAAGGGCCGGTTTCCAGGTCAAGTACGCGCATCACATCCGGACGCTCGCGGAAGTACCAGGGGCTACATAGTAGCCCCACCTTTCAAACTCCTATGGCTAAGTGAAAAGTGCTACAGCTATATAGTCCGGTTGCCTGGTTCGACGTGCGATCACCTCCTTAATGGACCAAGACGTTGGATCAAGTGTGTTTATGCCTTTTTTTCGAACACCCCCGCATTATATGCTTGGAGGCTAAAGCCAACGATTGGTAACTTTCACGTTGTATGTATACATACACAGCCACCAAGGAGACATGGTAATACTTTCAGGAAAAAGTATAAAAAATAGCCTCTATAATTAAACACATAATTGTTTGCAATTAAAAGAATCATCACTCAAACATGACAGTCTTTGAGCAATGAGCTTCTATCTTACGGGCACCTTCTATGACCTACTCAAAATAGTGCTCGGCTGGGTCTTGGCTTCTTGTCGGACCCCGGGTTGCAATGCTGGTGGCCTCCATGTCCGCCCAGTATGTCTTCACACGGGCAAGGGCCATCCGCGCACCCTCTATGCATGCCGACCTCTTCTCGGCATCTATTCGCGCTCTGGCGCCAAATAATTGTTGCACCAAACCAAAGTAACTGTCCGGCTTTGGCTCCTTCGGCCACATATGGTCTATTACAGACCTCATTGCAAGGCCAGACAGTCTATGGAGCTCCCAGCATTTACCGTAGGCACGATAACTGGTACACCAGAGGTGCGTCCTTGGGCTATAGCGGCCATCTTCTCACTCAAGGGTACGGAGCACGCTGGGGCATTAAATTGCGACCAGAACAACCTTTCTATATTGTTATCTTCATGGTCCTTGAACAACTTGGTCGCATCAGCCGCACTCTTCGCCAAGTCTGCATACTCATCTGTAGCACTCCATAGCTTATCCAACGGAGCATATTTTGGATCTAAAAACTTCATCCACAACAAATAAGGATTTCCAGCCACGATTTCTCTGGCTTGTCGATGTTCCTCCCGTGCGTCTCTAATCTGAGAGCGCGTCTCTTTAGCCGAATCCAGCGCCTTCTTCAGGTCAGCTGCCTTTGTTTGATTCTCCTTTTCGAGAAGCTCATACCGACTGGCGGCGTCCCTCAGCTCCACAGCCATCTCGGCTATCTTTTCTTCGCTTTGGAGATAAGCGGCCTGTTCGGCTTTCAGTTCTTCGGCTGCCTTTAGAGCAGCCGCATTGCTAACCCGGGCTTGTTCCTTGGCTAGGGCAAGCTCCGCCCTCAGGGCCTCAATGGCAGCAGCTCCGCCCGCAGCCACATCGCATCAAATTATTATTACAATCTCCTAAAGCAAATAAGGAAAACGAGCACATACTTTGTGACTCGTCAATCCTCTTATTTATAAGCGTGACGTCAGTATCCACCACATCAATTTGTCGCCTTAATTCGGCAAGCTCAACATTCCGGTCTATCGCCGGACCCTTAGCAACCTGCACATCAACACAAGTGCGATGATTACCGGGGATTGTGATCCTCCATTTGCCGCCATCGGCTGGCAACCACAGTCTCAGGGGCTACTATCTATACAGAGCACATCTATCGCATGCGGTGCAACCAAAAACGGCGTATTTCGCTGCTTACCTCAAAGTTTTTGAGCAAGCTCCTAAAAGCTTCATTTAACCCGCTTGTGGCGGAGGAGATTTTCTCCAACACCGTACCCATTAGCGTACGATGATCCTCCGAGAGAGCAGCTGACTCCAAGAGGCCCGTCAGCATGTTCGGCCGGACATCGGACTCTTCCGGACCCTTTTCATTGTCCGCCACAGGAGCCGAACACGCTGGGCTCGGGGCAGCCGAAGTATTAGCTTCTGGCCCTATTGGATCTGGACTCCTCCGTGACGATACCTCAGTGTCGCCCGCCTCACGAGGCGGAGAGGTAGGTGGAGTTTCACTCTCCATCATCTCCGGAAGAAGATCCCCCGAGGACGAACCCTGTTGAGATGAACTGCTAGCCGGAATGCAAAAAAATAGGTCCCGGTTATTACTCTCGGAGAAAAAAGCAATAAGCTTCTTGTTTATTAAACTTACAGCTTGGTGGAGGGCTGGCCCGTTAGAGGGCACGGTCCGGTAAGAACGCCCCTCAGGGCAGGGCCCTTTGGTGAAGTTTTCTTCCGTTGTTTGGATGCCCCCGTTTCCAAGTCATAGGAAGCGGCCCTCTTCTTTCTGCGGAGGGAGGAAACCTCAGATTCGCCTCCCCGATTCTCCTCCTCCGTGGAGATGATAATTCCCCCGGTTCGGATGCACAATGTGTGAGGCCCACTCTTGGCCTCCCCACTCTTCCCTTCATCTTTCTTTGGTGGCACTAGACTTAGCGCCCGTTTAGGAATCCTGGTCATTGCCGGACCGGGCGAGCCTTCGGGAAGCAGGGCCGAACACCTGATCCTCTCCAGCTTACTAAGTCAATCCTGGTTTCGTACAGTATTTAGAACAATGCTATGACAAATATAAGCAAAGTGTTCGGTTATAGGGTTACTTACTTGGGTATCTGGGTGATTGCAGCTCAGGACCGCATCCTCGATGGTGTCCGGACACTTTATTCGTGGTCCGAAGAACAACTTAAACATCCCTTCGGGCGTCATGCCGAAGAAGGGATGAATGGTTCGCGGACCTTCTGGATTGAACTCCCACATCCGGAAAGGCCGACGTTTGCATGGCACGGCCCGCCGAACTAGCATTACCTGGATTATTTTGACAAGACTAATGTCCCTCTCGCGGAGCTCCCGAATGCGGCTCTGTACCATCGGTACATCGTTCGCAGGCCCCCAGTTCGGTCCCACGTTGGCCCACGACGCCAGTTGAGGTGGAGGGCCCGAGCGGAAGCCAGGCGCGGCCGCCCACTTTGAGCCTAGAGGAGCTGTGACGTAGAACCACCTCCGTTGCCATAAATCAGATACCTCCGGGAAGGAGCCTTCGGGCCACGGGGTATTGGCATTCCTGCTTATTGTGGCTCCTTCGCACTCTGCGTGTCGCCCCTCAATCATCTTCGGATTTACATTGAAAGTCTTGAGCCATAAGCCGAAGTGGGGGGTAATGTGGAGGAAGGCTTCACACACAATGATAAATGACGAGATGTGGAGGATGGAATCCGGAGCTAGATCATGGAAATCTAGCCCGTAGTAGAACATGAGCCCCCTCACGAAGGGGTCAAGAGTAAGGCCCAAGCCTCGTAGGAAGTGGGAGACAAACACGACACTCTCATTGGGCTCGGGAGTGGGGATAACCTATTCAGGAGCAGGAAGCCTGTGCTTGACATTGGCGGTCAATTACCCGCCCCCCTGAGCTTCGCAATATCCTCCTCTGTGACAAAGGAAGCCATCCACTGGCCTTGATGGTCGGATCCGTACATGATCAAAGATCAGAGGTGCTTAGGCTCGAGCTTTGGGTGTTCGAACTCAGGGTGCGAGATGCGTGAGCGTGGAGATAGAGGGATAGGCCTCAACTCCTTTATAAAGGGGGGAAGAATATCAAGCGTGCCCAAACATGGTCGTTCGAGACTTGCCTAAAACAACGGAGTCATGCCAATAGGAATGGTTGGATTACCCATACCCGTATTGATGAGGACCCCGTAGTAAGGGGGACACGATCTCTGCTTTGACAAGACGTGCAAAGAAAACCGCCTCGTGATGTGTGCAGTAGCAAGTTGTAAAAACGGTTCAAATAAAAACCGGACCGTGGCGTGATGTCACTTTTCAAAGAAGTTGTTAGCAGATTAGATTCGTGGATTATTATTCTCTCTACGGTGGTATATGGAATTTATCTTGCAGAGCCGGACACGGCCTTGTGTTCGGAATTTATCTTGGAGTATTCGGAGATGGAACCCGCCTCGCAATGTCGAAGACAATCTACGCGCCGGACTCATCGTAATTGAAGCCTGTTCAGGGGCTACTGAGGGAGTCCTGGATAAGGGGGTATCCGGATAGCCGGACTAGATGCTTTGGCCGGACTGTTGGACTATGAAGATACAAGATAGAAGACTTCGTCCCGTGTCCGGATGGGACTCTCCTTGGCGTGGAAGGCAAGCTTGGTGATCCGGATTATAGATCTCCTTCTCTGTAACCGAATTTGTGTAACCCTAGACCCCTCCGGTGTCTATATAAACCAGAGGGTTTAGTCCGTAGGACAATAACAATCATACCATAGGCTAGCTTCTAAGGTTTAGCCTCTCTGATCTCGTGGTAGATCAACTCTTGTAATACTCATATCATCAAGATCAATCAAGCAGGAAGTAGGGTATTACCTCCATCGAGAGGGCCCGAACCTGGGTAAACATCATGTACCCAGCCTCCTGTTACCATTAGCCTTAGACGCACAGTTCGGGACCCCCTACCCGAGATTCGCCGGTTTTGACACCGACACCTTCCCAATTCATCCATTCCTTTCTGCCCGAGCCCTAGCGCCAAAGCGTTTCACTTCTTCGCCAAAAAGGATTCCCAAAGATGTCCGGATCTGGAGCAGAAGGCAAGTGGAAGGCCTCTACCGTTCGGGAGAAGGACATCAAAAAGCTTCGGCGGGCCGGGTATTTGGCCAAGAGAATTGGCCACCGTCTTCCGATGGCGGGACAGATAGTCCCCACCCCAGAACCCCATGAGAGGGTGGTATTTCTCCCTCATTTTGTCCGCGGGCTAGAGTTTCCCCTCCACCCATTCGTTCGCGGCGTCATGTACTATTACGGGATTGATTTCCATGATCTATCCCCAAATTCCTTTCTCAACATCTCGACATTCATAGTCGTGTGCGAGGTCTTTCTCTGCGTTCCGCCGCACTTCGGCTTATGGCTGAAGGTTTTTAATGTAAAGCCCAAGGTAGTGAGCGGCGAGCATGCCGAATGCGGAGGCGCCATGGTGAGCAAGATGCCCAATGTCACATGGCCGGCAGGAACTTTCAATGATTCCTTCAAGGAGTGGCAGCAGCAGTGGTTTTATATCACCGAGCCGCGTGGCAAGGAGTGGACCGCCATTCCGGAGTGCAGATCCGGTGCCCCCCTGTGACTTACGTCATGGAGAGAGAAGGGCCTGAGCTGGGCTGCGTCTGACGAGCTATCAGAGCTCCAGTCCCGCGTCAAAGACATGGAAGACAAGATCGTCAAGCTCTTCAATGTAGTCCAGGTGATGTTGGTTCTCCGGATTCTACCATGTCAACACCGAGCTTGCAATCTATGGGAGTTCGGCCCGGCCAAGCACCAGACCATGCTAGAGCTCTTTGGATCTACACACAAGGACATCTGGAAGGTGCTTTTCAAGTCCGACAAACCGTGGCCGGACTCCATCGAGGATCGCGGGTACCAACTCACCCGCCACGCAAGTTAGGTAAGCAACTTCACGTTTGGTAATTCATGCATTTTGTTCGTACATCCTCAAAAAGGCATTTAACATATTTCCCATCAATTTTCCTAGGGCTGGGCGAAGAAGGCGGGGCGGATCTATTGTCCTGCCCCCCTGCCAGAAGAACCGGCTGGCCCACTTCTGACGAAGATGCTGGTCCCGGCGCCATATAAAGCGCCGAAGAAAAAGACCGAGAAGGAGGCCAAGAAAACCAGGGCTTCCTCCGTCGCCATGGTACCACAGACACAAAATCCGAAGACACCAATGCACATTCCTCCTCCGAAGAGGACAGGGAGGAGGACAACGAATCCCCCGCAGGAGGAAACAAGAAAACAACGGCCTCTAGCTCCTTGGAGGCCGATTCGCCTAAGAGGGGAAAAACTCTCCTTCAAGAGGAGCCCACCGGCGCCACCGATAGCAGCCCGGAGTGGGCTCCCAGGGCCGATCCCCTGGTGAACTCGTAAGTATAAAATCCGAACACACTCATGCATCCGGTCTTGTCATGGCATCACATTCTAATCTGAGCCGTGCTTTTCTTTTTCAGTCCGGTGAAGCCCCACGCCAAACAATCCTCGTCAGAGGATCTACTGGGTTCGGACGCTATGGGGAGCGGAACACCCCTGAAGGCCTCCTCCTCGAAACGTAGGTACGAAACCGAGGTTTCGTCCTAGAAGGACCCAGGCCACGGAGGAGGGGAGAAGGTCACGAAGGCAGTGCCAGGAGGCCATACTTCTGGGGCCGGTTACATGGGAGAGAAAAATCCCGTGGGTGTCGACGGCGGAGGTCATCCTGAATCCGGACCCAAGCCGGAAATGATTCTAGAGACCCATAAGGTCCCCGAGTCCCATCCACTGGCCGCCTCTTTTCAACCAGGGGTGTCGTATACTTTATGGGCGGCGCTGAAGGGTGCCTCCATCGTTGATGAACACCGTGCCCTCATGGGTGCGGTGATTGAGAAGATTCAGTCCACTGAGAGTGGACTGAACGAACCCTGTGTCAGCCTCTTAAGAGGCTTTGAGGTATGTTGTATGAGTTCTTGGGAAAATGTCATGGTATAGATAGTAGCCCCTGATACACTGTTCGGTGAAAGAAAGAACAGACAGGGGATCAAATTCATATTCGCACGAGACTTACTTGATGATATTTATCACTCTTTTTAATCAGCAGGTATCTGTAGCGACTGCGGCCTCTCAAGCTGTGGAAGTATCCGAACTGATGTGTAGTCTGAAGCAGGCCGAAGATGAACTTGGCCAAGTGAAAAGATAGCTGGAGGATAATCAAGGTAGGTAGAAACCTTGTTTAAGTAGCACGAAAGGATGAGTGTGCATGATAACAATCTTCTGATAATGTGATCTAGGGGCGTCGGCCAAAATTGAGACCTTGAAGAAGGTTGTGGCCGAAGCCGAGAGGAAAGCAACCATAGAGCAAGTGCTCCATGAGAAGCACGAGGCCAGAGTTATTGAGGCTAAGCGAGAGCTTCAAGAGGCCGTGCAGAAATGCGAGACCCTAGAGCAGAGTTTAGCAGGGAAAGAATCAGAACTCTCCCAGGCTCGCCAAGCCGCAAGTGATACCCGGGGGAAGCCCAAGGTGCCCGGAAGGAAATCCAGGAGGCGAGGAAGATTGCGGCTGGTAAAGATTTTTTGTAAAAAGCAAGTATAGCATATGAGAAGATCAAATTTGACCGTCTTGAGTTTTGATGTACACAGGTGTATTTGCGGAGCTGCCGCGCAACATATCTGATGTCGCCCAATTCTACCGAGCCGAAGGGGGAATACTACGGATAAGCTCTTCTGGATGCAGTATCTGGCGCCGAATTATCCAGTGCCTTTCTCTGATCAGCTAAAGCAGCTGGTCGAGCTGGACAAAGCGGCCGAATTAGCCATGAAGGATTTAATTATCCCGTTGTGGCCTGCTGAGCCGATTCCAAGCAGCTACTTCGGGCTCGTGAAGCGGCTTGTGGGTGTCTGCCCTCGACTCGAAGTCATCAAGCGGTCAGTCTGCATAGAGTGTGCGTGAATGGCCTTCGCCCGTGCCAAGGTGCATTGGGGGAAGATGGATGCAGAGAAGCTGATGACCGAGGACCGCCGGAGGGGAAGGAACACCGCAAGCCCGAGCTGTATTATGAAGGTGTCTTGAAAGGAGCCCGCCTTGCGGCGGAGCAATGCACCAAGGACATTATATTTCCTTGAATACGATCATGTTCATCCATTGTAATATTTGAACAAGAGCATTCTTATCTTTTATTGCTTTGTCGTATGAATGTTTTTCATCCTGTGCGACCGTTATATATAATAATTCTGAGAGTCGGCCAGTCGTCGGCATCCGCCCCCATGTAGTGAGTACGGGGGTGTTGGGGATAAACCTGAGCACTTTTTATCCCAGTTTTGGGTCCCTAAAGGAGGTGTTCAGCACAGCGAACCAGGAAATCGGACTATAGGGATTTATCGCTCTCACTTAGCCATGTTTTGAGGAAGGTAGGCGCAGCCCCTGGTGTTCGGAAGTCCGCACGAGGGGCACTATAAGCGCATGATCGAAAAAGGCCGATCCATCGCACACTGCATTGGTTATAGCATTATGCAGAAGAAATCCTTAAAGATTTTATAACCTCTGGAACAGCTGACCAGCTCTCGCTAAATCATGACAGTCAGTGGCTTTCTCTACTGAGGTGCTCGTCCGGAAGAACCAGGACACAATCGCAGTAGTTCTCCCAGTGCTACCTTAGCCGATATAGCGGAACATAGGGTACCAAAACATAGGAGCCGGGCAAACCCAACTATTTACCCAAGACATGATTCGGAGCTGATGCAGATAATGCTATAAGTTCGGGGTGCCGAACTACCGTGAAGGTGTTCGGACTTTTTTGCCATAGTATGGGCGTGACGAAGCCACTGGCATATTGAGGTATATTGCGATAAGCAGCCGCCTTTTAACAAAGGAATTTTTAAATAAGAAACACTAACAGGTGAGCATCATACAAATCCACATGTTGTATTTGAGTAATACGTCAATTCATGTGAGTACAGGTGATGTGATAAAATGAAATATGATTGCGGAATCTGCTGATACCAGGCGTGCGGGAGTTGTGTTCGGATCCGGGGTGCAGTCGGATGATTACAGGGGAATATCCTGGGATTCCCTGACACGCTCGAACTGTTCCCACGCCTTTCATCACAGCCTACGTAGAGGACGATGTCGGTGTCAAAACCGGCGGATCTCGGGTAGGGGGTCCCGAACTGTGTGTCTAAGGCTAATGGTAACAGGAGGCTGGTGACACGATGTTTACCCAGGTTCAGGCCCTCTCGATGGAGGTAATACCCTACTTCCTGCTTGATTGATCTTGATGATATGAGTATTACAAGAGTTGATCTACCAGGAGATCAGACAGGCTAGACCCTAGAAGCTAGCCTATGGTATGATTGTTGTTCTACGGACTAAACCCTCTGGTTTATATAGACACCGGAGGGGGCTAGGGTTACACAGGGTCGGTTTACAGAGAAGGAGATCTACATCCGAATCGCCAAACTTGCCTTCCATGCCAAGGAGAGTTCCATCTAGACACGGTACGAAATCTTCTATCTTGTATCTTCATAGTCCAACATTCCGGCCAAAGTATATAGTCCGGCTGTCCGGATACCCCCTTATCTAGGACTCCCTCAGTAGCCCATGAACCTGGCTTCAATGAGGACAAGTCCGGCGCGTAGATTGTCTTCAGCATTGCGAGGTGGGTTCCATTTCCGAATACTTCAAGATAAGTTCCAAACACAAGGACCGTGTCCGGCTCGGCAAGATAAATTCCATATACCATCGTAGAGAGAATAATCCACGAATCTGGTCTGCTGACAACTCTTCATAGTGTGACATCACGCCATGGCTCGGTAATTATTCGAACCGTTTTCTTCAACCTGCTTCCGTACACATCGCGAGGCGGTTTCTTTGGCACGTCTTGTCAAAGTAGAGATCGTGTCCCCTTATCACGGGATCTCCATCAATACGGGTATGGCTAACCCAACCAGCGCCATCAATCGAGGCGCTTGGAAAAATAAGAGATTTCGAGAGGCAAGTGGGGAGGCGCACATTGTGCATCGCCTTTATAAAGGGACAGAGATCTCCCGTTTGACCCACGCCTTCTGCCTCCTTTGCTCATCCGTTCTCGCACCCTCGAGCTCCAGCGCCCAAGTTCTCACCTTCTCCATAGGACCGCAGCATGTCCGGAGCGGGAGGCAAGTGGATGGCCTCATCCCTCACATAGAAGAACATCACCAAGATTCGGGAGGCCGGATACCTGGCCGAGAGCATTCCGCACAGGCTTCAGGCAGAGGGACAGATTACCTCCACTCCGAAGTCTCGGGAGAGAGTAGTATTTCTCCCTCATTTCGTCTGTGGACTAGGATTTCCACTCCATCCGTTTGTCCGCGGGCTCATGTACTACTACGGGCTAGATTTTCACGATGTAGCCCCGAATATCGTCCTCAACATCTCGGCGTTCATCGTCGTGTGCGAGGCCTTCCTCCGCATCAAGCCTCACTTCGACTTATGGTGGAAAATCTTCTGCGTGAAGCTAAAGATTGTGAGCGGCCAACAGGCGGAGTGCGGAGGCGCCATGGTGGGCAAGATGCCCAACGTCACATGGCTTCACGGCTCCTTCGTGGAGACCATAAAGGGGTGGCAATCAGGGTGGTTCTACATCACCGAGCCACACGCCCCCAAATTCAGATCCAGAATCCCCATGCGGCTGATATCTTGGGAGAAGAAGGGCCTGGCCTGGGGCGAACCCACGGAGCTGACCGGACTCGAGACCTACATCAAAAGTATGAGGGACAAGAAGATCAAGCTCGTCAACGTGGTCCGGGTCATGCTCATTCGTCGGATTCTACCGTGTCAAAGACGGGCATTTGATATGTGGGAGTTCGACCCGGCCGAACACCAGATGCTGCTAGAGCTCTTCGACACAACGGACAAAGAAATCTGGAAGGTGCTTCTCAATACCGGCGAAGTTCCTCCTCCCCTTTCCAAGGACCATGGGCTCAGCGCAAAGTGCCTCGCCAGTCCGGTAAGTCCTCTGATTATTACAAGATGTTTCCTTCCTAATACATTCGTGGGAGGATTTTTAAGCCACCATGCTGACCGAACAGGATTGGGTGAGACAGCGGAGCGGATTGACTGTCCGGATCCATTGCCTGAGGACCCAGTAGACGCACTCCTGGCAGAGATGCTGCTTCCGGCGCCTTACAAGGTGCCGGAGAAAAAGGCCGAAAAGAAGGCCACGGGGACCCGGAGGGTCTCCGGCGAGAGGCTGCACCAGACGCCTCGCCAGAAGATGACGAGGCGCACTCCTCCCATGAAGGGGAGGAGAGAAAGAGGAAGGATGTCGGTGTCAAAACCGGCGGATCTCGAGTAGGGGGTCCCGAACTGTCCGTCTAGGCGGATGGTAACAGGAGACAAGGGACACGATGTTTTTACCCAGGTTCGGGCCCTCTCGATGGACGTAATACCCTCCTCCTGCTTGATTAATATTGATGATATGGGTAGTACAAGAGTAGATCTACCACGAGATTAGAGAGGCTAAACCCTAGAAGCTAGCCTATGGTATGATTGTTGTTTGTCCTACGGACTAAAACCCTCCGGTTTATATAGACAACGGATAGGGTTAGGGTTACATAGAGTCGGTTACAATGGTAGGAGATCTACATATCCATATCGTCAAGCTTGCCTTCCACGCCAAGGAGAGTCCCATACGGACACGGGACGAAGTCTTCAATCTTGTATCTTCATAGTCTAGGAGTCCGGCCAAAGATGATAGTTCGGCTATCCGGACACCCCCTAGTCCAGGACTCCCTCAGTAGCCCCTGAACCAGGCTTCAATGACAACGAGTCAGGCGCGCATATTGTCTTCGGCATTACAAGGCGGGTTCCTCCTCCGAATACTTCGTAGAAGGTTTTGAACACAAGGATAATGTCCGGCTCTGCAAAACAAGTTCCACATACCACCGTAGAGAGAATAATTTTTGCACAGATCTGCTGACATATTCCACGGCATGACATCACACCACGGCCAAGCTTTTATACGAATCGTTTTTTTACTGTTCCACCTTAGCGCGTTTAGCGAGGCGGTTTCCTTGGCACGTCTTATCAAAGCGGAGATCGTGCCGCGTTATTCTGGGATTCCCATCAATACGGACGTGGGTAACCCATCTGCTCCATTGATTACGGCGCTTGGGAGATAAGCGTGTTTTACTAGGCTGGCGTGGGACGCATAGCTTCGTCCGTCCATATAAGGGGATAAGGATCCACCTTTTCACCTACGCCTTCTTCCTCCTTTGCTCATCCATTTCGCAGACTTTCGAGCTCCAGCGCCCAAGTCCGCACATCCCACCTCAACCTTCTCCAACAATGTTCGGAGCGGGAGGCAGGTGGATGGCCTCCTCCGTCACGGAGGGCATATCGAAAAGCTGCGGGAGGTCGGATACTTGTCCAGCAACATCGCGCACCGGCTACCCGACGAGGGCAGCTCATTCCAACCCCAGGCCCCATGAGAGGGTGGTGTTTCTCCCCACTTCCTCCGCGGAATAGGTTTTCCACTTCACCCATTTATGCAGGGGCTCATGTTCTACTATGGCACGGACTTCCACGATCTGGCCCCGAATTTCATCCTCAACATCTCGGCGTTCATCGTCGTGTGCGAGGCCTTTCTCAACATCCAGCCCCACTTGACTTATGGCTGAAGATCTTCAATGTCGGCCGAAGGTAGTGGGCGGCTGCCAAGGAGTGCGGAGGCGCCATGGTTGGCAAGATGGCCAAAGTCCTATGTCTCGAGGGCTCCTTTGTGGAGACCATAAAGGGGTAACAATCGGGTGGTTCTACATCACCGAGCAGCGCGACTCTCACCGGGCGGCGGCCCCCAAATTCGATCAGGCTTCCCCACGGCTCACATCATGGAAAGAGACGGGCACGGCGTGGGGGATTCGGACGAGCTGCCGGACTCCAAACCTGCGTTGAAACCGGTGGACAAGAATCTCAGGCTTGTCAACGTTATCCAGGTGATGCTCATCCGCCGGATTCTCCCATGCCAACAACGGGCCTTCAAATTGTGGGAGTTCGATCTGGCACAACACCCAACTCTGAAAAGGCTCTTCGACAGTACATATGAAGATGCCTGAAAGGTGCTATTCAAGGGCGCCGAGGCTCCCACATCCGCTACCGAAGATCGCGGATTCAGCTCGCAGCGTCAAGCCAACGAGGTAAGTTATTTTACCCTTTATGGGACTCTTGTTTTTCATAGATTGACTCTATGTGGGATCTAAAACTCCCTAACCTTTTGACAGACTGGTCAAGACGTCCTGCATGCATTAGCTGTCCGGCCCCTTTGCCAGAAGACCCAGCGGACGCCCGATTGACGGGGCTGCTGGTTCCGGCACCTCACGTGGTGCCGGAGAAGAAGGCCACGGGAACTCGAAGGAGCTCCCGGCGCCAGGGGCTATCGGACTCATCGCTCGACAACCCTGAGGTGGAATCCTCCTCTGAGGAAGAGGAGGAGGAAAAAGAAGCCTCTCCCCCAGCGGGGGGAGAGAAGAAAAGGAAGGCCGCCCCAACTGGGGAGGCCGGAGGGTCCAAGAAGGGAAGGACCCTTCCTCCGTACTTCTCCACCAACGCCGACAACGACGAGGCGGAGTGGCCAAAAGGGCCAAGCTCCTGGCGAGATCGTAAGTGTCCGGATACCCATGGCTTTTTTTTCATTGCATAGTGTTCTCTAACGCAGAACAATCATGCAGCCCGCCCAAGGGCGAGCTCGCCGCTTCGTCGAGCGGGTCCCTGAATTCGTCGGAAGTGGAGAGTACTTCACTTCCGGCCGCCTCCTCACCTCACGCTACGGACGACACCGAGGTGGGGCCCCGAGGGGGGCCTGGTCAAGAGGAGGTGGCGCAGGAGGCGCCGCAAGGCAGCCTCCCGGACTCAGCCTTGAGGGGAGCGAGACCCCCAGGGGCTCTAAGGCCAACCCTTGTCCGGACTCCATACCAGAACCTTCAGCGGTTCCGAAGTCCGGCAAGCGGTCCCTTCGTATGAAGGGTAAGACGCCTTGATGTCCTCCGTCCCAACCGGAGGCACCGGATAACTCTTGGAGGCGCTTAACAGCGCCTCATTCGAGGAGGAGCGCCGCCTTCAGCATGAGTGTGGTGATCCAGAAAGTTCGATCCGCCAAGAGCGGGCTGAAATTTGGCCTGCACTCAGCCTTCTAACGGGCTTTGAGGTAAGTTTAGAATATGTAAAAATATAACCGCATAGACAAGAGCCTGATGCTTAGTTCGGTGTTCGGAAAGAAAAGCCGGACTAAGGATCTAAAAAGATATACGCAGGAGTCTAACATAAGTATGTCAATATGCGAATGCAAAGGCGCCGCTTGACCTCTGCCAAGACCGATCATGGAGGTCAATTCATTGAATAAGAGCCTTGAGCGGTCCAAGAACGAGCTCGGCCTTGCCAAGAAGCAGCTCGAGGACAGGGAAGGTAAGCAATACCTTATTAAAGAAATACCTTATAGAAAGGATTCGGTTGCAAAAAATGACAGGAATAACGTGGGTATTGTAGGTGCCACGAGCGAGGTGGCGACCACGAAGGAAGCGGTATCCATGACGGCAGCAAAGCAGCCGCTAGCGCACCGAGCAAGAGAAGCAGGGAGGAGCGGGTGGCGGAGGTGCGGCAAGAGCTCCGTGCTCTCGTGGAAAAACACGAGAGTTTGGAGCGTGACTCAAGACTTGAGAGTCCGAGCTCGCCTCGGCTCTTGAGAGAGTGCCAAAGCTGCTAAGGTCAAGCCCAAAAAGCCCTCCAAGAAATTGAATCATTAAAGAAGATAGCGGCGGGTAAGGCATTCTTTATGCAAAGCAAGCATGTGAAAGTGAATTACCTATTACTTACCCGGATTCGAGCATTTGCAGATCTGCCCGTAGTGGTAATACGATGTCGCTGCTGCGTTCTACCGCGCCAAGGAGGGGAGCTTCGACGGAGAAGGTGTTCTGGTCTCGATGTCGAGGTCAACGTCCGTGCCTCGAGCGACCAGCTAAAGCAACTGGTCGAGCTCCACAAGGTCGCCGAACAGGCCATGAAGGGCCTCATAGTTCGGCTGTGGCCATTGAAGCCATGCACAGGAGCTACGCCGGGTTAGTGGGCTGGTGGGCCTTTGTCCATGGATTGAAGTCATCAAGCGCTCCGTCTGCATTGAAGGTGCCCATCGGGCCCTTGCCCGTGCTAAAGTTCACTGGGGCAAGCTGGATGCGGAGAAGCTTGTGACGGACAGGCCACCGAAGGGCAAGGATCATCGCAAGCACGAAATGTACTATGAGGGCGTCCTGAAGGGTGCCCGCCGTATAGCGGATGAGTGCTCCAAAGATGTAATTTTTTAATAGACTCGCATTTGTTATCATGTACGCTGAAAACTTGTTCATATGCGCTAAGCAACGCTTGTTAATTTAAAATATTACCTTCTGTGCGGCCGTTTATCAAAGTCGTTGGCTTTAGCCCCCATGCCACGAAAGTCTTTGGGGTGTTGGGATAAACTTGAGCGCTCTTGTTCCCATTCTTGGGTCCGTCGAGGAGTCGCTCAACGCAACGAACAAGGCAACCAGACTTATAGTGCTTGAACACTCTCACTTAGCCATAGAATTCTATAATTTTAAATTTCGTGAAGCCCCTAGTATTCGGAAGACCGAGTTCGGGCGCTATCCACGCCTTTGGTGGACAATGCTGGTTCCTCGCTCTAAGCGGCATAAGTCTTTAGGGACTCGAAGAAACCTCTCGAACAGCGACCGGCTCTCGCCTTACCATGACGGTCGGTTTAGCTTTCTCAATCGAGGTGCTCAACCCAGCTCAACAGGGCACAATCGCAGTGGTCCTCCCGGTGCTACCTTAGCCGATATAATGAACGTAAGGTACCAAAACATGGGAGCCGGGCAAACCCAACTATTGACCCAAGACATGATTCGGAGCCGATGCATATAATGCTATAAGTTCGGGGTGCCGCACTTGTGTAAGTGTTCGGACTTATCACACCATAATTCTGGGGTACTTAAGCCCCTGGTGTATTGGCCGTACCAAAGTGTACGGGTGCAACATGTCATGAAATGAACATATATATATATATAAAAAGAAATGAGTGCAATAATAGGCAAAAGCTATGTATTGTTTATTCAAAAAGGTACTGCAAATAAAAATAGAACGATACAAATAGTGTGATAAGCAAGGGATGGGACTATTTGACATGTCCCCCTCTAGGGGTAAGCTACGGGATGGTATGTAAAACAAGTATAATGCTCGTATTAGAGACCACCTGGACATTCGACGTAGCTTTCTGCTTCCTTGGCTGTTGCATCGTGAGTTCGGCAATTCAAGTGCTGGACAGGGCTTCTGGAAAACGGAGTCCTGAAAGTAAGAAAAAAGAAAAAAATAAAAAGAATGACACAATCGGGAGCCCACAGTGCGGTTGAGCGCGTGCAGGCGCAGCCGTGGTCGTGCCCTCCCTTATGCCCATGGTATCTCGGAGCGTAGTTATGTACGCGTAGTAATCGGCGCCAGCGGTTTCGCGAGGGCTGGGGTTGGGGCGGATTACTACGCGATGCTTGGATCGTGCCAGCGGTCTTGTTGTAGGTTACTCCGGGCGCGCTTGATGTTGTCCGGACGTTTAGTGGCCGGACTCGAGAATTGCTGTGAGAGGCTGCCTTGCACCTCCGCCGCGAGGGCCGCCGTATGCTCCTCCTTTTGGAGAGAGCGTTCGGTGTTTCCATTGACCGTGATTACTCCTCGAGGGCCTGGCATCTTGAGCTTGAGGTATGCGTAGTGTGGCACCGCATTGAACTTTGCAAATGCGGTTCGTCCGAGTAGTGCGTGATAGCCGCTGCAGAACGGGACCATGTCGAAGATTAACTCTTCGCTTCGGAAGTTGTCCAGGGATCCGAAGACCACTTCAAGTGTAACTAAGCCTGTACAATTGGCCTCTACACCTGGTATGACGCCTTTAAAGGTCGTCTTTGTGGGTTCAATCCTTGAGGGGTCTATGCCCATTTTATGACTGTGTCACGATAAAGCAGGTTCAGGTTGCTACCGCCGTCCATCAGGACTCTAGTGAGGTGAAATCCGTCGATGATTGGGTCAAGAACCAATGCGGCGAATCCGCCGTGACGGATGCTAGTGGGGTGGTCCCTTCGATCAAAGGTGATCGGGCAGGAAGACCATGGGTTGAACTTCGGGGCGACTGGCTCCATCGCGTATACGTCCCTTAGTGCATGCTTCCGCTCCCTTTTGGGTATGTGGATTGCGTATATCTTGTTCACCATCCGTACTTGTGGGGGAAAGCCATTCTGTCCTCTATTGTTCAGCGGCCGGGGCTCTTCCTCGTCATTGCTATGCAGCCCCTTGTCATTGAGTTCGGCACTTAACTTGCCTGCTTGCTTGAACACCCAACAATCCCTGTTGGTGTGGTTGGCTAGTTTTTTGGGGGTGCCATGTATCTGGCACAAGCGATCGAGTATTCGGTCCAAGTTGGACGTGCCCTGGTTTTTGTTTTGAATTGATTTTTCCGCTGACCGGGTTTAGAGCCTCTGAATCCGGCATTGACTGCTGTATCTTCAGCATTATCGCCGTTAATGCGGCGCTTGTGCTTATTGCGATGCGACCTGCCATTGCTGTCCTTGGTATCCGAACTACCAGGGTTTTTGGTCAAGTTGTTACTACGAGCTAGCCAGCTATCCTCTCCCGCCGCAAAAAGCGGGTCATGAGTGTGGTGAGGGCTGCCATGGATTTCGGCTTTTCCTGTCCTAGGTGCCGGGGTAGCCACTCGTCGCGGATGTTATGTTTGAAGGCTGCAAGGGCATCTGCATCCGGACAGTCAACGATTTGATTTTTCTTGGTTAGGAACCGTGTCCAGAATTGTCTGGCCGATTCTTCTGGCTGTTGAATTATGTGGCTGAGGTCATCGGCGTCTGGTGGTCGCACATATGTGCCACATGAAGTTATCAAGGAATGCGGCTTCCGTGTCCTCCCAACAACCAATTGATTCTGGCGGCAAGTTGTTGAGCCAATGCCGAGCTGGTCCTTTAAGCTTGAGTGGGAGGTATTTGATGGCATGTAGATCATCACCGCGGGCCATGTGGATATGGAGGAGATAGTCATCGATCCAGACCACAGGATCTGTGGTACCATCATATGATTCGATGTTTACGGGTTTGAAGCCCTCAGGGATTTGATGACCCATTACTTCATCTGTGAAGCATAGTGGGTGTGCGGCGCCTCTGTATTGGGCTATATCACGACGTAGCTCATATGAGCTTTGTCTACTGTGTTCGGCCCGGCCGGAGTTGCTATATCCGGTGTGACGGTTATCATCACGTGTCGTGGGGCGCCCACGCGATACGTAGATCAATCTTGTTTGCCTTGCCTTGTCCTCCAATATGTCTTGCAGGTATGGCGCGTTTCCCCGTGACTTGTTACTTTTCGAGCGACGCCGGAGTGCGGCTTGAATGGAGGGTCTAGAGGCCTCTCTGTCGCGACCATGGGGTGGCCGGTCGGCCGCATCATGCGCTGGTGATGTAGGTTTGGGTGCTGCTTCCTCTAATTTGGGTAGCAGTTTGCGTTTGGGGTATCTCTTGGAGGGGCGTTTGAGTTCATACTCTTCGGCTGCAAGGACTTCAGTCCATCTGTCAGCTAGCAAGTCTTGGTCAGCTCTAAGCTGCTGCTGCTTTTTCTTGAGGCTACTTCCCGTGGCCATAAGCCTGCGTTTGAAACGCTCCTGTTCGGCGGGATCCTCAGGCACGACAAATTCGTCGTCGTCGAGGCTTGCCTCGTCTTCGGAGGGGGGCGCATAATTATCGACCTCTACCTCTCTTTCTACCGCACTGTCGTGCGGACTTGCTTCTCCCTCCTCCTGTGCTGAATCCTACTGGAGGGGGTTGTCTTCGGCACTGTCCGGGGTGTTATTATCTCCCGTGCCGGAATCACCGTTTTTGCTGTGGTGGGATTTAGAGCAGCGCCACTGACGTCGGCGCTTGGGTTGTTTCTTGGAGGGGTCATCCTCCGTCGTTCCATCGCCATTCCCATCTTTTGGGATGTCCACCATGTATATATCATATGACGAGGTGGCCTTCCAGTGCCCTGTAGGCGCTGGGTCTTGGTCGTCTCCGGCATCGTCGTCCATATCGTCGATGTCTTCGGAGTCGAAGTCGAGCATGTCGGTTAAATCATCGACAGTGGCTACAAAGTGGGTGGTGGGTGAGCGTTGAATTTCTTCATCTTCCACATCCCAACCTTCCTGACCGTAGTCCGGCCAGGGCTCTCCTGATAAAGAGAGAGACTTTAGTGAATTCATGATGTCGCCAAAGGGCGAGTGCTGAAAGATGTCCGCGGCAGTGAACTCCATGACCGGCGCCCAATCGGATTCGATTGGCAGGGGCGCGGAGGGTTCAGAGTCCGGAGAGGAGTCCGGCACCTTGGAGTCACGGTCTTCGCAAAGGACAGGGATGGAGTTCGGCTCAATCACCGTTGAGATCCGAGGCGGTGTCCAACCACTCGTCCTCGATCGGGGGAGTCGGCTCCGAGCTAAGGGTCGGAGCGGACTCTGGTGCGGCTTCCAAGGCACTGTTCGGCGGCAGAGCTAGATCATGCCCATCGAGACAGTGCGGCGCACTTGGCTGTGGGTCGAATCCGTCGAAGTTCAAGTCTCCGCGGATGTCGTCCGTGTAGTTCAAACTCCCAAATCTGACCTGATGGCCAGGGGCATACCTTTCGATCTGCTCCAGATGGCTGCTTAATTGGCCCGATGTAAAGCAGCGAATACGAAGATCTGTGCAGGGAGAAAAGTCTCACCTGGACTGCGTCGTTCTTGATGATCAAGGAGCCTTCCGGGCCTATAGGTGACGATACGAGGAACTCTCAATGAAAGCACCAATGTCGGTGTCAAAACCGGCGGATCTCGTGTAGGGGGTCCCGAACTGTGCGTCTAGGCGGATGGTAACAGGAGACAAGGGACACGATGTTCTTACCCAGGTTCGGGCCCTCTCGATGGAGGTAATACCCTACTCCTGCATGATTAATATTGATGATATGGGTAGTACAAGAGTATATCTACCACGAGATCAGAGAGGCTAAACCCTAGAAGCTAGCCTATGGTATGATTGTGGTACGTCCCACGGACGAAAAACACTCCGGTGTCATTAGACACCGGATCGGGTTAGGGTTACACAGAGTCGGTTACAATGGTAGGAGATCTACATATCCGTATCGCCAAGCTTGCCTTCCACGCCAAGGAAAGTCCCATCCGGACACGGGACGCAGTCTTTAATCTTGTATCTTCATAGTCTAGGAGTCCGGCCAAAGATGATAGTTCGGCTATCCGGACACCCCCTAGTCCAGGACTCCCTCAAAGGCCGCCTCAACTGAGGGGGCCGACGGGTCCAAGAAGGGCGCAAGGCCGTGGTAGAATCATCATCCAAAGATGACGAGCAAGATCCCCCCCCCCCTCCCCGAAGACGGGGGAAAACATGAAGAGATGCCCCCTCCCTGTGCTAGGGAGGAGAAGAAAAGGAAGGCCTCCCCGTCGGGGGAGGCCGGGACACCGAAGAAGGGAAAAGCGTCCCTTCCCAAACACTCCTCAACCGCTGCTTATAGCGACAAGGAGTGGCTGCCCAGGGACAAGCCCCGGGCGAGGTCGTAAGTATCCGCATTCCATAATATTTTCCGTGCGACTTTGACCTCATGGTTTGTAATGACGCTGAACACGTATATCTAGTCCGGCCGGGTCCAATCTCGGGGTGTCTTCTTCGGAGGAGTCTCTGGACGAGTCGGAGATGAATTCACTCTCGACGGCCACCTCCCCATGACCTGCGGATGACACCGAGGTGTTGTCCCGAAAGATACGAGAGCAGGAGGCGATGGTTCTGGAGATGCACCAAGGAAAAATCCCGGGAACCGGACACATGGGGGGTGTGACCCCCATGGATTATGCTGACGGGAGCCACAGCAAGTCTGGCTCCCAGCCGGTTACTACGCCGGAGCCTACAAAGGTTCCGGACTCATGTAAGCAGTCCCTCGCGAAAGAGGATGAGCCGGCCGTACCGATGACCTCCGCCCAGCCGGAGGCATCGGATAATTTGTTGGAAGTGCTTCGAGGCGCTTCCATTGATGATGGACACCGTACGCTTATGAGTACGGTGATTGAGAAGGTTCAGTTCGCCAAGAGTGGATTGACCGAAGCCTGCACCAGCCTGCTAACAGGCATTGAGGTAAGTAAAAAAGTGTGAGGAAATATCACCCAATAGACAGTAGCCCCTGATACTCTGGTTGGTGTTCGGAAAGAAAAGCCAAATGGAGGGTCGACTAAAAAAGCACAGGAAGCTAATAGTACTTGTCTGTATGAACAAATAGGCACTGCTGCTGACCGCCGTTGCGCGCACAGCTGAGGTTGCCGGACTCAAGCGCGAACTGGGGCAGGAGAACAAAGGTAAGTGAAACCTCATCCATATATCATATAGAGGATAAAAAGTTGGTGATGCTAACAAAAAGCATCATGGCTTTTGATAGGTACCGCGACCGAAGTGTTGACCCTGAAGGAAGCGTTGTCGGTAGCCAAAGCCAAGGCGGATACGGAGCGCACCGTGCACGAGAAGCAAGATGCTCGGGTGGGAGAGGTCCAACAAGAGCTCCAGGAGCTAGGCAAGAAGTTCGACTCCTTGGAGCATGACCTCAAGACGCAAGCGTCTGAGCTTGCGAAGGCCCTCCAGAGCGCGGCCGACACCAAGGCGGAAGCCCAAAAGGCCTTTCAGGAAATCCAGGCGGCCAAGAAGATAGCGGAGGGTAAGGCATTCTTTATGCAAAGCAAGCATGTGGAGGAGTCATTTCTTTTACTTACATAAATCCGGATCTCCAGGGGCATTCGCAGATCTGCCACGCAGCATTTCGAATGTCGCGAAGTTCTATTGCACTAAAGAGGGAAGCTCCAAGGAGAAGCTGTTCTTGTCCCAATATACTGGGGCCGAACACCCGATGCCTCTAAGTGACCAACTGAAGCAGCTGGTCGAACTCCACAATGCAGCCGAACAGGCCATGAAGGACCTTATAGTCCGAACGTGGCCTGGCGAGCCCCTGCCCGGCAGCTACTTTGGCCTGGTGAAGCGGATGGTGCATGCCTGTCCACGACTAGAAGTTATCAAGCAGTCGGTATGTATTGAGGGTGCCCAACGGGACCTTTCCCGCGCGAAGATGCATTGGGCCAAACTGGATGCTGAGAAGCTCGTGAAGGATGGACCCCCGAAGGGCAAGGAGCATCGCTACCCCAAAAATATTATGATGGCGTTATGAAAGGCGCTCGGCTTGTGGCAAATGAATGTCCTAAGAACATAATTTTCGAGTAAATGTACTCATGTCGTCTGTGTAATATGAGGACGAGTTGGATTGCGCTATATAATGCTTTCTTTGATTTAAAATATTACCTTCCCTGCGGCCGTTTATCAAAGTCTGAAAGTAGGCTACCGTCGACTTCCGCCCTTGTAACTAATCTTTGGGGTGTTCGTGGAAAACCCAAACACTCTTTTTCCAAATTCTTGGTCCCTTAAGTAGGTGTTTAGCGCAGTGAACAAGGAAATCGGACTATTCGGCTTTATAACTCTCACTTGGCCATAGAAGTCTATAATTTTAAATTTCGGCGAAGCCCCTAGTATTCGGAAGGCCAAACTGGGGCGTTATACACGCCTAAATCGGGCAAGGATGATTCCTCGCCTTAAGCAGAAAAAATCTTTAGGGATTTAGTACCTCGCGAACAGCGACCAACTCTCGCCGCATCATGACGGTCAGTTTTCGGCTTTCACTCTTTTGAGGTGCTCGTCACGGAAGAAGCTGGGGACACAATCGCAGTAGTTCTCCTGCGCTACCTTAGCCGATATAATGTAATGTAAGGTACCAAAACAAGGGAGCCGGTCTAACCCAACTATTGACCCAAGACATGATTCGGAGCTGATGCATATAATGCTATAAGTTCGGGTGCCGACCGTCGAAAGTGTTCAGACTTTTCTTGCCATATTATGGGGCTCGGTAAGAAGCCCTGGCGAATCGAAATGCACCAAAATGTACGGATGCAATATTGAATAAATATTCAACGGAAAATATGAAGATAGGAATAAGAAGCTGACGCTGTGTACTACTTCCAATTTATTTGGACAATACGCCGAGGCATAGGTGTATAATTAGTGCATTAAGCAGAAAGAAATAGGACTATTTGGCATGTCCTATCCAAGGGCAGGGTACATGCGGGTATGTAAGAATAGGTATAACGATCATTGAAGAAGACCACCTGAGTATTCCCTTGTGTGAAAAGCCCCTTGCCTCCTTGGTGTTCCCTCCGTAATGAGTCCGGTTATTCGGTCTCTCTGAAGAGGCTACCCGAAAGTGGGGTCCTGAAAAAAGAAAAAAGGTATGCGGGCCTCATGGCGGCTGAACCGCACTCTGGCCGCATTGTCGTCTCGCCTCCACCTATGCCCATGGTATTTTGAGTGCGTATTTACGTACGCGTGGGACAAACACCGCCTAATGGGGCTGGCGTGGAGGCCGGATTGCTAATCGAGCTCTTAGCGTGCACAGCAGTCTGTTGTATGGGGGTACTCCGGAGTCGCTTGACGGTGTTCGGGATTGTCATTGCCGAATTGGCTGTTTGTCGGAGGAGGCTGCTTTGTACTTCTACCCCGCGAGGGCCGCAGTGTGCTCTTCGTACAGAGGTAGCGGTCTGTATTTCCATTGACAGTTATGACCCCGCGAGGTCCTGGCATTTTGATCTTGAGGTATGCATAGTGTGGTACCGCATTGGCTTGAGCGAACGCGGTTCGTCCAAGTAGTGCATGGTAACCACTACAGAAAGGGACGATATCGAAGATTAACTCCTCCCTTCGGAAGTTATCCGGAGATCCGTAGACCACTTCCAGTGTTATTGAGCCCGTGGAGCGGGCCTCTACCCCTGGAATTACACCTTTGAAGTTGGTTTTGGTGGGTTTGATCCGTGACGGATCGATGCCCATTTTGCACACTGTGTCCTGATAAAGCAGGTTCAGGCTGCTGCCACCATCCATCAGGACTCACGTGAGGTCGAATCCGTCGATGATTGGGTCAAGGACCAATGTGGCAGAGCCGCCATGACGGATGCTGGTGGGATGGTCCCTACGATCAAACGTGATCGGGCAGGATAACCATAGGTTGAATTTTGGGGCGACGGGCTCCATCGCATAGACGTCCCTAAGTGCCCGCTTTCGCTCCCGTTTGGGGATGTGAGTGGCATTGATCATGTTCACCGTTTTTACCTGGGGAGGAATTTTCTATTATCCCCCAAGGTTCTGATGCCGGGGCTCCTCGTCATCATCGCTGTGCAGCCCCTTGTCCTTGTTCTTGGCATTTATCTTGCCGGCCTGTTTGAACACCCAGCAATCTCAGTTCGTGTGATTGGCTGGTTTATCGGGGGTGTTGTGAATCTGGCACGAGCGGTCGAGTATGCCGTCCAGACTGGAGGATCCCGGATTGTTTATTTTGAACGGCTTCTTCCGTTGACCGGATTTGGAGTTGCTAAATCCGGCATTGACTACCGTATCCTTAGCATTGTCGCCATTGTTTCGATGCTTGTGTCTGTTGCGCCATGGCTTTCCGTTACTGTCACGGATATCTGAAGTGTCAGGGTTTCCTGGCGCGGTGTTACTGCAAGCCAGCAAGCTGTCCTCACCAGTGCAAAAGCGGGGCATTAGCGTCATGAGGGCCGCCATGGTCTTCGGTTTTTCTTGGCCGAGGTGTCGGGCAAGCCACTCGTCACGGATATTATGCTTGAAGGCCACAAGGGCCTCGGCATCCGGACAGTCGACAATTTGGTTCTTTTTAGTAAGGAACTGAGTCTAGAATTTCCTGGCTGACTCTCCGGGCTGTTGGGTAATGTGACTTAATTCATCAGCATCCGGTGGTCGCACGTAGGTGCCCTGGAAGTTATCGAGGAATGCGTCCTCAAGATTTTCCCAACTGCCAATGGAGTTTGCTGGCACGCTATTCAGCCAGTGTATGGCTGGCCCTTTAAGCTTGATTGGGAGATACTTGATGGCATGTAGGTCATCACCGCGGGCCATGTGAATGTGGAGAAGAAAATCTTCGATCCACACCGCGGGGTCGGTTGGGCCATCGTATGACTCGATGTTGACGGGTTTAAACCCTTCTGGGAGTTCATGTTCCATTACTTCATCAGTGAAGCAGAGGGGGTGTGGTGCGCCTCTGTGCCGGGCTATGTCGCGGCGTAGTCTGATTAGGTCTGGTTGGTTAAGTCCGGCCCGGCCGGATTTATCAGTATTGTATCCGCCATGACGATCGGTGTCATGAGCTGTGGCGCGCCCCCGTGATCCGTAGATCGATCTTGGTTGTCCTGCGTTGTTTTCCAATATGTCTCGCAGGTCCTGCGTATTGCCCCGGGCCATAGTGAACCGGCATGGGGGTGCAGGCTAGTGTCCGGCCTGATATGTCATTTTATCCTGGGCACGTGGTGGCCGGTCAGCCTCATCTTGTGCTGGAAGTTTAGGCTCTTCGGCCTCTTCTTCTAGAGGTTTGTGCTTTGGGTATCCCCTACTCGGGGGCTCGAGTCTGTATTCCTCGGCCGCCAGGACTTCGGTCCATTTGTCTACGAGCAGATCTTGGTCAGGTTGGAGCTGCTCCTGCTTCTTTTTCAGGCTTCTTGCAGTGGCTATAAGCATGCGCTTGATGCGCTCCTGCTCTATGGGGTCCTCTGGTATGCTGAATTCGTGGTCACCGAGGCTCACCTCGTCTTCGGAGGGAGGCATATAGTTATCATCCTCCAAGTATCCGTCCGTCGCCTGTTCATCTGGGCTAGCCTGCCCGTGTTCCTGTTTGGCTTGCTCGAAGGTGGGTTGATCAGGATCGTATTCCTCTTCGGCACCATCTGGATTTAATTCTCCAGTGCCGGTATTGTTGTGGCGGGGCTTGGAGCGGCGCCGATGACGCCCATGTTTTGCTTTCTTCCCCGAGGGGTTATCTCCCGTTGCCTCATCGCCATTGGTTTCTTTGGGAGTATCCACCATATATATATCATATGAAGAGGTGGCAGTCCAGCGCCCTGTGGGCGGTGGTTCCTATTTTTCTCCCGCATCGTCGTCTATACCGTCGATGTCTTCTGAATCTAAGTTAAGCACGCCGGTCAAGTCATCGACCGTGGCTATTAAGTGGGTGGTGGGTGGGTAACGAATTTCTTCGTCGCCAGCTTCCCACTTGAGCCGGACATAGTTCGGCCAGGAGTCTCCTGACAAAGAGAGAGACCTTAATGAATCTAGCACGTCTTCGAAGGGTGAGTGCTGAAAGATATCCGCGGCGGCAAACTCCATAACTGGAGCCCAGTTAGATTCAATGGGCACGGATGCGCGCGGTCCGGAACATACGGCCGGAGACAAGTTCGGCTCCAAAGCCGAAGAGTGTGCGTCCTTCGGGGTGGGGTCCATCCACCCGTCCTCGAAAGGCACGACCTGCTCTAGAACAAAGTCCGGAGCTGTAGCAGGTGTGATGTTCCGAATACTGTCCGACTGCAGATCCATCTCATGCACATCGTGATCGTTCGGTGCTCCTGACAGGGGCCCGAATCCGTCGAAGATCAAGTCTCCGCGGTAGTGTAGTTTAGGTTTCCAAACCTGACCTGATGGCCAGGGGCATAGCAATCGATCTGCTCCAGATGGCCAAGCGAGTTGGCCTGCAGTGCGAAGCCGCCGAACATGAAGATCTCTCCGGGGAGAAAAGTCTCACTCAGGACGGTGTTGTTGAAGGTTGGAGAAGCCATCGAGCTTTACAGCGACGACCTATAGGAACTCTCAATGAAAGCACCAATGTCGATGTCAAAACCGGCGGATCTCGGGTAGGGGGTCACGAACTGTGCGTCTATGGCTAATGGTAACAGGAGGCTGGGGACATGATCTTTACCCAGGTTCGGGCCTTCTCGATGGAGGTAATACCCTACTTCCTGCTTGATTGATCTTGATGATATGAGTATTACAGGAGTTGATCTACCACAAGATCAGAGAGGCTAAACCCTAGAAGGTAGCCTATGGTATGATTGTTGTTCTACGGACTAAACCCTCCGGTTTATATAGACACCGGAGGGGGCTAGGGTTACACAGGGTCAGTTTACAGAGAAGGAGATCTACATCCGAATCGCCAAGCTTGCCTTCCACGCCAAGGAGAGTCCCATCCGGACATGGGACCAAGTCTTCTATCTTGTATCTTCATAGTCCAATAGTCCGGCCAAAGTATATAGTCTGGCTGTCCGGATACCCCCTTATCCAGGACTCCCTCAGTGAACCTGAAAAAAAAACCGTAAGAAATGGTTTTGCGCCACCTGGCGGTTGAGCCGCATTATGTGGCTTGTTCTATCCTTTTTCGGAGTGTTTTTAATTAATCTCCGGGCGGGCCGGGCTATCTGTCGCGCAGTAGTTCCGATTCCTTTGGTGGTGTCCAGGAGCTTTGCCTTCGACTCGAGGTTTGACTGTAAGGTGACATCCACTATTCTTGCTGTTAAAGCGGTGGTAGCCTCTTCGGCCGTGAGTGGGAATTTGGGCCTGCCATTAACCGTGATGACACCACGTGGACCGGGCATCTTTAATTTTCGATAGGCGTAATGTGGCACCGCGTTGAACCGAGCGAATGCGATTCGTCCGAGCAGTGCCTGATGGTCACTGCGAAAGGGGACGATGTTGAAGAATAAGTCTTCGGTACAGTGATTGTCCGGAGATCCGAAGACCACTTCCAGTGTAATTGAGCCCGTGCAGCAGGCCTCTACACCTGGTATTATACCTTTAAAGGTGGTTTTTGTGGGCTTGATCCTTGAAGGGTTGATGCCCATTTTGCACACTGTATCCTGGTAAAGCAGGTTCAGGCTGCTGCCTCCGTCCATAAGGACTTGTGTGAGGTGGAATCCGTCAATGATTGGGTCGAGGACCAATGCGGCCGAACCGCTATGACGGATACTGGTAGGGTGGTCCCTGCGATCGAAGGTGATCGGGCATGAGGACCATGGGTTGAACTTTGGGCTGATTGTATAGACTTCCCTTAGTGCACGTTTCCACTTTGGAATGTGGCTTGCGCGTATCATATTCACTATTTTCACCTGGCGATGGAATTTCATCATTCCTCCTATGTTTGGTGACCGGGGCTCTTCATCGTCATCGTCGCTTTGGGACCCCTTCCCCTTGTTTCCGGTGTCTGACCCGCCGGCTTGTCTAAAGACCCAGCATTCTCTATTGGTGTGGTTGGATGGTTTTCCCGGGGTTCCATGAATTTGGCATGGACGGTCGAGTATGCGGTCAAAACTGGACGGGCCTGAATTGTTTTTGTTGAATGGTTTCTTCAGCTGACCGGCCTTTGAGCCGTTGAATCCGGTGTTAACTGACGTGTCTCCGGCATTATCGCCGTTTTTGCGGTGCTTGTGTTTGTTGCACCGTGATTTGTCGTTGCTATCTTTAGCTTTCGATGTGCCATGGACTTTTGCTTTTCCTGACCGAGATGTCGGGCAAGCCATTCGTCATGGATGTTATGTTCAAAGGCCGCTAGGGCTTCGGCATCCGGACAGTCAACAATTTGGTTCTTTTTAGTTAGGAATCGGGTCCAGAATTTCCTGGCTGACTCTCCGGGCTGCTGGGTTATGTGACTGAGATCATCAGCATCCGGTGGGTGCACGTGAGTGCCCTGGAAGTTATCAAGGAATGCGTCTGCCAGGTTTTCCCAATTCCCGATGGAGTTTGCCGGCAAGGTATTCAGCCAATGTCGAGCCGGTCCCTTTAGTTTTAGTGGGAGGTACCTGATGGCGTGTAGATCATCTCCGTGGGACATGTGAATGTGGAGAGAAAAATCTTCTATCCATACCGCGGGGTCTGTGGCGCCATCGTATGATTCAATGTTCACAGGTTTGAACCCTTCCGGGAATTCATGATCCATTACTTCATCAGTGAAGCATAGGGGGTGTGCGGCGCCTCTATGCCGGGCTACGTCCCGACGTAGTTCAAATGAATCTAGTCGGTTGTATTCGGCACGGCCGGACTTTGGTTTATTGTATCCAGCGTGACGGTCATTGTCACGTATTGTGGCGCGGCCCCGTTATCCGTAGATCGATCTTGACTGTCCTACTTTGTTGTTCAATACATCTCGCAGGTCCTTCGTGTAGCCCCGGGCCTTAGTATTATCGTTTGATTGGTGACGGGATGCGGTCTGGACTTCGGGCTGGTGCGCCGCTTTGTCACGGCCACGGGGTGGCCGGTCCGCCATGTCATGCGCTGGCAGTGTGGGTTTTAAGGCTTCCTCTTCGAGTTGAGGTAGCAACCTGCGCTTTGGGTAGCTTTTGCTAGGGCGCTCGAGTCCGTATTCCTCAGCAGGCAGGACCACGGTCCACGTGTCGGTTAGTAAGTCTTGGTCAGCTTGGAGCTGTTGCTGCTTTTTCTTCAGGCTTTTTGCAGTGGCTATAAGCCGGCGTTTGAAGCGCTCCTGCTCGACGGGATCCTTAGGCACGATGAATTCTTCGTTGCCAAGGCTCCCTTCATCTTCGGAGAGAGGCATGTAATTATCGTCCCCCGATTCTCCATCTATAGCTTGTTCCTTAGGCTAGCTTGCCCATCCTCCTGCTCGCCCTGCTCGAAGCCTGGTTGGGCAGGATTGTCTTCGTCTTCGGCAAAATTCGGATTGTTATCTCTTGTGCCGGTATCACTGTTTTTGCTATGGCGGGGCTTAGAGCGGCGCCGCTACGCTGGTGTCTGGATTGCTTCTCCATGGGGTTATCCTCCGTTGCCTTGTCGCCATTGCTTTCTTTAAGGGTCTCAACCATATAAATATCATATGAGGAGGTGGTTGTCCAGTGCCCTGTGGGTGGTGGTTCATGTTCTTCTCCTACATCGTCGTCCATACCGTCGATGTCTTCGGAGTCAAAGTCAAGCACGTCGGTTAAGTCATCGACAGTGGCAATAAACTGGGTGGTGGGTGGGGGATGAATTTCGTCGTCCGCTTCCCACTCGAGCCGGACATAGTTCGGCCAGGAATCTCTCGACAAGGAAAGAGACCTTAATGAGTTTAGCACATCACCCAAGGGTGAGTGCAGAAAAATATCCGCGGCCGGTGAACTCCATGAACGGTGCCCAATTAGATTCGACGACACAGAGGAACTCTCAATGAAAGCACCAATGTCGGTGTCAAAACCGGCGGATCACGGGTAGGGGGTCCCGAACTGCGCGTCTAAGGTTAATGGTAACAAGAGACTGGGGACAAGATGTTTACACACGTTCGGGCCCTCTCGATGGAGGTAATACCCTACTTCCTGCTTGATTGATCTTGATGATATGAGTATTACAAGAGTTGATCTACCACGAGATCAAAGAGGCTAAAACCCTAGAAGCTAGCATATGGTATGATTGTTGATATCTGTCCTACGGACTAAACCCTCCGGTTTATATAGACACCGGAGGGGGCTAGGGTTACACAGAGTCGGTTTACACAGAAGGAGATCTACATCCGAATCGCCAAGCTTGCCTTCCACGCCAAGGAGAGTCCCATCCGGACACGGGACGAAGTCTTCTATCTTGTATCTTCATAGTCCATCAGTCCGGCCAAAGCATCTAGTCCAGGACTCCCTCAGTAGCCCCTAAACCAGGCTTCAATGACGATGAGTCCGGCATGTAGATTGTCTTCGGCATTGCGAGGCGGGTTCCATCTCCGAATACTCCAAGATAAATTCCGAACACAAGGACCGTGTCCGGCTCTGCAAGATAACATTCCATATACCACCATAGAGAGAATAGTAGTAATCCACGAATCTAATCTGCTGACAATTCTTCGAAAAGTGACATCACACCACGGTCCGGTTTTTATTCGAACCGTTTTCTTCAACCTGCTTCCGCACACATCGCGAGGCGGTTCCTTTGGCACGTATTGTCAAAGCAGAGATCGTGTCCCCTTATCGCGGGATCCTCTTCAATACGGATGTGGGTAGCCTAACCGTACCATCAATTACAGTAAGTGGGGAACGAGTAGGCTCCATTAGGCAAGCGGGGAGGCGTAAAGTTTTATTGCCTTTATAAAGGGGAAAAGCCTCCTCTTTCTACCCACGCCTTCTTCTTCTTCCGCTCGCCCCTTTCCTTTCATCTGAGCCCTAGCACCCAAGCATTCATCCTCCCCACCGAAAAAAGGTCCTCCGAAAATGTTCGGATCCGGAGCAGGAGGCAAGTGGATGGCCTCCTCCGTCCAGGAGAAGGATATTAAAAAGCTGCGGGCGGCCAGATATCTGGCCAAGAAAATCGGCCACCGCCTTCCAACGGCGGGACAGATTGTCCCTACTCCGGAGCCCCATGAGAGAGTTGTTTTCCTCCCCCATTTCGTCCGCGGGCTCGGGTTTCCCCTCCACCCTTTTGTTCGCGACATCATGTACTACTACGGGATCGATTTTCACGATCTATCCCCCAATTCTTTCCTCAACATCTCGACATTCATTGTTGTGTGCGAGGCTTTCCTCCGTATCCCGCCACACTTCGGGCTATGGCTCAAGATCTTCAGCATGAAGCCCAAGGTGGTGAGTGGCGAACACGCCGAGTGCGGAGGTGCCATGGTGAGCAGGATGCCCAAGGTCACATGGCCGACGGGTACTTTCAATGACTCCGTCCAGGAGTGGCAACAACAGTGGTTCTATATCACTGAGCCGCGTGGCAAAAAGTGGGTCGCTGCTCCTGAGTTTTGATCCGGAGCCCCTCTGCGACTCACATCCTGGCCCAAGAAGGGCGTGAACTGGTCGTTGTCCGACGAACTGTCAGTGATCCAGGCGCGCGTCAAAGGTATGGAGGACAAGGCCGTCAAGCTTGTTGACGTGGTCCAGGTGATGCTGGTCCGCATGATCCTTTCTTGTCAGCACAGAGGTTGTAACTTGTGGGAGTACGACCCGGCCGAGCATCGGACCCTGTGGGAACTTTTCGGCTCCTCACACAAGGACATCTGGAAGGTACTCTTTAAGTCCGGCAAACCATGGCCGGACGCGGACGCAGACCGCGGGCATCAATTGTCCCACCCCGCCAGTCCGGTAAGTCGTCATCATATCTTGGCTATTCGTATGTTTCATTGATATGTCCCAAAGGAGTTGTTTTTTTAATGTGTCTTTCCACGGTCGCCCTTATGAATGGACGAAGGTGGCGGAGCGGATTCATTGTCGGGCCCCGCTGCTGAAAGAACCGGCGGAACCTCTTCTGATGAAGATGCTGGTCCCAGCGCCTTAGAAAGGCGCCGAAGAGGGAGGCCAAAGAGAAGGCCAAGGAGACCAGGAGCGGTCTCCGTCATCGCGGCACTTCGGACTCGAAGTCCGAAGACTCAAGTGACCCTCCATCCTCCGGAGAGAACGAGGAGGAGGAAGGGGACGAAGAGGAGGAAGAGGATGAGGAGGAAGGAGAGCCCGAGTCCCCAACGAGGGGGAGGAAGAAAAGGACAGCCTCCTCATCCTTAGAGGCAGATTCGCCTAAGTGGGGAAGAACATCCGTCCCCGAGGCGTCCACCACGGCTACCGACAGCAGCCCGGAGGAGGATTCCAGGGCCTAGCCCCTGGTACAATCGTAAGTGCACGAAATCCGAATATATTCATGCATCCAGAATTTACTAGAATGTAGTATTTTGATCCGCACCGTACTTTTTACAGTCCGGCAAGGTGTTCGGCCCAACAGGCCTCATCAGAGGACTCGTTAGGTTCTGATGCCCTGGAGAGTGAAACACCTCCCAGGGCCCCTTCGCAAGAGCCTGGCTGTGACACCGAGGTGTCGTCCAAAAGGGACCTGAGCCAGGGGGCATACCTCGAAGGCCGGACGCGCGGGAACAGTGGTTCCCATGAATGCCGACGGTGGGGGCGGTCGTGGATCCGGCCCGTAGCCGGACACAGTCCCGGAGGCCCTTAAGGCTCCGAGATCAGGCAGGCAGGCCCTCTTAACTGGAGGGGGCGGTCCTTCTCCGCCTACGTCCTTCGTCCAACCAAAGGCGTCAGGCGGCCTATCGACAGCAATGGAGAGTGCGTCCATTATTGATGAGCACCGCGCCCTTATGGGCGTGGTGATAGAAAAGATTCAGGCCGCCGAGAGCGGACTGAATGAATCCTACGTCAGCCTTATAAAAGGCTTGGAGGTATGTATAGAAGAATGTCATAGTATAGTGTCCGGACCCCGATTCCAACTCACATCGATCTAGCCGGTAACACCTCATATCACTTCGCGGCCTCACGCACGGTATTCCCACGGGTGTCGCCTTACCATGGCCCGGGACCGTTTGCGTCTTTTGGCTCACGTATATGATAGTGTCGCTAGCATCCATATGACAGAGAACCCAGGCCGACATGGCTAGTCGTGAACCCAAAGCGGCACTAACCCATGGGGACAGGCATACATGAATCACATCGAGCATGTCGGCCGACGTGTGAATCCGGGCTGTAGCACTGGGCTAACAGGACTCCGGTAACCCGGGCTATAGCAGGCTAGGCAGGACTCCGGATGTCACCGCGTGACATTTCCCCGAAGGGACAGACAAAGGAACGAAGTGAAACACATGCCAGCCAGTCAAGTGTCCGGGCGGTAGTGCTGGGCTAGCAGGACTCCGGTGAACCGGGCTGTAGCGGACTACTATCGCTCAGGAAGCACTAGACTACATTTCCCCATAAGAGAGGATGCCAAGGATAAACAACTAGATTGTCGGATCCCACTCATACAAGCATTTCAATGATACACACAATATACCCGATATGAGTACATACAACATGGCATCACAACATAACTCTACGACTCAAGTATTTATTCATTAGGCTCCGGGGAGCGAGATATTACAAACATGGGTCTCATGACCCAACATTCAGAGTATACAAAACAAAGCGCAAGTGAAAAAGGGCTGAGAAGCCTGACTATCTACCAGATCCTGCCGAGGCACAAGATCGTAGCTGAGGTAACAAGCTAAACGTCGAAGTCCAAGCGGAACTACTAGCGAGACTGACGTCTCTCTGCAAAACATAAATAAGCAAACGTGAGTACAAACGTACTCAGCAAGACTTACATCAGAACTATCTACATATGCATCATTATCAACAAAGGGGGTGGTGGAGTTTGACTGCAGCAAGCCAGCTTTGACTCGGTGGCTATCCTGAACTACGACCGCAAGTAACTCTTTTGAGGTGGCGCACGAGTCCACATATTCACTATATCAATACACCACTATGGATCCGCTCCCGTCTCCCTACGAGAACGCCATCCATAGCACTCACGCTTATCTTGAGCATTTTAGAGTATCCACTTTCACTTGTCTATTAACTATGCAAGGGGTCCAAGTTTCCATATCCGAGGAATCCGGCTATTCGAATACATAATGATAACCCTGCAGGGGTGTACTTCTTCACCACTTATCGCCCTGTACACGTCATGTACCTCGGCAACCTTCAAGCAGAAGCCGAGCGAGGGAGTCGTCCACGACCTGACTAACCACACCAGTCTCTAGTCCAGGTTTATTGCCTATTCGGGTTCCATCCGCAAGGATATCCTGTCGGGGTGTCGCTCATGGCCCCAAACGATGTGCGCAGGGTTCCCAAGCCCACCTCGACGGGTGGATCTACTCTTGGTACACCGTGCCATGGTGCCTAGTCTGTCCCAAGCCCACCTATATCGTGTGCCACTTGGTAGACTACGAACACTACCTACAAACACCAGAAACTAGTTGCAACTCCTGGACAGAGATCGAGTTGATTAATAAGCCGAGAGGGGCCGAGTTACCGGAACCCAATGTGTGCTAGTAATCGCTCATGGATCACAAACATGTAACTCAGTTCCTGAGGACGGCTGCAATGAGACAACCCACCATGTACTCCTACATGGCCTCTCACCGCTACCTTTACCAAATCGTGTTCACACACTTAGCTCACACACAGTAGGACATGTTCACACACCATTCCAATTCATTCCCGATAAATCAGACCTGAATCAACTCTAAGCAATAGCAGATATGACAAACAAGCATCAATGAGTAGGCACATCAGGGCTCAAACAACTCCTACTCATGCTAGTGGGTTTCATCTATTTACTGTGGCAATGACAGGTCATGCAGAGGATAAAGGGGTTCAGCTACCGCAACAAGTAACAGATGAATTGTTGTTGTCCTAATGCAGTAAAAGCGAGCAGGAGCGAGAGAGTGGGATTGTATCGGAATGAACAAGGGGGTTTTGCTTGCCTGGCACTTCTGAAGAATATATAGTTCTTCATCGGTGTCATCGATCTCATCGTCGGTACGTCGTCTACTAACAAGGGACAAATACCGGCAAACAAGGAAGAACACAATCAATGCAATGCAACAATATGATGCATGATCATGACATGGAAATATGCTGTGTTTTGAGCTAATGTAACTAGCAACAAGTTAAATGGAGTTGGTTTGAACCCTAGGTTCAAATTCAAACTTCATATGTGAGAGTTTAAATGCCATTTATATGATTTGTGCTAAACAGCAGCTATAAGTTGTTCTAACATGCCTGAAAATAGTACATATGGATAGATTGGATTTTTTTGATCATTTTTCATATATAAATTATTTCATTTGGAGTTACGGTTGAATTTATATGATTTTTAGAAGTTTGGTGCATTTTTTCTGGAATTTCCTGAATAAGAATAAATCCAGAAAATGATTTATGGCGTCAGCACCACGGCACTGTGATGTCAGCAGGTCAACAGGCTGGTCCGGGTCAAACCTGACGTGCGGGGTCCACACGTCAGTGACACAGCTAGTTAACAGGGGTTATTGCTAATCTAATTAAAAGTTTAGGGCTCCGGGGCCCACTGTTAGTGTCATAGGTGGGGGGGTTAGTGCTAACTAACTCCTGGCCAGTGGGTCCACCTGCCAGGCCGGCGAGGTCGTCGCCGGCGACCACAGGACACGGTGGTGTCCGGGTTACAGGCCACGAGGGCGGCGGCTAAGGGCACCGGGGCATAGCCCGGGCTCTCGCGCATCCAGGGGAGGCGACGGGAGGACGCGGGGTGGCCGGAGCTCACCGGAATGGAGCTCGTGGCGGCGCCGGAGGTCGGGCCGGCACGGGCGCGGGGCTACAACGCGTTAGCCAGAGAGCAGAGGTGCGCGTCCGGACCCTGGGACCTGGAGAGCACGCGGGAGCTACTGGACCGAGCGGAAGAGCTCTGGGGCGCGAGGTTCGCCGGCCATGGCGATGGCCGGAGCTCGGTGCTTGCGGGGATGACAGCTACGGCACGAGAATGAGCACGGGGACTAGGGAAAGAGGAAGAGGAGCTCACAAGGGGTCGGGAGAGAAGCTCGGTGGGCTCGGGGAAGCTTCTGCGATGGCGAATTGACGACGGCGATCCTCGGTGGCCGAGGAGGAGAACGGCGGAGCTAGCGGCATCCAGGGGCTTCCGGCGCCTTTCGTCTGGGTGAGAATGAAGAGGGGGGCGAGGCGGAGCTTCCTGAGGAGTCGGCGAGGCGGGGAGGTGGCTGTGGCCGCGGTGATACTCATCGGCGCGCAGTTGCGCTTCAGTGGTGAGGGGAGAGAAAGCGGGGAGAGGAGAGGCAGGAGAGAGAGAGAGAGAGGCGGGGAGGTTGGGCGTCTCAGGCGAGCAGGCTGGACTCATGAAGGCCACCCGGCCTGAGCAGGAGGTGGAGGCCTCCCGGTAGGCAGCGTGCTTCGCCTCTGCCCTCTTGGCAGAGGAAGACTGACAGCCTTGAGGGGGTAGAGTGGAGCTCTTTGGGCTGGGCTGCTTTGGTGGCTCACAGTGGGCATACAGGTAGAATCCGGTGAGCTCTTTCTCTCTCTCTCTCTCTCTATTTTAATTCCTGTTTTCTATTTTTCTGCAGCTTTGTGGCTTTATTAAAAATACTAAATCAATCCCAAAAATCATGCAACTACTCATGACCACTGTTGGAAATATATCCTACAGTAAATATTTCAGTTTGGGATTATTTGAGCATTTAAAATATTTTCTAGTATTTAAATGCCCAAATGAAAATACCATAAGATTTAATTCAGAGCCCAAATATGTCATGGAAAAATGTGCATCACCTCACAGCTCTTTTACAGTGTTTTCCATAAATGATGAACATTTTTAAAAGCCATTTGGACTTACTGAAAATATTTTAGGTGAACCTAGTGAATTCCTTTAATGCTAGGGTTTAGGCAATCCCCATTTCATCTTAAAAAGAATTTAGACATGATGCAACACATGGCTAGCTAGCTCAGAGCAAACCAGAAGCTAGGGATGTGACAACTCACCCCCACTAAACAAGAATCTCGCCCCGAGATTCAAGACGTGAGGTAAGAGAAAAAGGGGAGTCACAGCTATCACAATATTCATAATCCATTTGCCCTTCTCGAAGATGTTGACTCATTCCATCATCTTGGTCTTGACGTCTTTGCTTTCGAGATCTTCATCCAACACGATGGCGACAAAAAGAATACTCTATAGGAAATGATCTCCTCGGAGATCGAGCACTCAAGATCAACTCGTGGAATGAAATGTTGAAACTTCTCGAGTTGAGACACAAAACACATCGAGAGGGATGGAGGAACAACGACGGGGTTTGATTTGGTGGGCATCAATTCCACGCTTAGAGAGATGGTGGATGGTGTCAAGGTGGCGAGGAAATAATTGCCAGGATTCCGTAACGGGCACCTTGGGAAAACTGACGCAAAGAACTATTCCCTTAAGTGGCAAAAAGAATTACTTTTCATTCAGAGATCATTGAAACTCTTTAAACCAGCCTAAGGCAATTTACAATTGATCGTTGAAAGAGTTCGAAGGAATGACATACCCGGACTAGGATGGATGATGTGGACTACCTTGTTGAAAACAACGCAATGGATGATTTTGCTTACCATTGGAAATGGATGGGACCCATGGTAGGACCACTTTTGAAGATGATCCTAAACAACAATTACTGAGAGGGCAGCCCACGGGAGATTGGCACAAGGCGGTGCAAGCTGGGAACAAAATGCAAATGTTGAAAAGGTTCCAACCATCATATCTGCCTGAGATACAGTTCTGGTTGGTGATAGGATACTTCAGATTCAGCATGTCTGAAAGAAAGTTTACAACACGATTCGACGAGATGGCGTTGCAGGATTCTCGAGGAATGAACTAAGATAGCAAGCTCCAAAACATGAGCTGGTTCTGCTAAACACATGTGAACACGCTGTCTCAGACAAGCATGACCACATGGTAGTCTTATGATCAAACACTACCAAGTAAAGGTGGGGAACCATCTTCGAGGATATTGGAATCTTGTGCATGAACTAGTATTCGCACAGCAACTCCTTTTCCTCGAACAAACCAATCAGTGGCTTGGTGTGCTAGGAACACATATGGAGTGGAGGCGGCCAACCTATCAAACCATAGAGCACTTCATGCGTGCATGGTGACTTGGGATGGTACCATAGGAAACAAAACAAACCTTTCTCGAATTCATGGTGGCAACTTACACCTAAAGCACATGAATTCGAGGAAGTCACTTCTTCCATCCAAGGATAGGCTTCATGAACGGAACACGAAGGCATTGCTTACAAAGTTTTCAACACTAGGTTGATGTTCAACATGAATCATGGGGAAGAAAAAATGCTGCTGACGGGCTCAACAACAACTCATCGGAATTTCCATATCACTGGACTTCCACCATCATGTGAACACGGTGATAGTATTGGTCAGACCAAAAGATGTAATGGTGTATGCTGGAGGGATCAACCACGAGTAAGACAACATTACGAACATCGTTGGTACTGATTTGATTAGATGATAGCCCACACTCAAATCAAAGGATTGATAAGACAATAGGTCCAACAACTGATCACAGGGACCAATCGATGAAGATATCATCTTTCTTCAACACACACTACACAAGGATATCCCTTTGGAACGAACTAAGTTAGGCAAGCTTTTATCTTCCAACTCCCCAAGTTGTTGTTTAGCTTATCCAACTAGTTCAGGGGTATCCAACACAGATCCTTGGAGAATGGGTGGTTTAGAGGAAAACCAACATGATCACGAACTCAACATAGCGGTCAGGTGACAACCTGGTAACACTTCCGAGAAGATTTTCGGAACATCACGATCCACCGATACGTTATTAAGCTCGAGATCAATCTTGCTTGTCAGGGCAAGACGATATGATCAAATAAGCAAGGAATTGAATAATCCTAACTCATTGATCGAAGGGTGCGCCAGAAATAAGGACTAGGTAGCACGATCAATCTTAGTATGATGATTTAATAACCAACACGCTAAGAATGAGAATATTGTCCATTAACTACCAAGCAACGAGGTTGCTAGGAGTATCAATTCGCACATCACAATTCACTTGTCGGCATTCCGGTTGCATCAACACGGGACCGAGGAATGAATAATGATAGCGAGAAGTATCACTGCGTCAAGAATCCATAAGAGAAGGTGCAATTCTCATGACGTTCTTGACATAAAGTGGGTAATACTTCAGGATAGAACATAATAAAAAGCTGGATGGACACTTTGATCTGCGGAATACAACTGCTTTGACCCAATCCTAGAAATGGACAAGGTACTAGAGTTTGTTTCTCCTAGTCATTCCAGAACAGAATGGCTTGACGGACCACAAGAAAAATGGGCATCGATGAGGACGAGAGCATGACTACTCTTGACTATCAACTGATAGACAGGGATCGGAATACAACTAAGAAGGGACAACTCGAGGAACATATAACTTTTCGAGTTGTGGAGGCATGGATTAGTATATCGAGCAAAGCTCAACATTTCTCCCGGATAACCCATGCAGAGAAGGTAGGACTGGCAGAGTCACAATATGAATGGAGTACTCCTCAAGAGCACTCTGGTTGTGATCTTTTGGTTCAAAAGAACTTCTACCAAAATGGTTCATGGTATTTGGAAGAAGGGAATACCATGGACCTCGAGGACTGTCGCAAGGTTACTAATATCCTAAAGGAACTAGCAAATACTAACAACATGAAGTAGGGTGAATCTCGGGTTTAGAAACCCAGGAGTAGAATGCCTACTACTAAATGGCATCACGGGATGCTTTCAAGAATAATGGCCAGAATCATCACACGGGGAACACAAACATGGCTGGATTACTAAGTGATACTCTATACACCTAGGGTCATAATAGTAACTCCAACATATATGTCAAGGCAATAAATTACCTCAACGCACCGGTTAGTGTGGTTAATCTGGCCCAAAAGGACATCAGGAACGGGAGGAAGGGATTTGCAAATGCATCAGATAGTTTAGAAACCTGGGATGACTCGGACAGCATAACGGCTGTAAATGCTCAAAAAGATTTGAGACATCCTGCAAAAATGGTGGCATAACCACTCAACAACATCATATCAAGGTTCCGAGATCAACAGTTAACATACAACAATAGTAGGAACTGAGCGGGGCTTAAATCCAACATTCTTAAAGGTCTATGGATTAGTAACACGTCATCCTAATAGATAGATGAGAGCCTAGTTCTTAATCCCCGTAGAAGAGAAGAGGTTAACTCAGATCAGAAGGGCATAAGGTAAAGGAGTAAAAAGAGCCTTACGTTCCCTTCCACAATCAATTCCCTTACATAACTAAAGCATTTTTAGACACAACTTCGACCAGTTTGGCTTGGTAATCCTACAGGAAGCCAGGCTCTGATACCAACGCTGTCAGGACCTCGATTCTAAGTCACATCGATCTAGCCGGTAACACCTCATATCACTTCGCGGCCTCACGCACGGTATTCCCACGGGTGTCGCCTTACCATGGCCTGGGACCGTTTGCGTCTTTTGGCTGACGTATATGATAGTGTCGCTAGCATCCATATGATGAAGAACCGGGCCGACATGGCTAGTCGTGAACCCAAAGCGGCACTAACCCATGGGGACAGGCATACATGAATCACATCGAGCATGTCGGTCAGGCGTGTGAATCCGGGCTGTAGCCTTTGGGCTAACAGGACTCCGTAACGCTGGTCAGCAGGCTTAGGCAGGACTCGGATGTCACAGCGTGACATTTCCCGAAGGGATGAACCACGAGAACGAAGTGAAACACATGCCGGCCCAGTCAAGTGTCCAGCTGTAGTCTTTGGGCTAGCGAGACTCCGGTGAACCGGGCTATAGCGGACTACTATCGCTCAGGAAGCACTAGACTACATTTCCCCATAAGAGAGGCTGCCAAGGATAAACAACTAGATTGTCGGATCCCACTCATACCAAGCATTTCAATCATACACACAATATGCCTCATATGAGTACATACAACATGGCATCACAACATAACTCTATGACTCAAGTATTTATTCATTAGGCTCCGGGGAGCGAGATATTACAAACATGGGTCTCATGACCCAACATTGAGAGTATACAAAACAAAGCACACGCGGAAGCTTAACATGTCTGAGTACAGACATCTACAAATGAAAAAGGGCTGAGAAGCCTGACTATCTACCAGATCCTGCCGAGGCACAAGATCGTAGCTGAGGTAACAAGCTAAACGTTGAAGTCCAAGCGGAACTACTAGCGAGGTAGCGTCTCTCGCAAAACATAAATAAGCAAACGTGAGTACAAACGTACTCAGCAAGACTTACATCAGAACTATCTACATATGCATCATTATCAACAAAGGGGTGGTGGAGTTTGACTCTGACAAGCCAGCTTTGACTCGGTGGCTATCCTGAACTACATTGCAAGTAACTCTTTTGAGGTGGCGCTGCGAGTCCACATATTCACCATATCAATACACCACTATGGATCCGCTCCCGTCTCCCTACGAGAACGCCATCCATAGCACTCACGCTTATTTTGCGCATTTTAGAGTATCCACTTTCACTTGTCTATGAACTATGCAAGGGGTCCAAGTTTCCATATCCGAGGAATCCGGCTATTGAATAGATAAAGATAACCCTGCAGGAGTGTACTTCTTCACACACGCTCTCGCCACTTATCGCCTCAGACATCGCGTCATGTACCTCGGCAACCTCCAAGCGGAAGCCGGGCGAGGGATTCGCCACGACGACTAACCACACCAGTCTCTAGTCCGGGTTTATCGCCTATTCGGGTTCCATCCGCAAGGAGATCCGGTCGGGTGTCGCCACGGCCCCAAACGATGTCTTGAGGGTTCCCAAGCCCACCTCGACGGGTGGATCTCACGCTTGTTACACCGTGCCACGGTGCCTAGTGCATCCGAGCCCACATGCGGGTGCCACTTGGTAGACTACTAACACTACATACAAACACGAAACTAGTTGCAACTCTGGACAAAGATCGAGTTGATTAATAAGCCGAGAGGGCCGAGTTACGGAACCCAATGTGTGGTAGTAACTGTTCATGGATCACAAACACAGAACTCAGTTCTCGAGGGCGACTGCAATGAGACAACCCACCATGTACTCCTACATGGCCTCTCACCGCTACCTTTACCAAATCGTGTTCACACACTTAGCTCACATACAGTAGGACATGTTCACACACCATTCCAATTCATTCCCGATGAATCAGACCTGAGTCAACTCTAAGCAATAGCAGGCATGACAAACAAGCATGAATGAGTAGGCACATCAGGGCTCAAACAACTCCTACTCATGCTAGTGGGTTTCATCTATTTACTGTGGCAATGACAGTTCATGCAGAGGATAAAGGGGTTCAGCTACCGCAACAAGTAACAGATGAATCGTTGTTGTCCTAATGCAGTAAAACAGAGCAGGAGCGGGAGAGTGGGATTGTATCGGAATGAACAAGGGGGTTTTGCTTGCCTGGCACTTCATCGGTGTCATCGATCTCATCGTCGGTACGTCGTCTACTGAGAAGGGACAAATACCAGCAAACAAGGAAGAACACAATCAATGCAATGCAACAACATGATGCATGATCATGACATGGAAATATGCTGTGTTTTGAGCTAATGTAACTAGAAACATGTTAAATGGAGTTGGTTTGGACCCTACGTTCAAATTCAAACTTCATATGTGAGAGTTTAAATGCCATTTATATGATTTGTGCTAAACAGCAGCTATAAGTTGTTCTAACATGCCTGAAAATAGTACAGATGGATAGATTGGATTTTTCTGATCATTTTTCATATATAAATTATTTCATTTGGAGTTACGGTTGAAGTTATATGATCTTTAGAAGTTTAGGGCATTTTCTGGAATTTCCTGAATAAGAATAAATCCAGAAAATGATTTATGGCGTCAGCACCACGGCACTGTGACGTCAGCGGGTCAACAGGCCGGTCCGGGTCAAACCTGATGTGTGGGGTCCACACGTCAGTGACAAAGCTAGTTAACAGGGGTTATTGCTAATCTAATTAAAAGTTTAGGGCTCCGGGGCCCACTGTCAGTGTCATAGGTGGGGGGGGGGGTTTAGTGCTAACTAACTCCTGGCCGGTGGGGTCTACCTGCCAGGCCGGCGAGGTCGTCGCCGGTGACCACGGGACACGGCGGTGCCCGGGTTACAGGCCACGAGGGCGGCGGCTAAGGGCACCGGGGCATAGCCCGGGCTCTCGCGCATCCAGGGGAGACGACGGGAGGACGCGGGGGGGCCGGAGCTCACCGGAATGGAGCTCGCGGCGGCGCCGGACTTCGGGCCCGCACGGGCGCGGGGCTGCAGCATTTTAGCCAGAGAGCAGAGGAGCGCGTCAGGACCCTCGGGACCTGGAGAGCACGCAGGAGCTACTGGAGCGAGCGGAAGAGCTCTGGGGCGCGAGGTTCACCGACCATGGCGATGGCCGGAGCTCGGTGCTTGCGGGGACGGCAGCTACGGCACAAGAATGAGCACGGGGACTAGGGAATGAGGAAGAGGAGCTCACAAGGGGTCGGGAGAGAAGCTCGGTGGGCTCGGGGAAGCTTCTGTGACGACGAATTGACGACGGCGATCCTCTGTGGCGGAGGAGGGGAACGGCGGAGCTAGCGGCATCCAGGGGCTTCCGGCGCCTTTCGTCTGGGTGAGAATGAAAAGGGGGGCGAGGCGGAGCTTCCTGAGGCGTCGGCGAGCCGGGGAGGTGGCTGTGGCCGCGGTGGTACTCATCGGCGGCGACAATTGCGCACGGTGGTGAGAGGGAGAGAAAGCAGGTGAGGGGAGAGGCACGGGAGAGAGTGAGAGAGAGAGAGAGGCAGGGAGGTTGGGCGTCTCCAGGCGAGCAGCTGGACTCATGGTATTTGCCAGTGAAGCGGAGGTGGAGGCCTCCCGGTAGCAGCGTCTTGTCGCCTCTGCCCTCTTGGCAGAGGAAGACTGACAGCGAGGGGGTAAGTGGGCTCTTGGGCTGGGCTTTTGGGCTGGCTCACAGTGGGCCGCCTGCAGGTAGAAGTCCAGGTGAGCTCTTTCTCTCTCTCTCTATTTTAATTCCTGTTTTCTATTTTTCTGCAGCTTTGTGGCTTTATTAAAATACTAAATCAATCCCAAAAATCATGCAACTGCTCATGACCCTTTGTTGGAAATATATCCTCTGATAAACATTTCAGTTTGGGATTATTTGAGCATTGAAAATATTTTATATGCCCAAATGAAAATACCATAAGATTTAATTGAGCCCAAATATGTCATGGAAAATGTGCATCACCTCAGCTCACATTTACAGTGTTTTCCATAAATGATGAACATTTTTAAAAGCCATTTGGACTTACTGAAAATATTAGGTGAACCTAGTGAATTCCTTTAATGCTAGGGTTTAGGTAATCCCCATTTCAACTTTAAAAGAATTTAGACATGATGCAACACATGGCTAGCTAGCTCAGAGCAAACCAGAAGCTAGGGATGTGACATATAGATAGTAGCCCCTGATACACTGTCCGAAGAGGACAGGAACCGGATAGGGGATCATTTTCCCGTCCGCAGGAGACCTAGCAAATGACGTATATATTTTATGAATCAGATTTCTGTAACAACTGCCTCCTCTCATACTGCGGAAGTGTAGGACTCAAGCGAGTGCAGTGCAGGCCGACGAAGAACTCGACCGAGTGAAGAAGCGGCTGGAGGAGAAACAAGGTATGTTTGGAGAACTTTTAGTAAGTTTTGCCATGAGTAAGTAGTTGTGACGATCTTACAGTATATGTATTGCGCGTTCCATGGGCGGATGCCGAAATTGAGGTGCTCAAGAAGGCTGTTGCCTTGGCCGAAAAGAATGCTGCCGCGGAGCGGACTCTCCGTGAGAAATACGAGGCGAGGGTCATGGAAGCTGAACAAGAGCTTCAGGAGGCCGTAGGGAGAAACAAGAGCTTGGAGCAGAGTCTATCCTTGAAAGAATCCGAACTTGCCCAAGCTCTCCGAACCGTGAGTGAGGCTTGAGAGGAAGCCCAGGCCGCGCTGAAGAATATTCAGGAGGCGCAGAAGATTGCGGCTGGTATGGGGGGTTATTGTTTTCTCAAGGTGCCTTACACTTTCGCAGGAAGATTCATGGTGACCCATTGAATCCTAATTTTTTTTCAAGAGCGTTCGCGGATTTGCCGCGCAGCATATCTGATGCTACCCAATTCTGCCGAGCAGAGAAGAAGGAAACTGCGGAGAAGCTCTTCTGGTCGCAGTATTTGGTGCCGAACTATCCGGTGCCGTTTGTCGACCAGCTAAAACAGCTAATCGAGTCGCATCAGGCGGCCGAACTAGCCATGAAGGATTTGGTTATCCGGCTATGGACCGCCGAGCCCATACCGAGCAGTTTCTTTGCACTCGTGAAGCGGATTGGGAGGGCATGCACTCGGCTGGACGTCATTAAGCGGTCAGTTTGCATAGAAGGGGCACGAATGGCATTTGCCCGTGCAAAAGTGCACTCGGGAAGCTTGATGCTAAGAAGCTGATGACCGAGGGGCGGAGGAAGAAGCACCGCAAGCCCGAACTATATTATGATGGCGTCCTGAAAGGCGCCCGCCTCGTGGCTGAGGAATGTACGAAAGACATTATTTTTCCCTGAAAGCAATTGTGATATGCTTTGTAAGGCAAAATAGAGTCACTTATATGTAGGTGCCTGTTATTTGTAAATTTTATTCCTGCACGGCCGTTTTATATGTTAGTCTTGAGAGTTGGCCAGTCGTCGGCTTCTTCCCCCACATAGGAACTACGGGGTTGTTCGGGATACACCTGGACACTCTTTATCCCATTCTTGGGTCCATGAAGGAGGTGTTTAGCACAGCAAACCTGGCAATCGGACTATAAGGCTTTATTACTCTCACTTAGCCATAGGATTTCGAGTATGGGCGGCGCAACCCCTGTTGTTCAGAAGACCGCACGGGGTGCTCTAATAGCGCGTGATCGGTGGACCGATCCTTCGCACACTGCATTTTATTATGGCATTATGCTGAATAAATCCTTAAAGATTTGACAACCTCTCGAACAGCTGACCAGCTCTCGCCTTATCATGACAGTCGGTTTTCGGCTTTCTCTACTAAAGTGTTCGTCCGACAAAACCGAGACACAATCGCAGTAGTTCTCCCAGCGCTACCTTAGCCGATATTGCGGAACGTAAGGTACCAAAACATGGGAGTCGGGCAAACCCAACCAATGACCCAAGACATGATTCGGAGTTGATGCATATAGTGCAATAAGTTCGGGGTGCCGAACGACCGAGAAGGTGTTCGAACTTTGGACGTCGTAGTACGAAAATGTCGTTGAAAAATAGCAGATAAGCGTCAAATGACTCCACATGCTGTATTTAAGTAATACGTCTATGCGTACGGGTACGGTGCATGTTATAAAAGAGAGGCATGACGGCCGAACCTGTTCAGGCCGGGCGGTGGTTGGCTGTCTTGTGGGTCCGGAGGAATATCCAGATTGTGTTGGTGGGGTGGGCATCCCCTCAGAGCGCGTCCGAGCTGATTCCAAGCCGCCGGTCCGGTTGTGCGTGAGGGTGAACCTGCAAATAGTGCTTAAGAGGCGTGTGTGAGCCGTGGATGTGATCCGGTCCAGCTTATGCTGAAGGGTCTATGATTATGTTGGGGTATCATGAAGTAGTTCGGACTCCCTTGTCAGTGTCCGGGAGTTCGGCTGTTAAATTTACGTTCGATTGAAGAAACCGTGACTCGCTGCTTCAGTAATGAAAGTAGCTGAATATTCTTCGGCGCCGAGGCGAAGCTCGGCCTTGACCGCATTTGTGACTTTGTCATGTGGGTCTTGGGTGGTAATGCGTCGAGTCGTAGTGTATCCTAGCGGTGCTGGGTAGCTCCCACCTAGGGGTGTTAGACCGAAAGTTTGTATGACACTTTTGGCTATCCAGAGACCAGCTCTGGGTGGCGGGGCATCGATGGCCATCACCCCTATTTATGATACTCTATAATGAGTTATTTGGTGAGTCTGATCCTCGAGTTATTGGTCCCTAGACATGATAATCCGGGCTTCTTCACGCTCCTTCCGGTGCCGGCCTGCCGATTTGTTTAAAGACCCAGCATTCTCTATTTGTTTGATTGGCTGCTGCTCCTGGGGTACCATGGATTTGCCATGGTCGTTCAAGTATGCGGTTCAAGCTGGAGGGGCCCGGATTAAGATGTTGATGTCCCTTTTCCCTCTCAATGGTTTGAGGATTACGGGCTCCTGTGTTGATCGCCGTTCCCCGGGCGCCATTCTTTGTCTTGGGACGCTTATATTTGTTGCACCAAGGTTTGTAGACTCTGTTTCTGTCCGCTGATGCGCCCGGGGTACTTTCTATGTTGCTGTTTGGCATGTAACACTAGTCTTGGCGCAGCCCCTTGCCGCAGTGTGCTGTCGGCAGGGTGTAGGCCTGCGTTTGATTTTTGGTGCCACCTCTTTGAATTGAGGTAGTAGCTTGCGCTTTGGGTAGTATTTTGTTCGGCGCTCGAGTCCGTATTCTTTGGCTGCCCGGTCCTTAGTTCATCTGTCTATGAGCAGATCATGGTCGGCTTGCTCGAAGGTAGGTTGATCAGGATCATGTTCCTCTTTGGCATCATCTGGATTTTCTCCTCCAGTGCCGGTATTGTTGTGGCGATGCTTGGAGTGGCGCCGATGACGCCCGTGTTTTGCTTTCTTCCCCGAGGGGTTATCTCCCGTTGCCTCATCTTCATTGGTTTCCTTGGGAGTATCCACCGTGTATATATCATATGAAGAGGTGGCAGTCCAGCGCCCTGTGGGTGGTTGTTCCTGTTCTTCTCCCGCATCATCGTCCATACCGTCGATGTCTTCGGAATCGAATTTAAGCACGTCGGTTAAGTCATCGACCATGGCTATTAAGTGGGTGGTGGGTGGGTAACGAAATTTTAAATGCTTGACTTCTCAATCGAGCGGATATAGCTCGGCACGAGTCTCTCGACAAAGAGAGACCTTAACGAATTCTGCACGTCTCCGAAGGGTGAGTGCTGAAAGATATCCGCGGCGGCGAACTCCATGACTGGAGCCCAATTAGATTCGATGGGCACAGAGGCGCGCGGTCCGGAACACACTACCGGAGATGAGTCCGGGGGTCCGGAGGTACAGATTTCCTGCGGAGATGTGTATGTGTTCGGCTCCAACTACGATGAGGATGCGGCCTTTGGGGCGGGGTCCATCCACCCGTCCTCGGAAGGCATGACCTGCTCTGGAACAAATTCCAGAGCGATGGCAGGTGCATTGTTCCGAATACTGTCCGACTGCAGATTTAGGTCATACTCGTCATCATAGTTTGGTGCTCCAGACACGGGCCCGAATCCGTCGGAGATCAAGTCTCGGCGGATGTTGGCAGTGTAGTTTAGGTTTCCAAACCTAACCTGATGGCCAGGGGCATAGCTATCGATCTGCTCCAGATGGCCAAGCGAATTGGCCCGCAGTGCGAAGCCGCCGAACAAGAAGATCTGTCTGGGGAGAAAAGTCTCACCCAGGACAGCGTGGTTGAAGGTTGGAGAAGCCATCTAACCTTGTAGCGACGACACAGAGGAAATCTCAATGAAAGCACCAATGTCGGTGTCAAAACCGGCAGATCTCGGGTAGGGGGTCCCGAACTGTGCGTCTAAAGCTAATGGTAACAGGAGACTGGGGACATGATGTTTACCCAGGTTCGGGCCATCTTAATGGAGGTAATACCCTACTTCCTGCTTGATTGATCTTAATGATATGAGTATTACAAGAGTTGATCTACCACGAGATCAGAGAGGCTAAAACCTTAGAAGCTAGCCTATGGTATGATTGTTGATATCTGTCCTACGGACTAAACCCTCCGGTTTATATAGACATCGGAGGGGGCTAGGGTTACACAGAGTCGGTTTACAGAGAAGGACATCAACATCCGAATCGCCAAGCTTGCTTTTCACGCCAAGGAGAGTCCCATCCGGACACGGGACGAAGTCTTCTATCTTATATCTTCATAGTCCATCAGTCCGGCCAAATTATATAGTCGGGCTGTCTGGATACCCCCTTATCCAGTACTCATTCAGTGGGGTCAGTATTTGGCTCCAACGTCGATGAGTGCGCGGCCTCCGGGGCAGTGTCCATCCACCCGTCGTCGGAAGGCATGATCTGCTCCGGATTGATTCTCGGTGCCGCTGGAGGTGTGATCTCCCAAACACTGTCTGATGGCAGATCTAGGTCATGCTCATCGCGACTGTTCGGCATACCAGACATGATAAATAAACGAGTTAAAAATCATCTTTTAGTTCACCGACTGAATATTCCCTTAAGAACGCTAGCTTTCGGCTTCACCCAGTCTGAGGTACACATCTGGCTGACCCGGCAGTAACAATCGCAGAGGTGCTCCCTTAAATGCCTAGCCAAACAATCGGGAACGTAGGGGTAAGCACAGGAGCCAGGCAACCCAGCTTGGCCAAAACTTAAGTCATATCGATGCATATAATGGTGAATAAAAGGTACATGCGGAAGCGTGACACATGTGTTGGGCATGAGGCTCGTATAAACAAGCTTCTGTTAAAGAAACCCCCAGGTATAATGAGCGCGGATAGCGCGTCAATTGTGTGCGAACGAGGCGCAAACGAGCCATTAAAAGGCTTTAAGAGAAAAGGAGGGAGAAGGAGAGAAATATAAGACAACTAATGTGTAAAAATGGATAGAGGAAGGAGATGAACACAGAGTCCGACGCTAGGCGTAGAATCTTCGTAGACGGGCTACGTTCAATGGGTTCGGCTCGAGTCGGTTATCCGATGCATTTCGCAGGCGGTACGCTCCGCCAGTCAGGACTTGGTCGATTATGAAGGGACCTTCCCATTTGGGCTTGAGTTTGTCCTTTTTCTTGTCCGGCAGGCGTAGAACTAATTCACCAACATTGTAAGTTTTGGCCCGTACTTCTCTGCTTTGACATCTTCGAGCCTGTTGTTGATAGAATGTGGAACGGGCTTTTGCCACGTTACGCTCCTCCTCCAAGGCGTCCAAACTGTCCTGCCGATCGAGTTCGGCTTCTCTTTCTTCGTACATGCGCACGCGAGCTGAGTCATGAATTATGTCGCAAGGCAGAACTGCCTATGCGCCGTATACCATAAAGAATGGTGTGAATCCGGTAGTGCGATTCGGCGTGGTCTGCAGCCCCCAGAGTACGGAGTGGAGCTCCTCTACCCGGTGCGTGTTAGATTCCTTGAGGGACCGCACTAGTCTAGGTTTGATGCCGCTAATGATTAGACCATTTGCTCGCTCGACTTGACCGTTAGTTCGTGGGTGATAGAATGAAGCGTAGTCGAGCTTGATGCCCATGTTTTTGCACCAGAGTTTTACCTCGTCGGCCGTAAAGTTCGTGCCGTTATCAGTGATGATGCTATGGGGGACGCCGTAACGGTGTACAACCCCTGATATGAAGTCTATCACCGGTCCGGATTCGGCCATCTTAACAGGCTTGGCCTCTATCCATTTGGTGAATTTGTCAACCATGACCAATAGGTATTTTTGCTTGTGGGTTCCTCCTTTAAGGGGTCCAACCATGTCAAGCCCCCAGACCGCAAAGGGCCAGGTGTTGGGTATAGTTTGGAGGGCGGTGGGTGGCATATGGCTTTGGTTAGCAAATAATTGGCATCCGACGCATCGTTGGACTAAGTCCTGAGCATCTGCCCGGGCCGTCTGCCAAAAAAATCCAGTACGGAAGGCCTTTCTTACAAGGGCCCGGGCTGCGGCGTGGTGCCCGCCGAGTCCGGAATGGATTTCAGCCAGAACGTTCCTCCCTTCCTCTTCGGAGATACACCTTTGAAGGACTCCGGTGGTGCTTTTCTTGTAAAGCTCTCCTTCATGGACTTTACATTCTTTAGATCGCCGCACTATGCAGCGTGCCTCGTTTTGGTCCTCGGGAAGTTCCTGCCTAGTTAGGTAGGCTAAGAATGGTTCTGTCCATGGGGCAATGACTGCCATTATTCGTGAAATTTGAGGATGTTACTTTGTTGGCAGAGCGTCCCGTTGTGTCAGAATGTTCGGTGTCAGGCGGTGCGGCTGGGTCCGGGCTTTTATTTCCGGATTCTCCTTCCCATTGTACGGATGGCTTGAATAGCCTCTCCAAGAAAATGTTGGGGGGGACTGCATCGCGCTTTGCGCCGATGCGTGCCAAGACGTCTGCTGCCTCATTGTTTTCCTGGGCTATATGGTGAAATTCGAGCCCCTCGAACCGAGCTGACATTTTTAGGACGGCGTTGCGATAAGCTGCCATTTTCAGATCCTTGGCATCGAAATTTCCATTTATTTGGGATATCGCGAGGTTCGAATCCCCACGCACCTCTAGGCGTTGGATGCCCATGGAGACTGCCATCCGGAGACCATGTAGAAGGGCCTCGTATTCGGCTGCATTGTTAGAGTCCGTATACATTATCTGGAGTACATATTGGACTATATCTCCTGTTGGGGACGTCAGAACGACGCCAGCCCCCAGACTCGCTAACATTTTGGAGCCGTCGAAGTGCATGATCCAGTTGGAATATGTGTCGTACTCTTTAGGGATTTCGGCTTCAGTCCATTCGGCTACAAAGTCGGCCAAAACTTGCGACTTGATAGCTCGCCGTGGATTATAGGTTACGTCGAACGGGAGGAGCTCAATGGCCCATTTGGCAATCCGGCCCGTCGCGTCGCGGTTGTTTATAATATCGTTAAGAGGTACTTCGGAGGCTACTGTTATTGAACACTCTTGAAAGTAATGTCGTAGCTTCCGGGATGCCATGAACACCGCGTACGCTATCTTTTGATAATGCGGGTACCGTGACTTGCATGGAGTGAGGACAGTGGACACGTAGTAAACTGGTTTTTGAAGGGGGAATTTGTGTCCGTCTGTTTCTCGTTCGACGACGAACACTGCGTTTACAACTTGATGAGTTGCCGCAATGTATAATAGCATTGGTTCGCCGATGTTAGGCGCGGCCAGGACCGTGTTTGTTGCCAATATGGCTTTTATTTCTTCGAGTCCGGCCGTGGCGGCATCCATCCACTCAAAGTGTTCGGTGCGCCGGAGGAGGCGATAAAGGGGTAATGCCTTCTCTCCCAAGCGGGAGATGAAGCGGCTTAGAGCCGCCACGCATCCAGTCAATTTTTGTATTTGCTTGAGGTCCTTTGGAATATCCAATTGTGACAGAGCTCGGATCTTGGCTGGGTTTGCTTCAATTCCTCTACCGGATACAATGAAGCCCAAGAGCTTTCCGTCTGGTACGCCGAAAACGCATTTTTCCGGGTTAAGCTTGATGTCATATGTTCGGGGGTTATCGAATGTGAGTCTCAAGTCGTCTACTAGAGTTTCAACGTGCTTGGTTTCGACGACCACGTCATCCACGTATGCCTCAACTGTTTTGCCGATCTGGTTTGCCAGACAAGTCTGAATCATGCGCTGATATGTTGCGCCGGCGTTTTTGAGCCCGAAGGGCATTGTGTTGAAGCAGAATGGGCCGTATGGGGTGATGAATGGCATTGCGGCTTGGTCTGGTTGTGCCATCTTAATTTGATGGTAGCCAGAGTATGCATCGAGGAAACACAATGAATCGTGTCCTGCGGTAGCGTTGATGATTTGATCGATGCGGGGGAGTGGGAAGGGATCCTTTGGGCAAGCCTTGTTGAGGTCCTTGAAATCGACATAGGCGCCAGGATTTGTCCTTCTTTGGTACCATCACCAGGTTTGGCTAGCCTGTACGGATGTTTTATATCTCTGATGAATCCGGCCTCTAGTAGTTTGGCTAGCTCCTCTCCCATGGCTTGTTTCTTAGGTTCAGAGAAACACCGAAGAGACTGCTTAACAGGCTTGAATCCTTTTAGGATGTTTAGGCTATGCTCGGCCAGCCTGCGTGGGATTCCTGGCATGTCTGAAGGGTGCCAGGCAAAAATGCCCCAATTTTCGCGTAGGAATTCTCGCAGTGCGACGTCTACATCAGGGTTTAATTGTGCCCCGATGGAGGCCGTTTTTGTAGGGTCCATTGGATGGACTTGGAATTTGACTATTTCGTCCGCCGGTTTAAAGGAGGTGGACTTGGATCTTTTATCGAGTATCATGTCTTCCCTATTCACCGTGGAGCGGAGGGCAGTCAGTTCTTCGGCCGCTAGGGCTTCGGATAGTGCCTCAAGGGCCAGTGCGGCTGTCTTGTTTTCGGCGCGGAATGCTATGTCCGGGTCACTAGCAAGAGTGATGATTCTGTTGGGTCCGGGCATTTTGAGCTTCATGTACCCGTAATGGGGTATAGCTTGAAAAATTGTGAATGCCTCTCGCCCTAACAGAGCGTGGTATCCGCTGCTGAACGGCGCCACATGAAATGTGACCTCCTCGGACCTGTAATTATCCGCGTGCCGAACACCACATCCAGTGTGATTTTTCCTGTACAACACGCTTCCCGGCTGGGGATTATTCCTCTAAAGGTTGTGTTGCTTCGCTCAATGCGGCTCCAGTCTATTTCCATTTTTCGAAGGGTTTCCTCATAAATGAGGTTCAATCGACTGCCACCGTCCATGAGTGCTTTGGTAAGTCGAAAGCCGTCCACTATTGGACTGAGGACCAATGCGGCTGGTGCTCGGGCTGTTCGGAATTTAGGTTCATCACTGGCATTAAAGGTAATAGCCGTGTCACTCGATGGATTTGTTGTTGCTACCTGGTAGAGTTCGGTAAGGTTGCGGAGTGTTCATTTCCGCATATTGTTTGATGCAAAAGTCTCGAAGACTGCTGATACCGTACTGGTATTCCTGGGCTGGTGCTCTGCGGATTCTGGAGTTAGAAGCTCCTTGCCACTTCTGGCCACATGCCGGAGTATCCAACATGCTCTAAGGCTATGAGTTGGTGTGGCGCCCTCTGTATTATGAATTTTACAGGGTCCATTGAGCCATCCCTCCAGTACGGTTCCATACCCTATAGAGGGTTTTTGCTTTTTGGTGTTTAGCCCAGGTGCCTGGCGATAATGCGCCCTTTTATTTTGGACTGGGGTTGTATTCAGGGCCGGATCGTCCCAGAATTTTATTTCGGTTTTCCGGACGCTTTTCGCCGCACAGTATTTTCGTACTATATATGCCAAGTCAGCGAAGCGTTTAATTTCACGGCGACTTATGGCATTGGGGATTCTGATGTCCATGCAATTATAGCAGAAGAATGAAATTGTATCCTCCTCGCGGCAGTCCTCTATCCTGTTCATAACCAGGAGGAATCTGGCCCAGTAATGGTGTACTGTTTCTGTGGGCTCTTGCCGAATTAGGGATAAATCCCTTATATTTGGGTGGGCAGGTGGAGTTAAATCCGGAACCTCGCCCGATCTGAGACTCAGGGGCCAAGGAGTTTCCGAACTCGGAAGCTTGGGTTCTTGGATGTTGTCCAGCGAATCTAGCCCGCTGCCTGACTTTAGGTTCAGGGCTTGAGTGACGTCCTCCCCTCCACGGGTATCCGGCTTGGAGGGATCAGGAATCCGGACATATCTGGTCCTTAATATGGGTGAAGATTTGCCGCATTGTTCCTCCACCACTGCGACGTGGTGGGTGACCTGGGGAGAGTCAATCTCTCTCGGATCGGGTTTAAGCCCAATCTGATCGTAGTCTGTAGCGACTCCAAGGGCGGCGATGCGATCCAAGAGCTCATTTAAGGAAGAGAGCTCCATCGTATCTAACTGCCCGGCGAGTTCCGAGTTGACGTGGAGATTGCTTTCGATGACTCGAGAAGTCATCGTCGTGGCAATGACGAGCGGTCATAAGAAAACCGCCTAGCCGGAGAGTTTGGTCGATAGCCAAAGCTCCTTTAGCAATAACGCCGTCTTTACAGATGGGATGTGGCATCCTTCCTGATGGCGACGACACAGCAGAACTCTCAATGAAAGCACCAATGTCGGTGTCAAAACCGGCGGATCTCGGGTAGGGGGTCCCGAACTGTGCGTCTAGGCGGATGGTAAGAGGGGACAAGGGACACGATGTTTTTTCCCAGGTTCGGGCCCTCTCGATGGAGGTAAAACCCTACTCCTGCTTGATTAATATTGATGATATGGGTAGTACGAAAGTAGATATACCACGAGATCAGAGATGTTAAACCCTAGAAGCTAGCCTATGGTATGATTGTTGTTCGTCCTACGGACTAAAACCCTCTGGTTTATATAGACACCGGAGAGGGCTAGGGTTACACAGAGTCGGTTACAATGGGAGGAGATCTACATATCCGTATCACCAAGCTTGCCTTCCACGCCAAGGAAAGTCCCATCCGGACACGGGACGAAGTCTTCAATCTTGTATCTTCACAGTCCAGGAGTCCGACCAAAGTATATAGTCCGGCTATCTGGACAACCCCTAATCCGGGACTCCCTCAACCCCCCTCCTTCTTCTTCTTTCTTGGCCTACCCCTAGATGGGAGGAGGGTTCCCCTCTAGTCCATGGCCGCCATGGCCGTGGAGGGGCGAGAGCCCCTCCGAGATTGGATATGTCTCTCTATCCTCTTCTATTTTGTGTTCTCCAGATCTGGTCCTTCACGGTTTCTTAAATTCCCGAAGATCCGTAACTCCGATTGCACTCATCTTTTTACACGATTTTTTCGGATATAAGCTTCCTTGCGCCTGAAGCATAGCTCCAACTGACGTTCAAGGAGGGCATGATACACCAGGGCGCGCCTGAGCCTCGTGGCGCGCCCTGGTGGGTTGTGGTGCCCTCGGGCCTCTGTTTGCGTTGATTCCACCTCCTAAAAATCACAAATATTCCAAAATAACTCTCCTTGGAGTTGCATCATGTTTGGACTTTGTTTGATATGGCTTTTCTGCGATACAAAAACAGGCAACAAACAGGAACTGGCACTGGGCACTAGATAAGTATGTTAGTCCAAATAAATCATATAAAAAGTTGCCAAAAGTATGTAAAACTTATATAATATTGGCATGGAACAATAAAAAATTATAGATATGACGGAGACGTATCAGCATCCCCAAGCTTAATTCCTGGTCGTCCTCGAGTAGGTAAATGATAAAAAAAGATAATTTTTAATGTGGAATGCTACCTAACATAAACTTGATCATATGTCTAGTCATGGCATGAATATTAAGACATAAGTGATTCAAAGCAATAGTCTATAATTTGACATACATACATCAATACTCAGGCATCCCAACAAACAATTATGTCTTTCAAAATATCAACGCTAAAGAAAGCCATCCCTACAAAATCATATAGTTTTGTCATGCTCTGTCTTCTTAACACAAAGTATAAATCATGTACAATCCCTATGACAAGCCGAGCAATTGGTTCATACTTTTTAACGCGCTTCAGCTTTTTCAACCCTTACGCAATACATGAGCGCAATCCATGGATATAGCACTACGGATGGAATAGAGTATGATGATAGGGGTAAATATAAAGAACACAAAAAGGTAAGAAATTCTCACATCGACGCGGATAACCAATGGGGCATGGATATGCCCATCAATTGATATCAACGTGAGGAGTAGGGATTTCCATGCAACGAATGCACTAAGAGCTATAAGTGTATGAAAGCTCCATATGAAAACTAAGTGGGTGTGCATCTAATCCTATAATGAAATATTCCCACTCTCCATATGCACTAAGAGCTATAAGTGTATGAAAACTCCGTATGAATGTGACAACATAGGACACTCTCCATATGAAAAACATGGTACTACTTTGAAGCACAAGTGTGGTAAAGGATACTAACAATTCCCCTTCTCTGTTTTATTATTTTTTCATTTTTTTATTTCTTTTTTTCTTTTTTTTCTTTTCTTTTTTTTTGTTTTTCTCTTTTTTTTTCTCAATGTCTGGAGTCTCATCCTGAATTGTGGGGGAAGCATAGTCTCCATCATCCTTTCCTCGCTGGGGCACTGCCCTGAAAATGATGATCATCACACTTCTATTTACTTATAATTCAACAGAAATAAAAATTACAACTCGATACCTATAACAAAATATGACTGAATGCCTCTGACAGATAATCTAGCGTAACATGTATAAAAATAATGCACGGTGGCTGAGCCACAACTACTATGTCAGCTATATCATTATGCAAATCAATACGACAATGAATGCTCAAGTCATCAAACGGAAGTGGTGGAAGTTGCATGGCAATATATCTCGAAATGGCCATGGAAAAGCCATAATAGGTAGGTATGGTGGTCGTTTTGAGGAAGATATAATAAGGCTTATGTGTGATAGAGCGTATCATATCACAGGGTTTGGATGCACAGGCGAAGTTTGCATCACGTCTCGAGGTGAGAAAGGGCAATGCACGGCACCGTAGAGGCGAGCAAATTGCGGAAATGTAGGAGTGCGTATAATCCATGGACTCACATTAGTCATAAAGAACTCATACACTTATTGCAAAAGTTTATTAGCCCTCGAAGCAAAGTACTACTATCCATGCCCCCGGGGGGATAGATTGGTAGGAAAAGACCATCGCTCGTCCCCGACCGCCACTCATAAGGAAGACAATCAAGGATAAATTGCGCTCCAACTTTCATAGCATAACGAGAGACTATATGTGCATGCTTCGGGATTCACAAACCTTAAGACAAATATTATTACTTAACCACAACTGTTTACTAGACTTCCCACATATTTATCATCTCTATATCGCAAAACTATTGCAAGGAATCAAACATATCATATTCAGTGATCCATAAGTTTTACGTAGGATTTTATGACTAACCATGCAATTGACCAATTCTTGTTAACTCTCTAAATAGATATAAGTGAAGCATGAGAGTTTAATTCTTTCTACAAAATATCATGCTCTAACAAATATAAATGAAGCAAAAGAGCATTCTATGAACATCGGTTTTCTATGTGAAGAGAAACAGGCAATCCAGACTTCAAATGATATAAGTGAAGCACATGAAGAATTCTATAAAGCCATACTCAAAAGATATAAGTGAAGTGCAATGAGCATTCTATAAATCAACCATGGACTATCTCATACCAGCATGGTGCATAAAAGATAAATGAAAACTAAATGCAAAAGACGCTCCAAGATTTGCACATATCACGCGAACGAAATGAAACCGAAAACATACCGATACTTGTTGAAGAAAGATTAGATGCCTTCCAGGGCATCCCCAAGCTTAGACACTTGAGTCTCCTTGAATATTTACTTGGGGTGCCTTGGGCATCCCCAAGCTTGAGCTCTTGCCTCTCCTCCTTCTCCTCACATTGAGACCGCCTCGATCTTTGACCACTTCATCCACACAAAACTCAACGAAAAGCTCGGTAAGATCCGTTAATATAATAAAGCAAATCACTACTCTAAGTACTGTTGCAAACCAATTCATATTTTGTTTTTGCATTGTAGCTACTATAATATAACTTTTCCATGGCTTATACCACCGATAGAATCGGTAGTTTCATCAAAACAAGCAAAACAATGCATCAAAAACAGAATCTGTCTTAAACAGGACAGTCTGTAGTAATGTGAATATTCACCATACTTCTGGTACTCCAAAAATTCTGAAAAACTTAGTAAAAAAGAATTTGTATAGAAAGACAGTGCAAAAAGTTTCAGAACCATTTGACGTTCGAGTAAAAAAATGTAAAATCGTGCACTACAGCGAAAGTTTCTGTTTTGCACCGCACAAACCAACCAGCAATGTAAACATCACAAAGGCAAATATTGGAACATTATTTTTATAATACAATGGAATTGTACAAGGTGATAATTATTTTTTTTTGAAAAGTTTATGTAATTGAGGTTCACAAAGTTTCCACGGGCATGAACAAAGTTCAAGGCTAGCTCCCACTTTCACAATGCTCGTCCCTCTCACTTTCACTTTTCTTTTAATGAAGTTTAAGTTTCCCCTCTATATTTTTTTTTGTTTTTAAACTTTATAAAAGCACTCAACAGAAATAAATGACTCTCTAAAACTTCTAGGTTGTCTCCCTGGCAGTGCTTTCTTTAAAGCCATTAAGCTAGGCATAAAGTGCTCAAGTAATGGTTCCACCCGGATCCCAAAGTATATCGAAGCCAATTTTAATTAAGAATGATTTGGCGTTTAGTCGTGAGCACAAAGAAACATATATCAAACAATGACGAAGTCTAACTCTCTTCCTATGCATCGGCATGTCATACAAGAACAATTCAGGAACATCAAGTAAAGGTCAATACATAGCATAAGCAGTTTCTTGCAATTTTATCGTGTTGGAAACATAAAGAGGCGGAGATGTAGTTCATGTCTCATAATAATTGCAAGTAGGAGCAGTAATCACATGCATATTAGATTCATCAAAATCATCATGTGCAACGGTAAAATGCAACCCATCAACATAATTCTTAATAAGAGCAAACTTCTCCGATATAGTGTAGTTTGGAGAATTCAAAAAGATAATAGGACTATCATGTGTGGGTGCAATAGCAACAATTTAATTATTAACATAAGGAACTATAGCAATTTCATATCCATAAGCATAATTCATATTAGGGATAATTCAAATCAATCAACGGGATCATAGCAATTATCATACCATTCATCCTTCGGTAAGAACGAAGGGGCGTTAAATAATGTATGAGTTGGAGGGTTACTCTCATTAGAAGGTAGGTACGGGTAGCTAATTTGTTCTTCCTCCACTTTTTCTTCGCTCCCCTCATCATCTTTTTCATCCAATGACCTCACAGTTTCATTAATTCCTTCTTCCATTGATTCCTGCAAAATATTAATCTCTTCTTGGACAGCGGAAACTTTCTCAATAAATGCATCAATATCGGAATTGAATTTATAATTATCATAGCAATATTTTAGGATGGCAAAATTTTCAGGCCTATAAACATCATCATCAAAAGCTTCAAACTTTTCAAACAAAGATTCAATTTCATAAGCACCCTTAAAAGCAACAAATTTTTCTATTCGTTCCACATCATAATAATCATATATACCTCTAGCATAACAAGCCAAGGTTTCATTATCATTAAATTCACATGAAAAGGGAAGGTGTGGAGCATTCATCCTAGAGCAACAAGTAAAATCATATCTCAAGCATAAATCTCGAGCATATCAATGCAACATATAAATTTGATCCCATAAAAGTTTCACTTTTTGTGTCAAGCAATAATCCCTAAAGTATTCACGTTGATCCAACATTACTCCCATTATATAGTTGAATGGGGTTTTCTCAGGATTATCAAAGTAGTGCATAATATCTTTTACATAACGAGCATCTAGGGTTTTAGGAGGTTTCCTGTTCCATATCCATAACTAAAGATAGAGAACAACTTAGAACAAGAAATAAAAACTACTTAGTGATAAAGCAAACAAGCACACATGAGAATATTCACCCCACGCTATTGCTCCCCAGCAACGGCGCCAGAAAAAGGTCTTGATAACCCACAAGTATAGGGGATCAATTGTAGCCTCTTTCGATAAGAGTGTGGAACCCAACGAGGAGCTAAAGGTAGAAAAAAATATTTCCTCAAGTTCTATCGACCACCGATACAAATCTACGCATGCTTGATGTTTGCTTTACCTAAAACAAGTATGAAACTATTTTGCAAGAATAAAACTATCAGTACTTAGCGAGAATAAAACTAAGAATAAATTGCAAGGTAATAAAAGTAGATAGCTTTTGTCAACAAGAAAGTCATTTGTCCCTAGGCAATCGATAACAAGTACCGGTAATCATTCTTGTAATTTTATATGAGGGAGAGGCATGAGCTAACATACTTTCTCTACTTGGATCATATGCACTTATGATTGGAGCTCTAGCAAGCATCGACAACTACTAAAGATCATTAAGGTCGTGAAACCCAACCATAGCATTAAGTATCAAGTCCTCATTACTCCCATACGTCATACCCCACCTACTCGGGTTTAAGTTTCTATCACTCTCGCAACCCACCATAAGCGAACCATGAACATATTGCAACACCCTACAGCAGGGGGCCCTCACGTTTGCGCGAGATGGAGGGCACCATAGGGCAACACCATAAATAAAATATACAACCATACCAACAAAGATCACGATTAACCCATAGGACAAAACGGACCTACTCAAAAATCTTAGGATAAGTATAGATCTTAGGGAAATAATATAGGGAGTTGAGCACCATGTTTAAGTAGAGATTACAGCAGGGGGGAGGGAGCTGTTACACCGCTGCATAGAGGGGGAGAAAGTTGGTGTTGACGGTAGCAAGGTTGTTGATTTAGATCGTCGTCACGATCCTAGCCCCGGCGGTGTTCCGGCACCACCGGGAGAGAGGGGGAGAGAGCCCCCCTCCTTCTTCTTCTTCCTTGGCCTCCCCCCTAGATGGGAGGAGGGTTCCCCTCTGGTCCATGGCCTCCATGGCTGTGGAGGGGCGAGAGCCCCTCCGAGATTGGATCTGTCTCTCTGTCCTCTTCTATTTTGCCTTCCCCAGATCTGGCCCTTCACGGTTTCTTAAATTCCCGGAGATCCGTAACTCAGATTGCGCTCCTTTTACACGATTTTTTCCGGATATAAGATTCCTTGTGCCCGGAGTATAGCTCCAACCGACGTTCGAGGAGGGAACGATACTCCAGGGTGCGCCTGGGCCTGGTGGCGCGCCCTGGTGGGTTGTGGTGCCCTCGGGCCTCCGTTTACGTTGATTCCACCTCCTAAAATTAGAAATGTTCCAAAATAATTCTCCGTGGAGTTGCATCACGTTTGGACTTTGTTTGATATGGATTTTCTGCGATACAAAAACAGGCAACAAACAGGAACTGGCACTTGGCACTAGATAAGAAAGTTAGTCCAAATAAATCATATAAAAATGTGCCAAAAGTATGTAAAACTTGTATAATATTGGCATGAAACAATCAAAAATTATAGATACGACGGAGACGTATCAGGTTTCGACCTAAGGAAGTGGGGGAAGAAGGAAGGAAGAGGGGGAAGGGAATGAAAGGGGGCGCCGCCCCTTCCCCTAGTCCAATTCAGACAGAATGGGGGGCGCGCGGCCAGCCCCTCCTGGCCCTTCCTCTCTTCCTAAGGCCCATCGAAGCCCATTAGTTCCCCCGGGGGGTTCCGGTAACCCTCCGGCAATCCAGTTTTATCCGAAACTTTCCGGAACACTTTCGTTGTCCGAATATAGCCGTCCAATATATGAATCTTTATGTCTCGGCCATTTAGAGACTCCTCGTCACATCCGTGATCTCTTCCGGGACTCCGAACAAACGTGGGTCATCAAAAAAACAGAACTCATAATACATATTGTCATCGAACGTTAAGCGTGCAGACCCTACGGGTTCGAGAACTATGTAGACATGTCCGAGACAAATCTCTGGTCAATAACCAATAGCAGAACATGGATGATCATATAGGCTCCTACATATTCTACGAAGATCTTTATCGGTCAAACCACATAACAACATATGTTGTTCCCTTTGTCATCATTATGTTACTTACCCGAGGTTCGATCGTCGGTATCTCAATACGTAGTTTAATCTCGTTACCGGCAAGTCTCTTTAATCATTCCGTAATACTTCATCCCGCAACTAAATCACTAGTCACAATGCCTGCAAGGCTTATAGTGATGAGAATTACCAAGAGGGCCCAGAGATACCTCTCCGAAACACGGAATGACAAATCCTAATCTCAATCTATGCCAACCCAAGAAACACCTTTGGAGACACCTGTAGATCACCTTTATAATCACCCTTTTACGTTGTGAAGTTTGGTAGCAGGCAAAGTGTTCCTCCGGTATTTGGGAGTTGCATAATCTCATAGTCTGAGGAACTTGTATAAGTCATGAAGAAAGCAGTAGCAATGAAACTAACACGATCATAATGCTAAGCTAACGGATGGGTCATGTCCATCACATCATTCTCCTAATGATGTGATCCCATTCATCAAATGACAACTCATGTCTATGGTTCGGAAACATAACCATCTTTGATTAACGAGCTAGTCAAGTAGAGGCATACTAGGGACTATATGTTTTGTCTATGTATTCACACATGTACTAAGTTTCCGATTAATACAATTCTAGCATGAATAATAAACATTTATCATGAAACAAGGAAATAAATGATAACTTTATTATTGCCTCTAGGGCATATTTCCTTGATCTCCCACTTGCACTAGAGTTAATAATCTAGATTACAAAGTAATGATTCTAAAACCCATGGAGTATTGGTGCTAATCATGTTTTGCTCATGGAAGAGGCTTAGTCAGCGGTCCGCAACATTCAGATCCGTATGTATCTTGCAAATCTCTGTCCCCCTGCGACACTTGATGACAGATGGAATTGAAGCGTCTCTTGATGTGCTTAGTTCTCTTGTGAAATCTGGATTCCTTTGCCAAGGCAATTGCACCAGTATTGTCACAAAAGATTTTCATTGGACCCGGTGCACTAGGTATGACACCTAGATCGGATATGAACTCCTTCATCCACACTCCTTCATTTGCTTCTTCCGAAGCAGCATTGTACTCCGCTTCACACATAGATCCCTCCACGACGCTCTGCTTGGAACTGCACCAACTGACAGCTCCTCCATTCAATAAAAATATGTATCCGGATTGCGACTTTGAGTCATCTAGATCAATGTCAAAGCTTGCGTCGACATAACCGTTTATGACAAGCTCTTTGTCACCTCCATAAACGAGAAACATACACTTAGTCCTTTTCAGGTATTTCAGGATGTTCTTGACCGCTGTCTAGTGCTCCACTCCGGGATTACTTTGGTACCTCCCTGCTATGCTTATAGCAAGGCACACATCAGTTCTGGTACACAGCATTGCATACATGATAAAACCTATGGCTGAAGCATAGGGTGACTTTCATTTTCTCTCTATCTTCTGCAGTGGTCGGGCTTTGAGTCTGACTCAACTTCACACCTGGTAACACAGGCAAGAACCCATTCTTTGACTGATCCATTTTGAACTTCTTCAAAACTTTATCAAGGTATGTGCTTTGTGAAAGTCCAATTAAGCGTCTTGATCTATCTCTATAGATCTTGATGCCCAATATGTAAGCAGCTTCATCGAGGTCTTTCATTGAAAAACTCTTATTCAAGTATCCCTTTATGCTATCCAAAAATTATATATCATTTCCAATCAAAAATATGTCATCCACATATAATATTAGAAATGCTATAGAGCTCCCACTCACTTTCTTGTAAATACAAGCTTCTCCAAAAGCCTGTACAAAACCATATGCTTTGATCACACTATCAAAGCCTTTATTCCAACTCCGAGAGGCTTGCACAAGTCCAATGGATCGCTGGAGTTTGCAAACTTTGTTAGCACCCTTTGGATCGACAAAACCTTATGGTTGCATCATATACAAATCTTCTTCTAGAAATCCATTCAGGAATGCAGTTTTGACATCCATCTGCCAAATTTCATAATCATAAAATGCTTCAATAGCTAACATGATTCGGACAGACTTAAGCATCGCTACGGGTGAGAAAGTCTCATTGTAGTCAACTCCTTGAACTTGTCAAAAACCTTTTGCAACAAGTCAAGCTTTGTAGACAGTAATATTACTGTTAGCGTCAGTCTTCTTCTTGAATATCCATTTATTTTCTATGGCTTGCCGATCAACGGGTAAATCCACCAAAGTCCATACTTTGTTCTCATACATGGATCCCATCTCAAATTTCATGGCCTCAAGCCATTTCGCGGAATCTGGGCTCATCATCACTTCCTCATAATTTGTAGATTCACCATGATCTAGTAACATGACTTCCAGAACAGGATTACTGTACCACTCTGGTGCGGATCTCACTCTGGAAGACCTACGAGGTTCGGTAGTAACTTGATTCGAAGTTTCATGATCATCATCATTAGCTTCCTCATTAATTGGTGTAGGAATCATTGGAACTGATTTCTGTGATGAACTACTTTCCAATAAGAGAGAAGGTATAACTACCTCATCAAGTTCTACTTTCCTCCCACTCACTTCTTTCGAGAGAAACTCCTTCTCTAGAAAGGATCCATTCTTAGCAACAAAGATTTTGCCTCCGGATCTGGGATAAAAGGTGTACCAAACAGTCTCCTTTGGGTATCCTATGAAGACGCACTTCTTCGATTTGGGTACAAGCTTATCAGGTTGAAGCTTTTTCACATAAGCATCACAGCCCCAAACTTTAAGAAACGACATCTTTGGTTTCTTGCCAAACCACAGTTCATAAGGCGTCGTCTCAATGGATTTTGATGGTGCCCTATTTATAGTGAATGCAGCCGTCTCTAAAGCATAACCCCAAAAGGATAGCGGAAAATCAGTACGAGACATCATAGATTGCACCATATCCAATAAAGTATGGTTACGATGTTCGGATACACCATTTCGCTGTGGTGTTCCAGGTGGCGTAAGTTGTGAAACTATTCCACATTGTTTCAATATTGACCTCCACGATCAGATCGTAGAAAATTTACTTTCTTGTTATATGATGATTTTCCACTTCACTCTGAAATTCTTTGAACTTTTCAAATGTTTCAGACTTATGCTTCATTAAGTAGATATAACCATATATGCTAAAATCAACTGTGAGGGTCAAGAAATAACGATACCCGCCATGAGCCTCAACACTCATTGGACCACATACATCTGCATGTATTATTTCCAATAAGTCAATAGCTCGTTCCATTGTTCTGGAGAATGGAGTTTTAGTCATCTTGCCCATGAGGTACGGTTCGCAAGCACCAAGAGATTCATAATCAAGTGATTCCAAAAGTCCATCAGCATGGAGTTTCTTCATGCGCTTTACACCGATATGACCCAAACAGTAGTGCCAGAAATAACTTGCACTATCATTATCAACTTTGCATCTTTTGGCTTCAATATTATGACCATGTGTATCATCACGATCGAGATTCAATAAAATAGACCACTCAGCAAGGGTGCATGACCATAAAAGATATTACTCATATAAATAGAACAACCATTATTCTATGATTTAAATGAATAATCGTCTCGCATCAAACAAGATCTAGATATAATGTTCATGCTCAACGCTGGCACCAAATAACAATTATTCAGGTCTAAAACTAATCCTGAAGGTAGATGTAGAGGTAGCGTGCCGACGGCGACCACATCGACCTTGGAACCATTTCCCACGCGGATCGTCACCTCGTCCATAGCCAATCTTAGTTTAATCCATAGCCCCTGTTTCTAGTTGCAAATATGAGCAATAGAACCAGTATCAAATAACAGGCGATACTACGAGCATTAGTAAGGTACACATCAATAACATGTGTATCAAATATACCTTTCACCTTGCCATCCTTCTTATCCGCCAAATACTTGGGGCAGTTCCGCTTCTAGTGACCAGTCCCATTGCAGTAGAAGCACTCAGTTTCAGGCTTAGGTCCAGACTTGGGTTTCTTCTCTTGAGCAATAACTTTCTTGACGTTATTCTTTAAGTTCCCCTTCTTCCCATTACCCTTTTTCTTGAAACAAGTGGTCTTGTTGACCATCAACACTTGATGCTCCTTCTTGATTTCTACCTCCGCAGCTTTTAGCATCACGAAGAGCTCGGGAATAGTCTTGTTCATCCCGTGCATATTATAATTCATCACGAAGCCTTTATAGCTTGGTTGCAGTGATTGAAGAACTCTGTCAATGACACTATCATCAGGAAGATTAACTCCTAGATGAGTCAAGTGGTTATGGTACCCAGACGTTCTGAGTATGTGTTCACTGACAGAACTATTCTCCTCCATTTTGCAGCGGTAGTACTTGCTGGAGACTTCATATCTCTCAACTCGGGCATTTGCTTTAAATATTAACTTCAACTCTTGGAACATCTCATATGCTCCATGACGTTCAAAACGTATTTGAAGTCCCGATTCTAAGCCGTAGAGCATGGCACACTGAACTATCGAGTAGTCATCAACACGCGTCTGCCAGGCATTCACAATGTCTGCGATTCTTGTCGGCGCGGGTGGTACACCTAACGGTGCTTCCAGGACGTAATTCTTCTGTGCAGCAATGAGGATAATCCTCAAGTTACGGACACAGTTCGTGTAATTGCTGCCATCATCTTTCAACTTAGCTTTCTCTAGGAATGCATTAAAATTCAAAGGAACGGTAGCACGGGCCATTGATCTACAATAACCTAGACATGCAAAATAACTATCAGGACTAAGTTCATGATAAATTAAAGTTCACTTAATCATATTAATTAAGAACTCCCACTTAGATAGACATCCGTTTAGTCATCTAAATGATCATGTGATCCATATCAACTAAACCATGTCCGATCATCACGTGAGATGGAGTAGTTTTCAATGGTGAACATCACTATGTTGATCATATCTACTATATGATTCATGTTCGACCTTTCGGTCTCAGTGTCCGAGGCCATATCTGCATATGCGAGGCTCGTCAAGTTTAACCCGAGTATTCTGTGTGTGCAAAACTGGCTTGCACCTGTTGTATGTGAATGTAAAGCATATGACACTCGATCCTCACGTGGTGTCTCGACATGACGAACTGTAGCAACGTGCATACTCAGGGAGAACACTTATATCTTGAAATTTAGTAAGGGATCATCTTATAATGCTACCGTCGTACTAAGTAAAATAAGATGCATAAAATATAAACATCACATGCAATCAAAAATATGTGACATGATATGGCTATCATCATCTTGTGCTCATGATCTCCATCACTGAAGCATCGTCATGATCTCCATCGTCATCGGCACGACACCTTTGATCTCCCTCAAAGCATCATTGTCGTCTCGCCAACTATTGTTACTACAACTATCACTACTGCTTAGTGATAAAGTAAAACAATTACATGGCGATTGCATTGCATACAATAAAGCGACAACCATATGGCTCCTTCCAGTTGCCGATAACTTTGTTACAAAACATGATCATCTCATACAACACTTTATATCCAATCGTGCCTTGGCCATATCACATCACAACAAGTCCTGCAAAAACAAGTTAGACATCCTCTACTTTGTTGTTGCAAGTTTTACGTGGCTGCTACGGGATTCTAGAAAGAACCGTTCTTACCTATGCATCAAAACCACAATGGTTTTTCGTCAAGTGTGTTGTTTTAACCTTCAACAAGGACCGGCCGTAGTCAAACTCGATTTAACTAAAGTTGGAGAAACAGACACCCGCCAGCCACCTTTGTGCAAAAGCACGTCGGTAGAACCAGTCTCATGACTGCGGTCATGTAATGTCGGTCCGGGCCGCTTCATCCAACAATACTGCCGAATCAAAGTAAGACGTTGGTGGTAAGCAGTATGACTATTATCACACACAACTCTTTGTGTTCTACTCGTGCATATAACATCTACGCATAGACCTGGCTCTGATACCACTGTTGGGGAACGCGGTAATTTCAAAAAAAATCCTACGAGAGCGCAAGATCTATCTAGGTGATGCATAGCAACAAGAGGGGAGAGTGTGTCCACGTACCCTGGTGGACCGAAAGCGGAAGCGTTTCAATACCGCGGTTGATGTAGTCAAACTTCTTCGCCATCCAACCGATCAAGTACCAAATGTACGGCACCTCCGCATTCAGCACACATTCAGCTCGATGACGTCCCTCGTGCTCTTTATCAAGTTGAGGACAATGGTGAGTTTCGTCAGCACGACGGCATGGCGACGGTGATGATGATGCTACTGACACAGGGCTTCGCCTAAGCACTATGATGGTATGATCGAGGTGTGTAACTGTGGAGGGGGGCACCACACACGGTTGGGAGAGAAACTTGTGTGTTCTATGGTGCCCCTGCCCCGTATATAAAGGAGCAAGGGGGAGGCCGGCCGGCCCTCCTAGGGCGCGCCGGGAGAAGGGAATCCTACTAGGAATCCAAGTCATACTAGGTTTCCACCTAAGGAAGAGGGGGAAGAAGGAAGGAAGAGGGGGAAGGTAAGGAAAGGGGGGCGCGGCCAGCCCCTCCTGGCCCTTCCTCTCTTCCCACTAAGGCCCACCGAGGCCCATTAGTTACGCCGGGGGGTTCTGGTAACCCTCCGGCACTCCGGTTTTATCCGGAACACTTCTGGTGTCCCAATATAGTCGTCCAATATATCAATATTAATGTCTCGACCATTTTGACACTCCTCATCACATTTGTGATCTCATCCGAAACTCCGAGAAACTTTGGTCATCAAAAACAAATAACTCATAATAGATATCGTCATTGAACGTTAAGCGTGCGGACCCTACGGGTTCGAGAACTATGTAGACTTCACCGAGACACATCTCCAGTCAATAACCAATAGTGGAACCTGGATGCTCATATAGGCTCCTACATATTCTACGAAGATCTTTATCGGTCAAACCGCATAACAACATATTCCCTTTGTCATCGGTATGTTACTTGCCCGAGATTCGATCGTCGATATCATCATGCCTAGTCCAATCTCGTTACCGGCAAGTCTCTTTACTCGTTTCGTAATACTTCATCCTGTAACTAACTCATTAGTTACAATGCTTGCAAGGCTTAGAGTGATGAGCATTATCGAGAGGGCCCAGAGATACCCCTCCGAAACACGGAGTGACAAATCCTAATCTCAATCTATGCCAACCCAACAAACACCTTCGGAGACACTTGTAGAGCACCTTCGGAGACACATGTAGAGCATTTTTATAATCACCCATTTACGTTGTGACGTTTGATAGCACACAAGGTGTTCCTCCGGTTTTCGGGAGTTGCATAATCTTATAGTTTGAGGAACATGTATAAATATGAAGAGAGCAGTAGCAATGAAACTGATATAATCATAATGCTAAGCTAACGGATGGGTCATGTCCATCACATCATTCTCCTAATGATGTGATCCCATTCATAAAATGACAATACATCTCTATGGTTAGGAAATATAACCATCTTTGATTGATGAGCTAGTCATGTAAACAGAATAACAATTTATTCTCTATCATAGATGAATAATCGTATCACAATAAACATGATCTAATCATATCTATGCTCAACGCAAACACCAAATAACATTTAGGTTCACCACTAATCTCAAAAATATAGGGATTGTACGATGATGATCATATCAATCTTGGAACCATTTCCAACATACATCGTCACTTCACCCTCAACTAGTCTCTGTTTATTCTGTAACTCCTGTTTCGAGTTACTGATTTTAGCAACCGAACAAGTATCAAATACCCAGGGCTACTATAAACATTAGTAAGGTACACATCAATAACCTATATATCAAATATACCCTTGTTCACATTGCCATCCTTCTTATCCACCAAATATTAAGGGTATTTCCGCTTCCAGTGACCATTTCATTTGCAGTAGAATCACTTAGTTTTAGGCTTTAGTATAGCTTTGGGGTTCTTCATGGAAGTGACAACTTGCTTGCCTTTCTACATGAAGTTCCCTTTCTATCCCTTTGCCCTTTTCTTGAAACTCGTGGTCTTGTTAATCATCAACACTTGATGCTCTTTCTTGATTTCTACCTTCATCGATTTCATCATCATGAAAAACTCGGGAATCATTTTCGTCATCTCTTGCATACTATAGTTCATCACGATGTTCTACTAACTTGGTGATGGTGACTAGAGAACTCTATCAATCACTATCTTATCTGGAAGATTAACTCCCACTTGATTCAAGCGATTGTAGTACCCAGACAATCTAAGCACATGCTCACTAGTTGAGCAATTCTCCTCCATCTTTTAGCTATATAACTTGTTGGAGACTTCATATCTCTCAACTCCGGTATTTGCTTGAAATATTAACTTCAACTCCTGGAACATCTCATATCGTCCATGACGTTTAAAACGTCTTTGAAGTCCCGATTCTAAGCCGTTAAGCATGGTGCACTAAACTATCAAGTAGTCATCATATTGAGCTAGCCAAACGTTCATAACATCTGCATCTGCTCCTGCAATAGGTCTGTCACCTAGCGGTGCATCAAGGACATAATTCTTTTGTGCAGAAATTGAGGATAAACCTCAGATCACAGACCCAGTCCGCATCATTGCTACTATCATTTTTCAACTTAGTTTTCTCTAGGAACACATAAAAAATAGGGAAGCAATAACGCGAGCTATTGATCTATAACATAATTTGCAAAATACTATTAGGACTAAGTTCATGATAAATTAAAGTTCAATTAATCATATTACTTAAGAACTCCCACTTAGATAGACATCCCTCTAATCATCTAAGTGATCACGTGATCCAAATCAACAAAACCATGTCCGATCATCACGTGAGATGGAGTAGTTTTCAATGGTGAACATCATTATGTTTATCATATCTACTATATGATTCACACTCGACCTTTCGGTATTAGTGTTCCGAGGCCATATCTTTATATGCTAGGCTCGTCAAGTTTAACCTGAGTATTCCGCGTGTGCAACTGTTTTGCACCCGTTGTATTTGAACGTAGAGCCTATCACACCCGATCATCACGTGGTGTCTCAAAGACAAAGAACTTTCGCAACGGTGCATACTCGGGAGAACACTTATACCTTGAAATTTAGTGAGAGATCATCTTATAATGCTACCGTCAATCAAAGCAAAAATAAGATGCATAAAGGATAAACATCACATGCAATCAATATAAGTGATATGATATGGCCAGCCTCATCTTGTGCTTGTGATCACCATCTTCGAAGCACCGTCATGATCACCATCGTCACCGGCGCGACACCTTGATCTCCATCGTAGTATCATTGTCATTTCGCCACCTATTGCTTCTACGACTATCGCTACCACTTAGTGATAAAGTAAAGCAATTACACGGCGATTGCATTGCATACAATAAAGCGACAACCATATGGCTCCTGCCACTTGCCGGTAACTTTGTTACAAAACATGATCATCTCATACAATAAAATTTAGCATCATGTCTTGACCATACGACATCACAACATGCCCTGCAAAAACAAGTTACACGTCCTCTACTTTGTTGTTGCAAGTTTTACGTGGCTGCTACGGGCTGAGCAAGAACCGTTCTTACCGACGCATGAAAACCACAACGATAGTTCGTCAAGTTAGTGCTTTTTTAACCTTCTCATGGACCGGGCGTAGCCACACTCGGTTCAACTAAAGTTGGAGAAACTGACACCCGCCATCCACCTATGTGCAAAGCACGTGGTAGAAGCAGTCTCGCGTAAGCGTACGTGTAATGTCGGTCCGGGCTCTTAATCCAACAATACCGCCGAACCAAAGTATGACATGCTGGTAAGAAGTATGACTTGTATCGCCCACAACTCACTTGTGTTCTACTCCTGCATATAACATCTACGCATAAAACCTGGCTCGGATGCCACTGTTGGGGAACGTAGCAATTTCAAAAATTTCCTATGCACACGCAAGATCATGGTGATGCATAGCAACAAGAGGGGAGAGTGTTGTCCACTTACCCTCGTAGACCGAAAGCGGAAGCGTTAGCACAATGCGGTTGATGTAGTCGTACGTCTTCACGATCCGACCGATCAAGTCCCGAACATACAGCACCTCCGAGTTTAGCACACGTTCAGATCGATGATGTCCCAAGAACTCCGATCCAGTAGAGCTTTGCGGGAGAGTTCCGTCAGCACAACGGCGTGATGATGGTGTTGATGATGTTACCGACGCAGGGCTTCGCCTAAGCACCTCTACGATATTACCGAGGTGCAATATGGTGGAGGGAGGCACCACACACGGCTAAGAGATCAAGAGATCAATTGTTGTGTCTAGAGATGCCCCCTGCCCCCGTATATAAAGGAGAAAAGAGGGGAGGCAGCTGGCCAAAAGGAGGGCGCGCCAAGGGGGGAGTCAAACTCCCATCGGGAGTAGGACTCCTCCTTTCCTTGTAGGAGTAGGAGAAGGGAAGGAAAAAGGAGAAGGAACGAAGGGGGCGCCCCCCCTCCCTAGTCCAATTCGGACCAGTCCATGGGGAGGGGTGCGGCCACCTTTGAGGCCTTTTCTCTCCTTTCCCGTATGGCCCATTAAGGCCCAATACGAATTCTCGTAACTCTCCGGTACTCCGAAAAATACCCGAATCACTCGGAACCTTTCCGATGTCCGAATATAGTCGTACAATATATCGATCTTTATGTCTCGACCATTTCGAGACTCCTCGTCATGTCCCCGATCTCATCCGGGACTCCGAACTACCTTCGGTACATCAAAACACCTAACTCATAATATAAATTGTCACCGAACGTTAAGCGTGCGGATCTTCCGGGTTCGAGAACTATGTAGACATGACCGAGACACGTATCCGGTCAATAACCAATAGCGGAACCTGGATGCTCATATTGGCTCCCATATATTCTACGAAGATATTTATCGGTCAAACCGCATAACAACATACGTTGTTCCCTTTGTCATCGGTATGTTACTTTCCTGAGATTCGATTGTCGGTATCCCAATACCTAGTTTAATCTCGTTACCGGCAAGTCTCTTTACTCGTTATGTAATGCATCATTCCATAACTAACTCATTAGTCATGTTGCTTGCAAGGCTTATAGTGATGTTCATTACGTAGAGGGCCTAGAGATACCTCTGCGACAGTCGGAGTGACAAATCCTAATCTCGAAATACGCCAACTCAACATGTACCTTCGGAGACACCTGTAGAGCTCCTTTATAATCACCCAGTTACGTTGTGACGTTTGGTAGCACACAAAGTGTTCCTCCGGTAAACGGGAGTTGCATAATCTCGTAGTAATAGAAACATGTATAAGTCATGAAGAAAGCAATAGCAACATACTAAACGATCAACTACTAATCTAACGGAATGGGTCAAGTAAATCACATCATTCTCTAATGATGTGATCCCATTAATCAAATGACAACTCATGTCTATGGTTAGGAAACTTAACCATCTTTGATTAACGAGCTAGTCAAGTATAGGCATACTAGTGACACTTTGTTTGTCCATGTATTCACACATGTACTAAGTTTCCGGTTAATACTATTCTAGCATGAATAATAAACATTTATCATGAAATAAGGAAATAAATAATAACTTTATTATTGCCTCTAGGGCATATTTCCTTCAGAGGCATAATAGGGACACTTTGTTTTGTCTATGTATTCACACATGTACTATGTTTCCGGTTAATACAATTCTAGCATGAATAATAAACATTTATCATGAAATAGGGAAATAAATAAAACTTTATTATTGCCTCTAGGGCATATTTCCTTCAATATTACCTTTGTAGACTTCAAACCCTAGATGACGATCTCTTTGTAGCAAGAATGGGTTGGAGACCGTTCAAAGCTTCAACCCCAGCGGAGTCGCCAAAAAGTGTGTTCGCACACAAACACGTCACCGTGTACGTCCAATGCCGAGGGTGATGCACCGCAGCTCACGTCGAATGAAGCCCGTCTGGAAGTGCGGTACACAGGCAATCCGGCGGGCGCTTTTGAGGACCTGAAACCCCACACGCCCGGGAGGGACCCCGTCAGGACGCGCGGAGGCTATGGGATGCCCTAGGTCGACCTGATCGCCCCTAGGGCCTCGAGGTTCGCTGCCCTACAACAAGAAGAACGAACGTAGAACGTGGAAGAAGAAGAACAAAGGGAGAAGGTAAAAAAGATAAAAAGTGGTAGATGACTTGTTTGATTGGGTGTTGTTCAATCTGCCGTCACCCCTTAGGTATACTAGTAGAATGCTCGTGTGTTGCTACAGGCAAAATACAGAAAAATAAATCAAACTGATGATTAAGTGACAGTCCTCCGAATATATATATGACTTTATCAATTTCTTTAGTGGATACTATGAGAGCAACTATGCACTAATCGCCTGTATTTTTTTCGGTGGTAAATTTTGTGATCATCTTCTTCCTCCTCTTCGTCTTCCTCCTTCTGTCCCAACGGCCCATCCTCCTACTCTGGGCGTGGCTGTTGTCGATGTGTTGCGCCAATCTACCCAAGCCGCCTTCTATGTCAGTTCATCGTTGCCCCGACAATGGTCGCGACCGATGTTAATGTTGACCTACCCATGATAAAAAATTATGCAAATCTCAGATAATCTCTTAAATGAAAGTTCTTGGCAATGGAATATGTATAGCTTATATTATTTTTTTGAATGGTCAGGAGGGGAGGGGATCCCACCCCACCAAAATATATTGCTCAAAAAGTTGCTGAAGCCAAGAGTCACCCCTTAAGTTTTGGCCGATCTAGTTTATAAGGGAAACATGATCAAAAACTTAAACAAATTGACCTGTTTAGGAGGGAAACCGGGCTGAAAATTGTACAAGTAGCAAGATTACAAAAGATGAGAAAATTTTGATGCACCTTAATGACGAATGATGGGAAGAAGAAAGAATGCCCAGGACAAGGCACAACCTAGCTAGAAGACCGAAGGACCATCACCATAAAAGGCACAAGTAGATGTGGGGTGTCATCGAGAGATCACAATACCAAGACTAAGCAAGCAACCTAACGCCAGACCGCACCGAACCACACGACACAACTCAGGAGCATCCACAACCAATGAAGACAATACAAACCTTGACTCAGAGCTCCGCCACGGGAAGTAGGAAGGATTATTAGGTTTGGTGAGGCATCTTTCGCCATCGAAGAGCAAAGATGAACCGGAACAACACCAAGAGCACTAAGCTCACCGCAACACAACCGCCACCATGAGAGGTTCTTGAACATACACAACAACATGGCCAACATCCTCACACGCCTCCACTGATGACACAACAAACCCGGCCCCACCTTCAGCCAGACGGTCCTACAGCAGCAACAGGGACTCCAAAAGTCATGACTCCAAGGAGTATGTGATGTCAAGGACACCGCCGCCGCTCGATCATTAATACATCTCCAACGCATCTATAATTTTTTTATTGTTCCATGCTATTATATTACCCGTTTTGGATGTTTATGGGCTTTACTTTACACATTTATATCATTTTTGGGACTAACCTACTAACCGGAGGCCTAGCCCGTATTGCTGTTTTTTTGCCTATTTCAGTGCTTCGAAAAAGGAATATCGAATGGAGTCCAAACGAATGAAAACTTCAAAAAAGTTATTTTTGGACCAGAAGCAATCCCGGGAACTTGGAGTGCAAGCCAGGGAAGCGTCGAGGAGGCCACGAGATAGGGGGTCGTGCCCACCCCCCTGGGCACGCCCTCCACCCTCATGGGCCCCTCGAGGCTCCCCCGACCGACTTCTTTCGCCCTCCACCCTAAAACCATCGAATACAAAGATAGATCGGGATTTCCGCCGCCGCAAGCCTCTCAGAGCCACCAAAACCTCTCGAGCCTGTTCGCACTCCGGAGGGGGGGGATCCCTCACCGGTGGCCATCTTCATCATCCCGGCGCTCTCCATGGCGAGGAGGGAGTAGTTCACCCTCAGGGCTGAGGGTGTGTGCCAGTAGCTATGTGTTTGATGTATCTCTCTCGTGTTCTCTTTTTGGCACGATCTTGATGTATTGCGAGCTTTGCTATTATAGTTGGATCTTATGATGTTTCTCCCCCTCTACTATCTTGTGATGGATTGAGTTTTCCCTTTGAATTTATCTTATCGGATTGAGTCTTTAAGGATTTGAGAACACTTGATGTATGTCTTGTCGTGTTTATCTGTGGTGACAATGGGATATCACGTGATCCATTTGATGTATGTTTTGGTGATCAACTTGCGGGTTCCGCCCATGAACCTATGCATAGGGGTTGGCACACGTTTTCGTCTTGACTTTCCGGTAGAAACCTTGGGGCACTCTTTGAAGTACTTTGTGTTGGTTGAATAGATGAATCTGAGATTGTGTGATGCATATCGTATAATCATGCCCATGGATACTTGAGGTGACAATGGAGTATCTAGGTGACATTAGGGTTTTGGTTGATTTGTGTCTTAAGGTGTTATTCTAGTATGAACTCTATGATAGATTGAACGGAAAGAATAGCTTCATGTTATTTTACTACGGAGTCTTGAATAGATAGAACAGAAATGATAACTTTGAGGTGGTTTCGTACCCTACCATAATCTCTTCGTTTGTTCTCCGCTATTAGTGGCTTTGGGGTGACTCTTTGTTGCATGTTGAGGGATGATCCAATTATGTTATTATTGTTGAGAGAACTTGCGCTAGTGAAAGTATGAACCCTATGCCTTGTTTCCTAGCATTGCAATACCGTTTACGCTCACTTTTATCATTAGTTACCTTGCTGTTTTTATAATTTCAGATTACAAAAACCTATATCTACTATCCATATTGCACTTGTATCACCATCTCTTTGCCGAACTAGTGCACCTATACAATTTGCCATTGTATTGGGTGTGTTGGGGACACAAGAGACTCTTTGTTATTTGGTTGCATGGTTGTTTGAGAGAGACCATCTTCATCCTACGCCTCCCACGGATTGATAAACCTTAGGTCATCCACTTGAGGGAAATTTGCTACTGTCCTACAAACCTCTGCACTTGAAGGCCCAACAACGTCTACAAGAAGAAGGTTGTGTAGTAGACATCAATCATGCATCACTTGATCTAAGGTTTTCACCGGAGCCTGAGGCGTTGTTGTGGAGATGCCACAAAATCCGCGACGACACCCCCAAGGGGGAAAACGACGTCTGAGGATGTCGTTGCCGCCGGCATCGACAAGGTAATTGCAAGGTTTTCACCTGGATCAGTGCAACAAACCAACAAGCTGTAGAGGAAGCCGACTACCGAGCCCCAGCTAGAATAGGCAAGGGAAGGTCACCCTGCCGTGCATCGAGGAAGGGCAGATGACGTGCCATTGCGGCAATGAGAAGCACCACAAAGCCTCCCCCCACCGAAGCCGCTCGCTGACGTTGCAGGCCCACCACAGTCAGGAATAGCGTCATAGGCCTCCGGGGCCAAGATCCGACTCGCAAAGCCGATGGACGTCGCGCTGCTACCAAGCACTCTTTGCGCCACCACCAACCAACCAAGCTGCACCACGCCACCATAGGACTCCCTTCCAGCGTCGCGCCTCAGCGGGAAGGAATGACACCTCCAGAACAGGGCACGAGGCCCACCGGATCTGGCCAACCACCCTGGTGCACCATGCTCGCCGAAGTCGAGCCGACGCCAGGAAGACGTGCGCCCCCACGCAGGACCGCCATGTCAGGTCCGTGCATGAGGGCATACACCATCATCCAGAAGTCGCTCACCGCTGCATCTTTTCGCCACCGCAGCAGCACCAAGGTCCACCAAGAAGAGGAGGAAACGATGAAGCATGTGAAAGAGGGTATCATGTTTTAGAGGGATGGATTGATCAGTACCAACATGTATGGAAACTTAGCGCCTTCCAATATTAAGCCACAATGTTTCCAAACAAAGCACCCTATTTTTCTTATGCTAGAAGGATGAACACAGATGCAAAGGAACTGAAATCAACATCAATGTTTGGCGCATTTTTTTTGGCAGCCACTTCCGATTTTGAAAACTCACCCTTTCACTCCAACTTCGTTCTATTTCTCTAACCACCAATGCCACATGAAGATAAACATAAGTGTCATATCTTCACTGTGGCCATGTGGCAGTCCAGGAGCCTAACCCAAATATCCTCAAGAAAGAGTACAAGCTATGCCCACTGCACATTCTTATATCTCTCATATTAATAAAACAAGAAAAATGTAGTTTGGTGCAGCTAGGATAGATAACTTTGGTACTTTAGTGCTCTCTCCATTCCTAAATGTACGATGTTTTGGGAGGGAGTACTTTCCAGTTAACATGAAAATTGTACACCAATATAGATCAGAGACAACTTTTGTAGGAAAAAAATCGGATAGTGAGAAAGGAGTTTGATAACCAAATACATATAGTTAAAACACAAATAAAGGTTTGCACCCACTGAAGGAAATAAAGTAGGACGGATGCAGTAACACCATTTGATATGCATTGCTGATAGTTGATTTCGGAGTGTTAGGATGTGAAAGCCATGAAATAAAACATCTTCATGGAAGAAATTTGGAGAAAATAATAACTTTTACACTCGAGGAATGTATAAAAGGATTATAACCTTCAAACTGTAGCTAATATGGTATACATCTTCCTAGTAGGATCAAGATCAAATTTCGAGCTAACATAGAACTATTTTGTAAAACTAATGATACAATACAAAAAACAAGTGTCTAGTTGGTATCCTCATGCATCTTGCTAGCAAGTTCAATATCAAACTGTAACTCTTGGCAGAGATTTTGGAGGAATGATGCTTTGTTAGGAGCAGCAGGCAAAACAGTACTAAAGGATTCTGTAAGCCTATTTTTGTATGCCTGTGCTTCATGCTTCCCTGATCCAAATATATTTCTCAGGTCATTCAAAGGAATAAGCTGAAACTTTTAATCACACAAATATTTATGTTAAGATACTAACCTATAAAACAGTTCAGTGGTGAGTAATATAAATTGTAGAAGACCATGTATCATGTATCTAGAGTCTCACAGTCAACCCAACTCATGAACTCTTAAAATATAAATACTTATGGACTCATGCCATTTGTGGTGATAAACTTCTGTCCTATGAGAGAAATCTAAAGAATTGACCATCATTAGGAAATCAATTTTTGCAAATATTGCAGGTGCTCGTAAGAAAATGTCCCTACTATTTACATACACATTAATTTTAAACATGCAAAACTGCAGCTCCATCTGTATTTTATTATTGTATTGTTGTTTGATAAAATGCAGTCTTCATCCCTTAGCCCCGTACTTGAATTGATAAACTGGGTATGCAGACGTTTGCTTTTTAGCATTATACTCCCTCTATCCCAAAATAAAGGTCTCAACTTTAGTACAACTTTGTACTTATTCACCTTAATGGTAAGGTACAAAGAAGTGATTTAGTAAAGGAGGCTATAATGACATTTAAAAGATTAAAAAATCCATTATAGATATGCACAATATGGACATGGATGACATAAGCAGGAAGCAAGCAACAGGACAATTCGCTATCTCAATCTCCCCCATTCTATTTTCATTCTCAGCCTTAAAATTTCTCTCAATCCCAATCAATCAAGAGTCGCATAACCCTCATCTCTATGTCATCTCTCATTTCTACAAATGACGTAACCATCCCCAATCAGCAGCCACTATGGAACACTAACAACAAAGTTAGCTCAACCAGAACAGCTAGCCACATCCCATCTTCTCCACCACCTTGAATCTGCAACCTAAAAATAAATGTCAATGTCCCTAGAAATTAGACAACTACATCTATACTCTTTAGTTGCTGTTACAAAAAAACATGGTTTCCTTTCAGATAACCGTGGGTATCTATTTATTTAAGCATTCATCAAGAAATCAAAATATTGCTAATTTATTATATAATTATATTGTAATCCATTTGGATGTAAAACATCGATGGCAGAAAGTAGTGATACAAAAACAAATTAACACATCTATAAATAGACCCTGAATCAGTTGTTCAAATACATGAAAGAAAAAACTTGTCTATCACTGACTCGTTGAGAGTTTAGGAGTAGTGTAGCGACCAGACCTCAAACAGTCTGATCTCTGTGCTCATTGCCATCCCTGGATCAGTAATGCTGACACCACACAGTACTCGAAGGATTTATAACAGAGTAGCAATCACACACTTATTACCATCGAATGTCTCAAGAGAGAACTTAATAAAATAAATATGGCTTAAGGCCATCTAATAACGATAACAGCGGAAGGCTTGGAAGAATAAGCGAGTCCATCAACTCCAACGGCATCACTGAGTATAGAACCACCACCTATGCACCTTACTCGTCGTCTGAAAAGTCTGCAACATGAAACGTTGCAGCCCGAGAATGGGTCAACACATGGAATATGTTGGCAATGTAACACATAGAGAATAATGGAATGAATAGCCTATACTACATGCATATATGGCTGGTGGAAAGCTCTATGGTTACATTTTTTGCATAAAGCCAATTTTTTCCTACTGCACAGGAATAAATTTATTTAACTATCATGGTGGTTAGGAAACATTGAGAATGGTTGACAGCATTCTCAATCCCAATTAAAAGTACTCATTAAAAACCCAACAATATTAATTAGAAGTAACATGATGAGATTCACATGATATCCAAGTACTAGATAATCAAGATGTCCATAACCGGGGACACGGCTAACCATGATTAGTTTATACACTCTGCAGAGGTTTGTGCACTTTTCCCCACAAGACTCGATCGCCTGCTGGATTTCTCGCACTACATGCTGTTTGAGAAACGGATGACCGAGACATAGTCTTTCAGAAGCACTAGCACCTTACATGTGGGTAGACCGGTACACCTACTTTCCCCTACATCTGCTAGTCTTCCCGTAAGAGTTCGCACAACTTAATCAACTATGCCAGATCCCATAATAGCTTGTGGCTACACACAGAAGTTTCTAGTTTGAAAAATCTCATGATCCCTTTGAGCCTGGGTGGCGGTCCGAAGAAATACAGGCAAGTCCTGATAGAAACCAGGTGCCTCAATCCACCCAGATGTGTGTTTAAGTTGCCACCTTAAATAAACCATTAAATAACAATCTCACATCTGTCATGGATACACTCACCCAATCCACGTCTACTAGCATAGCATGGCATAATAAGCAAACGTAGAAGTAACTCCCAAGGGTTTTGATAATAAAACAGGTAATAGGTACTACCTCAACTACTTCCCAAACCCACAATTTCGTTAGATCCTAATCATGTAAGTGTTTGAGGATAGATCTAATGCATAAAAACTGGGTATGAGAAGAGGTATGATCAAAGTGTTACCTGCCTTGCTGATGATCCGCGAGACCTAGAGACTCGAAGTAACACGCGGCGCACTCCGGGTAATCTATCGTAGACAAACAAACAAGCATACAATAAATACCCATCTAATGCACAGGTAAAACTCAAATAGATCTAACCAGATAGTTCAACTTAAGAACTCCGGTTTGCAAAAAGAATCAAATCAAACGAAGCAACGAAAGTCAAACGGCGGAAGAAAACAGCTTCGTTTTACTAATCTGGATCTAAGTCAAATTTTACAGAAGCAAAAAACTTGTTTCAGTAGATTATTCGGAAAGACGGTTTCGAGACGAAACTCGAGACGCTTGAATCGCCTGATTCCGATAAACGAGCGAAAAGTTATACTAAAACGAAAATCGGATCTGGAATCGCGATCAGAAAAATCGCGGCTTAAATCCAAAAAGAAAAACGACGAACGGTTCGTTTAAACGAACTAACGAACGAACGTTCGAAATTTGCCTAAACCGGGAAAAAAACCAAAACTAATAAATAAAAAAACAAAAATAAAAAATCCGAAAAAAAAAACCGAAATAAAACAGAAGAAAACCGCTCGGTTTTTATAAAAAAACCGGCACGGAAAACGAGGCGACGGCGAACCTCGGGCGGCGGGTCCGGCGACGGCGGGCGGCGACGGCGGCGGCACGGGCTGGGCTAGGGTTTGGCTCAAGGCCGATTGGGGCGGCTCGGGTGGTCAGCGCTTATAAAGCGCCCGAGCGGAGTCCCGCCGCACGGCCCCAGAAGGCGCGTTTTTTTTAATAATTACGCGCAGAAAAAAATAAAAATAAATACCAAACGGACTCCAAAAATCCTGAAATAAATTTTCCCCGGCTTCTAAAATCAAGCCGGATATAATGCGCATTTATTTGGGGCCTAAATGCAATTTTGAAAAACGCGCATTTTTCCTAAATTCAAATAAAAAGGCGAAAAACTCCAAAATATAATCTTATTTGATTTTATTATTAAATCTTCATTATTTCTTTATTTTGGGAAAGTCATTTTATTTCCTCTCTCATATTTTGGTAGTAGAAATAATTGAAGATAAAATAATTAAAATCAAATGATCCTATTTTCAAAATTTGAGAAAACTCAAATATGAAAATAACGAAAATCCCCAACTCTCCCCGTGGGTCCTTGAGTTGTTTAGAATTTCTAGGATCGAGCAAAAATGCAACTGAAAAATATGATATGCAATGATGCTCTATGTATAACATTCCAAATTGAAAATTTGGGATGTTACAAACCTACCCCCTTAAGATGAATCTCGCCCTCGAGATTCGGGTTCGCTAGAAAATAGGTGAGGCTGGTCTTTAAGCAAATCTTCCTCTCGCTCCCAGGTGGCTTCATCCTCTGTGTGGTGGCTCCACTGAACCTTGCAAAACTTAATGACCTTGCTGCGGGTGACTCGGTTGGCATACTCCAGAATCTTAGCCGGTTTCTCCTCATAGGTCAAATCATCATTCAACTGAATCGCTTCGGTGTACGGTATCTCTCGATGGTATATCGGCCATCTCTGCGTGACACTTCTTCAACCGAGAAACATGAAACACATCATGAACTCTGACAATCCTTCGGGTAATTCCAACTTGTACGCAACTTCTCCCATGCGTTCCAAAACACGATAAGGTCCTACAAATCGAGGTGCTAACTTTCCCTTAACTCCAAAACGCTTAACTCCCCGAAGTGGCGATACTCGAAGATAAACTATGTCTCCGACTTCGTATTCTGTCTCCTTGCGTTTTGAGTCTGCATAACTCTTCTGTCTTGACTGGGCTACCTTGAGCCTATCGCGAATCAACTTTACTTTCTGTTCAGACACCTTAATCAAATGTGGTCCAAACAACTGGCGGTCTCCAACTTCATCCCACAACAACGGGGTCCTGCACCTCCTTCCATACAAGGCTTCGAAAGGTGCCATCTTCAGACTAGTTTGGTAACTGTTGTTGTAAGAAAACTCCGCATACGGCAAGTTGTCATCCCAACTTGATCCATAATGCAAAGCACAAGCTCTAAGCATATCCTCCAAAATCTGGTTGACTCTCTCGGTTTGTCCATCGGTCTGTGGACGAAAAGCTGTGCTAAACTCCAGCCTGGTTCCCAAAGTTTCGTGCAACTGCTTCCAGAACTTTGAGGTGAATTGGGTTCCTCTATCTGATACGATACTCCTCGGAACTCCATGCAAACATACAATCCTGGTCATGTATATCTTAGCCAATTTGTCACTGCTGTAGGTAGTCTTTACTGGAATGAAATGAGCTACCTTTGTCAAACGGTCGACTATAACCCAAATCGAGTCATAGCCTGAATGAGTCCTTGGCAATCCCATGATGAAATCCATACCTAGTTTATCCCACTTCCATTCGGGTATAGGCAATGGCTGTAACAATCCTGCTGACCACGATGTTACGCCTTCACCCTCTGACATACATCACAAACTGCTACGTACTCTGCAATATCCTTCTTCATTCCGGTCCACCAGAAAGTATTCTTCAAATCCAAATACATCTTGGTATTTCCTGGGTGAATCGAATATGGTGAGTCATGTGCCTCTTGTAGGATCAACTTCCTGATCTCCGGGTCATTGGGCACATAAACACGGTCCTCAAACCATAGGGTATCGTGCTCATCCTCACGAAATCCCTTTACTTTTCCTTCGCTCATTTTCTCCTTTATAGAGACAATCTCTTTGTCATTCTTCTGAGCTTCCCTGATTTTGTCCATCAAAGTTGACTGAATATCCAATGTTGCTACATAGCCTCTCAGAACTATTTCCAAACATAGCTCTCGAAGATCCTCGGCTAACTCCTTTGGTATTTCTCCCCTCATTAATGTGTTGGCGTGACTCTTACGACTCAACGCGTCTGCTAGAACGTTAGCCTTTCCAGGGTGATAATGCAATCTCATATCATAATCTTTGATGAGCTCCAACCATCTCCTTTGCCTGAGATTTAACTCCTTCTGCGTGAAGAAGTATTTTAAACTCTTGTGATCCGTATACACCTCACAATGGTTTCCAATTAGGAAATGCCTCCATGTTTTCAACACATGCACTACGGCTGCTAACTCCAAATCATGCATAGCATAATTTAGCTCATGAGGCTTAAGCTGTCGTGAAGCATACGAAACAACTCTCCCCTCCTGCATAAGCACTGCTCCAAGTCCTTGACGTGAAGCGTCGCAATATACCTCATAATCCTTGTTCTGATCTGGCAGAACTAACACTGGTGAGGTAACCAAACGTTTCTTCAACTCTTGGAAACTAGCTTCACACTCCTCAGTCCAAATGAACTTGGTATCATTCTTCAACAATTCTGTCATAGGCTTCGCAATTCTTGAGAAATTCTCAATGAATCTCCGGTAGTATCCTGCGAGTCCAAGGAAACTCCGGATCTCTTCAACCGTCGATGGCGCTTCCCAGTTTGTTACAGTGACAACTTTAGTTGGGTCTACTGCTATACCTTCTCTGGATATAACATGTCCAAGAGATCCAACTTCCTTCAACCAAAACTCACACTTGCTGAACTTGGCATACAACTGGTGTTCTCTGAGCTTCTCGAGTACCAAACGCAAATGCTCCTTAAGCTCATCTTCATTCTTCGAGTAAACCAAAATATCATCAATGAACACCACGACGAACTTATCCAAAAACTCCATAAACACTTTGTTCATCATGTTCATAAAATAGGCAGGTGCGTTAGTCAGACCAAATGACATAACGGTGTACTCATACAGCCGTGCACAGTGGTAAAAGCCGTCTTAGGTATATCCTGCTCTCGAATCTTCAATCGATGGTACCACGATCGCAAATCGATCTTGGAAAACACCTTAGCTCCTTGCAATTGGTCAAACAAGTCATTGATCATCGGCGGTGGGTACTTGTTCTTGATGGTCACTGCTCAATCCTCGATAATCAACAACCATTCTTAATGATCCATCCTTCTTCTCCACTAGAGTCTTGGTGATCCCCAAAGGCGAAGAACTTGGGCGAATAAAACCTTTATCCAAAGAACTCCTTAATCTGCTTCTTAATTTCCTCCAAATCTTGGGCTGGCATCCTATACGGTCTTTTAGATATCGGCCCAAAGGCTCCGGCAGTAGTTCAATCGAAACTCAATGTCCCTATCCGGTGGCATGCCCAGCAACTCTTAGGAAACACGTCCGGGTAATCCCTTACCACCGGTACTTCCTCTGCACAACTCACGATAAGGAATTTACATGTGCTCTCCTCGGCTCATGTCGTGATACATACTTGATTCTCCTTCCTTCTGGTGTGGTAAGCAAAATTGTCTTACTGGCGCAATCGATGTTTCCTCCATACATCGACAACTAATCCATACCAAAAATTACATCCAATCCTTGGGATTCCAATATGATTAAATCCGTTGGGAAAACATGCCTCCCTATACTTAATGGCACTTGAAAACATCCTTGACTGGCCATATACTCCGCTCCCGGTGAGCTTACTAGCATGGGTGTCTTAAGAGTTCTAGTGGGTAGGCTAAACTTATCCGCAAATCCCCTTGATATGAATGAATGCGATGCACCAGTATCAAAAGAACAAGCTGCAGTAAATGACTTAACCAAAAACTTACCTATTATCGCATCCGGCTGAGTTTCAACCTCCTCCACGGTAACGTGGTTCACTTGTCCTTTGTTGAAATGGTTCGCTTCTTTCACGAGCTTCCATTGCCATTTCCATTCTGGCCTTCGGACATTCGTTTGCATAATGCCCGCCTTGGCAAGACTTAAAGCAAGTGATGTGGCTGAGGTCTACCTTGGATGGTGTTGACGGGTTGGTGCGGTTTTGTCCATTGCTTCCTCCATTCCCGTTCCCATTCTTGGTGCCATTATGGTTGTGCGAGCTACCTCCTCCATGGGTATGCTGAAATTGTCCCCCTATCTTCGGGGTAATCGAAGTTTCTGCTGAGCTCCAGAGTTATTCTTCCCCTGTCCATACTTCCTCTTGCGATTGTCAATCTGTTGATGCTTCCCTTCAATCATAAGCGCACGATCTACCAACTCCTGGTAGTTATTGCAAGTGGCTACCATCAACTGCATGCTCAGCTCATCATTCAATCCTTCTAGAAACTTCTCCTGCTTAGCTGCGTCCGTAGCAACGTCATCTGGGGCATAACGTGCTAACTTACTAAAATCATCTACATAACGCCAACCGTCCGTCCTCCTTGGCACAAGTTGCGAAACTCACGCTTCTTCATGGCCATAACTCCTGCTGAAACATGGGCAGACAGAAAGCTTCTTTGGCCGATCCCATGTGACAGTGTCTACAGGGTAAGTGGCTGTAAAATTCTCCCACCATGCTGCTGCGGGTCCTTCAAGCTGATGTGCGGCAAATTTCACCCTTTCTCCATCTGTACATCCTGCAGTGGTCAACTCCCTCCCTATCTTACGGAGCCAATCATCTGCAACAATCGGCTCGGTGCTACTGGAAAACACCGGCGGATTCAGCCTTAGGAAACGGGTCAAATGGTCAACAGGTGGTGGTGGCGGTGGGTTGTTGTTGTTGTTGTTGTTGTTGCCTTGGTTCTGTACCAATGTTTGAATCAAGGCATTCTGCTGCTGAATCAACTGAGTGATCTCTGGCGGAAAAACAAATCTGGGGTCGCGTCTCGGAGGCATCTGAGGGTTTAAGAAAAGACGAGAATTTAGAATAGAATGAGGTCTAGACAGAAACACTACCCATATGCACTTGAGACAAATCACACAATATCACTCCAATCAATTCAAACAAGGGCATACAACGGTCTATCTATCGTTACAAATTGCTGAAACTAAAACTAATATAAACTGGGGGAAATCTACTACTGTTATGATGGTCAACTAGAAAAATTGCTCCGATGAAGACTCCATGATATCTGCTCCAGCTTCATCTTCGTCATCATCATCACTAGGATCGTAATCGGTGTAAATCGATGATGATGTAGTTCTGCGGACAGGTGCAATCTTCATCTTCTCCTCCGGGTGCTGAATTTCCCATGAGTTCTTCAATCTTCTCCTTCAGATCGCCGTTTTGTCCCACTAGAGCTACAATCTCCTACATGTAGTCCTTGCGAGTGGCCTTCAGTTCTCCTTCTAGTTCGATAATCTTGTCTTTTGTTGTCTTCAAATCCATCATGTCTCACAAGACATCCGGGTTCTCTGGCGCCGAATGTGCTGATTTAACTCTGGATGAAAGCTGCAATGGATCGATCCTTCTTAGTGCCAACTATCTCCCATTGTTCATCTCGGCGTCCGCAAATCTGGTAGATAGTATCCTTGAGGTCTTCTTTGTAAACTTCTCCAATGCGCCCCATGGTTATGTGAGCTGCCATGCTCTTTCCAGCACTCTGTGTTGGTGCATTGAAAACACACTCTATGGGCTCCGTGATTGGCGCAAACGTCCTTCCGGAACTTGAGCTTGAATCTTCCAGCTCTTCTTCGGGTAAAGTGGAATTGTAGGTCCCGTGAAGCTTGGTATTCCTATGTTCAGTACTTAGTGACTTCCTTCGTGTGTCGTCCAAAGGGTGTATCCTCATCCGCTAAGTGAACTTGATCCTCGCTTCTGTCATCCTAAAAGAGTAGAAAAGATGAGGAGTCAGAAATGAGAAGAGAGAGTAGTGATCTAGGGCTTTAGCTTAATGGTCGTGTCCTACCGTCAGCGTGTGCTCTGATACCATATTTGTAGCGACCAGACCTCAAACTGTCTGATCTCTGTGCTCAATGTCATCCTTGGATCCGTAATGCTGACACCACACAGTACTCGAAGGTTTTATAACAGAGTAGCAATCACACACTTATTACAATCGAATGTCTCAAGAGAGAACTTAATAAAATAAATATGGCTTAAGGCCATCTAATAACGATAACAGCGGAAGGCTTGGAAGCATAAGCGAGTCCATCAACTCCAACGGCATCACTGAGTATAGAACCACGACCTATGCACCTTACTCGTTGTCTGAAAAGTATGCAAGATGAAACGTTGCAGCCCGAAAACGGGTCAGCACATGGAATATGCTGGCAATGTAACACATAGAGAATAATGGAATGAATAGCCTATACTACATGCATATATGGCTGGTGGAAAGCTCTATGGTTACATTTTTTGCATAAAGCCAATTTTTTCCTACTGCAAAGGAATAAATTTATTTAACTATCATGGTGGTTGTGAAACATTGAGAATGGTTGACAGCATTCTCAATCCCAATTAAAAGTACTCATTAAAAACCCAACAATATTAATTAGAAGTAACATGATGAGATTCACATGATATCCAAGTACTAGATACTCAAGATGTCCATAACCGGAGACACGGCTAACCATGATTATTTTATACACTCTGCAGAGGTTTGCGCACTTTTCCCCACAAGACTCGATCACCTCCGTTGGATTTCTCGCACTACATGATGATTGAGAAACGGATGACCGAGACATAGTCTTTCAAAAGCACTAGCACCTTACATGTGGGTAGACCGGTACACCTACTTTCCCTTACATCTGCTAGTTTACCCGTAAGAGTTCGCACAACTTAATCAACTATGCCAGAGCCCATAATGGCTTGTGGCTGAAAACGTAAGTTTCTAGTATCAAAAATCTCATGATCCCTTTTAGACTGGGTGGCGGTCCAAAGAAATACAGTAAGTCTCGATAGAAACCAGTGCCTCAATCCACCCAGATGTGTGTTTAAGTTGCCACCTTAAATAAACCATTAAATAACAATCTCACATCTGTCATGGATACACTCACCCAATCCACGCCTACTAGCATAGCATGGCATAATAAGCAAACGTAGAAGTAACTCCCAAGGGTTTTGATAATAAAACAGGTAATAGGTACTACCTCAACTACTTCCCAAACCCACAATTTAATTAGATCCTAATCATGCAAGTGTTTGAGGATAGATCTAATGCATATAAACTAGGTATGAGAAGAGGTATGATCAAAGTGTTACTTGCCTTGCTGATGATCCGCGAGACCTAGAGACTCGAAGTAACAGGCGGCGCACTCCGGGTAATCTATCGCAGACAAACAAACACGCATACAATAAATACTCATCTAATGAACAGGTAAATCAAATAGATCTAACCAGATAGTTCAACTTAAGAACTCCGTTTTGCAGAAAGAATCAAATCAAATGAAGCAACGAAAGTCAAACGGCGGAAGAAAATAGCTTCGTTTTACTAATCTGGATCTAAGTCAAATTTTACAGAATCAAAAACTTGTTTAAGTAGATTATTCGGAAAGAGGGTTTCGAGACGAACCTCTAGGCGCTTGAATCGCCTGATTCCGATAAACTAGCGAAAAGTTATACTAAAACAAAAATCGGATCTAGAATCGCGATCAGAAAAATCGCGGATTAAATCCGAGAAAAAGAAAAATGACGAACGGTTCGTTTAAACGAACTAACGAACGAACGTTCGTTAATTAGCCTAAACCGAAAAAACCGAAAAATTAATAAATAAATAAATAAACGAAAATAAAAAGAAACCGAAAAAAACCAAAAAAAACCGAAAAAAAAACCGAAGAAAAACCGCTCGGTTTTTATAAAAAACGGCACGGAAAACATGGCGGCGGCGAACCTTGGGCGGCGGGTCCCATGACAGATTAGGCGGCTGGGCCTTGAGGCTAGGGTTTGGCTCGGCGGGCGGGTCAGAGGCGGCTCAGTTTGCACTTATAAAGGCGCCCAGCGGAGTCCCGCTTCGAATGCAAGTAAAGGCGGTGCGTTTTTTCTAAATAATTACGCGCAAAAAATAAATAAAAAGAAATACCAAACGGACTCCAAAAATCCCGAAATAAATTTTCCTCGGCTTCTAAAATCGAGCCGGATTTAATGAACATTTATTTGGGGCCTAAATGCAATTTGAAAAACGCGCATTTTTCCTAAATTCAAATAAAAAGGCGAAAAACTACAAAATAAAATCTTATTTGATTTTATTATTAAATCTTCATTATTTCTTTATTTTGGGAAAGTCATTTTATTCCCTCTCTCATATTTTGGTAGTAGAAATAATTGAAGATAAAATAATTAAAATCAAATGATCCTATTTCCAAAATTTGAGAAAACTCAAATATGAAAATAACGAAAATCCCCAACTCTCCCCGTGGTTCCTTGAGTTGTGTAGAATTTCTAGGATCGAGCAAAAATGCAAATGAAAAATACGATATGCAATGATGCTCTATGTATAACATTCCAAATTGAAAATTTGGGGTGTTACAAGTAGCAAGTAGAGTTCGACACTATTGTCCCACAAAAAATGCAAACATGATGCTCATAATGATTGCAGCAAACATTTTCAACTACGTAGTGATATACACAGGCAAAACCTTTGGCAAGATAGTTATGCATACCAACAAACTATTATGTGTACCATAGTATTAAACCTCGATAGAATAGCCATAGCCATGCCGAGAAAGAAATACAAGGTGCCCTAATTTTTCCTTAGAATACAGATAAACCCCTGCAGTAATGAAGAAAAAAGCTGAAATTAGCAACCAGTTAGTGCATCTATGAACGAAATATTGGTTGATTATCTTAATGGTATGAGGTTCACAATTCTGGTCCTGGTCTGTTTATACAAGAAGTTGAAAGAACAGAATAGTTAGTAAAAGTATTAGCTCTGAAACAACATGTTTAGATACGAAGTGCAGATGCAGTCATGAAATTTTCATAAGACAACACGCTTGCTAACACCATACCATTGTCAATAAAACATGAAAATATTGAGTAATTATCAAAAGTGCACATGCATTGGCAATATAGATGTATACACTTGGTAACGCCAATATCAAGAAGAGATATTTAGTAGAAATAAGATATACCCATGCCACAAATGATGTTACCCCGCGTTGGAAGGTTGTCATGTAGAATTAGATGGATGCCCTTTTTTTATAGAACACTATATGTTAGTATTCTCCAACGATACATGTATATATAACATTGATAGCATATAAAATAATGGGAAGAACGGATAAGAAAAACTCCATGAGCATGTAGAACCCACAAACAAAGTAGAAGTATATCATCAATGATATACAGAAGGAAAATCATTTTTTGTTACTTCATTACTATTTGATTTTGAATGCATAATCCACACAACAATAATCCAAATATGTTATATCTGCATCATGAACAAAGAATCCGTAGCAGCAATTTGATCGACAATCCTTTTGTGCCCATGAAACAATCATCACCAGGATTGAGAAGTACACAGATCTTTTATAGAAGAAAATCAACACTTCCATTAAACCTACAAACTGAGGAGTAATTGATGAAGTGAATCCACAAAAAGGAGATAAGCATGCATTTGAAAAATTCTCAAACCTGAGGCAGTGGCATCCAGGAGAGTAGCACCTACGTTCACAATCACGGAGGACACTGTCAAGCCAGCGAGGTCAACAATCGGCGAGGTCGAGCATGAATGACCTGACCAGCTTGGCAGTGGCGAGTGGACCGCCGAGTGTCATCGCTCGAGCAAATGTTCTCAAGGTTGATCCATTGCAACCTTCTTCACCCACAACATGCTTCTCCCATGTCCTGGTAAATAGATGTTAGTCACAAACATCATAGTCTGGGGTGAATAATCAGTGATCTCTGCAGTAAAGAACATATATAACAACTATCTATTACCGAAGAAATAACTAAAATGTTCAGAAGCTTCAGGCAATAATGAGTAGCAAGTAATTAGTAATACTCTCCAAGCTTCAGGGCTCAGGCAATGAATTGAAGTTGACAACAAAGATATAAGAAAGAAATAACTGAAAACTATTCAGAAGCTTCAGGGAATCCATAACTGAAGCGAGAACAACCAAAGTGTAGAGCTCCCAGTTTAGCGACGACGACAACCCGCCTTTCCTCCAAGCCCTGGTCGCGCCTCCTCACACTATAAAAAAAAGACACATCCGCTAAATTTTGGGCCGAACGAAAAAAAAATTGTCATACTTATGACACTTCTATGACGATAATTGTGACAAAACCCGGTATCATCATAGATGTGGTGGGCTCCTACTTCTATGACAAAAAATCATAACAGAAAATGGGCTTTTTGTCATGGGCGGGCCGGAGACGCAGCTGCATGACATTCTTTGGGCCGTCATGAAAAAACCGTGGTAGAAGCGAGGGCGAGGAAAATTTCGGCGAGTTCCCGGTTACGGTGGGTGGTCGGGGCCCGAGCGATGCACGTTTCTCTCATACACGTACGCGCGTGTGTGCGAGGTGTTGGCTCTAACTCAAGCCGAGCGAGGCGTTGGGCTCTAACTGAACCCGAGCGATTGCACTTCAGGCCACACGTTACTGAACCCGATCGAGCGATTCCTTCGCTACTGCTGCTAACTGAAGCCGATCGATGCTACCTCTGGATGAACAGTGATTATTGTGGGGGTGGGGTTGGATGAACAAAGGAGCGGTGGGGGTGGATGAACAGGACCCCGTGGCGTTGCCTCTGGATGAACAGGACCCCGATCGATCGAGTCGGTTGGGGCTGGATGAACAGGACCCCGTGGAGGGCTGGATGAACAGGACGACCCCGTTGAGGGTTGGATGAACAGTAGACAATGGAGGGTTGGATGAACAGTAGCACGTGGAGGGGTGGTTGAACAGGAGCCTATGGAGAGGGGTGGTTGTACAGTAGCCGGTGGAGTAGCGCGCGGTGGAGGCTGGATGAACAGGAGCCCGTGGATGAATAATCACAGGTGGAGGCTGGAGGAGGTTGACGGTGGATGAACAGTAGCCCGTGGAGGCTGGAGGAGGTCGACGGTGTAGATGAAAAGTATCTCATGGAGTCCCGTTTTGCGGTCGCCACACCCCTCCCGATGAACAGGACCCCCATTTCGACCATAGCGCTCCAACACAAGTTTGTTTCCTCTGTTTTGCGGTATGCCACACCCCTCCCGATCAACAGGACCCCGTTTCGACCGTAGGAGGTCCAACACAAGTCCGTTTCCTCCGTTTTGCGGTATGCCAGACCCCTCCCGATGAACAGGATCCCGTTTCAAACGTGGCCGGTCGAACACAAGGTTGTTTCCTCCATTCTGCGGTACGCCAGGCCTCGTTTCCATCGCATGTTCCGTCCAAGCCATCCCGTTGAACACGACGACACATTCCATTCTGACCCAGCCGGTTGGCTCCCCATGAACACGACGACACTGTATTTCTGTTCCGACCCAGCCATGTACATGATCCCTGGCCGTACGTTTATATGCGCGAGTAGGCGTTCGAGACCCCGCCCGTATGTATGTATGTGGTCGAATTTTTGTTTCTTGCACACTGCCCGTTGTACGTACGTGTACATGCTACTTGCGCGCCTCTACTACGACCCGTGCGTGCCTCTACATCCACCAGTATGTACATACACGTTCGCGACCAGCGTGACAACGCTACGTACGCTTTGACCAGGTGGGTCCCGACTGTCAGGCACTTCCTTGCGTGCGAAGATGTAGGTGGTGGGTCCTAGCAGTCAGGGAGAAACGTTTTTTCACGAAATACGGTGGCCCGTTCGATGGGTCCCCGCTGTCAGGTGGGGGAATAATTATTTTACGCGTAATAAGGAGGCACTTCCTTGCGGCTGCCATGGACCCAGCTGTCAGCATTTCCACGTATAGTACTCTTCCGATGGAAGTCGGTCGTTGACCACATTGACCACGCCGCGCCGAGAGCACCACGGCGGTGGACGACGGCGAGGCCTAGGAAGGGGACGACGCGGAGCCGGGGAAGACACAGTATTGGATGCCCACGCGGAGAGGAGTCCGAGGATTCACTGGTTCGACTACGGTTTGAGGCTGCCATCGCCGTAGAATAGCAGGGGGTGTGGGTGAGTGGAGGGATGGCCTTGCCAGCGGTGGGAGTAGTATGGGGGTGGTGAGGCCTCCGCGGCAGCACAGCCAGCCACGGGAGGCAGGAGCAGGCGGCACGGCCGGCGCTGCTTTGGGTGGCTGGAGCAAGAAGACCTGATGTTGAAGAAGCACTACGCTGTTGGATGGACATCGTACTGTCACTGAAGCTAGAATCGTTTATATTGACTAAGTTGACAAAGCCCCTGGTACGCGCCCACTTAGTAGGCCCACAGGTCAGCCTCGGAAATAGTGCGCCCCAGATGTCAGGGGGAGGAATCATTTTTTAGGCGGCCGAAGCTAAGAATATCCGAGATTTAAGAAGAAGCACGACATCCGTTGGATAGACATCCAATGCCCACTGCTGCTAGAACCGTGTGTTGACTATAGTAAGTTGACAAAGCCTTGCATACGCGTCAACTTAGTTTTCTTTAGGGGACGCGTCAACTTAGTGGGCCCACAAGTGCGTGGATGAGAACTTATAGCCCATTTGCGATTTGTAAGAATGTACAACCCATTTTTGAATTCTAATGGAATTTACTACAGCCCATTTACAGTTTGTTAAAAGTACAGCCCGTTTTCTAGCTAGGAAAACAATTAATAATTTCAACCAACCGTTGAAGACAGAATTCTATAAAATTTCCCACATTTTGATGGGATCCGAAATATTTTTATCCCGAAATTTCTAGTCAGATTAAATATAAATTTGTATTACACAAAAAATCCAACGAAACATTGCGTGCGCAATAATGAAAAGTTAAGATTTTCAAAATCCATAAATAATATTTTATAAACTAATTTCGTGTTTGGTGCATTTTTTATAGTTACTGCCCAGTTTTTATAATTACATCCCATTTATTATTTTTTAAAGCCCATTTTCCTGTTAAGCCTAATGCATCCCTCATAGGAAAGATTTGCAGCCAACAAGCGGAAAATAACAAGTTGACCTTGCTCGGTATTCCTCAAAAACGATAGCTGGGCTAGCCATTTTGATCTTGAAAAAATTAATATCTGGGCTGGATATCTGGCCTAGGCTAGACGGGCCATAGCCCGCCCGGTTAATACCCTGCTCTCCTCTGAACAACAACGAAATCATCGCCAAGAAAAACTCTGCAGTGCTCACACCTCAAAAACTCAAAAACTGCTTGAGCTACTTGGTCCCAGCTGTCGGCCGCACCTTGTGCAATTCTCTCGTTTATATTGACTACATAGGTTGAAAATGGTGTGGGACCGTGATGTCAGGAAACCAGTAGGAGGCAAAAAAAAAATATAGTTGTACATAATAAGGAGGCACTTGCGTATGTATGGCTATGGCCCTAGTGGGTCCCTAGTGTCATCCAGTCAAAATAAAGTCATCTCCTGAATCCTCATGTTCGTTGACGATGTTAAAAATTCTCGGCGCCACAAATGAGCGCAACAACTCAAGGGCGATGGAGAGGGCCTCATGGGCCGTATGGATGGTCTAATACAGCGCCGCTGCTCATTCAGAAGCCAGGATCATCGGACACCTATTAGCACCTTCGAGAAACTGAGACGGCATGAAACGGTAAGGCCGCGCTTGGGAGCTCTGGTTTATTTCACACTTGTATTAACATACAAGTGTAATTTACTCGTCATCGGAAACAACGCGTAAAATACATGCTTAATGAAACCGAGGGCCCGAGGTCTGTAAGTAAAACCGGCGGGTTACGCGTGTAGTTTGAGAGACCAGTGTATATTTTACTAGTCGAAATCGACCAACCAAGCGTTTCGCCCGAGACCATCTGCTTTTATTTACAAGCATCAGTTTTACAAGCGGTTTTGGTTGGAAAACAACGATCCAATCACGGCCTAATATGATGAGTTGGCAGGAAGATCATATGGTTTCACGTCTAACCTACCCGACTTGTCGTATAGGCTATGAATGAAACATAAGACGATGAACTTCTTAAGCAAAGAAACAATAGAAGAGGATGATCTTCTTAACAAGCAAATCACTGGCATTAGATCGACATGCAAAACAATACGAAGCATTATTCTCAGGAGGCACGGTGAACAACTCATGATGCCGCATGCCACAACATTCCAAGCTCAACTTTGCAATCAAGCACAAGGCCTGGCATTACATAGACAATATTCAGAACAAACTCTTAACACAGGAATATCTCAGCAAAGTAACTATTTACTTATAAACTGAACACGGGAATAGGAAAAAACAATCGACGCTGCTCACAAAGAAGGGCGCCCCACTCAAAAATATCAAATGCATGTCTTCCGCTAACATCAATGAGCAAATTTTGACAAGGTTTTCCAATTCCAATATATTAAACTAACGTCTTCCTGCTAACATCAATGATTAAACTTTGACAAGCTTTTCCCATTCAAAATATGTAATGCCTATGATCGTGGAGTCCTGTCGTGGCTTCTTGCACTTGTTTTGGCACTTTTTCCCAATGCACTCCACGTGTTGTAGAGTTGCCAATGCTCTCTGCAGACTAGTCATGTCACCAAAGGTGTCTAATAATACTGTAAAGCTTCTCGGTCATTCCTTCTATAATGTAGCGCAAACAGTGACTACTTCTTTCTGCAAAGTGGAACGACCAACTGGACCCAGTAATGTAGCAGTTTGGCTTGGACACATTGGCTCCTTTTGTGCAGTTCAACTAAAATCAAAGTCGGAACAAAACCGAGCTTAAATTTTGATATCCCTGTAAGCAACAATAGGTATAAGGGAAACAATTACTGATAAATAACGGTTGATGACTTGTACTCCTAGAAGAAAAGCATCTACTGATCTACCTTATCTTATTGGGAAACAAAGCAGGAGAGTAGCAATTCTCCATCGCAGTGATTCATTCATATTGACCGAGACATTATCTTAACAATTCCTTGTTTCAACATGTATAAAGAACGACAAAGCAGAAAAGTACCATTCCTAAAACAATGCAACTGATTCATTTTAACAGAGACATTATCTTAACAATACCTTGGTTAAACATGTAGAAAGAACTACAAAGCAGGTTATTACCATTCCTAACAAGTGTTGCAGTTTTGAACTAAGATTCAGTAATTAATTAATTCTGAGAGTGGCATTGCTTAATTTTACTAGCGGCATTAGATTAACAAAAAGCATAAACAATTCCAGGGGAGAGTGGGCGCAACAAGAGCATGTGCTTCCATCTACTTATAAAGGGGGTGATGTAGAGTTTTGTTGTAACAAAGAAACAAGCATCATGTCTGGGTTGGAACAATTTTTGCTCACTTAATGGTAAAAGACAATAGTTCAATAGCTTCAACTCAGCATTTATCCAAAACAGTACCAATACAAGTAGCACAACATCTCAAAGCACACTGCAGCATTATTGTCGGATTTTGGATTCCGGCAGACACTCTAGATTCGAACACTGGGGTGCGCACAGAGATTTCGCCCTCTACCTACCTGCACCTCGCCGCCTCGCTAGGATCTAAGCTATGAAAGGAACAACACAAGAGACACAGGGTTTATACTAGTTCGGGCCACCATTGTGGTGTAATACCCTACTCTAGTTTGTGGTGTGGTGGATTGCCTCTTGGGCTGATGATGAACAATACAAGGAAGAACAGCCTCGCGAGGGTCTGTTCTTGGCTGGTGCGATGAACTGCTAGGGGAGTTCAGTCGCTATCTCTGCTGGTTTCCAGGTGATCCTCCCCTCTCTCTCTCTTTTCACCTTGTGGGTGGCTGGTCCTATTTATAGGCAAAGGCCCTGGGCCTCTCCCCAAATATTGAGCGGGAAGGGCGCCAACAATTGGCCATTTTGAAGGGGAACATCTAGTACACTTATCCTCGACTAAAGTTGGTCCTCGCCGCCAAAGGCTCTGTGGTGACGCCTGGCTTGGGCTCCACAATGACCTCCTTCCTGCCGCTATGCATTTATCTTGGTCTTGTTGCAATCAAACGGATGCCTTTGCTTGATGCTCTCGCCGCGCTTGCTCCCTTTGCACCAAAGAGGAAAGGAGGACATCTGCTGGTCGGGCGCCCACCTGGCGCCCTTAGTCATCATGGCTTGCGTCATGGGCACCTCGTGAGGTACAACGCCTTGATCTCTCCGCCTCCTCGCGAGCCAGCCGGACGAGGCCGTGCCTGAGGAAGCTTCCTGTCGTCCACCCCGCGAGGCTTGGCCCCTCGCGAGGGTCTTGAGCTCGTGCTGATGAAGATGGGCCGTCCTGGGCCGCTCCTTGAGCCACGCCGCAGGCCGCAGGCAGGCAAGTTTGGGGACCCCCATTCCCAGAACACCGGCAGTAGCCCCCGGGCCCAAGGCGCGCCCGTACTTGGCTGAGCAGAGAAGCGAAGGGGCAAGTGCGAAGCGCCACGGGCCCTAACAGCCTGCGGCCTCGGGCGCCGCGTGGCGGTTGGTTGGTCGTGGGTGCCTTAGCAACTGCGTGAATCGACAAAAGAGCGGCATCTGCCTAGGCTTTGCTTCTCTTGCTTCCTCCGGTCATTTCCCAAATCCCCTTTCTTGCGCCCTTCCTTCCTGCCTCTGAATTCTTCATATCTACTTCGACCGCGTGCCCTAGCAAGACATGGCGCTTCGCCAGACCCCGGCCGGAGCTTGGTACTCACCAGCCTTGGACTCGCCGAACGTGTCGGAGACGAGCCTTGCCCAGGTGCGCCGGATGGTGGCGGCGCAAGGCATCGACGGGAACGAGGTGTTCAAGGCTGGCTCCGCCCTTCCCGAGGGCCAATGGAGCACCTTCTATCCGCTCTTCGTAAGCGCCATTGCTGCCGGTCTGGTGCCTCCCTTTTCTGAGTTTTTCTTCTCTGTCCTCCGCCATTACAAACTGCAAGCTCTGCACCTCCACCCCAACTCTGTTCTTCTTCTGGCGATCTTCGCCTAATATTGTGAGGCTCACGTCGGGGTGCAGCCCTCAGTGGCCTTGCTGCGCCACTACTTCTCCCTCCGGACCTCTCGTGGTCCCATTTCCGCGTGCGCGAGCTTTGTCGCGTATGGCGGCTCCAACGCCATCTCGAAGCCCGGGAAGAGGATTGAGGGCTTCTGGAGCAAGTGGGTCATGGTTGATGCTGGGCGCATCCACCCTCGGCTGATTCTGCCCACGGAGCACCCCACGAGCTCCGATGATTGGTCTCGCATGGAACTCGTGGACCCCCGCGCGAAGTCGGTGCTGGAGAAGATGGACGCGGATCTGAGGCCGGGCAACATGGCGGCGGCGAAGCTGACCGGTGCATCGCTCCTGAGGGAGTTCTTGGAGCACCAGGTGGCCTCACTTCGTCAGTACTCGCTTCCGTTGTGCAGGCCCCGTCCGAGCCCCGCAGTCTTGGCCAACGAAGATCTGGCCGCGGTCCTCCAATCTTTGGTCGGGGGAGACGTGGCGAGGCTGGAGGGTGCCCCTGTACCCCTATTCCTTCGAGATGATTGGGATCAGGCGGTGGACTCCATGCCCGTCTTCAATGGGGATGGGCCCGTTCCCACGAAGATTCCCGAGGACCCGGGAGCCCTGGCGGCGGTGAACGTGTCCTCCGGTGACTCCAGCGAAGAGGAGGAAGAAGAGGAGCGGGAAGAAGGGCCTGACTCCGAGGCTACCGACGGGGAGTCGAGAGCGTCCCTCCCCTCGCACAGGTCCCGCGCTCTCCACCTCTTGCCGAGCGACGACGAGGATGGTGACGAGCGGGGCAGCGAGAGCTTTCCCCCGATCCTGAAGAAGGACAGGACTGGGCTAGTCCTCCGCGGGTCTGCCCCGGCTCCGAGGCGATCCGCAGACGCGCCTCCTACTCCCGAGCCTCTCGAGACTGATCCCTGCAGCCGGCTCTCAGGCTTCAAGTATGGCCGGAGGTTGCTCGAGCTCGCGAGCGATGACCAGTAAGTGCTTGGTTCTTGTTTTATTCCCTATTTTGTCGCTGAGGCTTGACGTTTGTATCTCTTGGCTAGCCTGGCGTCTGCGGCGAAGAAGCTGAAGGGGGCTCCTGAGGTTCCGTTTGGGGCAGCGCCTCTGCCCGCGAAAGAAGGTGACTGCAAGGCACGGGCCTCTCCTGCCCAATCGTCCTCGCGAGGCCTGGTGGAGCTGGCAGGGGCGAGCTCAGCCCCCATGGCCCAAGCGACTCTTGGGGTATCCTTGCCTGATGCCACCGCCACAGCTGTTGGGGTGCAGCAGGTCCCGCCTCAGGATATGGTGGTTACGCTGCCGTTCTCTCCTCCTACTCCACCAACTGTTGTCTCTCCAACTCCTCCCACCGTCCTGTATCGTGCTACTGCTGAACTGGACCGGCTGCGGCAAGATCTTCTGGGTGCCGACCCTTGCGTGGTGGCCGGGCGCTTGGAGCTGGCTTCTGGCTGGATTCGCTCTGACGCTTCTATTCGAGCGGCAGTGGTTCAGGCCTCGACAGCTTGCGACGAGGACAAGCTGGCCGTCCTTCGGGCGAAGGCTGCTCGCGACGCCTCCTTGGGGGAGGTGGCCGATGCCCGAGGTCGCTGCAAGGCGCTGGAGAGCGAGCTGCAGGGCTTGCGGGACCAGCTTGCCAAGGAGGTCCGCGTTTGCCAAGAGAAGGAGGAAGACATGAAGGCTCGCGAGGCGGCCCTCAAGGACCGAGACGCCAAGCTTAACAAGCGCCGTGACCGCTTGGGCGCACTGGAGCAGGAGTTGAAAGCGAGGAAGGTCGAGCTAGATGGCAAGGCGCGGGTCGTCGCCGAGGACCGTGAGGCCTTCACGGAGATGGAGGTGAAGGCTTGCACCTTGCTGAGGTCGCTTTACGATAGCGGCCTGGAAAGCCCGCTGGCCGGCGCCAAGGACGGCCCCACCAAGCTGCTCCCCTTCCAGATCTGTGATGTCACCCTTGGCCTTGGCCCTATGGCTGAGGCCGAGGCGCGTGTCCTGTCTTCTGTAGCGCTGACGCGGGGTCCTTACCCACGTCTACCTTTGCGATCCCAACGTCAACCTCGACAACCTGCTGGAGCCAGCGAGCGGCGAGCTTGCCGCTGCCGCTGCTGAGGCCGTGAAGGGTCGTGCGGAGGCTCTGCTGGCGAAGTTCCGGTCCTTCAGCGCCAAGCCGAAGCGAGGCGCTGCCGGTCCTGCGGCTTCACAAGGCGAACCCGCCGCCAACAAATGACTCTGTTGTGGCTCCTGTTCTGCTTTCAGCTCCTGCAACATGCATCATGCCTCGAGGAGGCGTTTAAACTTGTGTTTGGTGTTGTGATAACAGTTATGGACTGTAATATTTGCTTTTTAATTCCTTGAGATTTGTGCTTTTCCTTCCTACTTGCTTATGTTCTACGCCGGCAGAGCCTGGCCCTGCGCATACCTCAGCCGCCATTAGACCCGACCGGAAACCAGGACGGGACCAAGGAGTGAGGGGCTACGTGACAAGTTAGGCTCCTGAGTCGCGATGCTCAGGAGTCCCCCTTGGCGCACGAACAGCAAGTAGGGATGTGAGATGTGTGGGTGAATCTACCATTCTACGTTGCAGAGCCCGGCCCCGCGCATACCTCAACCGCCGTTAGCCTTTCGGAATAAGGAGTGAGGGGCTACGTGACCAGTTAGGCTCCTGAGTTGCGATGCTCAGGAGTACCCCTTGACGCTCAAATGGCCTTCGTACCTTGGCTCCGCTCGGGGAGGGACGTGTGACGAACCATGCCCGAGGGGCCTGGCTGGGTGGCGTGCGTCTGGCGTGACCAGCGCAGACTGCAGCATAGCCCCCTCGCGCGGCACTCCCGAGGGGAGGCGTTGCGATGAGGCCAGACACTGAGCTCTGGGCTCCCTGAGGTTGATGCGGCCTGGGACCGCCCTCAGTTGTTTATCACCAGTGCGGAGCATAGCATTTCCGCATTTGTACGGGCATAGCCGCTCCTCGGCAGTGTCGTCAGCCATCGCGGAGCATGGTTCTTCCACTGGTGCGTGGGAGGGGGCTCCCCTCCGGGAGGAGCCCCCGGGGCGTGTACAGCCCCGCCCTGACACGTGGCTGGTATGGTAGGGCCTGACGAGGTGTATCTGGGCACCTGTGAGCCAGCGCGGGACTCACGGGGCCCTACCTCAAGGAGGGTTGCGCTTGGCACTGGGCCTTAACTTGTGATGTGTTCCTGCAACTTTGGTTAGATGTCGACGCTCTACGTCCTCGGGTCCCGGCCCTCGAGCGGGTCTCAGCCGTCGCTGGTATGCCAGGTCGCGATGCCGTGGACAAAGCCAGAGGGTGAGGGCTGGAGAGCCAGTAGGAGCCCATGAGTCGCGATGCTCAGGTACCCGCCCCCCTTTAACGTGCAAGCGGCTGACATAAAAAAAGAGGTGCCGTGGACAGGCATCAAATAATAATCATGATGGGTCGAACGCATGGCCCGAAAATAAACGCAAGAGGGGTACATGCCGCAGGGTCTGACCCGAGCGACTTGGGGATGATGCAGCCCGAGGGGCGCCCCCAACAAAGTAAGCTAGGAACATAAAGTAAAAAAGGGGATACATGCCGCAGGGATGGACCCACGCGGCCTGGGAATAATGTAGCCCTGCGGGGCGCTCCCAGCTGGAAACGAAACTTGAAGGATGTCACCTGACAGCGTTGAACACGAAGGGGTGTTGAAGTAGCGGACGTCGTGGGCTGCGGAAGCCGATCTTCATGAGCCCCCAGGCCCAGGAGCCTCGGGAGGTTCCGGAGGCGCTGGTGGCTCCTTGTGGACCATCTACATCTCCGCCAGGACTGCGGAATGCCCGGCCTCCTGAGCCTCCAGGATGCTCCCCATGAGGCGCTGGTACGTGGAGGCCGCGTTCGGCAAGCCGTAGGGCATGCGAACGTAGCTGTGGGGTGGGCCTTCGCAGCGCACCGCGTGTGAGGGCCAGAAGCGCTCCTGAGAGGTGGCTCGGTTGAGCCCTGGGATGTTGATGAGGACATGGCTACCTTCGATACGACCAAAAATATTGCATACATGTATATTTGTGAGGTGATTTCTAATGCAAACTATGCAATAATTTATTTATATCATCCAGGACAAAAATACTTCACAAACTTTTGTGCCATGTCTAGTTGCAGGTGTATGGGACATTTGTACAATCCACATATGAAGATAAGGGAGAAAGAGATGTTTACTTGATATTCAAAAATTTCTCTCACGTCACTTTTGGCCCAAGAGAAGATAGAGTCCAAATCTCTCACGTTCTGGACTCAGATTCGGACTGCACAGACATAACTGACTCAAAACGTCAATAACTTTTTCATCCGGACTCCAAATTGGGTGATTCTTTTTTTGTTGGAAAATAGATTTCGTGCACCTTCCAACCCAATTGGATTCACCTTCAAATTCGTCAGGAGCGTTGAGTTATGGACGAAAGAATCTGATGCTGCAGCAGAATCCGAGTCAAACTACAAGTCCAAAGGTGTTACGTCACCTCCGCTTGGGCCCATTGGCCTTGTACGACCTAGGGTTAGTTTTAGGCTGCCTTGGGACGTCCTACCACCTCCTTGGCTGCCATCCCTTGCTCCTATATAAGTAGATTCATCTAGTAGCTTTTTCCTTGGGATTTGTTTAGTTAAAAGTTAGCCATTGCAACTTCGTGTACTTCGTTTGTGTCCAACGACCAGACCAAGACTGCTTACGGATCCCCACCATTATCAATACTTCATATATATTCGCAATATTCAGATTGCTTTATCATATTCTTGCTTGTTCTTCGATTGCTTGCAGGAATAGACCTTCGTGGTCAGGTTGATCGTGCTCCAACGTGGTCAATAACCTCTCGGAGTTGGTTTAGTGATTGCTAAGGCGCAACGTCAGCATCGCTTGTAGTCGGATCGTCAAAGTCGACTCCACCAAATCGTTAGTTATCATCTCATCGAAAGATCGGGACACCCCGCCTCTATCAAGTGGTATCAGTTTTCAGGTTGCTCGGTGAGAATTTCCAATTATCCCTAGATTAGATTTTATTTCTTACCTATTGTCCAAGAAAAAGCCACCAAAAAAAGTTAGATCTATTCATCCTTTGTCCAAGCCAGTCTGAGCCTTTGCAGTTTTCTTTTCATTGTTTGCATTATTGAATTATCGGTTGCATCGTCGTGTCGAGTTGCTGGTCTTAGTGTCTAGTTCGTTTAGAGTTTCGAGTTCTGTTCACATTAGTCACGCCGCCGCTGCATCGTTATCCTTTCCGTTGACCACCATCCATCCATCAATTTCCACCATGTTCTACCCACCGTTCATTGTCATAATCATAGTTGAGATCGTTCACATCTTCACTTGATCCAATCTGCATCTTATCTAGTTTGTTTTAAAAGAGGGAGAGAGAAAAAAAAGTAAAAAGAAAAGTCAAAGAAGAAAAAGAGAGAGAAGAAAAAGAACAAAAAAGTGTGAGAAAAAAAAGAGAGAAGAAAAAAAAATTCGGATCTATCTAGAATCAATCTCGTACCTGAATTCGGATTGGAATCTGTTTATGACTGTTCAGTAAAACATGTGTATCTTCCTCATACGAAGTCCGTTTTGGCTCCGTGAGTACTCAAATTAAAGCTAGCGACGAGGCGCATCTAAATAGTTGCAGAAGATAATTCAATATTTGGCACCTCAAAATCGGCTTCTAAATAGGTCTTTTTGCCCTCCGAAGTTTGTGAACACAGCTTATTCTAGTTTTTCAAACCGGTTTTAGAATTTTTTGACTCCTCGTATCAACTCGGAATTGAGTGATTCTTTTTGCATTGGAAAACTTGAGTTAGTAGCATTCTTTGAAAAAAGTTATCAGAAAATTGGCTCAACATTTTCAAGAGGAAAATTGGAGAGAGAGTTGTTGTATATCCTGCTTGGCAGTTGTTTTTCATCATTATCTTCACTGCCGTTGTGATATTCACTTATATCTTGCTGTCTAGAGCTACTTAGTATCCTTCATTGATGCAAGTTGTGCTACGCCGTGACCTCTTTAGTGTTCTAGGCTCGCGTCTCTAGTCCGGTCTAGCCTAGGACCAGCACAGTACCGCTGCTGAGCGCTTATTCAACATTGCATCTCTGAATTGATTATTGATAATCTTTTGCTATCATATATAGCCAACCCAGCTCCACATATTTCTACACCGTGTATACGTACGTTCCCGTGGCAATCGTTTTACACAATCTTCGTAGTTATTTGATATTGCTGGTTGCCTGTCACCACCTGCTGCATGGTAAGAACTTGTACGATATTGATATTTGCTATACTGTGAGCGTTTTACCACCACATCCTAGTAGTTCATAGGAACATTATTCTCGAATTTTGTTTCTTGTTTCTACTAATCATGACAGGTTCCGGAGATAGAAGTTCTTGGATGACGGACACATCTCCACCATCACGAGAGTTGGGACAACACACACAAGCATATGGTCAGGGTATGTCTTTACCATCATTTGAGGGTCGATTTAATCCTGCTATTTATCTAGCTTGGGAGCTTGAATTAGAAGAAGTTTTTAGTCACCATGATTTTTCTGAACTTGAAAGAGTACAAGCTACCACTAGAGCATTTACTGGTTTTGCTTCTATTTGGTGGAGTGTACATTGTAAGAAAAACATTGATAACCAACGCACAACTTGGAAAGTTTTGAAAGCTGTAATGAGACAACAATTTTTTCCTCCTTACTATCGTCGTGAATTGCTTCGCAAATTGGAACAATTAAAACAAGGCAGTCACACTGTTCATGCTTACTACCAAGAGTTCAAATCTTATATGCATCATTGTGACATAGAAGAATTTGAGAATGATACAATGGGTGGTTTGAACCATGATATTCAGGCACGATTTCAGTATATTCCTCGTTGCATTACTGGTATGTATGTTCGTGCTTGTACCTTTGAGAGACAGTTACAGGAGGATGCATTGGATGACTACAACACCTACTATTCAAGTTCATGCTCACCACCACCGCTTGGTTCCTCCACCGGCGCACCTACTAGAGCAGCCACACCTCAGATTGTGAGCACGACATCATCTCAAGAGTATGGTACATTGCCATCATCCGTACTTACATCAGCTACATCTTTGCAACAAGGTACCTGTAAAGGTATTGATGATATAACTTCACATGAGAATGATGCATGCCTAGTTAACTTGAATACATCATGTGTTGAGTTACCTGTTGATTTGAGCGCATCACCTATTTTAGAGAATCATGTTACTCTCATGAATGCGTCATGTGATCAAACAACTGAAATACCAACAATTTTGAGTGCACCCAATGAATTAACTATTGATGCAAAAGAACCAACGTTTAATCATTTTGATATGACCTTTAATCTTAGTGATGATTCTGTGTCAAATGACGTATTGCATGTTTGCTTATTTAAGCATGTTGTAGCATGTAAATTTGATGCAAGTAAGGTTTATTCACCAATGTTGGGATGGTTTAATGATGAACATTGTCAATCTTTTGAAATGAATAAGAGCTTCACTTATATGTGCAAACTGAGTTGCAATATTTTCATGCCTTCTACTTCTTGTGATAATGTTTTGGCTTTAGATTTTATGAACTATGCAAGTTACTCATCTATTCATGTGTCATATGTGCAAAAATCAAGGGAAGTAAAATGGATGACATATACATATACAACATGTACACCTTGTCTCGCTTTGTCACCCACATTTCAGATTAAGCAACGCCGAGGACGGCTTTGTTTTCAAGAAGGGGAGGATGATGAGGACATGGCTACCTTCGATACGACCAAAAATATTGCATACATGTATATTTGTGAGGTGATTTCTAATGCAAACTATGCAATAATTTATTTATATCATCCAGACAAAATACTTCACAAACTTTTGTGCCATGTCTAGTTGCAGGTGTATGGGACATTTGTACAATCCACATATGAAGATAAGGGAGAAAGAGATGTTTACTTGCTATTCAAAAGTTCTCTCACGTCACTTTTGGCCCAAGAGAAGATAGAGTCCAAGTCTCTCACGCTCGGACTCAGATTCGGACTGCACAGACATACCTGACTCAAAACGTCAATAACTTTTTCATCCGGACTCCAAATTGGGTGATTCTTTTTTTGTTGGAAAATAGATTTCGTGCACCTGCCAACCCAATTGGATTCACCTAAAATTCTTCAGGAGCGTTGAGTTATGGACGAAACAATCTGATGCTGCAGCAGAATCCGAGTCAAACTACAAGTCCAAAGGTGTTACGTCACCTCCGCTTGGGCCCATTGGCCTTGTACGACCTAGGGTTAGTTTTAGGCTGCCTTGGGACGCCCTACCACCTCCTTGGCCGCCACCCCTTGCTCCTATATAAGTAGATCCATCTAGTAGCTTTTTCCTTGGGATTTGTTTAGTTAAAGTTAGCCATTGCAACTTCGTGGTACTTCGCTTTGTGTCCAACGACTGCACCAAGACCGCCACGGATCCCCACCATTATCAATACTTCATATATATTCGCAATATTCAGATTGATTTATCATATTCTTGCTTGTTCTTCGATTGCTTGCAGGAATAGACCTTCGTGGTCAGGTTGATCGTGCTCCAACGTGGTCAATAACCTCTCGGAGTTGGTTTAGCGATTGCTAAGGCGCAACGTCGTGCACGTTTGTAGTCGGATCGTCAAAGTCGACTCCACCAAATCGTTAGTTATCATCTCATGGAAAGATCGGGACACCCCGCCTCTATCAGATGTCGATGCAGACGCGCAGCCCACCATCCTCGCCTGGATGGGGAGCTACGGCGGGTAAGCGGCGGCTGCCACTCATGACTCTTGACTCCTGCAACTCCTGCGTGATCTGACTGACGAACTCCTGAGGGTTTGGCCCTCCTTGCCTTGCTCCTTCCTGAGGGAAACGTGCTTTGAAACACGCCTCCAAGTGGTGCCCAAGCGCCTCCCTCATGACCTTAGCAAGGTCGGTGGCCCTCCAGGAGGGAGCCCCCGAGCCTTGCCTGAGGAGGGCGCCGGGCGCGCCTTCCTATGCGACAGAAGGAGGTGCCTCGAGCAAAGCGCAGACTCGAGGGGCCCGGCCACCGAGGGGTCGGGCTGGCGATGTCTTCTTCTTCTTGGGAGCGGTCTCGGGGAGCCTCCGCCCCGCGATCCGGGTCTCCAAGTGATGCGGCTCAAAAGCTCGCCCAGGAGCACACCGCGTCTCTTTCTTCACAAGGCACCGTGATGACTTCGCCGCTTCCTGGCATCTTGAGGATGTTGTAGCCGTGATGAGTCACGGCCATGAACTTGGCGAGAGCTGGGTACCCGAGGATGGCGTTGTATGGCAGGCGAATGTGGGCGACGTCGAAGTCGATGAGCTCGTTGCGGTAGTTGTCGCGCACCCTGAATGTGACAGGGAGGCGGACCTGCCCAATCAGAACCGTGGAGCCATTGGTAACTCCGGAGAAAGGCTTGGTTGGCTGAAGCTGATTGTAAGGCACTTGGAGATTGTTGAATGTCTCTACGGACAGGACGTTGAGCCCTGCCCCGCCGTCGATGAGGGTCCTGGTGACTTGCACGTTGCTGATGATTGGGGAGCAGAGCATCGGGAGGACTCCGGCCATGCCCGCACTTTAGCTGATCCGCTGAGCTGAACGTGATGGCGCCCGCTGACCACCTGAGAGGGCGCGTGGCTTCGAGCTTGGGGAGGACTGCGTTCACTTCGCGGGCGAACTGCTTGAAGATGCGTTGAGAGGCTGGGGCTTGAGCTCCGCCCAGGATGCAAGCGATCGCGCGAGGCTCCTGGAAGCCCCCAGCCCCCTCGTCCTGATGATGGTCCTTGTTTCTCCTTGGCTGCGGCGGCAGAGGAGGGAGGCATGCGTTTCCTTGCGGACGATTCTCGCGAGGCTGACCTCTCCAGTCTCCCTCGCGAGGCTGATCCTGCCAGCGATCCTCGAGAGGTCGGTCGCGCCACCCTTGGCAAGGGCCGCGGTCTTCCCAGCGTCCTGCGTTCCTTCCTCCTCCTCGGCCATAGCCTCGATCGTTGCGGTCGGGGCATCGGCCGGTCCTCCCTTCTTGCACGGCTCGGAGCTCTTGACATTCGTTGGTGTTGTGTGTGTGGAGGTCGTGGTACACACAGTACCGGCTGCCCTTGGAAGACTCGGGCTGATCTCTGCCCCGCTTGGTGTCTGTTTCTGCCGCGAGCACGGCAGCCCCCTTGCGCTTCGTGTCCCTGGCCTTGGATTTCTTCTCTTCTGGGTCTACGGCTGGCAGCTCGAGGAGGGAAAGGCGCCCTTCCTCAGCCCTGGCACACTTGGTCGCCAAGTTGAACAGCTCTAAGGAAGTGCACAGATCTTCATGCATCACCAGCTCCTCCTTCATCTTGACGTCATCCACACCGTCGGAGAAGGCTGAGATGATGGCCTCCTCGGTCACCTTGGGAATCTTGAGGCGTGCGTTGTTGAAGCGCTGGATGTACTTCGCAGGTCTCCCCGGTTGCCGCTTGATGCGGCGCATGTCACTCACGGCAGGTGGCCGGTCGCGAGTACCTTGGAAGTTGGCGATGAAGCGGGTGCGCATCTCGTCCCAGGAGGAGATCGTGCCGGGGGCCAGGTTCAGGAGCCAGGTGCGGGCCCCGTCCTTGAGTGCCATGGGAAACCAGTTCGCCATGACCTTCTCGTCCCCGTTGGCGGCTTCGATGCCCAGCTCGTAGAGCTGGAGGAACTCCGCAGGGTCGGCCGTGCCGTCGTAGCGAGGAGGCAGGTCTGGCTTGAACTTGCCGGGCCACGCGACGCTGCGCAACTCGGTGGTGAAGGCGCGGCACCCTGCTGTGGCCACGGGAGGCCTTTGGTGACGAAGAGCTTGGTCTTCCGGGTCCCCATGCGCTGCAGCTGGGAGCAGCGCGGGGTCTTGGCGTGCTAGAACAGGAGCGTGGTCATGACGGGCCGGAGGAGGGAGCACTCGGGGAGCTTCTTCGGGGCGAGGGACCTCTTGGCAACACCGCTCTTGTTGCGCTGGCGCCGGACGGAGTGGGTTCCGCCCAGGGACCACGCGCCTTGGGGCGAGGGTGCCTTCTTGAGGGGGAGGCGGCTGAGGCGCCCTCGGAGCTTCATCGCCCGCGCAGGGCGGGGCGCGGTGCAGCAAGAAGGACGGCGCGGGGGAGCCCCCTGCGGCACGGATGAGCTCGGCGACGCGGTCGAGCCACTCTTCGTAGACGTCGTCTAATGGGCGGTAGCGCAGGAGCTCGTTTCCCGCGATGAGCGCAGCTCGATCCTCCATGGTCGCGCGGAGTGCGCGGGACGAAGAACCAGCTGGGGTGAGTGAGGGCGTAGCAGTGCGGCCGTCTCGCCTTACAGACGGATGCTGGGACGATGCTTGCTGCTCGTTCCCCGCCGGGCCGGTGGCGGTGTTGACGGCAGGTGACGAGGAACGGCGGGGGCGGCCGCCGACGGGGGCCGTCTGGGCGACGCGGGAAGCGAGAGCGGCTCGGCGCTCGGCGCGAGCCCGACGAGGGTCTGACATGGAAGCGATGGTCGGTGAAGAACAGGGCGGCGGAGATTTAATTCGGCGCACTTACCGGGCGCGCCAAATGTCGGATTTCGGGTTCCGCAGACCCTCTAGATTCCAACACCGGGTGCGCTCGGAGATTTCGCCCTCTACCAACCTGCACCTCGCCGCCTCGCTAGGATCTAAGCTATGAAAGGAACAACACAAGAGACGCATGGTGTATAATAGTTCGGGCCACCATTGTGGTGTAATACCCTACTATAGTTTGTGGTGTGGTGGATTGCCTCTTAGGCTGATGATGAACAATACAAGGAAGAACAGCCTCGCGAGGGTCTGTTCTTGGCTGGTGTGATGAACTGCTAGGGGAGTTCAGTCGCTCTCTCTGCTGTTTTCCAGGTGATCCTCCCCTCTCTCTCTCTCTCTCTCTCTCTCTCTCTCTCTTTTCACCTTGTGGGTGGCTGGTCCTATTTATAGGCAAAGGCCCTGGGCCTCTCCCCAAATATTGAGCGGGAAGGGCGCCAACAATTGGCCATTTTGAAGGGGAACATCTAGTACACTTATCCTGACTAAAGTTGGTCCTCGCCTGTCAAAGGCTCTGGTGGTGACGCCGGCTTGGGCTCCACAATGACCTCCTTCCTGCCGTTGCGACGGTCTTGGTCTTGTTGCACCGAAACGGATGCCTTTGCTTGATGCTCTCGCCTGCGCTTGCTCCCTTTGCACCAAAGAGGAAAGGAGGACACTGCGCTGGTCGGCGCTCACCGGGCGCCCTTGGTCGTCATGGCTTGCATCATGGGCACCTCGTGAGGTACCCCGCCTTGATCTCTCGGCCTCCTCGCGAGCCAGCCTGACGAGGCCGTGCCTGAGGAAGCTTCCTGTCGTCCACCCTGCGAGGCTTGGCCCCTCGTGAGGGTCTTGAGCTCGTGCTGATGAAGATGGGCCATGCTGGGCCACCCCTTGAGCCACGCCGCAGGCCGCAGGCAGGCAAGTCTGGGGACCCCCATTCCCAGAATGCCGACAATCATGTGGATGGAAGTCGGTACTGGCCTTTCTTGACCAAGATTTGAAACAGCTCGAGATGAATACTGGACACATATCCCAACACATATATGAAATCTCGATCTCCTTTTGTGCAGTTCCACCAAAATTAAGCAAAGTCGCCGGTGTGACATTCTAGTTGAACTGCAGAAAACACTCTTAAAACATAAGTGTTCACGTAGCGAAGCAAAATGTCGCAATAGCTACAAGTTGAATAGATATTCGTATTTAAACAGAGGCAAAAAAGGAATCACCATCGCTAATAAAGGAGGATGAAACATGCGGCCACAAAAATGGTAATCCCGCCAATCCCTAACAAGTGTTGCAGTTTTGAATTAAGATTCAGTAGTTAATTCTGAGAGTGGCATTGCTTAATTTTACCACTGGAATTAGATTAACGAAAAGCATAAACAGTTCCAGGGGAGAGTGGGCACAACAACAATATGTGCTTCCATCTACTTATAAAGGGGGTGATGCAGAGTTTGTTGTAGCAAAGCAACAAGCATCATGTCTGGGTTGGTCCCATTTTTGTTCACTACTTAATGGGAAAAGACATGAATACAATAGCTTCAATTCAACATTTATTTAAAATAGTACCAATACAAGTAGCACAACATCTCAAAACACACTTCACGATCATGTGGATGAAGGCAAGTACCAACCTGTCATGACGCACACAAGATCGCGTACGGATCTACCAACACAAATAGGAAATCCAATCTTGTTTTGTGCAGTTGCACTGAAATCAAGCAAAGTGTTTTGAGTAGCGAAGCAAAATGTCGCAATAGCAACAAGTTGAATAGATACCCCTATTTTAAAAGAGGCAAAAAAGGAAACAATTACTTGCCGATAAAGGAGGATGAAACAAACGGTGACAGAAAGAAGTATCTAACTTATCTTGGATGGAAAACAAAGTAGGATAGTAGCATTTCTAGAATGGTTGCATTGATTCATAATAGCAGAGACATTCTCTTAAAACAACATTCGTTAAAAAATGTAATTTACTTTCAACAGTGGCATTGTTTCAATTTTCCAGCGGCATTCTTAGATTAACAACAGCAAAATAGCTGTATGGGACATGCCAGCACCATGTGCGTCCACACGTATAAATGGGTGATGCAGAGTATGTAGCCAAGCAACATATATGCGTTGGTTCCATATTTGTTCTCTTCGAACCTTTTTCCTATGTGAGGGCAGCAAATCCAGTCCTGCACAAACTACCCGACCCCCCAGTTTCTTTCCATTTTCAACAAAGAGATCGGTTCCTTACAGATGTGTGTACTGGGTTACCCCCTTTTTCCCTTTTCAACCAACAAAGCGGCTGGATAGCCAGTCTATACTACTTTTCGTCCCTCCTTTCCTCATTGAACCACGTCCTAGATTCTTGCTCCAGCTCACCACACCCTTCTTTCCTCTTTGAACCAAGACCTAGATTCGACTACAGATCAAAAAAGTTCCACATGCAGCTAGAGCAACGACGGTTTCAAAGAAACTTATACCTTAGGGTCGTCGGGATGTGGCAAGGCGAGCGGCGGGAGGCCGGATCTGCCCACACTACGTACGACAGCAAGGAAGAAGGGGTCGGTGGCCCTCCCGCACAAGCGCTGTATGAAAGAGAACAGCGCAGCCAGCAGTGGATTGCCTCCCTCGCCGAAGGCGACAGAGTGAACGCTGCACCTCCTCCCCTTCTCGGTGGGACGGGATCCGGACGCCTCCTTCACCAATTGTGAGGGGGGAGAGAGAGAAAAGAGGCCAATGCAGTCTGGTTTAGATCTGGTGAAGAGAGGGTGAGAGACTGTGAATATAGAAAACCCTAGTGCGGCGAGTTGTGAAGAACGCTGAGCCACCAGCATGTATATATATATGTAGTGCGGCAAGAGTGTGGAGAGTGCAAACCCTAGCGAACAAGCGCTGAGGCTCCAGCTTATATATATACTACTGTAGTATGGACTGAGCTCCGATGCCTTAACTGCACCTGCTTTTGGCTGTATGACAGGTGAGCCAGTCACATTTTGGGCCCACCTGTCATAAATCCAAAGGCAGGTGCACTAAGTCAATGAAGCTGCGTCCATATAGTACTCGTGTATACAACTAATATATAGTGGAGTGGTTTTCTTATTCTCTCCATAACAATCGTTTTAAATTGTGTAAGTACGAAGTGAAACTCTTTATTTAACGTACAGTGAAGGAAACTACTACTACTTCCGATGAACTAACGATCCATGCGTCCTGGTCGCACTTCCTGTCCTTCACGTGCGGTACACTACCCTCCCTTAAGTGAACGAGCACACATGCGTCAAATTATCGGAAATGTGTGAGAGGTTGTACAAATAAAGAATTTTAATTTCAATTATCGGAAAGGTTTGATAGTATTACAAAGTTTGACTTCAGTCAAATCTAATACGCAGAGTAAATAAAAATGGAGGGCTACTACGTCCATCCAGGTTTTTAGTCCACGCCATTTTTTAAATAAAATTTAATAGCTGGACAAGTAAAATTACAGGGGAGCTGGAGACAAAGTTGTGAGAAGGCTTAGAAATCAATACAAAACTTATGCTCTTAGTACCAACGTCGATCCTTCTTCGAGGAAACATTTGGTTCATAGCCAATTGTGTGATAAAATTGCACCAACGTGAAAGACGACTGTGTCTCCAACGCAACCAAGGTGAACTGACGAAGGATATCATCTTTGCGCGTAACAAGCAAAGAGCACTGATGGAAGACAGCTTGTTTTTCATTGAAAACCAATCAGCTTCACCAACCGACGCAACCATGAGGCGCAACCATGAGCATCGATAGGTCATCGTGGTGATGCATCATCCATTTGGCATCAAGTTTGGGTGAGGCACCTATGAAGTTCGACAAATCCTCATTGTGGTATGTTTCTTCTCAGTAATCAAGCTCGAGCAAGGATGAACCACGTGGCATAGGACAGTGAGGCAAAACAACAATGTCCATCCAATTTTGTGCAGTTCCACTAAAATTGAGGAAGACATGCCCGGGTATGGAGATACGCATCACTGTTTCCAAAAATATAAAAAAGGGATATAGTGTTGTTACTTTGTTTTACAAATTAACAACGACATCTCAATTGTAAATAAGAATTAATGAAAAGTACATCAACAAACAGAAGCATCATCATTATCTTGATGGGAACTAAACAAAGATACCCGAGAAAAAAAGCATCTCTTCATTTAACCAGTGATAGTACTACCACCATATGGACAATGACCGCACAACCACCTTGTACTTTTTGTCGAAACAACATGTATACCTCCATCGAGGCATAAATCAGGACAACTTTTCGAGTGGAATTTCCTCTATAATAGTAATAGTAGGTGATGTTGGACCAACCGACGAACCCTAGCTACTATACATGGGGAGATGGGGAGTAGTCGCATAGAAAAAAAACCGCACGCAGCGACCTTGGGAGTTGGACCAGTACAAGAAGTTATACCTCAGGTGGGCGAGACGTCATTTAGGCGGGTGGGCGGGATCTGCCCACACGACGGCAGCGAACAAGGGCGCGGAGGATCTTCGTCTGCGCCAGCGCCGGCTCTAGAAAGGAGGGAGTACTACTACGGAGTGGAGTAAATGCATGCATGCATGTGTGTACCCGGGGTGGAAGCACTTTATGCATGTGTGTAATCATTATTTCCTCTAGTAACAGACACTGTGCTATAACTACCAATGTTATTTTTATGGCCGATCGCTAGTCGCCTTGGTCCCACAGATTTTTTTCTTTTTTCTAAAGCGCGCTCTATAAACAGTGACGGATGGAGTAGTATGAGCGGATTCAAAGAAGAGCGTATTGATGGTTGCTTCTTCCGAGCAACTCACAGTGGAAAAGGTGGGGCTTATGATTTGACTGTTCGTTACTCACTATTAATGCGGTGCAACGATCGGGCTGAGTCTGCCATGCGGTTGTGCACTACCCCCTCAGTTCTTAAATATACTCCGGAGTATTTGTCTTTCTAGATATTTCAATGAGTGACTACTCAAATATTTGTCTTTTTAGAGATTCAAATGGACTACTATATACGGATGTATATAGACATATTTTAGAGTGTAGATTCACTCATTTTGCTCCGTATGTAGTCACTTGTTGAAATCTCTAGAAAGACAAATAGAATATTTAGGAACGGAGCGACTACACATACGAAGCAAAATGAGTGAATCTACACTCTAAAATATGCCCATTTGAAATTTGTAAGAAGACTAATATTTAGGAACAATGGAGTATAATTTTGTGCATGGCACATGGACCCGAGTGCTGAAGAGGCTTCTGGCAATGCTATCAAGCTTCCAGCATTTGTTTACATAATTGACGTACTATACAAATAATTTTCCAGCGACATGGAATTGTATAATGGTGTGAGCTTTCAGCTTTTGTTTCGTGTGTCTTGCCATCGATGCTCTTTCGGAAACAATAAAAAACTAACTTCCTTCCTAATGCATCTCAATTATTAGCAGATCAGAGCTAATATTTAAATCACAACTGAAGACAAAGTTGTGAGAAGGTGTTAAATTAAAATTGATCCATGCTTTCATTGGCAGCAATGTCCCCCCAGCTCTGTCTAAATCAACAAGGCATGTTGGGAAAAAAGTAGCTATATGGAGCATGCAACATTCCGATCATTTTGTGCAGTTCCACTAAAATAGAGCTGAGCGTCCCTGTTTCAAAGATATTAAGTGTGATTACTGTTGGGGAACGTAGCAGAAATTCCAAATTTTCTATGCAACACCAAGATCAATCTATGGAGTAGCTAGCAACGAGAGAGAGGGGAGTGCATCTTCATACCCTTGAAGATCGTGATGCGGAAGCGTTGCAAGAACGCGGTCCGTGGAGTCATACACGAAGCGATTCAGATCGCAGCCGAATCCGATCTAAGCACCAAAAAACGGTGCATCCGCGTTCAACACACGTGCAGCCCGGTGACGTCTCCCGTGCCTTGATCCAGCAAGGAGAGAGGGAGAGGTTGGGAAGACTCCTTCCAGCAGCAACACAACGGCATGGTGGTGATGGAGGAGCGTGGCACTCCAGCAGGGCTTTGCCAAGCACTTCGAGAGACGAGGAGGGAGAGGTGTAGGGCTGCGCCAAGAGAGAGGGAGACTCATGTCTCTGGCAGTCCGAAAACCCCCACTATATATAACGGAAGGGGAGGGGCTGTGCCCCCAGCTAGGGTTCCCCCCTTAGGGGTGGCCGCCATCCCTAGATGCATCTGGGGGGCAGCCAGAGGGGGAGAGAGGGGGGCGCACCCCAGGTGGGCCTTAGGCCCATCTGAGCCTAGGGTTTTCCCCCTTCCCCCCTTCCCTGCGCCTTGGGCCTATTGTGGGAGGCGCACCAGCCCACCTAGGGGCTGGTCCCTTCCACACTTGACCCATGCAGGCCTCTAGGGTTGGTGGCCCCTCCCGGTGGACCCTCGAAGCCTTCAGGTGATCCCGGTACGTTACCGATAACGCCCAGAACACTTCCGGTGTCCAAAACGGGACTTCCCATATATCAATCTTTACCTCCGGACCATTCCTGAACTATTCGTGACGTCCGGGGTCTCATCCGGGACTCCGAACAACATTCGGTAACCAGATACATCTATTCCCTATAACCCTAGCGTCATCGAACCTTAAGTGTGTAGACCCTATGGGTTCGGGAATCATGCAGACATGACCGAGATATCTCTCTGGCCAATAACCAACAGCTGGATCTGGATACCCATGTTGGCTCCTACATGTTCCATGATGATCTCATCGGATGAACCACCATGTCGGGGAATCAAGCAATCCCGTATGCAATTCCCTTTGTCAATCGGTATGTTACTTGCCCGTGATTCGACCGTCGGTATTCCAATACCTCGTTCAATCTTGTTACCGGCAAGTCACTTTACTCGTTCCGTAATGCATGATCCCGTGACTAACTACTTAGTCACATTGAGCTCATTATGATGATGCAATATCGAGTGGGCCTAGAGATACCTCTCCGTCATACGGAGTGACAAATCCCAGTCTCGATTCGTGCCAACCCAACGGACACTTTCGGAGATACCTGTAGTGCACCTTTATAGCCACCCAGTTACGTTCTGATGTTTAGTACACGCAAAACATTCCTACGGTATCCGGGAGTTGCACAATCCCATGGTCTAAGGAAATGATACTTGACATTAGAAAATCTCTTAGCAAACGAACTACACGATCTTGTGCTATGCTTAGGATTGGGTCTTGTCCATCACATCATTCTCCTAATGATGTCATCCCATTATCAATGACATCCAATGTCCATGGTCGGGAAACCATAACCATCTATTGATCAACGAGCTAGTCAACTAGAGGCTCACTAGGGACATGTTGTGGTCTATGTATTCACACATGTATTACGGTTTCCAGTTAATACAATTATAGCATGAACAATAGACAATTATCGTGAACAAGGAAATATAATAATAACCATTTTATTATTGCCTTTAGGGCATATTTCCAACAGTCTCCCACTTGCATTAGAGTCAATAATCCAGTTCACATCACTATGTGATTGTAATGAATTCAACACCCATGGGGTTTGGTCATATCTCGCTTGTGAGAGAGGTTATTAGTCAACGGGTCTGAACCTTTCAGATCCGTGTGTGCTTTACAAATATGTATGTCATCTTTTAGATGCAGCTTCCACGCGCTACTTCGAGCTATTCCAAACAACTGCTCTACTATACGAATCCGGTTTACTACTCAGAGTCATCTGAATTAGTGTCAAAGTTTGCATCGAGTAACCCTTTATGACAAACTCTTTTACCACCTCCATAATCGAGAAAATTCCTTAGTCAACTAGTTACTAAGAATAAGTTTGACCACTGTCATGTGATCCATTCCTAGATCACACTTGTACCCCTTGACTGACTCATGGCAAGGCACACTTCAGGTGTGGTACATAGCATAGCATACTGTAGAGCCTACGTCTAAAGCATAGGGGATGATCTTCGTCCTTTCTCTCTATTCTGCCGTGGTCAGGTCTTGAGTCTTACTCAATACTCACACCTTATAACACAGCTAAGAACTCCTTCTTTGCCGATCTATTTTGAACTCCTTCAAAATCTTGTCATGGTATGTGTTCATTTGAAAGTACTATCAAGCGATCTTGTTCTATCCTTATAGATCTTGATGCTCAATGTTCAAGCAGCTTAATCTATGTTTTCCATTGAAAAACACTTTTCAAATAACCCTATATGCTTTCCAGAAACTCTACATCATTTCTGATCAACAATATGTCAACAACATACACTCATCAGAAATTCTATAGTGCTCCCACTCACTTCTTTGGAAATACAAGTTTCTCATAAACTTTGTATAAAACCAAAGTCTTTGATCATCTCATAAATGCGTATATTCCAACTCCGAGATGCTTACTCCAGTCCTTAGAAGGATTGCTGGAGCTTTGCAAACTTGTTAGCATCTTTCAGGATTGTCAAAACCTTCTGGTTGTATCACATACAACCTTTCCTTATGAAAATCGTCGAGGAAACAATGTTTTGACATCCTATATGCAAGATTTCATAAATAATGCAGTAACTGCTAATATAATTCCAACAGACTCTTAGCATCGCTACGAATGAGAAAGTCTCATCGCAGTCAACTCCTTCAACTTGTCGGAAAACATCTTAATGACAAGTCGAGCTTTCTTAATGGTGATACTTACCATCATTGCCTGTCTTCCTTTTAAAATCCATCTGTACCCAACAGCCTTATGACCATCAAGTAGTTCTTCCAAAGTCTATACTTTGTTTTCATGCATGGATCCTCTCTCGGATTTTATGGCCTCGAGCCATTCGTCGGAATCCGGGCCCACCATCGCTTCTCCATAGCTCGTCGGTTCATTTTTGTCTAGCAACATGACATCCAAGACAGGATTACGTACCACTCTGAAGTAGTACGTATCCTTGTCAACCTACGAGTTTTGGTAGTGACTTGATCTGAAGTTTCATGATCAATATCATCAGCTTCCACTTCAATTGGTGTAGGCGCCACAGGTACAACTTCCTGTGCCCTGCTACACACTAGTTGAAGTGACGGTTCAATAACCTTATCAAGTCTCCACCATCCTCCCACTCAATTCTTTCAGGAGAAACTTTTCATCGATAAAGGACCCGATTCTAGAAACAATCCCTTTTGCTTCCGGAACTGAGACAGGAGGTATACCCAACTATTTTTGGGTGTCCTATGAAGATGCATTTATCCGCTTTGGGTTCGAGCTTATCAGGCTAAAACTTTTCACATAAGCATCGCAGCCCCAAACTTTTAAGAAACGACAACTTAGGTTTCTCTAAACCATAGTTCATACGGTGTCATCTTAACGGAATCGCGTGGTACCCTATATAAAGTGAATGCAGATGTCTCTAATGCCTAACCCATAAAAAATAGTGGTAATTCGATAAGAGACATCATGGTATGCACCATATCCAATAGGGTGCAGTTATGATGTTTGGACACGCCATCACACTATGGTGTTCCGGGCGGTATTAGGTGTGAAACAATTTTCACGATGTCTTAATTGTGTGGCAAACTCGTAACTCAGATATTCATCTCTATGATCATATCATAGACATTTTATCCTCTTGTCACGATGATCTTCAACTTCACCCTGAAATTACTTGAACCTTTCAATAATTCAGACTTGTGATTCATCAAGTAAATATACTTAGCATCTACTCAAATCATCTGTGAAGTAAGAACATAACAATATCCACTACGTGCCTCAGCACTCATTGGACTGCACACATCAAAATGTATTACTTCCAACAAGTCGCTTTCTTGTTCCATCTTACTGAAAACGAGGCCTTTCAGTCACCTTGCGCATGTGGTATGACTTGCATGTCTCAAGTGATTCAAAATCAAGTGAGTCCAAACGATCCATCTGTATGAAGTTTCTTCATGCATATGTACCAATAGACATGGTTCGCATGTCTCAATCTTTTCAAAAACCAGTGAGTCCAAAGATCCATCAACATGGAGCTTCTTCATGCGTTCTATAGCAATATGACTCAAACAGCAGTGCCACAAGTATGTGGTACTATCATTACTATCTTATATCTTTTGGCATGAACATGTGTATCACTACGATCAAGATTCAATAAACCATTCATTTTAGGTGTAAGACCATTGAAGGTATTATTCAAATAAATAGAGTAACCATTATTCTCCTTAAATGAATAAATCAGACATGTATAAACATAATCCAATCATGTCTATGCTCAACGCAAACACCAAATAACAATTATTTAGGATTAACACCAATCTCGATGGTAGAGGGAGCATGCGATGCTTGATCACATCAATCTTGGAAACACTTCCAACACACATCGTCATCTCACCTTTAGCTAGTCTACGTTTATTCCGTAGCTCTTTTATATCAAGTTACTAACACTTAGCAACCGAACCGGTATCTTAATACCCTGGTGCTACTAGGAGTACTAGTAAAGTACACATTTAATATAATGTATGTCCAATACATACTTTTGTCAACCTTGCCAGCCTTCTCATCTACCAAGTATCTAGGGTAGTTCTGCTTCAGTGACTGTTCCCTCATTACAGAAGCACTTAGTCTCGGGTTTGGGTTCAACCGTGGGTTTCTTCACTAGAGCAGCAACTGATTTGTTGTTTTATGAAGTATCCCTTCTTGCCCTTGCCCTTCTTGAAACTAGTGGTTTTACTAACCATCAACAATTGATGCTCCTACTTGATTTCTACTTTCACAAGGCCAAACATCGCGAATAGCTCAAGGATCGTCATATCTATCCCTGATATGTTATAGTTCATCACGAAGCTCTAGTAGCTTGGTGGCAGTGACTTTGGAGAAACGTCACTATATCATCTGGAAGACTAACTCCCACTCGATTCAAGTGATTGTAGTACTCAGACAATCTGAGCACATGCTCAACGATTAAGCTTTTCTCCCTAAGTTTGTAGGCCAAGAAACTCGTCAGAGGCCTCATACCTCTTGACGCGGGCACTAGCCTGAAATCCGAATTTCAGCCCTTGGAACATCTCATATGTTCATGACGCTTCAAAGTCGCCTTCGCGCCTCAATTCTAAACCGCTTAACATTACTTAACTATCACGTAGTCATCAAAACGTGTATGTCGATGTTCGCAACATCCATGCATTTGACGTTTGAGGTTCAGCACACCGAACGGTGCATTAAGGACATAAGCCTTCTACGTAGCAATGAGGATAATCCTCAGTTTACGGACCCAGTTCGCATAATTGCTACTATCAAATTTCAACTAAAATTTCTCTAGGAACATATCTTAAACAGTAGAACTAAAGCGTAAGCTACGACATAATTTGCAAAGTCCTTTTGACTATGTTCATGATAATTAAGTTCATCTAATGAACTCCCACTCAGATAGACATCCCTCTAGTCATCTAAGTGATACATGATCCGAGTCAACTAGTCCGTGTCTGATCATCACGTGAGACGGACTAGTAATCTTCGGTGAACATCTCCATGCTGATCTATACGACTCATGTTCGACCTTTCGGTCTCTTGTGTTCCGAGGCCATGTCTGTACATGCTAGGCTCGTCAAGTCAACCTAAGTGTTTCGTGTGTGTAAATCTGGCTTACACCCGTTGTATGTGAACGTTAGAATCTATCACACCCGATCATCACGTGGTGCTTCGAAACAACGAACTTTCGCAACGGTGCACAGTTAGGGGGGACACTTTCTTGAAATTTTAGTGAGGGATCATCTTATTTATGCTACCGTCATTCTAAGCAAATAAGATGTAAACATGACAAACATCACATGCAAATCATAAAGTGACATGATATGGCCAATATCATCTTGCGCCTTTGATCTCCATCTTGAGGCATGACATGATCACCTTCGTCACCGGCATGACACCATGATCTCCATCATCGTGTTTTCATGGAGTTGTCTCACCAACTATTACTTCTACTACTATGGCTAACGGTTTAGCAATAAAGTAAAGTAATTACATGGCGTTATTCAATGACACGCAGGTCATATACAATAAATTAAGACAACTCCTATGGCTCCTGCCGGTTGTCATACTCATCGACATGCAGGTCATGATTCCTATTACAAGAACATGATTAATCTCATACATCACGTATAATTCATCAAATTCTTTTGTCCATATCACATCACACGACATATGCTGCAAAAACAAGTTAGACGTCCTCTAATTGTTGTTGCAAGTTTCTACGTGGCTGCTATAGGTTTCTAGCAAGAACGTTTCTTACCTACGCCAAAACCACAACGTGATATGTCAATTGCTATTTACCCTTCATAAGGACCCTTTTCATCAAATCGAATCCGACTAAAGTGGGAGAGACAGACACCCGCTAGCCACCTTATGCAACTAGTGCATGTCACTCGGTGGAACCTGTCTCACGTAAGCGTACATGTAAGGTCGGTACGGGCCGCTTCATTCCATGATGCCGCCGAATCAAGATAATACTAGTAGTGGCAAGTAAATTGACAAAATCAACGCCCACAAAAACTTGTGTTCTACTCATGCATAGACACTACGCATAGACCTAGCTCTGATACCACTGTTGGGGAACGTAGCAGAAATTCAAAATTTTCTACGCATCACCAAGATCAATCTATGGAGTAGCTAGCAACGAGAGAGAGGGGGTGCATCTTCATACCCTTGAAGATCTCGATGCGTAAGCGTTGCAAGAACGCGGTCGGTGGAGTCGTACACGAAGCAATTCAGATCGCGGCCGAATCCGATCTAAGCACCGAACAACGGTGCCTCCGCGTTCAACACACGTGCAGCCCGGTGACGTCTCCCGTGCCTTGATCCAGCAAGGAGAGAGGGAGAGGTTGGGGAATACTCCGTCTAGAATCAGCACAATGGCGTGGTGGTGATGGAGGAGCATGGCACTCCAGCAGGACTTTGCCAAGCACTACGAGTGACAAGGAGGGAGAGGGGTAGGGCTGCGCCAAGAGACAGGGAGACTCATGTCTCTGGCAGCCCCAAAACCCCCACTATATATAGGGGAAGGGGAGGGCCTGCTCCCCCATCTAGGGGTCCCCCCTTAGGGGTGGCGGCCAGCCCTAGATGCATCTAGGGGGGCGGCCAGAGGGGGAGAGAGAGGGGGTGCACCCTAGGTGGGCCTTAGGCCCATCTGAGCCTAGGGTTTTCCCCCTTCCCCCCTTCCCTGCGCCTTTGGCCTCTTGTGGGAGGAGCACCAACCCACATAGGGGCTGGTCCCTTCCACACTTGACCCACGCAGGCCTCCGGGGTTGGTGGCCCCTCCCGGTGGACCCCCGAACCCTTCAGGTGGTCCCGGTACGTTACCGATAACTCCCAGAACACTTCCGGTGTCCAAAACGGGACTTCCCATATATAAATCTTTACCTCCGGACCATTCTAGAACTCATCGTGACGTCCGGGATCTCATCCGGAACTCCGAACAACATTCGGTAACCACGTACATCTATTCCCTATCACCCTAGCGTCATCGAACCTTAAGTGTGTAGACCCTACGGGTTCGGGAATCATGCAGACATGACCGAGACATCTCTTCGGCAAATAACCAACAGCCGGATCTGGATACCCATGTTGGCTCCCACATGTTCCACGATGTTCTCATCGGATGAACCACCATGTCGGGGATTCAAGCAATCCCGTATGCAATTCCCTTTGTCAATCGGTACGTTACTTGCGCGAGATTCGATCGTCGGTATCCCAATACCTCGTTCAATCTCGTTACTGGCAAGTCACTTTAGTCATTCCTTAATGCATGATCCCATGACTAACTACTTAGTCACATTGAGCTCATTATGATGATGCAATATCGAGTGGGCCCCGAGATACCTCTCCGTCATACGGAGTGACAAATCCCAGTCTCAATTCGTGCCAACCCAACATACACTTTTGGAGATACCTGTAGTGCAACTTTATAGCCACCCAGTTATGTTGTGACATTTAGTACACCCAAAGCATTCCTACGGTATCCGGGAGTTGCACAATCTCATGGCCTAAGGAAATGATACTTGACATTAGAAAAGCTCTTAGCAAACGATCACTAGGGACATGTTATGGTTATTACTGTTTCCAAGTTAATACAATTATAGCATGGACAATAGACAATTATTGTGAACAAGGAAATATAATAATAACCATTTTATTATTGCCTCTAGGGCATATTTCCAACAATTACGATAATAGAGAACTGCTGATGAAACAATAAACACACAAATAGAAGACGGTCACCTTTGCAGTCTCTCTTAAGACTAACTAGTTGGAGAAGATTAGGCTCGGAGTTGGATGAGGAGGATAGAGCAAAACCAATCTCCCTTTGTGCAACAAGACTGAAATGTAGAGACGTTGCTCGTGTGACATTTTAGTACAACTGCACAAAACACTCTTAAGAAAAAAGTGATTTGTGCAGTTCACCAAAAGGTCACAATAGCAACGAGGTGAAATGGATAGCCCTGTTTGCAAAAAAAAGGTAGAAAGGAAACAATTACTGACCAATAAAAGTTGATGACACATGTGATGACAAAATAGAAGCATATTCCTTGTCCTAAGGGAAGATAACAACACGGTTGTGTTTGTCTAAAACGGTGTGAGGACGAGATTGCAATATGGAAAGTACGCCGGACGAGCTACATTTTGGGCAAAGAACTATGGAAGATCCACATGCAGCGACGTGGGAAGACGGGCAGTGGAGCAAGGCCAGAGGGGATACCTGGAGGTCGTCGGGATGTAACTAGGTGAGTGGTGGCAGGCGGAATCTGCCCATACTGCGGCTGCGAGCAGGTGGCGTAGGCCCTACCGCGCCAGAGCTTGGTTAGAGAGAACGGCGTGTACCGCATATCGGGACGTGCTGCCTCGGCGCCGTCGAATGGAGAAACAATGCACTTCCTCCCTTTCCCCCGGCAGACGGGATGCGGCCGGATCAGTGACCAACGGTGAGAGAGAGAGAGAGGACACCGCAGCCTTGTGTGAGATACTCTGAAGAGAGACAAACCAGGCAGGCATGCTCCATTGTATATAGTGGAGCGGACTACCTTTTTCTCCATAAAAATCATTTTATATTCTGTGTACGTGCCATTGAGCGCTATAACTTTATTTAAAAATAAAGCGTCAATGCGTCAAGTTGAACTTTCTTTCGTGCACGCGTGGTACACGACCTCCCTAGGTAAACAACCGCTACAAGCGTTCAAATTAGCACGTGGGCTGCCATTTCATAAAGAAATGAGCTCCGCCGTGTACCCGCGAGGGTGTGGCTAGGGACAAAGCGCGAGTACGTGCACGGTGCACCTATTCTCTTCTTGTATACGTACACCACCTACATGGGGTTGTGTGAGAGAGATACGAATCTAGAGAGATATAGTGTGTGGGTTCGTGATAGTTTTTTTTGCGAGGTGGGGGCTGACGGTGTCCTAGACTAGGGTGTACTCATCATGTTCATCTCCTGATCAGTTAGATTGGGCCGAGGACCCCCATGGCCGTATACTCATGGGCCAGTTCGGACAGTTGCCGCATAAAAGGAAGATTCCACGAGACTTGGTGATCAAGACAAGGACTCCTCCCCACCGGTCTATTCGGCTAGGACTCTTGTTACCCTAGGCCTCTGGTACATTATATAAACCGAGGCCAGGCTAGTTGATAGATCATAACAACAATCATACCATAGGCTAGCTTCTAGTGTTTAGCCTCTACGATCTCGCGGAAGATCAACTCTTGTAATACTCATATCATCAAGATCAATCAAGCAGGAAGTAGGATATTACCTCCATCGAGAGGGCCCGAACCTGGGTAAACATCGCGTCTCCAGTCTCCTATTACCATCGACCTTAGACGCACAGTTCGGGACCCCCTACCTGAGATCCGCCGGTTTTGACACTAACATTGGTGTTTTCATTGAGAGTTCCGTTGTGTGATCGGTGAAAGGGTCAATGGCTCGACTGCAGGTCAACTGCGACCTTGATTTCTTCGTCACCAGCTCGACTGGTCACCTTGGCTTGACCGAGGACTGCGCCCTACCTCCGATCGTCATGTTCGGATGAGGGCCTTCATCAACATCAACTCCGATCTCTATCAAGATCATGGAGGAGTCATCCATGGAGCTCGGGGCTCAACGTCAACATTGCCCTCGGCGACTGCGGTTGTTTTTCTGGACAGCAAACTCGTATCCGCCGCCACCGCCTCCTCGAGTGTCGCCTAAACGATTGCCTCGGTGGAATTATGCGGAATTAAGTCTACAACAACCCTGCAAAAATTTCGTCGAGTTCCGATGGAGGAATCTCCGGCAATCTCCGATATACCGGAGCCCTGTTGAATCTGGACGAGAATCTGGACAAGTTTGGAGCGGGGTGTCCAGCATCTAGCTGGGACGTCCTTTGGAAGATCCAACTGTTGATCGGCTGCAGAATTCCCATATCTACCACCTGCCAAAAATTCTGCTCGATCCAACCGTCCAAACTCCGGGAACCTTCAGATTAGTGCATCACTTTTTGGATCTGTTTTCTGCGCGAGAACGAATCCGACCCGAGTTCATCTCCTTTACGAACGGGATTTCGGACATCCTCTTTGAAGGACGTTTTTGTAAGGGGTATTGTGTTTTGTTCTCAAACACATCCCATTAATATTAAAAGTATTTTTACAATACGATCTTCACCATCGCGCCGGTGTCAAACCGGCCCGACAAGATCACTCCACAGCGACCGACCTGCGCTAGACACGTCGTCACTTTGTTGAGCCGAGCTAAACTTCTTCGGATCATCATCTCGGCCAGCCAAACAATAGTTCGGCATCGCGAAGGATAAATCGTCACCAACATCGCCGCCCCACGGATTACACGGAGCGGGTACACCGGCATCGCCGCACCGTCACTTCATCAAGCCAGCATTGACCACGTTACACGCTACGACCTGCATCGTTATGCCTGAACCGTTGCTTCATCGAGCCGATGTCCACCACGCCGAACTACTTCAACACCTCGGCTGACACATCTCCTCACCGAACTGCTCTGTCTCCTCGCCTGGACTGGGGGGCTTCGTCATCCCTTCATCAACTTATTTCGGAGACTTCGGTGTTACCGGCCGATCAGCTTCATCACATTAGCTGGACCACGAGCTTTTGCCTCGGCGAGCCAACCTTTGCCAACTTCGCCATGCCGTCGCTTTATCGCCCATTAGGCAATGGGTGTGCGGATCGATTCCCAATTTCGGGAGTCGCTTTTCTTCGAATGCTACAACAAACAAACCAGGTGCTATTAATCCTAACAATTTTTTTTGTTGGGTTTATTCTTGTTAAGGAATTATTACTCTGATTTGTTTCGTCATCTGTACACAGGTCTATCAAATGGCGGCCACATTAAAAATGGTCGCGTGGTGGTTCGGTCGGCCAGTACATAGTTCGGCAACGCCAGATCCGGAGCCCGGACCACCTCGCAAATTCAGGCTTTTGTCATTCCTTCATCTGCGTCAGACCGACGCCTCAGCATCGACATTGGCTCTAGCGCCAGGCCACATCTCTTTAAACAAATTATTTTTTGTGTAAAGCAATTAAGCAAGGATTATATATACATATATTATTATTTCCTGGACCGCACTGTTTAATGTGTGCAGGTAATCGATTTCGACTGCATTACACGGTCACTACTCCGGAGTGCCGAACTCCTTGCTCGGACACCTTGGGCCTGGGGCTAGGACCTCGGCCATGCTGAGGACTGCGAACCTTGTCGGATCTGTCACAGATCAATGGGCGTCTTCGTCCCGCCACAAGCCCGAATCGCATCATCAACACCGAGCACATTAATCAGCTAAGTTGCTTTCATGCTCAAAAACTTTGAGTTTTAAATTTTGTTCGATTCGAACAAGCATTATACTTTTTGGCACAAAGTTGTTTGTGACAAAGTTCCTTGTCAAAACTTTCTTTGTGACGCACATATTCAAATACCCCGTTTATTTGGGGGCTCCCTTGATGGAGCTTTTCCTCTTGCATATGATTATACTTGTACGGCTTCGTTCCTTGTTCGTGTATTACGCCACAATATGCACCATGTTAACTTAAGCGACTTGTAAGCTGGGTTGCTTGGCTCATGTGCTTACCCCTACGTCCCCGATTGTTCGGTTAGGGAGTAAAGGGAGCACCTCTGCGACTGTCACGATCGGTTCATCCGAGCCGGACCTCGGACCGGGTGAAGCCGGAAGCTAGCACTCTTACCGTTTTCAACAATGGTCGGCACACAACAAAACTCATGAGTACAAAAAATCTATTGCACAAGTCTCATAATAATAATGAGCAACCGAAGAAAGGTATCGGTGGGGGTACTATTTTCTTCGAAGATGCTTCTTACACTTTGTTAGTAATATAGCAGAAGTTCCATGAGCGCGCTTTGTCTGTTAAGGCCTTATGGCCTGATTGCCTTGTTATCAGAAACACCGTCGATATTCTCGACAGGTGGAGTACATAACACTCTTCGGTCCTTGACCGAAGAGGGAGAAGCCGACGGTCAGTTAAGACGCATTCAAAGTTCGGGCGAACACAGATATGATATAAGTACTTTGGTACGCACAATCATTATAACGTAAAATTCTTTTACCCAAGTCACTCGGGGGCTCTTAAATTTATGTGAGCTGTTTTATAATAAGTGTTCTTCTTCCTAGTCACCGCAAAGTCTTTTTTTCTATCACTCCTTTTTTCGGCGAGAGTGTGTGGTCAATAGCCGGTGAGCCTAAGTACTCCGCCTTCAGGATAGGAGGTTGAAGCCGTAGGCTGACCCGCTTGAAGTCTTGAGATAGGATGTGTCATGTTAAAGCACGACAGAAGCACAATTTTTTTTCTAAGACCAATCTTCGGATTGGCACCGAACAGTTGATCTTGTTCGGACATCAAGTTTTTACTGAAGTTTCTTGGTTTTCCAAGTTTATGGCACTTTTAAACTATTTGTGTGTTTTCCGCATAAGTCTCGCAGTGCAATGCCAGACACCTTTAGAGATTCGGCAAAAATTCTCAGATATTGCTATATATGCATCAGTTTCGAATTGTGTCTTAGGTCAATAGTTGGGTTGCCCGGCTCCTGTGCTTGCCTCCTATGTTCCGCTTTGTTCGGCTAGGTGTGCAGAGGGAGAACCACTGCGATTGTGCTTCCAGCTCGCATGGTTAAGCACCGCAGTAGAGAAAGCCGAAAACTGACTGCCACAATAAGCGTAAACTGGTCAGCAGTCTGATGACTATGTTAAATGATGGGCCGTTCAAAACATTGGCCGAAGTGTTTACGGCTTGACCTCGGCTGTCGCCGAACACTAAGCGGGGGGCTACTTGCTGGCCTCCCAACTTTAAGCTCCTATGACTAAGTGAAAGTTATAAAGCCCGCATATCTAATTGCCTCGTTTCCGCCAACACAACCGCCTTCGGGCACCGAGACGTCGGCTAAGGGTTGTTTTGTTATTTCGGAAACACCCCGCGTAGCATCTACAAGGGGGTAGAAGCCGACGATGGCCACTTTCAGATTATAAACGGTCGCAACGGAAGTGAAAATTTGGGTTCATCTAGACCACGGAGTTTGGAAGCTTTCCCCAAACTAAATCCTCAGTATTTTCCTCCCACATTGATCGGAGCTGAGGTTTCATGATCATGCTTAGCATGACAACCCAAAGAAACGAACCGATAGCGGGACTATTTTCTTTGGACGATGTTTCTTATGTTAAACAATAATATAAAATGTTTCTCTGCGTACCTTTGTATATAAAACCGTATGGCCGGATCGCCTTGTTTGCCGTAAATCTTTGCCCTCATAAAGGCCTTATAAAGTGGGACAAACACTCCCCGGCTACTGGCCGAGGAGGTTGAAGCCGATGGCCAGTCGACAAAGCTTTGTACAATGCAGATCCGAGCATTGATGATGTAAAGTACTTGGATACATAGAATCATTACACATAATTTGTGATTTTACTTTGAACGTCGATCCTTAATTCGGCCACCCGTGCCCACATTAAGGCTCGGGTGCTACTGGGCTTCGTGCTTATTATTTACAAATATTAAAGGGGTACATCGATCCCCTGATCTGGTGTCGCCACCCGTCCAGTGCCTCGGGGGCTACTGCATTGACAATCCAATGCAGAAAATTTAAAGTGCAATATAGTTTTCGAGGAGATTATTATCCTCAGGTTGGTCGGCCGCACCCAACCTGAGTCTCGAGAACTTTGCACACCGCGTTTCTATTCCTAAGTATGCTGCCCAGCTGGGAATTGATCCTCAGGCGGATTTTATGAATCGACCTGAGTCTCGGGGGCTACTAGGGTCAGCGGTTTGATTTTTTCCTTCAGCTGCATCCCGGATATTAGGCCAACACGCACCTTGAGGGCTACTGGCTATACATCTCGGCAGAGATTACATTGCATAATTCAGAATTAAATTCATAAAAATCAGCCCATGGCCGAGGTGGTGCACCACATCGGATACAGTCCGGCGTTGGTGCTCGACTACAATAGACACCCTAGAAGCAGTCCGGCATAAAGCTCAGACGCTAGTGGCTGGCTCCGTAGAGGGTATTTCCGGCATTAATCTCGGCTAAACTCCTTCAACTTTTTTGAACCAAGGTGATCTATGACACCTAGGATATAGTCTGGCGTTGGAGCTTGGATACAGTCCGGCTTTGGAGCTCGGATATAGTTCGGCGTTGGAGCTCGGCTGTAACAATACTCCTCGGATACATTCCAGCGGTGGAGCTCGGATACATTCCAGCATTGGAGCTCAGGAGCAGTCCAGCGTTCGAGCTTGGCTGCAAAAGATACCTCGAATGCAATCCGTCATTGGAGCTCAAATGCAAGAGGACACTACTGCCCGGGAATAACTTAAAACCCGAGGTGTGGCATAAAAATAACAAGGCATTGATAAAGGCCGTAAACTTAAAGGGGCTCCTCGGATACCCGATGTATAAACTCTTCGGATGCACTTTGGCGATCCTCAAGATCGAAGATAAGGAGATTTGTTGAACCAGTTTTGAAGACCAACGACCGAAGATGAAGAACAGTTAGGAAGAATCAAGGAGCGTCCCCATCTTGAAGACTGGTTCAAGGGGCTACTGACGGTGTCCAAGACTAGGGGGTACTCATCACGTCGTCTCCCGATTAGTTAGATTGGGCCGAGGACACCCATGGCCGTATACTCATGGGCCAGTTCGGAAAGTTGCCTCATACAAGGAAGATTCCACAACACTTGGTGATCAAGACAAGGACTCCTCCCCACCGGTGTATTCGGCTAGGACTCTTGTTATCCTAGGCCTCTGGTACATTATATAAACCGAGGCCAGGCTAGTCAATAGATCATAACAACAATCATACCATAGGCTAGCTTCTAGGGTTTAGCTTCTACGATCTCACGGTAGATCAACTCTTGTAATACTCATATCATCAAGATCAATCAAGCAGGAAGTAGGGTATTACCTCCATCGAGAGGGCCGGAACCTGGGTAAACATGGCGTCCCCAGTCTCCTGTTACCATCGACCTTAGACACACAATTCGGTACCCCCTACCCGAGATCCGCCGGTTTTGACACCGGCAGGGGGGTCAATCAAAAAATGTAACATATGCAATGTGTGTGAAATAGAGTCATGTATATAACATATATACAGAGGGGGCGATCCACGAGAAGAGAATGGAGGTATCATCAGCTTGAGGTGTCCATAGAATCGAAGAGAGGGATGATGTGTGTGTGTGCGCGCGCGCGATCGATAAAGAGTGCCATCGAATTTGTGTGTGCCCACGTCAAAGATATAGAGTGGCTGGCCTACTGGAACGTGAGAGGGGACATGTGCAGTTTGTGTCTGTGGCATGGACACCTACCTGCAGCGCTCGACTATTGGTGTGTGGTGGGGGAAGAGGGAGGCCCAATTTACTATAGAGGAACAATGGCTGGTATATGTGTGGAGGAGGAGAGAGGCCTACCATGTATTAAGGAGATCGATCTACCTCATGTATTAAGGGATATCGATTGGCATCCATGCATATGTGCAGGAGAGGAATAAGGTTGGGGGAGAGACAGAGCTAGAGTGTTGGAGGGGGTGGTAGTGGAGTTGCTTCTAACAAATGGTGGGATAGGCTTGCTAGAAAAACGTAGGGCACGCCCGCAATATCAATAAGAGAGGATATGGCTGCTTGTTGTTTGTGCACATGCGTGTGAGAGACCGGTCAGGAGGCATGCACGAATGATGAGGGGGGACGATATGGCTGTGGTAAGAAGACGTAACTACATATGAAGATCAGTCACCCTTTGTTAGAGAAAGGAGAGACATAACTTGTGAGGTACGTCGATCGATGGGTGGGGGGGGGATAGTTAAAGTCGATCTAGGTATATGTTGGTAGATCGATCGGTATACATGCATGTGCGTGTTAGAAGCAAATGAGGCACGAGGAGAAGGATAGAGAGAGAGGAATGCATCTAGGAGGTGGTACGGGAGGCATCCTATATCGAGGGGGAGGAGTGTGCGAGTACAAGATCGATGAAAAGAGTGGTGGGAGTGAGGCATGGACGGTGATAAGAGAAGAGGGGAAGCTTGTGTTTGTGCTAGGCACACCTGGCTAGAGAGGCATATCGATCGATGTGTGCGTAAAGAAGGAGCTGGGGGCCCACACACACCATGGGTGAACGACCTAAAGTGAAAAGACGAATTTGCACGATGGAGCTAGAGAATGCTGAGGGAGGGTGAGAGGGATGCGGGCATGTGCATTCCCGAGAGAAAGTTAGCGCTAGCTACAAAGATAAGAGGATTTTGTGTGGGTGTATAAGACGAATAGAGATCATACTTCATTATAAAAAGCGAATTTGGATATTTGAAGAATTTATCGTAGTGTTTTAAACCGACGCATGTGTGAATATATATAAAGGTGATACACATGGTGTGGTTATGAACATGTTATATTACATATAATATATTTTATCTCTACTCTTATAAAAAACAGAGTTGTTGATGATGGTGTGCCTGCCATCCTGCAATTTAGGCCTTCCAATTTATATCTGGCGGATAGGAAGGAAACTATGGCAGTTTTGAAAAAAATACCCACACCCCTCTCCATATTTGCAAATTAGGCCCCTTGATCATGTTGATGTTCTGTGAAACGCATGGGCATCTTGCTAGTACTACGTATAATACATAGAACATTGATTGTAATTTGGGCTAATGTGTGGTTTTTGCAGCTCAGGTCTAAATACTTGTCATAATGTAGGGGGCAGGGCACTATACATTATGTGATAAACACGGTGTACGTATGGAACATGGTTTAGATTATGGATATATATAGTTAGTACAACAAATGTACTATTATTTGGAATCAACATCAAGTGTATTCAAAAAATAGAATTCGAGTTCATGTAGTACACATAGTTCATATCTATCTCTATAGTAATCATGTGGTGTGTTATTAAGGTAATACACGAATGATGGTTGAAGTTGGCAATAATCATGATTGTAGATTCTAATTGAAATAGAGAAATGAATTCAAATTTAGTTCGAATTGCAGCGGTAGTATAGACATTTGGAATGCACTAAAATGTTGGTATGAGTAGGTTACATGCATTATACAAAGCAAGTTTAAAAAATTTAATTGGACATAACATGGGTTCATACTCCTCCTTCCATCTATATAGGGTGTAATGAGTTTTTAAGACCGCCTTTGACTATTGACAAGATTAATAGTACATGACATGCACAATGTGAAAATTATATCATTGAAAGAACCTTTCATGCATTTAATTTAACGGTGTGCTTTGTGTAAGTTGCATGTCATATATTATTTCTCTAATCTTTGGTCGAAGTTAGCATCAAAAAACGCATTAGGCCCTATGTAGATGGAAGGAGGGAGTAGCTTTGAATAGCATTTGTATAGTAAAACGGGGCAAGACTCTCTCCTTGTGTGATGTGAATAGTTTTATTTTTTTCATTTTCTTTTTGGTTGAGGGAAGTGCGAATTGATTTGGTACGTACAAGTAAAATATTGCTACACGTTACGCTTGTCCCTAAAATTCAACTGGTGTCTTGTTATATCCCGAAAATTCAGATATCGTGCTCGCAAAACTAGCGCCTTCACACCCCGCGCCTTGCTATCCCGAAATTATAACGCGCGCGAAAACTCCCTCCAGCTGCCAAATCTCGACACGCAAAATCCCCCTTCTAACCCTAAGTCAAAAGGGCCGCTACTTCAAATCGGTGGGGGGTACTATTGTAACACACACTACATTTTTGACAAGCGCGTCCCTAAGTCATGGTTCACCCCCTCCCATCGCCCCCATTTCGCCATTCGAAATCCCAGGACGCCATAACCTCTCCGCTCCAGCCGCGAAACCCCACCCTCCTCCGTCCACCACCTCACCGCTGCCCTGCCGGAGCCTCTTCCCCGACGACATCGTCCACCGCAACAGCTCGACGTCCCTCATCCACCTCCCCGGATGAGGATCCGTCATCCATCTCGTCATCCCGCCGGTTCAGCCGCCCCGTCCTCCACTTCCAAGGAGCTGCTCCGACGATCGCCTCGTCTATCGTGGCTGCTCCATCCCCACAGCACCGCCCTAACATGCTCCACCGGAACCGCAGCATCCTCACTGACTCCTCGGACGAAGCCGAGGCCTACTTGGCGCCACCAAAGAGGTTGTACACTCATTGCATCGCACCTTCTCCTTAAATCGACCTCCCGGCGCCGACGGTGCTCCATCCTGCACCCCCATGGAGTGGCTACCTTGAAGCCGGCACAGCGGGCGACATCTCCACGGCGGCTCTCCCCTAGTGCGAGGCCCCTTCGGCGGCGGCGTCCATACCAGTCGGATCTGCTGCTGCTGCTGCTCCGGCTCTCGCTCGCTCGCTCAAGCTGCTGCAGCTGCTCCGGCTCTCGCTCGATCGCTCGCTCGCCCAGCTGCTGCTGCTGCTGCTCTCACCCTCGCTCGTGCTGCCACTCTGCTCCGATTTAGCTATAGTTCAGTCGACTGAATCGACTTTTGGGTCAGTCAATTTTCAGGGGTTGGGGGGGCTTGCCGGAGTTAAGGAAGAACCACCCACAGTGGGGACGAGGGCTCGCCGGAGAGGTACCCCACTACCTATCTTAGAGTTCAGGGTGGGGGCGGGGGCCTAGAGGGCTGGCCGAGGCGGCGGCGGACCGGCGGTGGGGAGTTGTTTCGGGGCGGCGAGGCGGCACTGGGGCCGGCGGTTCGGCCGGTGGTGGGTGGCGGCTCAGGGGGGTGTAGGTTGAAGATGAACTGCAGGCCCTCCCTAAACTACATGTCAAGTGCCACTCTGCTACCATTGCATTCTGTTTCGACAGTAGCATTCGGATTCCACAGTAAATTTCAGTTTTGACAGTTAAGTTCAGAGTCAACAATTTTTACCTCATCTATTGTAGTCAGGTGGTTTTTGGTGATGTAAATTTTACATCTATTTTATATCATCTATTGGAAATGCTATTAGAATCCCACTTGAGATTGACGATATCTGTCTTGTGCTGCTTTAGCCTTGACATCTTACGGCTCACCGGAGCTGCTCCAACGACAGAACGATCCATCACAACAGAGTAGTGCCCTGGACGCCGTATACAGATTCCTCAGATCTTCCTCCACACCTCCGACAGCCACCTATGCCTCTACTGCTTCAACGACCAACCCAATGATGTTGAGGTCTATACGGCTACGGCATAGAGGTTGTACACTTATTGCATCACTTATTACTATACATTCATGTCGATCCATTAGGGCTATTTTGGTTCAATGGAAGAACATAGCAATAGGGAATTTTCTAATGGCACTCTACTATTCAGTTATTCATGCATTTTGTTGACAGGAATGAAGAAAAACATCCACCTGGACCTAATTTTCAAAATCCTATGCATGAAAACAAGACCAAGTGCATTAGTGGCAGAATAACATTCTAACTGGACACGCTTTCATATGGTTTCACTTTATTTTGGCCATGTTTCTTTGCATTCCTCTGCTCTTCCAATTCCTGTAAACCAAACACCCAAGTTGACAGAAATCCTGTGTTTACAAATGCTTTGTTTACCATGTGAATTCCTATCCTATTCCGGTGTTTTTCCTATCCCTGCATTTAAGAATCATGCAAGCCAAATGAGCCCTTACAGAATTACTTCAGTTACAGGTAGGCGTCGAAGGGAACTTTGTGTGGTTTGTCCTGCTCCTACCGCGACGTCGTCCACCTCACCTGAGCTGCTCCATCAACACAAGCATCCACCAAACCAGACATCACGACTCCTGACTGTCTTTCGCCGCCTCAGATCTCCTTCTCTGCCGCCGGCACCCACCGCAACAGCATCACCATCATCGACTCATGAGATGAACCTGAGGAGTACACGGGTCCACAAGAGAGGTCGCACTCTTTTGTTTCTGCTTAGGTTATGCATTGCTTCAAATTACCTGCTACTTTATCGTCCTATTCACCTCTTGGACTCCAAGTCAGGTCCAAATTAATGTTCAAACTTGAGTTCTAAATTAGTTGTGGGGCACATATCGAGGCAGCAATGAATAGTATGTCTGTCTAATATCTGGTTCACCTAGGGTATGCCTATGTTGTTCATCTTGTGTGGGAAACAAATAGTAAAGCAATCATCATCTGTCTTTTTATTAATTTAAAGCAATCATCAGCCTGCTATCATTATTTTTGGATCCATCCACAGGTTTTTACCATCACTCTAAATTTCTGCATGCTCTCCTTACATAATCTCACCATATTTTTTTCATATGCATGTCAGGTATTCTACATAGTCATGCTGAACATGTAGAGAAAAATAGAAGAGTTTTGCGCAGCAATACAATGTCATGTAGACATCGCTCCATGGTGGGTTCAATGGCAAACCCTCCCCACCCCTCTCCAGATTGTAATCTAGAGGAAGATATCTGCTCGAGGCGGATCTGCACGCCACGACCACTCCTATTTACCCCCCAAGGTGTTAGCTCTACCTTGGCATGATGATGTTAGTCATATCATGCATATGTTGCCTTGCAGTGCCTACTTTTGACATCATATATGTCATCTGCTTAGTTTAGACGTGTTCTGCAATGCCACCTATTTAGTTTCTATATCATATATGGGAATTATGCAGTCTCATGTCTTTTAGCCAGCCATAATATATGTGAAATGTGTAATGCCATCATGCTTAACCAGGCATCAAATATTTGAATGATATCTTGCCCATCCTTTTCTTCATTACATTTCCATTTGTCGACAATGTTTGTACATTAAACTAATCTTCCTGTGAATCAACCATTTGGGTGGGAGATGGAAAAATCTGGAGTGAAAACAAGGCCTTCAGAGCAGACAATGCTACATGTCAAAGAAGATCTCTTGTTGGGTCCTGATAGCTCCTCAGAGATGGATTCAGAGACAGATGACCAGTCCTATTCCCCCACCGAGGTGTATGCTCAAACTTGGCACGGTTATACTGCTCATATCATGCATACGGTGTCTTGCATTGTATAGTTTAGACATCATATACACAATATTCAACACCATGTTCTTAGTTCAGACATCATATCGAATGCCCTCTGTTTAGCATATAAATCACATATGTGAATTAAATGATGCGATCCTGATTACTTAGATACCATGTAGGTGAATTATGTCATGCGATCTTGTTTAGTTATTCATCATATCTTTGAATTATGTTATGCTATGCTATCCAGTTTAGATACACATCATATATGTGAAATTATGTCATGCTATCCAGTTTAGATAGACATCATATATGTGAAATTATGTCATGCTATCTGTTTTAGTCAAACAATATACATGTCAACTATTTCATGCCTTTTTTCCACACTATCTATTGCATCTGTCTCTCATACGATGTGTGTACATTCAACTATGTTTCCTGTTTATCAACCATTTGAATGGGAGCGGGTGATGCCAGTATCCAGCGGACTAAAAACACAATCTTCAAATAAAACAGTGCTACCTCTTGGTGGAGATAGCACCCCGGTTGTACATACACAAGAACTAGCCCTACCACACATAACCCAAACTCTCACAGATTGTACCCCTACTGCGATGGATAGAGAACCAGCTTCACCCAATCTAACCCCAACCCCAGCAGATAGTAACCCAGTTCTTGTTAACACAGCACCATCTCCACCATAGAGCTCCCAAACAAGAGCAGTTAGTAAGGCAGCTCCAGTGCCCAAAGGGCCAGTACTACCACGGCGAACCCCAACTCCACCAGTTAGTACGCCTATTGCTATGGAGGAAGCACAACCAGCTAGTCCTAGTTTAGCAGCTATATCGCATTTGATGTTGTTAAATCGTATGTGCGTATCTTCCCATCTTGGAAATATTATACTGAAGATGAAGGAAAATGTCAGTTGCAGGTGTTTGTCCAGGATTTATGTGTAAGTAATGGTATTCATGGTAATTACTTTGCTTTGTCCCATACATTCTACCTCCATGATGGTTATAATACAGCAAATTTTCCCATTTTTCTCTATAGAGAAGGACCGATTTGGAAACTCAGGATGAGGTAACATGTGCTAATACCTCTGCTATCTTCAAGAATGCTTGGTGGCGATCGTAAATACTCAAGAAAACGTACTTCACCGCAAAGAAACTCATCAAATTCCCTTTACATTCTCCTCGAGACACATTTATCGGACGATGATCGGGAACGCCTTTGTTACATCGGTCCCGAACCAAGAATGTGGTAAGGTCTATGAGCTCATTTTCTATTTTTAAGTACTATATTATTGCGTCTTACTATACTCTGTTCATGTAGAACAAGTGCCTAAACCTGAAGAACAACTGTTCTAATTTAAGATTCCATTGCTATCATAGTTCAAAAAAGAGCTAGGCGTTAATTGTGTGTTTTGCCACCGCCTTGCACTTTACTGACCAAAGCACATGCTTATGCGCAGTTATGCACAGAATAAGCGTAGTTATGCGCAATGCGTTTTGCCAACGCCTAGAGCCTAGGCACACCTTTTTTAACTATGATTGCTATCGTGCATACTGCTTTGCTCTTGTATCATTATATTTACTCATACAAACTTATTTTTAAATTGAAGGATCCAATCAAAACTCCAATGGCATAGCAGGTATTTTCACGCATGTTTCTTTAACAGGTTTGCTCTTATCAATAGCTCTGTTGATTTCAATTTCAATTGTGTATACAGTTGACTTCTCATATCATGCATATTACTAGCATCACAATAGAGCCAATAGTGTTGTTGTACATGTAGACCCGTGGTACCCATCTGAAATTTTGTTGTGCCGTGTAGTTTCCCACGCTTTGTATTCTTTCACTGCTGCTTTGTCTTGAACTGATATGATTTGAACCGTGTCTCTATTTTGATTTGGCAAGACAATGCAGTGACCATAGGACATAGATATATGTTTGTTTGATGCTTTTATTATGTACTAGTACTTGGCAATGGAAGAATTGGTAGTTTAATCATGTCCACCTTACTAATGAACTGGTTCACCGAAATGAGTTTCATATACTAGTACATGCTAAACCTGTTATGTGTCTGTTTGTTTCTTCTTTTAGAATGCTGTCAGAATATTGGGGAAGAGTGCGTTATTAAGTAATGGTAAAGGAAGTAATGCAGATAAGGTTCAGGATAAGGTTCAGAATGTTGGTCTCCAGCAAAGCTGATAAAACAGCTAAGGAAGACTATCTTGAAGACAGTGAGACAACCCCAAAGTCCTGTCTTGGTTTAGTGTTCGAGTTACTGGCCACTACCGCTTGCACAAGCTATTCGAACTCCTTTATGCGAATCAATTCGGTTTCTTGAGTCTCAACTACAAGTTGAAAGACATCGATTAGCTGTGCTGCCACAAGAAGCGGAAGGACTGCGGAAGTCCCTGGAGCATTCAGATGCATACTTTCTGGTGCAATAGCAAGCGTTGGAGGATTTTAGCGCCAAAGAGGACAAAGCTAATAAGCTTGCTAAGCTTATTGCCAGCATGGTGGATACCTGGGATAACGCTTTCTTGAGCTCTTAAAGTTGTTTCAGTTATGCTCTTGTTTTGCTGCCGCATTTATTTGCATTGGTGGCCAATTTTGACGGCTAGTGTATGTAATATGCTGCATTGTTCCCTATATTTGCACTGGTGGCGAACTTTGATGCCCAGTGGATGTAATATGTGTAATAGCGGTAATAGGCTAGCGTTAATTGCTTGCTTATTTATTTCCTCATTGTCTTGTTTAGTTGTTTTCTTATCGTCACTGCAATTCTTTTTATATGTTTTTCTAGTGGCCAAAATAGCCTATTTTTGGTAACTAGGCCAAAATAATCATGGCAGCACACGGACTGTTGTAACCATGGGCCTCCTGCCGGCCGTATGATCCATGGGCCTTCTACGGGCGTAGGATCCATTGGCCTACTGTACGGGCCGTAGGATCCATGGGCCTTCCACGGGCCGTAGGGTCAATGGGCCTTCTACGGGTCGTAGGATCCATGGTCCTTCTACGGGGCGTATCATCATTTCGCCAATCATGGGCCATACTATTCATGGACCATAATGGGCCGTTAATAGGCCGTATTTGATAACTGTATGAAAACATCCCAACGGATTTTTTACATGAAAACGGCCCAACGTATTAACGGTCCACAAACGGGCCGACTGTAACGACGGGCTGAATTTGGCCCAGAAGCAGAAAATGACAGTAACGGGCCGTAAGTAACTAAATGCTGCAAATGAGCCCAATAATAAATGGGCCCTAAGAAGGCCGTAAGATAACTTGGGCTGGAAACGGCCTAGTGGAATAATGGGCCCGTTAATGGGTATAAAGTGATACGCTGTTCATTACGGGACAGTTTCACCACGGGCCGTTAATGGGCCAAGAGTTACAAAGGGCCTCATATGGGCCGAAAGAAGTCATGGGCCACACATGGGCCGGAAGTTAAAATGGGCTGGAATCATATTGGACGGCCCAGATGACGCTACTAGGCCTAATTCGGATAGGGCGTAACGGGCCCTGTGTTAGCGGGTTGTAAATGGGCTATATGCGGACAGGCCGTTAACAGGCTTTCCGTGGGCCAGCCCACAACCTTTTGACCAAGTCAAACGGGCCAGCCTTTTCACAGGAATGGGCCTCTCTTGGGCCATGCCACGTGTCGAAGTATCATATGCGCCTTGGGTCCAATGAGTGGATGACATCTGTCCCAATGGTGAGCCGACACGTGTTTCCTCCAGACAATGATGATTTTACACGTGGAAAATCCCCATTGGTCCGGGCTGTTAACGGGTTATCAGATCCGATAGCTTAACGGCATTCCGTTACGGTGGATGCCACGTGTCGGTCACCCTTGATGAAAGCACTTCTATGACGCGTGATTTATCGTCATGGAAGTGGACACTTCCGTGATGATAATTTTGGTAATGTCATGGAACACTTATACGACAAAGACAGTATGACTATCCTGATTCTGTCATAAAATCGTCATGGATGTACATGCATGACAGAAAATGTGACCTACTGTGACAAACATGTATCATCACGGAAGTGTATTTTTTTTGTAGTGTCAACTTGGATGTGGATCCGCACAGAAGTGAACATGGGAGCAAATAAAACATGTAGGCAATAAGATTTATACATTTGTATTTTGTGTTGTATAAGAAAGCGGCAATGTAAATAAAAAAGTGCAAAGGTTAATTAACTAAAATTTTGCCAAATCTAAATACTACGCCTTAGTCATCATCTAGAGTACATGTCAATATAAACAAATGGATGTTGAACAAAGTGTGAATAAGAATCATCCGGAAATCTGTACTATTCTTCTGTATGTGCAATGGCAGAGTTTCCAAAGAATAGACAAAGTGCCAAACTAAAGTGCTGCAGGTACAAAATTGTATAAAAATTGGAAATTGCTCCCATCAGGAAGTGCTAAACAGTAGTATAGTCCTACAATTTGTAGAAAAAAAATCCACTAACTATAGTATATTCCTACAATTTGTATAAAGTTTCTAAATCCTCATGCATAAATATAAATACCATGTTCTAAAGTTCTAATAGTGTAAATCACCACTGCCATGGATGACCAGGAGGGGGCATAGCACATTAGCGTATGGCCATGGCTAATCAGGAGGCGGATGGGGAGCAATGCCGTGGACGAGGTGGACGTGGATCAGCGTCGTGTACGTGGATGAGGAGGCCGACAGGGAGCACCGCCAGAGATGAGGAGATCCAGCCATGGAGGAAAATGAGGAGAAGCCCGAGGTGAGCTCCATGTTGTGCTCCTCAATGGATCCTGCGGCGACCACCGTGGCCACCTCGCTAGCATCGTCGGTGGTGGCTGATGAAGTGTTGGCGCCGCCCTCTCGCAGAGCCCGCCGCCTCCTTGTAGTGCCGCTTCTTCTTCTACCTCTTGCTGCCTCTCACAGCTCAACTCTCTTTGTCTCACACAAGAACACACACACATGGTGAAACTCAGAAAACACACATGCACACAGCCAAGGAAGAAACCGAACGAGGCTTTGCCTGAACAGTCTTCCTTGGTGCACACAAAGACTACATTTCTTCCTCTAGCCCTCACGGCCTTAAATTTCTCATTCACACGATGGACTTATATATACAGGGAACCAACACACTTGTGTCATGCACTCACGCCACTACCAGGCACCATTTCCAGCCACTAACAGCACGCACGAGCACCACACAACTAACTAATCTCTATGACCGTATCTCCTCCTAGAATCTCTCCAAGAGCTATGACTTGGCCTCAACCGCAGACTGCATGCAGCTAACAAACTCACATGCAACTAATTAGCACTGGCTACTTGCACGACCATGTTCAGCAGCCTCCTCAACGGCCACTAACAAAACCCAACCAGTTCCCATGCAACTGATAATAGCTTGCCAGATCATCTGGCTCAACTTGATCTTGCAACCCATCATGCTCCAGCCACCGTAGCATCGTGCCGCATCTCACGGCGTTGCCGTATCTCACAGCAACATCGACATCTCGTCATGCTCACCGCGTCGCACAGCAGCCTGACATCTCATCTTCTTCGCGTGCCTCCATTGAAGCTTCACCGGACTAGCTACTCTTTAACCTATCCTACATGCACAACAAAGGCAAACTAAATATGCCGATACAAGAATCAAGATTAAAGCTAACAGATGAAGCTGCGTCGGTTGTGGCCACGGCCAGATCCATGGAGCACGGTGACGGAAGGTCGGGAAGGAGGCGACCGACGACAATGGAGGTCCCCCTCCATTGATCTGGCGACGGGGAAGTAGCCAGCCGGGAGGAGATCTATGAAGGTCGAGAGATGGCGACGTGCAGGTCAAGGCTGGCCGGTGGCGATGGAGAGGAAGGCGTTGGTGGAGGCCATGGTTGGATCTAGCGACCCCAGCCTCCTGAAAGGTTGGGGCGGTGGGGGCTCAGGCAATCTCATGAGCGAGAAGGGCTGGGAGCTATCTCATCCACCAGCCCTGATTGTCATCGCTAGTGGGGAAGGAGCAGGGTATTGCGGAGAGGATGGGGCTTTGGTGGAGACGATCAGCCAAAGGGGAAGAGCAGAGGGCAGGCGATCGCGAGGTTTGGGAAAGAGAGATCGTTTGTGGGTTGGGGATGCACCGATCGAGGGATGCATGATTTTATGAAGGGACGAGATTGAGGGATAGGTGCGAGGACGAAACGTAATGAAACCAAAAATATCATCACAACCACAGATATATATCATTTATGTAGTCAATCAGATTTTTTCTTAAATTCTGTTATTTGTTTCCTTAGAATTCATCATTTTATTTTCTAAAGCAAATTGCATTGATGAGAAAAATGGACATGTCTAGTGGGCGGCTGGCTGCCCACTAGTGCAACTGAGCGGCCGGCCGAAAAGGGTAACCCCCTGTCCCCCGCGGTACAGAAAAGGAAGCGGCCACCAAACCGACCGATCTAGCGGCAACCAACAGAATTCCTCCCCCCCCCACGTGGCCAGCTGTCCCCAGCTCGCCCCAGCCCCTCCCACGCTGCCTGCTTCTTCTTCTTCTGCACGCCAGAAGGAGATCCAACAGAATCACCCCCACGCCCTTCTTCCTCCTCCTACACAGCCGCCATGGGAGCCCCAAAGTAGAAGAGGGAGCTGCTTCAAAAAAGAAGATCTAAGGGCAGGGTGGTCAGAGCCATACCAGGCAACAACATCAAGTAGGTAAGCCCCTCCGCCCTCTTCACTTCCCCTTCTTCTACTGCATATGTAGGCATATGTAAACCCCCTTCTCCATGGATCTAGCACAAATCCATGGAGAAGCTGCTTCAAAAAAGAGGTGAATCTGGCACATCACACCACCCTCCCCCACCCCCGATGAATGACATATCTGCAACTGTAAACAAGTACCAAGAATTACTGTGCAACTAACCATGGATAGAAGCCTACTATTTCCTGGTTTGTGCAACTAAACATAAGTCATTTAGCTTTAGTTGCACATTAAACATGGCTTGAGACCAACTTTAATGAATATGATGCATGCCAACCAAGTTTCTACTGCCTGCATGTGTTAAACAAGCCAACTAAAACATGTTCTCTGGCCAATTAAAACATGATTAAAGCCAACTCAACAAGCATTGTAGCCAAAAACTAAACATGCATTCTACCAACTTGTAGTTATTGTTTGCAAATGAACAAATTGACTGTCCAAAAGATATGTGCAACGAAAAATTCATAAATGTGCAACTAAACATGCATCCCAGCCAACTGAACCTATATTCTGGCAACTCAGCATGCATGCTAGCCAAACTAAAACATGCATTGTACCACACATGTACTGGATATTTTTGTGAGTGAACACATTAGAAAACCTATAGTATATGTGCAATAAAAACATGTTTTCTGGCCAAGTAAACATGCATGTTGGCCAAAACTGAAAAAATGTATCCTGGCCAACTGAGATATCTATTCTAGCCAACTGAACACATTGACTGTCCAACTGAACATGCATGTTGACCAAAAACTGAAGAAAAAAATGCATCCTGGCCAACTGAGGCATCTATTCTAGCCAACTAAACACATTGACTATCCAACTAAACATGCATGCTGGCCAACTAAAAAAATGCATCCTCGCAACTGAGACGTCTATTCTAGCGAAAACCAGAAATCTGTAGTACGACAGCAAAAACACAAGAACTTTTGTCCATAGCTAATGAAGCTACAAACCATATTAAAATAGTCACGCATATAATCTTGTCCCACGCCTATTGCAAAGCTATAGTGTAAAAATATGTTCAATATACTAGAAGTAGAAATATAAACGGCGATAAAAACATATAACTATAATCTATCATCCAATTCTTCTTTCTTCTTTCACCTGGATTTTCCGTCTCAAATGTAACATCAAATTATGTGCAGAAAAATCTGAAGCAGCTCCTTACCTAACAGAAAACCTGCAGATCATTGCAACAAACAGAGGGAAAAAGTCAGAAAACTCTGTAGTAAAAAGAAGTCATGTTCTTGTCAGCTATTTACTGCAAACTGTGCAACTAACATAGCAACTCTGTGCAAACAGAAAATGCATAACTGTTATAATAAAGATTCTGCTACAATCATGTAACTTTTGCAACTAAGATTGTCGTAATGGTGTGCAACTGCCTATTTACTAAGTTTTTAGGTTGTTTGAAACACTCTTTTGTGGTTAACAACTGATGACATCACTTTCTTCTTTTTTATGTGCAGGGAGTGTGTGGCAGCATCCAAAAAAAGGAAAAAAATGCTTGATCTCAATGAGTTGCCTCCTGATCTCAATGAGCTTCCTCATGATATGGATCAGCAGCAACCCAACATACCACAAGGAAATTGGATAGAAAATGGGCGATCTGTTTACTACACGCAGGCAAGTCGTGGTGGTAACCCTACGGGCCATGACAATGTGGCAGGACAGTCATCAACCCGTGGTGCCCCTGTAGTGGTGTCTTTGCAGTCAGAGAACCATACTCTTGATGACACGAAAACCGCGGCAAATGTTCCTGGTCCAACCAGGACTGAACTAGGAGCCGGTGCTGTTGACGGAGCTGTGCAAGGAGAAGCAGGAGAGGATGAGGCTGGTTCTCAACCTATGGAATCCTATGTTGGCATGAGGATGAGGCCTTCAAATTGCTAAGGATCACTACAACAGCTACTCCCTACGGATGGGTTTCTCTGTCAAGGTGAACACCTCTAGGCAGATGATACGCCTCCAACGTATCTATAATTTTTTATTGTTCCATGCTATTATATTACCTGTTTTGGATGTTTATGGGCTTTACTAAGCACATTTATATTATTTTTGGGTCTAACCTATTAACTGGAGGCCCAGCCCAAATTGTTGTTTTTCTGCATATTTCAGTGTTTCATAGAAAAGGAATATCAAACGGAGTCCAAATGGAATGAAACCTTCGGGAGAGTTATTTTTGGAACAAACGCAATCCAGGAGACTTGGAGTGGACATCAAGAAGCAAACGAGGAAGCCACGAGGCAGAGAGGCACGCCCCAGGGGGTGGGCGCGCCCCCCACACTCGTGGGCCCCTCGTGGCTCCCCTGACCGACTTCCTTCGCCTATATATATTTACATACCTTGAAAACATCTAGGAGCACCGCGAAACCCTATTTCCACCACCACAACCTTCTGTACCCGTGAGATCCCATCTTGGGGCCTTTTCCGGCGCTCCACCGGAGGGGGAATCAATCACGGAGGGCTTCTACATCAAGACCATAGCCTCTCCGATGAAGTGTGAGTAGTTTACCACAGACCTTCGGGTCGATAGTTATTAGCTAGTTGCTTCTTCTCTCTCTTTGAATCTCAATACAAAGTTCTCCTTGATCTTCTTGGAGATCTATTTGATGTAACTCTTTTTGCGGTGTGTTTGTCGAGATCTGATGAATTGTGGGTTTATGATCAAGATTATCTATGAGAAATATTTGAATCTCCTCTGAATTCTTTTATGTATGATTGGTTATATTTGCAAGTCTCTTCGAATTATCAGTTTGGTTTGGCCTACTAGATTAATCTTTCTTGCAATGGGAGAAGTGCTTAGCTTTGGGTTCAATCTTGCGGTGTGCTTTTCGAGTGACAGCACGGGAAGCAAGGCACGTATTGTATTGTTGCCATCGAGGATAAAAAGATGGGGTTTATATCATATTGCTTGAGTTTATCCCTCTACATCATGTCATCTTGCATAATGCTTTACTCTGTTCTTATGAACTTAATACTCTAGATGCATGCTGGATAGCGGTCGATATGTGGAGTAATAGTAGTAGATGCAGAATCGTTTCGATCTACTTGTCGCGGACGTGATTCCTATATACATGATCACGCCTAGATATTCTCATAACTATGCACTTTTCTATCAATTGCTCGACAGTAATTTGTTCACCCACCGTAATACTTATGCTATCTTGAGAGAAGCCACTAGTGGAACCTATAGCCCCCGGGTCTATTTTCCATCATATAAGTTTCTGATCTACTTTATTTTGCAATCTTTACTTTCCAATCTATATCATAAAAATACGAAAAATATTTATCTTATCATTATCTCTATCAGATCTCACTTTCGCAAGTGGCCGTGAAGGGATTGACAACACCTTTATCGCGTTGGTTGCGAGGTTCTTGTTTGTTTGTGTAGGCACGAGGGATTTGCGTGTAGCCTCCTGATACGTCTCCAACGTATCCATAATTTTTGATTATTCCATGCTATTATATTACCCCTTTTGGATGTTTATGGGCTTTATTTTACACATTTTTATCATTTTTGGGACTAACCTACTAACCGGAGGCCCAACCCTATTGCTGTTTTTTTGCCTATTTCAGTATTTCAAAGAAAAGGAATATCAAACGGAGTCCAAACGGAATGAAACCTTCTTGAGCGTGATTTTTGGAACGAACTTGATCCAGAAGACCTGGAGTACAAGCCAAGAAGAAGACGAGGCAACCACGAGGGTGGAGGGCGCGCCACCTATCTCGTGGGCCCCTCGGGCGGCCAGCGACGTACTTCTTCCTCCTATATATACCCACGTACCCCGAAAACATCCAGGGATCCAACGAAAAACAATTTCCACCACCGTAACCTTCGGTATCCACGAGATCCCATCTTGGAGCCTTCATCGGCGCTCCACCGGAGGGAGAATTGACCATAGAGGGCTTCTACATCAACACCATAGCCCTTCTGATGAGTTGTGAGTAGTTTGCCACAGACCTTTGGGTCCATAGTTATTAGCTAGATGGCTTCTTCTCTCTTTTTGGATCTCAATACTATGTTCTCCCCCTCTCTTGTGGAGATCTATTCGATGTAACTCTTTTTGCGGTGTGTTTGTCGAGACCCGATGAATTTTGGGTTTATGATCAAGTTTATCTATGAGAAATATTTGAATCTCCTCTGAATTATTTTATGTATGATTGAGTTATCTTTGCAAGTCTCTTGAAATTATCCGTTTGGTTTGGCCTACTAGATTGATCTTTCTTGCCATGGGAGAAGTGCTTAGCTTTGGGTTCAATCTTGCGGTGTCCTTTCCCAGTGACAGCAGGGGCAGCAAGGCACGTATTGTATTGTTGCCATCGAGTATAAAAAGATGGGGTTTATATCATATTGCATGAGTTTATCCCTTTACATAATGTCATCTTTCTTAATGTGTTACTCTGTTCTTTATGAACTTAATACTCTAGATGCATGCTGGATAGCGGTCGATGTGTGGAGTAATAGTAGTAGATGCAGGCAGGACTCGGTCTACTTGTCAAGTACGCGATGCCTATATACATGATCATGCCTAGATAATCTCATAATTATTCGCTTTTCTATCAATTGCTCGACAGTAATTTGTTCACCCACCGTAATGCTTATGCTATCTTGAGAGAAGCCACTAGTGAAACCTATGGCCCCCCGGTCTATCTTTTATCATATAAGCTTTCAATCTACTTTTATTTGCATCTTTACTTTTCCAATCTATATCATAAAATACCAAAAATATATTTATCTTATCATACTATCTCTATCAGATCTCACTTTCGCAAGTGGCCGTGAAGGGATTGACAACCCTTTTATTGCATTGGTTGCGAGTTCTTTGTTTGTTTGTGTAGGTGCGTGGGACTTTTGAGGAGCCTGCTACTGGATTGATACCTTGGTTCTCAAAAACTGAGGGAAATACTTACGCTACTAGTGCTGCATCACCCTTTCCTCTTCAAGGAAAACCAACGCAAGCTCAAGATGTAGCAAGAAGGATTTCTGGCGCTGTTGCCGGGGAGGTCTTCGCTCAAGTCAAGACATACTAAGTACCCATCACAAACTCATCTCCCTCGCATTTACATTACTTGCCATTTGCCTCTCGTTTTCCTCTCCCCCACTTCACCCTTGCCATTTTATTCGCCCCTCTTCCGTTCGATCATGTGTCTCCATGTACCTTCTTTTTTCTTGCATCTTCGCTGGCTAAAAGTCTATGGATCCTCATCCACTTGCCAATCTCTTTAAGATGTCCAATTATGTTGAACCAATTGCTAGTGAGTTTTGTGCACTAGATTATCTTTATGAAGTTTTGCTTGAAATTCATGAATCTGAAAATTCTGATGAAGTAATTCATGAAGAGATTCACGATGGCTCCTTGAATAAAAAGCATGATTGCAATTATTTTACTATAAATTCTCTTGATGTCAATTGTGCTAATAATATGCAAAACCCTAAGCTTTGGGATGCTAGTCTTGCTATGTCTACTACTTGTTGCAATGAGCATGATTGGGGTGATTCTTCTTATGATCTTGAAAATTTGTTTAAGGCCCATGATGAATATGAGATTGATAATAGTGTTTGCAATAATATTTAAAGTGGGGTTGGAAGAGTGTCCACTTTAGATCCCACATATTTGGAGTATATTCAATCTTATGAAATTATTGATAAAAGTGGGTTTGGAGAGGTCATCACTTTAGTTAATGTTAATCCCACTATTTTGGAAGAGTGTCAACTTCGCATGCATGTGGATCGTATTGAAAATATTTTATGTGATAGCTATTTTGTTGAATTTTCTTATGATCCCGCATGTAACTATTATGAGAGAGTAAAATATGGTTGTAGAAATTTTCATATTATTAAATTACCTCTCGTTATCTTGAGATTGCAATTGTTTGTTTCCGCTTCCTTGCATATGCTAGTTTTTGCTTGCTATGATAATTTGTTTGCCTATAAGATGTCTATGCATAGGAAGTATGTTAGACTTAGATGTGTTTATCATGTGCTTCATGATGCTCTCTTTGTGTTTCAATTCTTGTCTTTCATGTGAGCATCATTGAAATTATTAATGCCTAGCTAGGGGCGTTAAACGACATCGCTAATTGGGAGGCAACCCAATTTTATTTGTGTTTTTTGTTTTTGTTTCTGTTTAGTAATAAATTTTGCATCTACCTTCTGTTTAGATGTTTTTTTATGTTTTAATTAGTGTTTGTGCCAAGTAGAACCTATAGGATAACCTACGATGATAGTTAATTTGATTCTGCTGAAAAACAGAAACTTTGCGCGCACAAAATTAGTTTTGCTAAATCACAGAAACGTGCTTTTGCGTTGATTCTTTTTTCTGTAGATCAATAGACAAAATTTACAGGACTTCCTATTTTGGTAGGATGTTTAGAGTTCCAGAATTTTGCATTAGTTACGGATTGCTACAGACTGTTCTGTTTTTGATAAATTCTGTTTTCCGTGTGTTGTTTGCTTATTTTGATGCATCTATGGCTAGTATTAAGTGGTATGAACCATAGAGAACTTGGAATACAGTAGGTTTAACACCAATATAAATAAAGAATGAGTTCATTACAGTACCTTATGTGGTGGTTTTGCTTTCTTTGACTAATGGAGCTTATGAGATTTCCTGTTGAGTTTTGTGTTGTGAAGTTTCCAAGTTTTTGGTAAAGATTTGATGGACAATGGAATAAGGAGTGGCAAAAGCCTAAGCTTGGGGATGCCCATGGCACCCCAAGATATTCAAGAATAGCCAAAATCCTAAGCTTGGGGATGCCCCCGGAAGGCATCCCCTCTTTCGTCTTCGTTCATTGGTAACTTTACTTGGAGCTATATTTTTATTCGCTACATGATATGTGTTTTGCTTGGAGCGTCGTGTATGATATTAGTATTTGATTTTTAGTTTAACACAATCATCCTTTCTATACACACCTTTTGGGAGAAGCCCACTTGATTAGAAATTTATTAGAATACTCTACGTGCTTCACTTATATCTTTTGAGCTAGATAGTTTTTGCTCTAGTGCTTCACTTATATATTTTAGAGCACATCGGTGGCTTAATTTTTTATAAATTGTCAGTCTCTCATGCTTCACTTATATTATTTTGAGAGCCTCTTAGAACAGCATGGTATTTTCTATGGTTATGAATTTGGTCCTAGAATGATGAGCATTCATGTTGGGTATAATAAAAACTATCATAGAAAGTGCATTAAACACTAGGATCAATTTGATACTTGATAATTGTTTTGAGATATAAAGGTGGTAATGTTAGAGTCATGCTAGTGGGTAATTATGAAATTGAGAAATACTTGTGTTGAAGTTGGCAAGTCTAGTAGCATGCACGTATGGTAAAAGTTGTGTGACAAATTTGTTGCATGAGGTGCTCTTTTGATTGTCTTCCTTATGAGTGGCAGTCGGGGACGACCGATGGTATTTTCCTACCAATCTATCCCTCTAGGGACAGGCGTAGTAGTACTTTGCTTAGAGGGCTAAGTAGACTTTTGCAATAAGTATATAAGTTCTTTATGACTAATGTGAGTCCATGGATATACGCACACTCATCCCTCCACTTAGCTAGCCTATATTATACCGCGCAACTTTCGTCGGTATCATGCACCCATTATTTACCTTCCTCAATACATCCACCATACCTACCTATTATGGCATTTCCATAGCCATTCCGAGATATATTGCCATGCAACTTTCCACCGTTCCGTTATTATGACACGCTCCATCATTGTCATGTTGCTCTTTGCATGATCATGTAGTTGACATCGTATTTGTGGCAAAGCCACCTTCATAATTTGCATACATGTCGCTCTTGATTCATTGCATATCCCGGTACACCCCCGGAGGCATTCATATAGAGTCATATCTTGTTCTAGCTTTGAGTTGTAAATCAATAAAAGTGTGATAATCTTCATTATTAGAGCATGGCCTAGTAAGGAAAGGATGATGAAGACTATGATTCCCCCACAAGTCGGGATGAGACTTTGGACTGAAAAAAGGGAAAAAAAAGAGAAAGGCCAAAAAGAAAAAATGGAATGCCAAAGAAAAAACAGAAAAAATATAAAATGAGAGAAAAAGAGAGAAGGGACAATGTTACTATCTCTTTTCCACACTTGTGCTTCGAAATAGCACCATGATCTTCATGATAGAAAGTCTCCTATGTTGTTACTTTCATATACTAGTGGGAATTTTTCATTATAAGAACTTGGCTTGTATATTCCAATGATGGGCTTCCTCAAATGCCCTAGGTCTTCGTGAGCAAGCAAGTTGGATGCACCCCCACTTAGTTTCTTTTGTTGAGCCTTCATACATTTATAGCTCTAGTGCATCCGTTGCATGGCAATCCCTACTCACTCACATTGATATCTATTAATGGGCATCTCCATAGCACGTTGATACGCCTTGTTGATGTGAGACTATCTTCTCCCTTTTTGTCTTTACAACCACCACCATATACCACCATAGTGCTATGTCCATGGCTTGCGCTCATGTATTGTGTAAGAGTTGAAAAAGCTGAAGCGTGTTAAAAAGTATGAACCAATTGCTCGGCTCGTCATCGGGGTTGTACATGATGGGAGTATTTTGTGTAATGAAAATGAAGCATGGCCTAACTATATCATTTTGTAGGGATAAGCTTTCTTTGGCTATGCTATTTTGATAGGACATGATTATTTGTTAGTATGCTTCAAAGTATTATTATTTTTATGTTTTATAAGCTTTTATCTTAAATCATTTGGATCTGAACAATCATGCCACAATAAAGAAAATTACATTGAGAATTATGCTAGGTAGCATTCCACATCAAAAATTATGTTTTTATATTTACCTACTTTAGGGCGAGCAGGAATTAAGCTTGGGGATGCTTGATACGTCTCCAATGTATCTATAATTTTTTATTGTTCCATTCTATTATATTACCCGTTTTGGATGTTTATGGGCTTTATTTTACACATTTATATCATTTTTGGGACTAACCTACTAAACGGAGGCCCAGCCCATATTGCTGTTTTTTTGGCCCATTTCAGTATTCCGAAGAAAAGGAATATCAAACGGAGTCCAAATGGAATGAAACCTTCGGGAGCGTGATTTTTGGAACGAACGTGATCTAGAGGACTTGGAGTGCAAGCCAAGAAACAGCTGAGGCGGCCACGAGGGAGGAGGGCGCGCCGACCCCCTGGGCGCGCCCCCTATCTTGTGGGACCCTCGGGCGGCCACCGACGTACTTCTTCCTCCTATATATACCCACATACCCCGAAAACATCCAAGGAGCCAACAAAAAACAATTTCCACCACCGTAACCTTCTGTATCCACGAGATCCCATCTTGGAGCCGTCGTCGGCGCTCCGCCGGAGGGGGAATCGACCATGGAGGGCTTCTACATCAACACCATAGCCCTTCCGATGAGTTGTGAGTAGTTTACCATAGACCTTCGGGTCCATAGTTATTAGCTAGATGGCTTCTTCTCTCTTTTTGGATCTCAATACCATGTTCTCCCCCTCTCTTGTGGAGATCTATTCGATGTAACTCTTTTTGCGGTGTGTTTGTCGAGATCCGATGAATTGTGGGTTTATGATCAAGTTTATCGATGAGAAATATTTGAATCTTATCTGAATTCTTTTATGTATGATTGAGTTATCTTTGCAAGTCTCTTCGAATTATCAGTTTGGTTTGGCCTACTAGGTTGATCTTTCTTGCAATGGGAGAAGTGCTCAGCTTTGGGTTCAATCTTGCGGTGTCCTTTCCCAAAGGATGTTAGGGGCAGCAAGGCACGTATTGTATTGTTGCCATTGAGGATAAAAAGATGGGGTTTATATCATATTGCATGAGTTTATCCCTCTACATCATGTCATCTTTCTTAATGCGTTACTCTGTTCTTTATGAACTAAATACTCTAGATGCATGCTGGATAGCGGTCGACGTGTGGAGTAATAGTAGTAGATGCAGGCAGGAGTCGGTCTACTTGTCAAGGACGTGATGCCTATGTACATGATCATGCCTAGATAATCTCATAATTATTCGCTGTTCTATCAATTGCTGGACAGTAATTTGTTCACCCACCGTGATACTTATGCTATCTTGAGAGAAGCCACTAGTGAAACCTATGGCCCCCGGGTCTATCTTTTATCATATAAGCTTTCAATCTACTTTTATTTGCATCTTTACTTTTCCAATCTATATCATAAAATACCAAAAATATATTTATCTTATCATACTATCTCATACAACCCCTTTGTTGCGTTGGTTGCGAGTTCTTTGTTTGTTTGTGTAGGTGCGTGGGACTTTTGAGGAGCCTCCTACTGGATTGATACCTTGGTTCTCAAAAACTGAGAGAAATACTTACGCTACTATTGCTGCATCACCCTTTCCTCTTCAAGGAAAACCAACGCAAGCTCAAGACGTAGCACCTCCTACTGGATTGATACCTTGGTTCTCAAAAACTAAAGGAAATACTTACGCTACTTTTCTGCATCACCCTTTCCTCTTCAAGGGAAAACCAACGCAGTGATCAAGAGGTAGCAAGAAGGATTTCTGGCGCCGTTGCCGGGTAGCTATTTGCTCTTCCACTGGGAGAGGATTTGCCTGGGATTGTTTAAGCAATTCCCTTAATCGTCGACCCCTTGCCATTTGATTCTGACTTATTTTATCGAGAGCAGAGGCGAATAATAGGCTTGTCACTCTGCGAATTGAGCTAGTTCCAATTTGGATTTGCCAGCTACTTGTTTCATGGCTTTAATTTGAGCCGCGGATCCTACTCTGGATACGCTCAAGTGAAGACATACAAAGTACCCATCACAAACTCTTCTCCCTCGCATTACATTATTTTCCATTTGCCTCTTGTTTTCCTCTCCCCCACTTCACCTTTGCCTTTTCTTTGCCTCTTTCCCGTTTGTGTTCCCTTTGCCATGGCCGAATCGAAAAGGGTTAAGGGTTCTTTCCCGGGTTTTAGTACTTTGGATAGTCCATCTGTCCTCTCTAAGCTCATAAATAGTGATGCTATGGAAAGATCTAAAGGGGGTTATCACTGAGAATTTGAATAATTTCGATGAAGATGACGCCGGAATTTTTCATTATTTACTTGATGAATCTTTAAAAGATGCTTGGGATAGGCTATTAATGATTCGAGCTAGCTATTTCCACAATATCAAATTGAGATATACTTAAAAAGCTTTTATGTTTGCTTACCCTCTTCGTTCAAGCAAGTTTTAGATTCTATTTTTGAAGAAGGTTTTCTTGAGGGGGATTCTATAGATACCTATGAAGAAATGAAAACTATATTTGGGCACCCCATGAGTGATAAGGTTGAATCCACCTCTCTTTTATGCTTTTACCAAAACTAAATTATCAAAGAGATGAAGGCTAGCTTAGATGCAAATTTCTGTAGCGTGCTTAATCTTTCTTCTACCATTAATGGCAACATGTTTTCCCAAAATAGAAGGATAAATGCTATAGATAAGAAATTTTCTCTTTTCTTTCCTAATACCAAAGATGGCAATACTTAGATCTATTCCCGCTTTTATGCCTAGCTAGGGGCGTTAAACAATAGAGATTGTTGGGAGGCAACCCAATTTTATTTTTGTTCTTAGCTTTTTGTTCCTGTTTAGTATTAAATAATTTATCTAAATTCTGTTTAGATGTGGTTTTATGTTTTAACTAGCAAAAATGCCCGCGTGTTGCGACGGGAGAAAGAATTGTTTGTGCGTCTGTGCGTTGCCATGGGAGAACACTCACACGGGAGAAAGAATTGTTTAGATGTGGTTTTATGTTTTAACTGACAACTTAATTATCCATTTGTTAAAGTACCATATATGCATTTGTTTACATAAAGAGATATGGTTAAATGCCCATGCATTTCGATGGAGAAAAAAATCAACCGATTGTAACTTTTTCGTTTGCCAATTAAACTTAGGCACCTTGAACACCTTTAACCTAAATCTACTTTAGTCACGATCAATGTAGGAGAAAAGTCTGTGATTGAAAAAGCTATAAATTGAATGTAGTTTGGGAAGAGGGTATGTATTATCGTCATTGACCATCTAAATTTATTCGTAGCCTCCTAGATATTTCTAGAAACATCATACATCAATATCACGCTTAGCAATGTCAACCGTGGTATTGACTGAATCTTGATTCAAAAATTCAAAAAATGCATCATGTCTACTGCTTCTCAGCTTCAGTAAACAATAGAGCATTGTTGCCATAGTTATAAATTTAATCAGGTGAAATTAGCAATGCAATGTACAACAGACCAACCAAAATCTGAGTTTTACACATTTACTACAATCCATTGTGATCTATATGCTGGAGTTACCTAAACAAATACTATTGATAAGAGTAGGTGTGACAAACAAACAAACTACCATAGCACCGCACGTCTCCACATGCACATAAAATTGCAGCTCAGAAAAGCTTATGCTGGTTTTACCCCTTTTTTCCTCTTTATTTTCAGGTAAATTTTCTTTTTTTCGTGAGCTCAGTTTGAGGCAAAAAAAATGTTGTCGCTGGGCCTGCTGGCCGTCGGGCACCTCCACCTACTCGGGAGCCTGCAGCACCGGAGCCTCCGGTCACTGGCCGCATCCCACGACCCGGTCATGCACCTGCGTCTCGGCGCGTGCCCACCGTGGTGACCAGCTCCACGCCCGGGGCGGAGGAGGCCATGAAGACCCGCGACTTGGACTTCGCTGGCTGCCCCAGGCTCCTCATGGTCGACCGCTTCTTCTACGGCACCGGAGGCATCACCTTCGCGCCCGACGGCGACCACTAGCTCTAGGCGCGCCGCATCTGCACCAACCACATGCTTAGCACACGCCGGGTCACGTCCCTAGGCGGCGTCCGGGCAGAGGAGGCCGCCTCGCTCGCTGGCCGGGTCCGCCGCGCCGGCATCTCTGGCGGCGTCATGAACCTGAGTGACAGCCTCATCGTGTAATCCAACATGGTCATCTCCCGCTGCACGCTCGGCAACACGGAGTGCAGGGTGGAAGGCGGTGGCACGAGGCTGAGGAAGGCGCTCGGTGAGATGGAGGAGCTCCTCGACACGGTGCCCATGGGCAGTGCCGTGGCTGCGGTGGGTAGACACGGTGACGGGGCTGGTGCGGAGGGCGAGGCGCCTCTTCGAGGAGATGTACGTGCTGCTGGAGCGGGTCATCGCCGAACACCACCAGCGCTGCCGTGTCGCCACCCGGGACGACGAGGGAGACTTCATGGACGTGATGCTAGACGACGACGAGCTGGACACGGACAACAACAAAAGCATCATCCTGGACGTGCTAGCCGCCGCTAGGGCATCGACCTTCACGCTGCTCAAGTGAGCCATGGCGGACCTCATCAACCACCCGCACGAGATGCGTAGGCTCCAGGCTGAGGTCCGCGCTGCCGTCTCCCCTGCCGTCAGCTCGGTCGTCAAAGAGGCACATCTCCCGCGTCACCCATACCTGAAGGGCGTGATCTACCAGACCCTGCGGCTCCACCCGCCATCGCCGCTGCTCCTGCTGCGGGAGACGCTGGAGGACACCCGGCTGCTGGGCTACAATGTGCCGGTGGGCGCCTGGGTCCTGATCAACGCCTGGGCCATCGGACGCGACACGACGACGTGGGGTCCGTGCACCGTGATAAACTTGCTTGCGATCATTCGATGCACACAACGTGGTTCCCTGAATTAGTACCACCTCGTGTATATGTTTTAAATTCAAACTGAAAGCGTAAATTCAGAGGAAGAAAGCGTATTGTGACGGTGAACCCAGGGACTCAATCCGTGCTTTATTATTAGGTAAAGATTAGTGTTTGTGCCAAGTAGAACCTATAGGATCATCTTGGGTGATAGTTAATTTGATCTTGCTGAAAAACAGAAACTTTTGCACACACGAGAATAATTCTAATAAATCACATAAATGCGATTTTTAGTTGATTCTTTTTGTAGTAGATAAATAGAGAAATTTCCTAGGAGTTCCTATTTTGGTAGGATTTTTAGAGTTCCAGAATTATTCGAAAGTTACAGATTTCTACAGACTATTCTGTTTTTGACACTCTGTTTTTCGTATGTTGTTTGCTTATTTTGATGAATCTATGGCTAGTATCGGGGGGTATGAACCATAAATAAGTTGGAATACAGTAGGTTTAACACCAATATAAATAAAGAATGAGTTCATCACAGTACCTTAAAGTGGTGGTTTGCTTTCTTGCACTAACGGAGCTCATGAGATTTTCTGTTGAGTTTTGTGTTGTGAAGTTTTCAAGTTTTGGGTAAAGATTTGATGGATTATGGAATAAGGAGGGGCAATACCCTAAGATTGGGGATTCCAAAGGCACCCCAAGGTAAATTCAAGGACAACCAAAAGCCTAAGCTTGGGGATGCCCCGGAAGGCATCCCCTCTTTCGTCTTCGTCAATCGGTAACTTTACTTGGAGATATATTTTTATTCACCACATGCTATGTGTTTTGCTTGGAGCGTCTTGTATGATATGAGTCTTTGATTTTTAGTTTGCCACAATCATCCTTGCTGTACACACCTTTTGGGAGAGACACACATGAATCAGAATTTATTAGAATACTCTATGTGCTTCACTTATATCTTTTGAGCTGGATAATTTTGCTCTAGTGCTTCACTTATATCTTTTTAGAGCACGGCGGTTGTTTTATTTTGTAGAAATTATTGATCTCTCATTGTTCACTTATATTATTTTGAGAGTCTTTTAGAACAGCATGGTATTTGCTATGGTTATAAAATTGGTCCTAATATGATGAGCATCCAAGATATGTATAATAAAAACTATCATATAGAGTGCATTGAATACTATGATAAATTTGATACTTGATAATTGTTTTGAGATATAAAGGTGGTAATGTTAGAGTCATGCTAGTTGGGTAATTATGAAATTGAGAAATACTTGTGTTAAAGTTGGCAAGTCTCGTAGCATGCACGTATGGTTAAAGTTATGTGAAAAAATTGTAGCATGGGGTGTTCTTTTGATTGCCCTCCTTATGAGTGGAGGTCGGGATCGCGCGATGGTTAACTCCTACCAACACTTCCCCTAGGAGCATGCGTAGTAGTACTTTGCTTTGAAGGCTAATAAACCTTCGCAATAAGTATATGAGTTCTTTATGACTAATGTGAGTCCATGGATTATACGCACTCTTACCCATCCATCATTGCTAGCCTCTAAAGTACCGTGCATTGCCCTTTCTCACCTTGAGAGTTGGTGCAAACTTCGCCGGTGTATCCAAACCCCGTGATACGATACACTCTATCACACATCAACCTCCTTATATCTTCCTCAAAACAACCACCATACCTACCTATTAAGGCATTTCCATAGCCATTTCGAGATATATTGCCATGCAACTTTCCACCGTTCCGTTTATTATGACATGCTCCATCATTGTCATATTGCTTTTGCATGATCATGTAGTTGACATTGTATTTATGGCAAAGCCACCTTTATAATTATTTAATACATGTTGCTCTTGACTCATTGCATATCCCGGTATACCGCCGGAGGCATTCACATAGAGTCATATTTTTTCTAAGTATTGAGTTGTAACTCTTGAGTTGTAAATAAATAGAAGCGTGATGATCTTCATTATTAGAGCATTGTCCCAACTGAGAAAAGGATGATGGATACTATGATTCTCCCACAAATCAGGATGAGACTCCGGACTTTATGAAAAATAAAAGAGGCCAAAGAAGCCCAAATAAAAAAAGAGGCCAAAGAAGCCCACCAAAAAAATGAGAGAAAAAGAGAGAAGGGACAATGTTACTATCCTTTTTCCACACTTGTGCTTCAAAGTAGCACCATGATCTTCATGATAGAGAGTCTCGTATGTTGTCACTTTCATATACTATTGGGAATTTTTCATTATAGAACTTGGATTGTATATTCCAATGATGGGTTTCCTCAAAATGCCCTAGGTCTTCGTGAGCAAGCGAGTGGGATGCACACCCACTTAGTTTCTTTTGTTGAGCTTTCATACATTTATAGCTCTAGTGCATCCGTTTCATGGTAATCCCTACTCCTCGCTTTGATATCTATTAATGGGCATCTCCATAGCCCGTTGATACGCCTACTCAATCTGAGACTTTCTCATTTTTTGTCTTCTCCACACAACCTCCATCATCATATTCTATTCCATCTATAGTGCTATATCCATGGCTTACGCTCATGTATTGCATGAGGGTTAAAAAAGCTGAAGCGCGTTAAAAAGTATGAACCAATTTCTTGGCTAAAACCGGGGTTGTGCATGATGGGAGTATTTTGTGTGACAAAAGTGATGCATGGCCTAAATATATGATTTTGTAGGGATAAGCTTTCTTTGGCTATGTTATTTTGATAAGACATAATTACTTGTTAGTATGCTCGAAGTATTACTATTTTTATGTCAATACTAAACTTTTATCTTGAATCATTTGGATCTGAACATTCATGCCACAATAAAGAAAATTACATTGAGAAATATGCTAGGTAGCATTCCACATCAAAAAAAATTCTGTTTACCATTTACCTACTCGAGGACGAGTAGGAATTAAGCTTGGAGATGTTTGATGCGTCTCCAAGGTATCTATAATTTTTTATTGTTCCATGCTATTATATTACCTGTTTTGGATGTTTATGGGCTTTAGTAAGCACTTTTATATTATTTTTGGGACTAACCTATTAACCGGAGGCCCAACCCAAATTGTTGTTTTTTGCCTATTTCAGTGTTTCACAAAAAAGGAATATCAAACGGAGTCCAAACGGAATGAATCCTTCGGGAGAGTTATTTTTGGAACAAACGCAATCCAAGAGACTTGGAGTGGATGTCAAGAAGCAAATGAGGAAGCCACGAGGCAGGGAGGCGCGCCCCCCACCCTCGTGGGCCCCTCATGGCTCCCCTGACCGACTTCCTTCGCCTATATATATCTACATACCCTGAAAACATCTAGGAGGACCACGAAACCCTATTTCCACCGCCGCAACCTTCTATCTCCGTGAGATTCCATCTTGGGGCCTTTTCCGGCGCTCCGCCGGAGGGGGAATCGATCACGGAGGGCTTCTACATCAACGCCATAGCCTCTCCGATGAAGTGTGAGTAGTTTACCACAGACCTTCGGGTCCATAGTTATTAGCTAGATGGCTTCTTTTCTCTCTTTGAATCTCAATACAAAGTTCCCCTTGATCTTCTTGGAGATCTATTCGATGTAACTCTTTTGCGGTGTGTTTGTCGAGATCCGATGAATTATGGGTTTATGATCAAGTTTATCTATTAGAAATATTTCAATCTCCTCTGAATTCTTTTATGTATGATTGGTTATCTTTGCAAGTCTCTTCAAATTATCAGTTTGGTTTGGCCTACTAAATTGATCTTTCTTGCAATGGGAGAAGTGCTTAGCTTTGGGTTCAATCTTGCGGTGTCCTTTCCAAGTGACAAATAGGGCAGCAAGGCACGTATTGTATTGTTGCCATCGAGGATAAAAAGATGGGGTTTATATCATATTGCTTGAGTTTATCCCTCTACATCATGTCATCTTGCCTAATGTGTTACTCTGTTCTTATGAACTTAATACTCTAGATGCATGCTGGATAGCGGTCGATGTGTGGAGTAATAGTAGTAGATGCATAATCCTTTCGATCTACTTGTCGCAGATGTGATGCCTATATACATGATCATGCCTAGATATTCTCATAACTATGCACTTTTCTATCAATTTCTCGACAGTAATTTGTTCACCCACCGTAATACTTATGATATCTTGAGAGAAGCCACTAGTGAAACCTATGGCCCTCGGGTCTATTTTCCATCATATAAGTTTCCGATCTACTTTATTTTGCAATCTTTACTTTCCAATCTATATCATAAAAATACCAAAAATATTTATCTTAGTATTATCTATCTCAGATCTCACTTTCGCAAGTGGCCATGAAGGGATTGACAACCCCTTTATCGCGTTGGTTGCGAGGTTCTTGTTTGTTTGTATAGGTACGAGGGATTTGCGTGTAGCCTCCTACTGGATTGGTACCTTGGTTCTCAAAAACTGAGGGAAATACTTACGCTACTTTGTTGCATCACCCTTTCCTCTTCAAGGGAAAACCAACGCAGTGCTCAAGAGGTAGCAGCGGACACCTCACACCAATGTATTGGTAAAACAGCAGTTTTGCTGCAACAAGTTCAAGAAGCCCAAAGCTGATGATGGAGGAGCTGAGGCTCCTCTTGTCCTGGACCCTATTACAAATCCAAAACCTATTGATAGTGGTGAGGAAATGGAAGATGAACCTCCAATCTTTGTTGAAGAGGAGGCTGGTCCTAGTAAGAAGAAGAAGAAACGGAAACGCGAGACAATAAAGCAGACTCAATGCAAGGCAAAAATGTTGGTGAAGCTGATAGATGGGCGATGGGAGGTGACGCACTTTGTTCGTGACCACAATCATCCATTGGTGATCAAACCTTCGTTGTCCAAATACTTGAGATCCGACCAAGGCACCTCACCTGATGAAAAGGAGTTTCTGTGCATCTTGTATAACTGCAACTTGACTATAGGTGTGGTGTTTCTATATCCCTTAAAGAATTAAGTTTCCTTCTAGGCAGTCCAGTGTGCAACTGTTATGGTACTCCTGTGCAACTGAGATGTCTTAACTGTGCAACTGGTGTCCAACTTCCCATGTTGTTTCTATATCACTTTGGTGCTTGTTGTGCAACTAGATTACCTTCACTGTGCAACTACACAATGTCCTGTATGCAAAGTGCAAAGTGTTTTTAAAAAAAGGTGCAGCTAGGTGTCCATTTCCTGCAATTATCTTCTGTGCCAACACATGTCCTATTACTGTGCAGCTGGATGTGCGCATTCGTGCAACTAAAAAAGGATATATTGTTTTCTTTTTGTATTATGCAAGACGTATGATGCATATTATGGTAGAGTTCTACGGATCTGAGATGATGGTGTCATTCGGACCAAAGGCAATAACAAATTTGTGTACAAGTTTCCGTAGAGATGACCCAAAGGAGGGTGACATGATTGAGACAATTGCACACTTCAAGGATATACAAAAAACCGATCCAGACTTCTTCTATAAGCTAAAATATGATGAATAGGACAGAGTTGTCAACATATTTTGGATGGATGGCTTAGCTCAAAAAGCTTATGCTGAGGCGTACCACGATTGCATATCGTTTGACACTACGTACATGACCAACATGTATAATATGTCGTTCGCACCCTTCATTGGAATAAACCGACATGGCCAATCTTTCATGCTCGGTTGCGCATTTGTGAGGCAAGAGTTGGCATCGAGCTTTGATTGGGTCTTCCAAGCATTCCTAGAGGCTATGGGTGGCAAACCTCCTGACAACTTCATAACCGATCAGGATGGTGCAATGAGGCAGTCAATACAGAGCATCTTTCCAACCACCATGCATCGATGTTCTCGATGGCACATCATGAAGAAGGCATGGGAAAAAGTTGGTTGGTTGTTGTGCCGCAATCCAGGGCCCTCTGATGATTTCAACTACTGTGTTGACTTCAGCTTCACTCCAGACGAGTTTGAATAGAATTGGGCTGGGTTAATGATGAAGTATGAGGCTATGACACACAGACACACACACACACACTTTGAGAAGTTGTACGAATACATGTCAACTTGGGTGCCGTGCTACTTCAAACACAGGTTCTTCCCCTTCCTGCAGTCTACACAGTGTAGTGAGGGGTTCAACGCCGTCCTAAAAAGATATGTGAACCCACACAACTCGATGCTGAACTTCTTCAAGCAATATGAAAAAAATTCAGAACCACATCCTTGCCAAGGAAGGCTGGAATGATTACAGGACAGAACACCTTGAGATTGAGTTGTGGTCTAAATTCCCAATAGAGAAGCAAGCTTACAAAACCTACACTAGGGACCTTTACCGCAAGTTCAGAGAAGAGCTTGAGCTGATTGGACATTATAATGCGTTCCAAGTTGGTGCTGATATTTTTGAGCTCAGACCGAACTAGGAATTTGTTGCCAAATATGGTTCTCAAAACTACTTGGTGCAGGCAAGGGTGGAGGAGGGTTCCTATTTGTCTGAGTGCTGTAAAATGGACAAGGACGGCATCCTCTGTTGCCACATCCTCAAGGTGTTCACCCATATTGGAGCTGATGTCATCTTTGGAAAGGTACACGCTAAGACGGTGGACACCTCTTGTTGTTGTACCTAGTGCTGTAGGAGTCGGGTATGAGCAACCGGATGAAATGCCTCCTCAATCAAAGAAGCAGATAAGGGAGAGGAACATGATATACGATTTTCGGAAACTAGCAAAGTTTGCGAGTGGTTCTGATGCAGCACAAGCTATTGTATACAAGCATATGCGCGCAGCACGTACTGAGATCGGCCACCTGAACAAGTCCAAAAAAAAGAAAAAACGGCTGCTGCTATGAGTCCATCAGATGATGGTAACCCTCGAGGACCTCCTCCACCTCCAAGCCTAGGCCCTACACGGCATGCTCCGCCACCTCCTCCCCCGCCTGGCCCAACAAGTGGTGGCCTGCGTGCTCCTCCCAATGGCCCTATAGGGAGTACTCATGGGCCTCATCATCCAGGTAATTACTTGCCCAACACCCCATCTAACTAGGTGTGTGATTTCAGTTGCACACATCATGGTGCCCAGTTGCACAAAACATGCTACCCAGTTGCGCACGCTATGTTAGTTCGAGCATCAAGATAAACAACTAACTGGTTTTTCCTGTTCTGGCTATAGTTGATGGCAACCCTCGAGGACCTTCTCCACCTCCAGGCCCTACACAGCATGGTCCTCGACCTCCTCCCCCGCCTGGCCCAACAAGCAAGGGCCCGCGTGCTCCTCCCAATGGCCCTACAGGGAGTACTCAGGGGGCTCGTCATCCAGGTAATTACCTGCCCCAACTCCCCAAGCAAGTGTGTGTGTGATTTTAGTTGTGCACATCACGGTGCCCAGTTGCACAGAACAGGCTACCCAGTTGTGCGCGCTCTGTTAGTTCGGGCATCAAGACAAACTAACTAACTTGCTTTTTCCTGTTCTGGCTACAGGTGATTACCACCCAAGTGCCATGACGGGTCGTGCTACTACAGGTTTTCTTTTAAACTTAATTTGCACACAACAACCAGTTAGTTGCACAGCATAAGTTGTGTGGTTGCAGATAACATCAGTCGTGTTTGCGCGGAAAAAAAACTAAACTTTTTATATGATTATTCCACAAGTGATCAAACACAAGCTCGTGATGGTCCTGCCCCGTTGGAGGCTGCATCCCAGGCACAAACCTAAGATGATTTTGTGCCTAGGGATCCTCCAAGGTCTACTACAAAGGGTAGGGCGAAGAGTCGACGGTACAAATCGGTGCTGGAGCTACACCCAAAGAAGAAAAACAAATGCAGCCACTACCAATCTACAGAGCACACTGTTGGTGTGTGTCCACTCAGGCTGTTGTGATTCTCTTGTATTATTTGTATCAAAAAAGGGAAAAGGGAAAATAAGGATGGTTTTTGGCCGCAATTTAGGGGCCAAAAGTTGAAACATTCAGCAACTATGCTTTCTCCTCTCTAAGTTGTTTTCCTTGAATTAGTTAATGCACTGTGTAAAAATGGTTGCTATTTGTGCCTTTGTTGGCAAATCGTTTAATATTTAGTTGTCGAACAATTGTGTGCCCAGTTCTCATAATGTGTGAACAAAAGTGATGACATTGAGTTGCAATAGAATTACTACTAATATGCAACTACAAAATGTTTATAAAAATTGTGCAAACCAGCAAGGCATCGAAAAATAGGGCAAAGAATAAAAAGGAGTACTGACCTAGTCCTTTTCGATTCTCAGCAACTTCCTCCATGGGGCGGAGTTGTGCGTGCTGGTGACCCAATCATATGCCAGTTTCTTCCTGATGTTGAGTACTTCCTTGGTCTCATAGTTGGGCAGTAGGCTCCAATACAAAAAAAGACACATCCGTGACATTTTGGGCCGAACGAATTTTTTTCCTGTCATACTTATGACACTTCTATGACGATAATTGTGACAAAACCCGGTATCATCATAGATGTGGTGGGCTCCTACTTCTATGACAAAAAATCATGACAGAAAATGGGCTTTTCGTCCTGTGCGGGCCGGAGATGCAGCTGAATGACATTCTTTGGGTCGTCCATGACGGAAAAAACTATGGTAGAAGCGAGGGCGAGGAAAAATTTGGCGCGTTCCCGGTTACGGTGGGTGGTCGGGGCTGAGCGATGCGCGTTTCTCTTGTACACGTACGTGCGTCTGTGCGAGGCGTTGGCTCTAACTGAGCCCGAGCGAGGCGTTGGGCTCGAACTAAACCCGAGTGATTGCACTGCAGGCTATGCGTTACTAAACCCGAGCAATCGATCAATGGCTGTTAACTAAACTTGATTAAGCGATTCCTTCGCTACTGCTGCTAACGCCGATCGATGCTGCCTCTAGATGAACATTGAGCGTTGCAGGGGGGGGTTTGGATGAACAGTGAGAAGTGGGGGTGGATGAACAGGACCCCGTGGCGTTGCCTCTGGATGAACAGGACCACGATCGATCGAGCCGGTTGGGGCTAGATGAACAGGACCCCGTGGAGGGCTGGATGAACAGGACGACCCCGTGGAGGGCTGGATGAGCGATGAAGCGGTGGAGGGTGGATGAACAATAGCCCGTGGAGGGGTGGTTGAATAGGAGCCCGTGGAGAGGGGTGGTTGAACAGTAGCCGGTGGAGTAGTGCGCGGTGGAGGCTAGATGAACAAGAGCTCGTGGATGAATAGGAGCAGGTGGAGGCTGGAGGAGGTCGATGGTGGATGAACAGTATCCCGTGGAGGCTGGAGGAGGTTGACGGTGGAGATAAACAGTATCCCTGGTGTCCCGTTTTGCAGTACGCCACACCCCTCCCGATGAATAGGACCCCATTTCGACCGTAGCGCTCCAACACAAGTCCGTTTCGTTCGTTTTGTGGTACGCCACACCCCTCCTGATCAACAGGACCCCCGTTTCGACGGTAGGAGGTCCGTTTCCTCCGTTTTGCGGTACGCCGGACACCTCCCGATGAACATGATCCCGTTTCGAACATGACCGGTGGAACACAAGGCCGTTTCCTCCGTTCTGCGGTACGTCAGGCCTCGTTTCCATCGCTTGTTCCGTCCAAGCCCTCCCGATGAACACGACGACGCATTCCGTTCCGACCCAGCCGGTTGGCTCCCCATGAACACGACGACGACGCTGTTTCTCCATTCCGACCCAGCCATGTACACGAGCCCTGGCCGTACGTATGCGCGAGTAGGCATTCGAGACCCTGCCCGTATGTACACATACGTGGCCGTATTTTCTTTCTTGCACACTGGCCGCTGTACGTACGTGTACATGCTACGTGCGCGCCTCTACTACGACACGTGCGCGCCTCTACATCCACCAGTATGTACGTACACATTCGCGACCAGAATGACAACACTACGTACGCTTCGACCAGGTGGGTCCCGACTGTCAGGCACTTCCTTGCATGCGAAGATGTAGCTGGTGGGTCCGAGCTGTCAGGGGGGCGAATCATTTTTTTGCCCCGAACGCACTTGCTTACGTGTGAAGATGTAGCTGGTGGGTCCCAGCAGTCAGGGGGAAACGTTTTTTCGCAAAATATGGTGGCCCATCCGGTGGGTCCCTGCTGTCAGGTGGAGGAATAATTATTTTGCGCATAACAAGGAGGTACTTCCTTGCTGCCGCCGTGGACCTAGCTGTAAGCCTCTCCACGTACAGTCCACGTTCGATGGAAGCCGTTCCTTGACCACGTTGACCACGCCGTTCCGAGAGCACCAGGGCGGTGGACGACGGCGAGGCCTAGGAAGGGGAGGATGCGGAGACGGGGAAGACACGGCAGTGGATGCCCATGCGTAGAGGAGTATGAGGGTTCACTGGTTCGGCTGCGGTGTGAGGCTGCTGTCGCCGCAGAATAACAGGGGGTGTGGGTGAGTAGAGGGATGGCCTGGCCAGCGGTGGGAGTAGTAGGGGGCGGTGAGGCCTCCGCGGCATCACAACCGGCCACGGGAGGCAGGAGCACGCGGCACGACCAGCGCTGGTTTGGGCGGCTGGAGCAAGAAGACCAGAGGTTGAAGAAGCACTACAACCGTTGGATGAACATCGTACAGTAACAGGAGCTAGAATCGTTCATATTGACTAAGTTGACAAAACCCTCCGTCCCGTCAACTTGGTAGGCCCACAAGTCAGCCTCCAAGTATGCTGGTTTCCAGCTGGCAGGGGGAGTATTCATTTTTTTGTGCGTAATAAGGAGGCACTTCCTTGCGTGCGAAGATAGCTGGTGGGTCCGACATGTCAGCGGGGGGCACATTTTTTCGTGAAATACAGAGGCCCTTCCGGTGGGTCCCAGATGTCAGGTGGAGGAATCATTATTTTGCGCGTAATAAGGAGGCATTTCCTTGTGTGCGGCCGTGGACCCAGCTGTCAGCCTCTCCACGCACAGTCTACTTCCGATGGTGTTGTTCATTGACCACGGTGACCACGCCGCGCCGAGCGCATCCAAGGTGGTGGACGATGGCGAGGCCCCGGACAGCAACGAGCTGGAGATGGGAAGACGCGGGAGTAGAGTCGCAAACGGAGAGGTGTACGAGGGTTAACTGGTTCTAGTGCGGTGTGGTTCGGCAGTCGATGGAGAAGAACACGAGGTGTGGAGGGGTGGAGGGATGGCCTGGCCAACAGTGGAGTAGCGCTTCATAGCGAAGCGTGCTAAGCAGAGATGCTAGCAGCAAGAGGCGGGAGGTGGTTCCGGCGGCTCTAGAGAAAGAAGACGAGAGATTGAAGATGGATGCCGGTCGTTGGATGTAAATCCAACGGCTAACATGTCAGAATCATTTGTTGACTAAATTGACAACGACTTGCGTTGGCTTCGACCTATTGGCCCACATTTCAGCCTCCAAAAATGTGGCACGTATTCAAACCATCTTTTCAGAATTTACAGTCTTTTTTTTGTGTGGTAGAATTTACAGACAATTTGATCTTTTTTTTGAATTACAGCCATTAGCTGGGCTGGGTGAACAATTAATGTAGTGTACATGCGGCCCATTTATTTTATTTCCTAAAAAATTACAGGACATTTGCACTTTATCTAGATACATGATTTTGCTGGGCTGATTCTAATTATAATGTTGGGTTGGGCCAGCAATGTTATCAAAAAATAAAAAGGGCTGAGCATTTTGTTATAAATATATTTAAATAATAAGTGATATTATTACATTCGTCCTTAAATCTTACCAAGCTTTTGTACACAATCACTAGGATTTTCGTGCCAAAACAATCCAGGATTTTATTTGTTAAGAAATTATTTTTATAAGTTAATAAGATGTGGTATATTGTTTTCTTACATATGTAAGTATCTATTAAATATATGATGAAAATAAAAATAATACATAATAACATATAAAATAATTTAAATATATATAATATAGTTAGAAGGGAAACATAAGTTGTACCTGGCGTTCCTATTCTTATATAGAAAAATAGAACAGACCTCTGTGTTTTCTTCAAAAAAATACATAAATTGGGCTGCCAAAAATAAAACCTCGGATGGGAGGTCCATAGGTCGGTCGATACATAACACCCCTAAGAAAATACAAACAGGCCCTCCCATCCGAGGTCGTGGGCTGCGCATGTTAAAAATGAAAGCCTAGACGGGGCAGCCCAAAACCACGTCCAACACTTGCCAAAACTTCGTCCCTCGTTTTCTCTGTGTTTCGCACACTCGACATTGTGTGGGCATTTTGACTATGCATCATATGAAGATGTGCTATGCATGAATGTTGATCAGCATGATGTTAACTGGCTGGTAGTTCCATTTTCGACCATGAATAAAACTTCCAACATGATGTTAACCCTGTTTGAAAAGGCCGTGTTAATATAAATGCTCGCCTCAAAGTTGCAGTTTCTTATCTGAAACTGAACTTGCGCTTTCTTATTTGGAACTGAAACTTGCAGTTTGTTCTAAATCTACACTTTTATACTCCTATGAAACTACATTTTTAGGTGCTAAAATAGATCTCTAGAATTCATAAAATTCTTCATATGCTCAATACTGCAAATCTGAAATTCAAAAGACATTCATATCTGAAAGTATTCTCAAAATACACAACACAAAACACAATTCACAACCTGCAAATACTGACAACCCTAAGCTCCTCCTCACAATTCACAATCTGCCCGACTATTGGGCTGGGGGGTGGGGGGCAGCCCCCTCCTATTCCTCGGCAGCTGACAGCCGCCCCGTGAGACGATGTGAACAACGAGGGAGACAATGGCGGGGAAGCGTCGGGCCAACTGCTTTTCTCCTCTTGCAGTTGGGTTTGGTCGATGAAGACTCCACCGGCTCGCTCTGGCAGGACACCCTCACAAACGGCACCCTGCAGATGCTCGATCCTTCAATCTCTGGTGGATGCTCCATCTGGGATCGATACTCCCACCACCGCTCCCTCACGATCGGATTCGGTGAATCTGTTTGCTCCATGGCCCAGAGGAGCAGCTCTATGTACTCCGGCGCGACACCCTCCAGGAGTATCACCGCCTTTTCGCTCTGTTGCAGATATTTGGCCATGGATGTCACCGTCGCCGCTAGTTGGTCCTTGTTGTCAAACCAAGATTGTATGTCCAACATCCTGGCAAGCTTCACAAGGTCGCCGTCTGCGATCCTCACGTACCGGTTGTACTCCTCCATCGATCTACTTCTCCACAGCACCTTCACCCACCGGTAGTGGTTTTTGAATGGAAGAGGAGAGGAGCAGCGCTGGTTTTGTATTAGAACAGGAGAGGAGCGACGCTGGTTTTGGACTGGAACAGGAGAGCAGGGGCGGTGGTTTTGAAATGGAAGAGGAGAGGAGCGGCGCTGGATTTAGATTGGAACAGGAGAGGAGCGGCGGTGGTTTAAGAGGAGAAGAGCGGAAGAGCGGCGCTGGTCTTCGAAGTATTTTTTTGTTGGTTTATGATTTTGGGTCAAAGTTTGACCACGATCAGACGTGACAAGCAAAATGTGAATGCATGTCACCAAAAATTGTATCGTTTGGTTCGTATCTGAATGTACTTTCAAATTATACTATTTTTGCAACGTATAACACATATTTGATGTGCGAAAATCATGGTCAATTGTGGACCAAAATAAAAGGGAGACTAGTTAATGTGGGGTCGCTTTCTTAATTGAAGGTTAAATTGATTTTGATTTTGATCCAGCCACAGCGCGCCGGCCCTCTCGCCCAATCCTAAATCGCTGCCGCGCGCTCCTCTCCCTCTTCTCCATTGCAAAACCACCTCCTCTCCTCTCCATCATCTCCATACCAAAACCACCATCTCGCATCTCCCTCTTCTGATCTTCTCCATTGCAAACCACCTCCTCTCCTCTCCACCATCTCCATTCGAAAACCACCCCCTCTCCTCTCCATCATCTCCATTCCAAAACCACCGTCTCGCCTCTCCCTCTTCTGATCTTCTCTCCATTGCAAAACCACCTCCTCTCCTCTCCATCATCTCCATTCCAAAACCACCTCCTCTCCTCTCCCTCTTCTCTATTGCAAGACCACAGACTCTCCTCCCATCTTCCAAAGCTAGCACCGACCACCTGTAAGCGACATCTATGGAGAGGATGCAATGATGGAGTCAGCAGACACGGCGGCGACTGTGCAAAGTTAGCTAGGTTGAAGGAGATCCTTAGTCGGTTTGACAATGAGTGGGAGATTTCGAGGACGGTGCGGGCCATGTGGCAATGTATGCGAAAGAGCGAGACGGCGGCGATGAGGGTGGCGATGTACATGTACTCCTCGGCTGCAGTCATGCCGGAGTCCTCCGAGTTCATCGAGTATCTCCTATGGGTGATGGAGCAGACAGATTCGCCCGAGGCGACAGTCAGGCGGAGGTGGTGGGCATACAGGTCGAAGGTCGAGCACCCAGAGGATAATGAATCGATCGAGTATGGTGTGCCATTCGTGAGGGTGCAGGGCCAACCGGAGCCACAGGAGTATTCGTTCTCCCACCGCAAGAGGAGGCCGGATGGCGCGACGTCGCTTCCCCGCCGTTCTCCACGGTTCCCTCGACACTCCCCTCGTTTCAACATCGGCGGTAGGGTTTAAGGAAAGCTTCGCACTAACCTAATCTTCCACCTGCTCATGCTTACAATCAGTGTGACAGCTAATGAAAATCATGCTTACAATCATTCTCCGAGTACTACGCCAATCACCCTAAAATAGCTCTGGACCTTTGGGTCAAAGTTGTGACACAATGTACAAATAAAGAAAAATAGATTGGTGCTTCTTTCAGAAAAGAGTACTCCCTAGAAAACTGCCAATATAAGCTACTAGTATTTGGTTAGAGGATTTGCTGCCTAGAAAGATCCGTCCACAGAGAGCGCCACACATCCAACTGGTGGTGGTGGATGCCAATGCGTGCATGCAGCATGGTTAGTGTCGGTAATTTTTACTTGGCACACCTTGCACTCTGCATATATGCCGGTTCCATACGTACATTTGTGCAGTTCCACCAAAATGCAGCTGAATAACCCTGTTTGCACAGGTAATGAAAAAACGTGATTACATTATAGTGGCACTAGTTGATGACACACACAAAATAAATATAAGAAAATATTGCGATAGTATCATAGTATGCCATGCTGCGAGGGTGAGATGGGCCTCATGACGCCTCATACTGATCGCCTCATCTTGGACATCGTCCCAAGTCTCCCAGATACACCTTACGCCAAAGGATGAACATCAGTGTATATCAGTAGTACAAGGAGGCGCCTTGAGACATTCAAATCTCTATTTGTGTACATATCAACTAAAATTAAGCACCCCAGTTTGTAGAAACGCTTAAACATTAACAATGGGACTAGTTGATGAAACATACTTTAATAAAGAGAAGCACTTTCTTTATCTACATTGGAAATGAAATGATAGAGATGACACTCGCTCTATTTTAACTTTATTATTACTTCATTTTATCAGTGACACTAGGGTCGAGCAGGTGGCAAACGAGGTGTACCGTGCGTCGCAAGGATGGAGGCCGGGGGTGCTTAGACTGGGATGCTGAAGCTGGCTCTTTCATTCACCAACATGGATGATTCAATTCATGGGACCTTTTGGTGCAGTTCACCTAAAATGAAGCAATGTCCCGTGAGCTAGCAGCTTCTTCTTCAAAAAAATTTTAAGAAAAGGGCTCCAGCCCCGGTTCCATTTCCATCAGAAAACGAAACCCACAGAGCTTCTTCTTCATTAGTTGCAATAAAATTGAGCAACATCTAGGTTGGTTGTGAAGCTCCTGGAATGCTCAACTATAATTTGGATATCATTTGTGCAGTTCAACTAAGATCGAGCGTGGAATGTATATCTCTGTTTGCACAAAAATGGTGGAAAGGAGGGTGACTAACAAGTGATGAAACATGCATCAAATGAAAAGAAGCATGTTCCTTATCTGAATGGCAATCCTACAAGGACAGTAGCAATTTCAAAAGCAGTGGCATTGCTAGATATTAGTGTGGGCATTAGGATTAACTATGACAACCGTTAAATACGACATTACTTTGGGCATGGGAGAGTAGGCGGACCAGGACAGTTGCATTTCTAACAAAAAGAACCAACTTATCTTAATGGGAAATTTTAGCAGGACATGTAAAGAAGTGCCATTGATTCATATTCTGGAGGCATTACATTGAAAACAACATTGGTTTAACGTGTCCTTACTTTTAACAAAGGCGATCGCTACATTTTACCAAAGTGGCATTACATAAGAGTGGCTCGGGGCAACAAACATCAGAATAGGATATCTGGGTTGGTCCCATTTTTGTTCGATATAGCCACCTTATACTGTGTGAGGCTAGCAAATCTAGTGCTGGACTTACTCTGTTGACTTGTCCCCCAGTCCCCACTTTCTTTCCTTTTTCAACCAATAGATCGGGTTTATATTGAGTTTGTACTGCGTTTCCCTTTATTTCCCTATTAGACCTAGAGACCAGTTGGATAGTCAGTCTCTGCTACTTTTCGCCCCGATTATTTCCTCTTTCGACCAAGTCCTAGATTCAGGTAACAAATCCTCCCCCACCCCCACCCCCTTTATTCCTTGTTTGAACCAAGTAGTACTAGATTCGAGTGCATGACCTAGTTTTACCTCTTAAACGTAAAAAAAATTAGGTGGTTTTCGAAACAGCCGATCGATCCTATCTACGAGGGGGCCTGAGAAATAGTAAAAGTTACAAATGCAGCAATGTTAGGAGCTCGGGAAGTAGAGCAAGGCCGGTTTCGAAGGAAGTTATACCTGATGGTCGCCGGGATGTCGCTAGGTGGGCGGTGGGAGGCCGGATCTGCCCACACTACGACAGCGAGGAAGAAGGGGTCGGAGGCCCTCCCTCGCCAGTGTGCTTGGGAGAGAATGGCAAGGCAGGCTGATCAGGGCCGCGCCCAGTGATGGTAAGAGCCGTCGCCGAGGACGACCGCGTGAACGTTGCACCTTCTCACCTTCCCCGGCAGAGAGGATCCGGCTGGATCTGTGACCAACGGTGAGTAGAGAGAGAGAGAGTGTGTGTGTGTGGCCACCGCTATCGTGTTTAGATCTAGAGAGGCCGAGATAGTGTGAAGAGAGCAACACTAGCAAGCAAGCGCGGAGGCTCCTGCCTATATAGTGGAGTAGTACTTAGTTTTCTTTTGTCTACCGGAGCCAACTTGACCTCGTCAATGACTGTCGAGAAGTCTTCATGCACGTGGCCCGGAGGCGCAGTTGTCGTCATTTTGATCTGAAGCGTCGGATTATAACATATAACACGAAAAAATGCCACATGACAAGAAATCATAACCTCAACGCCCAAAGGAGACAACATGAATCCCGACGGACAAACTAGACGAGGAACAAAGCTCAAATTGAAGATAAACTCGTAGAAAAGGGGTCCGTCGATAGATGTCCTAATTAACATAGCCGGCTTGACCTAGATGGCACCCGAGTAGTCACTGTTCGTGCATGTGCCCCCAATGACTAGCCCATCTCATTTGTCGCTGTTTAACCCTCGCAGTGATCCGAAGCACATGACACATAATTTTGCGAGATGACAAGAAACCTTTTTTTAGATTTCTCACCACAACTACAGCCATGTACATCACAGCATGCACGATATGTAGACGATAGCCAATCCAGGCGTGTCTGCTGGAGTCTGGTCACATGCATGGACGAACTGATCTTCCGTGTCTTGCAGGGATCGTCCAGGCACCAACGTAGTACAACACTTATCTAGTACTATCGCTCGTCTCCCTCTTCTATTAAGTCACCCGACTTGCGGGGCCGAGGAGTGTGCCCATGGTCAGTTCTCAATTGCCGTCCCACATGTGTGTGCAAACGCAATATGACGCGCGTTCCATTCGGAGAGCAGCGTGCCAGACCGACCGACTGTCTGGGGTGCGACGCGAATGCGACGGGCGTGCTGTATACTCCGTACATGTGTACCGCCGTTTTCTCGAGGCTTTGCTCCATGGCGCGAGTGCAATACATGGATACGAAATTAGTATTTGTATACTATTTAAAAGTCGAGGGCGGGGCTTTTCCTCCCCGGTAGGCGGCGGGACAGTTCCGCCTAGTCGGTTCGACAGAGACGCGAGAAAACGAGGGAGTAGGCTGCTGCAAACGTAGGGCTGTGTGATTTGACAGCGAGTTAGTGCTGGACAGGTGGGGCCCAATGATTTGACTTTCCATTATCATTTTAACTGCGGCGCTACGACCGGCGTGAGTCTCCCGATTCCTAACCACCTCCATACAGGTGCCTCTCCCAATGCTCCACCATGTAGTAGAGGTTGGCTCTTGCATGAGAGCCCACTTCTCCACTTTTTCCTTGCCTCTCATTCCTCCACATATGCAAAAATGCCATGTAAAGCGCACTATTTTACTTACTTGCTCCTACAGGTGCTTAAGCTTGCCACATAGGCATAAAGTCTGATGTGGCAAGTTAATCAAGAAGAGAGAGACTAGTTTGGTGACCCAAGGAAGAAACGGTGCTAAGCGCGTGTACCTAGGTGGAAAGACAATTTTGAGTCTATAGCTAATTAAATTAAGCAAACTTAGCAACACCATTTCATTGGAAGAGGTCACTCCTTGGCAAATGCAATAAATACTAGTACTCCCTGTGTCCCATTATATAAGAACGTTTTTGACACTACACTAGTAGTGTCAAAAACGTTCTTATATTATGGGACTGAGGGAGTACAAAGAAACAGATAGAGAGGAGTAAAAAAAATACACTTATAGCCAACCTCGTTGTAGTATGAGTGACTAAGTGATGACTATGTATGACATGCCAACATCAGATAGCCTAACGCACCGTGTTAAATCTCCAAGGGCGCGACCACGCAAGCGACGCGACGGTCGTGGTAGGCGCGATCGTGATACGGGCTGCTGGCAGCCCTTGGATCTGAAATCAAACGGTCGCATGCTAAGTCGCTGAAAATTTGCAGAATAACCCTCCAGGATAGGATATTCACCCATAGGTCTAGAATCACGCCAAAACCGTTCGATCTTCAATCCAAGGGCTCTCGGAAGCCCATATCATGGGAGAATGGAAAGCCACTACCCTGCCGTTCGCACGCTGGCAGTTCGCTCCTACTCGTCCCCGCACGTCCTTTAATACTACGGCGGTTCGCTCCTAGTCGTCCCGTCCATTCACATTAGTACATTACGGCAGTTCCACTAATCCTAACCCTCCTCCCAAATCCATGGCATCCCAAATCTCCCCGATCGGCGGTGAGTACAAGGTTAGAACCATCATCGGCGATGAGTTCGACGTCATCTACACCCGTTCTTCCGCGACGGTGAAAGGATGCCTTTCTCGCTTCAGACGCATGTTCGAAGACTCAGATGATGAGTGGGTCATTGGGCTAGATGTTGAGTACATCATACCGTGGTACGAGAGAAGGATCTAAAGGACGAAGAGAGGAAGAAGCCCGCCGTGATCTAGGTTTGCGTGCATGACTTATGCTTGGTCTACCACATATGCCATGCCGACGTTGAGTGCCGTGGATTTTAAGGACTTCCTCGAGAGCAACCTAGTCAAATTCACATCAGAGACTTTGGTAACGACAAAGAAGTCCTGCATCGGATAGGCCTCCTTGTAGGAAACACCTTCGACCTCAAAAAGAATCATTTGGTGTCCTCTCGTCACCTTTCACGCCGACCGGCAGGAGCCATGGTTCATCCTTCGTACGGTAAACTGGAGAAACCTCCATACACATTTCATCGTCATGCATGGCAGCGGAATGTACTAGATATAGACCACATCCAGTATGCTGCAATGGATGGCTACCTTTGTTTCAATATCTACAGGGGTTGGATGAAGAGCAACAGCCAAGTTAGCGGTTCAAGCAAAGAAGTATCGGCCAAGAGGAAGAGGGACAAGGACGAAGTCGAGGACGTGGACGAGGACTCCGAGTAAGGTGGCAGTGTCGTTTCTCATGGTGGTTCTAATGCAGTGTCTACCGGAATAGTTGCAAAGTTTAATTTCAGGTGTGCTTAATTTATTTTGAGGGGTGTGTTGTGCTGAGCCCCCAGCAGAACTATGTTATGTTTCTTCTTGTTACTTTCACTCTTGATGAAGTACATACTAGTATTTCTTACATTTCATCTTTTAGTTGGTATAGTACTACCACTGCTTTCTTCACATTATATACGTACAATATATATGGCCAACATCATATAGCCAGCAGTTTAGTTGTCAAAGAATTTTGTGGTGCTTAGTTTTGTCAAAGAATTCTAGGGTGCTTAGTTTTATTTGAGGGTGGGTTGTGCTGGACACCATTATTGTGACTAGCCTTTTAATAGTACTATATGCATAATTTGGCTTTAGTGCTCTCTATATGTACCACCTTTTTATTATTTCAAGTTTTGCTCCATGGCGCAATCCATCGATACTACTACTGTACAAAAGTATACATTTTTTAAAAGGCTAGAGGGCGGGGCAGTCTAGCTTGGTCGGTTTCACGAGAGGCGAAGGCCTTTGTGATTTGACGGCTCATTACTGCTGGAAGCCGGGGCCTTGTGATTTGACTGTTCGTATAAATGCGCCAACGACCTGATCGAGGAGGAGCAAAGAACCGTGCGGTATACTCAAGTTTTCCACTGGAGTAGTACTGCGACGGAGGAGCACGAAACACGGCAGCCTAGTGCCATATGGCGATAAAAAATGATCTAATTTGCTAGTCATCTCATTGTTAGCATTATTCTATTCATTCCCTCAAAAAAACAAAAAACCATTGTTCTATTCATGCCTCGCAGAGAACTTGACATGTGCGGTGAAACACCCGAAGCAAAAGATGAAACACAGCATCAAAAGAAGAAGGAAGATTATCACCCCAAATGATCTAATTCGCCGCGGAGTTGTAACTGCTACTTCATCGCCACCACGACGTCCATCTCCTTGCGCGTCTCCTCCGCCATCTTCTTCATTTTGTCCATGACGTGGGATTTCTCGACGCGAGCCTTCACCATCTGTTCCACGGCCGCATTACGTACCTTGACAGCAACCGGGTGCTCGATGCGGAGCTTCGCCAACTCCTCCTTCTTTTCCATGACGAGGGCCTGCAGCATCTTCATCGAGGAACTACTATTCTCATGCAGCTTCTTCCAGCCGGCGTTCTTCTCCTTCAACAGGTCGATCTCGTGGCAGAGCTTCGCCTTGTCCTCCTGAAGTCGCAGGATTTCGCCGGTCGCCTTCTTCTCCGAGGCAATGCTCTTCTTCAGCAGCATCACCAAGCCGGCGGTCAACTCCCCCTGCTGATTGAGCTCAGCGGGCATGTCGTCAAGGCTCTCCTTCAGCAACTCCGTCAAGCCTTGGATGAACTCCTTCTGCTTATTGAGGTGCTTATTGAGCTGATCGGGCATGCCGTCGAGGCATAACGACTCCAGCTCCGCCGGCTCGGCATGTTCTCCTCCACGGCTAGGGCGCTCCTGGGAGCCATCGCCTGCCCGTGAGAGATCTTTCGAGGTCTCTGCGTGGCGGCGAGCCTTCTTTTTTTCAGCAGCCTTGGTTGCCGCTCCCTTGTTACGAGTAGTTCTCAACCTAGAGCTCTGCTCACCGGCCATGGCAACGACGGACGAAGAAGAAGCACTTATGAGGAGGAAAGGTAGAGTAATTTTCGGTTAGGTAGTTCCCCTTTTTATAACTTAAGTACTAGCACTAGTAGTACTAATACCTGTTGGAAATATGCCCTAGAGGCAATAATAAAAGGATTATTATTATATTTCCTTGTTCATGATGATTGTCTTTTATTCATGCTATAATTGTATTATCCGGAAATCGTAATACACGTGTGAATACATAGACCACAATATGTCCCTAGTGAGCCTCTAGTTGACTAGCTCGTTGATCAACAGATAGTCATGGTTTCCTGACTATGGACATTGGATGTCATTGATAACAGGATCACATCATTAGGAGAATGATGTAATGGACAAGACCCAATCCTAAGCATAGCACAAGATCGTGTAGTTCGTTTTGCTAGAGCTTTTGCAATGTCAAGTATCCTTTCCTTAGACCATGAGATCGTGTAACTCTCGGATACCGTAGGAGTGCTTTGGGTGTACCAAACGTCACAACGTAACTGGGTGACTATAAAGGTGCACTACCGGTATCTCCGAAAGTGTCATTGGGTTGACACGGATCGGACTGGGATTTGTCACTCCAGACACGAAGAGGTATCACTGGGCCCACTCGGTAATGCATCATCATAATGAGCTCAAAGTGACCAAGTGTTTGGTCACGGGATCATGCATTACGGTACGAGTAAAGTGACTTGCCGGTAACGAGATTGAACGAGGTACTCGGGCAAGTAACATACCGATTGACAAAGGGAATTGTATACGGGGTTGCTTGAATCCTCGACATCATGGTTCATCCGATGAGATCGTCGAGGAGCATGTGGGAGCCAACATGGGTATCCAGATCCCGCTGTTGGTTATTGACCGGAGAGCTGTCTCGGTCATGTCTACGTGTCTCCCGAACCCGTAGGGTCTACACACTTAAGGTTCGGTGACGCTAGGGTTGTATGAATATGAGTATGCAGCAAACCAATAGTTGTTCGGAGTCCCGGATGAGATCCCGGACGTCACGAGGAGTTCCGGAATGGTCCGGAGGTAAAGAATTATATATAGGAAGTGCTGTTTCGGCCATCGGGAGAGTTTCGGGGGTCACCGGTATTGTACCGGGACCACCATAAGGGTCCCGGGGGTCCACAACGTGGGGCCACCTACCCCGGAGGGCCCCGTGGGCTGAAGTGGGGAGGGAACCAGCCCCTGGTGGGCTGGTGCGCCCCCCCTTGGGCCCCCTGCGCCTAGGGTTGGAAACCCTAGGGGTGGGGGGCGCCCCACTTGCCCTTGGGGGGCAAGCCTTCCCCCTTGCCCCCCCCCATCTAAATGGGATCTCGAGGGGCCGCCCCCCCAGGGGGCCTATATAAAGGGTGGAGGGAGGGAAGCCGCACCCCAAGTCTTGGCGCCTCCCTGTCCCCTGCTACACCTCTCCTTCTCGCAGAAGCTCGGCGAAGCTCTGCCGAACCCTGCTGCATCCACCACCACGCTGTCGTGCTGCTGGATCTTCATCAACCTCTCCCTCCTCCTTGCTGGATCAAGGCGCGGGAGACGTCATCCGCTCCGTACGTGTGTTGAACGCGGAGGTGCTGTCCGTTCGGCACTTGGTCATCGGTGATTTGGATCACGACGAGTACAACTCCCTCAACCCCGTTCACTTGAACGCTTCCGCTCGCGATCTAAAAAGGTATGTAGATGCACCCCAATCACTCGTTGCTAGATGAACTCATAGATGGATCTTGGTGAAACCGTAGGAATTTTTTTTTCTACAACGTTCCCCAACAGTGGCATCATGAGCTAGGTCTATGCGTAGTTCTCTATTGCACGAGTAGAACACAATTTGTTTTGGGCGTAGATGTTGTCAACTTTTTTGCCATTACTAGTCTTATTTTGCTTCAGCGGTATTGTGGGATGAAGCGGCCCGGACCAACCTTACACGTACGCTTACATGAGACAGGTTCCACCGACTGACATGCACTAGTTGCATAAGGTGGCTAGCGGGGGTCTGTCTCTCCCACTTTAGTTGGAGCGGATTCGACGAAAAGGGTCCTTATGAAGGGTAAATAGAAGTTGACAAATCACGTTGTGGCTTTTTCGTAGGTAAGAAAACGTTCTTGCTAGAACCCTATTGCAGCCACGTAAAAGATGCAACAACAATTAGAGGACGTGTAACTTGTTTTTGCAGCAATTGCCTTGTGATGTGATATGGCCAAAAGTTGTGATGACTGATGAATGATATATTGTGATGTATGAGATCATGTTCTTGTAATAGGAATCACGACTTGCATGTCGATGAGTATGACAACCGGAAGGAGCCAGAGGAGTTGTCTTAATTATTGTATGACCTGCGTGTCATTGATTCAACGCCATGTAATTACTTTGCTTTATTGCTAAACCGTTAGCTATAGTAGTAGAAGTAATAGTTGGCGAGAAACTTCATGGAGACACGATGATGGAGATCATGATGATGGAGATCATGGTGTCATGCTGGTGACAAAATGATCATGGAGCCCCGAAGATGGAGATCAAAGGAGCTATATGATATTGGCCATATCATGTCACTACTATATAATTGCATGTGATGTTTATTATGTTTATGCATCTTGTTTACTTAGAACGACGGTAGTAAATAAGATGATCCCTTATAATAATTTCAAGAAAGTGTTCTCCTAACTGCGCGCCGTTGCTAAAGTTAAATGCTTAGAAGCACCACGTGATGATCGGGTGTGATAGATTCCTACGTTCACATACAACGGGTGTAAGACAGTTTTACACATGCAAAACACTTAGGTTAACTTGACGAGCCTAGCATGTACAGACATGGCATCGGAACACAAGAGACCGAAAGGTCGAACATGAGTCGTATGGAAGATACGATCAACATGGAGATGTTCACCGACGATGACTAGTCCGTCTCACGTGATGATCGGACACGGCCTAGTCGACTCGGATCATGTAACACTTCGATGACTAGAGGGATGTCAAATCTGAGTGGGAGTTCATTATATAATTTGATTAGATGAACTTAATTATCATGAACATTAGTCTAATATCTTTGCAAAATGTCTTGTAGATCAAATGGCCAACGCTTATGTCACCATGAACTTCAACGCGTTCCTAGAGAAAACCAAGCTGAAAGATGATGGCAGCAACTATTAGGACTGGATCCGGAACCTGAGGATCATCCTCATAGCTGCCAAGAAACAATATGTCCTAGAAGCACCACTAGGTGAAGCACCCATCCCAGAGAACCAAGACGTTATGAACGCTTGGCAGTCTCGTGCTGATGATTACTCCCTCGTTCAGTGTGGCATGCTTTACAGCTTAGAACCGGGGCTCCAAAAGCGTTTTGAGCAACATGCAGCATATGAGATGTTCGGGGAGCTGAAAATGGTTTTCCAAGCTCATGCCCAGGTCGAGAGATATGAAGTCACCGACAAGTTCTATAGTTGTAAGATGGAGGAAAATAGTTCTGTCAGTGAGCACATACTCAAAATGTGCAGGTTGCACAACCTTTGTCCCCACTGGACATTAACCTCCCGGACAAGGCGGTCATTGACATAATCCTTCAGTCACTCTCACCGAGCTACGAGAGCTTTGTGATGAACTACAATATGCAGGGGATGGTGAAAAATATTCCTGAAGTATTTTCAATGCTGAAGTCAGCAGAGGTAGAAATCAAGAAAGAACATCAAGTGTTGATGGTCAATAAAACCACTAAGTTCAAGAAGGGCAAGGGTAAGAAGAACTTCAAGAAGGATGGCAAGGATGTTGCCGCGCCCGGTAAGCCAGTTGCCGAGAAGAAGTCAAAGAATGGACCCAAGCCTGAGACTGAGTGCTTTTATTGCAAAGGGAAGGGTCACTGGAAGCGGAACTGCTCCAACACGTAGCGCATAAGAAGGCCGGCAACACTAAAGGTATATTTGATATACATGTAATTGATGTGTACCTTACCAGTACTCGTAATAACTCCTGGGTATTTGATACCGGTGCCATTGCTCATATATGTAACTCACAGCAGGAGCTGCAGAATAAGCGGAGACTGGCGAAGGACGAGGTGACGATGCGTGTCGGGAATGGTTCCAAGGTCGATGTGATCGCCGTCGGCACGCTACCTCTACATTTACCTATGGTATTAGTTTTAAACCTCAATAATTGTTATTTAGTACCAAGTTTGAGCATTAACATTGTATCAGGATCTCGTTTAATGCGAGAGGCTACTCATTTAAATCCGAGAATAATGGTTGTTCTATTTATATGAGAGATATGTTTTATGGTCATGCTCCGATGGTTAATGGTTTATTCTTAATGAATCTCGAACGTGATGTTACACATATTCATAGTGTGAATACCAAAAGATGTAAAGTTGATAATGATAGTCCCACATACTTGTGGTAATCGCCGCCTTTGTCACATTGGTGTCAAGCGCATGAAGAAGCTCCATGCTGATGGACTTTTAGAGTCTCTCGATTATGAATCATTTGACACATGCGAACCATGCCTCATGGGAAAAATGACCATCCGTTCTCCGGAACAATGGAGCGAGCAACCAACTTATTGGAAATCATACATACTGATGTGTGCGGTCCAATGAGCGTTGAGGCTCGCGGAGGATATCGTTATGTTCTCACTCTCATGGACGACTTAAGTAGATATGGGTATGTCTACTTGATGAAACACAAGTCTGAGACCTTTGAAAAGTTCAAGGAATTTCAGAATGTGGTAGAGAATCAACGTGGCCGAAAAATAAAGTTCTTACGATCAGATCGTGGAGGAGAATATTTAAGTCACGAATTTGGTACACACTTAAGGAAATGTGGAATCGTTTCACAACTCACGCCGCTGGAACACCTCGGTAATAACGGTGTGTCCGAACGTCGTGTCGCAGTCTATTGGATATGGTGCGATCTATGATGTCTCTTACTGATTTACCGCTATCATTTTGGGGATACGCTCTAGAGACAGCTACATTCACATTAAATAGGCACCGTCTAAATCCGTTGAGACGACACCGTATGAATTATGGTTTGGGAAGAAACCTAAGCTGTTGTTTCTAAAAGTTTGGGGATGCGATGCTTATGTCAAGAAACTTCAACCTGAAAAGCTCGAACCCAAGTCGGAAAATGCGTCTTCATAGGATACCCCAAGGAAACCATTGGGTATACCTTCTACCTTAGATCCGAAGGCAAGATCTTTGTTGCCAAGAACGGATCCTTTACGGAAAAGAGTTTCTCTCGAAAGGAGTAATTGGGAGGAAAGTAGAACTCGATGAAGTACTACCTCTTGAACCGGAAAGTAGTGCAGCACAGGAAAATGTTCTTGTGGTGCCTACACCGACTGGAGAGGAAATTAATGATGACAATCAAGGTACTTCAGATCAAGTTGCTACTGAACTTCGTAGGTCCACAAGGACACGTTCCACACCAGAGTGGTATGGCAACCCTGTCCTGGAAATCATGCTGTTAGACAACGGTGAACCTTCGAACTATGAAGAAGCGATGGCGGGCCCAGATTCCAACAAATGGCTTGAAGCCATGCAATCCGAGATAGGATCCATGTATGAAAAAAAAGTATGGACTTTGACAGACTTGCCCGATGATCGGCGGCGATAGAAAACAAATGGATCTTTAAGAAGAAGACGGACGCGGATGGTAATGTTACCATCTATAAAGCTCGACTTGTCGCTAAAGGTTATCGGCAAGTTCAAGGGGTTGACTATGATGAGACTTTCTCTCCGTGGCGAAGCTGAAGTCTGTCCGAATCATGTTAGTAATTGCCGCATACTATGATTATGAGATATGGCAAATGGACGTCAAAACGGCATTCCTTAACGGCTATCTTAAGGAAGAACAGTATATGATGCAGCCGGAAGGTTTTATCGACCCTAAGAATGCTAACAAGGTGTGCAAGCTCCAGCGATCCATTTATGGGCTGGTGCAAGCATCTCGGAGTTGGAACATTCGCTTTGATGAGATGATCAAAGCGTTTGGGTTTATGGAGACTTACGTAGAAGCCTGCGTTTACAAGAAAGTGAGTGGGAGCTCTGTAGCATTTCCCATATTATATGTAGATGACATACTTTTGATGGGAAATGATATAGAACTTTTGGACAGCATTAAGGCCTACTTGAATAAGAGTTTTCAATGAAGGACCTTGGAGAAGCTGCTTACAAATTAGGCATCAAGATCTATAGGGATAGATCGAGACGCCTCATAGGTCTTTCACAAAGCACATACCTTGATTAGATATTGAAGAAGTTCAAAATGGATCAGTCCAAGAAAGGGTTCTTGCCTGTATTACAAGGTGTGAAATTGAGCTCGGCTCAATGTCCGACCAAGGCAGAAGATATAGAAGAGATGAGTGTCATCCCCTATGCATCAGCCATAGGGTCTATTATGTATGCCATGCTGTGTACCAGACCTGATGTAAACCTTGCCGTAAGTTTGGTAGGAAGGTACCAAAGTAATCCTGGCAAGGCACACTGGACAGCGGTCAAGAATATCCTGAAGTACCTGAATTGGACTAAGGACATGTTTCTCGTTTATGGAGGTGATGAAGAGCTCATCGTAAAGGGTTACGTCGACGCTAGCTTTGACATAGATCTGGATGACTCTAAGTCACAAAACGGATACGTGTATATGTTCAATGGTGGAGCAGTAAGCTGGTGCAGCTACAAGCAGAGCGTCGCCGCGGGATCTACGTGTGAAGCGGAGTACATGGCAGCCTCGGAGGCAGCGCATGAAGCAATTTGGGTGAAGGAGTTCATCACCGACCTAGGAGTCATACTCAATGCGTCGGGCCGATCAAACTCTTTTGTGACAACACTTGAGCTATTGCACTTGCCAAGGAGCCCAGGTTTCACAAGAAGACCAGGCACATCAAGCGTCGCTTCAACTCCATTCGTGAAAATGTTACAGATGGAGACACAGAAATTTGCAAAGTGCATACGGATCTGAATGTCGCAGAACCGTTGACTATACCTCTTCCGTGAGCAAAACATGATCAACACCAGAACTCTATGGGTGTTCAATTCATCACAATGTAACTAGATTATTGACTCTAGTGCAAGTGGGAGACTGTTGGAAATATGTCCTGGAGGTAATAATAAAAGGATTATTCTTATATTTCCTTGTTCATGATGATTGTCTTTTATTCATGCTATAATTGTATTATCCGGAAATCGTAATACATGTGTGAATACATAGACCACAATATGTCCCTAGTGAGCCTCTAGTTGACTAGCTCGTTGATCAACAGATAGTCATGGTTTCCTGACTATGGACATTGGATGTCATTGATAACAGGATCACATCATTTGGAGAATGATGTGATGGACAAGACCCAATCCTAAGCATAGCACAAGATCGTGTAGTTCGTTTTGCTAGAGCTTTTCCAATGTCAAGTATCCTTTCCTTAGACCATGAGATCGTGTAACTCCCGGATACCGTAGGAGTGCTTTGGGTGTACCAAACGTCACAAGCGTAATCGGGTGACTATAAAGGTGCACTACGGTATCTCCGAAAGTGTACATTGGGTTGACATGGATCAAGACTGGATTTGTCACTCCGTATTACGGAGGGGTATCACTGGGCCCACTCGGTAATGCATCATCATAATGAGCTCAAAGTGACCAAGTGTTTGGTCACGGGATCATGCATTCTGATGCAGTAAAGTGACTTGCCGTAACGAGATTGAGCGAGATATTGGGATACCGACGATCGAATCTCGGGCAAGTAACATACCGATTGACAAAGGGAATTGTATACGGGTTGCTTGAATCCTCGACATCGTGGTTCATCCGATGAGATCATCGAGGAGCATGTGGGAGCCAACATGGTTATCCAGATCCCGCTGTTGGTTATTGATCGGAGAGCCGTCTCGGTCATGTCTACGTGTCTCCCGAACCCGTAGGGTCTATACACTTAAGGTTCGGTGACGCTAGGGTTGTATGAATATGAGTATGCAGCAAACTGAAAGTTGTTCGGAGTCCCGGATGAGATCCCGGACGTCACGAGGAGTTCCGGAATCTCCGGAGGTAAAGAATTATATATAGGAAGTACTGTTTCGGCCATCAGGAGAGTTTCGGGGGTCACCGATATTGTACCGGGACCACCGGAAGGGTCCCGGGGATCCACCTGGTGGGGCCACCTATCCCGAAGGGCCTCGTGGGCTGAAGTGGGGAGGGAACCAGCCCTTGGTGGGCTGGTGCACCCCCCCTTGGGCCCCCCTGCGCCTAGGGTTGGAAACCCTAGGGGTGGGGGCGCCCCACTTGCCTTGGGGGGCAAGCCTTCCCCCTTGGCCGCTGCACACCCCCCCCCCCATCTAGATGGGATCTAGAGGGGCCGGCGCCCCCCCCCAGGGGGCCTATATAAAGGGGGGAGGGAGGGCAGCAGCACCCCAAGTCTTGGCACCTCCCTCGCCCCTGCTACACCTTTCCTTCTCGCAGAAGCTCGGCGAAGCTCTGCCGGAACCCTGCTGCATCCACCACCACACCGTCGTGCTGCTGTATCTTCATCAACCTCTCCCTCCTCCTTGCTGGATCAAGGTGCGGGAGACGTCATCCGCTCCGTACGTGTGTTGAACGCGGAGGTGCTGTCCGTTCGGCACTTGGTCATCGGTGATTTGGATCACGACGAGTACGACTCCCTCAACCCCGTTCACTTGAACGCTTCCGCTCGCGATCTACAAAGGTATGTAGATGCACTCCAATCACTCGTTGCTAGATGAACTCATAGATGGATCTTGCTGAAAACGTAGGAAATTTTTTATTTTCTGCAACGTTCCCCAACAATACCTGCATAGTGGGAACACGTTCAGCTTTGGTACGTACTAGTAGGTGTGAGCAGGCTTTCGAATGTGATGGGAACAAGGTAAAGATTAATTGATGGTTTTGGTTTCGAGGCCCGAAACGGCTCCCGATGAGTTTAGCGGAACAGAAATTTCAAGTACTACACTGCTCAAATGCGTAAATATTATGTTACTGTCAAAAATTGGCACAAAATACGAAGGAGACCAATGGAAGTACTACTAGCAACCCATGATTTAACTACTCGCATGCGTGCAGTGGAGTAATAATGTCTTTCTTCCGCCCTCACACCCACTCAATTTGCATGCGCTGTATTAATTGACCATCAATGACGTGAACGACTTTACACGCGTCAAATTATCGCATGGGGTGGATCTTGGTACAAAATTGCGTCCGCCTGTGTACCCGCGTGTGCGTGTGAGGGAATGGGTGTGTGTGTGGCGTGCGTGCACATCTTCGCTTCGTGCATGTACCGCCAGTATGGCTCAGGGAGGACGAGTACATTCTTCTGGAACCAGTAGCACGTCACTGTGATCAATCCACGCAAGGAGGTCGCGACAACGCCTCCACATGTGCCACGTGGCTTCATGAACTGTAAGAGAGACACTGTGTAGCGTGCCATTGGTATTCTAATTTACGTGTTTTGCACATACTCGAAGTACTAGTAAGGTACACGTGCATTGCACGCATCAGATTTTGCAACCAAATTATGAATAAATACCACACTATAGCATGTAAGCTCTAAGTCATATATGCGTGATGTAGCCCTTCGTTTAATTCTTATAGTTCATCTCATTCAAAATCAATTAGTTTTTATAAAAAAGCTAAGAACGCGTGAATAGGAAAACATGGGATTATCGTGGAATGTCGTCTTGAATCCTACAGAATTGTACGAGTGATTGATTATGGATAGAAAAAACGCAGAATTCTTTCAAAGAGGTTTGAGTGGATGGGATGTTTCCTATGAAATCTAGTGCAAATGAATCATATGGAAAAAATTCCTATGGTTTACGATCCTACGAATCAAACAACCAAGATAGGAAAAATTCCTAATGATTAGAATCCTCCAAAATTCCTTTTAGAATCCTTTGAATCAAAGAAGCCCTTAATCTATTTTATGATTCATGGAATTGTGCGTTGTAAAGCATAAAGTAAAAACAAATAATGGCAATTCAACTAGAAAAAAGTTTGGGCAGTTATGATATGGAAGATTCTAGAACAAAAGAGAACCACTTTGTTTTGAGGTTTCTGCATTATGCTTAAGTTCAACCATGGAGTCTGCTAGATTGTAGATGTGGCAAAATCCGGTGGGGGGCTAGAAGATGGTGCGAGGAGCCGAGTGGAGGGAGACTATGAAGGAATGCACAAGTGCGAGATCGATATTCAGAGAGAGGGGGCGAACACGTGCGCTGTTGCACGCAGTGGCGGAGCCATGAAAAATAAATGAGCTAGGGGCAAGCATTGCTAATCCTTTACGAGGAGGGTCAATTCATGAAATGAAACCTTTTTTAGCAGCAATTGTCTAATGATCACATTCATATTAGCCTCGATATATAGTGATGTTAGGGGGGGCCGGGCCCTTACCGCCCCCTGTCTTTGCCATTGTGCACGCGTCTGAGAGATGAAGCGGAAGGCATGGATGATGAGAGGGGGACGTTGGATATATAATTAATGTGGGTGTATTAGCTATTTATGTTAATCCTATATAGAGAGGTATAGATTGATCGATGTGGACGTGGGAAAGAGGGTGAGAACTCACTAGATATATTGATTGATCGGTTTGTGTGGAAAACTATGAAAGACCTAGCTATATACACACATACATAGAGGAACATCGATCGTTGTGCATGCACGCGTGAGAGATAAAGAATGCCCGGTATGATGGAGAGGGGGATGTGTGTGGGTGTGTGCCTTCATGGTAGACCGACCTGAAGAAAAAGGTTGCATGCGTGCGATAGATAATGCCGACTGCTAGTGTGTGTGCATGCATGCACGAGAGAAAGTTAGTGGTACAATTGTAAAGAGAAGACTACTGTGTGGGTGTAAAAGAATAGGTGAGGTCATAATCAATGTAAAGTTGAATTCAAATATTTGAATAAGAGATCATGATGTTTGAAACCCATGCATGCATGATTTAACGGAGATCTGTGCGGTGTGGTTTGGAAACGAGCATGTTGTAATGTATACACATTGAACAAGGTCAGACTGATTTGAATTTGAGATACCGATGGCAGACATCATTTGCCCACGTCGCATCCGTGTATGGACACACTATTCTAATTGGAGATGATGGGCGGCTTTCGCATCACATATCTATATCTATACCCCTATATACATATTATATTTTATATTTTTTATATTGTGTGCGGGTAACTTTAACTTGGAAAGATGGTCGTTGGATGAGGCGAATCCGATGGTCCAAAGATGGAAAATTTGAGCACTATTGGCCGTTGGATATCATCTAGATTCCACCAGATTTCGCCACATGTATAATCTAGAAGACTCCATGGTTGAACTTAAGCATAATGCACAAACATCAAAACACAAGCACTTCTTATTTGTTCTAGAATCTTCCGTATCAGAATTGCCCAAATGTTTTTCTACATGATTTGCCATTATTTATTTTTACTTTATGTCTTACAACGCACAATTCCATGAATCTTAAAATAGATTAGCTTTCTTATAAAAACTAGATGATTTTGAATGAAATGAACTATAAGAATTAAACGAACATCTACATCATGCATATATGACTCAAAGCTTGCATGCTATAATGTGGTATTTATTCATAATTTGGTTGCCAAATCTCATGCGTGCAATGCACGTGTACCTTACTCTAGTCTAAATGGTTTTTGTGCGTGTGTTGTGCGTGTTGAGGTGCAAATTGTCTTTTTTTGGTACACGTTAAGCTTGCTCTTCCGAAATTTCTAGCCGCGCCTTGTTATGCCGAAAATTGAAGCTAGCGTCTGTGTCTATCGTGCTGCGAAACTCCCGCCTCTTCAACCCGCGCCTTGTTAGCCCGAAATATTTAAGATATATCTTTGTCTCGTTGTGCTCCGACAACTCCCTCCATCTCAACCCGCGCCTTGCTATTCCGAAATTACAACACGCGCGAAAACTCCCACCTCCTGTGAAATCCCGACACATGAAATGCCCGTGGTACCCCTGAACCGAAAGAACCGCCTCAAATCGGTGGGGGGGTACTTTCAAAACTTACCCCACATTTCGGACAAGCGCGTCTCTAAGCCATGGTTGCCCACTGCCATCCCATCCGCCCACCCATTTGTACACCGAGGCCGCGAAAACCCGCGACAAAACCCCAGACCCTGCTCCGTCTGCCACCCAGCCGGAGCCTCTTCCCCGACGACATCGTCCATAGCAACACCTCGACGTCCCTCATCCACCGTACCGGATGAGGATCCGTCATCGATCTCATCGTCCCGCCGGTTCATCCACCCCGTCCTCCACCTCAAAGGAGCTGCCCCGACGTTCCCCTCGTCTTTCGCGCCACCTCCATTCCCACACCTCCGTCTTCACCTGCACCACCGGAAGAGCATCATCATCACTGTTTTCTCGGATGAAGCTGGGGCCTAATCGGTGCCACCAAAGAGGTTGTACACTAATCACCGCATTTTCTTCTTGATTCGATCTCACGGTGCTGCCGGTGCTCGGTCCCGAGCCGACACGGCGCGGCTCCATCCACAGCGGCGTCGCTGGCCACTTCCTCCAATGCGTCGCTCCCTCGATGGCGACGTCCACATCAGTAGGAGTTGCTGCTGCTTTAGCTCTCGCTTGCGCTGCTGCTCTGCTCTTGCTCTCGGTCCCCTGCTTGGTCTGCTCTTGCTAATGCTCTTGCTCGCACTGCTGCTCTCGCTCTTGCTCTTGCTTGCAATGCTGCTCCGATTTGGCTACACTTCAGTCGACTGAATCGACTTTTGGGTCAGTCGATTTTCAAGGGGTGGGCTCGCCGGGGTGAAGGAAGAACCAGCTGCAGCAGGGAGGGGGGCTCGCCGGAGAGGTACCCCACTATCTATCTTAGGGTTCAGGATGGGGGCGGTGGTCGCCGGCGGTGGCGGGGCGTTGGCGGGGCGGTGGCGTGGGGATCGCCGGAGAAAAGCTCGGCACGGGGGGGCCTAGAGGGATGGCCGGGGCGGCGGCGGACCGGCGGTGGGGAGTGTTTTCGGTGCGGGCGGAGTAGCACACCGCCGGCCGGCGGCGGCGGGGGGCTGCTGTTTGGCCGGTGGTGGCTGGCGGCTCAGGGGGGTGGAGGTTGAAGATGAACTACAGGCCCTTGATTTCGTATCCAACGGCTGCAAAATCAACTGACCAGAGATGAAAAAGTCAGTCGACCGACGTGTAGCCTCACCTTGCCAGTCCGTTCAGTTTCGACAGCAAAATTCAGTTTTGACAGCAAAATTAAGTTTCGACAGTTAGGTTCAGTTTCGACAGTTAAGTTTAGTTTCGACAGTTAAGTTCAGAGATGAGCGGCTGATGTATTTTACATCTAGAACTTTGTGGTTATGTATTTTACGTCATGTATTGGAGATGCTATTAGAATTCCACTCAGGTTAACGTTGTTCGTTGTCTCTCTTGTCCTGCTTCAGCCTCGGCGTCATAACCGACCGGAGCTGCTCCAACGAGGAAACCCTCCATCACGGTGGAGCAGTACCTCGGGCTCCATCTCCAGACGCCTAAGATCTTCTTCCTCCTCCGACAGCAAAGTCAGCGGAGCATCCTCACCGCCAACCCAATCACGCTGAGATCGACATGGCTTCGCCAAAGAGGTTGTACACTTGTTGCATCTCTTTTTTACTCTACATGTTATATATATTGTCCACTGAGCACTCGTAGTAACGGGAAATACGATTATTTTATCCTACTATATGACAAGCAGTGAGGTATCAGACAACTTAGCTATCCGTGATGGACTCTCTTGAACGTCATCATTATTTATCTCTGCGTGTTTGAGCAGTGCATTTGTCAATGGGCGTGGGAGTTGAGCTAGTATGGCAGTGGCCTGGGTCCAAAGTAATAGAAGTAGCACAAAAACATTTTTTTAGTGTAGGACTTTCCTTGCTCAAGCCTGCCTACTAGAATCGCAAGTGCTTGAAAGGAAAAGTGAATGAAAAACATAAGAATTGGAAAGTTTCCTATGGTACTACTTTTCATGAATTTGGTGCAAAGGAATGGAGTAAAGGAAAATTGTAGGATTTGTTCCTTTAGTGTCTCCTTGAAAGAAAAACCGTAGGAATTCTAATTTCCACTTCTCCTCCTTTTCATATTCCTATTCATCAAGCACAAGACTAAGAGATAGTAGCATAATAGCATTATAACCGTACATTTTCTTGTGGTTTGACTTAATCTCACCATGCCTTTTTGCATCCTGTGATCTTCCAATTGTTGTGAATCAAACACCCAGATTGGCAGAAATCCTGTGTTTTTAAATTCTCTGTTTTGCACGTGCATTCCTATCCTATTCCTGTCTATTTCCTATCCTTGCATTGTTAGAATCCTCAAATTCAAACAAGCCCTTACTCAATTACTTATTACTGAGATATGTGTGAAAGAAAACCTTGTGTGGTTTGTCCTGCTCCTGCGGCGCTGTGTTCCACCCCAGCTCAGCTGCCGCAACAACGGAAGGGTTCACCACAGCAGGGATCCGCTCTCCAGACTGTCTTTCGCCGCCTCAGATCTTCTTCCCCGCCGCCGGCAACATGACAACTGCATTACCATCATCAACTGAGTAGATGACCTTGAGGACTACACGGGTCCGCAAGAGAGGTCACACTCTTCCGTGTGTGCTTACGTTATGCGTCGCTTAATATGATGACATGCTACATTATCGTCGTATTCACCTATTAGACTCCGAGTCAGGTCCAAACTAATGCTGAAACTTGAGTATTTAAATGGTTGTGGGGTACATATTGGGGCATCAATCAGTACTATCTATCTACTATCTGGTTAATCTTCGGTGTCTACTATGAGTTTCATGTTGGGTGCAAACAAACATAATCTCACTATGTTTTATTCCTACGCATGCCAGTTATTGTACAGAATGGAACTGATCATGTAGATCAAAAGAGACGAGCCTTGCGTGGCAATAAAATTTCATGCAGACGTCGTTCCATGGTGGGCGCAAAGGCAGCCCCCCTCCACCCATTTCGGATCGTAATCAAGAGGAAGATAACTGTTCTGAGGGGGATTCAGAAGGAGAAGACCACTCCTATTTACCCCACGAAGTCTTCGCTCTAACTTGGCATGCTGATGTTGGTAATATCATGCATATGGTGCCTTGCATTGCTTACTGTATACATTAAAGATGTCATCTGCTTAGTTTAGACATGCTTTGTGTCAATGCCATCTTTTTAGTTTCTTTATCGTATATGTGAATCATGCAATGCCATCTTGCCTAGCCAGGCATCAGATATGTGAATTTTGCAATGCCACCCTGGTTAGCCAGTCATCTTATATGTGAATTATATCATGCCGTCATTTTTTTGTTATGTGTTAAATTTCTCAACAATTTTAGTACATTCAATTACTCTTCCTGTGCATCAGCCATTCGGCACGGTCATGGAAAAATCTGCAGTGGAAACAAGGTCTTCAGAGCAGACAATGGTATCTGACGAAGCACATGTCTTACTACTTACCGATAGCTCCTCAGAGGAGCATTCAGAGACAGATGACCAGTCATATTTCCCCCCTGAGGTGCATGCCCTAACTTGGCAGGGTTATGTTACTCATATCGTGTGTATGGTATCTTGCATTTCTATGTCATTTGCTTAGTTTAGACATGCTTTGTGGGAATGCCACCTGTTTAGTGTCTAATTACCATATATGTGAATTATGCAATGCCATCTTGTTGCAATACATTATATATGTGAATGATGCTATGTTATCTTGTTGCAAGGCATTATGTATGTGAATTATGCAATGCCATGATGTTTAGGCAAGCGTCATATATGTGAATTATATCATGCCGTCCTTTTTTGTATTTCTCATTGATTTTGTCGACAATGTTTGTATATTCAACTGCTCTTCCTGTGCATCAGCCATTTGAATTGGTGATGGAGAAATCCGGAGTGAAAACAAGGTCTTCAGAGCAGACAATGCTACCTGCTGAAGCAGATATCTTGCTTTGATTCTGAGATAGCTCTTCAAAGGAGGATTCAGAGGCAGATGACCAGTCCTATTATCCCCCTGAGGTGTATGCTCAAACTTGGCAGGGTTATATTACTCATATAATGCATATGTTGTATTGCAATGCTTAGTTTTTACATCATATACACAATATTGAGTTCCATCTCCTTAGTTGACACATCATATATGCAATTGCCCTATGCTCACTTCCTTAGTATATAAATCATATATTTGAATTATATCATGCCATGATGTTTACATAGACAGCATGTATCTGAATTATGGCATGCCAACCCATTTTCTAAAGACATAATATAGTTATATCATCTCATCCTGTTTACATAGTCATCATATTTTAAATTATGTCATTCTATCCGTGAATTATATCATGCCATCATGTTTCCATCAACGGCATGTTTGTGATTTATGGCATGCCAACCACTTTAATAGACACATCGTATAGTTATATCATGTCATCATGTTTACATAGTCATCATATTTTGAAGTATGTCATTCTATCTTGTTTAGTTAGCCATCATACATGTGAAATTGTGTCATGCTATCCTGTTTAATTAGCCATCATATATGTGAAATTATGTCCTACTATTCTATTTGCTTAGACAACATAAATGTGAATTATTTGATGCCCTGTTTTCTACCCTACTATCGATTGCACCTGTCTATCTTACAATGTCTGTACGTTCAATTACTTTTCTTGTTTATCAGCCATTTCAATTGGAGGGAGTGATGGCAGTATCTGTGGAAGTAAAAACACGGTCTTCAGAAAAGATCGTGCTACCTGTCGATGCAGATAGAACCATGGTTGTACTTGCCCAAGAATCAGCCCCACCACACATAACCCACACTCATGCAGATTGTATCCCTACCCTGTTGGACAAATAACCAGCTACACCCCTTCTAACCCCAACCCCAACAGATAGACACCCAGTTCCCGTTGACATAGCACCGTCTCCACCACAGAGCACCCAAACACGAGCAGTTAGTAAGGCAACTGCAGTGCCCAAATCACGAGGACCACCACTCCGAACCCGAAGTCAACGCTTAAAGCAGAAGAAGAATTATTCTCAGGTCAGGTTCCGTAGCTATGGTTCATACTACTTTGCTCTTGCATCACTGTATTTACTGATACCAACCAATTTCAAATTTGAAGGATGCAATTGAAAATCCAATGGCGCAACAGGTATGTTTTAAACTTGTTTCTTCAATGTGTTTGGCTGTTTGCTGTTGTAACTTGCTCTATGTTGATTTCAGTTTCAATTGAATAAACAGTTATGTTCTCATGCCATGCACATTAAAAGAGTTGTTATTGCTGTGTAGTTTCCCACACTTATATTCTGTCTATGCTGCTTTGTCTTAAATAGATATGATTCGAACTGTATCTATCTTGATTTGGCAACATAAACTAGAATGATATAGACCATACAGTGACCATACTATATAGATATATGTTTGTTTCATGTTGTTATCCTATCCAGCTTACTACTGAACTGGTTTACCAAAATGAGTTTCATATACTACATTGTAAACCTGAGATGTTTTTGTTTGTTTCTCTTTTAGAACGCGGATAAAATATTGGAGAAGAGTACCCTGTTATGCAATGGTAAATGAAGTAATGCAGATAAGGTTCAAGACAGTGCGACATCCCTGTTGGTCTCCAAGAAAGCTGATAAAAACTATATTGAGGACACTGAGACAACCCCAAAGTCGTGTCTTATGTAGTCTTCGAGTTACTGGCTACCACTGCTGGCACCATCTCTTCGAACTCGTTGCCTGAATCAGTTCGGCTTCTTGAGTCTCAACTTCAAGTTGAAATACAATGATCAGATGTTATGCGACATGAAGCCGAAGGACTGAGGAAGTCCCTGCAGAATTCAGATGAATACTTTCTGGTGCAACAGCAAGCGCTGGAAGACTTAAGCGCCAAACAAGAGAAAGTTAATAAGCTTGCTAAGCATCTTGCCAACATTATGGGTACCCAGGATATTGTTTTGCTACGGTGTTTATATGCTGTTGTGTTCCCTATATTTGCACTGGTGGCGAACTTTGATGCCTAGTGGATGTAATATGTGTAATAGCCGTGATAGCCTAGTGTAAGTTGCTTGCTTATTTATTTACTTGTTGTCTTGTTTATTTGTTTTCTTGTAGTCAGTGCAGTTCTTTTTCTGCGGTTAGCTAGTTGCTGCAATAACCTATTTTTTAAAACTAGGCCATAATAACCATGGGCTAATATTTACTGCAGTGACACTGGACGTACGGGCCGTAGTAACAGTGGGCCTTCTACGGGCCGTATAAACAGTGGGCCTTCTACGGGTCGTATAAACAGTGGGCCTTCTACGGGCCGCAGAAACAATGGGCCTTCTATGGGCCATATCACCAATGGGCCTTATACTGGCAATATGATCGATTGGCCAAACATGGGCCAATAAAAGGCCGCATAATGGCCTTAAACGGGGTAGAGTTGGAATCGTTCGTTCATGGTCCGACCATAACGGGCCATCGTTAATAGGCCGTATTACATGACGCTATGAAAACGGCCCAACGTGTTAACGGACCACAAACGGGCCGACTGTAACCACGGGCTGAATTTGGCCCATAAGCGAAAAATAGCGATGAACGGGCCGTAAATAAACGAATGCTGGAAATGAGCCCAAGAATAAATGGGCTCTGAGAAGGCCGAAAGATAACATGAGCTAGAAACAGCCCAACGGAATAACGGCCCCTTAATGGGTATAAAGTGATACACTGTTCATTACGGGCCAGTTTCACCACGGGCCGTTAATGGGTGTAAAGTAGTACACTGTTCATTACGGGCCAGTTTCACCACGGGCCGTTAATAGGCCAAGTGTTACGTAGGGCCTCATATGGGCCGAAAGACATCATGGGCCATACATGGGCCAGAAGTGAAAACGGGCTGGAATCATATTGGGTGGCCCAGATGACGCTATTGGGCCTAATTCGGATAGGGCGTAACGGGCCTTGGGTTAGTGGGTTGTAAATGGGCTATATGCGAACAGGCCCTTAACAGGCTTTACATGGGCCGGCCCGCCACATTTTGACCAAGTCAAATGGGCCAGCCTTTTCACAGGAATGGGCCTCTGTTGGGCCGTGACACGTGTCGACGTATCATAGGCGCCTTCTGTCCAATGAGTGGATGACATCTGTCCCAACGGTGAGCCGACACGTGTTTCCTCCAGCCAATGATAATTTTACACGTGGAAAATCCCCATTGGTCGGGCGTTCCATTATCGGATCCAAAACCTGACCTGATAGCTTAACAGCGTTCTGTTATGGTGGATGCCACGTGCAGGTCACCCTTGACGAAAGCACTTCTGTGACGTGCGATTTATCGTCATGGAAGTGGACACTTCCGTGGTGATAATTTTGGTAATGTCATGGAACACTTCTATGATAGCACAGGTATGACTATCTTGATTCTGTCATAAATTTGTCATAGATGTACATGCATGAAAAAAAAGCGTAACCTACTGTGACAAACACGTATCATCACGGAAGTGTTTTTTTGTAGTGCACGTCCAATGGAAGTCGGTCGTTTACCACATTGACCACACCGCGCCGAGAGCACCACGGCGGTGGACGACGATGAGGCCTAGGAAGGGGACGACGCGGAGCCGGGGAAGACGCAGCAGTGGATGCCCACGCGAAGAGGAGTACGAGGGTTCACTGGTTCTGCTGAGGTGTGAGGCTGCCGTCGCCGTAGAATAACAGGGGGTGTGCGTGAGTAGAGGGATGGCCTGGCCAGCGGTGGGAGTAGTAGGTGGCGGTGAGGCCTCCGCGGCATCACAACCGTCCACGGGAGGCCCTTCCGATGGGTCCCAGATGTTAGGTGGAGGAATCATTATTTTGCGCGTAATAAGGAGGCATTTCCTTGCATGCGGCTGTGGACCCAGCTGCCAGCCTCTCCATCCACAGTCTACTTCCGATGGTGTCGTTCGTTGACCACGTTGACCACGCCGCGACGAGCGCATCCAAGGTGGTGGACGACGGCGAGGCCCCGGACAGCAACGAGCCGGAGATGGGAAGACGCGGGAGTAGAGTCACAGACGGAGAGGTGTACGAGGGTTAACTGGTTCTAGTGCGGTGTGGTTCGGCAGTCGGTGGAGAAGAACAGGAGGTGTGGAGGGGTGGAGGGATGGCCTAGCCAAAGGTGGAGTTGCACTTCATAGCGAAGCATGCTAAGCAGAGCTGCTAGCAGCAGGAGGCGGGAGGTGGTCCCGGCGGCGCTGGAGGAAGAAGACGAGAGATTGAAGATGGATGCCGGTCGTTGGATGTAAATCCAACGGCTAACATGTCAAAATCATGTGTTGACTAAATTGATAACGACTTGCGTTGGCTTCGACCTATTGGCCCACATTTCAGCCTCCAAAAATGTGGCACGTATTCAACCCATTTTTTCAGAATTTACAGTCTTATTTTTGCGCGGTAGAATTTACAGTCAATTTGATCTTTTTTTAATTACAGTCCATTAGCTGGGCTGCGTGAAAAATAATGTAGCGTCCATGCGAACCATTTATTTTATTTCCTAAAAATTTACATGCCATTTTCACTTTCTCGAAATACACGATTTTGCTGGGCTGATTCTAAATATAATGTTGGGTTGGGCCAGCAATGTTATCAAAAATAAAAAGGGCCTGAGCATTTCATTATAAATATATTTAAATAATAAGTGATATTATTACATTCGTCCTTAAATCTTACCAAGCTTTTGTACACAATCACTAGGATTTTCGTGCCAAAACAATCTAGGATTGTATTGTTAAGAAATTATTTTTATAAGTTAATAAGATGTGGGATATTGTTTTGTTACATATGTAAGTATCTGTTAAATATATGATGACAATAAAAATAATATATAATAACATATAAAATAATTTAAATATATATAATATAGTTAGAAGGGAAATATAAGTTGGACCTGGCGTTCCTATTCTTATATAGAAAAATAGAACTGACCTCTGCGTTTTCTTCAAAAAAATACATAAATTGGGCTGCCGATATTCAGGAAAAATAAAACCTCGGACGGGAGGTCCATAGGCCGGTCGATACATGACGGCCCTCAAGAAAATACAAACATGCCTGTGGACCTCCCATCCGAGGTCGTGGGCTGCGCATGTTAAAAATGAAAAACTAGACGGGGCAGCCCAAAACCCAGCTGATACTTGCTGCCCCAGTGATAATAAATGATACCTGCCAGCTCCCTGACCTCGTTGTGAATTTATCTCCTATAGTAACTACATTGAGGCACCTAAAAAATGTAACTATGTTGACAAACCCGTGGGCCCCAATGTCAGTATAGCATTAGGAGGAAGTATTTTTTTTGATGAGGCACTTGCTTGGGTACGGCCATAGACCTAGTGGGTCCCGACTGTCCGCCTCTCCATCTACAGTCCTCGGGAGATTCCTCTCGTTTGTTCAGCATGTTCACAATGGCAGATAGCAGCGTCGCGGCGAGCGCACAAAGGCGCAGGAGGGGATCCGACCACCTGAGGAAGTGCCTTATTATTAACGAAACTACTGAACTAGCCTAGTGGCCAAGTGACACTACCCGATAGCTGTTCCGCCCGGGTTCGATTCCACCTGTGCAGGGAAAATATCTCCAATTTTTTTGCCTCAGCCTTTATTTACATGTGGGTCCCCATTGTCATCTATGCACACCACGTCCAACACTTGCCAAAACTTCGTCCCTCGTTTTCTCTGTGTTTCGCACACTCGACATTGTGTGGGCATTTTGACTGTGCATCATATGAAGGTGTGCTATGCATGAATGTTGATCAGCACAATGTAAACTGGCTGGTAATTCCATTTTTGACCACGAATAAAACTTCCAACATGATGTTAACCCTGTTTGAAAAGGCCGTGTTAATATAAATGCTCTGCCTCTGAAAGTTGTAGTTTCTTATCTGAAACTGAACTTGCAGTTTCTTATCTGAAACTAAAACTTGCAGTTTCTTCTCTGAGAATCACATTGTCTGCACTTTTATACTCCTATGAAACTACATTTTTTAAGTGCTAAAAATAGATCTCTAGAATTCATAAAATACTTCATATGCTCAATACTACAAATCTGAAATTCAAAAGACATTCATATCTGAAAGTACTCTCAAAATACACAACACAAAACACAATTCAGAACCTCCAAATACTGAAAACCCTAAGCTCCTCCTGACAATTCACAACCTGCCCGACTATTGGGCTGGGGGGTGCAGTCCCCTCCTATTCCTCAGCGGGAGACAGCCGCCCCGTAAGACGATCTGAATGGCGAGGGAGATGATGGCAGGGAAGCATCGTCGGGCTAACTGCTTTTCTCCTCTTGCAGTTGGGTTCGATCGACGTAGACTCCACCGGCTCGCTCTGGCAGGACACCCTCACAAATGGCACCCTGTAGATGCTCGATCCTTCAATCTCTGGTGGATGCTCCATCTGGGATTGATACTCCCACCACCGCTCCCTCACGATCGGATTCGGTGAATCTGCTTGCTCCATGGCCTAGAGGAGCAACTCTATGTACTCCCGCGCAACTCCCTCCGCGAGTATTGCCGCCTTTTCGCTCTGTTGCAGATATTTGGCCATGGATGTCGCCGTCGCCGCTAGTTGGTCCTTGTTGTCAAACCACGACTTTATCTCCAACATCCTAGCTAGCTTCACAGAGTCACCGTCTGCAATCCTCACGTATCGGTTGTACTCCTCCATCGATCTACTTCTCGACAGCACCTTCACTCGCTGGCGGTGGTTTTTGAATGGAAGAGGAGAGGAGCAGCGCTGGTTTTGGATTAGAACGGGAGAGGAGCGACGCTGGTTTTGGACTGGAACAGGAGAGGAGGGGCGGTGGTTTTGAAATGGAAGAAGAGAGGAGCGACGCTGGATTTAGATTGGAACAGGAGAGGAGTGGCGATGGTTTAAGAGGAGAAGAGCGGAAGAGCGGCGCTGGTCTTGGAAGTATTTTTTGTTGTTTTGCGTATTTTGGGTCAAAGTTTGACCACGTCTGTATGTTGACAAGCAAAATGTGAATGCATGTCACCAAAAATTGTATCTTTTGGTTCGTATCTGAATGTACTTTCAAATTATATTATTTTTGCAATGTATAATATATATTTTATGTGCGAAAATCATGGTCAATTATGACCCAGAATAAAAGGGAGACTAGTTAATGTTGGGTCGCTTTCTTAATTGAAGGGTAAATTGATTTTGATTTTGATCCAGTCACAGTGCGTCGGCCCTCTCGTCCAATCCTAAATCGCTGTCGCACGCTCCTATCCCTCTTCTCCATTGCAAAACCACCTCCTCTCCTCTCCATCATCTCCATTCCAAAACCACCGTCTCGCCTCTCCCTCTTCTGATCTTCTCCATTGCAAAACCACCTCCTCTCCTCTCCATCATCTCCATTCCAAAACCACCGTCTCGCCTCTCCCTCTTCTCTATTGCAAGACCACCGTCTCTCCTCCCATCTTCCAAAGCTAGCACCGGACCACTCAGAAGGACATCTATGGAGAGGATGCAACAGCGAATCAGGCAGATCGCCGGCAGCGACCATGCAAAGTTAGCCAGGTTGAAGGAGATCCTTACTTGGTTTGACAATGAGTGGGAGCTTTTGAGGATGGTGCGGGCCATGTGGCAATGTATGCGAAAGAGCGAGATGGCGGCGATGAGGGCGGCGATGTACATGTACTCCTCAGCGGCAGTCACGCTGCAGTACTCCGAGTTCATCAAGTATATCCTCTAGGCGATGGAGCAGACAGATTTGCCTGAGGTGATAGTAAGGCGGAGGTGGTGGGCGTACAGGTCGAAGGTCGAGCACCCAGAGGATAACGAATCGATCGAGTATGGTGTGTCGTTCGTGAGGGTGCAGAGCCAGCCGGAGCCACAGGAGTATTCATTCTCCCACCGCAAGAGGAGGCCGGATGGCGCGATGTTGCTTCCCCGCCGTTCGCCATGGTTCCCTCGACGCTCGCCTCGTTTCAACGGCGGCGGTAGGGTTTAAGGTAACCTTCGCACTAACCTAATCTTCCACCTGCTCATGCTTACAATCAGTGTGACAGCTAATGAAAATCATGCTTACAATCAGTCTCCGAGTACTACGCCAATCACTCTAAAATAGCTCTGGACCTTTGGGTCAAAGTTGTGACACAAAGTGTACATATAAAGAAATATATATTGGTGCTTCTTTCAGAAAAGAGTACTCCCTAGAAAACTGCCAATATAAGCTACTAGTTATTGGTTAGAGGATTTGCTGCCGAGAAAGATCCGTCCACAGAGAGCGCCACACATCCCACTGGTGGTGGTGAATGCCAATGCATGCATGCCACATGGTTGGTGTCGGTAATTTTTACTTGGCACACCTCGCGCTCTGCATATATGCCGGTTCCATACGTACATTTGTGCAGTTCCACCAAAATGCAGCTGAATAACCCTGATTGCATAGATAATCAAATAGCGTGATTACATTATAGTGGCACTAGTTGATGAAACACACAAAATAAATAGAAGAAAATATTGCGATAGTATCATAGTATGCCATGCTGCGAGGGCGAGATTGGCCCTGCGACGCCTCATACGGTACGCCTCATACTGGAAATCGTCCCAAGTCTCCCAGATACACCTTCTTCCAGTGATGAGCATAAATGTACAACAGTAGTACAAAGAGGCACCTTGAGACATTCAAATCCCTATTTATGTACAGATCAACTAAAATTAAGCACCCCAGTTTGCAGAAACGCTTAAACATTAACAATGGGACTAGTTGATGAAACATACATTAACAAAGAGAAGCACTTTCTTTATCTACATTGGAAATGAAATGATACAGAGTACACTCGCTCTATTTTAACTATATTATTACTTCATTTTATCAATGACACAAGGGTCGAGCAGGTGGCAAACAAGGTGTACCGTGCATCGCAAGGATGGAGGCCGGGGGTGCTTAGACTGGGATGCTGAAGCTGGCTCTTTCAGTCACCAACATGGATGATTCAATTCATGGGACCTTTTGGTGCACTTCACCTAAAATGAAGCAATGTCCCGTGAGCTAGCAGCTTCTTCTTCAAAAAAATTTAAGAAAAGGGCTCCAGCCTGGTTCCATTTCCATCAGAAAACGAAACCCACAAAGCTTCTTCTTCATTAGTTGCAATAAAATTGAGCAACATCAAGGTTGGTTGTGGAGCTCCTGGAAGGTTCAACTATAATTTGGATATCATTTGTGCAGTTCAACAAAGATCGAGCATGAAATGTATATCTCTGTTTGCACAAAAAAGGTGGAAAAGAGGGTGACTAACAACTGATGAAACATGCATCAAATGAAAAGAAGCATGTTCCTTATCTGAATGGCAATCCTACAAGGACAGTAGCAATTTCAAAAGCAGTGGCATTGCTAGATATTAGTGTGGGCATTAGGATTAACTATGACAACCGTTAAATACGACATTACTTTGGGCACGGGAGAGTAGGCGGACCATGACAGTTGCATTCCTAAAGAAAATAACCAACTTATCTTAATGGGAAATTTAGCAGGTGTCGGGGAGGCTGATCGTACCCACGAACACCTATGGGGCCGGCGGACCAGGCCCCTTTGTGGTTCGGAGGGGGGCGAAGATCGCACGAAGAGCGGATCGAGGCGAGGCACACGAGCAGTTTACCCAGCTTCGGAGCTCTCCGGAGAGATAAAACTCCTACTACTGCTTGTCTGATGTATTGTGTTCTTGCTAGGGAGCGATGAGAGCTACAAAACCTAGCGTGAGTGTATCTGGTCTCGAGTGAGTCGAATAAACCCAACCCCTCCTACGTTGCGCATGGGCCTCCTTTTATATGCTCAAGGGGTCTCCGACAGGTGGCAACATAGGCGGGGGTACAAATGTAAAAACAGGAGTTGGTACACCTACCGAGCGATTATGCGATGCAAAATACCTAACTCGGCGGCAAGGGACAAAAGCAATAAATGCCCGTTGTCGCCAAACGATTAAAGGCAACAGAGACCGTCAGGTGCGCCTCCGCTCGCCACGATGGCAAGCTTGTCAGCGCCGCTTATCGCTGGTCTCCGCTGGCTGCACAGCCTCTCGACACGCGCGCATGGAACGGTCCCATGGCGACACGTCGCTGGATGAGCTGGAGCGGAGATGGAGAGAGGTTGCTTGCCGCGGCAAGCGCCTTACCGCGGCTGAATCCTTGTCTCGTCCGGAGGCTTGTCGCGCTCCGAGCCTTCCCGGCAAGCTCCTCTTGCCGGGGCCTTGTCTTCTGCATGCACAGGTGGCCTTCCCGACAAGCTCCTCTTGTCGGGCCTTGTCTTCTTAATCAAATACTTTGTTCTTGAATGGCTCCAAAGGAGCCACGGAGGATCTTGGCGGTGACGGGGCAAACCCTGCCGCGGGGTGCTACAACTGTCCGTGCACGAGTACGGGATACTAGGGTACCCCTACTCTAGTACACCGACAGCAGGACATGTAAAAATGTGCCATTGATTCATATTACTGGAGGCATTACATTGAAAACAACATTGGTTTAATGTGTCCTTACTTTTAACAGTGCGACTGCTACATTTTACCAGTGGCATTACATAAGAGTGGCTTGGGGCAACAGGATATCTAGGTTGTTCCCATTTTTGTTCGGTATAGCCACCTTATACTGTGTGAGGCTAGCAAATCTAGTGTTGGACTTACTCTGTTGACTTGTCCCCTAGTCCCCACTTTCTTTCCTTTTTCAACCAATAGATCGGGTTTATATTGAGTTTGTACTACGTTTCCCTTTATTTACCTATTAGACCTAGAGACCAGTTAGATAGCCAGTCTCTGCTACTTTTCGCCCCCATTATTTTCTCTTTCAACCAAGTCCTAGATTCAGGTAACAAATCCTCCCCCACCCCCACCTCCTTTCTTACTTGTTTGAACCAAGTACTCCCTCCGTCCGAAAATACTTGTCATCAAAATGAAAAAAAAGGGATGTATCTAGAACTAAAATACATCTAGATACATCCTCTTTTATTCATTTTGATGACAAGTATTTCCGGACGGAGGGAGTAGTACTATATTCGAGTGCATAAACTAGTTTTACCTCTTAAACGTAAAAAAATTAGGTGGTTTTCGAACAGCCGATCGATCCTATCTACGAGGGGGCCTAAGAAATAGTAAACGATACAAATGCAACGACGTCAGGAGCTCGGGAAGTAGAGCAAGGCCAGTTTCGAAGGAAGTTATACCTGATGGTCGCCGGGATGTCGCTAGGTGGGCGGCGGGAGGCCAGATCTGCCCACACTACGGCAGCGAGCAAGAAGGGGTCGGAGGCCCTCCCTCGCCAGCGGTGCTTGGGAGAGAACGGCAAGGCACACTGATCGGGACGCGCCAGCAGTGGGTAAGTGCCGTCGCCGAGGACGACCGCGTGAACATTGCACCTTCTCACCTTCCCCGACAGAGAGGATCCGGCTGGATCTGTGACAAGCGGTGAGCAGAGGGAGAGAGTGTGGCCACCGCTGTCGTGTTTAGATCTGGAGAGGACGAGACAGTGTGAAGAGAGCAACACTAGCAAGCAAGCGCGGAGGCTCCTGCCTATATAGTGGAGTAGTACTAGTTTTCTTTTGTCTACCGGAGCCGGCTTGACCTCGTCAATGACTATCGAGAAGTCTTCATGCACGTGGCCGGAGGCGCAGTTGTTGTCATTTTGATCTGAAGTGCCGGATTATAACATATAACACGACAAAATGCCACATGACAAGAAATCATAACCTCACTGCCCAAAGGAGACAACATGAATCTCGACAGACAAACTAGACGAGGAACAAAGCTCAAATTAAAGATAAACTCATAGAAAAGGGGTCCATCGATAGATGTCCTAATTAACATAGCCGGCTTGACATAGATGGCAGCCGAGTAGTCTTCGTGCATCTGCCCCCAATGACTAGCCCAACTCAGTTGTCACTGTTTAACCCTTGCAGTGATCCGAAGCACATGACACCTAATTTCGCGAGATGACAAGAAACCTTTTTTTAGATTTCTCATCACAACTATAGCCATGAACAACAAAGCCTGCACGATATGTAGACGATAGCCAATCCAGGCGTGTCTGCTAGAGTCTGGTCACATGCATGGATGAACTGATCTTCCGTGTCTTGTAGGTGTCGTCCAGGCACCAACGTAGTACAACACTTATCTAGTACTATCGCTCGTCTCCCTCTTCAATTAAGTCACCCGACTTGCGGGGCCGGGGAGTGTGCCTATGGTCGGTTCTCAATTTTGGTCCCACATGTGTGTGCAAACGCAATATGACGCGTGTTCCATTTGGAGAGCAGCGTGCCAGACCGACGGACCGTCTGGGGTGCGACGCGAACGCGAAGGGCATGCTGTACACTCCGTACAAGTGTACCGCCGTTTTCTAGAGGCTTTGCTCCATGGCGCAATCCGTGGATACAAAATTAGTATACTGTACTATTTAAAAGTCGAGGGCAGGGCTTTTCCTCCCCGGTAGGCGGGGCAGTTCCGCCTAGTCGGTTCGACAGAGATGCGAGAAGATGAGGGAGTAGGCTGCTGCAAACGAAGAGCTGTGTGATTTGACAACGACTTACTGTTGGATAGGTGGGGCCCCATGATTTGACTTGCCATTATCATTTTAACTGTGGCGCTACGACCGGCGTGAGTCTCCCGATTCCTGACCACCTCCATACAGGTGCCTCTTCCAATGCTCCACCATGTAGTAGAGGTTGGCTCTTGCATTAGAGCCCACTTCTCCACTTTTTCCTTGCCTCTCTTTCCTCCACATATGCAAAAATGCCATGTAAAGCGCACTATTGTACTTACGTACTCCTACAGGTGCTAAGCTTGCCACATAGGCATAAAGTCTGATGTGGCAAGTTAATCAAGAAGATAGAGACTAGTTTGGTGACCCAAGGAAGAAATGGTGCTAAGCGCGTATACCTAGGGGAAAAGACAATTTTGAGTCTATAGCTAATTAAATGAAGCAAAGTTAGCAACAAAAAACTAATAAGCACACCATTTCATTGGAAGAGGTCACCCCTTGGCAAATGCAATAAATATTACTCCCTATGTCTCATAATATAAGAACGTTTTTGACACTACACTAGCTAGTGTCAAAAACGTTCTTATATTATGGGACGGAGGGAGTATGAAGAAAGAGATAGAGAGAAGTTAAAAAATAAATACACTTATAGCCAACCTTATAGCTAACCTTGTTGTAGTATGAGTGACTAAGTGTTGACTATGTATGACATGCCAACATCAGATAGCCTAACGCACCGTGTTAAATCTCCAAGGGCGCGACCGCGCGAGCGACACGACGGTCGTGGTAGGCGCAACCATGATACGGGCTGCTGGCGGCCCATGGATCTGAGATCAAACGGCCACATGCTAAGTTGCTGAAAATTTGTAGAATAACCCTCCAGGATAGGATATTCACCCATAGGTCTAGAATCACGCCATGCAACCGTTCGATCTCAGATCCAAGAGCTCTCAGAAGCCCGTATCATGGGAGAATGGAAAGCCACTACCCTGCCGTTCGCATGCTGGCAGTTCGCTCCTACTCGTCCCCGCACGTCCTTTAATACTACGGCGGTTCGCTCCTAGTCGTCACGTCCTTTCACATTACGGCAGTTCCACTAATCCTAACCCTCCTCCCAAATCAATGGCGTCCCAAATCTCCATGATCGGGGTGAGTACAAGGTTAGAACCATCACCGGCGATGAGTTCGACGTAATCTACACCCGTTCTTCCGCGACGGTGAAAGGATGCCTTTCTCGCTTCAGGCGCATGTTCAAAAACTGAGATGATGAGTGGGTCGCTAGGCTAGATGTTGAGTACACCACAGTCCTGGGAAGAGAGAAGGATCTAAAGGACGAAGAGAGGAAGAAGCCCGCCGTGATCCAGGTTTGTGTGCATGACTTATGCTTGGTCTACCACATATGCTATGCCGAAGTTGAATGCCTGGATTTTAAGAACTTCCTCGAGAGCAACCTAGTCAAATTCGTTACTGTAGAATTTATGAATGATGAAGAAGTCCTAGGTCAGATAGGCCTCGTTGTAGGAAACCCCTTCAACCTCTAGAAGAATCGGTTGCTGCCCTCCGGTGGCCAGCCTTCAATGCTGACCCTAGCAGGAGCCATGGTTCATCCTTCGTACCGTAAACTGGAGAAACCTCCATACACGTTTCATCGTCATGCATGGCAGCGAAATGTACTAGATATAGACCACATCCACTACGATGCAATGGATGGATACCTTTGTTTCAATATCTACAAGGGTTGGATGAAGAGCAAGAGCCAAGTGTGCGGTTCAATCAAAGAACTATCGGCCAAGAGGAAGAGGGACAAGGACGAAGTCGAGGACGTGGACGAGGACTCCGAGTGAGTAAGGTGTCAGTATCGTTGCTCATGGTGGTTCTAATGCAGTGTCTACCGGATTAGTTGCATAGTTTAATTTCAGGTTTGCTTAGTTTAATTTTAGGGGTGTGTTGTGCTGAGCCCCCAGCAGAACTATGTTATATTTCTTCACGTTACTTTAACTCTTCAGTATGTACATACTAGTATTTCTTACATTTCATCTTTTAGTTGGTATAGTACTACCACTCGTTTCTTCACATTATATCATTAAAATATATATTGCAAACATCATATAGCCTGCTGTTTAGTTGTCAAAGAATTTCAGGGTGCTTAGTTTAGTCAAAGAATTCCAGGATGCTTAGTTTTATTTGAGGGGTGGGTTGTGCTGGACACCATTATTGTGACTAGCCTTTTTAATACTACCTCTGTCCGGGTTTATTGGTCCCCATTGTATTTCATGCCAAATTTTGACCATAGATTAAACTAACAAAATGTTCACCCATGGCACCAAACATTATATTTTTGAAAACTATGTTCAAATACAAATCCAATGAGATAATTTTTCTTGACATGCATTAACATTTTGTTAGTTAAATCTTTAGTCAAAATTTGTCACAAACTACAAAGGGGACCTATAAACCGGGACGGAGGTAGTAGTACTATATGCATAATTTGGCGATGAGTTCTCTCTATATGTACCACATTTTTTTAATTTCAAGTTTTGCTCCATGGCGCAATCCACCAATACTATTACTGTACAAAATTATACATTTTTTAAAAGGCTAGAAGGCGGGGCAGTCTTGCTTGGTCGGTTTCACGAGAGGCGAGGGCCTTTGTGATTTGACGGCTCATTACTGCTGGAAGGCGGGGCCTTGTGATTTGACTGCTCGTATAAATGCGCCTACGACCTGAGGAGGAGCAAAGAACCATGCGGTATACTCAAGTTTTCCACTGGAGTAGTACTATGATGGAGGAGCATGAAACACGGCAGCCCAGTTCCATATGGCTATATAAAATGATCTAATTTGCTAGTCATCTCATTGTTAGCATTCTTCTATTCATTCCCTAAAAAAAAGCATTGTTCTATTCATGCTCGCAGAGAACGTGACACGTGCGGTGAAACACCCGAAGCAAAAGATGAAACACAGGAGCAAAAGAAGAAGGAAGATTATCACCCCAAATGATCTAATTCACCCGGAGTCGTAACTGCTTCTTCATCGCCTCCACGACCTCCATCCCCTTGCGCGCCTCCTCCGCAATCTTCTTCATTTTGTCCATGACGCGGGATTTCTCGACGCGAGCCTTCATCATCTATTCCACGGACGCATTACGTACCTTGACAGCAGCCGTTTGCTTGATGCGAAGCTTCGCCAACTCCTCCTTCTGTTCCATGACGAGGGCCTGCAGCATCTTCATCAAGGAACTACTATTCTCATGCAGCTTCTTCCAGCCGGCGTTCTTCTCCTTCAACAGGTCGAGCTCGTGGCAGAGCTCCGCCTTGTCGTCCTGAAGTTGCAGGATTTCGCCAGTTGCCTTCTTCTCCGAGGCAATGCTCTTCTTCAACATCATCACCAAGCCGGCGGTCAACTCCCCCTGCTTATTGAGCGCAACGGGCATGTCGTCGAGGCTCTCCTTCAGTAGCTCCACCAAGCCTTGGATGAACTCCTTCTGCTTATTGAGGTGCTTATTGAGCTGATCGGGCATGCCGTCGAGGGATAACGACTCCAGCGCTGCCGGCTCGGCATGTTCGCCTCCGCGGATAGGGCGCTCCTTGGAGCCATCGCTTGCCCGTGAGAGATCTTTCAAGGTCTCTGCGTGGCGGCGAGCCCTCTTTTTTTCCGCAGCCTTGGTTGCCGCTCCCTTGTTACGAGTAGTTCTCAACCTAGAGCTCTGCTCACCGGCCATGGCAAGGACGGATGAAGAAGAAGCACTTATGAGGAGGAAAGGTAGAGTAATTTTTGGTTAGGTAGTTTCCCTTTTTATAACCTAAGTACTAGCACTAGTACTAATACCTGCATAGTGGGAACACGTTCAGGTTTGGTACGTACTAGTAGGTGTGAGCAGGCTTTCGAATGGGATGGGAACAAGGTAAAGATTAACTGATGGTTTTGTTTTCGAGGCCCGGAACGGCTCCCGATGAGTTTAGTGGAACATAAATTTCAAGTAGACTACACTGCTCAAATGCGTAAATATTATATTACTGTCAAAAATTGGCACAAAATACGAAAGAGACCAATGGAAGTACTAGTAGCAACCCATGATTTAACTACTCGCATGCGCACAGTGGAATAGTAATGTCTTTCTTCCGCCCTCACGTCCACTCAATTTGCATGCGCTATATTAGTTGACCATCAATTAAGTGAACGACTTTACACGCGTCAAATTATCACATGGGGTGGATCTTGGTACAAAATTGCGTCCGCCCGTGTATCCGCGTGTGCGTGCGAGGGAATGAGTGCGTGCGTGCACTACTAGGGAAAACCTTATACACAGAACTTTAGCAGTAGCGTGTGTCAAAAAAGAGCGCTGGTGCTAAGTAGCAGTAGCGCTCCTGCTCAAACCGCGCTGCAGCTAAAGTTCTAGCAGTAGCGCACCTTCTCCTAAACACGTTACTACTAAAATTCCCATGGCTTATCCCACAGGCTACACATAGTAGTAGAGATCTAGGAAGAACACCGCTACCTGTCGGGGATATACCCCGCGGTATGACCCGGCCGGACTTAGCGCTTCACCGATGACCCGCCGGAGGACTGGCGACTCACGGGACTAGCGGCTCACTGATCAGACGACTCACGGATGACCCCAACGGCGGGTCACATAGAAGACTAGGCCCAAGGCCCAGTAGGCCGGCTAATATTATGGTGGGCCGGCTTAAGACAGAAGGCATGAGGAATATTTCCTTTACGAGGAAGCAAGACCTGTACTTGTATCCGACTTGTAATAGAGAATAAGTTAGTTCTAATCATAATAGGACTCTACATGTAAGCCGCCCCTTCAACTTATATAAGGAGCGGCAGGGCTCCCCAAAGAGGGACAAGAAACAAGAAACAATAATCTCTAGGGCTAGACACAATGAGTCGGCTTATCAGCGACTCCCTCATGATCATAATGAGACCTAGCCACAAACAGCATGTAGGGCTATTCCGGATGATGTTTCCCGGGGCCCGAAGCTGTCTAAACCCTCGTCTTGTGTATTGCGTCTCTCATCCCGATCAACCCCTCTCAAGCTACCACGTAGATGTGTTGGCCTCGCGACTAAGTCCTGGCACTAAGGACATCTACCGTGACAATTCCACGACAGTTGGCGCCCACCGTGGGGCCTGCGCACAATGGTGATGAGTTCTTGAAGGGATTTCTTTAGGGATCGAGAAGCTTGTGATGTGTGAAGGAAAAAGAGAATCGGCAAGTTCATCGTTCATCTGTTACATCTCATGGACGAGAAGAAATCTTTTTTTACAAAATCTGAGATCTAGAAGATTAGGATTGCGTGCGCCGCCGCATGCGTGGCCAGATATTCCGACGAGTTCAACTCTCTATTGTGTTTCCGCAAGCGACCAGGCAATTTTTCCGGGTTGCCGAAACTTACTGTTTTTTCGCACAGCACGGGAGTTCGAGACCTGTCCAGTTATGATGTCATCCAATTTTCGCTGGCAAAAGTTTTGAAGCAACAACAACACAGCAATTAACCAGGAGATTTGATAGATCACTGTTATTATTACTTGCGTGAAGGAATCCGAGACGATCTGATATGTGGTTGCAAGTAGTACTACAACGCTAAGCTATTGGGTCTCATGTGAGGATTAAAAAAAAGAAGAGGAAGTTGCCCATGACACGGAAACGGATGCGGCCAGAGACTCAGACTCCGCCTCGCCACCGTGGACTCGCCAGTGCGCCTCCGAGCCGTCTGCGCCGTCGCTCCGTGTGATTGTGGATCGGCCCGCCTCCAGCCGGCTCTGCTAAGCCGCCGTCTAGGCCCACGCCCACGTTTTTGATCGCCTACTGCCTCAGCTGTTGTGGCCGTGGGCACACACCTGAGCCACTTCCGAGCCGCCGTCGCGCCGGGACTCTGCTACTACCGTGGATGTGACCACGACCCGGAGAAGGATTGGATCACACAGAGTCGGATTTTTCCATGACTGCGCTAGGCCGCCGTTGTCGCCCTGTGATTTTGCTTGAGCCGCCGCCGCCACGCACTGAGTGGTCGCGGCTGAGACCCGCCGCGTCGTTTCCATCCTTTGCTAGGAGCTGCGCTAAGTCGCCCTTGGGCCTTGGCTGAGCGGCATCACTTCCACCTCTCCGAGCCACCTTTGCCGAGTCACTCGCCGCACCTTGCCTCGCTGGAGTCCCTCCACCATGGACTCGCCGGGGCGCTGTTGAGCCGCCCCTGCGGTTTCCAACCCGGTCTGTCCGGGCCAAGTGACCAGCTCCGCCAGGCTCACAGCGGGTTACTTCCGCCATGGCTGCTGTACTTTTCTGTTGGGATAACACAGTTTAGACTTTAGAGTCGGACAAAGAAGAGTTTCTTCCTATCTCTGATTGAACTGGTTGGACCTTCCTTGCATATATATTGGTTCAGGGAGGCGAGGTGGCTAGGAGCAAGTGGCTATTACCTTACTTCCGTTTCCCTGCACCCAGCTGTCATGGTTGATCCCTAGCCCTGGGCAGGAGTCCCAGTGGGCAAGTACAACTATCAAATTTCAAGCAGATCAATGGCAGTCAAAGTTAGTCAAAGCAAGAAGCAAAGTACTAATGGATCAATCACGTCAAGGCTGCTTTAATTACTTATTGGTGGACTACTATTTCACGTGGAGGCCAGCATTATGCATTATGTCTGTGCTCATCCGACAAATCGCCAAGTGATATCTTTTTATGTATTTTGTCAAGCATATTAAATTGTTTGAGAACAATTACTTTGGTCTGTATGTTTTTATGTGTAGCAAAGGTGGTGCCATGTTGTGCCTATGAAGAGTACGTCAGCACCATTACGCACTGGCGTCTGCGCCCGCTTACAGATGGAACAGGTGTGCGTAGGAAGCAGTCTATGCAGCTTAATCTACATCAACCCGCCGGAGCCGCGTTGAGCCGCCGGGGTTACATTAAGTCGCCGGTCTTCCTGAGCCGCCGGAACTATATTGAGTCGGTGGTCTGCCTGAGCCACCTCTGTCGCGATAAACAGATCATCCGTCGTCCAAACAAATCAGGTGATATCCATCCAAGTTTGTTTTATTAGCACATGTTGTTTTTGTCAAAGAACAAGTTTATCTTTGCCTTGGTCTGCAATATTGTTTATGCATGGCAATTATTTATGATAAAAAGTGATATTGTACCGCGGAGATGGAGGCACGCCAACATTTTCTGGCACAGGTGGTCATTGTTACTCAAACAGACTCCCGCACCGGCTTACAACACCATGGCCGTCTCTCGCGACTGCACCGGCTTACAACGCCGTGGCCGTCTCTCGCGACCGTGCCGGCTTACAACGCCGTGGCCGTCTCTCGCGACCACGCCGGCTTACAACAAGGAGGACAACTTGCCCGTCCGCACCGGCTTACAACGCCACGGCCGGTTCATTTTTCTATGCCGCCTCTGATGTTACGGTCGTCTTTACCGTCCGTCTCTCGCGGCCTGGTCTATATCGACACACCGAGCCGCACTTATCTAGAAGAGTTGTTTATTGAGTATGAGAAAGTCACTACTTGGGAAGCCCGGTTTTCTTCCAACAAATTAGAGGCAAATTATCATATATTATCAGCCGCCGTCTGCACTGGATGGTTCAATGGGCAGGTGCACAAGTCGCCGCCACTACAGTTTGCTTAACTTGAAACAGCCAGTTGGAAGGAGCCATTGGCCGAGTTGTTGACACGGCTCATACGGGATCATTTATAACCCGCCGCAGTCACCTCAACCTTCTGTGGATTCACATCACGCTATCAACGCCAATGATGTATACCTTCTGCTATGGTCAAATATGGAGAATCTCAAGCCAACTCCTCGAGTTGTCTTGAGACTCGAGGGCTACAATGGTATGACTCGGAAAAATTAGCCGGTTTCAATGAATTCAAGAACTCCGGGTCATTGAAGGGAAAAATAACCCCGGCCCTGGAGATTACTGCTAGATCAATGAAAATTTAAAAGCCGTCAGAAGATTTCCGGCTCAAAATAAGGACTCTGGTTTAAAATCCGGTTCAAGAGACATCTTTCTTCCACAAAGCACTGAAGCTCTCATATCCGGTTCAAAAGCCGGCCCAGGGTAAATTTGTCCCTCACAAATTTTTGAAGCTCTCAACTCCGGTTCAAAATCCGGCTCAAGGTAAATTTGTTGCTCACATATTTTTGAAGCTTTCAAATCCCGTTTAAAGTTCCGGTTCAAAAAGAATTAATCTCTCGCAAGTTCGAGTTCTAAGAAAAATTAAAGGTTGCCAAAAATAACTTGCTGCCATGATGCGCGGTTCAAACATAGGTATCATGCCTTATGGCTTATCTTATTATGGTCACTTGGGGGCTTCCTACTCATCGAGCATAGCTGTCGGTACCCTCTTGATCGGAGCAATGCTAATATAAGGTCATTTGGGGGCTTCCTGTTCAAACATAGGTCGTATTCGAACCAAAGAGAACATAGCTGTCGAAACCCTTTTGATCGGCACACTGCCAAACTCACTAGGGGGCTTCTTGATCGTATCCGAATCATAGCTTAACCTCTTTTGGGTCCGACGTGGATCGTATTTGAATCAGCGTCATTAAACAACTCTCAAGGTCATTTGGGGGCTTCCTGTTCAAACATAGGTCGTATTCGAACCAAAGAGAACATAGCTATCGGTACCCTCTTGATCGGCAACGCCAAAGCCACTGGGGGCTATATGATTGTATTCGAATCTTAGCTCAACCCCTTTGAACGGTTTTACGATCGTATCTGAATCGAAGCCTTAAATTTTAGGTCTTTTTTGCGAACAATTTTGGGTTTGACTTGAGACCTTTTTTGGATTATATCTCAAATGTATATAAGTGTTTTATGCTTAACCCGGCTTGAATTTTGACTATAAGTCGCCAGCTTATGACAATCATCATCTATGTGGAAGCATTGGCTTCAAAGGATTGGGTTATCACCCTTACTGCACAGGTCATGTAAACCGGCAATACAAATTCAATATCACAGTGGTTATATGTGAGGTATTATGACCCGCCCTGCGGTAAACCACCAAGGGTTCTTGTGATCTACTTGTGTGCAGGGTAAGACTACATTTGGGTGGTTACCCACCCTGGCCCTTGACGTTAAGTCGCCAGGGCATATGTTGTTCAAACTCTATGCAGGATTTGCAGAATTATGACTTATATAAATGCTTCAGTCCAAGCTCATCACTGAAATTGGTGTCTCAAAAGGGTTATCAATTATTGATTTTCTCAAGGGCTATAGGCCACCGGGTTACGAAAATTCTGGCTTACAATGAATGTGCATTAAGTCGTAATCGGCCAAGAGCCGCCAGGTATTTAAACTCCGGATTTACTTGTCAACCGATGAGGTATTCAAATCTTTAATAGCCAAAATTGGCTGGATTTTCATGATGATATTGAATGATTGAGGTTTTCATACCGGATTAAATTATTCAAATCTCGAATAGCCAACATGGCTGGATTTCTATTGTGATTATCAATAACCAGTGTTATGATTGAGGTTTTCAAAGTCGGTTTAGCGCAACGGCTATTATTTTTATCAATGGATATGATTTATTCTACAATGGAAGGAATAGTCCCGAGTGGCTGCAGGCTTACGACCCGGCACTTGGGGGCTATACTATTCAGATTGGATTATATCAAATATGCAAGTCCCATGTCACTGCCAGCATGCACCATGGCACTTGGGGGCTAATGCAAAGTCATTTTTTGCTCAACTTATTGAAGACCCGACTCATCACATTCTAAATGAGTTGGCCCTTGGGGGCTACCAATTGCTCCTGTCAAAAATCCAAGGTACAGAAGCATTAATCCATTATATTGAACGGTCCACTATTTAGTTGGTGGAGTACAAAGCTCTTAACCTTATGGACGTGGGTTCAAGCCCCATGGTGGAGACTATATTATATGATGTTATTATCAATTATATACAAAGTCCTAGCTCAGTATTATATTACTAAGACGGCCCTTGGGGGCTACACATTGCTGTTCAAATTTACATTGTTATATCTACAAAGTCCCTGCTCATTATTGCATAATGACCCGGCACTTGGGGGCTACATGTGTGGAATATTCAGTTTATATGATTAAGATGAATAAACCAGATTTCTTCAAGGTTGCAACATTTATTGGAGCAAGTCTTAAACCATCACTTTGTTCTGCTCAAGACTTGGGGGCTACAGGTAATATGGATATAAGGGAGAAAAATTTTCAAAATATCAGTTTTGAGCAAATCAGGAGGATCAATTACATAAACCGGTGTCAACAACAATTATGACCCGCCATCGCCTGCTTTTATAATCCGGCAGTTTTTGGTAATGATAAACCGCAAGTTTTACATATTCAAGCCGGCTGAATATCGATGAGTATTTGAAGACCAAAATTATTTAACCCGACGCCTTGGAAGCCGACTCAAGTGGATTATTCTTCACAATATTTTTCTGTGAGAAACCAACATCAGCAAATTGAGTATGAAGCTAGCTTATTTGACCCGGATTTTCTAAATGAAGGAAATGACAATTGGACTTAAGGATAATCAGGTCCCGTCTCAGGAGAATATTTTATCCGGAGCACAAGGAATTAAGGATGATCAGTGCCATGCATAAGAATTTTTAACCCGGAGCACAATCTGTCAAAGTTGTTCTTGTGTTTGTTTTACAGGATCAATTTAACATGGATAAATCCAAATTAAACTGGGGGCTAATGTCGGGGATATACCCCGTGTTATGACCCGGCCGGAAGTATGACCCACCCGGACTTGGCGCTTCACCGATGACCCGCCGGAGGACTGGCGACTCACGGGTCTGGCGGCTCACTGGTCAGACGACTCACGGATGACGCCGACGGCGGGTCACATAGAAGACTAGGCCCAAGGCCCAGTAGGCCGGCTCATATTATGGTAGGCCGGCTTAAGACAGAAGGCATGAGGAATATTTCCTTTACGAGGAAGAAAGACTTGTACTTGTATCCGACTTGTAATAGAGAATAAGTTAGTTCTAATCCTAATAGGACTCTACATGTAAGCCGCCCCTTCAACTTATATAAGGAGGGGCAGGGCTCCCCAAAGAGGAACAAGAAACAAGAAACAACAATCTCTCGGGCTAGACACAGTGAGCCGGCTTACCGGCGACTCCCTCATGATCATAATGAGACCTAGCCACAAACAGCATGTAGGGCTATTCCAGATGATGTTTCCCGGGGCCCGAAGCTGTCTAAACCCTCGTTTTGTGTATTGTGTCTCTCGTCCCGATCAACCCCTCTCAAGCTACCGCATAGATGCGTTGACCTCGCGACTAAGTCCTGGTACTAAGGACATCTGCCGTGACAATTCCACGACACTACCTGCAGCGACCCGACCCGAATGGATCAAGTCTCTGTGCTTTCGTGTCATCCCTGGATCGGTATGCTGACACACACGGTACTCGAAGGATTTATAACAGAGGTAAATCACATGTATAAAGTAACGTAAATACTATTACCTCAATCCAACATATAGCGGAAGGCTTAACAAGGTTGTGGATTCCCATCAACACCAACGGCAAAGTTGAGTATAGGAAATCGTAACCCTAACGTATCACTTACTCGTCGTCTGAAAAGTCTGCAACATGAAAAGTTGCAGCCCGAAAACGGGTCAGCACATGGAATATGCTGACAATGTAACACATAGAGAGTAATGAAAGAATAAGCCTATACTACATGCATATATGGCTGGTGGAAAGCTCTATGGTTATAAGGTTTTGCGAAAAGCCAATTTTTCCCTACGCAAAGGAATAAATTTATTTAACTATCATGGTGGTTGTTAAACATTGAGAATGGTTGACAGCATCCTCAATCCCAATTAAAAGTACTCATTAAACCCAACAAATTATATTAAGTAACGTGATGAGATCAACAGGATATCCAGTACTAGATACTCAAAATTGTCCATAACCGGGGACACGGCTAATCATGATTAGTTTATACACTCTGCAGAGGTTTGCGACTTTTCCCCACAAGACTCGATCGCCTCCGTTTGGTTTCTCTCACTACATGGTGTTTGAGAAAGCGGATGACCGAGACATAGTCTTTCGTAAGCGCTTAGCACCTTACATGTGGGTAGACCGTACCAACCTACATCCCCTACATCTGCTAGTCTGCCCGTAAGAGTTCGCACAACTTAGTCAACTAGGCCAGAGCCCATAATGGCTTGTGGCTGCACACGGAAGTTTCTAGTTTGAATAATCTCATGATCCCTTTGGGCCTGGGTGGCGGTCCGAAGAAATACAGGCAAGTCCTGTCTACCCAGGTGCCTTGACAGCAAGTCCTGGAATAGCCAGTGCCTCAATCCACCCAGATGTGTGTTTAAGTTGCCACCTTAGATAAACCATTAATTATCAATCTCACATCTGTCATGGATATTCACTCAAACCCAATCCACGTCTCTGAGCATAGCATGGCGTAATAAGCAAACGTAGAAGTAACTCCCAAGGGTTCATAAGTAAAACAGGTAATAGGTACTACCTCAATCTACTTCCCATCCCACAATTTAATTAGATCCTAACCATGCAAGTGTTTGAGGAATAGATCTAATGCATAAAACTGGGTATGAGAAGAGTATGATCAAAGTGTTACTTGCCTGCAAAGTTGATGAAGATGATTCGCACTCAAAACTCTTGATAGCTCTACTTGTCACACTCCGGTCAATCTATCGTAATCAAGCAATAGTAACCACACATAAGCAATCACTCAAAAGATCAGAAAGAACGAAGAAAACAATTCGGAGAAGGTCAAAACCAAATCTAATAACTCTTGCAGCATAAAACAATTTCTAACAGTACCAAAATTATGTGAATTTGGCCTTATCAGAAAGTTTAGGTCAAGAGCTTCGATTAGCAAAAAGAATCAACTAAATTGGAGTTACGAAACTCAAGTTATTATCAAACGAAGTTCAAATACAAATCTGTTTGAATTCAAATTTTAAAACTTTCAAAAATATGTTTGAGTTGTATTACTAGATAGAGGATATCATAACGAAGAAGTGGGCGTTGGTTTCGTTGGATTCCGACTTACGAGTAAAAAAGTTATAGCCGTTTGAAGATTAGGGACTACGGATAGGTCCATGACGGAAATTAAAAATAAAAAGAAAAATCTATCGAGCGAACGCTCGCTAAACAAAACCGGAAAGAAAAACCGTGAGAAAACCGATCTAGGGTTTGGAAAGGAAACCAAAACGAAAACCGATCTAGAAAACCGATCTAGAAACCTGACGCGGCGTGGGCTTGTACCTCAAGAGGCGAGGGCTCCGGCGGTGGCGGCGAGGGGCGGGCGGCGGCAAGTGGCGGCGGCAAGGCTGGTGAGGGGCGGCGGCGGCGCTGGTGAGGGGCGGCGGGGGTGGGCGGCGGCGGCGCACATGTATGGCTGGTGAGGGGTGGCGGGCGCCGGTGAGGGGCGGCGGCAGAGGGCGGGCGGGCTGCTATGGCGGGCGGCACTCATGGAGGAGGAGGAGGAGAGGAGAGGAGAGTTTATTTGATGTGTTGGAGGGGGTGCTTGGGTATTTATATTGGGGAGGGAGGGTTTTGCTTGGGATAGGGGCAAGAAATAGATTAGGATTAGGAATCCTAGGAAATAGATCTAGGAATAGATACGGAATAAGCGAAGTAGGAAAAGAGTCCTACTAGGACTTGGGAAAAGGAGCGGCTTCCTGCCTCCCTTGGTGCGTCTTGTGGCATGGGCGTTAGCCTTGTGGCTCGCCGACGGCTAGCGGCTTGGGCCTTTGGCCCAAGGCGCCAGTTTTTTTTTAAATTTCAGCATTTAAAAAAAAGTAAAACCAAATATATTATATAGGCATATAATATAAAATTTTCAGAAAAGAATTTCCTACAACATGAACATTATTCTAATGTCAATTAAAATCCACACAAATTCAAATAAAGCAAAGAGTGCTATTGCTCTAATAAAATCCAACAAAAATTATTTTGAAAATACCAAAATGATTTCAAATTAATTTCTCTCCAATTTTCTGATGTAGGGAATCATGTTACCCTATTTTCATATATTTTATTTTGGAGGAAAATAATTTGAATAAAACTCAAATAACTCCAATTGAAAATAATTCAAAGGAACTTTGAATTTAATTCCTTGAAACTCCCAACTCATATTTCATATGTTTTGAAGAAGTCATTTTATCTTCGCCGTGAAAATCATCGAAGTTGCATAAAGTTTCAGAATTGGAAATGTTTTCCAAATGAAATTCAAATATTTTCAACACCCTTGTCATTTAAATAAATGGAAGAAGTCATGTCATCTTCTCTCCAGGGTTTTGTGATGAAAAGAATTTGAATTTCAAGTTCATAAAAGCAAAATGAAAGTTTGGGAAAGTCCTTTTATTCCCTCTCATTTAACTTTCAAAAGTTTCGAATTCACTCACTTTCAGTCAATCAATCAAACAATCAATCAAATCTATCTATTTGTTTATAACATTCCAAAATTTAGAATTTTGGGATGTTACACTACCGCTAATTTCTTTGTAGCAGCGCGGTTTCCTCCAAACTCGCTACTACTAAAGGATCTAAAATTAAATGGAAAGCAGATACAAAGGTAATTGAAAATGAAAGAAATATAATAAGGTGAAAGGAGAAAAATAAAATGTGAAGAAAAATAAATGAAATGGGAAAAAAAGAGAAAGGAGTAGCAGTAGTGTGTATCGCAGAACGCGCTATAGCTAATGTAGCAGCAGCGTGCTTTCCCTAACGCGCTACTACTACTTCTGACCTAACCGTGGATTCGTCTTTCCCCACGGCCACTTCCCCAAATCCAACTCCTCCGCTCTCGCCGCCGCTGTCGCCCGTCAGCCGTCGTGCACTCTCCGCACACCCTCTACGCCGCCCCCGACCCCGGATTCAACGCCGCCCCCGCCCCCGACCTCAACGCCGCCCCGGAAGCCGCCCCCACCCCTGACCTCGACGCCGCCCTCCGCCGCGCGCCCGAGCCCCGACCCGGACCTTGACGCCGCCTGCCCCTCCCTCGTCACAGTCACCCGAGGTGAGAACGCCTGCTCCCCTACCTCTGCCTAGGGTTTCTTCATATTTTAGTTGCATCAAATTAGTTAGGGTTCATGTAAGGGTGGAAACGAATCGGATGCGGATGCGGCTCAAACTAGTTATGGTTCATGTAACGGTGGAAACGAATCAAATTTCTAAGATGAATCATAAAACGAGTAAAAAAAATATTTTTAGTAAGAACTAGTTGAATTAATAGAACTAGTTAGTAAGAACTTGTTGTATATCTTATGTTGCTCAAATAGGATATGTGCTTGCCCAAGTGGCCGATCATGTTTGCAGGTTACACCTCCGAGTGTCCTATGTTTTGCCGGAGTGTTGCTTCATTTCCGTTTCGGCAAATTTCAGGCGCTCGATATGTCCTATTTTAGCAAAGGTCATGCCGGATTTTTCCGTGAATTTTGGCATGACTTGTGCGAGAATATGTAGGAAATATCGAGTGCCCTGGATTTCTGTGTTGAGTATCCTGGTAGTTGTCTTCGATCGATGTTCAATTAATGTTTCAACTATGAACATAGGAAATGTCTGACGACGAAAAGGATTTCGGTATTTGCAAATACTGCGAAGATGAGCGCGGCCTGTGCGATGGAATCTTCCTAGATGATGATAGGCGCTTCAGCATCAAGCTGGACGAGAACTTCGAAGTGGATAGAATAAGTCACAACGACAAGTCGTTTTTCGTAATTAAGCATGACATCTGCTTCATTTGCTTCAACTTATAATTTTTTTACTATTCTACTAGCGTATCCCCTGCCATGCAAGAGTTTTTGTATTGGATAAGATAGGTTTCAGTCATACTATGGAGGTAAAGAAAGTTTACTTGAAGACCGAGCATGGTTATATTTTCCACACAAAATTATACAATTCAGACGACTACACCTATTTTGGATGCAAAACATGGCGAGCACTATGAAAGACTTATGCATTTGAGCCTGATATGCTTATCACCTTTCATATTCGTCCGGAAGATGATATTGAAGGTAATACCGACATGTGGGTCGATGTGCAGACGCCTCCAGTTATACCATTATGTAAGTTTCTCAACCATATTTATGTCTTTGATATTGTTTATTCCAAAATAGTTGACAACTAATTTCTATTGTCAACTTATTTTGGTTCAAACAAACATGTCCGGCGCTTGGTAGACAAGACCTACTACTGTGCCAGGGTTGAACTCAACTGCGAGGAGCTCAGTCAATATGTTTCATGGCTTGCGGATCTTGATACTGTCAAGACAAATTTTCTTCCTGCATTTATAAATGTTAGTACTGAAAACGTGCGACCAATAGTGTTCATAATGAACTACGGTCACATCTATTTAGGAAGGATGGTAAGATTTTTACTATTTGTCTTCAGTGCATCTTTTCCATACATTATTTTTGAAGCTAAACTTCATTGCTAAGTATGTTACCATACGATGTTCTTCAACAGGGACTCCCGATGAATGTTGTGCCTTATGGTATCGAGACTAAAGGTACCATGAGTATTATTAGCTTACGGCCAAGATATCCTACAGATTATTTTAGTGCATTCAGGATTAGCGACGGATTCTTAATAGTGGAAGACTGGACCAAATGTGTGACGGAGGAGCGCAGGGAAGTACTAGGGGGCCAGCAAACAGAAGCGCAACCCACGATTAGGAGACAGGTTCATCTACATGCTCCAACTTGATAAAGGAGGAGAGCTATACATGTTTTATGTTATTTTACCTAAGAGAGAGCGGCAGGAGTGATTGGCTAGCTAGAAATGAGTTGGAAGATGATGATGTGCTACACTATTAGTATGATGATAAAATAGCTAGTGTTGGTGGTAATGACTATGATGATTATTATTAGCTAGTGTTAGTGGTGATTAAATAAATATTGTTGGTGGTAATGACTATGATGATGATTTAATAGCTTGTGCTGGCGGATTAGATTCAAGTGGAGGCAACATGTGGTGCACATCGAAAGTACTACTAGTCCAAACTAGATCAAGTTTGCATTAGTAGTGTACTTTTGACATGCACCACATATTGCCTCCACTTGAACCTAATCCACCTTCATTTGACACACTGTTATGGACATAATGATATAAACCTCATAATTGGTATTGTACCAAAATTTGTATAACGGCGGATAAATACACAAAAAATAAAAAAGAATACTAGTAGCGATTGTTAGTAGACACGCTGCAACTAGCCAGATTAGTAGCAGCGCGTGATAGAAGAAGCATTTCCGCTATGTGTCTTAGCAGTAGCGCATGTCACACGTGCTACTGCTAAGTAATAGCTGTAGCGCCATATTAGTAGCGCGGCAGCGCGCGCTACTAGTGGGCTCTAAATCCGCGCTACTACTAGGGTTTTCCCTAGTAGTGGTTGCGTGCATGCACATCTTTGCTTCGTGCATGTACCGACAGTATGGCTCAGGAGGACGAGTACAATCTTTTGGAACCAGCAGCACGTCACTTTGATCAATCCACACAAGGAGGTCGCGACTCGCGACAACGCCTCCACATGTGCCACATGGCTTCATGAATGTAGCGTGCCATTGGAATTCTAATTTACGTGTTTTGCACATACTCGAAGTACTAGTAAGGTACACGTGCATTGCACGCATCAGATTTTGCAACCAAATTATGAATAAATACCACACTATAGCATGTAAGCTCTGAGTCATATATGCCTGATGTAGACCTTCGTTTAATTCTTATAGTTCATCTCATTCAAAATCAATTAGTTTAAAAAAAAAGCTAGGGCCTCTTGGATTCGTAGGATTACCAAAACGCGGGAATAGGGAAACATGGGATTATAGTGGAATGTCGTCTTGAATCCTACATGATTGTATGAGTGTTTGATTGTGCATAGAAAAAACGCAGAATTCTTTCAACGAGGTTTGACTAGATGGGATGTTTCCAATGAAATCTAGTGCAAATGAATCATATGAAAAAATTCCCATGGTTTACAATCCTACGAATCAAACAACCAAGATAGGAAAAATTCCTAAGGATTAGAATCCTCCAAAATTCCTTTGAGAATCATTTGAATCAAAGAAGCCCTTAATCTATTTTATGATTCATGGAATTGTGCGTTGTAAAGCATCAAGTAAAAACAAATAATAGCAATTCAACTAAAAAAAGTTTGGCCAGTTATGATACGAAAGATTCTAGAACAAAAGAGAACCACTATTGTTTTGAGGTTTGTGCATTATGCTTAAGTTCAACCATGGAGTCTGCTAGATTGTACATGTGGCAAAATCTGGTGGGGGCTAGAAGATGGTGCGACGGGCCGAGTGGAGGGAGACTATGAAGGAATGCACAAGTTCGAGATTGATATTTAGAGAGAGGGGGCGAGAACATTAGTTGTTGCGCGCAGTGGCGGAGCCATGAAAAATAAATGAGCTAGGGGGCCAAGCATTGCTAATCCTTTACGAGGAGGGTCAATTCATGAACTTAAACCATTTTTAGCAGCAATTGTCTAATGATCACATTCATATTAGCCTTGATATATAGTGATGTTAGGGGGGGCAGGGCCCTTACTGCCCCCTGTCTTCGCCATTGTGCACGCAACTGAGAGATGAAGCGGAAGGCATGGATGATGAGAGGGGGATGTTGGATATATAATTAATGTGGGTGTATTAGCTATATATGTTAATCCTATATAGAGAGGTATAGATTGATCGATGTGGACGTGGGAAAGAGGGTGAGACCTCACTGGATATATCGATTGATCGGTTTGTGTGGAAAACTATGAAAGACCTAGCTATATACACACATACATAGAGGAACATCGATCGTTGCACATGCATACGTGGGAGATAAAAGAATGCCCGATATGATGGAGAGGGGGATGTGTGTGGGTGTGTGCCTTCATGGGAGACCGACCTGAAGAAAAACATTGCATGTGTGCGATGGATAACGCCGAATGTTAGTGTGTGTGCATGCATGCATGAGAGAAAGTTAGTGGTACAATTATAAAGAGAAGACGACTGTGTGGGTGTAAAAGACTAGGTGAGGTCATAATCGATGTAAAGTTGAATTCAAATATCTGAATAAGAGATCCTGATGTTTGAAACCCATGCATGCATGAATATAATGGAGATCTTCGCGGTGTGGTTTGGAAACGAGCATGTTGTAATGTATACACATTGAACAAGGTCAGACTGATTTGAATTTGAGATACCGATGGCAGACATCATTTGGCCACATCGCATCCGTGCATGGACACACCATTCTAATTGGAGATGATGGGTGGCTTTCGCATCACATATCTATATCTATAGCCCTATATATATTATATTTTTTTTTATTGTGTGCGGTTAACTTTAACTTTGAAAGATGGTCGTTGGATAAGGCGAATCTGATGGTCCAAAGATGGCAAATTTGAGCACTACTGGCCATTGGATATCATCTAGATTCCACCAGATTGCGCCACATGTATAATCTAGAAGACTCCATGGTTGAACTTAAGCATAATGCACAAACATCAAAACACAAGCACTTCTTATTTGTTCTAGAATCTCCCGTATCAGAATTGCCCAAATGTTTTTCTACATGATTTGCCATTATTTGTTTTTACTTTATGTCTTACAACACACAATTCCATGAATCTTAAAATAGACTAGCTTTCTTACAAAAACTAGATGATTTTGAATGAAATGAACTATAAGAATTAAATGAACATCTACATCATGCATATATGATTCAAAGCTTACATGCTATAATGTGGTATTTATTCATAATTTGGTAGCCAAATCTCATGCGTGCAATGCATATGTACCTTACTCTAGTCTAAATGGTGTTTGTGTGTGTGTTGTGCGTGTTGAGGTGCAAATTGTCTTTTTTTTTGGGGGGTACACGTTAAGCTTGTTCTCCCGAAATTTCAAGCCGCGCCTTGTTATGCCGAAAATTCAAGCTTGCGTCTCTGTCTATCGTGCTGCGAAACTCCCGCCTCTTCAACCCGCGCCTTGTTAGCCCGAAATATTTAAGATATATCTTTTTCTCGTTGTGCTCCGACAACTCCCTCCATCTCAACCCGCGCTTTGCTATTCTGAAATTACAATGCGCGCGAAAACCCCCACCTCCTGTGAAATCCCGACATGCGAAATGCCCGTGGTACCCCTGAACTGAAAGAACCGCCTCAAATCGGTGGGGGTACTTTCATAACTTACCCCACATTTTGGACAAGCGCGTCCCTAAGCCATGGTTCCCCACTGCCATCCCATCCGCCCACCCATTCGTACACCGAGGCCGCGAAAACCCGCGACGAAGCCCCAGACCGTGCTCCGTCCGCCACCCAGCCGGAGCCTCTTCCCCGACGACGTCGTCCACAGCAACACCTCGACGTCCCTCATCTACCGTACCGGATGAGGATCCGTCGTCGATCTCATCGTCCCGCCGATTCAGCCACCCCGTCCTCCACCTCCAAGGAGCTGCCTCGATGTTCCCCTCGTCTTTCGCGCCACCTCCATTCCCACACCGCAATCTTCACCTGCACCACTGGAAGAGCATCATCATCACCGTTACCTCGGATGAAGCTGCGGCCTAATTGGCGCCACCAAAGAGGTTGTATACTAATCGCCGCATTTTCTTCTTGATTTGATCTCACGGTACTGCTGGCGCTCGATCCCAAGCCGACACGGCGCAGCTCCATCCACGGCGGCGTCGCCGGCCACTTCCTCCACGTTGTCGCTCCCTCGATGGCGACGTCCACATCAGTAGGAGCTGCTGCTGCTTTAACTCTCGCTCGCGCTGCTGCTCTGCTCTTGCTCTTGGTCCCCTGCCTGGTCTGCTCTTGCTATTGCTCTTGCTCGTGCTGCTTCTCTCGCTCTTTCTCTTGCTTGCGATCTTTGCTCTGATTTAGCTACACTTCAGTCGACTGAATCGACTTTTGGGTCAGTCGATTTTCAGGGGGTGGGGGGCTTGCCGGGGTGAAGGAAGAATCGGCCGCAGCGGGGAGGGGGGCTCGCGGGAGAGGTACCCCACTATCTATGTTAGGGTTCAGGGTGGGGGCGGTGGTCGCTGGCGGTGGCGGGGCGTTGGCGCACTACTAGGAAAAGGGCTATAGATGATATGGACACTAATGGCGCACCACACATGTGGTGCGCCACTACTATATACTAATGGTGCACCATGTGTTGGTGCACCATTAGTGTCCAAATACTAATGGCGCACCAGGAGATAGTGCGCCATTACTAGTTAAACTAGTAATGGCGCACCACATCCACGGTGCGCCACTAGTAAAAAAATTTCATTTTTTTTATTTTTTTTCAAAACTAGTAATGGCGCATCTGGGGATAGTGCGCCATTACTAGTTAAACTAGTAATGGCGCACCACATCCACGGTGCACCACTAGTAAAAAAATTTCAATTTTTTTTCAAAACTAGTAACGGCGCACCTGGGGATAGTGTGCCATTACTAGTTTAACTAGTAATGGCGCACCACATCCACGGTGCGCCACTAGTAATTTTTTTTCAATTTTTTTTTCATTTTTTTTCAAAACTAGTAATGGCGCATCGTGTGTGTGGTGCGCCACTACTAGTTGAACTAGTAATGGCGCACCACTCCCACAGTGCGCCATTACTAACTTGGCCCAAAAATTCCACCGAATCCCCCCCCCCCCCCCCCCACGGACCGCCTTTTCAGTTTTACAAAAATAAAAGAAAATGATGGAAATGTCAAAAAACTAAAAGAAAATAAGTTTCCCATGTGATATGTGGTCTAGTTGTTGGGAAAATTTACAAATATGAATTTCGACTTTATTTGCAAAATCTCTCTGGAATTTGTAAAATGGGCATAACTTTTGCATACGAACTCGGATTAAAAAGTTTTAATATGAAAAATCATCTACTCGAAAAGTTACATCCGAATTTAACCGGGGCACCCCGTTAAACATTTTCAAAATCCTCAAAAACCTAACAGAAAAAAGTTACGGGGCTTCCAAGATCTAGAGGCAAAAAAATTCAAAAAATTTCAAACTTACTAGTGGCGCACCTAGCAAACGGTGCGCCACTAGTAACAAAAAAATTGCTTTCTAATTTTTTTTTGAATTTTTTTTCAAAAAATGATACGTAATATGACCGGGAAGTTTGAAATATGTTTCAAAATTTCATCATACTCATGAACACGAACAAAGTCCTAGACATCAACAAGGTTTAATAGGATTGATATGATAGATATATCAACAAGTGCCTGTTAAGTGAGGTGGTGCTGGGGATGGATAGAACTGCAAAGTTAAGCGTGCTCAGGCTGGAGTAGTGTGAGGATGGGTGACCTTCCGGGAAGTTTGACCACTTAGTGTGATTTGACTTGAGATTAAGCATATTGACCCGAGATTAAGCCATAGTGACCCGAGATTAAGAAAAAATGAAAAAAGAAAAAAATTCTAATGACGTGGTGCTAGTGGCGCACTTGTAGTGCGCCATTAGTAGGCAAAACAGGTGCGCCACTAGCATGCCTTTTCCTAGTAGTGGCGGGGCGGTAGCGTGGGGATCACCGGAGAAAAATCTCGGCACGGGGGGGCCTAGAGGGATGGCCGGGGCGGCGGCGGACCGGCAGTGGGGAGTGTTTTTAGGGCAGATGGGGCTGCTGTTTGGTCGATGGTGGCTGGCGGCTCAGGGGGGTGGAGGTTGAAGATGAACTGCAGGCTCTTAATTTCGTATCCAACGGCTGCAAAATCGACTGACCAGAGATGAAAAAGTTAGTCGGCCGACGTCTAGCCTCACCTTGCTAGTGCTTTCAGTTTCGATAGCAAAATTCAGTTTCGACAGCAAAATTCAGTTTCGACAGTTAAGTTCAGTTTCGACAGTTAAGTTCAGTTTTGACAGTTAAATTCAGTTTCGACAGTTAAGTTCAGAGATGAGCGGCTGATGTATTTTACATCTAGCACTTTGTGGTTATGTATTTTACGTCATCTATTGGAGATGCTATTAGAATTCCACTCAGGTTAACGTTGTCTCTCTTGTCCTGCTTCAGCCTCGGCGTCGTACAACTCACCGGAGCTGCTCCAACAACAAAATCCTCCATCACAGCGGAGCCGTACCTCGGGCTCCATCTCCAGACGCCTAAGATCTTCTTCCCCTCCTCCGACAGCCAAGTCAGCCAGAGCATCCTCACCGGCCAACCCAATCACGCTGAGATCGACATGGCTTCGCCAAAGAGGTTGTACACTTGTTGCATCTCTTTTTTACTCTACATGTTATATATATTGTCCACTGAGCACTCGTAGTAACGGGAAATACGATTATTTTATCCTACTATATGACAAGCAGTGAGGTACCAGGAAACTTAGCTATCCGTGATGGACTCTCTGGAATGCCAACATTATTTATCTCTGCGCGTTTGAGCTGTGCATTTGTCGACGGGCCTGGGAGTTGAGCTAGTATGGCAGTGGCCTGGGTACAAAGTAATAGAAGTAGCACAAAAACATTTTTTAGTGTAGGATTTTCCTTGCTCAAGCCTGCCTACTAGAATCGCCAGTGCTTGAAAGGAATAGTGAATGAAAAACATAGTAATTGGAAAGTTTCCTATGGTACTACTTTTCATGAATTTGGTGCAAAGGAATGGAGCAAAGGAAAACTGTAGGATTTGTTCCTTTAGTGTCTCCTTGAAAGAAAAACCATAGGAATTATAATTTCCACTTGTCCTCCTCTTCATATTCCTATTCATCAAGCACAAGTCTAAGAGATAGTAGCATAATAGCATTATAACCTTACATTTTCTTGTGGTTTGACTTAATCTCACCATGCTTTTTTGCATCATGTGATCTTCCAATTGTTGTGAATCAAACACCCAGATTGGAACAAATCCTATATTTTTAAATTCTCTGTTTTGCACGTGCATTCCTATCCTATTCCTGTCTATTTCCTATACCTGCATTGTTAGAATCCTCAAATTCAAACAAGCCCTTACTCAATTACTTACATTACAGATATGTGTCAAAGAAAACCTTGTGTGGTTTGTCCTGCTCTGCTTGTGTTGTGTTCCACCCAGCTCGGCTGCTCCAACGACGGAAGGGTTCACCACAGCAGGATCCGCTCTCCATCTTGTCTTTCACCGCCTCAGATCTTCTTCCGCCGCGGCAGCTCGACAACTGCATTACCATCATCAACTGAGAAGATGACCTTGAGGACTACAGGGGTCCGCAAGAGAGGTCGCACTCTTCCGTATCTACTTACGTTATGCGTTGCTTAATATGATGACATGCTACATTATCGTCGTTTTCACCTATTAGACTCTGAGTCAGGTCCAAACTAATGCTGAAACTTGAGTTTTTAAATGGTTGTGGGGTACATATTGGGGCAGCAATCAGTACTATCTGTCTACTATCTAGTTAATCTAGGATGTCTACTATGAGTTTCATGTTGGGTGCAAACAGACATTAAAGGATCCATTATCTGTATTTTTAACTAAAGCTATTATCTGCCTTCTATCATTGGTTTTGGGTCTATCCACAGTTTGCTACCATCACTCTGGATTTGTGCATGCACTCCTTACATAATCTCACTATGTTTTATTCCTATGCATGCCAGTTATTGTACACAATGGAACTGATCATGTAGAGCAAAAGAGACGAGCCTTGTGTGGCAATAAAATTTCATGCAGACGTCGCTCCATGGTGGGTGCAAAGGCAGCTCCCCTTCGCCCATTTCGGATCGTAATCAAGAGGAAGATAACTGTTCTGAGGGGGATTCACAAGGAGAAGACCTCTCCTATTTACCCCATGAGGTCTTCGCTCTAACTTGGCATGCTGATGTTGGTAATATCATGCACATGGTGCCTTGCATTGCTTACTGTATACATTAAAGATGTCATCTGCTTAGTTTAGACATGCTTTGTGTCAATGCCATCTGTATAATGTCTAATTACCATATATGTGAATTATGCAATGCCATCTTGTTGCAAGACATTATATATGTGAATTATGCAATGTTATCTTGTTGCAAGGCATTATGTATATGAATTATGCAATGCCATGTTGTTTAGGCAAGCGTCATATATGTGAATTATATCATGCCATCCTTTTTTTTTGTATTTCTCATTGCTTTTGTCGATAATGTTTTTATATTCAACTGCTCTTCCTGTGCATCAGCCATTTGAATTGGTGATGGAGAAAATCTGGAGTGAAAACAAGGTCTTCAGAGCAGACAATGCTACCTGCTGAAGCAGATATCTTGCTGGTTATAGATAGCTCTTCAGAGGAGGATTGAGGCGAGATGACTAGTCCTATTATCCCCACGAGATGTATGCTCAAACTTGGCAGGGTTATATTACTCATATCATGCATATGTTGTATTGCAATGCTTAGTTTTTACATCATATACACAATATTGAATGCCATCTCCTTAGTTTACACATCATATATGCGATTTCCCTCTGCTCACTTCCTTAGTATATAAATCATATATTTGAATTATGTCATGCCATGATGTTTACATAGATAGCATGTATCTGAATTATGGCATGCCAACCCATTTTCTAAAGACATAATATAGTTATATCATCTCATCATGTTTACATAGTCATTATATTTTAAATTATGTCATTCTATTCGTGAATTATATCATGCCATAATGTTTCCATCGACGACATGTTTGTGATTTATGGCATGCCAACCACTTTAATAGACACATCGTATAGTTATATCATGCCATCCTGTTTACATAGTCATCATATTTTGAAGTATGTCACTCTATCCTGTTTAGTTAAACATCATACATGTGAAATTGTGTCAAGCTATCATGTTTAATTAGCCATCATATATGTGAAATTATGTCCTGCTATTCTGTTTGGTTAGACAGCATAAATGTGAACTATTTCATGCCCTGTTTTCTTCCCTACTATCCATTGCATCTGTCTATCTTACAATGTCTGTACATTCAATTACTTTTCTTGTTTATCAGCCATTTCAATTGGAGGGAGTGATGGCAGTATCTGTGGGAGTAAAAACACAGTCTCTAGAAAAGAACGTGCTACTTGTCGATGCAGATAGAACCACGGTTGTACTTGCCCAAGAACCAGCCCCACCACACATAACCCACACTCATGCAGATTGTACCCCTACCCAGTTCGACAGAGAACCAGCTACACCCCTTCTAACCCCAACCCCAGCAGATAGACACAGGTTCCGTTGACACAAAGACCGTCTCCACTACAGAGCACCCAAACACGAGCAGTTAGTAAGGCAACTGCAGTGCCCAAAGCACGAGGACCACCACTCCGAACCCCAAGTCAACGCTTAAAGCAGAAGAAGAATTGTTCTCATGTCAGGTTCCGTAGCTATGGTTCATACTACTTTGCTCTTGCATCACTGTATTTACTCATACCAACTAATTTCAAATTTGAAGGATGCAATTGAAACTCCAATGGCGCAACAGGTATGTTTTAAACCTGTTTCTTTGAAGTGTGTGGCTATTTGTTGTTGTAACTTGCTCTATGTTGATTTCAGTTTCAATTGAATAAACAGTTATGTTCTCATGCCATGCACATTACAAGTGTTGTTATTGTTGTGTAGTTTCCCACACTTATATTCTGTCTATGCTGCTTTGTCTTGAATAGATATGATTCGAACTGTATCTATCTTGATTTGGCAACATAAACTAGAATGATATAGACCATACAGTGACCATACTACATAGATATATGTTTGTTTCATGCTGTTATCCTGTCCACCTTACTACTGAACTGGTTTACCAAAATGAGTTTCATATACTACATTGTAAACCCGTGATATGTTTGTTTGTTTCTCTTTTAGAACGCGGATAAAATATTGCAGAAGAGTACCCCGTTATGCAATGGTAAAGGAAGTAATGCAGATAAGGTTCAAGATAGTGATACATCCCTGTTGGTCTCCAAGAAAGCTGATAAAAACTATATTGAAGACACTAAGACAACCCCAAAGTCTGTCTTGATGTAGTGTTCGATTCTTGCTACTACTCTTTGGAACCAGCTCTTGAACTTCGTTGCTGACTCGATTCGGCTTCTTGAGTCTCGACTTCAAGTTGAAAGACATCGATCAGATGTTATCGACGAGGAAGCGAAGGGCTGAGGAAGTCCCTGCAGAATTCAGATGCATACTTTCTGGTGCAACAGCAAGTGCTGGAGGACTTAAGCGCCAAACAAGAGAAAGTTAATTAGCTTGATAAGCATCTTGCCAGCATTATGGGTACCCAGGATATTGTTTCTTGAGCTCTTATGAAGTGGTTTGATTACGGACTTGTTTTCTTTAGCGTTTATATGCTGCTGTGTTCCCTATATTTGCACTGGTGGGGAACTTTGATGCCCGGTGGATGTAATATGTGTAATAGCGTGATAGACTAGCGTAAGTTGCTTGCTTATTTATTTCCTTATTGTCTTGTTTATTTCTTTGCTTGTAGTCAGTGCAGTTCTTTCTCCGTGGTTTGCTAGTGGCCGCAATAACCTATTTTTTAAAACTAGGCTACAATAACCATGGGCTACATATTTACTGTAGTTACCATTTCCCTCCTATGAGCCGTAGAAACACTGGGCCTTCTACATGTCGTAGAAACAATGGGCCTTATACGGGTCGTAGACACAATGGGCCTTCTACGGGCCGTATCATCAATGGGCCTTGTACGGGCCGTATGATCGGTTGGCCAAACATGGGCCAATAACAGACCGCATTATGGCCGTAAACGGGCTATAGTTGGAATCCTCTGTTCATGGGCCGACCATAACGGGGCGTCGTTAATCGACCGTATTTGATGATGCTATGAAAGCATTAGCGTATTAACGGGCCACAAAGCGGGCCGGCGTAACCTCGGGCTGAATTTAGCCCTGGCGAAAATAGCGATGTGGCCGTAAGTAAGCGAATCTTTGGAAATGAGCCCAAGAGTAAATGGGCTCTGAGAAGGTCGAAAGATAACATGGGCTGGAAACGACCCAACGGAATAATGGGCCGTTAATGGGTATAAAGTGATACACTGTTCATTTCGGGCCAGTTTCACCATGGGCCGTTAATGGGTATAAAGTGATACATTGTTCACTGGTGGCCAGTTTCACCACAGGCCGTTAATGGGCCAAGAGTTACAAAGGGCCTCATATGGGCCGAAAGATGTCATGGTCCATACATGGGCCAGAAGTGAAAATGGGTTGGAATCATATTGGATGGCCCAGATGACGCTACTGGGCCTAATTCGGATAGGGCGTAACGGGCCTTGGGTTAGTGGGCTGTAATAGGGCTATATGCGAACATGCCATTAATAGGCTTTCCATGGGCCGGCCCGCCACCTTTTGACCAAGTCAAACGGGCCGGTATTTTCACAGGAATAGGCCTCTATTGGGTCGTTCCACGTGTCGACGTATCATAGGCGCCTATACATCCAATGAGTGGATGACATACATCCCCAACGATGAGCCGACACGTGTTTCCTCCAGCCAATGATGATTTCACACGTGGAAAATCCCCATTGGTCCGGGTTGTTAACGGGTTATCGGATCCAAAACCCGACCCGATAGCTTAACGGCGTTCCGTTACGGTGGATGCCACGTGTCAGTCACCCTTGAAGAAAGCACTTTTGTGACGCGCGATTTATCGTCATGGAAGTGGACACTTCCCTTGATGATAATTTTGGTAATGTCATGGAACACTTCTACGACAGCACATGTATGACTATCTTGATTCTCTCATAAAATCGCCATGGATGTACATGCATGACAGAAAACTTGACCTACTATGACAAACACGTATCATCACGGAAGTGTATTTTTTTGTAGTGCTCCCGTTCCACTTAGTGGCGTTAAGCAGTGCGAATAGACCACACTCATTGCTGCGGTGGGGAAAAATAAAAAAAGTTGGAGGCTTCTAAAACCAATAAGACAATGTACTCTATGGCACTGTGCAACTAATTATGTGTCACTGTGCAACTACTTGCTTGGCACTGTGCAACTAATTATGTGGCACTGTGCAACTAATTATGTGGCACTGTGCAACTACTGATGTTCAACTGTGCAACTGGCTAGATGATCCATGAGAAAGTCATAAAAATGAAAAACAGATTGCAAACTAGTTGTGTGTCTTAAAAAACTAAAGATTGTACAAGTAGGAAATTTTAAAAGAATATAGATTGATTGAAAAAAATAGAGAAGAATGTAATGCTTCTTGTCTTACTTGCCAAGCTGCTTCAGTACGTCTATGTCAATAATCTGGAAGTGCTCGATACTCTGCTTTGGGTAATGCTTCCTCCATAGCTGGCGTACAGCCCCCGCGATCGTAGAGGCAGTGTTCATCAACTCAATGTCTTCTAGCTTCCTATTTGAATCAAGGACTTCAAAACGTCCGTCCCTCAAGTTGATGTTGAAGACCCAATAATACCTTCCTCTTTCGCGGTCGTTTACATTATCGCACTCAAGCACTGGCAGCATGACCTGCACGCGTGAACGATTCAGATACATATACACGCTGTAGGTAAGAAAAAACACTACTACAAATGAGATGTGAAAGTTGAAACAGGTTGGCAGAAGGTATTTGCCAACTAATAGATGTGTCATGTGCAAATGAACATGCTGTGAGTGCCAAATATGATATGGATCATGTGGGCACAGCACTCACCAAATCTTTCTTGTCGAGACAGTTCTTCTATTCAAATTTCTTGTTTATCTCATTCACATTGTAGATACCTTACTGTAAATTGATCTGCAGAAATTATAAACATGCCTCAAGCACTAGGGTATGAAAAGACTCCCTGGTTGGTCAACAAAAGTGGTACAAAAAAAGGAAGAGGGTATAAAGTTTTTGAAAAACTTACGGAAAACCTCGATTGGCGGGGCGACTTTCCTTGACCCATACGGTAAGTTATCCGTAATGTGTATGATTCCAGTCTCAATAACAATTTTTTAAAGCCACTGCTTTGGCTTCATCGAATCAACTAACTCCTTCAAAGAAATGAAGAAATTATCATACCTGATTATCTCAGGGCTGCATTTTTTTAAAAGAAATGAAAGACAAAGTTAGCTTGAAGGGTCACATAAAGAAAGAAAAAAATGTGCAATTAAAAAAACAAAGACGGTGCAATTTAAAGCAACATTACGTGCAACATGCTCGCTTCTTTGTGCAACTAAGTGGGTGGTACTGTGCAACTGAAAAAAGATATGTATATAGGCTATGGGGAGTTGGCTTGCCTGGTGTTCTCATCATCTAGTAGACTAATAGACAGCCAACCTAGTACAAATAGGAAGCCAACTAAGCATGACACCTAGTGCTTAGTACCCCCCAGCCAAAAGAACTGTAAAACATGAGGACAACCAACTACTACAGTGATGCAGCCAACTGGGCAGTCAGCCTTGTGCAACTGCACAACTTATAAGCCAACTAGTTTCACTAAGGCAAGAAATAACTAGGGAGAAAAATAGTTAACTAAAGCTAGCCAGTTGAGTATGGTAATTTGTGCCACTGGGACAAACAAAAGGACTAGGACAAAAGAAATGCAAAACAGGAAGCAGGGCAACTTTGTGCAACTCAACAACATATAGACAACAAACCTAATACAAAACAGGAAGCAAACCTAAAGCATGAAAACTAGTGCAAAAAAGCAAAACATGTGGACAACCAACTAGTATATGGATGCAGCCAACTAATCAGGCAACTTGTGCAACTGAATGACGCGTAGACAGCCAACCTAGCACAAAACAGCAAGCAAAATAAGCAGGGCAACTAGTGTCCAATGTAGAACACATGGACAACCAACTAGTATAGTGATGCAGCCAACTTAGTAGGCAAACTTGTGCAACTGAACAACGTGTAGACAACCAACTAGTACAAATAGTAAGCCAACTGACCAAGACAACTAGTGCAACTTCAGAGCATATGGACAACCAACTACTATATGGATGCAGCTAACTGGGGAGAATTTTGTGCAACTAATCAAAAATATCTAACTATACAACAAGTTCAATCAGCCATTGCATTGCACACAGCATTGCGCACATCTAACAAACAACAACATAGAACTCGACATAGAACTTGAATAAGGACTAGGAGAAATCATGAACATATCTCAAACCCCCTGCCCTTGACAGCAACAGCCCTGGACAACGAACAACTGCTCTCCATCGCCCTAAGATCGCACAACGGGCGCCCTGGACATGCATCCCATGCTAGCTTTCGAACACTGTAGCAAACAAGTGCCCGTGCCCTACCCAACTACACCACTCTGCTATGCAATTAAAAAAACAAGAGTGTGCAATTTAAAGCACTGTTATATGCAACATGCTCTTCTTGCTGTGCAAGTAAGTGGGTGGTATTGTGCAACTGAAAAAGATATGTATATAGGCTGTGGGGAGTTGGCTTGCCTGGTATTCTCATCATCTGCTCCTGGGATATGCCTGACCCAATACACAATGGCAGCGTAAAGCTTGTTGAGTTCCTCATTGGAGTTGAAGGTCTTCTTTTTGTTGTAATCAATTAATGGAGACCTTTGAGATGCTCCGGGCCTTATTACCCTCCTCTGTCTTCATGCAGTAGGTGGTCCTGAAGAACTGCTCATGCCAACTGCTGGTTCTCTGCATATCAGGGCGTGGCAGTTGTCTATTGATCCAACATCTGGCTGGTGAGCCAATCCCTTGCCAGCATCAGTAGCAACTCATCCTTCATTCACTGTTGCTGGGTCCAACTCATCCTCATCTATGACAACCACGTTTGCTTCCCCTGTTTGTGCTGCTGGAGCTAGTCCTGCAGCATGCCCAGCATCATCATCTATGCCCAGGTCAAAAGTTGGTGCATCGCAGTATCCTCACCATGATAGCTGTAAGAATTTGATCTGCGTATGGGTTGAAGGCCAGGGGCATCTTCTTGCGGCACATTCACAGGTGCATCGTTCGCTGACCTGGTTCGCAGTAATATTGTGGTTGGCGGCCTGGGAGGCTTGCACCTGCTTACAATGTTGAACACCTCCTCTTGTGTTAATATGTTCTGAAAATCATCTCTTGGTGATGCAGACTCGCTTGGATGCTCTGTGATAGCTCTTGGAGATGGCAATTTGACAGATTGACAACCTCCTTCCGTGTTTGGCATTGAAGAATCTCTATGAATTGTCACCTTGGGGCTTGCAGTTGCAGTTGAGTCTTCCTGAGCAACTCTGCTAGTTTTGACTGTGACCACTTCAGTTGGTACACTGGTATCTGCAGTTGGCACCTTTGCAGCCTAAGTTGGCACCAAACTAGCAGAACTTGGCAGTCCTGCATCGATGGCTGTGGCACGTTGTTCTGTCTCATGTCTGGACCCCACGCCTTTTCTGCCTGTTCCTCCTTTGTGCCCTTGGCAAACTTGACAATCTTTTGCTGCTTAGCTGGTTTAGGTGGGGCTGTTGGCAGAGGAATCTTCCCCTTGATCTGTTGAACTCATGTGATGGTTGTAGGCTCAACAGGAATTGCTGACACATCTTGAGTTGTGGTTGGCTCTCTGATCACTACAGTTGGCACAACAATTTGCACCACAGCTTCCTTGTCCACATTTATTTCTGCATTTACCCTCGGCATCCATTGCTTGGTTTGAGGTAACTTCAGATTCTTCTTCATTGTAACTCCTTTGCTCTTCTGGACCACATGAGGGTTTGCCACAGATGCTACCTTGCTCTTGCTGGAGCTGATATCTGGAAGCTGCTTCAAATATTCCTTGTATTTCTCCTTTGAATGAACCCAATCAAGACCCTTCCCTGCTTCCTCCATGTCAACTGGATTCTTTTCAGCCTCACTCAAGAAGAATAGATTCTGGTCAACAACAAAATCAATCTTGTCACACAACTCTCGCTCATGTAAGTCTGGCGCGGGGAAAGTGGTTGGCAAAGCTGGCTTCATGTTGCACAGCTTGAACATGTCAATGCTCCCCTGAGACTCCGCTTCATCATTTTTCTTTGACTTTGGCAGATTCTTGTCTTTCCAGCAAGTTTTGTTGATCAACATCTGTAGTGTGCTCCTACTGCTCATTGAGTTGCTGCTGCTGGCAGGGTTGGCAGAGCTGCTACTCACCCTGGTTGTGTTGCCGCCTGTACCACCAGAACCAGGGGCATTGTCATCATCATCATCGGAGTTGTCACTACCTCCATTGGATCCCTCTTGATCATCAGGATCGGCATCCTCGTCTTCTTTCTTGTCATCTCCTTCCCCCTCACTACCATCAATTGATGCAGCTTTGTCTCCATCTCCTTCTTTGGCCTCATTTTCTCGTTCCTCCTCCTCTGCCTCACTACCTTCTTCGTTGCCCTCCTCCTCTCCTTTGTCCTCTTTTTCTTTGTCCTCCTCCTCCTCTTCCTCCTCCTCCTCCCCGTCTTCTTCTTCTTTGTCCTCCTCCTCCTCATCATCATCATCATCATTATCTTCTTCTTTGTCATCCTCCTCTTTTTCCTCCTCCTTTGATTCATCCTCATCTGTCTCCATGTCATCTTCAACATCTTGTGGTACTTCCATTCCATCATCTTCTTCCGATTCCTCCTCATCAAACTCTTCTTCTTCTTGTAAAGGTGAAACCCGTCTCTTCCTTTTTGGAGCACGGCGTGACGGAGCGCTTCCCGTTGATGTCTGTTGTACATATGGATCAACATCCGGTTCTTCATCATCAATCTTGGCAACTGCTTCAATGAAGGTGCCAACCTGTTCAGTTACTGCCTTGCACAAGTCGTTGACCACTTTGGCAATCTTTGCCTTTTCTGCATCAACACAACAAAAAATTTGAGTACTCATTCAATTATAAACAGTTTTAAAAAAGAAAATGTCGGTAAATGATCGAAAATCCTTTATGCAAAATACTTACCTGCGGATTGTACGTTAGTGGTAATTTGGATGCAACGAATGCTTGAGCTTGCAAATGATCACCAAACAGTGGTGTACGCTCCATGCCCCTATACTCCTCTTTAAGATGATGTAAAAAGGAGAAAAAGAAAAGAACAAGGTTATCAAAACAGATATTGTGTTGAATGAAAAACATAATGTTATAACTTGTGCAACTAAAACAAAATGTTGGGCCGACCGGATTCTACATGTATGCAACTGCACAAACCAAAAAAAAAGTGCACCCCACAGGTCACCTAAAAAAATGTTTCTGCCAACTGATGTCACATATCTGTGCAACAAGATAAGTGAAACTGTGCCACTTGAAACATATGATGTCTCATACAAAAATGAACATGGGACCACATGCCAAACTAGAGCTACAAGCTGTGCAACTACATGCATTACTGTGCCAACTGATTACAGTTTTTGTGCAACTACCAAAAAGTGTCGAAAAGCTAATCTCAAAATCGTATATGCAGCTACCAAGGAATTAAAACTGGGCAGAAATGAATAGAACATAAAAATAGCCATTGTTGGTAAAAAAGGGAACTCACTTGTAATTTGTCGAACACACCAGGAGAGATCGTGTCCTCCTTGATCACCTTGGCAATTAGGTTACTGTCCCATGCATTCGATTGTATCACACAATTGCTTACTGAGATGTCATGAACGAGCGCGTCAAGGTACAGGATCTGCCGTAGAACCAAAAAAGAAAAACCAACTCCAGTTATTATGAGGGGTGTTTTCAGAAACTATAACTACACAAAAAGAAGAAAAACAAATGGAAGTGCTACTTTTCACTCACCATCAAGTGATACAAGCAGCAGCAAACAGTTTGCTTCGCCTGGTCCATGTTCCGGAAAGCTTCATTAATGTGTTTTGCTACAAAAAAGGCAGATGTTTGTGTTCTTGAGGTTTGGATGATCTAGTATGAATTAGTAGCACTTTGGGCTCAGCCTCAGGGCCGTGGTTAGTGCTAGGAAAGTGCTGAATGCAACCGCAAGCCAGGCCATAAAGAATGTGGCATCCGTTCTTCCCCCCATATCCTTAATCATCTTGCACCATGTAGTGATCTGGGGATGAGAATCTCCACGTATGTTGAAAGTCTCTCGGAATCTCCTAGTTGTATCCTTGTCAACTTTATATGTGACTTTTTGACCCCTGTTAGGAAGATCAAATACCATATGAACACTTTCAGCATCGACACGGATACTTCCCCTGCCTGGGAACACCATTTCAGAGGAATCTGGCTGGTAGGACTGCACCAGGAATTTACTGAAGTCCCCTGGAAGTGTATCTAATAAGTTCAAGAGGCCCCCAAACAACCTTGAAACTAGCTCAGACTTCTGCGGCGGGGATAGCAAGCTATTGAACTATGCAAACCGCCCTAGTGATGCCCTTAACCTGCCAGCTTGTGATGGTCGCTCCACATCTTCTCGGGCAGCCACCTCAACTCCTTCACCGCTGGCCTGATGATGAAAAAATAATAAAAAATTAAACACGGGACAGAAAACTGGACTGTAAAAAAATTAGCAATGATCATGTGGATTAGTATTGCAAAAACTATATAAACATAAAATGGATCACGGCAACTAATATGATGTTTTTGTGCAACTAAGAAAGCTCATCATGGCAACTGAAGACCACCAATGTGCAACCTGCAAGAAAACTAGGAAAACATACTAGACCTGACAACTACAAAAAGTTCTAGGGGATGTGCAACGATAAATCATGATGTTGGAAAGAAGATAACAACAACTAAAAAGGTTTGCAAGAAATAGTTCAATAGCTCATAAACACACGCAAAAAACCACATAACTCAACATCTGCTACGGAAGATGAGGCAGCTCCTCCACCAACTGTTGCCTGCACAAAAATGGTGACCAGTGATGTCAACTACAAAGATGGTAATTGAGCAACTAGAACAAAAATAGTTGTGCCAACCTTGAAACTAGGGGATGTGCATAATTTCATCAGCCCCTAAAAAACCGAGAAACATTGATATTAAAGGATTTACTTACCCTAGTAGATGATTCAGCTCGCCCTGCTGCTGCTGCTGCACGTTTAGTCCGCTTTACAATCCAAAACCGATCAACATCCTAAGAAAATAAAAAAACATGGGTATGAGAAAAAAATATTATATGACCCAAAATAAGGTGAATGTGTAATCAGCATGCCCTTACCTCAACTTCCTCTCCCTACTCAATACTATGTTCTGGGCATGGCTGGCGATTAGCAGCATGCTTTGAGTTCCGGCGAAGGAACTGACTTCCAGAACCCTAACTAAGCAGCCAAAAAACATAAAAAAGGACATGAGCATACATGGATAAGTTGAAAACAACTCAATATGGAGAAAAATACATCTCCTTCATTGCCACCAGCTTCTCCTCCTATTATAACCATTTTTAGCCTGTGGGGGAAATACAAGAAAAGAAAACATAGTTACAAGATGCGCAAATGAAGTAGAGAAAACATAAAAGCTTGCTTTGATCTGTAAACCTCTACACATAAGCAGGACACCTAGTGCAAAAAAAATGTAAAAAAAATGAGCACAACCAACTACTATAGTGATGCAACCAACTGGGCAGTCAGCCTTGTGCAACTGCACAGCTTATAAGCCAACTAGTTTCACTAAGGCAAGAAAATAACTAGGGAGAAAAATAGTTAACTAAAGCCAGCCAGCCGAGTATGATAATTTGTACAACTGGGACAAACAAAAGGACTAGGACAAAAGAAATGCAAAATAGGAAGCAGAGCAACTTTGTGCAACTCAACATCATATAGACAACCAACCTAATTACAAAACATGAAGCAAACCTACGCATGACAACTAGTGCAAAAAAGCAAAACATGTGGACAACCAACTAGTATATGGATGCAGCCAACTAATCAGGCAACTTGTGCAACTGAACGACGCGTAGACAGCCAACCTAGCACAAAACAACAAGCAAACTAAGCAGGGCAACTAGTGTCCAGTGTAGAACACATGGACAACCAACTAGTATAGTGATGCAGCCAACTTAGTAGGCAACTTGTGCAACTGAACAGCGTGTTGACAACCAACTAGTACAAATAGTTAGGAACAGTAAGCCAACTGACCAAGACAACTAGTGCAACTGCAGAGCATATGGACAACCAACTACTATATGGATGCAGCCAACTGGGGAGAAATTTGTCTAACTACAACATATACAACAAGTTCAATCAGCCATTGCATTGCACACAGCATCCACACATCTAACAAACAACAACGTGAAATCAACATAGAACTTGAAGAAGGACTAGGAGAAATCATGAACAGATCTCAAACCCCCTGCCCTTTACAGCAACAGCCCTGGACAACGAACAACCGCTCTCCATCGCCCTAAAATGGCACAACGGGCGCCCTGGACGCGCATCCCCTGCTAGCTCAAAAGAGGTGCCAACGGGGGCACCTCGAACACGGGAGTAGAGCAACTTGTGCAAAAACAGCATATATACAACCTAGTACAAATCAGGAAGCAAGCCTAAGCATGACAACCTAGCAGCCAACCTAGCAGCCAACCTAGTACAATGCAGAACATGTGGACAGCCAAGTACTATATGGACAACCAACTAGTAAAACTGATGCAGCCAACTGAGCAGTCAACTTGTGCAACTGAACAGTGTGTAGACACCCAACTAGCACAAATTGTGCAACTGCAGAACATAAGGACAGCTAACTACCATATGAATGAAGCCAACTAGACAGAATTTTGTGCAACTAATAGAAAATCTCTACCTAAATTTCTACCAACTTGTGCAACTGAACAACATATGCAAACAACTGCAGAACAAAAGGATAGCCAACCCCCAACTAAGCAGACTAATAGAAAACCAACCTAGTACAAAAAGGAAGCCAACTAGGCATGACAACTAATGCAAAGTGCAGAACATGTGAACAGCCAACTAAAAAAGGGATGCAACCAACTGGGTAGAATTTTGTGCAACTAAACCAAAAACTAGTTCAATCAACCATTGCATTGCACACATCTAGGACATCATCTACCAACAACCAAAACCGCAGCATGGACCAGAACATGGTATATGGACGGTATATTGGGCGCACACGTACCTCAAACCGCAAAAATCCCAAGCACCACTCGGCCATGACCAACAAAACACTCAGCAATGAATCCCCACCATCACTACCACATACAACCGCACAAAATTGAAGCAAGCACAAAAAGGGGCAGAAGAGGGACCCTATGCAGCCCGCCAGATCCGCCACCGTCAACCTGGCCACGGCCTCATCCCCGACGACGAGATGGGGACAGGAAGGACAACAGAAGGCCTCCGCGGATGTCTGCGTCGACTGCGAATCCCAACAACCACTCCACCGACACCAACACACCCTACCACCATGAATCCCCACCACAACTACCCCTTGCTACCGCAAAATCCAAGGACAGGAGAGTCCAACGGAAGCACACACGACATGTCTGTCGGAGTCAAAACCGGCGGATCTCGAGTAGGGGGTCCCGAACTGTGCGTCTAAGGCAAATGGTAACAGGAGGCGGGGGACACGATGTTTACCAAGGTTCAGGCCCTCTCGATGGAGGTAATACCCTACTTCCTGCTTGATTGATCTTGATGATATGAGTATTACAAGAGTTGATCTACCACGAGATCGTAGACGCTAAACCCTAGAAGCTAGCTTATGATTATGATTGTTGTTGTCCTATGGACTAAACCCTGCGATTTATATAGACCTTTGGAGGGGCTAGGGTTACCTGAGTCGATTCTGAGAGAAGGAGATCTACATATCCGAATTGCCAAGCTTGACTTCCACGCAAAGGAGAGTCCCACATGGACACGGGACGAAGTCTTCAATCTTGTATCTTCATAGTCCAACAGTCCGGGCAAAGTTTATAGTCCGGCTGTCCGAGGACCCCCTAATCCAGGACTCTCTCAGTAGCCCCTGAACCAGGCTTCAATGACGATGAGTCCGGCGTGCAGATTGTCTTCGGCATTGCAAGGAGGGTTCCTTCTCCGAATACTCCATAGAAGATCTTGAACACAAGGATCGTGTTCGGCTCTGCAAAACAAATTGCACATAACACCGTAGAGAGCACAATATTTTACAAATCTAATCTGCTAACAACTTTTCATAGCGTGACATCACGCCACAACCCGGTCATTATTCGAATCGTTTCTCTCAACCAGCCACCACACATATTGCTAGGCGGTTTTGTTGGCGCATCTTGTCGAAGCAGAGATCATGTCCCCTTATCACATGATTCGCATCAATATGGGTGTGGGTAACCCAACCGCGCCATCGACGTGGTGCTTGTGGAATAAGCAAGTTTACCGGGCAAGTGGGGAGGCACAGGATCCCTGCTGCCTTTATAAGGGGATAAGGGCTCCCTTTTTCACCCACACCTTCTTCCTCTGCTCATCCATTCCCCCTCGCTCGAGCCCTAGCACCAAGCATTCGTCTTCTCCGTCCAAAAAAGGTCTTCCGAAAATGTCCGGATCCGGAGCAGGAGGCAAGTGGATGGCCTCTACCGTCCGGGAGAAGGATATCAAAAAGCTTCGGGGGGGGGTATCTGGCCAAGAAAATCGGCCACCGCCTTCCGACGGCGGGACAGATCGTCCCTAAACCGGAACCCAACGAGAGGGTTGTATCCCTCCCTCATTTTGTCCACGGGCTAGGGTTTCCCCTTCACCCATTCATTCGCGACATCATGTATTATTACGGGATCAATTTTCATGATCTATCCCCCAATTCCTTCCTCAACATCTCGACATTCATCGTCGTGTGCGAGGCCTTTCTCCGCATCTCGCCACACTTCAACTTATGGCTGAAGATTTTTAATGTGAAGCCCAAGGTAGTGAGCGGCGAGCACGCCAAGTGCGGAGGCGCCATGGTGAGCAAGATGCCCAACGTAACATGGCCAACAGGTACTTTCAATGATTCCGTCAAGGAGTGGCAGCAGCAGTGGTTTTACATCACTGAGCCGCGCGCCACGGAATGGGCCGTCGCTTCTTAATTCTGATCCGGAGCCCCCTTGCGGCTTACGTCCTGGCCCAAGAAGGGCCTGAACTGGTCTTCGTCAAATGACCGCCGGTGCTCGAGATCTTGGCGTCAAGGATATGGAAGACAAGAACATCAAACTTGTCAATGTGGTCCAGGTGATGTTAGTTCGCCAGGTTCTTCCTTGTCAACATCGGGCTTGCAATTTATGGGAATTCGACCCGGCTAAGCACCAGACCCTACTGGAGCTCTTTCGCTCCTCGCACAAGGACATTTGGAAGGTGCTTTTCAAGTCCGGCAAACCATGGCCGGACTCCTCCGAGGACCGCGGGTACCAACTATCCCGCCCTACAAGTTTGGTAAGTCAGTGTTATGTTGGCAATTTCCATGTTTTATTCGCATATCCTGAGGAAAATGCTTAGTGTGTTCTCTACAACTCTCCTAGGGCTGGACGAAGAAGGCGGGGCGGATCTACTGTCCGGACCCATTGCCAGAAGAACCGGCCGGCCCACTTCTAAGGAAGATGCTGGTCCCGGCGCCTTACAAGAGGCCGAGGAAGAAGACCACGAAGGAGGTCAAGAAGACCAGGTGCGGCCTCCGTTGTTGTGGCTCCCCGGACAAAAAATCCGAAGACTCCAACGCCTGTTCTTCCTCCGAAGAGGACGAGGAGGAGGAGGAAGACGAATCCCCAGCGGGGGGAAGAAAGAAAAGGACGACCTCCACATCCTTGGAGGCCGAGTCGCCTAAGAGGAGAAAAACTCCTCTTCTAGAGGAGTCCACCGCCGCCACCGATAGCAGCCCGGAGTGGGATCCCAGGGCCCAGCCCCTGGTGAACTCGTGAGTATATCAAGTCCGAACACGCTTATGGATCCAGGCTCGTCAGGGCATAGTATTTTAATCTGAGCCATACCTTTTTTTGCAGTCCGGCGAGGTCCCGCACCGAACAATCCTCGTCGGAGGACTTACTAGGCTCGGATGCTATGGAGAGCGGGACACCCCCGACGGCCCCTACCCCAAAACATGTGAATGACACCGAGGTTTCGTCCCAGAAGGGCCCAGATCAAGGGGGGGGGGAGGTCGTAAAGGCGGCGCCAGGAGGTCAAACTTCAGGGGCCCGACACATGGGAGAGAAGGCTCCCATGGACGTCGATGGCGGGGGCGATCTTGAATTCGGCCCTTGACGGGACGCGATTCCGGAGATCAATCTGGCTCGAGAATCCGGCGGCGGCCTCCCTCGGCGGAGGGATGTGCTGTTCCACCGGCAACCTCTGTCCAACGGAGGTGTCGGATACCTTATTGGTGGTGCTAAAAAGCGCCTCCATCGTTGATGAACACCGTGCCCTTATGTGCGCGGTGATTGAGAAGATTCAATCCACTGAGAGTGGACTGGATGAAGCCTGCATTAGCCTTATAAGAGGCTTTGAGGTATGTTTTATAAGGTTCCGAAGAGTGTCATAGTATAGATAGTAGCCCCTGATACACTGTTCGCTGAAAGAAAGAACTGGACAGAGGATCAAATTTATGTTCGCAGGAGACTCACTTGATGACGTCTTTCTCTCTTCTTTTATAATTAGGCGTCTGTAGTGACAACCGTCTCTCATACTGTGGAGGTCTCCGGACTAATCAAAGTCTGGAGCGGGCCAAAGAAGAACTTGGCCAGTTGAAAAGGCAGTTGGAGGATAAAAAAGGTATGCACAAACCTTGCTTGCGGTGGATGCGAACGAATTTTTTAGTATGATAAAAGTATGTTTTATGATTCGCTCTAGGGGCGATGACCGAAGTCGAGGCTCTTAAGAAGGCTGTGGCCGAGGCCAAGAAAAAGGCAGCCGCAGAGCAGGCCTTTCATGAGAAGCACGAGGCCAGGGTTATCGAAGCTGAGCAAGAGCTTCAAGAAGTCGTGAAGAAATGCGAGACCTTGGAGCAGAGTCTATTGGAGAAAGAATCTGAACTCACCAAGGCTCACCTAGCCGCAAGTGATGCCCGGGGGGAAGCCCAAGGTGCCCTGAAGGAAATCCAGGAGGCGAGGAAGATTGCGGCTGGTAAGGCTTTTTCTATACAAAGCGGGTAGTTGAAAGGAGAAAATCAAGTTGATAATTTTAATTCTGATTTCTCCAGGGGTATTTGCAGAGCTGCCACGCAGCATATCTGATGCCGCCCAATTCTACCGAGCCGAAGAAAGGAACACTGCGGATAAGCTCTTCTAGATGCGGTATCTAGCACCGAATTATCCGGTGCCTTTTGCCGATCAACTGAAGCAGCTGATCGAACTGCATAAGGCGGTCGAGCTTGCCATGAAGGATTTAATTATCCGGCTATGGCCCGCCGAGCCGATTCCAAGTAGTTACTTCGGGCTCCTAAAGCAGCTTGTGAGTGCCTGTCCTCGACTCGAAGTCATCAAGCGGTCGGTATGTATGGAGGGTACGCGAATGGCCTTCGCCCGCGCAAAGGTGCACTGGGGGAAGATGGATGCGAAAAAGTTGATGACCGAGGGACATGGGAGGAAGGAGCACGGCAAGCCTGAATTATATTATGATAGTGTCTTCAAAGGGGGCCATATACGGTGAGCAATGCACCAAGGACATTATATTTCCATGAATACAGTCATGTTGTCCTTTGGAATGTTGAACAAGGTCATTTCTATTATTTATTGCCTATTATTTGGAAGTTTTTTCCTCCTGTGCGGCCGTTTTATATATTTCCTGAGAGTTGGCGGTCGTAAACTACCTTTACGTAGTAAATCTGAGGATGTTCGGGATAAACCTGAGCACTCTTTTATCCCAGTTTTGGGTCCTTGAAGGAGGTGTTCAGCACAGCGAGCCAGGAAATCGGACTATAGGGCTTTATCACTCTCACATAGCCATAGGAGTTTGACAAAAGGAAGGTAGGCGCAGCCCGTGGTGTTCGGAAGACCGCACGAGGGGCTCTATTAGCACCTGATCGAAAGAAAAGCTGATCCATCGCACGCTGTATTGGTTATGGCATTATGCGGAAGAAATCCTTAAATATTTTGCAACCTCTCGAACAGCTGACCAGCTCTCACTGTATCATGACAGTCAGTTTTCGCTTTCTCTGCTGAGGTGCTCGTCCGGAAGAACCGGGACACAATCGCAGTAGTTCTCCCTATGCTACCTTAGCCGATATAGCGGAACGTAAGGTACCAAAACATGGGAGCCGGGCAAACCCAACTATTGACCCAAGACATGATTCGGAGCTGACGCATATAATGCTATAAGTTCGGGGTGCCGAACTACCGTGAAGGTGTCCAGACTTTATTGTTGTATTATGGGTATAATGAAGCCCTTGGCATATTAAGGCATATCGCGATGTGCAGTTGCGTTTTGACAAAAGAGTTTCAATAAGAAATAACAGCAGATAAGCATCATATAAATCCACATGTTGTATTTGAATAATACGTCGATGCGTATGCGTACATGTAATGTGATAAAAAGAAATATGACTGCGGAAACTGCTAACCAGGCGGGAAGAAGTTGTATGCGGATCCGGAGTGCAGTCGGATGGTCATCAAGGGGGATATCTACAGATTCCCTTACGCGTTCGAACTGTTTCCACGTCGTCGATCACAGCCCTACATAAAGGTGAACCTACAAAGAAAATGCAAGAAATGGTTGTGTGCCCGCAGGCGGTTGAGCGCGATTATGTGGCATGTCTTAACTTTTGCCGAAGTGTTTAATTGAGCTCCGGACGAGCTGGGCTATCCTGCCGCGCAGTGGTTCAGACTCCTTTGGCAGTGTCTGGGAGCTCGGCCGTCGACTCAAGGTTCGATTGAAAGGTGCCACTCGTTGCTTCTGTTGTTGAAGCGGCGGTAGACTCTTCGTCCGTGAGGGGAAGTTCGGCCCTGCCATTAACCGTGATGACGCCGCGCGTACCGGGCATCTTGATTTTACGGTAGGCGTAATGTGGCACCGTGTTGAATCAAGCGAACGCGGTTCGTCCGAGCAGTGCCTGATAGTCACTGCGAAAGGGGACGATGTCGAAGACTAACTCTTCGGTACGGTGATTGTTGGGTGATTTGAAGACTACCTCCAGAGTGATGGAGCCTGTACAACTAGCCTCCGCACCTGGTATAACACCTTTAAAGGTGGTTTTAGTGGGCTTGATCATCGAATGATCGATACCCATCTTGCACACTGTGTCCTAATACAGCAGGTTTAGACTGCTGCCTCCGTCCGTAAGGACTCGTGTGAGGTGGAATCCATCAATTATTGGGTCCAGGACGAGTGCGACCGGATTGCTCTGATTGGTATTGGCCGGGCGATCCGTACGATCGAAGGTGATCGGCCATAGGTTATATTGTGGGTCGAGTGGCTCCGTTAAGTCGACATCCCTAATACTGGACGTCCGTTCCAGCTTGGGAATGTGGGTGGCGTTTATCATGTTCATCGTTTTTATTTGCGATGGAAATTTCTTTTACCCTCCTATGTTCGATGATCGGGGCTCCTCGTCGTCATCGTCGCTTTGAGACCCCTTCCCCTTGTTTTCGGCATCCGACCTGCCGGCTTGTCTGAAGACCCAGCATTCTCTGTTGGTATGATTGGCTGGTGTTCCTGGGGTGCCATGAATTTGGCATGGATGGTCGAGTATACAGTCCAAACTGGACGGGCCCAAATTGTTATTTTTGAATGGTTTTTTTCGCTGACTAGACTTAGAGCCACTAAATCCGGCATTGACTGCCATGTCTTTGGCGCTATCACCGTTTTTGCGATGCTTGTGTTTGTTACGTCGTGGTTTGTCATTGCTATCTCTGGCTTTTGATGTGCCAGGATTGCTTGTTGTGTTGTTGCTACGAGCCAACCAGCTATCCTCGCCCGCACAGAAGCGGGTCATGAGTGTCGTGAGAGATTCCATGGACTTTGGCCTTTCTTGGCCGAGATGTCGGGCGAGCCACTCGTCATGGATGTTATGCTTAAAGGCCGCTAGGGCTTCGGCATCCGGACAGTCGACAATTTGGTTCTTTTTGGTTAGGAACCGGGTCCAAAATTTCCTGGCGGACTCTCCGGGCTGTTGGGTTATGTGACTTAGATCATCAGCATCCGGTGGTCGCACATAAGTGCCCTGGTAATTGTCCAGGAATGCGTCTTCCAGGTTCTCCCAACTCCCGATGGAGTTTGCCGGTAAGCTGTTCAGCCAATGCCGAGCTGGTCCCTTGAGTTTTAGTGGGAGGTACTTGATGGCGTGTAGATCGTCTCCGCGGTCCATGTGAATATGGAGGAAGATATCTTCTATCCATACCGCGGGGTCTGTAGTACCATCATATGATTCAATGTTTACGGGTTTAAACCCTTCTGGGAATTCATGATCCATTACTTCATCAGTGAAGCATAGGGGGTGTGCGGCGCCTTTGTGCCGGGCTACATCACCACGCAATTCAAATGGGTCTGGTCTGTTGTATTCAGCCCGGCCGGATTTGTTTTTAGTATATCCGTTGGGACGATCATCGTCACACATTGGGGCGCGCCCCCGTGATCCGTAGATCGATCTTGGCTGTCCTGCTTTTTCCAATTTGTCTTGCAGGTCATGCGTGGAGCCCCGGGCCTTCGTGTTTTTGCTTGTTTGACGTCGGGGTGCGGGCTGGACTTAGGGCTGAAACGCCGCTTTGTCTTGGCTCCGAGGTGGCCAGTCAGCCGCATCATGCGCTGGTAGTGTAGGCTTTGATGCCTCCTCCTCTAGTTGAGGTAGCAACCTACGCTTTGGGTAAATTTTGGTAGAGCGCTCGAGTCCGTATTCCTCGGCTGCCAGGACCTCAGTCCATCTATCAGTTAGCAGATCTTGATCAGCTTGAAGCTGCTGCTGTTTTTTCTTCAGGCTTTTTGCGGTGGCTATAAGCCGGCGCTTGAAACGCTCCTGCTCGACGGGATCCTCGGGCACGATGAATTCTTCGTTGCCGAGGCTCGCTTCGTCTTTGGAGAGGGGCATGTAATTGTCATCCTCTAATTCTCCATCCATTGCCTATTCCTTAGGGATAGCTTGCCCATCCTCCCGTTTGGCCTGCTCGAAGCCTGGCTGGCGGGATTGTTTTCATCTTCGGCACCATCCGGATTGCTATTTGTGCCGGTATCGCTATTTTTGCTCTGACGGGGCTTAGAGCGGCGCCTATGACACCGGTGCTTAGATTGCTTCTCAGGGGGAATATCCTCCATTGCCTCATCGCCGTCGCTTTCTTTGGGCGTGTCCACCATATATATATAAATGCGATGAGGTGGCTGTCCGGTATACGTAGGCTGTGGTTCATGTTCTTCTTCTGCATCGTCGTCCATACCATCGATGTCTTCGGAGTCAAATTTAAGTACGTCGGTTAAGTCTTCGACCGTAGCTATTAAGTGGGTGGTGGGTGGGGAACGAATTTCTTCGTCGTCTGCTTCCCACTCCAGCCGGACATAGTTCGGCCAGGAGTCTCCTGACAAAGAGAGAGACCTCAATGAATTCAACACGTCGCCCAAAGGCGAGTGCTAAAAGATATCCGCTGAGGTAAACTCCATGATCAGTCCCAATCAGATTCGATATGCACGGACGCACGCGGTTCGGAGCCTGTAGCCGGAGACGAGTCCGAGGATCCGATGACACCAGCCTCATAGGAGGTGAGGTTCGTGTTCGGCTCTATTGCCGATGAGTGTGCGGTTTCCGGGGCGAGGCCTATCCACCCGTCCTCGGATGGCATGATCTGCTCCAGATTAAGGGCCGGGGCAGCCGCAGGTGTGATCTCCGGAACATCGTCTGAGGGCAGATCTAAGTCATGCTCGTCATGGCTGTTCGGTGCACCTGACATGGGCTCGAATCCGTCGAAGATCAAGTCTCCGTGGATGTCGGCAGTGTAGTTCAAGTTTCCAAACCTGACCTGATGGCGAGGGGCGTAGCTATTGATCTGCTCCAGATGGCCAAGCGAGTTGGCCCGCAGTACGAAGCCGCCGAATACGAAGATCTGACCAGGGAGGAAAACCTCACCCTGGATCGCATTATTGAAGATGATTGAAGGAGCCATCAAGCCTTATCGTGACGGCAGAGTGGAACTCTCAATGAAAGCACCAATGTCGGAGTCAAAACCGGCGGATCTCGGGTAGGGGGTCCCGAAGTGTGTCTAAGGCAAATGGTAACAGGAGGCGGGGGACACGATGTTTACCCAGGTCCGCGCCCTCTCGATGGAGGTAATACCCTACTTCCTGCTTGATTGATCTTGATGATATGAGTATTACAAGAGTTGATCTACCACGAGATCGTAGAAGCTAAACCATAGAAGCTAGCCTATGATTATGATTGTTATTGTCCTACGGACTAAACCCTCCGGTTTATATAGTGTCGTGGAATTGTCACGGCAGATATCCTCATGAAAGGACTTAGTCGCGGGGCCATCGAACGGGTTAACTTAGAGGGGTTAAAGCGGACGCAAAGACACAAGGGTTATACTAGTTCGGCCCCTTCGATGAAGGTAAAAGCCTACGTCTAGTTTGTAATGGGATTGATGTGATCTCGGCGACTAGGGAGTAATAGCCGCCTAAGCCTCGAGTTATCGTTATGCATCCCTAAACCGCCGGGTCGTCCCCTTATATACGCGGGCTGACGATCCGGCCGGTCTACAGAGTCCCGAGGCCGGCTCATACCATTGTCCGTCTCGGTCTCTTCTTTCTCTTATCTTACAACAAGTTACATGGTTATGGCGGTTTTACCATTATGGGCCCTAATTCGCCCATGGGCTCCGGGCCTCTAAGCTCTATGGCGAATCGCCACCTTCTGAGTCTTCGTGGGCTCCAATTATGGCTGAGGGTGAACCGGCCCCTACAGGGCGGTTTATATTCAGTAGTTACATCCCCAACATTAGGGCACCAAGTCCAACGGCCTGTTGGTCTCCGCTCCATAGACCATAAAAAACGGTGTGTATCCAGTGGATCTGTTAGGGGTAGTATTTATACTCCATAACACAGACGGTAACTCTTCTACCCAACAGCCCGGCGTCCTCTGTAAAGGGACCATAAGCCGGGGCTTGATACCTCTCGGGATCTCTGATTAGCTAGATTACCTTGACCATTGGACTGTGGGTGAGCTACTGAAGAAACGTCAAGCCGGATGTGCTCACGTTCACAAAACTCCTTCATGGCACCTTTGGACAAATTGGTACCATTATCCGTGATTATACTGTGTGGAAAACCAAACCGGAAGATCACATTTTTGATGAACTGAACCGCCGTGGCCGCATCACACTTGCCAACCGGCTCTGCCTCGACCCACTTTGTAAATTTATCAACTGCCACCAACAGGTGTGTCTTTTTGTCCTTGGACCTTTTAAAGGGTCCAACCATTTCCAACCGCCAAATGCATAAGCGGCCAAGTAATTGGAATCATCCTCAATTCTTGGGCGGTATATGAGCTGCGTCTAGAAAACTTCGGCAACCATCACATCGCTGACGGATCTTCCGCATCGGCATGGGCGGTCAACCAATAAAAACCATGGCGGAACGCCTTAGCCACCAAGGATTTTGAACGGCGTGGTGACCACGATCCCCTTCGTGGATCTCACGCAATATTTCACAGCTTTCCTCGGGGGACACACGGCGTTGAAATGCCCTGACACCTGCAATGATGCAACTTCGCCATTAACAATGGTCATAGACTTAGACCGCCCGAACTATCTGTCGGGCCAACATCTCATCTTCTGGTAACTCGCCCCGGCTCATGTACGCCAAATAAGGGAGCGTCCAATCCGGAATGACATGCAGGGCTGCCACCAATAGAGCCTCCGGATCAGGAATAGCCAAATCTGCTTCATCGGGGAGCTTGACTGACGGGTTGTGCAGTACATCAAGGAAGACATTGGGCGGGACCGGCTTGCGTTGAGAGCCCAACCGGCTTAAAGCGTCCGCCGCCGTTCTTCCGTCGATCCACATGGTCCACGATAGCCTTTGAAATGACCTGCAACAACATCCACCTCCAGGCGATATGCGGCCATGAGTGGGTCTTTGGAATCCCAAGTGCCAGACACCTGCTGGGCCACCAAGTCCGAGTCAACGAAGCACTTAACCCGGCTTAGATTCATCCCCTTAGCCATCCGAAGACCATGGAGCAAGGCCTCATACTCAGCTGCATTGTTAGTACAAGGGCACAGTAAGCGGAGGACGTAACAAAACTTGTCACCTCGTGGGGAAGTTAACACGACTCCAGCCCCCGAGCCTTCCAGCTGCCTGGACCCGTCAAAGTGGATGGTCCAATAAGTATGATCCGGCTTTTGTTCAGGCGCTTGTAACTCCGTCCAATCATTAATGAAATCCACAAGTGCTTGGGATTTTACTGCCGTCTGAGGCATATACTTTAAACCGTGCAGCCCAAGCTCTATCGCCCACTTAGCAATCCGTCCAGTCGCCTCCCGGTTCTATATGATATCACCTAAGGGAGCTGAACTGACCACCATGATGGGATGCCCTTGAAAATACTGCTTCAGCTTCCGGCTTGCCATAAAAACTCCATACACCAGCTTCTGCCAATGCGGATATCTCTGCTTGGACTCAATAAGCACCTCGCTGATATAATAAACCGGACGTTGAACCGGATGCTCCTTCCCTGCCTCCTTCCGCTCTACCACAATGGCTACGCTAACTGCCCTGGCATTAGCAGCAACATATAGCAGAAGCGGCTCTTTGTCAATGGGAATGGCGAAATGATGCGGGTTGGCCAATTGCCGCTTCAAGTCCTCCAACGCTTCATCGGCCGGGCTCGAGACAAAGCGATATGTCTTCTTGACGCTCTGGTACAAAGGAATGGCCTTCTCTCCGGCGGTGATAAACCGGCTCGGTAGCGGTAATCCGGCCCGTAATCGCTGACATCATTGATACACTTTGGCTTAGCCAGGAGGTGATAGTTGTAATCTTCTCGGATTAGCTTCAATCCCCTGTTGGACACAAGGAAACCCAATAACTTGCTGCCGGAACACCGAAAACACATTTGGCGGGTTAAGCATCATCTTGTACACCCATAAGTTGTCAAAGGTTTCTTTCAAATCCTCAATCGGTGTTTCCTTCTTCCTTGACTTAACCACAATATCATCCACATAAGCATATGCGTTACGGCCGATCTGTTCATGCAAGCAATGCATGCATAGCGGCCGATAAGTTGCTTAGGCGCTCTTGAGCCCAAAAGGCATAGAAACATAGCGAAGGCTCCAAAGGAAGTGATAAACGCTGTCTTCTCCTGGTCCTTAACCGCCATTTTGATCTGATGATATCCAGAATATGCATCCAAAAAGCTCAAACGCTCACAACCCGCAGTGGCATCAATAATCTGGTCAATGCGGGGGAGGGCAAAAGGATCTGCTGGACAAGCCTTGTTAAGATCTGTGTAATCCACACACATGCGCCAAGTGCCGTTTTTCTTAAGGACCAGCACCGGATTAGCAAGCCACTCTGGATGGAAAACTTCAACGATAAAACCTGCTGCTAGGAGCCTGGCAACCTCCTCTCCAATGGCCTTACGCCTTTCCTCGTTAAATCGGCGAAGGAACTGCTTTACCGGTTTGTACTTGGGATCAACATTAAGAGTGTGCTCAGCGAGTTCCCTCGGTACACCTGGCATGTCAGAAGGCTTCCATGCAAAAATGTCCTGATTCTCACGGATGAACTCGATGGTAGCGCTTTCCTATTTAGGATCCAAGTTGGCGCGATGATGAACTGCTTGGGCCGAATCAAGGTGCGAAGTCAACAAGTTTAGTCTCGGCCGCCGATTTAAACTTCGAGGGCGGATCGTGCTCTGTAGTTGGCTTCTTCAATGGGGTCATATCCGCCGGATCAACATTATCTTTATAGTACTTTAGCTCTCCGGTGGCACAAACCGACTCTGCGTAAGCCGCATCACCTTCCTCACACTCTAAAGCAATCTTGCGGCTCCCATGAACAGTTATCGTTCCTTTGTGACCCGGCATTTTTAGCTGCAAATAGACATAACAAGGCCGTGCCATGAACTTGGCATAAGCCGGCCGCCCAAACAGTGCGTGGTAAGGACTTGGAATTTTCACCACTTCAAACGTCAATGTTTCCGATCTGGAGTCATGTTCATCCCCAAAGGCCACCTCCAGAGCTATTTTACCAACTGGATATGCTGATTTGCGGGCACCACACCATGAAACACTGTATTGGGCGGCTTGAGATGTTTATCTGTTAACCCCATACGACGAAAAGGTGCGATGATACAGGATGTTGATGCTGCTCCCTCCGTCCATAAGCACTTTGGTGAACTTGTATCCTCCCACCGAGGCGCCACCACTAGGGCTAGCTGACCCGGATTGTCAACCCGGGAGGATGATCCTCTCTACTCCACACAATAGGCTGCTCGACCAGCGTAGGTAATGAGGCACGGCGGTTCAACAACGTTATTTGCCCGCTTCTGAAGTTTCCGGTCCCGCTTGTCCAAGCTAGTGGTGAAGGCGTGATCTGCCCACCTTTCAACTGCTTGCCCGGATTGCTCGATAACCCGATTGCTGCTGCTGCTGATTGTAACCACCTTGGTTGTTACGATTGTCTTGATTGTTACGATTGTTACGCCCTTGGGATTACCATTAAACCACGGACCGGAATTTCCTCCACCATAACCCGGGCCGGACCCTGAACCGCCGCCGGGGCCTTGATCATACCGGAAAGCGTCAGAACTTTTGAACTCCTTCATAATGTAACAATCCTTCCAGAGGTGGTTTGCTGGCGCCTCCTTCGTCCCATGCTTCGGACAGGGTTGATTCAACAGATAATTCAACCGGTCTGGATTGTGATTAGGCGCACCACCTCGGTTAGGATGTTTACCCTTGCGCCGTTGGCCCTTGTCCTACGCGTTGGTGTTGGCTACAAAGCCCATGTTACCATTCTCCTTACGCTTGTTTCCTTCCTTACCTGCCGAGTGATGCTGCTAGCCTCTGGAGTTGCTGTTCTGTTTTCCCTTCCCTGTTCCATCCTCCTCCTCGGACTCGGGATCCTTGGTACTATCAGAATCAGCATACTTCACTAAAACGCCCATGAGAGTGCCCATGTCATTGCAAAAACTCTTCACGCGACCCATCTTCAATTTTAAAGGTTCGAACCGGCAGTTGCCCTCTAGGGTTAAGATTGCAGAATCAGTGTTGATCCGGTCAGAAGAATGTAGAACTTCTGAAACGCGGCGCACCCAATGGGTTGTGGATTCTCCCTCGGCTGGACACAAGCTGCCAAGTCCACCACAGACATGGGCTGCTTACGGTGTCTTTGAAATTCTGAATGAACCGGGTCCATAGCTGGGTCCATGAACTGATGGAATTGGGTGGCAAGTTTTTCAACCAAATGCGGGCCGTGCCTTTAAGCATCATGGTAAAATACTTTGCACATGCAGCTTCATCCACATCCAGCATCTCCATGGCCATCTCATAGCTTTCTATCCATGCTTACGGAGCGGATCGGCGGTATAATTGGGCACCTTGCGTGGCCCCTTGAAATCTTTGGGCAAGCGTATATTGCGTAAAGCGGGGACGAGGAAAGGCACCCCCAAAGAGCTAGATGTAACTCCAAGCTCGAAGATAGTCGGTCGAACCGGCGCAAGCTGATAATCCTGATGCTGTTCTACTAACTCGGCCCCCCTACGTGCCTTGGCCCGGTCCACCAACTCTTGAGCGTTTTCGAAACCACCCGTCGGGTTGTTGCCTTGAGGTGCACCAGCGCTGCGCATTACTTGACACGGCGGTTCATCTGCATGCCTGCTATAGCTCCGGCTCGGGCGGGGGTGGAGTGGATCCGATCGTGCACTGTATGAATACGCTTCTGTTGGACCAGAGCCGTCCTAAGGAGCTCTTTGACCAGCGTGTTTCCACCGCACTTTGTGGTGAATCGCCTTCGATTGGAATCGCCTCCAACCGCGCCGCAGCCGCAACAAGGTTATCCATCGGGTTGGAGTAGTGACCTTGATGTGTTTGCACAGCTTGAGGCGCGCCGGCATGATGGCGAGGTAGATCTATCACACGAGGCTGAATTGGCGCGCCCGTCCCAGGTGCTTCCGCCCGGTTCACCACTGGCGGCGGATTACTGGTCCCTGCTCACAGGGTGTTGAAGAGGTCTCTTCCCTCGAAAACCGAGGGCAAGCGGGATCTGTACTTTCGTTTCATGACTTCATGCGGCGCATTACGATCCAAAGCATGAGCCTATAAGCCTGCGCATCCAAAGCGGCCCGCTCTGCCACCATCCTAGCGTCTCTAGCTGCCAGATCCGCTTTAGCCTGAGTGATTTGCTCCTTCACCTTTGCAATCTCTGCGTTATGCAGATCTTGATCTGCCGGGTTAGCCTCTGCCATGAGCACACCCAACGCATCAAATAGTTCTGATAAAACTTGAGCCGGCGGGCGCATAGGGCCTCCTGCCCCGGCTGCCACCGCCGCTGTCGAACCGGCGACCATTGTCGTGGCGGTTGAGGAGTGAAGCGTCGCTTGTGTACCGGCCATGAATATTCCAACCCGGTTGGGCAGATCAAAGGGGTCCGGAATACTGTCACCGTCGGAACAGCCCCCAATCCGGCCATCTTGCAGCTGGTACAGAGATTCAGTTTCTCCAGTCGATGACTCGTCATCCGAGTAGACAACGGTTTCGCCACCTGATGCTGATCCGTCCTCGTAGTTTCTTCCGTGGATGACTCCCACGAAAGCACGCTTGACAGCCGGTTTAGCCAGGGCAGGTTTCGCCCGCTGAGCCGTCTCGACGAGGTCGGTGCAGATGTCCGGCTCAGGTCCTAGCTCACCGGTCTTGCCGATGAACACGTGTATGCTACCAAAGGGGACCCGGTACCCGTACTCAATCGAGCCGGCCTCGGGGCCCCAGCCTGCATCGTCGATGTAGAGCTTGCCGCGACGACTCTTGGTCATCCGGCCCACAGCATAGCCTTTGAGTCCTTCGAACTTGCCCTCTAAGATCATCAAACCATCGTGCGATAGCCCCACGGTGGGCGCCAACTGTCGTGGAATTGGCACGACAGATGTCCTCATGAAAGGACTTAGTCGCGGGGCCATCGAACGGGTTAACTTAAAGGGGTTAAAGCGGACCCAAAGACACAAGGGTTATACTAGTTCGGCCCCTTCGATGAAGGTAAAAGCCTACGTCTAGTTTGTAATGGGATTGATGTGATCTCGGCGACTAGGGAGCAATAGCTTCGCCTAAGCCTCGAGTTATCGTTATACGTCCCTAAACCGCCCTTGGTCGTCCCCTTATGTACACGGGCTGACGATCCGGCCGGTCTACAGAGTCCCGAGGCCGGCTCATACCAGTGTCCGGCTCGGTCTCTTCTTTCTCTTATCTTACAACAAGTTACATGGTTATGGCGGTTTTACCATTATGGTCCCTAATTCGCCCATGGGCTCCGGGCCTCTAAGCTCTATGGCGAATCGCCACCTTTTGAGTCTTCGTGGGCTCCAATTATGGCTGAGGGTGAACCGGCCCCTACAGGGCGGTTTATATTCAGTAGTTACATCCCCAACATATAGACACCGGAGGGGGCTAGGGTTACACAGAATCGGTTACAGAGAAGGAGATCTACATATCCGAATTGCCAAGCTTGCCTTCCACGCAAAGGAGAGCCCCACATGGACACGAGAAGAAGTCTTCAATCTTGTATCTTCATAGTCCAACAGTCCGGGCAAAGTATATAGTCCGGCTGTCCGAGGACCCCCTAATCCAGGAATCCCTCAACGTCTACACCAAATCGACCATACGAGGCAGTTGACGCAATAGGAACCCTAGGAATCCCAGCCCGCCATTTCCGCCACCGATAACCTGGAGACGACCTAGACCCCCGGCGACGAGACAGAGAAAGGAGGGACGCGGGATGCAGTGGGTACCTGCAGCGCCGACAAGGGCCAGCAGCGAATCCCCCTGCAGAGATTTGGGGAGCAGCAACGCGAGTCGCTGCGGAGCGAGAACGAGGGCGGAGGAGAGGAGGAAGGAATGGGGAGGAACGGGAGATAAAGGGGGAGAAAGGCCGAGAACGGCTCACGTTTCGAAAACGGCAGCCCACGATCTACGCCACGCCCGCTTACATGTGGGTCCACGCTCGCCCCGGATAAGGACAAACTGCCCATGATGCGCAGTCGCACGAAACCGACCAGGGAACACCTGGCGCTCGCGTGATGCCGATCGCGAGCGATCGTGCGTTCGCAGGCCGGCCGCCCGTTCTCTCCAATTAGTGTGTATGCACTTTTAAGGTTTTGGGGAGAAAAAATGGTTGATTTAGATAATTTAGGGAAGTTAGATCTGTGATCTTTTGTACCTTAGGAAATTGTTTGTTTATAAGGAAAGAGTGAAGAGGAAAATAAACGCGTAGAAAAGAGGTAGGGGGAGGGGACAAAAAAAACCAACGAAGAAAAACGGTTGAAAGTGGTGGGACGAAAATAAACCGTGGATACTATTCAACCAATTCAGGCATTAGGAATAGAGATAAGAGGCGGATGGACTTCCCGTTCAAGAAAAGGACTCCAAATCACGTCCAAATCTTTCCAAAATTAACCGAACTCGGATTTAGGCAAGTCTGGGACATTAGTTCGGTTTTTGACTCTCTCAAGCCACAAACAACCTCGGATGAAGATGTGCCCAAAAGCAAATTTAACCGTTTCGACGAGACAAAAAACTGGGGAGTTGCTGCTGCTGCTGGTTGCTAGGCTTTGCTGAGAGAGAGAGAGAGAGAGAGAGAGAGAGAGAGAGAGAGAGAGAGAGAGAGAGAGAGAGAGAGAGAGAGAGAGAGAGAGAGAGAGAGAGAGAGAGAGAGAGAGAGAGAGAGAGAGAGAGAGAGAGAGAGAGAGAGAGAGAGAGAGAGAGAGAGAGAGAGAGAGAGAGAGAGAGAGAGAGATGTACTAGTTGCTACTGCTGGTTGGGTTCTGCTGTGATCATTTTATATACAGATAGCATTCCTTGATGAAGTGCTATTTGCTGCTTAATTCCATACCGAGAGAGCATTGCTTGTTGATCGTGTTGTGATATGCTACATAGAGTTGCTGCTAGTTAATTTATCAGTGCTGCTACTTATTTCATTGCCGCTGCTTGCTACTTATTTGCTGGCAGATGGATGGAGATGAAAGTTTTAAGGAGATGCAAGTGTTGGATATGCTCATGAATTCGCCGTTGTCTTCATCTGGCGACGACAAACTCATTCTTGCAGCATCCTCGGAGCATGAGGAGGAAGAGCAGGTGCATAATGGACGCCATGGCGATTCCGAGATGGGGTGTCAGACAGTGGATTGCGGAAGAGGTGCATGCATGCAACGAATGAATGGGAAGGAAGTAGTTCAGTGTCATTATGACTACATGCATGTAAGTATTAAAAGGTTGCTAGTACGAGGAAACATCATTAATTTTTGCCTCGGTTATTGTTGGTGGCCTTGTATTGATGCAAAATGTATTTTTGATAGTGGCCTTGTATAAGGGAATGGAGGGAGTATGTTTTTCCGCGCAGGTTTAGAATGTCCCGGAGTTTATTTTATCACATAGGTGAAGCTATAGTTGAGCATGATCATGATGGTTATTTTAAGCAAAAAGGAAATGCTGGTGGTGCTCCTGATTCGCAGCCTACTGATGGATATGCAGCTGATGCTGCGGATGAGTACGTTCGGTCTGCAAAAGCTACTGATGTAAAAGCTTGCAAAAAGTTTGTGATAGCTATTTGTCAAATCTTTGGGGATGAGTCCTTGAGATCTCCAAATGAAGAAGATACTGCAAGATTACTTGCAATCTGGCAACAACCTGTCCGACGGCTGTCAAAAGCAAAGCCAACGACTTTGCAGTACCCTCCATTTTTTGGGGATTTCTTGTGCTTCAGAGTCCCCATCTCTGTCACTGGTTTGTCTTTGAGATCTGACCCAATCCATGATTTCTGCCTCTCCCTTCTGTATTCTCTCACCCCCTTTTATTTAGGAAGGAGCACGGGAGGGACTCATGAATACTCTATTGGTTTTGTCCATTCCTCCGTTGGTGATGAGCTACCCCAGGATGCCATCTGTAAGTCGACCTCAATCTTGCGCTCGACCATTTAGCATAGAAAGATGCAATTTTTAAGCCGGGGCATGGGGGTGTGTGGCCATTGGGGGGATGCAGAGTTCAGATTTGTTAGATTTTAGTGACATGACTGTTCTTTCACCATTTGTTTGGCTTAAAGATTTCATTTTTCTTCTTAAAGATTTCATTTTTCTTAAGGATTGCACAAAAGATGAAGTTTTGTTTCCTTGCTTTGTACAGTATGTTGGCATCACACCGGCTGCTTCTTTGTGAGTAGATATTTGTTTCTTTGCGCGCAATTGCCTTGGCCGAGTCGCATAACTATCCACTTGGTTTTCCAGTTTTATTTGTATAATTTCTTTCGTCACAAAAGATTCATTGTCCTAGTCCGAGCAATATATGTGTTGGATCTTTGTTTGTTTTGCTATATGTACATGACCTGCAGACCAGCACATAATATGAGGTATTTTTGTTTACATGGCAGGCTCTTATGCAAGGTCCAGTTGGTCGGACCTTCCGACGGATCTCCTCCTCAGAATCCTCCAACGCCTCCAGCTCCAGGAATCCCTTGCTTTTGCGTTAGTCTGCACATAATGGAGCTGGGCTGCAGCTGCTACTGGCGTCCCATGTTCTTGCAGACCGTGGCTCATGTCTTGGACCCACCTCGTTGAGGAGAGTCAACCCAAGATCAACTGGAGCTCGACTGTGACCTGCAAGTTCCGCCATCTGCTGGACGTCAACAAGTCTTATGATGTTGATTTTCCCAAGGGTTGTTTTGTTGCATGTGCTGGAGCTTCTCATGGATGGCTGGTTCTGGTAAATGAACTCTCCAATCTCCTTCTCTTCAACCCCTTTACCTCGGACATGGTCTCTTTACCACCAATTACCGATTTCTCATTTGTGGAGGCAATATATGATAATCAAGGAAACATAGAAGGTTATCGTCTTTTTAACGATGAATTCTATGATGCAAAATATCTGGCAACATGGTTCTTCCAGAAGGCAGTTTTGTCCTGTACCCCATCCAAAGGTGGTAACTACATTGTCATGATCATTCATTATGATAGCAATTGGCTCTCTTTTGTTAGGGCAGGAGAGGGCAAGTGGCAAGTGGTCTCAACTTTAGCTAGAAGGGTACAAAATCGGTATGCAGACTGTGCATACCAGAATGGGAGTTTTTACACTGTGACATACCATGGAATAGTAGAGAAATATCATCTTGGTGGACCGAATGGACCAACAAAGGAGGCGATTATTGCACATAGAACCTATTCAAGTGTTCTTACTAGGCACTTGGTGTCTACACCATGGGGTGATCTCTTGCAAGTCCGGGCCATTTCTGCAAATCGTGTGGATCATGTGAGATTTCAAATTGCCAAGGTTCATCCTGAAGGATGCAAGAAGGTATCACCAGACGACTTGGTAGAGCCTGCAATATTCGTTGGACTGAATCACTCGGCATGTTTACCCTCGAAGAATTTCCCTGGTTTAAGACCTCAATGTATCTATTTCTCTTCTCCTTGGATGACACCGACATTTGATTTGGTTGCCCGATGTCGTGGATGGGGAGGTGTAAGGTCATATGACATAGAAAGAAGGGTCTTTTTGCATGCTTTTCCCTTCGGAGGGATGCCTAAAAGTTGGAGAATGCATGTCCCTTCAGAGATATGGATCACACCAAATATATAATACTTGGGGCCAGTGTGTCTTCGGAAGCTCGTATGTGTCATAAATAAATGCGAATTGCTAAGATTTAGTCCACTAAAGATTTACTTAAACCTCTGGGCGCTCCCGGTTCATAGTTTCTTTCCGTTGTTTATTAATGCATGATACGAGTAGATTTATGGATATAGCTTTCTCAATTAATGATGTTGTAAGTGTTTTATCTGAATGGTTTTTCATTTACGGTACTAAGTTTCGGGATGCATACTAGCATTGTGACGTTGTTACCTACATGTACTAACCTGGTATGTGTTTTGTTAACGTGCGTGAAGATGAATACGTGCACGTGGAATTGAGTGACACTTGTGCACATAATTGAACGCCCGTATCTTTTTTTTTTTTTGAGGAAGTATACTTTTATTCAAGTCACAAAATAGTAGTACAAAGTTCTTGATCTGTACAAGCACGCCCTAACACATGCATAAATAACTAGATAACATACTAGAATAACAAAGAGCACCTAAAACAACTAGTAAAACACGAAAAGACAAGAATACACATATGCATCCAATACACCTGCCATATCTGGTTCCTTCCATATGGATGAGAACTAGGATCCGGTTCTGGTGCCACGGTCGGAGGTAACCATACCGACGCTGAGGAAGAAGAATCTCTGTCTCTACACAACCACCACCCACTCGAGGACCAACCCGGCTAGTGCCGGTCGACCTCCAAACACCATAACCCGCGATCTCGACGGGATCCGGGGACCTCCCCACCCCGCTGGCTCCTAGATGAAGGCAAGAGTCTCACCCGACCGCGAATGGGGCCCAAGGAAACCGTCACGCCCAATATGCGACCATATCCTAAAGGAACTCGAAGGTCTCACCAAGGATAGAAGCGCATATTGAAGACGCTTTTGCAAGGTGGATATCATTACATCGTACCATTACATAATAGTTGGGGATACATACAAAGGGCATACAATGCCACATGAATACAACAACATCATACATGGAGCAACATCCGTCTACGGATGAAACACAAACAGAAGCTCAAACGACATCCATCCTGCTAGTCCAGGCTGCCGACGAGGAACCTAACCCCTGAACAAAGAAGAAGTAGAAGAAGAACTCCAAAACAAGCAAACATCGCTTTCATGTCATGATCATCGCATTACCTGTACCTGCAACTGTGTTGTAGTAATCTGTGAGCCAGGAGGACTCAGCAATCCCATTACCATGGGTATCAAGACTAGCAAAGCTTAATGGGTATGGAATGGATAAGTGGTGAGGTTGCAGTAGCGACTAAGCATGATACGGTGGCTAACTTATGAGTACAAGAATAAGATGAGAAGCTACGCAAACGGTCGCAAACTAGTAATGATCAAGAAGTGATCCTAAACTACTTACGTTCAAACATAACACCACCGTGTTGCCTTCTCGACCCACTCGAAAAGAGACCATCATGGTCACACACACGGTTGGGTATTTCAATTCGAATCTGGTGTCAAGTTCTCTACAACTAGATAGTGAAAACTCCCATCTGCCGCATAACCGTGGGCGCGGCTTTCGAAAGATCAAATCATGTAGGGGTGTACCAACTTAGCCCGTTATAAGCTCACGATCCGCGGAGACAATCCTCCATCGCGGGACATCCGATCAGACTCGGGATCCCGGTGCACAAGACATTTCGACAATGGTAAAACAAAACCAGCAAGACCTCCCGGTGTGCCGACAAATCCCGATAGGAGCCGCACGTATCTCGTTCTCAGGGCACAACGGATGGGCAAGACGTCGGGTTGACTCAGACCCTAGTTGCCCAGGGGGCGTCGGACATCGCCCAGGTTGGACCAACACTCAGAGGAGCATTGGCCCGAGGATTGATTAAAAAAAGTACTAGGGGGCCGACGAAAATCCCCTATTTATGTTTTAGTTGTTATTAGGCAAATGGAAAAACAATGTTAGGCCTTGCTGGAAGATTTTTATTCAAAGCAAACTGTCAAGAGGGTCCCATACGTACCCCTCACCGTGTTAGGGACACAAAATCAAGGAACATAACACCGGTATGACGGAAACTAGGACGGCAAGAGTGGAACTAAACACCAGGCATAAGGCCGACCCTTCCACCCTTTACCAATATATAGATGCATTAATTAAATAAGAGATATTGTGATATCCCAAGATATCCATGTTCCAACATGGAACAACCTGCAACTGCACCTGCAACTAGCAATGCTATAAGAGGGGCTGAGCAAAGCGGTAACATAGCCAAACAACGGTTTGCTAGGAAGGGTGAAAAAGGTTAGAGGCTCTCATGGCAATTTGGGGAGGCTTGATAAACAAGTGGTAGGAAGCGCGACATAGCGATAGCATCGAGACAACTAGCATAGCAATGATAGTAGTGAGATCCAGGGTGACGGTCATCTTGCCCGAAATCCCACTAGGAAGAAGAACGAGTCCATGAAGAAGACGAAACGGGAGAAGACGAACCAAGCTTAGTCGAACGAATCCTCACGGTCGCAACGAAACCGGAACTATCGGGAAGAAGCACATCCGGAAAGAAGCAAACAACACGGTAAACACACAACAAATTAACAAGGCATGATGCTCAAACAAGGATGATGCATGACAAGGCTACATGAGGCTACTCATGGCAAGAGATGATGCATACAAGAACAACACATCAAAGCAAGTTTAAACGAGGCTGGAAACAGCATATAACAATTCCGGTAAGTCCCCATATGCAAATTTCGAAATTGGTTCAGATCTGGAAACATATTATGTTCAAGTTGTTAAACAGCAAGTTAATATGCACCATGATGATCTAGAAGAAATTCTAGTCAAGTTACATATAAAGTTCATTTAATTCGGAGCTACGGCTAGAAGATATGAGCAAAACAAGTTAAACATGGCATTGATGCAAAATGCATGCAAACATCAGGAAAAACACACCCAAATCATGGATGCAACATGATAATTTGAAACTACATGCAATTCTAAGCAAGTTTCATATAGAGCATGCTCAAAACGGAGCAACGGTGCAACACATACACTCCAAACAAGATATAGCAACAAACTGCCCAAAACAGCAACTAGGCACTTTGCAATCATCAAAACAACATGCTACGGGAATCATATGAACACAAACTTGATATGCACTTCAAGTACAGATAACATACTTCAAATATCATAAGCTTCAGGTTCATAGGCATCAAGATTAAACCAATATGATCAATGCAAAAGGCAACTTCATAACACATGAGCAGAGTTAATATGATGGCATGATGGAGGCATGAAACCAAGATGCTAAAACAATTGTTCATAGCAACCAAGGGCATGGCATCAAAGTACACATAACAAAGGGAAAATAACATCAAGACATCATATACATATGTCTCAAGGATTAGTAGGAACCAACAAGACAAGTTTGAATGTTGAAATAGTTTCAGCAAGTGTAAAACAACAACATTATGATTGTATGTTTGCAAGCATGGAACAGAGGCATATGATATCCAAAATTAACAATCAAGGCATGTAAACAGAGTAATCATAGCATACTTCAATTCATGTAATTTGAGCCACTCCTAAAGAGGCATGGATAAATCAATAACAAGCTCACAACATGGCATCATGAAGTTAACAGAAAACTAGAACATCATATAGGCATGTTCATGGCAACGAAAACATATGCTACAAAACATATATAAGGCATCCAAAGGACGGCACGGTTCGGGACGGAGAGATCCGGGACGTGGGGGCGCGTTTGGATGGCGGGGTTGATGGATCTCATCCAACCCTGGCTGGACCCGGCTCCGGCGGAACTCCGGTGAGGAGGGAGGCGGTCGACAAGCTCCCGTGATGACGGGGAGATGCGGGGACGTGGGGGTGGACGACGGCACGGCTCCGGTGCCCATCCGACGAGGCGGTAGCGCGGTGCAGCGGCGGCTCAGCGAGGCGGGCGGCGAAGGGCGGCGGGCGCGGGCGATGAGGCAGCGGAGGGTGGTGGCGGTGAGGCGCGACGCGGGCGGAGGGAAGGCCGGAGCAGGGCGCGGGTGCTGGAGGCGACGGGGCTCGGGCCTGATGTGGCCCGGGATGGGCCAGATCTAGGCCCCGGTGGGCCTGCGGCGGCCAGGACGGCCAGGGGCAACGTGGCATGACGAGATTGGGCGAGGGGGCGGCGGCGGACATGTCCGGCTGCGGGAGGAGGGAGATGACTAGGGTTAGGGGTGGTTTTGCACGTGATTTGAGGAGGGGAAGGCCTATTTATAGGTAGAGAGAGCTAGGAGAGTCCAAATGAGGTGCGGTTTTCGCCCACACGATCGTGATCCAATGGTGAAGAGCAATGGGGGGGGGGGTTAGATGGGCTAGGTGGTCTGTGTGGAGGGGTGCTGGGCTTAAAAGAGAAGGGGGGTTTCGTGGTTACACGGTTAATCGTTGGGGCATCAAATGACCTCCAAATGGAACGAAATTTGACAGGCGGTCTACCGGTGATGTACCAAGACCACTCGTCAACTCTCGGCCCATTCCGAGAATGTTTTTCTGTGGCTCGCAAAACAAGATTTGGGAGGTGCGACGGGCGCGTGCGAGTGTGTGTGGGCTCAGAACGGACAACGGAGAGAACTGGGAGGACCCGAACGGATGCAAGTTTTGAAAAACATGTAGATGAAATGCATATGATGATATGGCAAAGTGCAACACGCAAGCAAATGACATGGCAACGACGACGAATAAGCTGGAAGACACACGGCACATCGATGGCGGGGCGTTACAACTCTCCTCGCAAACATAAGATCTCGTCCCGAGATCTTAGGAACGAGGAGGAAGAGAAAGAGGAAGAGGTGAAGTAAGAACGCAAGAGAGAAGATGAACAAAGACGAGAGCACTCATTAGAAAAGAGGAACGACAGATATTACGAGAATCGAAAGCTCGTTGAATAAGATAGACTCTAAATCCACTCCGTTTAGAATAAGATAGAAAAGGAATAAGAACAAAAGAATTCCGGCAGCACACCAGCTGAACATGGAAAGAATAGAACATGAACTTGACACGGTGAGATGATACTTGACGAGATGCACAACGCAATGCCTCTGGAAGAATTGAAAGAAAGGAATGAAAAGAATGGATAAGAGAACAACAACTTCCACCACGAATAAATTCGAAAATGACTGATGAAAGAAAATGAATCACCGGGAAGAATTAGAAGAACAAATATGCTTGAGGGGATTTAGATGCAAAAGAACGAAGAGACAATGAGCTGATTAAAGAATACTTGACAGATGCGCCGGGATAATTGGATAACGATAGCTGGAATGTGAGGACGAATAATTCTTCTGGAATGATGGCCTTCGGTGCAATGAAACAGAAAACAGTTCCTGGCATACTCCGGATGGGTAAGAAAAAATTTCTGACCAACAGAATAATTCGAGAGGATAACAAGAAACTAGAACTGTCGTGGAATTGACACGACAGATGTCCTCATGAAAGGACTTAGTCACGGGGCCATCGAACGGGTTAACTTAGAGGGGTTAAAGCGGACGCAAAGACACAAGGGTTATACTAGTTCGGCCCCTTCGATGAAGGTAAAAGCCCACGTCTAGTTTGTAATGGGATTGATGTGATCTCGGCGACTAGGAAGCAATAGCTTCGCCTAAGCCTCGAGTTATAGTTGTCTGTCCCTAAACCGCCGCCGGTCGCCCCTTATATACACGGGCCGACGATCCGGCCGGGTCTCTGAGTCTGAGGCCGGCTCATACCAGTGTCCGGCTCGGTCTCTTCTTTCTCTGATCTTACAACAAGTTACATGATTATGGCGGTTTTACCATTATGGGCCCTAATTCCCCCATGGGCTCCGGGCCTCTAAGCTCTATGGCAAATCGCCACCTTCTGAGTCTTCGTGGGCTCCAATCATGGCTGAGGGTGAACTGCCCCTCTGCTGTATGTTTATATTGATAGTTACATCCCCAACATTAGGCCCAGATTGACTTGAACCTGTTCATGTTAATCTTCAACATCTTAGAAAAACTCTGAATATCTTCCTTCATATTACGTAAACCGCCATCTCGCTTAAACCGCCGTGGACGTCATCCTCCGACCCCAAAGAACAGAGCATCTTGACGTCATCTTCATTAAAGTAGCCCAAACAATAAGATTCCCTTCATTTAATATTGTCCCGGAAATCGAGGCGACCGCTGCGCCATTTGCCGCTTTCAACTCCTCGATTCTCGCGCCTGTCAATTACTCTGTCTCATTATAAATAGACTGGCAGGCCCTTTCTCTTCTTCCTCCTTCCGCACTTCTTCTTCCTCGCGACGCTCCAGCTCTGAAGCTCCGCCGTTGCCTCCGACCTCCGAACGGTGCCCCAGCACAAGGCCGCTACATCAACCTGGTCATACCAGAAACTCTCGGGGCTCCTCCGCTGCCTGTGCATCTGGTAAGGCTCTTCCTCATGCCCTAGATCTGCAGCTTAAGGCTTCTGCTCGTACCGTCGTTCCTAGGTGTTCATCCCTAGTCTCTTCATACCTGCTCTGCCATGGCTTCTTAATCCAACCGTAGCATATATCTCGTGCGGTAGCTGCTCCGCCTTCAGCTTAGCACTTCGCAAATCTTACTTTTTAATCAGACCCTCTTGATAGAACGCCCGAACTTCCTTGTCCTTTATAAAGCTTGTATGGATCGCAGAAATTTTTCCTTACTGAATCTTCGGTAGATCCAAATTAATTCCGTTCATGTGTGAAACCTGTTTCTGTCAACACTTAGCAGATTTTTCAGTTCTGTCTCTTCCTCCTAAGGGCGGTTAAATTTTTTTTTGATAGCTAATCCGCCACACTCCATTAGTCCTCAGTTAAACTGGAAATTGGAACTGAATACCAAACTGTCGGTTTAACATTGAATAATACGCCTGAACCGTTAACGGTGAACCGGTCTTTACCTTTCCTTTCGCAGCTTTTTTCTTCCGGAATGGCCAAACATTCCTCAGCTTGCAATTGGGTCCGGTCCAAGATCACTGAGACGCAACTCAATGGGTATGTCACCACCGGCGCTTTAGCCTCCAAGAATGTCCTTCATTGGCGTGTTCCGGACGCCGAATGCCCTCCGGAACCTCAAGAAGGAGAAGTAATCGTATTTATGCAACACTTAGACCGGGGATTCAGCCTGCCTGGATCAAAATTCTTCCGGGATGTCCTCGCAAGTTTCCAACTCCATCCACAAGATATTGGTCCGAACTCTGTGTCCAATATATGCAACTTCCAAGTGTTCTGCGAAGTCTATCTTCAAGAAGAACCATCTGTGGAGTTATTCCGGGATTTGTTTCATTTGAACCGCCGTACGGAGTTTTCGGATGGTCCTAACACGGAACTGGGTAGCATTTCAATCCAGAAAAGGAAGGAAGTAGACTTCCCTCACGTAAAACACCATAGCCATCCGAAAGATTGGAACCAAACCTGGTTCTATTGCCGGAATACCGCTCCTAACAGCGAAAACCCCTTGCCGGGTTACCGCCCTCACCGGCTTAGCAACCATCACCCATTGCCTTTTACGCTTGACCGCCGCAGAGCGGAAGAATTTTGCGCCTCAAATTATCAAGCTCCGGGCTCTAATGGCCAATGGCTTAACTGGCATTGACCTTGTTCGATGTTGGGTTTCTTGGGGCATCTTGCCATTAAGCCGCCGCCCCGGATTGATGCATGAATACACTGGTAGCATCAAAGATCCTCAATGACGTCACGAGCTACCACCATCGAAATGGAAGTTCTTGAGACATTGAAAAGGATGCTCGATGAACCGATCTCCGTCTGCAGCCAAACCGGGTTGGCCCTGTTACGTGTTTCCAACAAACCGCTGCGGTAAGACTCCGCTCATCGCTTCTCTTGACTTATTAATGCCTTATTGATATATATTAATCCTTGTTACTTCTCAGGCTAACAGCTCCTTCTGGAAACGAACCAAACCGGCCCGGGGTCCTCGCGTAAAGTCCAAGACCACCAAGAAAGGTGGTAAGAGGAAAACTGCCGAGTCCTCTGAACCGCCGGAAGATGAAGATTCAGAAGCTGAGGTAAAACTTGATATACTTTGTCCCTTTTTATCATTCATCCTATTGACAGTCACAATTCCCAGGATGATGCTGAGGCCAGCCATGCCGATCATGTTGAGGTAATCCTTCTTTCTTCCGAATCTGATCTTGTACCGGTTAAAAGAATTCCCCGCACAGTCTGGAAAGTGAAAAAATCTCACTCCCGTGCTCATTTTAATCCAAATCTTTCTTTGAAGACACAGCAAGCTGAAGAACGCCATACAACCCGGCACAGCGGTGAACAAATTACGTCGTCTGGTTTACCTGACACCCCAACCCGGAAGCGTCGTCCAGAGGTGATTTGTTCTCCTGAAAAGCGTTATCCTTTGAAAGGTTTCTTCCGATGTCCTCTCAATCCGTCTGATCCGAATTACCAGGCCTCTTCCAACTCATCTGGCGGTTCATCAACCACTCAACTGCCTCCTCTTAAAGTTGCTGCTGGGTGAGCATATTACTCTCTTTTTTGCATTTGTCGGTTTATCACACTCTGACTCCGAATGTTGCAGCACCAAGGCTCGCTTAAGTAAGAAGGCGAAGACCCTTGACCCTACTGCGGACGTTGATCCGGAGAAGACTCCAGAGCATCATGGCGAAAAGCCTGAAGTCGCGAAAGACAGCTCTGCCAGTTTTAACCAAGACGACAGTGCTAATCCGCCGGAGGTTGAACTGGCTGTCCAAGTGGAAACATCACATCCTGCTCCATTGAGTCATGCAGCAGAATAGGTTTCAGTTGCTGATCCGCCGAGCCCGGGTATGAAAGCACCAAGCCCAGGAAAGAATGCCAATCCGGCCAGTCCTACCAAAGATGATGATGTCGTAGTGACGGGCACCACCTATACCGCCCCTGGCAATCCGGTTGCTCTATCAAAACACAACGCCAAGGAAGAGTCTACTGCCATGAGCAAAGAGAAGGGAAAAACTGATCTGTCAGCTTATGACAATTTCTCTGCCCAAGAACTTCACTCCGGCTTCCTGAACCGACTCTACACAAGTCGTGACCTCGAAGCCGGTCTGGTGAATCTTATGAAGGAACGCTATGAGGTAAGGAGTTATGTCTCTCTTGTACTTCTGTTGTGTAGTAGCCCCCAAGGGCCGGTTCAACTGAGCATAGTTAAACCGGGACTTAATATAAAACTCATACGTCTCAAACTTCAGTGTTGTAGCCCCCAAGGGCCGGTTCAACTTAGCATAGTTAAACCGGGACTATAAGTTGTATCACCGTAGCAAAACATGTTTGAGAAATTAGCCATTAGGCCCCAAGTGCCAAGTTGAATACCTGTATTGAGCTTGGGACTTCATGAAGAAACAACTAACGTGATCCCTTTTTTATCAGAGTGAGATATGCCAACAAACCGGACAACTCAATGACCTTCGTGCCAATCTGGAGACCCAACAAACAGAAGGCCGCATATACGCTGATTGAGCCACTGTATACCGGCACCCAGCGAGTCATATGTGCGACATCGTATGATAACGCAGCTCCGTCTTTGATCAAAGATACGCTGGACCGGCTATCCATGATCCCGGCACAACTTAAAGAGTTGAAACGATCCGTGGCCCGTGCTGGCACTTTATTGGCTCTAACTCGCACCAAAGCATGGATAGCGGACCTTGATCCGGCTGACATAGCCAAGGGCTTCCCCAGCGCTCAAGAAAATGGCGAAGCCTTTGATAATAATGCCCTCAAACGGATAACAAAGGAGATGCGTCCTCTGGCGAGTCAACTGGCAGCAGAAGCCAACCTGGCGGTTTACCGCTCTTTCTATGATGCAAACAACAGGCGGGTGGAAGTTGTCATTCCGGAAGTGCAGAACCTTGTTCCCCCAATCCGTAAGCACACTTATGCCCCTGACGTTGATCCGGCTGAGCTTATAAGTGAAGAGGCTGTCTTTCAGGCTTTAAACCGGATTGACTGGTCCACCAATGACTTCCGGCCATTGGGTGATGAGGAGGAAGAAGCTGAACCGACGCCAGACGACCCATCTTCTTCACGTCAACCCGGCAAGGAAGCTTGATCCGTCAAGCCAGGTTGATGCATCATAAGCTGCTAGTCATGACACCATTCGAAATATTGGGCCTCTGAAGGCCTTGTAATAGAATAGCCATCACTTCTGTTTTGAATATGCCTTTATGCCTTCATTCTGCAACCTTCGCGCAGAGGTGCTGATACTTTTCATAGAATAATTGAAACCTTCAATCTATATTGCCTGCAATCACAAATTAAACTGCCATGGCGGCTTGTGTCGCCAGCCGGCTTGTGACGCTCATATGTATATGTAAGGAAATATTGAGGTATATGATCAAAATTTTGTGATACAAAAATACACCTTGCGTCGGGCATGAAGTTGGCTTAGCCAACTGGAAGCGGAGGTTGTATAAACCATTACCGTCAAAGGAGAAAACAGCTCATGTGTTTATAATGCGGTTTACCATGTAAACCATGCCGGTCATGTTAAGCCCCCTGTTACTCCATAATGGGATGTTAACAGGAAAAGTCAAACCGGAAAAGTTATTTCCGGATTAAAATAAACCGAAAGCCATCAATTGACTGGTTGAACCGGTTTGAAAAAATGTTATCGGTTTAAAAACGCAACAAAAAATCAAATAACAATTTGCAGAAAGAGGCTTTACTGAGCCGATCAGATGGTATTACCATGGTCGAACACGACCAAGCTCCCCATAAGGTGTAGCTACGGTTCAAGTCAGCCAGGTCCCCAACTGAAACCGTGGCATTATGCCGATCAAGTGGCGTGGCAATGGTTCGGGTTCGACCAAGCCCCAAGTGACTCTATGGCCTTAGGCCGATCAAGAGGCGTGACTGGTTCAGACTTGACCATGTCCCCAAGTGATCCGGTGGCTTTGCCCATCAAGAGGTGTGGCATTGGTTGGATACGACCAAGCCCCAAGTGACATCTAAAAGCTTCCGAAAAGGAAGCTCGGGGGAAACCGGAGGCCGTTTTAAGACAACAACTCCGTGTACCCAAACCGGATGCTTACAGAACGGATACCCCGCTTTAGCCGAGGCTCCGGTTTTATTGCTTTTATTCATAATATATACATTCTCATAATATGTACATAAGGAGAGCCGATGGCTCAGGTATAATAAGGCCGAAGATGAGCTATATTCCACGGCCTGTTGGTCTCCTCTTCTGACGTGCGTGAGTCTTTATGCTCTCGAATATCGATCAAATAGTATGATCCGTTGTGCAGATTCTTGCTGACCACAAAAGGCCCTTCCCAAGGTGGGGATAGCTTGTGCATATCTGTGCGGTCTTGAATGAGCCAAGCACCAAGTCTCCTTCTTGAAAGGTTACGGTTACGACCCGTCATCGTGATACCGACGAAGATCCTGCTGGTAAATCGCCGAGCGAGCAGCCGCCATATCTTGCTCTTCATCCAGTCGATCCAAAGCGTCCTGCGGTGCAGTCTCATTATCTTCCTCAACATAGGCCGCCACACGAGGTGAGTCATGACGGATATCGCTGGGGAGGACCGCCACCGCTCCATAGACCATAAAAAAGGTGTGTATCCAGTGGATCTGTTAGGTGTAGTATTTATACTCCATAACACAGACGGTAACTCTTCTACCCAACAGCCCGGCGTCCTCTGTAAAGGGACCATAAGCCGGGGCTTGATACCTCTCAGGATCTCCTGATTAGCTCGTTCTGCTTGACCATTGGACTGTGGGTGAGCTACTGAAGAAACGTCAAGCCGGATGTGCTCACGTTCACAAAACTCCTTCATGGCACCTTTGGACAAATTGGTACCATTATCTGTGATTATACTGTGTGGAAAACCAAACCGGAAGATCACATTTTTGATGAACTGAACCACCGTGGCTGCATCACACTTGCCAACAGGCTCTGCCTCGACCCACTTTGTAGATTTATCAACTGCCACTAACAAGTGTGTCTTTTTGTCCTTGGACCTTTTAAAAGGTCCAACCATGTCCAGCCCCCAAGTCGCAAACGACCAAGTAATTGGAATCATCCTCAATTCTTGGGCTGGTATATGAGCACGCCTAGAAAACTTCTGGCAACCATCACATCGCCTGACCAGATCTTCCGCATCGGCATGGGCGGTCAACCAATAAAAACCATGGCGGAACGCCTTAGCCGCCAAGGATTTTGAACCGCGTGGTGACCACAGTCCCTTCGTGGATCTCACGCAATATTTCACAGCCTTCCTCGGGGGACACACGGCGTTGAAACGCCTCGACACCGCAATGATGCAACTCACCATTAACAATGGTCATAGACTTAGACCGCCGAACTATCTCGGGCCAACATCTCATCTTCGTAACTTCGCCCGGCTCATGTACGCCCGGATAAGGGAGCGCCCAATCCGGAATGACATGCAGGGCTGCCACCAATGAGCCTCCAGATCAGGAATAGCCAAATCTGCTTCATCGGGGAGCTTGACTGATGGGTTGTGCAGTACGTCAAGGAAGACATTGGGCGGGACCGGCTTGCGTTGAGAGCCCAACCGGCTTAAAGCGTCCGCCGCTTTGTTCTTCCGTTGATCCACATGGTCCACCTGATAGCCTTTGAAATGACCTGCAACAACATCCACCTCCCGACGATATGCGGCCTTGAGTGGGTCTTTGGAATCCCAAGTGCCAGACACCTGCTGGGCCACCAAGTCCGAGTCACGGAAGCACTTAACCCGGCTTAGATTCATCTCCTTAGCCATCCGAAGACCATGGAGCAAGGCCTCATACTCAGCTGCATTGTTAGTACAAGGAACGATGGCGGAGGATTTAACAAAACTTGTCACCTCGTGGGAAGTTAACACGACTCCAGCCCCCGAGGCTTCCAGCTGCCTGGACCCGTCAAAGTGGATGGTCCAATAAGTATGATCCGGCTTTTCTTCAGGCGCTTGTAACTCCGTCCAATCATTAATGAAATCCACAAGTGCCTGGGATTTTACTGCCGTCCGAGGCATATACTTTAAACCGTGCGGCCCAAGCTCTATCGCCCACTTAGCAATCCGGCCAGTCGCCTCCCGGTTCTGTATGATATCACCTAAGGGAGCTGAACTGACCACCGTGATGGGATGCCCTTGAAAATACTGCTTCAGCTTCCGGCTTGCCATAAAAACTCCATACACCAGCTTCTGCCAATGCGGATATCTCTGCTTGGACTCAATAAGCACCTCGCTGATATAATAAACCGAACGTTGAACCGGATGCTCCTTCCCTGCCTCCTTCCGCTCTGCCACAGTGGCCACGCTAACTGCCCTGGCATTAGAAGCAACATATAGCAGAAGCGGCTCTTTGTCAATGGGAGCGGCGAGTACAGGCGGGTTGGCCAATTGCCGCTTCAAGTCCTCCAACGCTTCATCAAGAGCCGGGCTCTGCATAAACCGATCTGTCTTCTTCAAAGATCTGGTACAAAGAAATGGCCTTCTCTCCGAGGCGGCAGATAAACCGCTCAATACTGCAATCCGCCCGCCAATCGCTGGACATCATTGTTACACTTTGGCTTAGCCAGGAGGTGATAGCTGTAATCTTCTCGGATTAGCTTCAATCCCACATTGGACACAAGGAAACCCAATAACTTGCTCGCCGGAACACCGAAAACACATTTGGCGGGTTAAGCATCATCTTGTACACCCGCAGGTTGTCAAAGGTTTCTTTCAAATCCTCAATCAGTGTTTCCTTCTTCCTTGACTTAACCACAATATCATCCACATAAGCATGTACGTTACGGCCGATCTGTTCGTGCAAGCAATTCCAGACGTTAACGCTGATAAGTTGCTTGGGCGCTTTTGAGCCCAAAAGGCATAGACACATAGCAGAAGGCTCCAAAAGGAGTGATAAACGCTGTCTTCTCCTGGTCCTCAACCGCCATTTTGATCTGATGATATCCAGAATATGCATCCAAAAAGCTCAAACGCTCACAACCCGTCGTAGCATCAATAATCTGGTGAATGCGGGGGAGGGCAAAAGGATCTGCTGGACAAGCCTTGTTAAGATCTGTGTAATCCACACACATGCGCCAAGTGCCGTTTTTCTTAAGGACCACCGGATTAGCAAGCCACTCTGGATGGAAAACTTCAACGATAAAACCTGCTGCTAAGAGCCTGGCAACCTCCTCTCCAATGGCCTTACGCCTTTCCTCGTTAAACCGGCGAAGGAACTGCTTTACCGGTTTGTACTTGGGATCAACATTAAGAGTGTGCTCAGCGAGTTCCCTCGGTACACCTGGCATGTCGAAGGCTTCCATGCAAAATGTCCCGATTCTCAAGGATGAACTCGATGAGCGCTTTCCTATTTAGGATCCAAGTTGGCACTGATGATGAACTGCTTGGACGAATCACCGGGTACGAAGTCAACAAGTTTAGTCTCAGCCGCCGATTTAAACTTCAGGGCCGGATCGTGCTCTGTAGTTGGCTTCTTCAACGGGGTCATATCCGCCGGATCAACATTATCTTTATAGTACTTTAGCTCTTCGGTGGCACAGACCGACTCTGCGTAAGCCGCATCACCTTCCTCACACTCTAAAGCAATCTTGCGTCTCCCATGAACCGTTATCGTTCCTTTGTGACCCGGCATTTTTAGCTGCAAATAGACATAACAAGGCCGTGCCATGAACTTGGCATAAGCCGGCCGCCCAAACAGGGCGTGGTAAGGACTTTGAATTTTCACCACTTCAAACGTCAATGTTTCCGATCTGGAGTCATGTTCATCCCCAAAGGCCACCTCCAGAGCTATTTTACCAACTGGATATGCTGATTTGCCAGGCACCACACCATGAAACACTGTATTGGACGGCTTGAGATGTTTATCTGTTAACCCCATACGACGGAAGGTCTGATGATACAGGATGTTGATGCTGCTCCCTCCGTCCATAAGCACTTTGGTGAACTTGTATCCTCCCACCTGAGGCGCCACCACTAGGGCTAGCTGACCCGGTTGTCAACCTAGGGAGGATGATCCTCTCTACTCCACACAATAGGCTGCTCTGACCAGCGTAGGTAATGAGGCACGGCCGGTTCAACAACGTTATTTGCCCGCTTCGAAGTTTCCGGTCTCGCTTGTCCAAGCTAGTGGTGAAGACGTGATATCGCCCACCATTCAACCGCTTCGGATTGCTCGATAACCCGGATCGCTGCTGCTGCTGATTGTAACCACCTTGGTTGTTACGATTGTGCCGATTGTTCTGATTGTTCTGCCCGCCCGGATTACCATTAAACCCTGGACTGGAATTTCCTCCACCGTAACCCGGGCCGGACCCTGAACCGCCGCCGGGGCCTTGATCATACCGGAAGGCGTCGGAACTTTTGAACTCCTGCATAATGTAACAATCCTTCCAGAGGTGGTTTCTTTGGCGCCTCCTTCGTCCCATGCTTCGCATAGGTTGATTCAACAGATAATTCAACCGGTCCGGATTGTGATTAGGCGCACCACCTCGGTTCGGATGTTTACCCTTGCGCCGTTGGCCCTTGTCCTGCGCGTTGGTGTTGGCTACAAAGCCCATGTTACCATTCGCCTTACGCTTGTTTCCTCCATTACCTGCCGAGTGATGCTGCTGGCCTCTGGAGTTGCTGTTCTGTTTTCCCTTCCCTGTTTCATCCTCCTCCTCGGACTCGGGATCCTTGGTACTATCGTAATCAGCATACTTCACTAAAACGCCCATGAGAGTGCCCATGTCATTGCAAAAATGCTTCATGCGACTCCAGCTTCAATTTTAAAGGTTTGAACCGGCGGTTGCCCTCTAGGGTTAAGATTGCGAGAATCAGTGTTGATCCGATGCGAAGAATGTAGAACTTCAAACGCAGGCGCACCCAATGGGTTGTGGATTCTCCTCGGTGGACACAAGCCGCCAAGTCCACCATAGACATGGGCTGCTTACAGTGTCTTTGAAATTCTGAATGAACCGGGTCCATAGAATCGGGTCCATGAGCTGATGGAATTGGGTGGCAAGTTTTTCAACCAAGTATGGGCCGTGCCTTCAAGCATCATGGTAAAATACTTTGCACATGCAGCTTCATCCACATCCAGCATCTCCATGGCCATCTCATAGCTTTCTATCCATGCTTCTCGACCCAGATCGGCGGTATAATTGGGCACCTTCCGTGGCCCCTTGAAATCTTTGGGAAAGCGTATATTGCGTAAAGCGGGGACGAGGCAAGGCACCCCCAAAGAGCCAGATGTAACTCCAGGCTCGAAGATGGTCGGTCGAACCGGCGCAAGCTGATAATCCTGATGCTGTTCTGCTAACTCGGCCCCCCTACGTGCCCTGGCCCGGTCCACCACCTCTTGAGCGTTTTCGAAACCACCCGCCGGGTTGTTGCCGCGGGGTGCACCGCGCTGCGCATTACTTGACACGGCCGGTTCATCTGCATGCCTGCTATAGCTCCGGCTCGGCGGGGTTGGAGTGGATCCGATCGCGGCTGTATGAATACGCTTCCTGTTGGACCAGAGCCGTCCTAAGGAGCTCTTTGACCCGGCGTGTTTCCACCGCCTGTGGTGAATCGCCTTCGATTGGAATCGCCTCCAACCGCGCCGCAGCCGCAGCCGCAACAAGGTTATCCATCGGGTTGGAGTAGTGACCTGGAGGTGTTTGCACAACTTGAGGCGCGCCGACATGATGGCGAGGTAGATCTATCACACGAGGCTGAATCGGCGCGCCCGTCCCAGGTCCTTCTGCCCGGTTCACCACTGGCGGCGGATTACTGGTCCCTGCTCCTGGGGTGTTCAAGAGGTCTCTTCCCTCGAAAACCGAGGGCAAACGGGATCTGTACTTTCTTTTCATGACTTCATGCGACGCATACTGATCCAGCATGAGCCTATAAGCTGCGCAGATCCAAAGCGGCCCGCTTCGCCACCATCCTAGCGTCAGATTCCGCCAGATCCGCTTTAGCCTGAGTGATTTGCTCCTTCACCTTTGCAATCTCTGCGTTATGCAGGTCTTGATCTGCCGGGTTAGCCTCTGCCATGAGCACAGTCAACGCATCAAATAGTTCTGATAAAACTTGAGCCGGCGGGCGCACAGGTCCTCCTGCCCCGGCTGCCACCGCTGCTGTCGAACCAGCGACCATTGTCGCGGCGGCTGAGGAGTGAAGCGTCGCTTGTGTACCGGCCATGAATATTCCAACCCGGTTGGGCAGTTCAAAGGGGTCCGGAATACTGTCACCGTCGGAACAGCCCCCAATCCGGCCATCTTGCAGCTGGTACAGAGATTCAGTTTCTCCAGTCGATGACTCGTCATCCGAGTAGACAACGGTTTCGCCACCTGATGCTGATCCTCCTCGTAGTTTCTTCCGTGGATGACTCCCACGAAAGCACGCTTGACAGCCGGTTTAGCTAGGGAAGGTTTCGCCCGCTGAGCCGTCTCGACGAGGTCGGTGCAGATTTCCGGCTCAGGCCCTGGCCCGTACTCAATCGAGCCGGCCTCGGGGCCCCAGCCTGCATCGTTGATGTAGAGCTTGCCGCGACGACTCTTGGTCATCCGGCCCACGGCATAGCCTTCGAGTCCTTCTAACTTGCCCTCTAAGATCATCAAACCATCGTGCGATAGCCCCACGGTGGGCGCCAACTGTCGTGGAATTGTCACGGCAGATGTCCTCATGAAAGGACTTAGTCGCGGGGCCATCGAACGGGTTAACTTAGAGGGGTTAAAGCGTACGCAAAGACACAAGGGTTATACTAGTTCGGCCCCTTCAACGAAGGTAAAAGCCTACGTCTAGTTTGTAATGGGATTGATGTGATCTCGGCGACTAGGGAGCAATAGCTTCGCCTAAGCCTCGAGTTATAGTTATGCGTCCCTAAACCGCCGCCGGGTCGTCCCCTTATATACACGGGCTGACGATCCGGCCGGTCTACAGAGTCCCGAGGCCGGCTCATACCAGTGTCCGGCTCGGTCTCTTCTTTCTCTTATCTTACAACAAGTTACATGGTTATGGCGGTTTTACCATTATGGGCCCTAATTCGCCCATGGGCTCCGGGCCTCTAAGCTCTATGGCGAATCGCCACCTTCTGAGTCTTCGTGGGCTCCAATCATGGCCGAGGGTGAACCAGCCCCTACAGGGCGGTTTATATTAAGTAGTTACATCCCCAACAAGAACCGTGAATCTTCGAGAGAAAGGACAAGATTTATAAGAAACTCTTCTTCGGTCTGCAAATGTAGAGAATGACGACGAGAAACACCACCAAAATTGTTGAGACACTCCGGAAGAATGAAAAGAGGAAAGGTTGAACCAGCAATGAAAAGAATTTGAAAGCGATCTTGGAGAACACATGTGACTTATGGAATCCATTCTTACGTCACACTTTGAAAAGAATTTGAGAATAACTCCGGAATATTTAGAAGAGTCAGGTAAGATCCTGGGAAAAGACCTGTGCGTTAGGGCCCACTGAAGAGAAAACACCGTTGAGAAAGAATGATAGAAGAGCGAATGCGCCAGAACAATTGAGGGACTTGAATGAGGTGACAACCTCAAAATAATTGAATGCAAACACGAATCTTCTGAGATGTCTTCCGCTCTCTGGAACGATTAAATGGCGAGAGGCGAACGAGCAAGCTGAGCACTTGATCCAAGGAAAAGAATACAATCAACCCAAAAAAACTTGAATTGAGTCCACCAAAAAAGAAAAAGAGATGAATAATGACGAAGTAGACAAGAAATCACTGGTTGAAACAATTTACGGAAGACTGAAGAGGTCCACATGAATGAAATTGATGCTCGAATAGAGACTCAGACTCAGGGAAGAAAAAGGGGTGGGAGGGCGGGGAAAACAAAGGCAACTTGGAACGGGGAACTGACGAATAACTTGAAGAGAAAAACACCGGTTGAAATAATTGAGGAAAGAATGCAAAGCCTTCTCATGAGTAGGATGGATACTCGATTACGACTCCGGCTCCGAGAAGGAAAAGGGTGGGCGGGTGGGATAAGAAAACAACTGAGTACGACATTGTGTCTCTTCAGACGACGTTCCTTCCCCGTCCGAGAAAGAGCTGAGGATGATCTTGGCAAAAGACCAAGAGGGTCGAGTCGACTTGACGAGAAATGCACCGGATGAAAAGAGCTGAGAACCAACGATCGGAAAATCAACTGTGTGATCCTAAAGAAAATTTCAAGGGGAAGAGGAGTAATTCAAAACACCTACGTCAAGATTCCTCACCAGAGCGACGAAGAGGCAAAGGAGTAAAAAAAAAATTTCCTACTCTTCGATATAACTAGACTCAGAAATAGTTTTCTTCTGGACTCAACAACGGCCAAACAATGATCAAGCAAGGGGGCCCCTATGGTCAAATGAGGCTCTGATACTAACTTGTCACGCCCAATATGCGACCTATCCTAAAGGAACTCGAAGGTCCCACCAAGGATAGAAGCGCATATTGGAGACGCTTTTGCAAGGTGGATATCATTACATCGTACCATTACATAATAGTTGGGGATACATACAAAGAGCATATAATGCCACATGAATACAACAACATCATACATGGAGCAACATCCTTCTACAGATGAAACACAAACAGAATCTCAAACGACATCCACCCTGCTAGTCCAGGTTGCCGACCAGGAACCTAACCCCTGAACAAAGAAGAAGCAGAAGAAGAACTCCAAAACAAGCAAACATCGCTCTCACGTCATGATGATCACATGACCTATACCTGCAACTGTTGTAGTAGTAATCTTTGAGCCACGAGGACTCAGCAATCCCATTACCATGGGTATCAAGACTAGCAAAGCTTAATGGGTATGGAATGGATAAGTGGTGAGGTTGCAGTAGCAACTAAGCATGATATGATGGCTAACTTATGAGTACAAGAATAAGTTGAGAAGCTACGCAAATGGTAGCAAACTAGGAATGATCAAGAAGTGATCCTGAACTACTTACGTTCAAACATAACACCATCGTGTTCTCTTCTCGACCCACTCGAAAAGAGACCATCACGGTCACACACGCGGTTGGGTATTTTAATTCGAATCTGGTGTCAAGTTCTCTACAACTGGATATTGAAAACTCCCATCTGCCACATAACCGTGGGCACGGCTTTCGAAAGATCAAATCATGCAGGGGTGTGCCAAATTAGCCCATTATAAGCTAACGATCCGCGAAGACAATCCTCCATCGCGGGACATCCGATCAGACTCGGGATCCCGGTGCACAAGAAATTTCGACAATGGTAAAACAAAACCAGCAAGACCTCCCGGTGTGTCGACAAATCCCGATAGGAGCCGCACGTATCTCATTCTCAGGGCATAACAGATGGGCAAGATGTCGGGTTGGCTGAGATCCTGGTTGCCCAGGGGGCGCCGGACATCACCCAGGTTGGACCAACACTTAGAGGAGCATTGGCCCGGGGTTGATTAAAAAATACTAAGGGGCCGACGAAAATCCCCTATTTAAGTTTTAGTTGTTATTAGGCAATTGGAAAACCAATGTTGGGCCTCCCTATTTAAGTTTTAGTTATTATTAGGCAAATGGAAAACCAATGTTGGGCCTTGCTAGAAGAGCTTCATTGAAAGCGAACTGTCAAGAGGGTCCCATAGCCCTCACCGTGTTAGGGACGCAAAATCAAGGAACATCACACCGGTATGAAAGAAACTAGGGCGGCAAGAGTGGAACAAAACACCAGGCATAAGGCCGAGCCTTCCACCCTTTACCAAGTATATAGATGCATTAATTAAATAAGAGATATTGTGATATCCCAAGATATCCATGTTCCAACATGGAACAACCTACAACTGCACCTGCAACTAGCAACGCTATAGGAGGGGATGAGCAAAGCGGTAACATGGCCAAACAACAGTTTGCTAGGAAGGGTGAAAAAGGTTAGAGGCTGTCATGGCAATTTGGGGAGGCTTGATAAATAAGTGGTAGGAAGCGCGACATAGCGATAGCATCGAGACAACTAGCATAGCAATGATAGTAGTGAGATCCAGGGTGACGGTCATCTTGCCCGAAATCCCACTAGGAAGAAGAACGAGTCCATGAAGAAGACGAAATGGGAGAAGACGAACCAAGCTTAGTCGAACGAATCCTCACGGTCGCAACGAAACAGGAACTATCGGGAAGAAGCACATCCAGAAAGAAGCAAACAACACGGTAAACACACAACAAATTAACAAGGCATGATGCTCAAACAAGGATGATGCATGACAAGGCTACGTGAGGCTATTCATGGCAAGATATGATGCATACAAGAACAACACATCAAAGCAAGTTTAAATGAGGCCGGAAACAACATATGACAATTCCGGTAAGTCCCCATATGCAAATTTTGAAATTGGTCCAGATCTTAAAACACATTATATTCAAGTTGTTAAACAGCAAGTTAATATGCACCATGATGATCTACATGAAATTCTAGTCAAGTTACATATAAAGTTCATTTAATTCGGAGCTACAGCCTAGAAGATATGAGCAAAACAAGTTAAACATGGCATTGATGCAAAATGCATGCAAACATCAAGAAAAACACACCCAAAGCATGGATGCAACATTATAATATTATACTACATGCAATTATAAGCAAGTTTCATGTATAGCATGCTCAAAACGGAGCAACGGTGCAACACACACTCCAAACAAGATATAACAACAAACTGCGCAAAACAGCAACTAGGCACTTTGCAAACATCAAAACAACATGCTACATGAATCATATGAACACAAACTTGATATACACTTCAAGTGCAGATAATATACTAAAAGTATCATTAAGGTTCAGGTTCATAGGCATCAAGATTAAACCAATATGATCAATGCAAAAGGCAACTTCATAACACATGAGCATATACATGAGCAGAGTTAATATGATGGCATGATGGAGGCATGCAACCAAGATGCTACAGCAACTATACATAGCAACCAAGGGCATTTAATCAAAGTAAACATAACAAAGAGCAAATAACAGCAAGGCATAATATACATATGGCTCAAGGATTAGTAGGAACCAACAAGACAAGTTTGAATGTTGAAACAATTTCAGCAAGTGTAAAACAGCAACATTATGATAGCATGTTTGCAAGCATGTAACAGAGGCATATGATATGCAAAATTAACAACCATGGCATGTGATAATAGTACTCATAGCATGCTTAAAAACATGTAACTAGAGCATATCCAAAAGAGGCATATAATAATTAATAACAAGCTCACAACCTGGCATCATGAAGTTAACAGAAAACTGGAACAACATATATGCATGTTCAGGGCAATAATAGCATGTGTTACAGGACATATATAAGGAATCCGAAGGCATGGCATAATAGAGCATAACATGTAGAAGAAAACATGTCAACTGAGCATCTCCATATTATGCATGTATTTGATGGTAGCATCAAACAAACATAGCAACATGATATGATAGATTCAGACTTGACAGGACATTAACAACAAGTAGCCCACTTCACAAGCTTGATACACTCACTACAGGGCATAAAAAAATACATGGATTGCGCCGTATTAAAGATGACATAATTATGCTCCTAAAACATGTTGACATGATGCTCAAAAGAAAATCACACAAAAAGATATAAAAATGACAAAAGGGCAAGTTATAACAGTTTTCAGCAGTTAACATCAACATGCACTTCTGCAACAGGGATTAAGATATCAAAATGCATCCTAACATGAATGCAAAGCACACCAGCATGTAGAGCATGAAGAGCGGAACATTTGCATATCAAGATCATCACCATAAACAAGGACAAAGTTATAGGATTCACAAGAAACCCAAATGATGTTAACATGCAGCAGTTTATATCACAAGCACTTTCGCAACAAAGATTAAGGCATCAATATGAACAGCAACATGAATGCAAACTAATCCATCATGAAGAGAACTCTGATATGAACATTTTGACGTCTCATACACTCAATTTGGAGCCACATGCACAAAGATGCACACATAATGCTGAGAATCAGGGACTTGATCAAATTACCCAGCGCGAAAAACGGGATGGCGCGGTTCGGGACGAAGAGATCCGGTACATGGGGGCTCATTTGGATGGTGGGTTGGTGGATCTCATCCAACCCCGGCTGGATCCGGCTCCGACGGAACTCCGGCGAGGAGGGCTACGGCCGGCGAGCTCCCGCGATGACGGGGAGGTGCGGGGACGCGGAGGTGGACGGCGGCGCGGCTCCGGTGCCCGTCCGAAGAGGCGGTGGAACGACACAACAGCGAGGTGGCAGCAGCGCGAGGCGAGCAGGCGGCGGCGTAGCGAGGCGGGCGGCAAAGGGCGGCGGGCGCGGGCGACGAGGCGGCAGCAAGAAGGGCGGGCGGCGGAGGCCCGACGCAGCGGCAGGAAGGTCGGAGCGGGCGCGGGCGGGGGGCTCGGGCCCGATCTAGCCCGGGGCAGGCCGGATCTGGGCGTCGGTGGGCCTGCGGCAGCTGGGACGACCAGGGGCGACGTGGCATGACGGGATTGGGTGAGGGGGCAGCAGCGGATGCGTCCGGCGCCGTCCGGATGTGTCCGGCTGCGGGAGGAGGGAGATGACTAGGGTTAGGGGTGGTTTTGCCCGTGATTTGAGGAGGGGGAGGCCTATTTATAGGTAGAGAGAGCTAGGAGAGTTCAAATGAGGTGCGGTTTTCGCCCACACGATCGTGATCCAATGGTGAAGAGCATGGAGGGGGTTTAGATGGGCTAGGTGGGCTGTGTGGAGGGGTGCTGGGAGGGATGCAAAGAGAAGGAGGGTTTCGTGGTTACACGGTTAACCGTTGGGGCATCAAACGACCTCCAAATGGAACAAAATTTGACAGGCGGTCTACCGTTGATGTACCAAGACCACTCGTCAACTCTTGGCCCATTCTGAGAATGTTTTTCTGTGGCTCACAAAACAAGATCTGGGAGGTGTGACGGGCGCGTGCGAGTGTGTCTGGGCTCAGAACGGACAACGAAGAGAACTGGGAGGACCCGAACGGATGCAAGTTTTGAGAAAAATGTAGATGAAATGCATATGATGACATGGCAAAGTGAAACACACAAGCAAATGACATGGTAACAATAGTGAATAACTGGAAGACACCTGGCGCATCGGTCTCGGGGCGTTACAGAAACTTACTCAGACACGACGCCCCCGCGACGGTCTCGATAGCGACTGCCTCAACCCTAACCCTACTAAGAAACCAACCGAGGCACATATCCGAGGTCCCTCTCCCTCCCGTCACCGGAGCGGCCGACGGAGTGAGGGAGAACCACCAGCAGCGCTAGCGGCTCGCAAAGGGCACCCGCTGTCACCTACTTTCCGCCTCGCTACGATCCGATCTTTTCAGAGGCAGTTCTCTCGTTCCTGCTTACCACACCTTGAATGGCCATCAATACAGATTCTAAGCTCCCACAAATTGAAGGTCTCTCATGCATGGGGCTTTGGAAAGCTTCTAGGTTAACTCTGTCAGGGTATGAACACATTGATTTATGTCCTCCATAGTCAGTTTCGGTTTTTGCTTGAGCTATCCCCGACCTGTCCCAAAGCTCTCATCAAGACCATCTCAAAAGAAAAAAGAAAAATACACCCGAGCGCTCCTCCTCTATCTTCCACTCGCTGGCAGCGACCTTCTCCCGCGAAGCCCGTCCATATGCGACGAATCGGGAGGAAAACCGTAGCCACCTACCCCCTCCACCCATGTCGTATTGATCTCCCTCCTCATCTCCGAGTCTCTCTTCTTCCTCCGATTATAGGTTTTCCGGATGGCGTCCGTTCGTGCCTAGTTTCGGCAGCAGCCTCCGAGGTGTCTCCTACACCCTCCGTCACCCCCGTCCAGATCCCCTCACTCACAAAGGAGAAGCCATGACGGCAGGGAGGTCACTCAATTGAGGAGAGTGTACATCGGCGTAGGGGACTGGGGAGTTCGAGAATGCATTGATGAAGGAGCAGTGGAGGCCGGGCGTCGCGGCGGCGGGAGGAGCGGCGCTACCCTGGAAAAAAAGGAACAACATCAGGTGCGGCGTCATGCGAAAAAGTTGTGGGCTAGTACGCGAGTTGCCTTCTACTTATCCTCGACGCATGATACGTCTCCGACGTATCTATAATTTATGAAGCATTCATGCTATTTTATTATCTGTTTTGAATGATTACGGGCTTTATTATACACTTTTATATTTCTTTTGGGACTAACCTATTAACAGGAGGCCCAACCCATTTTGATGTTTTATTGCCTGTTTCAGTATTTCGAAGAAAAGGAATATCAACCGGAGTCCAAACGGAATGAAACCTTCGGCAGCGTGATTTTTGGAAAGATTATGATCCAGGAGACTTGGAGTGCAAGACGGGGGGTCATCGAGGAAGCCACGACACAGGGGGGTGCGCCCACCCCCCTGGGCGCGCCCTATCCTCTCGTGGGCCCCTCAAGGCTCCCCCGATCGACTTCTTTCGCCTATATAAGCCTACGTACCCTAAAAACATCGAATATCAAGATAGATCGGGAGTTCCGCCGCCGCAAGCCTCTGTAGCCACTAAAAACCTCTCGGGAGCCCGTTCTGACACCTGAGGGAGGATCCCATCACCGGTGGCCATCTTCATCATCCCGACGCTATCCATGACGAGGAGGGAGTAGTTCACCCTCGGGGCTGAGGGTATGTACCACTAGCTATGTGTTTGATCTCTCTCTCTCTCGTGTTCTCTCTCGTGTTCCCTCTATGGCACGATCTTGATGTATCCCGAGCTTTGCTATTATAGTTGGATCTTATGATGTTTCTCCCCCTCTACTCTCTTGTAATGGATTGAGTTTTCCCCTTTGAAGTTATCTTTCGGATTGAGTCTTTTATGATTTGAGAACACTTGATGTATGTCTTGCCGGCTTATCTGTGGTGACAATGGGATATCATGTGCCACTTGATGTATGTTTTGGTGACCAACTTGCGGGTTCCGCCCATGAACCTATGCATAGGGGTTGGCACACGTTTTCGTGTTGACTCTCCAGTAGAAACTTTGGGGCACTCTTTGAAGTACTTTGTGTTGGTTGAATAGATCAATCTGAGATTGTGTGATGCATATCGTATAATCATGCCCACGGATACTTGAGGTGACAATGGATTATCTAGGTGACATTAGAGTTTTGGTTGATTTGTGTCTTAAGGTGTTATTCTACTATGAACTCTATGATGGATTGAGCGGAAAGAATAGCTTCATGTTATTTTACTACGAACTCTTGAGTAGATAGAACAGAAAGGATAACTTTGAGGTGGTTTCATACCCTACCATAATCTCTTCGTTTGCTCTCCGCTATTAGTGGCTTTGGAGTGACTCTTTGTTGCATGTTGAGGGATTGTTATATGATCTATCTATGTTATTATTGTTGAGAGAACTTGCACTAGTGAAAGTATGAACCTTAGGCCTTATTTCCTATCATTGCAATACTATTTACGCTCACTTTTATCACTTGCTACCTTGCTGTTTTTGTAATTTCAGATTACAAATACCTTTATCTACCATCCATATTGCACTTGTATCACCATCTCTTCGCCGAACTAGTGCACTTATACAATTTACCATTGTATTGGGTGTGTTGGGGACATAAGAGACTATTTGTTATTTGGTTGCAGGGTTGTTTGAGAGAGACCATCTTCATCCTACGCCTCCTACAGATTGATAAACCTTAGGTCATCCACTTGAGAGAAATTTGCTACTGTCCTACAAACCTGTGCACTTGCAGGCCCAACAACGTCTACAAGAAGAAGGTTGTGTAGTAGACATCAACACACTGGCTGCCGTTCTCCTCCACCGGTTTAATTAATTCAAATCCTGGAGGGATGCATCTGATGCTAGATCTATGGTTCATGTTGCAAAATGATGCCTGCAGAAACAGTTATGGAGTCCAAAGAAGTAAGCTCCTGCCAATCTTACATTTAATATGGTAAAATTTCTTACCTTTGCACACCATATATGCCTTCGAGTCTTTTCGAGCGAATATATGCCTTCAAGTTGGTTTTATTAAAGAATGAATTTGTGCAGTGCGAGTCAATCTTAGAACAATTAGAGAACCCATTAAATCATGGAAACCATTTAGTACCATCTAAAGTGCAAATCTTGCAGACAAAATATGATGTCCGATGCATTGTGATTCTTTTCAGTTTTACACACAGGAAAGACAGCATGAACAACTCATTCTGGCCTTGAAGAAAATAGCATGACAAATAAGTGAACACAAGAGCACTTGTTGATCTCAATACATAACTAGCGAACGAGAAATAATTTTACGAGCAAGTGTAATTACATCTCGTTTTCATAGCAACCACAATATGCTTATCCCATATTCTGATAAAATATGGTTTTCCATCATGTTCCTTGCAGAGGATCTAAATGTACTTTGCTTCCCAGATGTAACTGAACTTTAATCACCTATTTGGTACCGATTATGTACCAATAAATAAGAATTAGTAACCAAGTCTTCCATTTTTTGAATGATGCTATTGACTTAATTCTTGCAATAGATTTGCATGAGTTCCTAATTTGTACTCATTTATTTATCTTCTCTTAGGCTATTTGTTGTAATGTTCCATATTTCTTGATATAGCTAAATATCCTTCTGGATTAACCGATAAAAGCATCTTGCATAGGCAATGCATGTCACTTACCATCATCCATTTTCTACCGACTTGTGAATGCTTTATAGTTCTCACTGTTCTTTTCTAATACTACAATATTGCTCTATCTTAAACTAGCAACACATCAAAAAGGCTGTTTCTCAAAAGGCATTGACATCCTAGCACAAGGTCAACTTTTTGGGCAATATTACACCTAATGCTCTTACCATTGCAGGCGGTCAATTTAGTATGCCATTCTTTTCTTCTTTCCCCCTTTTATGTGCTATCTTTAAAATGTAGTCTAAACTATAGTGCAACCACAACATATAAGGAAATTTCTACAGGAACTATGTTTATTCAGTCTATTCTCAAACGTAACATCGAATGGGCAACATCCAAAATAGTTGATGAGCTGGAGGGTCACTTTGGGTATCTATCAGTACACAAATGTAGTAACCATTCCCTTGATTGGTGGTCGTTTGTGTATTTCTCAATTTATAATTGCCCGATATTCACCATTCCATCTACAATAAGGTGGAGTAGTGTGAGCTTAGAGAGATGCCTTACGAAGTCTTTTGTCAATAGTTCATTTTTGTATCAGTTTCCCGTTTAGATGTTGCACACTTTGAAGGAAATATGCCCTAGAGGCAATAATAAAGTTGTTATTTATTTCCTTAAATCATGATAAATGTTTATTATTCATGCTAGAATCGTATTAACCGGAAACTTAGTACATGTTTGAATACATAGACAAACCATATAGTCCCTAGTATGCCTCTACTTGACTAGCTCATTAATCAAAGATGGTTATGTTTCCTAACCATAGACATGTGTTGTCATTTGATGAACAGGATCACATCATTAGGAGAATGATGTGATGGACATGACCCATCCGTTAGCTTAGCATTATGCTCGTGTCAGTTTCATTGCTACTGCTTTCTTCATGACTTATACAAGTTCCTCAGACTATGAGGTTATGCAACTCCTAATACCGGAGGAACACTTTGTGTGCTACCAAACGTCACAATGTAAATGGGAAATGGGTGATTATAAAGGTGCTCTACAGGTGTCTCCGAAGGTATTTGTTGGGTTGGCATAGATCAAGATTAGGATTTGCCACTCCGTGTTTCGGATAGGTATCTCTGGGCCCTCTCGGTAATACTCATCACTATAAGCCTTGCAAGCAGTGTGACTAATGAGTTAGTTGCGGGATGATGTATTACAGGATGAGTAAAGAGACTTGCCGGTAACGAGATTGAACTAGGTATGATGATACCGACGATTGAATCTCGGGCAAGTAACATACCGATGACAAAGGGAACAACGTATTGTTGTTATGCGGTTTGACCGATAAAGATCTTCATAGAATATGTAGGAACCAATATGAGCATCCAGGTTCCGCTATTGGTTATTGACTGAAGACGTGTCTCGGTCATGTCTACATAGTTCTTGAACCCGTAAGGTCCGCACTCTTAACGTTTGATGACGATTAGTATTACGAGTTTATGTGATATGATGTACCGAAGGTTGTTTGGAGTCCCGGATATGATCAGGGATATGACGAGGAGTCTTGAAATGGTCGAGACATAAAGATTGATATATTGGACGACTCTATTCAGACATCGGAAATGTTCCGGAGAAGTTTCGGATAAAACGGGAGTGCTTGAGGGTTATCGGAACCCCGGGGGGAACTAATGGGCCTCGATGGGCCTTAGTGGAGAGAGAGAGGGGGGCGGCCAGGGCAGGCCGCCCCCTCCCCCTTGAGTCCGAATAGGACAAGGAAGGGGGGCACCCCCTTTCCTTCCCCCTCTCCCCCTTTAGGTGGAAACCTACTAGGACTTGGAGTCCTAGTAGGATTCCCCTCTTGGGGGTGCGCCAAGGAGGGCCGGCCGGCCTCTCCTCTCCTCCTTTATGTACGGGGGAGGGGGCACCCCATAGACACACAAGTTGATCAAGTTGATCTTTTAGCCGTGTGCGGTGCCCCCTTCCAAAGATTTCCACCTCCGTCATATCATCGTAGTGCTTAGGCGAAGCCCTGCGCCGGTAACTTCATCATCACCATCACCACGCCATCATGCTGACGAAACTATCCCTCGACCTCAGCTGGATCTAGAGTTCTTGGGATGTCACCGAGCTGAATGTATGCAGATCGCGGAGGTGTCGTACCTTCGGTGCTAGGACTGGTCGGATCGTGAAGACATAAGACTACATCAACCGCGTTGTCATAACGCTTCCGCTTTCGGTCTACGAGGATACGCAGACAACACCCTCCCCTCTCATTGCTATGCATCACCTAGATAGATCTTGCGTGATCGTAGAAATTTTTTGAAATTACTGTGTTCGCCAACAGTGGCATCTGAGCCAGGTCTATACGTAGATGTTATACTCAAAAGTAGAACACAAAGAATTGTGGGCGATAATAGTCATACTGCTTACCAGCATGTCATACTTTGATTCGGCGGTATTGTTTAATGAAGTGGCTCAGACCGACATTACATGTACGCTTACGCGAGACTGGTTCTACTAACGTGCTTCGCACACAGGTGGTTAGTGAGTGTATGTTTCTCCAACTTTAGTTGAATCGTGTGTGGCTACGCCCGGTCCTTGTTGAAGGTTAAAACAACACACTTGAGGAAAAATCGTTGTGGTTTTGATGCATAGGTAAGAACGATTCTTGCTAGAAGCCCGTAGCAACCACGTAAAACTTGCAACAACAAAGTAGAGGACGTCTAACTTGTTTTTGCAGGGCTTGCTGTGATGTGATATGGTCAAGGCATGATGTGATATAATTTGTTGTATGAGATGATCATGTTTTGTAACAAAGTTATCGGCAACTCGCAGGATCCATGTGTTTGTCGCTTTATTGTATGCAATGCAATCGCCATGTAATTGTTTTACTTTATCAGTAAGCGGTAGTGATAGTCGTAGTAACAATAGTTGGTGAGACGACAACGATGCTACGATGGAGATCAAGGTGTCGCACCGGTGATGATGGAGAACATGACGATGCTTCGGTGATGGATATCATGAGCACAAGATTTTGATGGCCATGTCATGTCACATATTTTGATTGCCTGTGATGTTTATCTTTTATGCATCTTATTTTGCTTAGTATGGTGGTAGCATTATAAGATGACCATTTACTAAATTTCAAGGTACAAGTGTTCTCCCTGAGTATGTGTGTACCTCCAACACCGAGGGTGATGCACCGCAGCTCACGTTGAAGGAGACCCGGCCGGAAGCGTGGTACGCAGGCAATCCGTCGGGTGCTTTTGAGGATCCGAAACCCCACACACCCGGGAGGGACCCCTCTGGGCTCACGGCGGCTATGGGCTGTCCTAGGTCGATCTGACCGCCCCTAGGGCCTCGAGGTTCACCGCCCTGCAACAAGAAGAACAGACGAAGAACGAGGAAGAAGAAGAACTAGGGTTAAGGAGAAACGATAAAAGATAAAAGTGGTAGATGAATTGATCGATTGTGTGTTGTTCAATCGGTCGTCACCCCTTAGGTATATAAGAGGCGGCTGGACTTCCCGTGCAAGGAAAAGGTTTGGATTCACGTCCAAAACCCTAGTCAAATTCGGATTGGTTTTATCCGAACTTTCCAAAATTGTTCGGTCTAAAACTGGCTGCACCTTCCGGGTCTTTTTTGTGGTGGTAAACGACCTCGGATGGAAACGAGTCCAAAAGCAATCTTGACCGTTTCGACGATATGAACAACTTTTATGTTGAACGGTTTTTCATCAGAGGTCATCTAAAGGGACAAATCGCTCGTGCAAAAAAGCTAATTATTCACGCAGCTCATCAGACATGCCCACATATGTGTCTGGTTCCGGGCGTCATATTTTGCTCACTGGAGGGTCACGCTGTGCATGCTCTAACTTTTGCATACAACCTCCGATTGGGACGAGCTTTATATCAAAATCGATCGCCTCGACGAGACGCACAACTTTTATGTTGAAACTTTCTCCATATGAAGCCATCTTAATTGGGTTTCCAGCCATTCTTTAATCTGGTGTCGACATGAGCATCTCTGAACTTATCATAACTTTTACATCCGAGCTCCGTTTTAGGCCATCTTCATATTTATCTTGATCTTCTCAAAGCGAGTCATCTCATGGTGACTTTCAATAGTAAGTTTGAATTAATCTTGACATAGCTTCAAGCCACTCTTTATAAACGTGTCACTTTTGAGTGTCAACACATGCCCCCCTGTTTTTCGGCCATTTATATGTTCTTAGGACGATAAGTATATATCGGCCATGTCCTATGTGAACTTTCTGATGCAAACTTGGGTGAAACCCTCTCAGCTTCATTAACAATCCGATGATAAAGTTCTATAGATATGTATCTCAAGGTCATCCTCCGAACTATATTGTTCACCTTTAGCTAGGATTTTGTAGATAATCAACAATAAACTTTCTCCAATCCTTACTTTCGCCTGCATAAAAATTTCATTAGTGGCCGAAGTTGCTGGCTCCGGTCCGGCCTTACTTAGATTGGCGAGACAAAAACATCGGCTCATGAGAAATATGTGATACACCATGATCAACACAGCAGCCTGATGTTTGTGCACCAACTCATCTACTCTTGAATTTTTATGTCTAGATATATGAGCAGTAGTAAAGTATTCCAAGTTGAAAATCATACCTAGACATGTATCAATCATAAACAATAGGTGATTCATCGAAACATGAGTAAACCTGAGACAATTGTTGCATTCACAACGATTCACCAGAAGTCTCAATATGCACATCACATATAGCAAATGAATAGCAAATGAAGTTTCTAGCACGAATAGAAAAGTCATATTCGGCCTGATTATTTGTGCAAGATATTCTAAGCGGCATGAGACTTTAAAAATAGCACCTTAAGGAGATATATAAACAATATCAATATACTAGCCATTGCTTTAAAACCAGACCAACAATATACTATCTCCATTGTAAGAGAGACAATATCATTATATAATATGCTCATAATCAGTTTGATGCCCAACAGTAGCTAGCATTTGGCTTGTTCCTTCTCCAATATGACTAAGGACGATGTTACCATACCGCACCGGCCATGTCCAGATAATGTCTTTGGGCGATAAAAGATTATCAACCACATATGTTTGCCTCCAGGGCATGCATAAACCATCCACCAAAGTTTGTAAAGCCGAAATAAAATGGAACTATAAATCTAATCATGAACTCCAGGAATTTCGGCTCTTAGATTAGTAATAATATTGCAATTAATCAAAAGTATAGTGACTTGGTGATATCCTTCCATGATGTAAATAATTATAATGCATCAATGGATCAAAATAAACCCATGGGAGGTAACCAATCATACCTAGTGGAGAACTGCATGACAAAGGCATTGATGGCATGGTTGAAGAATACGAACGATGTGCCAGCCGAAGATTTTTCTTATGTGATATGAACCTTCGGCTTACCTGCTTGTTGGTTTCATTCTTCCCTTTCTTTATTTCCGTCGATTTCTTTGCAACAGAATCTTGCATATCATTCTTGTCCTTGCAGCTCTCCTTTGGAACCCATGCCATGTTCTTCTTTTTTAGCTCTTCTGCACTAAGCCTTTGCAACTTTCTCTCTTGCCATCTTGATAAGCCGAGTGGGCATCCCGGCTGTAACTTCTGTTCTTGCTTTGGCAACTCTTTCTTGACCTTGGGCACTTTCAAGTTTGCACATTCAGATTTGGCACTTTTATCTTCAACAATTAATTGTTTTATCTCTTCGCCTTTTGTAGCCAAGGTCAATTTGACCAGCTCTTTGTTACTTGAAACAGAATCTGAAGTAGCACACTTGCGACCATCTTTTTTCACCCGGTAAACTTGCTTGATCACCTCTTCCTTATCCCTTGAGCTCCGGACCGATTCTTTTTTATTGAAGCGGTCTTTGGCATGTGATTGTTGATCAAATGATGATCCTCTTGGAGCTGCATAATTTTGGTGAGATGATCTATAATAAGATGGATAATGTGTCCATGAATCATACATGTCCCATGATGAATCAGCATAGGGAGGTGTCCATGACATTGGCATTGGCGTCCCAAAAGTAGAATATGTATCTTCTTCATTGAACTTCTCTTTTCGCCAATCCCGATTATTACACTTACGCCTTGGGGATGATCTTGATGCTTTTGCACTACTTGGCCAATAAGCACATTTTTCTTCACTCTCTTTTTGATATTTCTCCAATAACTGAGCGAAGGTAACTTTTGATTTCCTCCTCTTGTGCTTACCGCTGCCTTTGTCATTTTTTGCATTGCCGGGATTGATCTTTGGATTTTCTTTTTGCCCCCCAGTGCTAGGCATACTCTTCATAACTGAGATGGACTGTCCATCTTCAAGATTGTTGACTTGAGTAATTTTCTCGCTCGACGATTCGGTCTCATCAATTTCAGTGTGTACCTGTCTGTCATTGGGTGAGCCGGCTTGATGCAGCTGAGTCACAACTTTGTCATCAGAGTTAATCATAGCCATCTTATCATCTACGTGCGTCTCGTCAAACTCCAATAGTCCTTGGATGGCTGATTGCGTTAATTGCTGAAACATATCGCAGCTTCCAACGTTTTGCTCAAACGAGTTCTGCTCTGGCTCCTGCCCCGACGGTTCGACATGATGATCTTCTATGATAATTGGATTAGACGGTGATGCACTGACAATGTGATCATCTTTGTCCGGACTGATGGTACATCGTATATATTTCGGCCGATATTTTGATACCAGCTTTGGAATTAAGTAACCAAGTGACGGTGAGTTAACGTCATCCAACTCGGCTATGCATTGTTTTCCATCCTCCTTTTCTGATGCTTTTGAATCAGCTATCTCGAAGGACTTTGGACCTGGCTTTATGTTTCCGCAACCAAAACAATTACAGAATATACGTCTCAATTGAGACCAAATGTTAGCCAGGCATGAAACAAGCAAAGCTACCCATATGAACATAATTTTAAGTCGGCATAATGAGAAAAGCTTTGGTTGCGATGAGTTATCAATACCAGTCTCTATGAATGATACCATGTGTTGACTATCATGATTAGTGACAAGATCATTCCTAACAAACAGATTACTCATTTCGATTGGTCTTTCAAAATTAATTAGAATCTTACTAACAGGTGCATCAACAATATGATTTTGACCGAATCGAAAATTGAATAAACTATCTGCTAGGTGTACCTTTGTGAAGACGTTGGAAGGAAGAGATGGTTGCACCACTGGAACAATACCTTGCTCCACTTCTGAATAATTCTCCAATGCCTCGTCCTCCTTTTCTGGATCTCGTGCTTCATCATTCGGATTGTCTGAGTAGATTTCACTCGGATTGCCCGAGTATATTATAGTCGGATTGCCCAAGTGGATTTCACTCGGATGCTCTTTGTCAGTTGAACTTTGCTCGGCTAAATTTTCTTGTTCTTTATGTTCATCATTAACGGAACTGTGTTTGGCCATATTATTTTGTTCTTGATGCTCATCAATTTTTTTGGCACGACACTCATAGGGTAGCATGTAAGCTCCCTCACATCTAGAAAAATCAAGGACAACCAATTTGCTGCGTTTGGTGTTCCTTAGCTCGGTGAATCTTGCATCATCTATTTTACACCTGTCAATAATTGGCTTGATGCAATTGGTATTAGCCAGCGATGCACTTGGCTGGCATGGTGTACTTGGCTGGCATGATGCACTCGGCTGGCTCGATGCAACGCACTCGACCCTAAACGTCTCAGTGCTCAACCCGGTTTCAATTGAATCCACCATTGTCTTGTCGCTAAAGGAACCGTTCAACTCAGCTGTATACGACTTAGTCATATTTGACTCGGTTTCAATCGAATCAACCGTATTAGCCGAGTGAACCCTTTCTTGTTGATTTGCCTGCAAAGCTTCTTTCTTGGCTTGCCTCAACATCATAGAGGAGCCATCATGATTGCTGAATGGAAGAAGGGGCTTCACATATTCTTGCAAATATTCCTCTCCATGCCTCTTCTTGAGTGCTTCATAAGCTTGTCGATATTCTGCTGGTAATTCCTCAAGAGTTGGTGTAGTAAAGCCATTGACGCTATTCCCTGTGAGAGTTGGCTTGACCCCGTCCATTCGGGCAACATATTTTTCTTTAAACTCAGCCCTGCTTGGATCGGCTTGCCCCCCAATACTTTTACAATCTTTCGGCAATGAATTGATGTTGCCGAAATTTTGCGATTGTATAGGGGGTGTATAACATGCTGCAATGATAGGTGAAGACATGTGTACCGTTGTTGAATATTTTCTCACGCCAATTTGATCAATCGGCAACACTTCGTATTCTTTCAAAACCCTAGCTCTTATTGCCTCATAATCAGGAACCAATCCCTTTTCGTGCTGCTCAAGGCAAATAGCACTAATCTTCTTATTTTGGGCTAAACTTTTTAATGCAGCCAGAGCCACCTCATCTCCTGCAATATTAGGCTCATATGCTCCTGCATAACCTCCATTCACTCGGCCAAGGTGATCCGAGTCATGAATATTTTTAGTTTCATATGCCACTGAACAATTAATATCACGAGGTGTAGTATATGATGTTTGAGGATAACCAGCCAAATAGCTAATGGAAGCATGGCCGATTCCCCCATCCATCGGCATGTTTGGGGATGAATCCGCATATTGCGAGTTGGCTGCCGATGGATAAAATTGTGAGACGCCCTCCTGTACATGAGGTGTCATATATCTATCACTCAAATAAATCGTGTTGTTCACCGGCATATTGAAAGATGTTGCCGATGCACGAAAATTCTGATTCATAAGTTGCATGTCGCGATTCTGTAAATTCCAAGTTTCTCCAATGGAATTACTAGTCGGCCTTTGCTCGTTAAGGCTAGCCGACATGACATGTCCATTGAAAGATCTAGCAACATCAACATGATGGCTATTTGCATCTACGTAAGGAGATTGATGATACATGTTACCGTTGTAGATTGCAACCGCTTGATGACGCTCTCCTCGTAGCAAGAACAGGCTGGAGACTGTTCAAAGCTTGATCCCCAACGGAGTCGCCAAAAAGTGTGTTCGCACACGAACACGTCACCGTGTACCTCCAACACCGAGGGTGATGCACCGCAGCTCATGTTGAAGGAGACCCGGCCGGAAGCGCGGTACGCAGGCAATCCGACGGGTGCTTTTGAGGACCCGAAACTCCACATGCCCGGGAGGGACCCCGTCTGGGCACGCGGCGGCTATGGGCTGCCCTAGGTCGACCTGACCACCCCTAGGGCCTCGAGGTTCGCCGCCCTGCAACAAGAAGAACAAACGAAGAACGAGGAAGAAGAAGAACTAGGATTAAGGAGAAAAGATAGAAGATAAAAGTGGTAGATGAATTGATCGATTGCGTGTTGTTCAATCGGCCATCACCCCTTAGGTATATAAGAGGCGGCTGGACTTCCCGTGCAAGGAAAATGTTTGGATTCACGTCCAAAACCCTAGTCAAATTCGGATTGGTTTTATCCGAACTTTCCAAAACTGTTCGGTCTAAAACTGGTTGCACCTTCCGGGTCTTTTTTGTGGTGGTAAACAACCTCGAATTGAAACGAGTCCAAAAGCAAACTTGACCATTTCGACGAGACGAACAACTTTCATGTTGAATGGTTTTTCATCAGAGGTCATCTCGAGGGACAAATCGCTCGTGCAAAACAGCTAATTATTTACGCAGGTCATTAGACATGCCGACATATGTGTCTGGTTTCAGGCGTCATATTTTGCTCACTGGAGGGTCGCGCTGTGTAGGCTCTAACTTTTGCATACAACCTCCGATTGGGACGATCTTTATATCAAAATCGATCGCCTCGACGAGGCGCACAACTTTTATGTTGAAACGTTATCCATATGAAGCAATCTTAATTGAGTTTCCAGCCATTCTTTAATATGGTGTCGACATGAGCATCTCTGAACTTATCATAACTTTTACATCCGAGCTCCGTTTTAGACCATCTTCATATTTATCTTGATCTTCTCGAAGAGAGTCATCTCATGGTGACTTTCAATAGTAAGTTTGAATTAATCTTGACATAGCTTCAAGCCACTCTTTATAAACGTGCCACTTTTGAGCGTCAACAGTATGCACCATTGCTACAGTTCGTCGTGCCGAGACACCACATGATGATCGGGTGTGATAAGCTCTACGTTCACATACAATGGATGCAAGCCAGTTTTGCACACGCAGAATACTCGGGTTAAACTTGACGAGCCTAGCATATGCAGATATGGCCTCGGAACACTGAGACCGAAAGGTCGAATGTGAATCATATAGTAAATATGATCAACATAGTGATGTTCATCATTGAAAACTACTCCATCTCACGTGATGATCGGACATGGTTTAGTTGATTTGGATCACGTGACCACTTAGATGATTAGAGGGATGTCTATGTAAGTGGGAGTTCTTAAGTAATATGATTAATTGAACTTTAATTTGTCATGAACTTAGTACCTGATAATATTTTGCATGTCTATGTTGTTGTAGATCAATGGCCCGTGCTACCGTTCCTTTGAATTTTAATGCGTTTCTAGAGAAAGCTAAGTTGAAAGATGATGGCAGCAACTACACGGACTGGGTCCGTAACTTGAGGGTTATCCTCATTGTTGCACAAAAGAATTACGTCCTGGAAGCACCGTTGGGTGCCAGGCCTACTGCAGATGCCACTGATGATGTTAAGAACATCTGGCACAGCAAAGCTGATGACTACTCGATAGTTCAGTGTGCCATGCTTTAAGGCTTAGATCCGGGACTTCAACGACGTTTTGAACGTCATGGAGCATATGAGATGTTCCAAGAGTTGAAGTTAATATTTCAAGGAAATGCCCGGATTGAGAGATATGAAGTCTCCAATAGGTTCTACAGCTGTAAAATGGAGGAGAATAGTTCTGTCAGTGAACATATACTCAGAATGTCTGGGTACCACCACCACTTGACTCAACTGGGAGTTAATCTTCCTGATGATAGTGTCATTGACAGAGTTCTTCAATCACTACCACCAAGCTACAAAAGCTTCGTGATGAACTATAATATGCAAGGGATGAACAAGACTATTCCTGAGCTCTTCGCGGTGCTAAAGGCTGCGGAGGTAGAAAACAAAAAGGAGCATCAAGTGTTGATGGTCAACAAAACCACTAGTTTCAAGAAAAAGGGCAAAGGGACGAAAGGGAACTTCAAGAAGAACGACAAAAAGGTTGTTGCTCAAGAGAAGAAACCCAAGTCTGGACCTAAGCCTAAAACTGAGTGCTTCTACTGCAAAGGGACTGGTCACTGGAAGCGGAACTGCCCCAAGTATTTGGCGGATAAGAAGGATGGAAAAGTGAAAGTTATATTTGATATACATGTTATTGATGTGTACTTAACTAATGCTCACAGTAGCACCTGGGTATTTGATACTGGTTTTGTTTCTCATATTTGCAACTCGAAACAGGGGCTATGGATTAAGCGAAGATTAGCTAAGGACGAGGTGATGATGCGCGTGGGAAATGGTTCCAAAGTCGATGTGATCGCGGTCGGCACGCTACCTCTACATCTACCTTCGGGATTAGTTTTAGACCTGAATAATTGTTATTTGGTGCCAGCGTTGAGCATGATCATTATATCTGGATCTTGTTTGATGCGAGATGGTTATTCATTTAAATCAGAGAATAATGGTTGTTCTATTTATATGGGTAATATCTTTTATGGTCATGCTCCCTTGAGGAGTGGTCTATTTTTATTGAGTCTCGATAGTAGTCATACACATATTCATAGTATTGAAGCCAAAAGATATAAGTTCAATAATGATAGTGCAACTTATTTGTGGCACTGCCATTTGGGTCATATCGGTGTAAAGCGCATGAAGAAACTCCAAGCTGATGGACTTTTGGAATCACTTGATTATGAATCACTTGGTGCTTGCGAACTGTGCCTTGTGGGCAAGATGGCTAAAACTCTGTTCTCCGAAACAATGGAACGAGCTACTGACTTGTTGGAAATAATACATACCGATGTATGCAGTCCAATGAGTATTGAGGCTCGTGTTGGGTATCGTTATTTTCTTACCTTCACAAATGATTTGAGCATATATGGTTATATCTAATTAATGAAGCATAAGTCTGAAACATTTGAAAAGTTCAAAGAATTTCGGAGTGAAGTGGAAAATCATCATAACAAGAAAATAATATTTCTACGATCTGATCGTGGAGGAGAATATTTGAGTCACGAGTTTGGTCTTCATTTGAAACAACATGAGATAGTTTCATAACTAACGCCACCTGGAACACCACAGCGAAATGGTGTGTCCGAGCGTCGTAACCATACTTTATTGGATATGGTGCGATCTATGATGTCTCTTACTGATTTGCCGCTATCCTTTTGGGGTTATGCTTTAGAGACGGCTGCATTCACTTTAAATAGGGCACCATCAAAATCCGTTGAGACGACGCCTTATGAACTATGGTTTGGCAAGAAACCAAAGTTGTCATTTCTTAAAGTTTGGGGCTGCAATGCTTATGTGAAAAAGCTTCAACCTGATAAGCTCGAACCCAAATCGGAGAAGCGCGTCTTCATAGGATACCCAAAGGAAACTTTTGGTACACCTTCTATGACAGATCCGAAGGCAAATCTTTGTTGCTAAGAATGGATCGTTTCTAGAGAAGGAGTTCCTCTCAAAAGAAGTGAGTGGGAGGAAAGTATAACTTGACGAGGTAGTTGTACCTTCTCCCTTATTGGAAAGTAGTTCATCACAGAAATCAGTTCCCGTGATTCCTACACCAATTAGTGAGGAAGCTAATGCTGATGATCATGAAGCTTCAGATCAAGTTACTACCAAACCTCGTAGGTCTTCCAGAGTAAGATCCGCACCAAAGTGGTAAGGTAATCCTGTGCTGGAAGTCATGTTACTAGACCATGATGAACCTATGAACTATGACGAAGCAATGATGAGCCGAGATTCCGTGAAATGGCTTGAGGCCATGAAATCTGAGATGGGATCCATGTATGAGAATAAAGTGTGGACTTTGGTGGACTTGCCCGATGATCGGCAAGCCCTAGAAAATAAATGGATCTTTAAGAAGAAGACCGACGCAGATGGTAATGTTACTGTTTACAAAGCTTGACTTGTTGCAAAAGGTTTTTGACAAGTTCAAGGAGTTGACTACGATGAGACTTTCTGACCCGTAGCGATGCTTAAGTCTGTCCGAATCATGTTAGCAGTTGCTGCATTTTATGATTATGAAATTTGGTAAATGGATGTTAAAACTGCATTCCTGAATGGATTTCTGGAAGAAGAGTTGTATATGATGCAACCATAAGGTTTTGTCGATCCAAAGGGTGCTAACAAAGTGTGCAAGCTCCAGCGATCCATTTATGGACTGGTGCATGCCTCTCGGAGTTGGAATAAATGCTTTGACGGTGTGATCAAAGCATATGGTTTTATACAGACTTTTGGAGAAGCCTGTATTTACAAGAAAGTGAGTGGGAGCTCTATAGCATTTCTGATATTATATGTGGATGGCATATTTTTGGTTGGAAATGATATAGCATTTCTGGATAGCATAAAGGGATACATGAATAACAGTTTTTCTATGAAAGACCTTGGAGAAGCTGCTTACATATTGGGCATCAAGATCTATAGAGATAGATAAGACGCTTAATTGGACTTTCACAAAGCACATACCTTGATAAAGTTTTGAAGAAGTTCAAAATGGATCAGTCAAAGAAAGGGTTCTTGCCTGTATTACAAGGTGTGAAGTTGAGTCGGACTCAATGCCCGACCATTGTAGAAGATAGAGAGAAAATGAAAGTCAATCCCTATACTTCAGCCATAGGTTCTATCATGTATGCAATGTTGTGTACCAGACCTGATGTGTGCCTTGCTATAAGCATAGCAGGGAGGTACCAAAGTAATCCGAGAGTGGAGCACTGGAAAACAGTCAAGAACATCCTGAAATACCTGAAAAGGACTAAGGATATGTTTCTTGTTTATGGAGGTGAAAAAGAGCTCATCGTAAACGGTTACGTCGATGCAAGCTTTGACACTGCTCTGGATGACTCTAAGTCGCAAACCGGATACGTATTTTTATTGAATGGAGGAGCTGTCAGTTGGTGCAGTTCCAAGCAGAGCATCATGGAGGGATCTACATGTGAAGCGGAGTACATTGCTGCTTCGGAAGCAACAAATGAAGGAGTTTGGATGAAGGAGTTCATATCCGATCTAGATGTCATACCTAGTACATCATGTCCAATGAAAATCTTTTGTGACAATATTGGTGCAATTGCCTTGGCAAAGGAATCGCAATTTCACAAGAGAACCAAGCATCAAGAGACGCTTCAATTCCACCTGTCATCATGTGTCGGAAGGGGACATAGAGATTTGCAAGATACACATGGATCTGAATGTTGCAGACCCTTTGACTAAGCCTCTTCCACGAGCAAAACATGATCAACACCAAAACTCCATGGGTGTTAGAATCATTACTATGTAATCTAGATTATTGACTCTAGTGCAAGTGGGAGACTGAAGGAAATATGACATAGAGGCAATAATAAAATTATTACTTATTTCCTTAATTCATGATAAATGTTTCTTATTCATGCTAGAATTGTATTAACCGGAAACTTAGTACATGTGTGAATACATAGACAAAACATATAGTCCCTAGTATGCCTCTACTTGACTAGCTTGTTAATCAAAGATGGTTATGTTTCCTAACCATAGACATGTGTTGTCATTTGATGAACGGGATCACATCATTAGGAGAATGATGTGATGGACATGACCCATCCGTTAGCTTAATATTATGATCGTGTCAGTTTCATTGCTACTGCTTTCTTCAGGACTTATACAAGTTCCTCAGACTATGAGATTATGCAACTCCCGAATACTGGAGGAACACTTTGTGTGCTACCAGACGTCACAACGTAAATGAGTGATTATAAAGGTGCTCTACAGGTGTCTCCGAAGGTGTTTGTAGGGTTAGCATAGATCGAGATTAGGATTTGTCACTCCGTGTTTTGGAGAGGTATCTCTGGGCCCTCTTGGTAATACTCATCACTATAAGCCTTGCAAGTATTGTGACTAATGAGTTAGTTGCGGGATGAAGTATTATGGAACGAGTAAAGAGACTTGCCGGTAACGAGATTGAACTAGGTATGATGATATCGACGATCGAATCTCGGGCAAGTAACATACCGATGACAACACTACTAGGAAAAGGGCTATAGATGGGATGGACACTAATGGCGCACTGTACATGTGGTGCGCCATTCCTAAATACTAATGGCGCACGATGTGTTGGTGCGCCATTAGTGTGAAAATACTAATGGCGCACCACATCCCACGGTGCGCCATTAGTAAATCCACAAATTTTTCAAAACTACTAATGGCGCACCGTGGGAGTGGTGCGCCCTTACTAGTTGAAACTAATAATGGCGCACCACTCCCACGGTGCGCCATTAGTATTTTGGCCCAAACATTCCCTCGAATGCACCCCCCGGATCGCCTTTTCAATTTTTAAAAAAATAAAAGAAAATGATGAAAATGTCAAAAAAATAAAAGAAAATAATATTCCCATGTGATATGTTGTCTAGTTGTTAGCAAAATTTACAAACATGAATTTTCGACTTTTTTGCAAAATCTCTCGAGAATTTGTAAAAATGGGCATAACTTTTGCATACTAACTCGGATGAAAAGTTTTTTATATGAAAAATCATCTACTCGAAAAGTTACATTCAAATTTAACGGGGGGAACCCCGTTAAACATTTTCAAAATCCTCAAAAACCTAACAGAAAAAAAGTTACGGGCCTTTTAAGATCTGGAGAGGCAAAAAAATTCAAAAAAATTCAAACTTACTAATGGCGCACCTGCCCGTGGTGCGCCATTACTATCTTCCCGCCTTCAAAATTCAAAATAAATCAAAAAACTAAAAAAAAGTTACTAATGGCGCACCTGCCCGTGGTGCGCCATTAGTATCTTCCCGCCTTCAAAATTCAAAATAAATCAAAAAAAGTTACTAATGGCGACTTTTGCCTGGGTTCGCCATTAGTATGCCGTATATATGGCTGGGTTTGTCCTCTTCTCCTTACCTCTTCATTCTTCTCCTCCACTCCACCTCTCCTCCACTCCACCTCTCCTCCACTCCTCCACCATACTACCCCTCCTCTCCGGCGACCTCCTCCTCCTCTCCGGCGACCTCCTCCTCCTCCTCCTCTCCGGTGACCTTCTCCTCCTCTCCGGCAACCTCCTCCTCCCTCCTCTCCTCTCCTCCCCTCCCCTCCCCTCACGGTTTCTCCTCCCTCCTCTCCGGTGAGCTCCTCCTCCCTCATCTCCGGTGAGCTCCTCCTCCCTCCTCTCCGGTGAGCTCCTCCTCCCTCATCTCCGGTGAGCTCCTCCTCCCTCCTCTCCGGTGAGCTCCTCCTCCCTCCTCTCCGGTGAGCTCCTCCTCCCTCCTCTCCTCCCATCCCCTCATGGTTTCTCCTCTCCGATGCTCCGGTGAACTCATCTCCGGCGACCTCCTCCTCCTCCTCTCCAGCGAACTCCTCTCCGGCAAAAGAACACGGCAAAAGAACGTACAAGATCCAAAAACGGGAACAAAATTTGGAATAATATCGTGCAAAAAAACGAGCAAAAAAAACGAGCAAAAAATGGGCAAAAAAATCGCGATCCAGATCCAAATTCAAAATTCAAAAATAGCAATGGCACACGGTGGGGGTTAGACGGTGCGCCACTACTATTTTCTCGCCTTCAAAATTCAAAAATACTAATGGCGCACCATGGCCTATACTAATGGCGCACCAGTGGCCTATACTAATGGCGCACCGAGGCCTATACTAATGGCGCACCAGTGGTGTGCCATTAGTATACCAGATACTAATGGCGCACCAGTGGTGCGCCATTAGTAAAAAATTCTAATGGCATGCTACTAATGGCGCACCGATAGTAGGCCTTTTCCTAGTAGTGCAAAGGGAAGAACGTATGTTGTTATGCGGTTTGACCGATAAAGATCTTCGTAGAATATGTAGGAACCAATATGAGCATCCAGGTTCTGCTATTGGTTATTGACTGGAGATGTGTCTCGGTCATGTCTACTTAGTTCTCGAACTCGTAGGGTCCGCACGCTTAACGTTCGTTGATGATTAGTATTATGAGTGTATGTGATATGATGTACCGAAGGTTGTCCGGAGTCCCGGATATGATCACAGACATGACGAGGAGTCTCGCAATGGTCGAGACATAAAGATTGATATATTGGACGACGATGTTTGGATAACGGAAATGTTCTGGAGAAGTTTCGGATAAAACCGGAGTACCGGAGGGTTATCGGAACCCCGGGGGAAAAATGGGCCTCGATGGGCCTTAGTGGAGAGAGAGGGGCGGCCAGGGCAGGCCGCACGCCCCCTGCCCCTTGAGTCCGAATAGGACAAGGAAGGGGGGAGGATGGCACACAAGTTCATCAGGTTGATCTTTTAGCCGTGTGCGATGCCCCCTTCCACAGATTTTCACCTCGGTCATATCGTCGTAGTGCTTAGGCGAAGCCCTGCGCCGGTAACTTCATCATCACCATCACCACACCGTTGTGCTGACGAAACTCTCCCTCGACCTCAGCTGGATCTAGAGTTCGTGGGACGTCACCGAGCTGAACGTGTGCAGATAGCGGAGGTGCCGTACCTTCGGTGCTAGGATCGGTCAGATCGTGAAGACGTACGACTACATCAACCGCGTTGTCATAATGCTTCCGCTTTCGGTCTACGAGGGTACGTAGACAACATTCTTCCCTCTCGTTTCTATGCATCACCTAGATAGATCTTGCGTGATCGTAGGAAAATTTTGAAATTACTGTGTTCCCCAACACTCTTTGCATGATCCACACACTAAATTCTTTCTTTAGCATACGTACATCTGTTTCTCAATCGTATTCCTGTAGCTCATCATCTAGAAAGATTAGCAGGCCCATCTCCGTTTAACTTTCATGTTTGGCATGGCATGTACATAATTAGACGATGGATATCAATTTTTTTGTTCATAATCAGTACACAGGAAAACATGTAGAAGTCATCTTCCATACCATTTTGTTGTATTAATGGATACAGATGTGTCGTTGATGAAGTAGATTTAAAAATTAAGCTCTTTCTGGTATTTTAATTGGAGGGTTGACATACTTGGTTGACTTACCAATTTTTATCTCACCTCCGCACACGTGGATGGTGATTATGTGATGCATAGGCTGTCGTGAAGCCAAACAAGGACGCAGCCTATCACCTAGCTAACCATCAAGGTCGCCTGCTAAACCCCGGTTGGCTAGCTGTCCTTTCTTCCCAATGAGGCCGGCCTAATTAAGCATCGTTGAACTTTATGACTAATGAAGTGTTGAATCAACCTCCTCAATATTACATATTCTCTTACCACATAACCATTTGATTCCTTAATTAAATCTAAATAAGTGGCATTGTTTATTTGAGGAGAAGTAGATGTTTGAACCATAATTCAGTTTGATTCATATTTTTGAGGAAGATGGTCATGTATCTGCTAATTCGCTAGCGGAGTTATTTGTCTAAAAATAAATAACTGCACGGAGTTATTTTTCTAGAAATAACTAACTGCTTGCAAGGCTGCTATGGATATATGACAGTTTCGAGATGAGCGATGGAATGACGCACACGTTTGGCAAATGGTGATGGTTCTTCACAAAAAAAATCATGGTATTTGTTTACCGATAAGAACAACTATGATTATTATTGTTGCATTGTGGGCACCTCTCCTCGGCACTCAACTGTCTGAATTTCATTACTGGGCAACCAGCACATGACTCACAAGAGCTTGGGCAATAGATTGCTTGCATGCTGCTACTAGCCATTGTGGGCGGCAATGAGGCGTGCGAGCAATTATTCAGCAGCTGACTATCTTGGATGCCTTCTATCGCTATTGCCTATCAGAAATTACTTTGTTCACTATGTGCTAGCCAGCAATTATACATGTATTGTGTATGCTATGTTTGCTAGCAGGGAAACCATCAGTTAATTTATCCAGAATCATTGGTTCATGTCATTTTCCACTTCTTTCAGATCACGTGGTTGATTTATTTTCCTTTTGTGTACACAAATTATTTATTTTCTTGAGCTATGATTTTGGATGGTCGGTACTTTTAATCCACCTTGTGCCAAGAGAAGTTGTTCCGTGCACTTGATTGTGAAGGAAAGGCTGCATACTATTTTCAAATGCATAGTGATAATCAGTTCTGATAGATTGACACAAATTTCTAATTTAAGTACATAATGGTTACATTAGCAATCTAAATCTATCCTTGCCTCAAATATAAAATATTGGTGATCATAGCAACACAATATAATCTTCACTATGAACTGTTGACAGCTATTTTCAGAGTACCAATAGCTACATCTCTAAGGTCTGCATAACTCCAAATATCACTATCTATCTCTGTACTTTTTCCCAGCAGATTCAGTGTCCATCCCTTATTTATCTAAGTGTCTGCTTAACTGTTTAATGTTTTCTTTGGGTAACGTAAATTATGTCATTGGTTTCTTTGGTTAATAAAGAAGCATCTTAATTTCATGGCTGGGTGTGTCGTGTCAGTAAGCACATGCCAATTATGAAAAACAAAGAAATTGAACTGAATTTTTTTATAAAGAAATCAGTTGATTCCATTTGTAGTAAAACTGAATACACACAACTTCTTGTTTGCTTCCGCAGAATAGCAGCAGATCGCCTAGATTCTTTTCTGTATTGCCAAATGATTTACTACTGGATGTGATTTGGGAACTATAGAATTTCAGAAAAAAAATACTGCATCTACCATCATTGAACTAATGTGATTATTTTTTACAAACTGGAATCTCATGCATGACCTTAATTAATAGCATGCCTCCTCTGGGATGTTGTAGCAACCACAAGTCTGAACATGATCGATAGATCAAATGGGGAGATCCAAAGGTGTAGCTCAATTGTATTTGTGTGCATCTCAAAGATGTCAAGGTACAGTGATTTACGTTGGGAATGTTTATGAAAGCTACAAATTTAACCAAGTTTGTCAAGTGTATGAGTACTTTGTTACGAACTCTTCGTGATTGTTGGTATGTTTGGCAAGGCTATTTTTATTTCCTTTTGTCATAGTAATTTAGAGAAAGTATACTGGTTCCAGCATCACAGCCCCTTAGTTCAGGAATAAAAAGCCAGCTCTACTTAAGTTTTCTTTTAGGTGAAACACACACGAATCAAAAGGACTTAACTCATGAATGAAGGACGGCGCAGCAAAGCGTGCAAAGGCCATTCTCTAGTACATACTATATACAATAGTGGTTTCAAACTGGAGTGGTTTCGCGCGGGTCACAAGACTTTCTCTCTCTCTCTCTCTCTCTCTCTCACACACACACACACACACACACACACACATATATATATAGTGTTACTGTTCATCACCTAGGGTGCAGAATAAGTCATTCTTCACTCAAGGTATATGCATATGTGTGTGTGTGTCTATATATATAAAGCTACAGTCTGAATTGCAGAATAAAGTTCACTAGGCTTCTAGTGCATAGTGCATCTGACCTACCTCCATATTGCAAAATACAAACACCACATTTGATGTGACAAACATGGCAAGTTTTATGAAAACAGAAACATGTTCTCAAACATTGTGACCATTCTTCTTCTTCCTAAAAAACAATCATGCTGATTACGTTCTTCAATTTTTCATAGTTTAACTTCTTCTTTTTGACTGAAGAGTTTTAACTCCTGCTACAAGCATTAATTGGTGGAACATCTGCTGGTGCAGTGCATTCTAATTTCATACTACTTGCTGCCCAGATGCTCTGGCGAGGTAGTGATTCAAATGCTTTTATATTTCTTTAGAGAGGGATTACTATTTTTTCTTAAAAATAGCAGGAAGCGCTGATTTTTATGATTCAAACGCTTTTATATTTCTTTACAAAGGGAGTACTATTTTTTCTCTAACAAAAAGCAGGGAGCGCTGATTTTTTTTGAAACAAAGGCAGACGAGTGCTAATGTTTCATAGATGAAGGAAGAAGGCATTGTCTTGTTACATGGTTCAGGTAAAACTTGAAGCAAAGAGAAAAAAACATGGTGCTGACAGCCATGAAAAAAAACCCAGCATATTATAATGCTCTAACTCATTGCGGCTTGAAGAACTTATCATCGAAGCAATCCCTGCATCTCTCCAGCATCTAGTGTCATCGACAATCCGTGATTGGAGTCTTTCACTCTGATTTGCAGTGTGGTTGGACAGTCCGAGGTTGACTTTCACTCTGATGTGTAGTGTGGTAGAAAATTCTTCCATTTCGTTCCTTCCACAACATCTACGTAACCAGTACGGGGTGCTGACTTAATAGGGAACCTACCCAGAAAATGCCCCCTTTTCCGGTCCGGTTAACAAAGCCTGTAAACCAAGAGCGGAACGAAGAGCTAAAACGTCACCTTTACTCTTATCTTGAATATCCTGTACCATCGGCGCCCAGGTGGCCCAGGTGCTCCCATGATACGGCTCCTAGGTCGTAGGATCTCAGATTGAACGACATCTAGGAGCTGCTGTAGCTGGTGTACCCACGTGTAATTTGTGGACTCCTGGAGGGTTTTCTCGCAAAAATGTTTGACATCTCCTGTGCGCCCATGGATCTAAGACCCGAGGGCCGAGCTTGTACTAGAGCACCCGCGCTTAGGTGCTCCGGGAGCACCGGATATTTTCCCGCTACGTTAGGGTGTGTTTGGTAGCCTGCGTGTAGGGTGCATGAGGCTAAAAGTTCCCTACCCAACCCACTTTCGTGTGTTTGGCAGGGGTGTATGGGCTCTTAGGCATAGCCCATCTGATGCTAAAAAGGCCCCGAGCTATATATGCTCGTTGGAGCACCCACATACATGCGAGCTGGGGTCAGCGAGGCTCGGTTCGACCCCCGCAAAAATCTCCTCCCGATCCACTAGGATCGAATGACCTCTCTCCCGAACTATTTTTCCTCTAGCTCGGACCACCCCTCCATGACCTAGCCGCCACCCCTCGCCCCCCCCTCTCTCCCGCGAACTCCATGGCGGCTGCCACCTGATCTGCATCCCCGTCGGCCCCCTTTGATCTTGTACCTCGCCGCCGTCACCGCCGCCCCGGTCAACCTCGCCGCCGCCCTGGTCAAACTTGCCGCCGCCTTGGTCTTTAAATCACGGCCGCCCCACGTAAATCTCGCGGCTGCCAGGAGAGGTAGCTACTCTGCCTCCTTCCCCGTCTGCCCTCCTCACCCCTTCCTTCCTGCCTCAGCCTCTGCAAGCCGCTGCTGCGTGACCAGGGACGATCCGCTGCTGCGTGACCAGAGATTAGGCGTTTTTTTTTCTGTACAAAGAGCTCTTGTTCATATAGCCGTATATGGTTTAGACAAAAAATTGCTTCTCTGTTCCCTTATGATGATGGGTTAAACTGATTACAGTAGATGTATAACTTTTCATTGTTGTACCTATTATGCTCATATTGAAGTTTGTTCATTGCTTGTCATGCTGGAAAAAAAATCTGTTGTGCTAAGTTTCAATTTGTTTGTATTGTCATAGATGGATGAATTGGCAAGAAAACGAAGGCAATTAATTGTGAGAGGAGCCGGTCTAGTGGCTGGATTGTATGCATACAAGATGCTCATGTTTAGAAGAGCTAGGCAACAAACAGCGAGGATAACATGGGCAGCATGGCCGACCGTGCCATATCTAGAGAGTCAAATTTGAGATATATTTATCACTCTAGTGACATAAATTGTTCAAATCAATTAAGGATGAGAAAAGCTCCTTTTTTCGTTTGTGTGCTATATTTAGAGAGAGAAATTTGTTGTTGATAGCAACCATACTTCTATCAAGGAACAAGTAGCCATGTTTCTTCTAGTAGTTGGCCACAACCAAAGGTATAGGACACTTCAACCAATCTTTAGAAGATCTATCGAAGTCATTAGTAGGTATTTTAAGGCAGTGCTTTATGCTATTGGGGAGTTGAGAGATGAGATGATTCGGCCTCCCTCCAACCATTGTCATCATAAAATACAAGAAAGCACTCACTTCTATCCATATTTCAAGGTAATTATTTTTGCAAACAAATACAAACAATCAATGGGACTTATGAATAACAATCATTTGCCTTTTTTAATTAGGTTTGTGTTGGAGCAATTGATGGGACTCATGTGCTTGCTAGAGTCCCAAAAGTATCTCAGCTGCCTTTAGGGGTAGAAAGGTGGGGACTACCCAAAATGTCATGGCTAAGGTAGACTTCGATCTAAAGTTTACATATGTACTTGCGGGTTGGGAGGGATCAGCTCATGATGCCCTTATACTTGCAAATGCATTGGAGAGGGAAGATGGGTTGAAAGTTCCTACAGGTAATAAATTAGGGCCTACTACGTAAATATATTAATATTTCTACCCATAGCTAATAGTTGCTATTTCATAGGAAAATTCTTCCTTGTTGATATGGGGTATGCTATGAGGTCGGGTTTTCTTCCACCATACCGTGGCACGAGGTACCACTTGAAAGAGTATGGACGAGGGAACCATCCTCAAAATGCTAAAGAGTTGTTCAACTTAAGACACTCTTCTTTGAGGACAACGGTTGAAAGGGCTTTTGCCGCATACAAAAACTGTTGGAAGTTTGTCTATAATAAGCCATTCCATGGAAGACCCAAGTAAAAGTAGTGCTAGCTTGTGCAATTCTTCACAATTGGGTACTTCAATATGGTGAGATGAGTATTTCCCACCTGAGGAAACATGGGATCCGGATCCCAATGATGAAGATCACAATGATATTGTCCATGACAATATTTCTTGGGCTCATAAGAGAGATGAATTTGCAAATCAGATGTGGGCGAATAGAGGGCTAGCAAACATTTGATGTATCATGTATCTTGGTGTTGTAAAACAATTGATGTGTTCCTTGTTGTTGTAAAACTATTGTTGTACCGTTATATTTTTGTGACGAAACATGATTTTGAGCTACTGAAATATGCTTTTTATGTGCTGAAATGTGTGTTTGTGTGCTGGAATTCATTTTTATGAGCTGAATCATGATTTTGAGCTGCTGAAATATGCTTTCTTTGTGCTGAAATGTGTTTTTGTGTGCTAGAATTCATGTTTATGAGCTGAAACATGATTTTAAGCTGCTGAATTATGCTTATTTATGTGCTAAAATATGTTATTAACTTCTGGATTGTTTATGTTGTAGATGGATGATGAGGTGCAGGAGGTTGCAAGTGTTGGTGCTCTTCCCAAGATGGCCCCCAAGGTCATGAATTGGACTCCACCTATGTCAGCGTTGATGTTGAAAGGACTTTCAGAGGTGGCAGCAAGAGGTGCCAAGACTGATAAAGGATTCAAAGAGGTTGAAAAATTGAAAGTTACAAAGCTTATATCTTCTTTCGTTGGTTATGACGTGTCTATTACCCAAGTGCTCAATCATATTCGCAAGTGGAGGAATAGGTGGACAAGGCTTGTCTATTTGAAGGGTTTAAGTGGGGCACTTTGGGATGATGACAAGAAGATGGTAGTGCTAGAAGAACAACACTATTTGGGCCACACGCAGGTATGCATGTACATGTACCAACCCTTTTTGAATGCTGAAATGAGTTATCTTAGTGCTCAAACGGTGTTAAAATGATATAGTTTTGCCAAAAATGATGATGTTTCATAGCTGAAATGATGTCTCAATTAATTATTTTTGTTCAAATGGTGTTGTAGGATCATCCAACAGATGCTGAATTGCTCAATTCTCCACTAAAGAACTACGACTATATGGAACTTTGCTTTGCTAATAAGCACGCCACTGGGAAGTATGCAATGGGCCCCGGTGTGCCCCTAGGAACGCCTATTTTTGTCGAAGACAGGGATAAACCGAATGTCATGGAGGGGGAAGGAACAACAGGTGAGGTATTGCAACATCATCCTGGGTCTAACTTTGTACTTCCTACTACTAGTGCCACTCAAGACCCTTCTCCTACTTCAAATAAGAAGAGAAAGAGGGCATCTGGCTTGACTGAGGAGGACCCAATCCAGTGTAGCAACATGACTGATGCTATGCGTGAGATTGCAAGTGCTATCAACAACACTTGCCATGCTGAGACTGTTGGAAATATGCCCTAGAGGCAATAATAAAATGGTTATTATTATATTTCCTTGTTCATGATAATTGTCTATTGTTCATGCAATAATTGTATTGACAGGAAACTGTAATACATGTGTGAATACATAGATCACAACAAGTACCTAGTGAGCTTCTAGTTGACTAGCTCGTTGATTAACAGATGGTCATGGTTTCCTGACTATGGACATTGGATGTCATTGATAACGGGATCACATCATTAGGAGAATGATGTGATGGACAAGACCCAATCCTAAGCATAGCACAAGATCGTGTAGTTCGTTTGCTAAAGCTTTTCTAATGTTAAGTATCATTTCCTTAGACCATGAGATCGTGCAACTCCCGGATACTGTAGGAATGCTTTGGGTGTACCAAATGTCACAACGTAACTGGGTGGCTATTAAGGTGCACTACAGGTATATCCGAAAGTGTTTGTTGGGTTGGCATGAATCGAGACTGGGATTTGTCACTCCGTATGACGGAGAGGTATCTCTGGGCCCACTCGGTAGTGCATCATCATAATGAGCTCAATGTGACTAAGTAGTTGGTCATGGGATCATGCATTACGACACGAGTAAAGTGACTTGCCGGTAACGAGATTGAACAAGGTATTGGGATACCGATGATCGAATCTCGGGTAAGTAACGTACCGATTGACAAAGGGAATTGTATACGGGATTGCTTGAATCCTCGACATCGTGGTTCATCCGATGATATCATCGTGGAACATGTGGGAGCCAACATGGGTATCCAGATCCCTGTTTCTTATTGGCGGAGAGCTGTCTCGGTCATGTTCCAGATGATTCCCGAACCCGTAGGGTCTACACACTTAAGGTTCGATGACGATAGGGTTATAAGGAAGATTTGCATGTGATTACCGAATGTTGTTCGGAGTCCCGGATGAGATCCCGGACACCACGAGGAGTTCCAAAATGGTCCGGAGGTGAAGATTTATATATGGGAAGTCATCATACGGTCACCGGAAATATTCAGGGGTATACCCGTATTGTACCGGGACCACCGGAGGGGTTCCGGGGGTCCACCGGGAGGGTCCACCTGCCCAAGAGGGCCTAATGGGCTGTAGGTGGAAGGAAACCAGCCCCAAGTGGGCTGGGCGCCACACCATAGGCCCCATGGGCCTAGGGTTGCGGGGGGGGGGGAGGGGGGGACCCTAAAGGGGGCGCCCCCTTGGCTTGGGGGGCAAGCCCCCTCCCCCCTTGGCCGCCCCTCCTCTAGATTCCACCTTGAGGGGCCGGCCCCCTTCCCCCTTATCCCTATAAATAGAGGGGTGGAGGGAGGGGTGCAGCACCACATCCAAGGCGCAACCCCTCCCCTCCCCAACACCTCTCCTCCTCCGCAAGAGCTTGGCGAAGCCCTGCCGTAGAACTGCTACTCCATCACCACCACGCTGTCGTGCTGCTGTTGGAGCCTTCTTCCTCAACCTCTCACTCATCCCTGCTGGATCAAGGCGCGGGAGACGTCACCGGGCTACACGTGTGTTGAACGCGGAGGGGCCGTTGTTCGGCACTAAGATCGGAATCCACCGCGATCTGAATCGCTACGAGTATGACTCCTTCATCCGCGTTCTTGTAACGCTTCCGTCTCGCGATCTTCAAGGGTATGAAGATGCACTCCCCTCTCTCTCGTTGCTAGTTACTCCATAGATTGATCTTGGTGATGCGTAGAATTTTTTTTCATTTCTGCAACGATCCCCAACAGTGGTATCAGAGCTAGGTCTATGCGTAGTTTCTATGCATGAGTAGAACACAAGTTTGTTGTGGGCGTCGATTTTGTCAATTTACTTGCCACTACTAGTCTTATATTGTTTCGGCGGCATCGTGGGATGAAGCGGCCCGAACCGACCTTACACGTACGCTTACGTGAGACAGGTTCCACCGACTGACATGCACTAGTTGCATAAGGTGGCTAGCGGGTGTCTGTCTCTCCCACTTTAGTCGGATCGGAATCGATGAAAAGGGTCCTTATGAAGGGTAAATAGCAATTGGCATATCACGTTGTGGTTTTGGCGTAGGTAAGAAACGTTCTTGCTAGAAACCTATAGCAGCCACGTAAAAACATGCAACAACAATTAGAGGACATCTAACTTGTTTTTGCAGCATATGTCGTGTGATGTGATATGGCCAAAAGGATTTGATGAATGATATATATGTGATGAATGAGATTGATCATGTTCTTGTAATAGGAATCACGACTTGCATGTCGATGAGTATGACAACCGAGAGGAGCCATGGGAGTTGTCTTAATTATTGTATGACCTGCGTGTCATTGAATAACGCCATGTAATTACTTTACTTTATTGCTAAACCGTTAGCCATAGTAGTATAAGTAATCTTGGCGTGACAACTTCATGAAGACACGATGATGGAGATCATGATGATGGAGATCATGGTGTCATGTCGGTGACGATGATGATCATGGCGCCCCGAAGATGGAGCTCAAAAGGAGCAAAATGATATTGGCCATATCATGTCATTATTTGATTGCATGTGATGTTTATCATGTTTTACATCTTATTTGCTTAGAACGACGGTAGCATAAATAAGATGATCCCTCATAAAATTTCAAGAAAGTGTTCCCCCTAACTGCGCACCGTTGCGAAAGTTCGTTGTTTCGAAGCACCACGTGATGATCGGGTGTGATAGATTCTAACGTTCGAATACAACGGGTGTAAGCCAGATTTACACATGCAAAACACTTAGGTTGACTTGATGAGCCTAGCATGTACAGACATGGCTTCGGAACACAAGAGACCGAAAGGTCGAACATGAGTCATATAGAAGATACGATCAACATGAAGATGTTCACCGATGATGACTAGTCCGTCTCACGTGATGATCGGACACGGCCTAGTTGACTCGGATCATGTATCACTTAGATGACTAGAGGGATGTCTGTTCGAGTGGGAGTTCATTATATAATTTGATTAGATGAACTTAATTATCATGAACTTGGTCTAATTTTTTGCAATATGTCTTGTAGATCAAATGGCCCACACTATTGTTGCCCTCAACTTCAACGCTGCTCCTAGAGAAAAACCAAGCCGAAGAGCGATGGTAGCAACTATATGGACTGGGTCCGGAACTTGAGGATCATCCTCATAGCTGCCAAGAAAGCATATGTCCTAGATGCACCACTAGGTGAAGCACCCGTTTTCCCAGCAACTCAAGACGTTATGAACGCATGGCAGTCGCGTAATGATGATTACTCCCTGTTTCAGTGTGGCATGCTTTACAGCTTAGAACAGGGGCTCCAAAAGCGTTTTGAGCAACACAGAGCATATGAGATGTTCCAAGAATTGAAAATGGTTTTCCAAGCTCATGCCTGGGTCGAGAGATATGAAGTCTCCGACAAGTTCTACAGTTGTAAGATGGAGGAGAATGGTTCTGTTAGCGAGCACATACTCAAAATGTCTGGGTTGCACAACCGCTTATCTCAGCTGGGAGCCCGGATGACGCGGTCAATGAAAGAATCCTCCAGTCGCTCCCACCTAGCTACAAGAGCTTTGTGATAAACTACAATATGCAGGGGATGGTGAAAACCATTCCTGAGGTATTTTCAATGCTGAAATCAGCGGAGGTGGAAATCAAAAAGGAACATCAAGTGTTGATGGTCAATAATACCACTAGTTTCAAGAAAGGCAAGGGTAAGAAGAACTTCAAGAAGGACGGCAAGGGAGTTGCTACCGGTAAGCCGCCATCGGGAAGAAGCCAAAGCATGGAACCAAACCTGAAACTGAGTGCTTTTATTGCAAGGAAATCGACCTTTGAAGCGGAACTGCCCCAAGTACTTAGCGGACAAGAAGGCCGACAACACCAAAGGTATATGTGATATACAAGTAATTGATGTGTACCTTACCAAGACTCGTAGTAGCTCCTGGATATTTGATACGGTGCGGTTGCTCATATTTTTAACTCAAAACAGGAGCTGCAGAATAAGCGGAGATGGCGAAGGACGAGGTGACGATCTTGGCGTCGGGAATGGTTCCAAGGTCAATGTGATCGCCGTCGGCACGCTACCTCTACATTTACCTACGAGATTAGTTTTAAACCTCAATAATTGTTGTTATTTTATTATTTCTCGTGTCAAACAAATTGACACACCCGATGGGACATGGTTCTCCTCCCATCTTTGCTTCGCTGTGGTCATCGAAATCGTCTTCACTCATCTCCCAGTCCGTATAGCATGGTGCATGATAAAGAATCGGCGGGGGGCTCCGCTGATCAAGGTCTCTTTAAAGATGGTGGACTTTCCCGTGGCAGCAACTCAGAGCCGGTGGTGATTCAACTTGGATCAATACCGTCCATGACCAAATCATCGAGCTTGGCGCCAAAGTCTCACGTGCACCAAGTCTCAGAATCTGCGTAGTTTCAAACTATGCAGTCCAAGAAGGTGCAAAGGTGGGCAACACCCAAGGCAAAGAAGGAGCGTCGTGAGCTTATGCTCATCAAGCCTCGCCCTATTGAAGGAGTCAACATGGGAGGACATCCATGGAGATGTGGAGGGAGCTCCATGCCTCCGCTATAAGACCACCAATAGGCGAGCAAGTGTGGCTTCCCTTCACGCATCTACCTCGACTTCACACTCGGAGCCGCCAACACACCGTGGCACACCGAGGTCAAGCTGCACGAAGGCCTAGAGGCCATCTCCCACAACATGCGTAGGCTCATGATGAATACTTGCTTTTCCAAAAGCCCGCATCCTCTATGCAACTATAGGTGAGCAAGTCCCTATAGTCTCCATCAACATCGATGAGGTGCATGGGAGCCATGCCTCCACAACCTGGCGGTCGATGGACGATCATTCCGCAACGACAATAGGTTCTCTATCCTCTCCTGCGAGTCAATAACACCAGGTGGTGAGGATTCAAGGCACAGATCGTCACCAACTCCAGAAAAAAGTGAACCATATCCTTAGGCGGCACCATTGTCAAGAAGCATCGAATACTTCATCAATGCAGGTTGCAGGTATGATGAGGCGTCAATCCCCAAGTCATTGTCCTCAACATGAGCGCCTTGATGACAGTCTTCACCAACCCACCACTTGGAGCGAGGGCATCCTAACATGCCCCCACGTTGGAACCGATGGTGAAGACATCAAGATGATGAGAGAAACCCTCAACCCACTCAACGATGGCAGCCATGGGACCTCCACAACAAACACTTCCACCACTACACGCATCCCGCCTAGGCGGGGGCTCAAACCACAACTCAAGGTGATGGCGGACAAGGCTGCCTCGCCCACTCGGCACCATGCGCCACCCCGATCTCTCCGGTGAAGCGCCATTAATGCAGCCACAAACTGGAGCTCTCCGGCGTGATACGTGATGGTTCAAGGTGGGGTTATTCACCCATCGCCGATATGGAGCTATCCTGAGGTGGTGCGTTGTCCACACCATCGTCGTCGCAGAGCTTGCCCAAGGTGTTGAGATCCATCTACATCACCGTCGCCGACATGGAGTTCCCCAAGGCAAGGCGCTGTCTACACCGCCATCGACATGGAGTGCCCCAAAGGCAGGGCGCCATATACCTCTGTTGGCATGGAGCTTGGCTAGCGGAGCTCTTTCTTCTCCACCGTTGACACAGATATCTCAAAAGATGGGGCGGCTTCTGGACCGTCATCCCACAGCTTTCCCGAGGCGGGGATATCATCTACGTTGCTGCCTTCCACTCGGAGCTTGTTCAGCGGGCTTCGTCTAAACCGCAGCCAACAAGGATCATAGCCTTGGGTGGTGGTCGGTCTACACCGTCACTGAACATGTTAACACCGTGAGGAGCGTCATCTACATCGTCACCAACACTGAGCTCGCCTAAGGTCGAGCACCGTCTACACCATCTTGGAGCTCCCCAAAGGTGGGCACGACTTCTGCACCTCTACCAATAGGGGGCTCGACAAAGGCGTGGTGACATCCACACGGCCGCCAATGTGGAGCTCACCAGACGTGGAGCATCATCCAGACCACCTCCAACGTGAAGCATCGCCCGAACGCGGGTGCCATTTACATAGCCTCGGAGCACGCTATGGCGGGCGTGCCGCTTGCTCCTCGCCAACATGGAGCGCACCAAAAGTTGGGCGCCATCTACACCACCCGTGACCATGTTGGAGGCGTCATCATCAACCTCCAAAGATAACAAAATGCGCTGGTACGTCAACGTGTCATCACCATCTTCATCGACGTCACACTCGGCGGGGACACCGACTTCATCGACACGATGCCATCCGACTACATTGACATGGTGTCGCAATCTTCATCAACTCTTCATCTTGCGTGGGTGTCATCTACATTGATGTCGACGGATGTCCACATGACACTGTCATCTTCTTTGACTTACTACCTGGCGAGGACACAGACTCCACCGAAACGCCACCTTTCTTCTACACCGAGCGAAGATCATCCCGTGAATCGCGACGCCCAAGGTCTACATCGACGAGCTAGTATTATCATCATCTTTAGCACCGCTGTCATGCGGCGACACACAAGTCTTCTCCAACTTCTACATCAACACGCTTCCCCGACATCGTCCAAGCTCCGACAAGGTGAAGCTGTACACCACCGACATGTCTTTTCCCGATGAAGCAATCCATATCTTGCCAGGCACCGACGAGGCGAAGGCAAGTCATCCAGTCCGACACCGACAAGGCGGACACCACCAGGACGGGCACCGACGAGGCGAAGGCCGCCCACTTCATCATCAGACAATTGACAAGACGAATGTACATGGCTAAGCATGGCCGGAGCGATGGGCGTACCACTCTCCCCTTCACTTCATCACCACAACCCCACCATCTACACCAAGCCAATGACGCAATCGGAGCCTTCAACAAGACACTCGGCAAGATACTCAAGAAGACAGTGACAAGGAACAGGAGAGACTGACATGACCATCTCCTCGAGTCCTTGTGGGTGTACCTCACTATGGTCCGTACCCCTACACGGGCGGTCCTACCACGGGAGGTCCAGCTACCCTCTTTGAGGGTGGCTATCCAAGATGACATCACCCAAGACGAACAGGTACAACTACGGTTTCAGGAGCTCGACGCCCTTGAAGAGGGGTGACTCCATGCCCTACAGAACCTGGAGCTTTACCACCAGAATATGGTTAGAGCTTACGACAAGCTTGTCAAGCAACGTGGCTTCCGAAAAGGCGAGTTAGTCCGCATGCTTAGGCGGTCCATCATCGTGACGCACAAGATGAAGGGAAAGTTCGAGCCGAAGTGGGAAGGACCATACATCATCGAGCAAGTCTACGACGGGGGAGCATACCAACTCGTTGATTCCCAGGGAGTCCGACCTATGCCCCCAATCAACGGAAGGTTCCTTAGAAAAATTCTTAAATATTTGCCTCTTTTGTTGCCTTTTGGTTTTTTTCTTGGGGAAACTTTTTCTATGGTCTATCGGATCCATGGTACATTCTCCTTTGCATTTCATGGATATATGTAGTTTTCCCCAATTTTTCGGACCAAGTCCAACAAAAATGGCTTCCCCTATCGCACTATGTTGTTGATTGAAGTTTGGCTACCCTAGGACTTGTTGGAGGGCAGCACAATGTGTCGATTTGCAGGTGGAGCAGCTCCTACACCCGCAATGCGACACATACCAGGTGTATGCTTCCGGAGGCAGCGGAGACGATTACTTGAGCACTTCGAGTATTCAGACACGCTCTTCGTGTTTCCGGCATGCCTCGTGTTCATAGAGGCTCGCACTCAGGAAGACTATAGGAAAAGATCATGGAGGCCTGCGACACAACACAACTTGGTTTGGTGTGTAGTCACATGGCAACCCTGGGGTGCGACACTAGAAACCCTAGATAAAGTGCTAGAGGGTTTTTCCTAGTCCACAGAGGTGAACAGTTCCCTTCCAAGTTCCCAAGGAGGGTCCCAAAGAAATCATGGAAGAAGAGTCCTCAAGAAGTTTGAGCCGAATGTCAAAGCAAGTCCATGAAGTCTGCGGCAATCAATCATCCGCGTGAGCAATAAAGATGAAATTCAAAAAGTTCAAGAAGAAAATTCAAGAAAGAAGATCCCAATAGTCCAAGAAGCAATCAAGTGGTCCCAAGCAGTAAGGAACCCGCTAGAAGGAAGGTCGGAGGTAGCTGTTCACCACCCCTCAATATGCATGAAGAAAAATCGCCAAGCCGTTGTCCCAAAACCATTTACCCTGAACTTATCACACCCAAGTCTCTGGGTTCATGGCGCATGTGCAGGGGGCATGTCGAGTTGTGGGGCCCTCAATATGATGATGGGCTAGAGTATGAATTTCTGTTGCCTCTCGGAAGCATCCTGAAACACGGCGTCGTCATACACGTACACCGAAACTATTTAAGTTGTTGAGTTGCAATCGTCAAGGTCTTTCGACGGTTCCCAATGACAAGTTACTTTGGTAGCCTTCTCGGATATCATGCCTAATAGCTGGTGTATAACAGGAAAGCCAACATTAAAAAACCGTTTTTTCCTTTTTTTCTCGCTTGTTTTTGTTTGGTGTTTGTTGTTGTGCTCCTCTAACATCTTTGCAACCATGGAGAGGTTCTTCCTATCATCGTTGATGGCATTCCAACGACAAAACACTACATCGACCTACATAATGGGTATTTGGGGGCCACAATACCCATATGTCCATGACAACGCCGATGACACCTCGGCAACCAACGGTCTACACCGACACACATGATGGGCGCCTGAAGGCAACACCTGCGCTCATGAAGGTGGCGCCGGTGTGTCTCCATTGCCCCGTCTCCAACAACAATGAAGCATGGGGGCAGCGTCAACCCTTCAATTATCCGTAAGGCCGATGGCGTCCCGGCGCATCACCAGAATTGTCACACCATGGATGGTGTGATGGTTCTCTCAACAAAGGGGAGCTATCGACGGTCTATCGATGCCTCGCCTGCATCAACACAAGGAGTTCATGGGAGCAGTGCAACGCGCCAGTGCGGCCAGCGTGAATCTGTGAAACCCTCCAATCAAGTCGGCTGGCACCGTAGCAGCTAGACGGTCGCGACGAAATTTGTAAATTTTTATTCTTGTTTTCAGGGCAGGGCATGTTAGTTCGCCATGGAATGAAGGCGGGATAGGGTTACCTCGTTGGCTGGCATCATGCTTGTTATACGATCCAACAAGTTCCCTAGATAATACAAGTGTGGGTGGACATGCCTACACTAATTTACATTGTTACTACTCAATCACCTCCGACACCGTATCATCATGAAGATGTCATCTCGGAGCCGGTTCTCCAGGTTGCATTTGAATCATGCACCGAGTAAAAAGTATATCCGCAGAGTCAAGTTTGACTTGCAACACACTCAAACCCGACTCGGCGAGGGGGCATTTGTTCGATGAGATTTTTCGCACTACAAGTAGTGAGAAACTGAGGAGGGAGAGTACTGCAAATATAAAAGTTGTCTAAATGGTGATTTGAACCAATAATATTTGGTTGTACACATGGAGCAAAAAGTGCCTACGTGTACTCGCCAATATTTCATGTGCATGGCGCCTCTATATTGCATGTGTGGGCTTATGAACTATTCCTAGCCCAGTGCAATTTTTAATGGGCTAATGGTCGGCAAATTAAAATTAGCCCAGCGCATGCACGTACGATAGAGCTCGTACAAATATGTGTTCGAGTATGTACGGCCGGCCGGCAAGCACGTACGTGCGCATACTTCTCCGAATACCCGCATGTATGTGTACATCATACATGTATATATTCGAGTATTTATGGGCGGCCGCCAAACATACTGGTATACGCTTTGGAACCCGCGTACCCGGCCAGCGACGCCACGGCCGGTGCCTTGTCCAACTACACAGCCCGCTAGCTACATACATGGTATGTTTGTTTTGCAGCCGTGCACGTCAAGAAGAAACCAATAGAAGGAAATATGCATCAACCAGAGATAAGGAAAGTGTAAACAAAGGAAACGTACATACTCAAACGGAAATTACTTCCGCCAAGATCAAGCACCCGATCGGATCAACTTGGACAAGGTGTTTGATGCATGACCCCGGTGCTCACCCTAGGCATATAAATACAGAGGCACAGGAAGGAGAGACATGTCATTCAAGAGAAGAACCACGCAGGAAGGAGACGCGCCGGCACTTGCGGCGGCGCCGAGGATACAGAAAGGACGCGCTGGAAGACCTCACGTACGCAGCAGAGGGGAGAAAGAAAACACACAGAAGAAGATGCGCCCATGGCAAGTGGCATTTAGAAGTGTTGCTGACTTTACATTTAGGTTTCGCATAACAAAGCTTGCACTGTCTTTTCAAGACTTAGGCGCACAACGTGCCGTTGGTAATGATTCTACTACGGTGCTGCAAATTCGCAAGCTGATCCTAAGTAATCGTTGTTGTTCATTGGATTCCGGAGGAATTACTTCGTTAGGATTGAAGAATTGCTGCAATTCTTCCTGAATAGACTCGATTCTCCCGTTGAGAGTTTCTTT